>CM012441.1:21814370-23183054 GCA_003999625.1 Oryzias javanicus
TCAGCTCAAATGAAATGAATTGTGTAGAAAACTGTGGCGAGAGCAGCCATGTTGTTTAACCTAGAGACACTGAGGAAAGGAAAGGAAGCAGAGATGGAGGTAGCAGATATGAAGATGCTGAGTTTCTCTTTGGGAATAACTAGGATGGGTTGGATCAGGAATGAGTCCATCAGAAGGACAGCACATGTTAGAGGTTTGGAGATATAGTCAGAGAGGCCAGACTGAGATGGTTCAGGCATGTCCAGAGGAGAGACGGTGAATATCTTAGTAGAAGGATTCTGAGTCTAGAGCTGCCAGAAAAGAGGCCTAAAGGAAGACCAAAGAGGAAGTTTACGGAAACAGTGGATGAAGACATAGAGGTAGCTGGTGTTAGAGTGGAGGATGCAGAAGGCAGGGTTAGATGGAGGAAGCTGATTGGATGTGGCTGAAAACAGAAGGAGAGGAATAATTCCATGTCTTTATAGATAAATTTGTTCAAACACATTCAAGAGCTCAAACCTCCTTTTTGTGTTCTGCAGAAAACTAAATTTAATAAGCCTTTAGCAGACACTTTTGTTTAAAGAAATGTATAGATTACACCTTACAAACAAAGACAGAAAGAAAACTATCACCAAGTCTGTTTCACAACAACACAGATTTTTCAGTTGTATTCTATTTTGCACTTTTCGTGTAAAAGCTTTTGCAATAATTAATTAAATTAAAGTGCTAGAAAATAAAATTAAAAAACAAACTGTACATGATTTAAAAGAAAATTGTTGTTTTTAATAAAAACTGCCTGTCTGACTGTTTTGTTAGTACATCTGATAACCAACAGTTCCTGAAAGAGATTAAAGCCCTCGTTGCAAAGAGCGGCTTCAAGCTGAAAACTTGTGAACCTTACATGAACAGAGGAGACCGCTGGATCCAAGTAAGAACACTTACTTAATATTTGGCTGCTAAAAGATTGTGACATTTTGGCACATTAAAAAGTCACATCTGAAAGTGTGACTTTCAGTGACTGAATCAGAAACTCCCTGGATCCCATATGATGTAAATAAAAAGCTTATATGATGGTTTTACATGAAACTGTTTGCAAACAAGGAGAAATGTATCACCTATGAAGAACCTAGAAAAAAAGATGAGAAAAACACTCTAATTCTTTCTCTTTTCTAAGGATGAGATAGAGTTTGGATACATTGATTCCCCTCATCATCGGCTTCCTGTTGTTCTGGACTCCCCGAGAGACAGGGAACTCAAAAACTTTCCCTGTAAAGCACTGCTGGTAAGAAACCTATCTAGACGGTCCGGTCTGGTGTTTTGAGAGTTTCCATTGGACTCATTAACACTACTGAACCGTACCTCTTGGGAGTCCCCATGGGACGGTCGGGGCAGAGCTGCTGTAGCCTTCTGTTGATTGGCTGAAAGTGAGGATGACATTAGAAATAGCCAACATTTAAGCTAACGTCTCCAACATTTATAAGCATTTGGGTTTCTTTTAATCCAAAGGTTTTTTATAACTTTTGGGAGAAAAGTATGACTTCTCAGAACAAATCAATCAGCAAACGATCAGATTCTCTTCCATGTTCATAATGAACAACACTTCTTCTGCCACTGTCAATAGAAAATACTCATGCACCGCCCTCTAGTGGTTGTTAGAGAAAGCAAACTCTAAAGGACAACCGGTGTTTATTGGAAAATAACAAATATATAATCCTATTTGTGTCTAAAAACAATTTAAAAGACACATTCAAGTTGCTCCTGAATGTAAGTCGCACTATGAAAAAACTGAGACTTACACTCTGGAAAATACTTTTTTCTTTTTTTTTTTTTTTTTTTTTGGCAGCCATGGTGTAGATGTAGAGCAGCTGACCTCTAATCAGGTTTGGTTCCCGCCCTGCCTGCCTATGTGTCGATGTGTTCTTAGACAAGACACTGAACCCCACAATGCTCCTGGCTGTTTTTGGTTGGCATCAGTGTTCGGCACACAGTGTGTGAATGTGCGTGTGCATGGGTGAATGGGATTGTGACTGTAAAGCATTTTGGGCCTTCTAAGAAGATAGCTAAGTGTTATATAAGTACAAGCCATATACCATTTTTCCTCTGAGTGTACTTGCATGTTTTTCAAAAAATTGAGAGAACTGAATAAGAGTTTTTCCATCTTTCCATCCATTCCAATTCCTTTTGGGGTTCAAGAGGTTGCAGGAGCCTATCCCAGCTACTGTTGGGTGAAGGCTGGATATACCCTGGGAAGGTCATGTGTCTTCCTCAGGGCAAAGAAGTGTTTTAAATTGACTGTTTTAAACAAATGGTCAATGTAAAAATGTTCTTCATAATGTTAGAATTCTAAGAATGTTCTAACATGGTGACCATATTTTGGCTTTGTTGAAAAAAAGTTATCATATGTAAACAGAACAAAACAAAAAGAAGAAGCCGTAGTACATTTCTACAGCTACATTTACTTTAGAAATTCAAAGCGGTTCTATAGTGTTATCAGGCACAGCTTGTGTTGAGAAAATCTTCATGCATCCCTCAGGGCCCTGACTTTGGCTATGTGACACGTGAACCTCAAAATGAAAAGGTGAGCGATCTGGACTCGTTTGGTTATCTGGAGGTGAGCCCTCCTGTCACTGTGAACGGGAAAAATTACCCTCTGGGCAGAATCATCATCGGGGTCGCTTTCCCTACGTGAGTAACACATTCCTAAATGTAACTAGATTTGCAATTCCCTGAAGAAATTGCGTCTGATTGCTGAAAGCAATACCGATCTAAAACACTGCACAGCCTCAGGCATGTTAAAGAACTCCCGTTCGACGCGCACGCCAAGTTTCGTCCGCGTAGGTCAAGTACTTTTGGAGATATTAGAGAAAACGACAGGAATTGGCTGTAGCGCCACCTACGGGAGCACCGTTGTGAAAGATGTTGCGCTTGCTCATCTTACACTGTGGAAGAAGTCTTGTAAGTTTGGTGAAGTTATGTGAAACTGTCAAAGAGCTGCAGCGTTGCAAACATTACAATCTCAGCTTGTCTAAATTGCACGACGTGTAACGCATAAACCGTACGGAACTATGGAAAACGGATATTACCATTGGATTTGTGGTAGTCCAAATAGGGGACGTGTAGAAAACTGCAAAGTTTTGTCAAAGTATGTGACAAAGGGAGTCAAATAAGTGTTTTGCTAAAAATCGTAAATTGCGAAAAAGTCTTACACAATAGAGATCGCAAATGATTATAGGCTATTGTTTTACTATCCAATGAATCACAAAGCAGTAAAAGGTAGTGCTTAAGACAAATGCACTTGGAGTATAAGGCCTTTACACTTTAGTGCTCCAACTGACCACCTGGTGGCGCAATAGAGCCAAAATTGATTGAGCATTTAAAGATTGGTCTGAAGTATCTACCTACAAAGTTTCATACCAGTTGATCAACTACTTTTCAAGATAATAGGGATTTATAGTTTGTCCCATGTATTTTTATAGGGGGAAAAAATAATTTTAAAAATTCATATAAAATCAACCATACACCCAAATGGTACGAAATTTTAAACCAAACATCTCCTTCATAAGCTTAACAAAATACAAGTGGTTGCATGTTCATATCTACAATTATTTGGAAAATAACAGGACCAATCCAAACTTAACTTATCCTTCTTAAGTCACCACTAGGTGGCGCAGCAGTGCCCTATTTCTAGTATGTTATACAAGTCTCCTCCTGCAACCTATGCGTTGAATTTTACATAGCTAGGTTGAGTAGTTTTTGAGATAGAGGCTTAAACACCATTTCCTAAATTATAGCGCCACCTATTGGAATATTTTCACAAAATTTTTCATACTTCTTCATCACTGTAGGATAAAGTTATATTTCAAAACTTGTGAAGTTTTGACTATCTTTGTAGGATTTAGAGCATGTTAAAAATCAGTGACCACACCCACCTCATTTACATTACGATTATTTCAAAAACGGTAAGGAATTTCGCGGATTGAGTGGTACCATTGAATTCGGGGTAGTCTAAATAGGGTATGTACCACTTTTTGTGGAGTTTAGTTAAACTATGTTGAATAGGGAGCCAAAAACGTGTTTTATGAAAAATCGCAAATTGCGAAAAATCTAGTTAGACGGAAGTCTATGGTCCCAATTTGAAAAACGTTCAGTTGCATCCAAGGAACACACAGAAAAAGAAGCATAAATTTCTGACTTACGGTATTCGAGATAGAGGCCAAAAAATAATTTTGCACTTAAACGACCAACCTGGTGGCGCTATAGAGTACCATTGAACTAGAAATGTAATAGAACGTGTAGTTTACTATAGGCTACAATATTGTAAAGTTTCATGAAATTATCTTTAGTATTTTTGAAGATATGAGCATTTTTAGGTGCTTACAATGCAAAGTCAATGGGAAAAATATTTCATAAAAATATTAATATAAAATCAACCATAACTCCAATCAAAAAACTGAATAATAGCGCACCTCACACCACCAAGCACTACAAACTGTGTAAGTTTCAACTTTCTAACTATAAAACTGTAGGAGGAGATGCGGGACAAACTTTTGACGGAATAAGAAAATATAATAAAAAGTAAGAATAATAAAGTAGTAGGATAACATACTCTGATTGCTTTCAGCAATCAGACAATAAATAAATGAACAGTCATGCATACTCAGACATGATTTTATTTTAGGACAAAAAATGGACGAAACATGACCAAAGTGGTTCAGGACTTCCTGTGGGCTCAGAGGGTCCAAGAGCCCATCGCCTTGTTTTCTGACTGGCTGGTTGTTGGACATGTAGACGAGTTTATGACTTTTGTACCTGCACCTGACAGAAAGTTAAATATTCTGGTTGAAGACAGAACAGTTCAAACTGTGACTGTAAAGGTGAACAAAAATTGAATTAAAAAAAAAAAAAATAGAAGCCATCAGAGGAATTAAACCTGTTAGATCTTTGTGTTCTGACAGAAAAGCTATAAGTCATCTTGACAATAACTTCCCAATACTGTGGAGCACTGCAGTAAACTATTTATAGTTCAAGGAACATAACCTTTTCCAGACTGTTTATTTAATTTTTTTTATTTAAAATCCTTAACCCTCCATCACACATACAGTTATCTATAGTTGTGTAAGTTGAGGCATTAGAGATGTATATTAATGCTTTAATGAAGGAATTTACAACTATTTTTGTATTGAAAGCTTTATTGTAGTCATCTCACATGATCATTTCACGCCAACATGAAGGTAAATAACCCATTCATTAAAAGAATGAGGGGTTCGCATTTTTCTCGTACTTTTCGCTTGTCACTGAGCTTGTAAAAGGTCTCTGGATATTACAGCAGAAGTGTTCTCTTTGTTTCTTTTAGGGCTTCTGACTGCTGCTGGCGAGTCCAGATGCAGCCTACAAATTATTCAGAGACTTAAAGAACAACGGACACGGACAAGCCCGGATGTTTGATGGTACGGCCCTCTCTCTCATAGCATTTTTATGAGTTGGAAATGTGAATTCCAGCAACGGAAAAATGCATCAGACACTCAAGAAAAAAAAAAAAAAAAACAACAGCTCTTCCAACAGTGTTCCCCAAAGAAAAACAAACAACAGTGGATGAATTCCTTGGTAATCAACTTTTGAAAAATCAAAATAACTACGTCCAGGTAAGTAGCAGAGACACGTACACTAAATCTGCATAGATTACCAAGAGCTAACACTGTTGGAATTTGCAAATTCTTTATTATTTTTATTGAAACAGTTTCTTAACCACCCCTAACATATATAATCTTGCGAACTATATGTTTTACTTGTCACTCATTCTTCTAGAGCTGCATTGACTGGAACAGAGATGTCTTAAAGAAAGAACTGGGTCTGGATGATGAAGACATCATTGACCTGCCAATACTCTTCAAGCTGGACAAGAAACATGAGTGGAGAGCAGAGGTGTTGTATCCTGACATGGTTTGTTTGGAAAGATTTCTCCCAGTTGGGCTTATTCTGTTTTTTTTTTCTCCATTCATGAGTTATTACTCTTTGCATCTGTTCACCAAACAACAGAAACCATGTATATTTGTTTTATTGAATTTTTTTTTTAGGTCAACATGATTGTTTTGGGGAAAAACCTGGGCATCCCAAAACCGTTTGGTCCTAAAGTGAACGGACGCTGCGCCCTGGAGGCAGAGATGTCCTCTCTGATGGGGGGCCTGGGCCTCAACTGCACCTTCATTGCAACTACTACTCTTACCACAATTTTCTTGGAGAGGTGCACTGTGGCTCCAACGTCCGCAGAAAACCCTTTCACTTCAAGTGGTGGAATATGGAGCTTTAAAAGATGAAAAGGAAAATGGTGCAAAAAATGTAGTTCTTAGTTGTATTAGTCACGAACTCCACCAAAATATACCTTTTCCTTACAAAAAAAACATTGTAATATGGGCCTAGAGCCTTTTTAAAGGATTATGCCAAACAAAAGTCTTTTTAACTTTCAAAATAAAGTTTGATCTTCAGCCGTTTCTAAATATTTATGAAAAAATACCCTACCTTTAGAAGAGGGATTTTTATGTCAAGCATAGCTGATTGTTTTGTTTTATAATCATTGGATCATCGGCTGGGTGGCTCCAGTGTAGTACTGGCACGCTGGAAGCCAGGATTCCTTTCCCAGGGCTGCAATTTAATCCAATGTGGGTCCTTATGCAAGACGCTTCACACTACTCCTTGTGCCAGTCCACAGCCCGGACAAAAGGGTTGTGTCAGCAAGAACATTCAGTGTAAAACTTTTTGCCAAACTATCTGTACAAATCATTGAAAGCTGATTCACTGCAGTGACCCCTGACGGGATGTGCTTGAAAGGTCAACAGGTATCGCAGTAAATGTTACAAGTTCAATCTAAAAATGTTAACTGCCAATTCACAGTACTATGTCAATTGTACTATGATACAAAGTACATATTTTGCATTGTTGAACATAAAAAACAATATATATATATATATATATATATATATAAATATGATGTTTGTTTTGATTAGGTTTTGGAAGAGACAGTTGTGTCAGTGTCACAATTTCGTATTTTTTGATTGAAACAAGAAATATCTACTTGGAAAATGCAGTTTTGTACCATAATGTTACTTTGTCACTATTGTTTCAATTGTGTTTTTACTCATAATAGGCAGTAAAATCTTAGTATCAAGCTGTAATATTTTATTCAGATAACATTAACTACCACAACGCTTAAAATAAGTAAAGTTCTTTGGCGTAAAAGCTACTAAGTGTTAAAAAATATGCCTTTTTGAAGACATTCACTCTCACTTAAATTTTAGTCACTTCAGTGTATGATCATTCCACAAGAAATACACTTCCAGTGACCCCATATTGGTGCGTACATTTTTTAATTAAATATTTTACTGACATTATATACAAAAAAAGGTGAAAATAAATATTTACAAACATCTCTCAAACAAAGGGCGAAAACAAATAGTTGACAAAAAAAACAAAACAGAAGTACAATCATTTGGATTGAGCAAAAAGAAGATTTGTTCTCGGCTGTACATAAAGACTGGTTCCACAGCGATGCGCAGTAACAACAAAGAGCCACAAGATGGCAGACTTCCTCCACTCAATCTTTTGGATGTCACAACTGGAAAGCTTAGAAAGACGTTGAAACGATAATAACGTGCAATTGTTGGTCATTTCTTGCCATAAATAGATTAGCAATGGGATTTTCAGAATACACTGTAGGTTCTACAGTTCTGTTATTATGAACTCACAAATTAAAAGTACTTTTTCCAAGCAAAATAAATAAAATATATATTTATTCTTAAATCAAAAACAAAGCAAAACACACACACAAAAAAAGTTAGTAAAATGATCTCTTTATACATAAAAGATTTACTTCGATGAAGGAAAGACAAATCTATTTCTGCTTAGTTTTACATTCAGCCATCCGGCAGCACACTGCCTTTTAAATATGACTTTCAATCAAAGCAGCTTTTTGTGACAAGATCAAAAAGGCAACTGCAGAGCAAGTCACAGTGTATTTCATTTCTCGCGCAACCTGTTAGGTTCTTTGAAAAGGTCAGCATTTGGGAACAACGCTGGGAATTTAGTGCTTTCTCATACATATACTTTACTAAAAAAAAGTACATTTGTTTCTCTGCAAATGTGCTCTGCATCTGGAGATGGAAGCTAGTTTTCAGTGAAACACAAATCACAGGGACACCGAGTGTTTCACCGATGTGCAGAGACTGATTTTGGCAAGCAGATTCACACCATGCACAGGACTTATGCTTACACACCTGTACAAAGACATCAACAGGTGGGGTATAACAACAAGCGTTTGAAGACATGTCTAAACAGCACTACCGTGTCGGCAGGATTTAGGTTACATGTTGCTGGTTTTCCACTTTTGATTATCCTTTCTTTCACTACCAGTTTTTATTGGTTTACCCTCCTCTTCACCCGCACGCGAAAAAGGTGAACACCTTTCATATCTACACCTGTAACAGCCTTTGCTGAAAGCATGACAAACATCGTTAGAAAACACAACAAATATCCACTGCAAAATACCCAGAAAATAATCATCAAGAGAACACAGAAAATGACCTGACTCAAAACCACACCGGATACGCCAAAGTTCAAACTGTACAATGTCACAGTGGGATGTGGATTTGACGTACAAAATAATAATAATAAAAAAAAAAAAAGAAATGTATTGCAACGCCGTAAAAGCTTGATAAAATTCAAATTTCTATTGAAGTCTTGGTGTCCTGATGGTAACGGGACGACAGTGCAATTCAGATCACCTGCTGAGAATCAGCTTTCGGAGCAGATTTCTGCACTAGGACAGCAGACCCACACCTGTCTGTGGTCAGTCTGGAGCGCACTTAGCGCTCAGCGTTTCCACTTACAGGATGAAATAGGTTACTCATGACGATGGAGGTGTCGGTCGTCATAAGCAGCAAACCAGTACCAAAAATACAATAGAGCGGTGGTGGACTTCGCATGCCTTCCTTGGCTTGATCTTTGGCAGATGATGCTGCCGGTGAAGATGCTTTAATAAGCGGGGAAACAAAAGGAGGAGCAGCTCAATATACTGTAGATAATATTCATCATTTGTTAATTGTGTCAGCAAAACTTACCAAAAAATGGACTTCAGAGTCAGGATCAGAAGAAAGTGGCTAACAGTTCTGTAAGCAAAGAAAAACATGAAAATTGAACTGGACACACATCTAACATAAAATTGAAGTAGGAAATGCTGCCCTCTGGCTGAGAATCTGCTATAAAGATTTTTGGAGCGGGAGGAATTGCAGGTGGATCTGCATAGATTCAAGACTAGCTGACAACTATGTGTCAATTTCATGCTGCAGCAGATGTACAATCTACTCCATCTACTCCAATGAAAATTTTGTTTTTAACATGTGATGGTGGTGTTTTTCTCTTGATGGAGGACGTATATTAAGAAAATTAAGCTATACATTGCGTTTCAAGGTATTTCTTTACTCAAATTTTGGTGAATCAGAAGCTGAAGAAAAAAATGCAGTTGGAAAAAGAGCTTCTATGACAGAAAATACAGTGATTGGGTCCGCCCCCCAGCTCTCAACGACAGAGAGAGGAAGGTCTCACCCACAATTCAGAAGCAAATTTTTTATAAACTTCTTCCACTCTGCAGAAACCATTTCCAGAAAACGACAGACTTCTTGATTCGAGCTTAAAACTGTAAACTAATAATAACAGTCCTTCTCTACAAAAACTCTGCTACTGCAGCATCATAATATTTTATGTTAAAAATGCACTGTGATGGCTTTCTGTTGACATATCAGATTAAAAATGCAGTTTTGATTTCTTAGTTGCTATAACTATAAAAAATAACCCCTTTTGAGGGTAAAACGAGTAATTAGTAATTCATAAAGTTAGATGTAGGAATCATGCAAAGGTTTTATTAAGTCAAGATTGCTGACATTAAAATATTTAGTAAAACAGTAAACTTTATTTGGGATGCTAAAAGTTAAAATAAAGAGATACCAGAGAACCTAGAAAGTTGTTTGTTTCACTCAGAAGATAAAAATCCCAGGAAGAAATAGGTTTTTAAGTTTTAAGTTGCTTGTACTGCTTTAAAACAAACATGTTTTTCTTAAAAAAAATGTTTCAATTGCTAAACAGGAAAATCTAGAAAAATGTACTTAGAAAATATTATTAATTAATTAATATTAAATATTATTAAAATATATTGTGTATAATTGTATTATTAAAAAAGATGTGTGGACTTGTGTTGTAATATGTTAATGTCATGTACTTTCATGAAAAGAACAAATAAACAAAAAAGCAAAAATGTGAGCTGACATTGAGGGAAAAAACATTTTTGCACATGAAAAAAGAAAACTCACCAATAAAAAGTTTAAGACAAATAAAAAGAAAATGCTTCTGACTTCAGTTGTTTGTAATATTTTACTTGTACCTAGATATTTTAATGTCACCTGCATATTTTTTAAATAAATAGCCCATTTAGTGTAGTTTTACATGAGAGTATATAAAAGTACAAATATTATATTGTTTTTCAGATTTGTATAATTTAAAAACTATAAAAAAAGGTGTATTATTGCTGTCCCTCAACAAGGTTCTCCAAAATGAAATAGAAATTTGAGTGTCTGAGCTTATTTGAAAGAGTTCCTCTTTTTCCGCTCCATAAGTATCCCACTTGTGACCGTTTAAGATTTTCTAACCGAAAGTCTTCTCATATTATCAGAAGCCATTTTCTTTCTGCTCAGCCAGGTACATGGAAATGAGATGCCTCTAAAACGCACTCTTGTGTTGCTTCACTAAATATGATTGCTCATTTTCCTGCTTTGAAATCCAATTATTGCAGCGGATGCGACCATTGAAGGCTCTTAATTGTGTTTTGAATCGACTGCTGTGAAAATTTGGCAAGCCATCTGGAGCCATTTGAAGTTGTGTCATATTTTGGAGGTATGATTTGAAGCTTGTGGAACAAATGACAACTTTATCAGACCGTGCTTTATTTAAAATGTGAGCAAAACAGAAGCCTTTTGAGAAGTTTTAATTAAGAAAAATAACATATATTTTGCTTACTTGTTTACATTTTTTTTTAATTGTGATTGATTTGCCTCACCGATGAGAACTTCTGCTCCTGCTGGGGGCCCTCCATCTTGGTCTGACTGTCGGTTCCTTTTAGTTCTGACGTCTTCACTCCATCCTGCTGCTGCTGAAGACGAGAAGCTGCTGGGAGGAAGGGAAGAGATGTGTCACTGTCATAAGTAATTAACTCAAGCATAAAGTGCCGCAAGCAGCTCAAGGTGGAAAAGGAAGATATCCCAGAAACGTTAATGGCTTGCAGGAAATCTTCTGCTAAAGACCTGGGAATCGAGGTTGAAATTTAAGATCCGATATATGAGGGGCCGTACAAGACATTATTTATTCTGAACCTTTCACATTCATATATTCTTGCTCTCACATTCATATATTCTCTTTCGCATACATATATTCTCTTTCACATACATATATACTCTCTTGCGCATCCATATATTCTCTTTCGCATACATACATACTTTCTTTCGCATACATACATACTTTCTTTCGCATACATACATACTTTCTTTCGCATACATACATACTTTCTTTCGCATACATACATACTTTCTTTCGCATACATACATACTTTCTTTCGCATACATACATACTTTCTTTCGCATACATACATACTTTCTTTCGCATACATACATACTTTCTTTCGCATACATACATACTTTCTTTCGCATACATACATACTTTCTTTCGCATACATACATACTTTCTTTCGCATACATACATACTTTCTTTCGCATACATATATACTTTCTTTCGCATACATATATACTTTCTTTCGCATACATACATACTTTCTTTCGCATACATATATACTTTCTTTCGCATACATATATACTTTCTTTCACATACATATATTCTCTCTCTCGCATGCATTTATATTACCTTACACATACATACATTCTCACTCTCACATATGTAAACGTACTCCCGTACACACATATATATACTCACCCATATTTGAAATGTATATCAGTATTTCACAAAGAATATATGTATGTGAAAGACATGTATAAATGTGAGTGAGAGGAAAAGTATATATGTGTGTGTGAGAGAAGAGTATGCATGAAACGGAAGGTACTTTGCATGAAAAGGAAGGCAGATGATTTCTTGTGCTCTGATTGGACAAGAGGCTGCCATCGAGAAACTCCCATTTTTATCAGACACTAACATGAACCAGCAAGAAGCAGCCACGGGGGGGGTCTGCAGCATGCCATGGAATTAAGCTTTATCTTTAGAGCTATTGAACAGTTTTGACCAAATATGATTCCTGCCTCATTTAGAAATTCTTAAAAATAAATTATGACTTTGTTTTAGCATGAATTTTTATGCGTGTTCATGACTAGCTATATCATTAATTATTTTCATTTTATTAGTTTTTGTGTTTGTTTGTTTTTGTCTTTTTTTTGAAGGATATTTATTTTGATTTTCTTTTTTAAGTTCTTAAGACATTCCATTTTCAGTTTTATTTATCAGAGTAGTTAAATTTTCTTAACTTTTATTTCTCTTTCAGATAAATAAAACAGGCATATGAAATACAGCTCGGGTCCTAAGGAGTTAAATCATAGCGCCAGCATGTAGCAGTTAGCAGCTGCTATTTAGCCATCTCTCTTCAGCACGAAGAGCTTCACATTAAAAAGAAATGAGACTCTGTCTTTTTCTGTGGAAATGCTTTTAGACGTTGTTGTTTAGAGACACTAGCTGTCAGTTTAAAGGTGTTTTCAAAAGAGTTATTGATCCTGGAAGTCTGAATTCGTGATTGAATAGTTAGCTTTATCGAACTGTTAACATCAGTCCTCTGCTTGAACTGTTGCCGTTTTCTGCTGCGTTTTCTGAAAAAAAACATTTTGTGATCTGTTCCTGACATACAGACTTCTAGTGGAGTATTTATCCGGAATAACAAACTTGAAATATAAAGCGCTGATCATAATAAGAATGAATGAAATATCCGATCCTGATCGGACAACAGAGCCCGATTTTGATCCAGTCTTCAACCACCTGATCGGGCCCAATTTCAGATCACATGATTGGATCGGGACATGGCTAATAATTAGTGGCAACAATGACAGTCCAGCCATCCAGTTTTCTTTTATGTTGTTAAGCATCAAATTTTAAATAGAGGTTTACATTTCTAAACTCAGGAATTTAGTAAGAAACATCACTGGCAGTGATCTCCATTGTGACAACCTTTAAAAGATTCATTTATAAGTAAAAGTAAGTCAATAATAACAGTAACAGCTTGTGTTTACTCCAAAATAATTTGCAGCCAGCCCAGCATTAATTACAGCCAGGCATCCATTGGAGACCGGAGTTATTCCATCCTAGACAGAATTTGATGACTAATGGGCTCATTCTGCAGTTAAATTTGGTCAAGAGATGCAGACACCAACCTCAGATGATCATTTCAGGATCTATTGAAATGATGAGAACATTATTCTGATTAGCACTGGCTGTTAACGTTTTTTTTTCTTTTAAGACTCACCAATCTCTGTATCAAAAACCTCTTTGATTTTATGCAGATCATTTTCCAGGAGACACACCCACCCTTCTGTCTTTGCTCAATGGTCCCTGTTTAAACCAGTTCTTCTGATTTGTTGCTCACTCTCTTTGTACATCCACCAGGAAATCTGTTCCTTTGTTGGACCATTTTCTTCCGCCATCTCCTCAATGTCACCCTTTCTTGCATCATTCTGATACATTTGGTATCCATCTCAAAATGACTCCCAAAACACTAAAAATACAAAAACATTATAATACAATGAATATAATCCTCTTTATTTAAAAAACTTTTTTCCTTCAGAAACTGAGACTGCAGTCCGCTCACTGACATAACTTGTAAGAAAAAATTAGCTTCAACACCCGAGCTTTAGCTCCAGTGTTTACATTCTTTCGGTTATGATAACTCTTCAACAGTTGATGTAATTAATGAAACTCCATCTTATTCTGAAGAAACGCAGCCTCACGCTGCTGAAAGGCGGATGTAATAAACGGAATCAGCTGATTCTGCTGCGTAAATAAACAATTTTTTTCACAAGGGCTCTGCACCAATATGTAAAGCTTAGAACGTGAAATGTTGAACTTTATGGATAGAAAACTGGAGAAAATTTTCAGGTTTCGTTTTTAAATTATCCAAAACATCAGTGTTTCTTTTCCCTTTTATGTCAGTGCGAACTTAAACAGAAGATTGACCAAAGATTTTTTAAAAATGTTTAAAATGACAAACAGCATTTCTTTCAATCTGAATCTTTGTGGGGTTTTTTAAAATCAGTTTTGTTGATTCTGATCTCTTGTTTTAAATAAAGGTATAAATAAGGATTAAATGCAATTAAATTCAATTTTAATAAATCCAGTAAATAGACATACACATAGCAATAAACATTATAATATAAAGTAAGAATCGTGGTTTGTTCGTGAATCGAATCGGATTGCCACCTGAGCACGATCCAAAGCCCTAACAATCACTGTACTGTCATCAAAATACAGTCCCTGCGAAAGTATTCTGCCGCCTTGAACTTTCAACCTTTTGCCACACTTCAGGCTTCACACATATAGATATACAACTGTAATTTTTTGTGAAGAATCAACAAGTGGGACACAAACATGAATTGGAACCAATTTATTGGATATTTAAAACTTTTTAACAAAAGAAAAACTGAAAAATTGGACGTCCAAAATTATTCAGCCTTTTACTTTCAGAGCAGCAAACTCTTTCCAGATGTTCAATGAGGATCTCTTCATGATCCAATCTTGACCTAAATGACTAATGATGATAAATAGAATACATCTGTGTGTAATAAAGCCTCCATATAAATGCACCTGCTCTGTGACAGTTTAAGAAGTCAGTTTAAAGTGCAGAGAGCATCATGAAAAACAAGGAACACAGCAGGCAGGTCTCAGATACTGTTGTGGAGAAAGCTGGATTTGGAGACAAAAAGATTTCCCAAGCTATAAACATCCCAAGGAGCACTGTGCAAGCGGTAATATTGAAATGGAAGGAAGATCAGACCACTTCAAATCCACAAAGATCGGGCCATCCGTCTAAACTTTCAGCTCGAACAAGGAGAAGACTGGTCAGAGATACAGCCAAGAGACCCACGATCACTTTGGATGAACTGCAGAGATCTACAGCTGAGCTGGGAGAGTCTTTCCACAAAAATCAGTTGTATTCTGCACAAATCTGGCCTTTATGGAAGAGTAGCAAGAAGAAAGCCATTTCTTAAAAAGAGTGGTTTAAAGTTACCCACAAGCCACCAGGTAGACACCAAACATGTGGAAGGTGCTCTGGTCAGATGAAACCAAAGTCCAACTATTAGGTAACAATGCAAAACTTTAAGTTTGGTGTAAAAGCTACACAGCTCATCACCTGAACACACCATCCCCAATGCCAAACACGGTGGTGGCAGCATCATGGTTGGCCCGTTTTTCTTCAGCAGGACAGGAAGATGGTCACATTGATGAGAAGACAGATGAAGCCAAATACAGGAGAATTCTGGAAGAAACCCTCATGGAGTCTGCAAAAAGACCTGAGGCTGGGACGAAGATCAGTCTTCCAAACAAGACACCCATCCAAAACAGAAAGCAAAATCTACAATGGAATGCTTAGAAAATAAACATATCCAGTTGTTAGAATGGCCAAGTCAAAGTCCAGACCTGAATCCAATCGACAATCTGTGGAAAGAGAGAATCTGCTGTTCACAAACGCTCTCCATCCAACCTCACTGAGTTCCAGCTGTTTTGCAAGGAGGAAGTGGCAATAATTTCAGTCTCTCGATGTGCAAAACTGATAGACATACCCCAAGCGACTTACAGCTGTAATCACAGCAAAAGGTGGTGCTATGAAATATTAACTTAAGGGGGTTGAATAATTTTAAACGCCCAATTTTTCAGTTTAAATTTGTTAAAAAGTTTGAAATATACAATACATTTTGTTCCACTTCATGATTGTGTCCCACTTGTTGATTCTTCACAAAAAAATCAAAGTTTTATATCTTTGAAGCCTGAAATGTGGTAAAAGGTTGAAAAGTTCAAGGAGGCCGAATACTTTCACAAGGGACTGTATGTTCTTTCTGGATTTTTTAATTTACAAAGACATAAAGCCAAGTCGGCTTTATGTTTTCCCCATTCCTTGAAGATAGTGATGCTAAAAGCCTCTACAATCTTCTTTTTAAGGGAAAGTAAAATCAGAACTAATCTAAATTATCTCTGCTACTACATCAGTCCTGAATAAATCAGAAAGAAGTGAAGGCCAGCCAGCCGGATCTACAGGTTTAAAACAAAACAGGATGGTGGTCACATAAATGTGCAGATGATGCTTTCACATCAGACAGAGGTCCTCAGATTCCAGATGGTCTTGGAGCTTCTTTGTCAAGATGTTCAGGTGATCCCTTTGTTTCCGTGTCTGATCTCCAAAAGGTTTTGGAATTGCTCCTGCAGAAACAAAGCGTATCACTTCATCAAACGAAAATGATCATTAGTGCATTTACTTATTTTACTATTACAGTGATGTAGCAGTATTACAGAAAAAATAAAAGTAATTTGTTTTATAATAAACACAGTGACTGCAGTGTTTCTTTAGAGCTTTTTTCCCCAATTGCAAAATAGTAATATCCAATTGTTTTTTTTTTCAGATTAGACACTGTACTTGTTAAATAAGATAATAATGAATAAAGTAAACTACCTAAATAGTCTAACATAGTTAAGACAATTAATAATAAAATATTTCATTTTTAAAAAAAATCATTTAAATAAGTGTATTAAAATTAATTTAAATTTATTATTTAAAATTTATTTATTTGACTTATTTGACTTTTAAAAAACAAGAAACCTTCCAGTTTGGGAAGGAGGTCTATTGTTGTATTTTTTTTTAAATGTAATGAAGATTCAATTTTTAAAAAATTGTTCATTTGTAGAAGTAAAAGCAAATTGTCAAAGTCAAATTGGTTTACTAATTGGAACTTTTTCACAGTGATGTCAGACATCAGACAAATATGGCAGCTGTAAATATGAAATGTGACTTCCGGTTTAATAATCTAGACAGGCAAAGCTGACAGTGACACCTGAACGCTGTTGAACACAAATACACAACACAGGCGTAGCTTCGGGAATCTAGTTGATTTACTTCCAGGTAGGAAAAACCTAATTAAAATATAACTAATATTTTATATGTTGTATTTTTAGTCTCCAAATGTAAATGTGATCATATATATGGATAGAGTTTACTCTGAAAGACTTAAGAAAATAATGTATGGTCACTTTGAAGTGCAATCAAGCACTAAAGCTGAAATAAATTCATATTGACCACATTAATACCTCTGACAAAGCTTTGGATTTGAATATTCTTTCTATTAGGATTGCATTCAGGTCCTGCCCTGCCACAAATTTAGGGATAACCAGCCTGTTGCCACATGCCATCAGAAATTCTAACCTGAGAACCATTTCAAATTGAAAAGTAAAAAAATAAAAAAATTTTAAAACTCAATTTGGTCTTTTAAAATGTATATCACATAGCAAAAACTGTACAATTTAAGTCAGCAATACTGTCTTGTCATTGTCAATCCTAAACACAAATATAACATGGCAAAACATAAATATGAAATATTTATATTACTTTCATATGAAAAGGGAGTGTATAAACACTATGGCTACTACTAGAGACAGTAAAAGAAATCTATACTAGCCTGGTTAGGCTACAATCTTGAGAGTTGCTAATCACACAAAACTCTAGAATTGTCAAAGTAGGCTACTCAAAGGATTCATTTAATGACTTATACAAACTAGAGTCGCTATGTTGGCTTGTTGGGACACTCAAAGTTGGACGCTGCGCTGGATAGAGCGAAATGCCAGCTCACTACTTTGCTACAAATACACAAACAAAGCTGGAAAAAAAACAATGTGGCTTTTAAAAAAGTTAATTATTGCCGTCAGCTGATAAAGGAGAACTTCTATAAACATTTCAGGAAGATGTGAGTGAGTTTATTCTTAATAGTGAATAATTAGGCTGACCTTGTAGATTGTTCAAATTTAAAGGGGCAATACCATGATTTTCTTAAACCTTTCAGAATAAACTATATCCATATCTGTGACCAAATATTACCTTTTAAACATTAAAAAAAATAATTATTTATGAAATAAGCCATTTTGTAATCTGACCACATTTAATAAGTCGCTGTGTCTCATCGTGGTGTTATGGCATTCTTTTTAAGAGAATTCTGTTGGAAATAAAGTAGAGCTTTAAAATTATCACTGCAGGTCCCCTGGGCGTGCTACAGAAAATTACATACAGAAAAATTAGTACAATGTTTTCTAGTGGTGTTAAAATAAACTTTTTAACAGGTAAAAACAATGGGACCAATTATTTCCTTTTGGCTAACATGATTCTCTACAATAATCTACATGTGTCTGCGCCTGATTTCTAATGTGTTTACGTCATCTGACTGTCGGCCGTTTTGGTTTCAGGTGTTCTGCTCTCGCTTAGTTTTGTGTTCAGACTGAGGAATCTCAGAACAAACAGAAGTTCAGTCTGATTTGAAATGAACAGAGACCACCTTGAAAAATGGGTCTGAGAGCGGTTACTGGTACATCTGTGCTGCTACTTTGGCACCACAGAAAGTAGGTGTGTGTCATTTGTAGTCTAAGGGCGGAGCTTGCTGCAAAGATTTTTCCGGGAGGGAATCGTTCTGGTTTGTATCGTTCTGACGTCAGCACAATTCCACCGCTTGTTTTTGTGGGTATAGGAGGGGCTGCTGCAGAGAGTGCAGGTTTTTAGAAGATTACTCTTACATGCATGAGCAGATCAAAATACCGTTTTGGGGTTCTATAAAGAGAGGAATGACCAGTATATTCCATTTAAAACCTCAAAAAGTACAAATTTCAAGGTATGGCCCTTTTAATGGTAGCCTTAGACTTCCCATACTTATTCTTTTTTCACGTTTTCTAGCAGGACCACTAATCTTTTTTTTTTTTTATTCGTTTTGTTTTATGGAGCATGACCGTGGTAATTTGTATGTTTGTTCAACCTCAGATCAGAACATATGACCTGCGGAATTTAAGCACATTACTGAGTGGAGGGAAAGAAACTAACCAGGATTTTTTCTGGAGAGAATAGAGAAGAGTCCAGCGCTGAATCCTCTTTCGGAAATGTGGTGTATGAAAGTCTTCCGGGTTCATTTCTCCCATGGCGGAGCGATGCATGCTTTCCAGCGCACCCCATCTGATCTTTGCCACCCCAGGACCATGGACTGAAGTGCTCTCTGTGCCCTCTCTTCTTCTGTGAGGCCCCACAGTCCGGTGTGACTGTAGAGCGGGGGCATTGTTCCCAGTCTACTCAAACTGAGCTGGTTACCTTTAAGAAAAGAAAAAAAAAAAACAGAACCTGATGGAACTTGACATACTTAAGTATGTATGTGGAAAAAACATAAGCTAAAATGGAACCCGTTAGAATAATATCTGCTTAAATGAAAGATTAATATTGACAATAAAACATCCAATATTGGAGGATATCAAACATTTTTATTTAGATTTGTGAACAACCTAAGAAAGGAAATTAAAATATAACATTGTACAAATCTTTGTTGAAATTGGTAAGGTTACCTTTAATTATTTACGTACTGTGGTGTCAAACAGCGTTCAGTTATCATATTTGACATTCTAAATGTGACCACTGGAAGTAACTATTCACCTTGAAAGGGTCAATCTGACCGGTCAAGACCCAAATAGAACGCAACCATTTATTGGTTGAACCTTTAAAATATTTTATATTTTATTTTTTTTCTGTGAGGTGATCAGATAACAGATATGAATTATTTAAATTTTGACTATGTGTGGTTTTCTGGAGACATTTTTAAATGTTTACATTAAGGCTGTGATTAGCTGCGTTTCCATTACACTTTTGCGCAAAACTTTATCGAAATTTCTAGAATTTCGATAAAACACTGTTTCGAAAAAACAGCGTTTCCATTAAACCATGATTATGCGAAAAACTCGAAGTAATTCCCGCGATAAGTCATTAAAAAAACAGAGAAGACGTCTACGTCTGATCCGAGCCTTGGAGCGGCAGGCTCCTTACGTGGGAGCGACGTAGAGTCAAACATTTTTGGGAAATCGTGGTTGAAGAATTCACCGAAGAGCTGTGGCTTCAGCATTTTCGCATGACACGCTCAACTTTTGATGAGCTGTGCGATGCTGTGGGACCTCTCGTGGCGCCCGCTGTGCGGTGCCCAAGGCAGCCAGTTGCTGTGAAAAACCGCATCGCCATCGCCATCTACAAACTAGCAACATGTGCCGAGTACAGAGTAGTGGCAGAGACATTTGGAGTCAGTAAAACGACCATACACAGGTGTGTGTATGGGGTGTGTGAGGCTATTTGCCACAAACTGATTAGCTTTTCCTGCTTCCTGTCCGAAACGTCATATCCGTTTAATGGTCACGTGACTCGTTTGTTTCGAAAAAAGTGTTTCCATTACAGTTTTTCGAAAAACTACTGTTTCGATACGGCCCAAATACCACCTCCTCTAAGCGCAAAAACTTTATTTCGAAAAAGGCGAGTTTTTTCGAAATTGTGGTGTTTCCATTAGGAGAATTTAATATCGAAATTCCGTTTTTCGAAATTTCAGAGTTAATGGAAACGCGACTATTGTTACACTTTTCTGTTGGCCTACATACTGACCACGGCCCAGATTCATAGAAGAAAACAGTTACCTTGCTGATTGTTAGATAATTTGCTTATTATTTATTTATTTTTGGCTGGTTGTAAACACCATCTAAATTTGTTAGTTGACTGCTTAATAGGGGTGTAAGGTCCGTACGGATCCGAGGCCACGGTTCGGGACACGTGTGTACAGCGGACCACCCCCCGCCCCCCGCGTGCACATACCTCGCGCTAGCATAATAGAAATATATTTTACGTTCACGTTTATGAAAATTGCATCACATTCATGTAAATCCTCTTTGTTTTCCAGTGAGGTAGGCGGAGGTTCTGTTAGCTTCTGTTGTTAGGAGGCGTATGGAATTAACCATTCGCTCAGATCGCATCCAAAACTATAAAACAAAGGCTAAATTCGGCCCGGCGTTGTGTAAACAGAACTCAACGTTAGCTAACATCGCTAGCATTTTGAACGAACGTTCTCTCCACTGTAGCAGGACACTTGATGCTAATTTGAGTTTTTTTTTTCTAAACAATCTTTAGCTAGCTAATGTTTCCTCCCTTTGGACGGAGCAGAGCGCACTAAAACTTGCACGTTATAATAAGAGTCTCGTTCGGTCTTTAGCTTACCTTTTCCTCGGTCAGGCACCGCAGCTGTCGAAGCGTCTGCGTGTCTGCCGCGAACCCTCCGGTGTTGGGGCGCGGAGTAAAAGTCCAGGTTGTTGATGCGGTTCCTCTGAAAAGTTCTCTCGTTTCGTTTTCGGTCGGTCCTCGGTCGGGCACCGCAGCTGCCGAAGCGTCTGCGTGTCCGCCGCGAACCCTCCGGTGTTGGGGCGCGGAGTAAAAGTCCAGGATGTTGATGCGGTTCCTCTGAAAAGTTCTCTCGTTTCGTTTTCGGTCGCGCTACTACTAACATTATTGATATTTAAGCCTGTCACTCGTTCCTCTAAAGAAGCAGATAGACTTTTCACACGATGGCTTGCTCCAGGACACCCGCGGGCCGCGGCAGCTTCTTGTTTATTCATTGTAGCGTCTGATCAAAATGGGAGTCTCTCGGTGCGGCCTCTTGTCCAATCAGAGCACGAGAAATCATCTGCCTTCCTTTTCATCCAAAGTACCTTCCGTTTCATGCAAACTCTCTCACACACACATATATACTTTTCCTCTCACATACATATACACTTGTCTTTCACATACATATATTCTTTTTAAAATATTGATATATTCCTTTTTAAAATATTGATATACATTTCAAATATGGGTGAGTATATATATGTGTATAAGGGAGTGTGTTTACATATGTGAGAGTGAGAATGTATGTATGTGTAAGGTAATATATATGCATGTGAGAGAGGAAATATATGCATGTGAGAGAGAGAATATATGAATGCGCAAGTGAGAATGTATGTATGCGAAAGAGAGTATATATGTATGCGCGCAAGTGAGAATATATGTATGCGAAAGAGAGTATATATGTATGCGCAAGAGAGAATATATGCATGCGCAAGTGAGAATGTATGTAAGCGTAAGAGAGTATATATGAATGTATGTGCGCAAGTGAGAATGTATGTATGCGAAAGAGAGTATATATGTAGTCGCAAGAGAGAATATATGTATGCGTAAGAGAGAATATATGCATGCGCAAGTGAGAATGTATGTATGCGTAAGAGAGTATATATGAATGTGAGAGCAAGAATGTATGAATGTAAGAGCAAGAATGTATAAATGTGAAAGGTTCAGAATAAATAATGTCTTGTATGGCCCGTCATACCGATATGTTTTTGATGTAATAAACGGGCGTAATTGAAAGTTGCACGGACTGAGGTGTGTTTTTGGCTCAGTGACTCTGGCAGATCTTGCTTCTCAGAGTGCTGAGGTGTTTTGGAACCAGAAGCGAAGAACGCTGGTGTCTTATCCTGCACTCCTGAGTCACCCCCTCCTCCCGCTTTCCCATCCCCCAATTTACCTGCCAAACTTCCTTGGCTGAATGTGCTGTCCTCCACCCCACAGCTGTACACAAAGGAATCTTTTTTGACTGGTGTGACACACGAAACACTTTCCTGTAAGAAAAATTCAGATCCAGAACTTGATTTGCTTTTGAATCTATTTTTAAATTAATATAAACAAAAAAAACATGATTTATTTTGAAACCTGTCAGCTCTAGAATGTTCTTAAATCCTTCAAGCTTTTTATTGTGAAGAGACAAGAACATACAAGAGTCAAACATATGATTTTACTTCGATGAGGAAACATCAATGCGTTTCCTTTAAGCAGTGAGTCACGGTTGACCTGCGTTCACCCACCATTCCAGTGTCGTACTCCTCCTCGGCCTCGTGCTCCTCCACAACACTGGCAAAGCTGCTGGCGTTGGACGAGGAGCGGGAAAGGTCCTGAGCCTCGGGGATGGAGGGTGCCCTGCAACACATCGCCAGACTACACACCTGGGTCATTCTGACCTCTTCAACACCTGTGGAGTTTTTTTGCAGACAGCCTCTTTACAAAGTACAGAGATTTTCACGTTTGCCTTCATATTTTAATTTTACTCACACAATAAATGATGACAATTATTTTATCAATGTGCTTTAAAGACCTACTCTGATGAAAATGGTATTTTTGGTGTTTTTAACACGTTCTTGCAGCATTTTACTCATAATGGAGGAGATCTTTTAAGATTAAAACTGTGTATCTGAGTATTTCTTTTTTCAAATCGTGATGAATAGGGAGCGGATGAAAACTCATGGTTTAAAAAAGCTCGGGTTTGTGCCACAGCAACTGCAGTGGGCTGATCAAAGTCTCCTTTCTCCACTACAATTTTGTTGCATCCACTTGCAGACAGATCCATTAACGCAGGGGTCTCAAACTCGCGGCCCGCGGGCAATCTGCGGCCCGCGGGATGATAATTTGCGGCCCCCGTCTTCATATGAAAGATTACTGTTAGTGCGGCCCGCAAGGCTGATATGAATGACAGTTGTTGTGTCCAGAGCTGAACGAACCAATCACGGTAAGGTATATGGCTCTGGAGGGCGGGACATCGGCGGGCTGTCCGAGCCTCCTCTCTCTTTAATTCATTCCTCCAGTCAGCTGGGCGGAGGAGGAGCCATGAAGCTGCTGGAAGTGCTTTCTCACTGAACGGGATTCGCGGGCCCCGCTCCTCTTTCGTCACGTGATACACAGCCTGCCGCTTGTCAAAAAGCGTGTTCCTGACGCCGCGCGCGACAATTCCGCGCACGCATCAATATTCCGCGCGGACAAATCAGACCCTCGCGAGCGCTTTTTCCTCCTCCACGAGCAGAGAAACTCCTCGCGAGAGAGACGGACTACTTCCGCGCGCGTGAGTGATGCCCGCGAGCGAGCAGAATCTTCAAAGGTGCTTCCACACCGGCCGCGTGTCTGCGCGGGTTTATGAACGCACGCTCAGCAGGTGGTATCAATACCGGAGCAGCGCGGTCACGCACGCAGCAGCAGAGAGGAGATTCTTCTTCTATGGTGTTTTTACTGTTCATTAGCGCTGCTGCGACTGTGCGTGAAATATTGAACCGGGTTGAAGACTCAGCGCGCGCTCAGTGCGTGCACGATTTGTGCGCAGAGCTTGAGACCAGATTTAAAAACTTGCGTATCAACGCGCGCTCCAGTGTTTGTCAGGTATTTTCTCTTAGGCACCCCCCCCCCCCCCCTTTCAGCTGCTAGCATCATTAGTATCAGTTAATTTGCTCAAGTTAAATTAAATGTATATTTCCTCAAAATATCTTACTTTTATCATCATTAAAGAATAATAAAAAATAAACTTCTAAATAATCTGTTTTATTAATTGTTCTCTTTCTTTTCTTTTTTTTTTAGAATACTTCCAAAACTTCCAGACAAAGTAAAAACAAGTCTTTCCTTGTTTCTCTCCACAGTAGTGATGGAATTCTGTCATTTCTCAGAGATACAGTTCTTTTGCATTGGTTCACTGTAAACAGCGGCACTTTCTGCTAACAGATTGATTTTTAGGTTGTTTTTGCTTAATTTACTATGTAGGATTATGCACAATATCCATCACTAATGTAAACATGTTTTTATTTGCATTCCCTCCAGGGGGACACGCCCCACCATTTGAGAAACACTGATCAGTCAGTCAGTCAATATGTGGTTTCAGTCGTCTGTGTCTGCTGTATGGTCATTGTTATTATTTTAATTATTAATGATTGATTTTCTAATTCATTTTTTTAAAATTAATTAATTAATTATTTCGTGTTAAAAAATAAAGATATTTGAGAACATTAGAATGTTTTATCAGCGATTTTCTTGTGGAAATCCTGATGCGGCCCGGCCTCACCCAGACTCTGCCTCCAGCGGCCCCCGGCTGAATTGAGTTTGAGACCCCTGCATTAACGTCTTTATTTTCCTTGTCCGAGCTGACAACTGGCTCTAAACCGTACGATTCTTTGCTATGCTAATGTTAGCTTGGGCTTGTGAGGTGCTACAAGCCAGCAAGATAAGGTGTAAACAAAGACATTAGCGCAGCTAACTTCCACACCGAAGTTGTAGAAAATATGTTGTATAAAAAAGGAAACAGGCTTTTTGATTTTGGCTAAAACCGGCATAATTGTGATTAAATGACCACTGGGTATGATTTAACAACAGAAAAAAATGTTAGTTGGAGTGGGACTTTAATGTATTACAAAGTGAGATAATGAATGTAACAATAGTTACCTGTTCTTTGTGGCAACAAACTCTGGAGAACTGTGATTAGGGGAGTTGTCAGATTTATGTTCCTGTGACAGGTAGCTGCCATCCGCTGTCTTCTGAGCGTTGGGTGAAACTTCACGACTTGAACACAAAAGTGGATAACCAGAGAAGGTCACTTATAAACAACGTGATCGGATAAAAGTTCAACTTTTGCTTTTTCCATGTCCTAAAGAATTCAAAGATAAAGTAAATACCCTCTGAGAAACACGTGTTCCAGCTCAATAACTGTCAACAGATTGAGTTTGTCACACACGAGTGATGCTATATGTATTTAACCTTGGAAAAGGTTGTTATTTTCCCAATGAAAAAAAAAAACTTGCCACAAAAAGTTTTGTAAGTCATCCGAACTACAAAGTCATTTGACTTGTCATTTAAATGTCCTTCCGTCCATCTGCTGCGACACTCTTTCTGTCTTCACTGCCCACTCCCTGCTGACCAGCTCTGCTCCGTCCTCTCACCTCCTCTCTTGGACCTCCTGGATGTTCTCGATGCCGATGGCACTGCTGCGGCGGGAGCTGAAGGGCCCAGACTTTTTCCTGGTCGGGCTTTTCCCGGGAATGATCAATGACTAACAGCGGGTAGGGAAAGGAAAGTGAGACACACATTTTGGGGGATATCTGACATAGCAATCTTCAGCCGTAGCACATGACACAGGAGGCTATGCTGACGATTTATAAACAGAAGAATCTTTAGATAAGAAAAAACAGGGTAATGTGTTGTTAAAAAGCTTCGGTAGTTCACTTATAGCAATATCTTTTTAAAATATGCGCATTAATTAATTTAATCTCAGATGTGAAAATGTGTGTTGTGCTACAGAACAATAAATATAAAGTCCCAGCAGGAAGAAATTTGTTTACAATGTTCTCTATTAGTTTTGAGCATGTTAAATAAAGTCTGTACATAAAGCTGGTATGGAAATCAAACAAAGAAAAACATAAGAAATTAAAAAACTGAATAAATAAAAACTTACAAACATTGCAGTGATTTATATATAGAAATTACTTTCAGCCACAGTTAACAAACCTGCAATGTTTGTCCATATGAATGTCTACATGAGTACAATAAACACAAAATTATGTTTACTAAAATAAGTGTGTTTAACACTTTAATGCCCGTATTCGCAAATTAGAGACAAACTACTTTAGCTACAAAAGGATCTAAATGGAGAAACTACTTGGAAGTAAAAGCATTTTTGTTTTCATAGCTGGAAATAAATTCAGGCATTAAAAAGTTAAAACCAGAGGAGATACTAACAGTACATTTACAATTATGAAAAGCTAATAAAAAGAAAGACAAAAATAGTGAACAAGGGAGAATGTACATGAACCTCTTCTATTGTTCCTATCCCTATGGCACTGCCTCGGCGTCCATATCTACTGGGACTTTTCCCTGGGACAAGCAATGACTGAGCCACACAAGACGGGGTGGGGGGAGCAGAGAGAAGGGGGGAGATGATAGATTGAAAAAGCAACAAGAGGGGAGGAAAAGAAAAAAAATACACATCATAAGATATCATGCATTTAGCACTCATAATTTGAATAGTATGGTGAAAAACAGCTTCCAAAAGGCGATTGCATCAGGAAAAAAAAGAGTGCAGCACAAAAAAAATCCAAAAGAAGTTGGGGTCCAACACAGGAGAGCACAAGGGGCGTGTCACCAAAGCAGCAGGGGGGTTGACAGTTTCTGACCTGAGGGGTACAAGTATGTTTGCTGATGGATTCAGGAGAAAGAGAAGGGAAATGGGGCTGACAAAAAGCAGGAACATAACTCAGAAAAAACCTTCTAAGCACATACAATAGGCTATACACCCAAAAAATAAAAAAAAAATATATATAAAGACATTTTCATAAAAAGACACAAAAATTACAGGAAATTCATGCCATGCATATTCCGCAGCCACACATGCACAAAGCTGCATAAAGACTTCACGGCTTTTGCCAGAGGAAGCAGTCATAGCGTGGAGGGAGGGAGTCTGGGTAGTCAGACAGCTTCTAGTCTGAGTTGAGGGTAAGACTGGACTGGGACTGACAGTTGTTCATCTTTTACTGATCAGCAAACCACTTGTTAAACAAGACAAGATTGTTTTTCGTCTAATCTGCCACTCTGTGCAGTTATACCAACTGTTTCTATAATGCAAATAGAATAAATGCTGGAAATTGTACACGCCCCGCCATCACAATCAAGAGAATAGCTATTAAGACGTAAATGGAAGTGAAAGCTCTTTTACTGCAAAGCAGGAGTTATTTTAAAATGTCAAAAATGAAAGTGAGCACTCTGATGTTAACATAAAGTGCTTTAATGTGCCAAATGGGGTTGGTCTGTGACGGTGCTATTTTGGCATTAAAAAAAAAACAGTGAAAGGGTTTTATTTATCCTCTGCACACTGAATGTATGCGCTGGGTGGGCATTACGTGAACCGAAATGGACTACTTACAATCCCTGTGGTTTTGGGGCTCTCTGCGGGATTGTGGGTAAAGCTGCCACTGTGACTAGTGGAGACTGTGTTTGACTTCTTGTTACTGAGGCCCATGGCGTCCATAGACTGGCTTCTGCTGCGGATGACCCGCTACAGAGAAAAATGAGGAGATACTGTCAGTCAGGGAGCGCTCCCTCTGTGGTGTGGAAACGCAACACACCAACCCGCGCTCCCTTTTCATTGTAAATAAACCCTGATCCAAAAAGGATGTCAGTGTGTACAGAGGTTGCTTGTTTAACAAAAAAATAAATAAATAACAGAAGCATTGTAATAAAAAAGGGAATCTGAGGGAGCCTTGTGATGCCAATCAAATGTATTTCCTTGGATAGAAACCTAGCAGATGTGAGAGTGATGTGAGGTTTGATAACTATGTACCAAAAAGAAGACTTTAGCAGTCACTTTATTCAGATTACTGATATATGTGAAACCAGCTATCCGTTCATTTTCCAAATTCACAGGGCCATCAGAACCAATCCCGAGTACTGTTCTGCAAAGCTACTCTGGACAGGTCACCAGACCACAAACACAATCAAACTCAACCACACTCTCAATTGCAGAAATCTTAAAAAATCCTAAGCTTATGCTCAGTTTGCACAATGATAGCACTATTTGAAAAAAGAGTGATCCAGTCTGGCTGATTAGAAGAAAATCCTGGGATAAACACTACTCTACAAACAGAGTACTATAATTCTATTACATCTGCAAAACTGTAACCGATTACAAACATTTTCACAAGTCAAATGTAGAACCATGGTCATACTGGCATAGATTAAGCATTTAACTGGACTTGGAACTTATAACAACCAAGAGATTTATAACAAAACATGTATATATAAGTGTTGCTATGAGTCAAAGTACAGACTTTATCCTTGTCCTAATAAAATCCTTCAAAGAGACCTTATCATAGATATGCACAACCAAATTCTAAAAAGTAAAATGACATCAAGCAACTTTTCAAACAAGATTGCCTCAAAATCATGTTGGACTGCAATACCATAACACTCTTATTAAACAGTTGCACAGCTTCTCACTCATAGAGGTTTGAAACACAGTACTTCTGCACTTTGACTTAGATTTTGTTCAGGAAATGATGAAATGATATAATGACATGCATGCTGGCCCTTTGAAAATTGGTAAGCCGCAGAAAATGTTTAATTGTGTCTCACAGATAATAATAACAAATAATTTCAAATATATTACATCATCAAAGCCTTCAGTCAAGATCATTGCTTGTCTAATAGTTTGTTAGACATTTCATTCTGTTTATATGAACATTTTTTTCCAATCAAAAATAACATTTGAATTTATTAAATTCAATTCACAAAAAGTAATATTGTTAGTCTCTTCATTTAATGGTAACTGTGTCATTTGCATTTTAGTGAACTGTGCATTGTTGCTAGTGGACCAGTTTAATCTAATTAAAAATTATTTATTCTATTCTATTGGTATTACAGAGAAGAAAAACATAAAAAGGAGATAATAGTGTGTATTTAATAGCATGCGTTTTTTTTTTCTTTTGCACTGGGGCAGCACGGGTCAGCTGGTCGAGTCAGGAGACTATGCAAATGAAATGACTAGGAGATATTGTGGACTCTGAGTGGAGAGAGATGAACCCAAATCTTCTGTTTAATGATATGGTCTTTGTTTGTTAGTATGGCATTTGTGGCAGAGTATGATGTCTGGAAGTAAGACCAACAAACAACTGTGAAGTGGAGGAGAAATGTACACACCTATACTGCAGTACACAGAGAGACAGAGAGAGCAGGAAATATTTGCAGATGAAATTTGTGGAGGTGTGAAAGAGAGAGAAAGGCAGCGAGCTGGTACTTGACAGTGAAAAAGATGAGGAAGAGCACATTATGCAGAGGTATTTTTTTTCTTTTCTTTTTTCGGTAGGTATGGAAGAGGGATGGGTCCACAGAAATACCAGAGCAGGAGATGAAGATTTTTATTTTCTTAAGTTGCAGAGAGAAAAAAAAATGGCAAAAACAATATGTGTGAATGTCATAGAGAAAAAAAAGTGAAGGAATGAGGCCCACGGGGAATTGAACAAACTGCATCATCAGATCAGTAATGAGAGGTCATTAAACCGTTCATCAGGCGCACACCATTACAGTTCCAACTGCTGCGCATCCCCAGCTGAGCTTCACTCCAGCGCCTTAATGGTCATTGATGGAGCACTCTCAGTCATAGCAAAGTGCCTTTCATCCGCAACAGGACACTCGGCAGCCTCAAAAGCGCGCCATTGAGTGAAAACACCCCGAGTTCAGCCATCACTGCCAAGTGAGGGAAGCAAATGCCACAGGACTGGTCCTTTGAGATACCGCAAATTTTCTATGCTTTGTTTTCTCATGTGTGAATACCCAGAATCCCAGCCAAGTGACAGGGGGGAGAAAGAAAAAGATCCTAAAAAAAAGTTTTTGCACTCGTCACCGTTCTCTCTCATGCACGTGGAGGTGCAGATTAGCAGTGTGCGGCGCCGAATGAGGTGTGATGCTGTACCTTGAAGGATTCAAAGAAGCCGCCGCCTCCTCCTCCGCCCCCGTTCTCCAGCTTATCTTCGTCCCCACCCAGGCCCATCATGGACTGACTGTTGATGTGCAGCTCCTCATACAGCGTTTCTAACAGCGCAGAGCGTGTGCGCTCCTGACAACAACAAAACCAGTCAGTCTTATGTTTATAAGAGTGGGTCCGTGAAAATGAGAGTTGTGGATGCTTGAGTGTGTAGATTGGCGTTTGTGCACAGTGACAGCAATAAGCAACATTTTCTGTCTATTCTGCTAATCATTTATTATTTCTAATCTTTTTGAAATTCCCCTTCATTCTACCCCTTTCCATCTCTTTAACACATGCCCACAACATTCCAGTCACTCTCCTTCCATCCTCCATTCAGTCCAAAGGTTAAAAAGACAACACAAGCACCCACTCTGATGAAAATTCTGTTTTTGGTGGTTTTAACATGTTCTTGTGGCATTTTTCTCATTATGGAGGACTTATATAAAGACAATTAGGATTAAAACATTAATTGAGTATTTTTCTTTATTCAAATTGTTGTAAATCAAGGGCAGAGGAAAAAAAAACTGTTGGAAAAAGCTTGTAGATGTGATGTAACGCATTGTTCACACTGGACGCGGAACTAAGGCCACTTCCATTCGCCGCCCTTGTTAACCTACGGTGTAGTTCACACTAGACGCGGAGCGCAGTGGTCCGTGCAGCGGATAGTTTCAGCGTCTGGTCTATTTTGCGCGCGAACCGCGAGCGATCCGCGTAAATTTTGGCAGGAAGTTACATCAAGATACATGAGAAAATCCAGTTTATTTTCAAATTTAACCAATTTTTCACAATAAAGCAAAGTGATTGACAAATGCAATCATGTTTTTGTATCTAAAAAGACTGTGGATATGAAAATAAACATACAATCGCAACACACACATGTGCGAGCGCACACACAAAACAGACAGACACACACACACCCACTGATCAACGCCTCCGGAGCAGGGCGTGGGGTTTTGGTTGTAAAAACACAAGAGTGCGGCAGAGAGCAGTTCTTCTTAGCTGAAACATTGGGTCATATTTTTAGGTTATTCATTTACCCACAACGGCAAAAACAAACAAACAAACAAACAAAAAAAGCATTGGCAGAAGTGCCTATCGACCATCCCGGAAAAACTGCACGAGAGAGCGGAGGCTGCAGTTGCTGCGGAGGCTGCAGTTGCTGCGCAAGCTGCGCTTCCGTGGCCAGTGTGAACCAGGCATAAGTGATGCAATTGAAAGGCCACAAGCTCCCTGCTCCACTCCACTCCAATGCATCCAACGCATTCACTTAGTCATAGCACACAACTAGATCCATGTACATCTTTGTTTATCAAATCAAAGGGGCCATAAGTTAGTGGGGGTGCATGTAAAAAGAGGGATGATGGGAAATAAGGGCGGGCATACTCCACACCAACAATTTCATTCATAATTCAGGAGGAAATTTCTAATAAGCTAATACTGCCAGACCTACGTCCTAGAAACAACATGGGTTTTTTATTTTGGCAAAAAAATGGCAAAATCATAATTAAACTACTAATATGAACACTTTTTCAATAGATAAAAATTATTTTGAGTGGGACTTTCCGATTATTACAAAATATTAAGTTTACTCTTAAACATTTAAAGAGGCATATATAAATATCTAAAAAATAATAGACTACAAGTGAAAAAAAACAAAAAAAACAATAGTTTTTTATAAAACTATATTTTAAGTCACCTATATATAAATCTAGATCGCTGATCATCCTTTGCTTTACATGAGTTGTGAAATTGTCCAAGAAGGATTTGGCTTCTGTAAAACGATGCTTTTAATTAAGCGTACATCAAAAAGATATGTGATGAGATGAAAATACATGGACAAAACCTTCAAACTTCCAAGGCAACGTATCCTTTAGTGTACTAACCTCCAGTTTGGCAAACTTCTCAGCCTTGTAGCAAGCATATTCTGCATTAATGAGCTTGGTGAAGAGGAACTCACGGAACTCGGGGCCCTGAGGAATACGAGTACAGATGGGATGATTTACTGAATGTCTATATTCTCTTTTCGTACTTGTTTGACTACAGACCTTTTTGAAGATAGCAGGGTCAGGTAGAGCAGGACCAAAGAAAGGTACATCATCCCTTGCAGTCACAGAAACCTAAATAGGAAGCAGACAAACAGTAAAACTCCTCAGATGGGGAAAAAACTGAAAAAGTATTCCAGGACCCTTTGGAATTCTCCCAAAAGAATATTAACCTTCCGCAAAACCAACCTTGTAGGTGACATTGTCCGTGCAGGCGTTCTCCACCTGGACCACAACGTATGCGTGCAAGAAATTGGACTGGATCATGTCAGGTACAAAAGGAGTGTTTTCCTCCTGGAACACGATGGCCACAATGTCGTTGCCTATGTGCCTCTTCCTCTGCAGCTGTGGAGCACAGATAAAGAAAGCTAGCAACAGCAGAAACATCTCAAATGACTAACTGGGGCAGCACAAACACAAGTCTGTCTTCAAAAAAAAGTCTCAGGACTTGGTCTCAAGCTGTGACAGAAAGTAAACAGGATAGTGTTTACAGAGAGGTTTTTCAATTTTAGAAAAACAAACTCCAGTTTGAGACATAAAATATGATACATTTTTGCAGAACTTCTATAATTTTTTTTTGCTGTTGTAGATATAATATATGACCATTTGTTTCACATGAATTTCGTGTATTTGCATGGATTAGGTGAGACTAATATATTAATTGATGGTTCTGAACATCAGTGAAGTCACTGCAAAGTTGCACCAGAAGCGTGTGGCGATCGCACAGATGGCTGACTGTCATCATGACTACATTTTTCTCAGTTGCCAGAAAGCTTTGAGTTGCCAAAAGGACACTTAGGAACTTGGAGGACGGAGTGACCGTGCTATTAATTTTTCATGTGTGCAGCTCCTCTGAGCAGCTTCTGTGTTGCTCAGCATCGGGGACACCATCTTCTTGTGCTAAAATATGAATTTTATTGCTGTCACCCTTTTTTGCTTCTTACAATAAATTCTAATTCTAAAAGCTCAACTAGACGCAAGTAATTTCCTTTTAAAGCCAGACGAGTCGCTTTATTCATACAAGAGTTTGACATTATTTGGTGGTAATTTATAAAAGTATTAAACAATATTAAAACAATTTAAATCCAACTCTAATTAAAGTTGTGAGCTATAATCATTCTGTTCATTTTAAAAAATAAAGGATATAGTAAATTGAGCAAATACATTTAGTTTGCTGAATGCAGTTTATTAATTCTAAGAAAAAGTTACCTAAATACTGTGACACTCCAAAGGTGCTGCTACTAATTATTATCAGAGTTCATTTAGCAGTTTGACACTCATAAACTGAGCAGCTTCACACATTGGGACATAAGCCCCAGCGTTAGCTAGCACTTCAGGAAAAACTCTGCGTCACCAGTGGGGAGCGTGGAACAACCACAGCAAATATTTACAGTGTGATTAAGAAACGATAATGGTTTTTACTTGTTCATTAGCAGTTTAGTCACTTTGAAGCATCTTTTGTGTCACAGCCATTCTGCTTGTTGACACGAGAACAATCAACCATCTGGCGTTCTTTTGAATTTTGATGAAGTTTTAATCGGCAAGGATTCATCAGGAAGGTTTTTGAACAAAAATGTATTAGAATAATTTCAACTAAATCAAATGTAAAATTACCAAAACCACTTAAAAAAAACATTTATTGTATGTTAGTGGCATAATTTGTTGTGACACGGAAGTCATCATTTAAATAAACACAATAAAAAGCGATGGATAGAGAAGGTTAAAGAGAAAAACTAGAAAAACTATAGTTTCTATCCTATCAGATATCTTTGTAATTCCTTTTTATTGGTTCATTGTTAAACTGTCTGTGGTTCAGGTGTTATATTTCCACTCCAACTATATTTTTTTTCTATTGAAAAATAATTCCATATGGTCTTTTAATTATGATTACGTTGTTTTTAGCCAAAATAAGAAAAAAAATGTGTGTACATTTTTTACTACAGTTTCTACAGGAGTTCATTAAAATTTTGCCTCTGAATTGTGAGCAGGACTGTTTGTTTACACTCCCCTACTAGCTTGTAGCACCTCCCAAGCCCAAGCTAACATTAGCATAGCAAAAAAAAAAAAAAAAAAGAAAAAATAGGTATCAATATCGGAGATATATAGATGCAGTTTTGAGCCAGATGTCAGCTCAGACAAGGATGAAGACGTTAATGAATCTATTTGTCTGCAGTGGATGCTTCAGAATCGGAGCAGAGAGGGGAGACTTTGGCAGATGCTGCTTTTTCTAACCGTAGATTTTCATCTGGTCCTTATCCAACATGATTTGAATAAAGAAATACTCAGAAATAAAGTTTTAATCTTAAACTCTTATATGTTCTCCAAAATGAGAAAAATGCCACAAGAAAATGTTAAAAACACAATTTTCATTGGGTCTTAAAGGAGTACACAGATTACGAGGTACATTCAGTATTTCTGCAAATTCAGACCAGACAGGTTACTTTGAAGTGATCTTTAATTGATATTCATGCAAGAAGTTCTCTGAACTCAGACAGCTGAAGAACAGATGCACTGCTAGGCAGCATCATCACTGAGGACAGTTTGACACAAACTCTGCAAGCGCAGCGTTGTACTGAGAAGCTTGGCATCTGCTATCACCGCACGACCTTTCAAATATGGACACAGTCCGTCAGGTCATTTTAGATGAAGTCAGTGTTTTGATCTCGATATGTTATTATGTCTGTACCCTGGTGCCTTTTCCCCGCTCCAGAGTGAATCATCCCATGTGGGTGTTGTTTATGTCTTCTGTTTGTTTCCATGTCTTGGCAATATAGAGGGTTACTGCGGTAACAAAGTTCAAACCAGTCCAGTCCACTGGAGAGCAGCTGAGGCCCAAAGCAGCATGGTGTTAAGAGATGAAGGTTTATAGTAAACTTAAAGTACTAGAATGGCTCACACCGTTTTTGTCTATTTATGTTTATAGCATTGCAATAAAAATAAAAAAAAACAATAAAGCTTTTAAAAACTTAGAATTATAAATAATTTAAGATTCAGCACTTTTTGCGATATAAATTAGCAGAAAATAAACTTTATATTAACTTTTGATTTTATTTTATTAGTTATCAAATTAAGTTAAATTTTTCTTTAACACTTGTGAAATCATTAAAACAGTGTTGCATTAAAAAAATAAAAATAAAACGTCTTCATACCTGCTGGGAGTCTCCTTCTGTGTAAGGCAGTTTGGTGGACACATGAAACATAATCTCCTTATTGTGGAAATTTGTGTAGACAGATTCTGTTCCTGTCTGACCATGAGCGACATCCAGGCCACCCCGAAAACTGGAAGACCAAGGAGAAATGCAGATTAATTAGCCGATGCAGGAAAAGGGACAAAAGAAGGACAGGACAGTGAAAAACCAGGAGGGAAGGACAGAATGACTGTCAGAGTTTACCTCCATCATGTATCCAAGAGAGAACGCCAAGTGCTTTATATGACCATTTAATTACAATGTCACTTCAAATGTGAGGACACTACTATTTATAAGATTACTTTAAAACATGACACATCTTGTAAAGTCCCTTTATGAGAATAAAATAAAAGCTATAAAAGTGTCCAAACCCTTTAAAATCATGAAGCTCTATTTTCTTCCCAAGAAATTCCAAGAACTCAACAAAGGAAGGACTTTCCTCCATGTTTCCAAAGAGCTCCTCCTCTGATGTCTGCGAGCACAAGAAGAAAAAAAATCGTTCTCAGGACTCATGACTTCAAAAAGCAAAGATTAACTGCAGTATCTCTGATGCGCAGTCACCTGCCCGAACTTTTGATAAATGACTCCAAATTTAAAGTTGTTGCTGATTACGTGCTCATCAAAGGTGACGATGAGCCTCGATGCCTGATGATAAAAGAACAGGAAGCATCCAGTCAGGCGGAGTTGACAGATGACTGTCGGTAAGAGAACAACAACTCATCCTGCTTACCTTTGGGTAGAGGACAGGGTAAAAGCGATCCACATTAACTTCTTCACAGACAAGCTACAAGATAATAATAATAATAAAAAAAAAAAAACACATTAAGACATTTTTTAAATACAATCAGAAAGCTTTGTCTTCTATCTAATGTGACTTCTCACCTTGGCCATCTGGACCACATTTGGAAATTCAGTGAGGCAAGAAATGGGAATCACGTCGTGATAAGTTTTTAGCTTTGTGCTGAAAAAAAAGAAAACATATCTGTTTACAATCTTGACCACTCCTTTTTTTCAGTGTCATCCAGTAGTATCCCATTAAAGAAAAGCTGCCCACTCAAAGTGAATGCTCCCTGCAGACGTGTGAAGCTGTGAGATTCTAATTATCTTTACACTTGATAGTTTTAACTAAGATTTCACAGGGGTGGACTGACTGAGAATTCTTTTTTTCTTTTAGTGGATGCCAGCTCAAGAAGCACAATGAATAATGTGATGACTATTGCTGCCCACTTTGAAATTCACAAATCAGCTAAACATCATACAATGGCTTGACTGAGAAACGATTGGCCCCAATATTAAACAATTTGTAAGTAGCTGTAATTTTGGAGAAGGATTCTAATTAAAACTAAATCTAGAACTTTGACTTGCAGAAATTAGACATTGTGTTTTTGTATTAATATTTTTATTAAAATCATGGTGAATCAGAAACAGACCCAAAATTCATTAGCTGTTATGTTCAAACTACAATTGGCCGGCCAGAAGCTTCTGAGGCATCCACTTGTAGACAAATAGATCCATTCATGTCTTTGTTTTCTTTGTCTGAGCTGACATCAGGCTCAAAATTTGTACGATTGGATAGCTCCAATATTGCTCGCCATTTTTGTTGCACCGCTAATGTTAGGTTGGGGTTGTGAGGGGCTGTAAGCTATCAATCAATCAATCAATCAATCAATCAATCTTTATTTGTATAGCACTTTTCATATAAAAATAACACAAAGTGCTTTACATTAAAAGCAAACAATATACATAATATAAAAACAGGTAAAAATTAAAATAAAAATAAAGCCCCCTGCTCCAAACCAGCCCACAATACCCTCCTCCCTTTCTCACCACCCACTCCCTAACCGATAGAAATGATACAAATGGAAAATAGAAAAATTGGCTAGTTAGTTAGTCATTACTTTAACCTTCATATTTTCAATTTTTGTAACCAGTTAACTGGAGATTTTAACTGTTAAAGTGGATTAGTTGTGAGCCTGTGTGCGTAAAGTTTATTATTTGTTACATCATGTTGGGTTCTATGTTTGGGCAATAGTATATTCATAAATCTGTTGGTAGTTTTTAAGATTATTATTAACTATAAACAACTACTCGATGCTGACAAAACATAATGTAACCAGTTTAAAAATGTACCAATCATAGCCACATCAGTGTAGAACCGCCCCTGTGTGACGTACTGCAACGGTCCTCAGACAGGTGCTCTATGCTGCGTTCAGGTGCTACCAGAAAAATCGGTTATATTATATCAGCCTGAAATATAAAGCTTAAAAAGTGTTTCTGCATAGTTGAACAACATTTAAAATGAAAGGTAACAGTTAGCCATGTCTTTTTTAAATGCTTTTAGTATGAAAATATAAAAAGTCATTTTTGTAGCATCCACTAAATTGAAAAATGACTTTGGGAACTAAATCTTCCAACAGTACATGAATGCAGCAGAATTTTGAGACCAAAACTTAAACATTCAATCACAATTACCTTAAAGTTACTCGTCCATAACATTACTTTCAAATGTAAGTTCATTCTGCTTTGATTTTGTAGATTGTGCTTAAATTTGATAGTAATACTATGAAACTTAAATTATTTATGTACATTGAAATTGATTGTTCGAGTTGAGATGACATCCGGGCTAACAGCTCACCAGATGGTATTTTTTTTTGTTTTACTTCAATGTTCCTTTAGGAGCTCTTTATAAAGAAAATCTGCCAATCGAGTTTTAATGATTGACTTAATCTTGAAGGGCTTGTTTTTGTAGTGTGATCATTAATGTTACATATCAAAACCTCCTGCACGTGTGTTAAGTTTATAAATGTATTAACTTTCAAATGCTAAAATACTCTTGCCTTTTCTTTGTTTTTTTTGTTTTTTTTTTTCTGGTATAATATATTATCACTCCTTTTAAAGGCCTACGTTATCTCTATCCATCTTTCTGTCTTCTAAAACCTTGAATTTTGATTAACAGAAACCGCAAAGCTTTGCCAATCCCTCATCGTCCGAACAACACACTGAAAATCACAGTATAATCTCCAAAATTGCTTTACCTGTCATGCTTTGACTATTTGCACAGCCAAAAACAACAGGATTTTCCCCTCAAAAAACCAGATTTATGAGGGGACTGATTTGAAATGTGAGCATGCGACATACTTCTTACTGCCAGCATACTTCCAGGACTAAAGGCCACTAATGTGATTACATTATACATCACTTATTAATTAAAGTGGTTTTCATCAAATTGATAGAATTTCAGAGTCTTAATTTGTCTCTTTAACCTTGTTGCACTGTGTTTAATGCACTGGATATGGAAGTGAAAAACTGAAGAGGCGGATGGAGCAAAGCCATTTGTGTGTTAATCTATGCATCTGCATTTGCAGAGGACAGAATTATTATCATGGAGGTAATTCAGATTCTCAAAAAAAAAAAAAAAAAACTGTCGGTGGATGTTATTACACAGGCTGAGGTACTTTTGGGCTGTGCCCACAAACTAGAAAACATCACTATGTGATAAATGCTGCGGGCCCAGTTACCTAATTTTACTCTCATCCACTGAAGATCCATTACAAAGAGAGAGTGCTGCTATTAAAATTTGAAGAGGAGTCTCTCAGGTGCTAAAATTAACTCACGGGTTGTTTGGTGCAGTGAGCTCTGACCTCCCTCCCCCTTGTCTGTCTCTGACAGTGTGATGGAGCGGAGGATTTCAGGATTTCAGGGAGCCAGCTTCAGGCGGTGGTGAGTAGGAGGCATTGCACTTGCACAGCACAGATGAAAAGCGCGCTGATGGCTACGTACTTTTTGACACCTCTGTTTCAAGTCACCGTTCATCAAAGAAGTTTGGGATATTTTTATCACACCACGCAGAGTTTTGGCTACTTTTATTCTACCGAGAGCATTACACAGCCGCTTTAGGGTAAAACATTTTTCCAAGTGGATGATTTCATCAGGTTTCATCCGGCACTTTGTTTTGCAAAGTACAAATTCAGACACAAAAAAAGATGAACCATCTGGGGGTGGGTAGAATTCACTGCTCGTTGGCTGCATTTTACCAGAGGCATTAAATGTTCTTTACTGTAATTTAAACATATACAATCTGTCAGTAGCTTGTGCACAACATCTTTATTTGGATTAGAATAGAACAGTGTACATGTGCCCTGAAAACTCGATCCAATTATAACAAACGTTTACAGTATATCCGCCATGCCTTCAATTGGAGTAAAACATTTTGAAACAAGCAGAACTACCCAAAATACCAGAAAATGACGTAAAAGAAGAATTAGAGTTCTGTTTTAAAAAACATCGCTGCTGTTAGCATTCATCAAAATTGTTCCTCTGAGTGTGCTTTTATTATTATTCTTTTATCTTGAAAGTGACTATTCGCATAACATTTTCTAAATACATATAGCCATTGCTGAACTTTCTAATTGGTCGATAAGGTTACAGTTTGGTTTAGGTTAATACGTGCAACCAACATTTAGCCTTGAATGCAATCAAAACCCATGTGGGCAGTGTGGCAATGTGCGTCTTGGCTGTATGTAAATACTTGTTAATAATATCAGCCATTCATTTTCTGGAAACACAAATTCATTTCACAGGAGTGCTCAAAATGGCATTTAAAAGCCGCCTCCGGACTTTATACACCGTCCCGAAGCCGCTACTCTGCTTTGAGACACAGGTCTCCGGCAGCTCGCTCATGAAGCATCTGGCCGGTCCAGTTTGTGTTCCAAAGCCTCCTCCAGAGCCCACACCAAAAGCAAGTGCAGTATTGACCTACAGTCAATAATTTGTCTACAACACAATCAGATTAACAATAGGCATAACCCACCTATCTCAATCGGAAGGATATTTTAATCCAAATGAGTCTGATCAGGTCAGAGGGTTCCAGATGGCGTGTTTGCATGACGAATTTTTATTCTGATCGGGCTTTTATTCCCATTACTTGTGTCCATGTAAAGACAACTTGAGACTGAAATGATCAAATGTTTACAGTAAGTAAAGTAAGAAGTTAATTTCAAAATAAGGGTTGTTAAAAAAAAGAATGTGGAGAAAATGTCAGTAGTCTCTTACAGATCTGCCTGGTATTCAGTTTGAATATGTGACAATGCTGCCTGTTAGAATAAAACACATTTTTCCCTCTTTGAGTATTTTGCTTCATCAAACAAACAGAACAGTACTTTCGGATGAAGGATTATCTTATATTACTATAATAATGTAATAAATTACAAATAACATCAATTTTTGCTTAATTTTTGGTGCAATTAAATCCATATAAAAATAATAAATAACACATGAAGTAGAGATAAAGAAATATACACAGATAAAACAACAGCAAAGAACTATAGATGCAAAAAAAAAAAAAAAACAGAGATTATATAAAACAAAGCTGTACCGTAGCATCAAGCGCAGATGCTCTTGATCCCCAATCACATCATACTTGACTGAAAAGACCAGGTGACCCAGGGCAGCATCCATGGTGTAGTAATTAAAGTGTTCCTGGAGTAGATACACACATAAAAAAGAAACAGTTGACCATTCCTGCAGTAACGCAAAATATAAACTTGCTACAAACTTTAGCAAATGGTTATGGACAAAAGCACTCCAATAAATCCAATAAATCAAACATATACTTATTTTTGTTAACTTTCACAAAATTATTTTCAGTCACAAATAATTATATACCTAAAATCACTTCTAGTTTTAAATTTTAAAATAAACAATTATTTTTTGCATTTTATTATAATGTTTAGGGATTTAGACTACCAGCCTTACAAGTTTGATCATATGCGCCCCCCCCCCCCTCCAAAAAAAAAAAAAAAAAAAAAGATGTGGAAAACAATCATATCATCATATAAATTAACTATGAATGGAATATACTTTTAAAACCAGGTTTTCTGCAGCTTTTATTTTGAAAGACTGCATCAAAATTCCCACAAGTCAAAACAAAATTCTAGGCTGTGGTAAGATGAGCTTTTTTTCTTTTAGCAGTCATGTTTACAGTAAAATAAAGAAACCATATTTATAAAGTTAAAAAATAAGGCAAAGCCTTAATATATTTTCACCTTGCCCATGAAATTCTTTCTGTAGATTTTAGCAGTACTGTTCGTCTCCAGCTTGATGTGGGAGGCAGGACAGGTAGGTTGATCGGCTTCTATCGGGTCTTTGGGCTCATGATTGGTTCCTTCAATCCAGTAGCCTCCGAACTGAGGTAGTAGGATGAGGGGGAAAGGACTGGTGCGGCCCAAAACCTGACAGAAACAAGAAACTCGAATGTGTCAATTCAATGTGTCCTTTTTGTGTGGTATAAAAGTGGAGGGAAAAAAACTGTCATTTAATTTAATCTAAGCAAATAAGTTAGATTTACTCAGATTTACTAACTTTTACTGTACTTTTAATAAACAATCATTTTTAGTATTCCTCATATGATTAACAATGAAAGAAATCATGAATAATTTAAAAATAAAACCTTTTTGTTTATATAGTGCATTTGCAGTTTTGTAGTGCTGTCCAAATCTACAATTCCAAAATCGAGTGCCCTGGAAATTTCCCAAAAGACTTTGCAAAAACCTACTGTGCAGCAATGCTCACAACATTGGCAGATATAGACCATAATGCCTTGCATTTGAAAAATTTTGTGAAAAAAAAAATGTGTTTAAATGTAATTTTTTTAAAAACTCCCACATTTTCATAATCAGAACACACTGAAGTCATAAACAGACATCGTAAAATACTTGTATTGATTCGATTTTGACCTAAAACCCAACAACTTAAAAGGCAAAACAAATAATAAAAAAGATCTTTTTATTTTAGGAAAGAAAAAAAATCCAGAAATCAAATGTAAAAAACAAAAGAAACATTTTGTAAAACAATCCAGGAAGCAGATTTTTGAAAACAAGACATTGACACAGGTTGTGTGTCACTTCTACAAAAAATAGTGAAAGTCTGAACTACATTATGACTTTTTCAAAACTTTTTTGTTAATTTTAATTTGCCTTTTTGAAAATAGCTGCATTTATTGATTAATTACAGTATTTTGTTAGTCTATAGGCTAAGCCCAATTTTTCTAATTTTGTTTTCCCACAAATGTTTTTACACTTAATAACTTGTGCTATTTTCTTCAACTTAAAAGGAGAGATCTGTCGATGTAAAACTACTCCTACTTAAGTACAAGCACTTGAAGTGTGTATTTTGGGCCTAAAGAGGACCTGTGCATATATACCTCATGAACGCTGGGATAAGGGATGTAGTCCTCTTCTGTCTGCAAGTGGAGGGAAAAAGAAACGTGAGTCACATCATAACAAGAAAAAAAAGAATCCTTTCACTCAGTTTTTCAGATTTAGCCACACTGAAAATGAGTACAGGGATTCCAACTGCATGTTTAATTCAGCCTGTTTCAGCCTAATCATCTAATCCTTCAAACCTGGTTGTAGCTCAGTAATTAGATTTTCAGACGACACTCACAGTTCTTTGAGAACATCTTAGAATCAAGACACACTTTCCTAAGGCTCCCTCCTGCTGTGATTATGTAACTTTTTTAAAAGCCATTAAAGCTCTCAAGTACATTGGCGTAACCCATGTATTTTTTAACGTGCAGCGCATAAGTGCTAAAACCTCTCAGTATCGACATGAGACGAGGTCAAAAACCTTTTATTACTAAGGAAAAGTGATATTTATTTACTTACTTTTCTCCAACACAGCAGTGTTATGAAAATAACATCACTCTGCTTTTCACAACCTCAAACCGGCCTATCTCACTTTTTTTTGAGTAAGGGTTATCATTTTCCACTCCACAAACACCGCCATTTAGATTTTATTGGACCCTTCTTCTTCTTGTCTTCAAGGATATTTTCTAAACCATTGAATTAAGCAGATATACTCCTTCATGCAGCATTATCTTACAGGTTATTACATGAAGGCACACAAAACAGATTAAGAAGTCATTGGATCTCCAACTTCTCACACCACAAATTTACTGGAAAGAAAACACAACATTTCACATCATTACAGTCCAATCAATGCTAAACCATTTCAACCAGAAAAGATAACAAGTGCTGAGCAAGCTACTAGCTGCCCTTTATTTCTTTTTTTTTATATAGCTATCACTGAGATGAGTCATATTTTGCACCCTCAGTTTGTATTGAGGAGTTTAATGGACCAGCAGTGTAGATAAATATTAGGGATGTGACCATTCACTTTCACCATCATTCTGTTCAAACCTCAATTTTTGGGTCACTTTAATTTATTTTTTTGGTTTCATAAATGATTTGTGTACAACAAAACAACAACAAAGAACTAAAAAAAAAAGTTAAAATTTGCTAACAAGTCAGCTACAAAAAAGTAAAAGTTTGACCCTTTCAGTACAAACATACTGGTATTTAATAGGAATGCAACAATTCACTTTATCTACGATTCAGTTCAACCCTAGAGCACCATCACCGGGGGATTGCCAATTGTGTTTTTCTGAGTGTTATGGTCCCTGGTTAACGTCATACATGTCCCAGCAATGGGTGGACCAATTTTTTTAAGGAATTTTTTGTTCTAAAATTCCTAATTTTTCTGTCATTTTCAAGCCTTTGTTTTATCCTATTTTCTATTTGCTTAGAGAAAACAGTTGAAATAAAAGAAAACTACTCAAATTTACCATGTGTTGTCATATTTTGATTTATTTTTTTCACCAAATAGTTTTTATTGTGTATATTTTATTGGTTAAAAATTACCCGGCAAAAGTGACGGTGTAAGCATTCTAGGGTTAACCCCTTGTAAATGGAGTGTATCTATATTTCAGATATTGTCCAAATAAAACTGAAATCCGCATGGGGTCATTCAAGGTCAAAGAAAGTTTAGGGCTTTTTGCTCGATTATAAAACAGAAAATAATTTGTTTGTTCATAAGCATTAAAAAATAAAGTTAAAACCATTTAACATAATTTACAACTTAATTTCTTGAAAGGTAATGTTTAATATTAAGTTATGAAACCCCAGCTTTTAAGCACTGCAGCCTAAGCCAAGCACTTCCTTTAAGATGCTGTTTAAATGATTAATCTACATGTCTGGCTGCTGACACGTTTGCATATGTTTTCTTGCAGAATCGTTCTATTTTTAGTGCCAACACAAAGAACACCCCATTGTGCAAAGCACTTTATTTTTTTATTTTTTTCCTTTATGGAAAATTTTACAACCATCCAGCACCGCAGATGAACAGCACGCTCCAACACCTCAGCCTAGATTCACAGCATCAGTGCCCCTCTGCAGCAAAGTGTGTGAAGGCAAGGCCCAGAGCTTTAGCAGAATAGACAATAAACTAGTGGTTTATCATCATCACTTGTTTTTGGAGGGTATAATAGATAATAGTAAAACAGACAGAAGTACGCTTTATAGTTGCTGAGAAATACCTTACATTTAAAGTATTTTCATCAGTTTTCTTTTTTAATTAAAAATAGCTAAAGTCCAAACAGATCACTTCATCCTGATTATCTGGATCCCAATTTAAGAACTAGTTGTATTATGTGCATAAAGTAAACAATGTCCTTCTGAGCTCGTTGCTTACTTCTACTCACTCTTAGTTACTCAGTGAGCGGCGTACAGCCTGCCCGACAGCTGATAAGCCAGGGTTTATAAGTCTGCCGGTCCAGACGCTTTTCTCGACTTGTGCTTTACAAGGAGTTGTGAGGATTTGTGACTCACCTTGAGGGGAGGAGGGAACGGGCATCTTTGCTCATCCATTCTGCAACCCTGTGGAGAGGAAGAGAAAAAAAAATAAACGACAAGCTCGAGATGACACAGGTGAACTATCTGCACGGTCTGTTCACAGGTACACAAAGCCACACATTCAGATGTGTGTTTAGCTGTCAAGAGCCATGACATTTATGATGTAGCAGCATACTTCCTGAAAATTCTTCGTGGGAATATTGCATGTTTCTGTAAGCTTGGCTTGTTATGCAGGTGAGTCACAGTAAGAGAGAATATAAAGGAAGGCTCTATCACAAGCAGACAAAGAAAGAAACGAAGAGCCTCAGATTTCCATCTGAGAATCGTACAGAATTATATCCTTAAATGTGCAAAAGTAGAACTTTCTGGAGATAAAATCTGTTCTTATTCTGCTGATTCATAACTACTAACAATGCAATGAACAGATCAGTGTTGTAAAGAAAACCTTCCAGCACAGTATGAAACGTCTTATATTTTATTCAGCCTGACAATTCCATTCGAAGCTGGAATATGTTTTTTTTTTTTTTGTATAGAAGTTGAAAATAAAAAAGTATGAAAGTTGTTTGAGCGATACTGATTCTGATCATCATTCTTTTGCTTTTAGGACTGAGAATAAAACACTGGTGAAATGTGATGCAGCTTTATTTTGAGCTAATACACATAGAGTTATGACTGTCTGAATATTTTTTAACCCTTTTAATTAATTGCTTAATTGTTTCTTAACCACATAACGCCTGAATTTATTTCCAGTGATGAAAAAAAATAGTTTATGTTTCTGCTTTTAAGTAGATGCTACATTTAGGTAATTTTAGAATGTTTTGTCACTTATTTGACACAACAGGCAATAAGGGGTCTTAATGAAAAAGGAGGCAAAAACGTCTCTACTTTAGTGGATTTTTTTCATTAAGTTTTTATACTTCATGCAAAATCAAACTTTTTTTTTTAGCTTTTATGTGTATTATAATGGTAATTCCTCATGAAAAACACTCCAAAAAGAGTATTTTGCTCCATTCATGCATCTCTTGGCATTCCTCTAAAACCCTTCACTCTGAGCACCAACCCTTTCCAACCAACAAAAACGAGTGGGTCCTTACATTGTGATGCAGACAAGTGAGAACAGCCCGCCAGGTAAACACAAACCCCATTTTCTTGATCGGCAAAACACTTTTATTTTAAATGGACAATATACACATCTATCTTTCCATATTTCGGATGCGGTTTGCTTTTGTGGGATAAAAACACAAACACGCTGCCAAGGCCGGCTGTAGGATGATGTCGTGAAATGGGCGGCAGCCACATGGAGCGAAAGGACATTGAAGCATTTTACTTTATTTTACCTAACGAAAAAAACTGATATTTCACAAATTATTAGTTCTTTAGTTTGCCAAAGGTAATATAAGATCATATTTATGGACCTAGTTTAGTCCGGAAGGCTTAAGAACAGCATGACGTGAAACTGTGTTACGTAGCCAGAATGCAGAAGAGCAACACCAGTAAGATGACAAAGAACGATTTTACATGAGGTCAAATTAAGCATTAAGAAAAACACACGTGGTGCTGACCCATACACTACCCAGCCTTGAAAGAAAAGCACAATGGTTCTGCTCAGCACATAAGTTCTGATGCATGAGACAGTTTGAAGCTGCAGATAACAAAGAAATAATAAAGATATTAAGACGAATGTATGGATGTGTTGGCTGTTCCTTAGCGCACAAACACTGCAGGAAAAACTAGACAAATTGCAGACTTAAAATAAAAGAAATAATTGAAGAAGGAGAACTGAAAAATCAGAAGTCATTCTGATTAAATTCCGTAAAGATGCAGATTAAGGTCAAGCAGTGAAAATAGAATGCGGGGACTTCACAGTACCTGCATCCTCTCGATCATGGCAAACAGGTCTGATGTCTGGTGAAGAGAGGTGACAGATCCAAAAATAAAACATGGGCTGAATTATGAGTATAAGCTTTGTTTGTGCTTTTTTTATTCTGAAAGTCCAATCCAAAAGTGAACAAAAAAAGCTGACAGAAGCTGACAAGAACCTTCTTCAGGAATCTCATACACACCTAAACAAATGCCTTTCTCCACAGGATTCCTCTCCCCACTTTGACACTGATCTCTCAGTCTCACTTAAGCTCCAGGACTGACCTCATGGCTTTCCAAGAACACGGGAGATAAACTGTAAAGAGGTACCTCTTTTGGGGTGGAAATGATCCTCAAAGCACTGCGGTGCTTCTCCGTTGCTAAAACCAATTGTTCACCTAAGTGTGAGGAAGCTGAATTATCTGAGAAACACATTTCCATCTAAAGAACTGTGATGTAATCCTAAATCTTACTTTAACAACTGCCAAAAAATGGGGTGATAAGAATCTGAAAGAATTGAAGTTTAATTAAGACATAAAGTCTGGCAGCAGTCTCATTTCATTTATGGTGAATTCTCACAGTTTTGTAATCGTGTTGAGTTAGTGTGATAAAAGCTTATCAGTCTAATTGAAGGGCATTAATTACACCTTTACTAAAACTTCTTCAGAGTTTACATCTTTTGCGATGTTTGTTCAATTAGCAGAGAGACCGGTGTCAGTTAAAGTGAAAGAAAACGCCCTGAGGCATGACCCTGTGATCTGCAGAGGCCACACGCAGGACTTTAAGCATCTTTAACCTGCGATGGAGTACTACTACAACCCTGACAACAGTGCACGTTGTGGGGCACGTCATCGGTTCACCATGAAACACAAGCGGACTGCTGTGCCAAGTTGATGTTTCCACATGACGGCTTAAATTTACTGAGGGGCCCTGCAGGCTCTCAAAAACACATATGCACACACAACCACCGCAGAGCAGACACATGCATATCAACCTTTCCACGTGCATCTACTAGAATGTCTGTGCAGATTCTCAGTCAGCCCATCCAAACAGACAACTGGACTTCTTCCCTTTTTTAAAAAAAATAAAACTTGAAGCAGTGCTGTCACCTTTCATTTAAGCATTCCCCACAAGTTTAGACATCCTTTTTGGCTAATATGTGCACCTTCTACATAAAAGGCACAGCTGACCTTGTAGTGCCAAAGGTGTAGCCTCAGTCTATTGTGGATGTGAAAATAAAAGCAGCATATGGTATTGAGAGGGCTACTGGCCCTTTGACTTCAGAAAAACATCTGAAAACTGTTGAAAAGGAGGGCCAACATGCAGGATAAGACCAAAAAACCACAAATACCGACCTTATGAACTCAAGATTTATAAATCCATTTCTAAAGGAAAAACATATTTTACAAGTATTCTTAAATCTACAAGTAAAAAACTCTTTCCTATAGATTAGCTAATATGTTATAGAATGAAAGAGACAAACTAACCCATAAAATACTCACATCACTGAAGCACCGTCTCTTGCGAAAAGGCTTACTGTACGGACCGACGATAAGTCCATCCAATAAAGCGTTTTTCAACATCCTGAGCTCTGTCATCTTTCCACAAGCACAGATACAAGCGAGCTGACACCAGCGAGGGTGTTGATGTCACCGTCAGCCGCACGGACAAAAGCGAGATTGACAGTGACACTTGACACTCAGAGGCGCTCAGGCAGTAAACTCAGAGAGAAAACTTGATAGCTGTCCATCAGACTGCACACAGCTATGTTTAAAGAGAGATCATGTGTTCATCTTTTTTTTTTTTTTTAAATAACCCCTAATCCTCCACCCCCTTCCCGTTGACACACAGCTGTTCTGCAGGAAACAGGAGGTGCAGTGTTGCTCCCCTCCCTGCACTTCACGGCTATCTTCTCTTTTTGATGCAATCACAAACACACCCTTTTATGAGGACACAAGAGAAAATACACACTTCTGCTTTTTTTTTTCTTCTTTTGTCTCACATTAGACTATCCACTTCCCCTTCTCTTTAATTTTTTGTTTCCCACGTCTCCCTCACAGAGACTTCTCAAAACAGTTCTGGGAATTTCTTCTGCTGAAATCATTGTCGACAGACCCAAAAATACTTCAGCATCTACTCCGTGGCACACGTTAAGAAGTGGGCCAGAAACATGCCGAGCGCTTCCACAGATCAAACCTGCTGATTAGGAGCAGCTTGTTATACGAAGCTATTTTCATACAACCCCAAACATTTTTTTTGCAACTTCCCTTTAAGTGCTGCTTCTTTGGAAACACAAACTGGGGGAAAAGAAAGTTAAAAAATGGAGGGGATTGTGCACACGCAGAAACTCTTTAACAATTCTTCACAGAACGGTGTCCTTTAAATAAAACAGCAATGAGAAACCTCAATGAGTTTGACTTTCGCCTGGGGAGATCTTGCGAGTGAGAACAAGCGAAGCCTAATTTTACATAGCAGATATTAAAAAGTATGATGGTGGCCCACCTCAACACCTATGAAAGTCATCTGTGCGTTGTCAAGAATGATACAAGCACACGGGGAAGGAAGAGGCAGAGGAGGAACGGATAAATTAATAAAAGACAAGGGAGGCTGCGTGGGATGAAAGAGAGGGTGTTTTTCTTCAACAGCAGAGCTTTTTTAAAAATCTATCCATCACTAGACATTCCTTTAACATCAGTTACCACCACTGACCTACTTTAGGAAAGAGAGCTTTCAGGAGGATAGATCAGGATGGATGTTTTACATTCAGCGTTTTTTCATTTGGAAATAGAAAACAAACAGCCTACATTGATTTCCCTGGAGGAAAACTGTTATGCACAAGAGAAAGTAGACACGTAGTTGAGGTAAAAAGCACAATCTGTGATTTGCAGTGGTGTGACTCTGCAGAAGAAATGGACCGAGCACTTAAACTCAATCTGAGGTTTAACTTTCATTACTGCAGAGCCTTTTGTTCACGTCCGGACAAGCTTTAGCTGAATGCCAAACGCGCATCTTAGGCTATTTCTGGAAACAAAACTACGCTAATTATATACTTTAATGAGAAGCAAGTGTTGCCATTTTATGGCTGCAAATAAGTGGGAGGCATTAATTGCCGGTTTCACACAACGAGATGCACCATTGTTTCAGCTGTTAAGCATACTGATTACAAAGCTACACTGCTGAGTGCGACGTTTCAGCTTGAGCTGTTGGGGAGAGCCAGCATGCTTTTGAACAATTGGGCTTGATTTAACTCACTGACGTGTGTGGTGACCTAATGAAGAGAGATAACAAATGCAAAAACTTTTAATAACCAAGTCGTGGACGGCTTTGCTGGACTTCACAAAAGTAAACCTTTGAAGGTGATCATGTTTCAGTTTGTGTGACACTGTGAGAGTCAGAGAATGAAAGGATTTAGCAGTACCTATAGATATTTTACATAAGCTGATTAAATACATCTTTTTTAAGTCTTGGCCACTCTTTTGATCTTCTGTGGAACAATGTAGCACCCATCCCAATTACTTATATAGAAGAGTAAAGTGATGCAAGCTTTATGTGACAAAAAAAAGACAAAAAAACTTTCTACTAGGGGTGGACAATATGGGAATTTGTGTATCTATCTAATATACCAAGTAATTACAGGGTTAGTATCGCCGGTATCTATAACGAGAACGATCCCAGTCTTGACATGTTGTATTATACAATATTTTTGTTAATTAAGTGTAGCAACACTAACAAAAGAATCAAAACACCCTCAGAGACTGACGCTGGGCCAGGCTATTGTGTGACGGGCTAAACAAAGGGACTTGAATAAAGTCATGCTTTGAACCTTTAATTATTGAAAAAAAAAGCTAATTAAATCAACTTGGGATGACGCTGGCTTTTTGTAAGCAAAAGAAAAAAAGCTCAAAAATGGGCAAAAAGCAACAAAAAAAATGAGATAGCTCAGTTCACCCTCTACCTTCTAACTTACAGGTGCAAAATCAACATGTGAGTTATAATCACAAAATAAATAAATAAGTAGTGTATCCACCTACAAACATGAGACCTACCAGGTGATTACCTGCGCAATATGACTACAAACAATACTCTTATCAAAACACAGTATTCATTCACCTTAATGTAAACAATATTTAAATGATGGCTCCTACATTAAGTGTGTAATAAAACAAAAGATTAAGAATTTTAGCAAATACAAATGTTAATTACAACAATCAGAACTGAACAAATATTAAAAATATAGAAGATGTTTATTGATATTGGGATAATACCAATATAATAGGAAGAAAACAGTACCTAGCGCAAATTTAAATCGATCTTTAAGTCCTCCCTTTTCAACAAATCTAGAACCCACTCCCACTCTGATCATCCTTTGATCTACTTTCAAAGCGTTCCTAGTGGCCTTGAAATTATAACAATGACATTTTTAGCCAAAAAAAAAAAAAAGATTGTTTTCAGGGACATAGTTTTTCCAGAAGAGCAGTAGTTTATCAGATATTTGTCTTCGAGTTGTTGGGGGGACCATTGGTATGGAGTAAGCCTCCGTTTCCCGTCATCCATCAGTTTCCACTAACTTACAGCCCCTCACAACCCCAACCTCACCTCATATTAAATAAAGATGTACATGGATTTATTTTTCTACAAGCGGATGGATCAGAATGGAATGGTTCAGGGAGGTTATGGCCCGCCAATTGTAGCTTCTACATACAAGCTTTTACCAAAGACATTTTTTTTTTATTTGATTCGGATTCACAACAATTTGAATACTACTCAAAAATAATTTTAATATCAATTTTTTTCATGTATGTCATCAAAGTGGGTCTTTAAACAGCTGGTAAACTTAGCAATAGGTTTTAGGCCAGCCATTTTATTATTTTTGCTTAGTCTTAGTTGATCATTGTGTGTTACGGTTACTTTTTGCTTAAAAAAACTGCAACTTTTGACAATTTTAACTGCAAATTTAAAGTATGGCTGTCTTCAATTGGGGTGAAACTTGTTTTTTTGTTATGAATTAAAGGGGGATTGTTCTGTAATTGTCAGGGATTGTGGTGGAGGACCCAAATGCAGGAGACCAGACTTGGTGGCAGAAACATAAACGTTTACTAAAACAACTTAAACAGGACATAACCAGGAGAACAAACCAGTAACGTGACAGAACACAGATGAGCAGATGACCTGACAATGAGAAACTGAAAACCAGACACTTAAATACACTGAGTTTGATTAACTGAATGAAAACAGCTGTGAATAATTAACCTGAATGTGGTGAGACTGACACGGAAAACAGAACATGACAAAACCTAAGCACTGAATCATGACAGTAATTACAAAATTAAAAATGATCTCAAGGTTAAACTGTTAGAATACATTCTGATAAATTTTCTACTTCAAATGTAATTTAAAATTAAGATTTTTGGCTTTAAAACAGCATTAAAACACCCTCTTAACATATCTGATCTGTAATTTTGGAAACTTTAGACTTACTGTAAGCCACAAACCAAGCAATGCAGTTTTTTACAGAACTTTATTTTTCACAAACACATTTTTATTCAAAATTATAATTACATTATTTTCCAGTGTCTCATTTGTGCGAGGTTCTACATTGATGCTGAGTATACTGAATCTTCAAACTCAAAGTCCCACATAAAATGCTCAAATTAAATTCAAAAATAAAACTTAGACAAAAGCTCTTCTTCTCAACCAGATAAATTAATTTAAATTTGTTTGTTTAATGAGCTAATATTGCTAATATTGAGCCTGAATAAAAACTCTTTTCTGGACAATTTGTGCTTTCATTCAATATCCTTTCTTCATTTAACTGGTTGTCAACGCCTTATGTAGAATTGCATAATTTCGAAGAAAGCTTTTTAGGAAGTGTTTTACCCCAATTTGTGATGTAGTAAGAGGCTACGGAAACCCCATTACTAAAGCTACAGGTAAAACATGTAATGTTACTGTAACATTTTTTAAAAAAATAACATTTTTACACAAGCTATAGAATTATCCTATTAATTTTTAAGAAGAAAATGGCTGCATTGCTCTTAAAGTGTCACAACTAAATGTGATAAATGGTAACAAAAAAGCGTCTTTGGTTGTTAAAGTTTAACTAACTGCTTTAGCTGGCCATTTTATCAAATTTAGACATTATTTGTCACATTTTAATCCCATTTAAGTTGAAAAAGTTTGGCAAATAAAGTTTTAAAATTGTTAGTAAAAGTAAACATAATTGTCAAATATAAATACATAGAAAATATGTATCCTATGTATCCTAATTTGAAAATGTAAAAGTTATATAAAAAATGTGAAACTTCAATTATATTTAAAAATTAAATATAAATGTAGAATTATACATGTATATGTAACTTAAATACTGACTCTAAAGTAGTATTTAAATACTACATTAAATAATAACTGTAACTTATGTTTTTTTATCCTTCTCTAAATTGTATCAAATTAGCCTGAATCATCTTAAACATTTATATAAATTATATATGTGATAAACCTAGAAAATATTACAGTATATATGATTTTTAATTCTAAATGTTAATTCTAAAATGTATTTGTAAATATAAAGGTATGTGTTAACAGAACTATTGCAACTATTTTTAATGTAGTTTAACCTAAACAAATACTTTTAATATATTTTGTGAAGTATTTTTTAAATTATTTTTCTGATAAACTTTACAGCATTAAAATAACAACATCCTTTACAAAAGTACGACAGTAAAAGTTCAGATACAGAAGCACTGAAGGGCTAAACTACAACACATTCATTTGCTTACTAAGATTTCTTTTTAAGTGTGCTTAGGTACAGAAAATGTGCTGGAACAACATTCAGTCAGGGCATTACCTGTAAAGCACATTTAATTTAGCACATATAGTTTTGCAAAACCCAAAGATCAAGATGGGAAACACCTCCAAAAGTGGTGGAGAATGACAGAGCGAAGATCCTGTGGGACTTCCAGACACAGACTGACAGGATGATAATGGGGAATCAACCAGACATTGCAGTAGTGGATACAGAACAGAGGAAAGCCGTTGTGGCGGATAGATGCGGAAGAAACAGGTAATGGTAACATCAGGAAAAAGGAACATGAGAAACTGGAGAAATACCAGGGAGTCAGTGAAGAACTGGACAAAGCTTGGAATATGAAGATGACAGTGGTGCCCGTGGTCATCAGAGAATGCAAGGAGGGGCTATAGTTATGACAATCTAAGACATCTGGAAAACTATCTCTGATTCCCAGTTGTTACATTTTTGGCTAAAGTTATTCTGGATTAATTTTAGATCAGTGAATTGGTTTGTTCAAAATGAACAAATATCGACTATGAATTGTATAGTCAGCAACAAATTATGATATGAATTGAATTATAGTTCAAATGAATTGCTACCTCTCTGATATGTATGGTATGAATTTAACAAATTACAAATTAAAAACTAAAAGAAGAGGGACAAAAAATAAAATAACATACACAATGGCGGACACATAAACGCTGTAAAACAAATCGGGAAACAAAAGGTGGCAAAAACACCTAGGATGGCGTGCTTAATTAACTGCACAGGAAATGATAATTAAGAACTTAACTGAGCAGTCAACATGACAGGAAAACCAAGAAATAGAACTAAGAACTGAAGGCAAATCCAATGAAGTAAATGTATAAAACAAACAAACAAAACCATAAACACGGTTCCACATTCCACTTTGGCCCTGCATGCATTTCTCATTGTTGCTATATTAGCTCTGGTAACTTGTGTTTCCACTGAGTGTAAGAAATAATAGCTCCATCTCTAATTCTAAGGGTTATGACAGGAACAACTGCTGCAGAACTATATTTGTCTCAAAGCCTGTGACAGAGGACACAGACTCCTCTGTCAGGCACTGCCAATGAGAGCTGATGTGGAGGCTGCGTCAGAGGCCTTTAACCTGGGGCCAGTATTTAAAAGATATGAGCCAAAAAGAGAGAGCAACCAGCAGGGAATTAAAATACACAGATGGAATGAAGGCGTGGACTGGTAACACCAGTGTAGTCTGAAAGTGTTATTACACTCAATCATCCCCAAAGGCAAATACTGACTCCTTCTTTTGGGAGGGGGGAATTGTTATTTATATTCAACTAATCCATTTCTCTTTAAGTTTTTTTAATTGCTTCTGCTGTAAAAACGTAAACAATTATTTCTAATAGTTGTTCTTTTCAGAAGAGAAGGAAGTAATAAATAATACATTAATAAAAAATAATGTGGCACCCATAGTCCAAATGATCGTGCCTATTTTAATGCTGTGTTTAAAATGTAAGACAACAATTGTCCAGGAAGTTAATCTTTTCAAATTAGTATTCAGTTCATATTTTCTCGATGCAAGCTTTAAAGATCAGCCTGTCATTTTTGTCACAACCTCTGTGACCAGCTTTGAAGCTGTTCCTGTCAGCTGTCACCGCCGACTCAGATTGATGCCGCCAGCTCCACCCTGATAACAGTCAACACAGCTAGCTGTCCGCTTGTTAACTTCAGGAATGTTGCGCTACACTGCATCCAGCTCCTACCTTAAAATGATTTTAATTAAACCTTTTCCACACTTGTCACCAAGGTGGGAGCAAAAGAATGTTAGAAAATCTTTGGAAACGTGGATTTAACAATCTGTGCCTTTGCTCTCTAACAACACTTCTTTATTCATCCCTTATTTCATTATTACATTACTATTATATTTAATTAAATATTGTCTTGTCACCTAAAATTTAGAAAGATTTAAGATACCATCTGGCAATAATCGATTTTTTTTCATGTTAGAACCATGTTCAGTGATACTTGGGGAATTAAGAGAACAGACTATACTTGGTTTAAAAATAATAAAGGAGTTAGTTTGATTTGTTGTATCTTTAATGATCAAAAATGGCAATAACCTGGAAGACCAGCAGCTGTCTTTGAACCTGTCTGGAGTATATCTATAAGGAAAGCTAACGGAGTGGAAATTAGTCTAGAAATGAAGTGGCTACACCAGAGGAAGCTGAGATTCCAATTCAACACAGATCAATGAAATATTTATATTTTTGTCATGTTTCTTTTTAAAAACTTTTTTAGTTTTCCACAGTTTAAGAAAAAATGTACAGCCTTGTCATTGGTTTGACATTAAAACTTGGGGGTCGCTAATACAAACTGCCTTACATTCAACACTGGAGATGTCACCAGTGACAGCTAAATAACACACACTCTACACTGTTGATCTTCGACCGCTTTTGCAATAAACCTGAATCATCTGATTTTTTGACATGCAGATTTTCATGTCAGCTTTGCACCGATAACACCTTAAGGTCCACTAGTCATTTTTGATTCACGTTGATCATGAAGCTTTCACTACTATAAAGTTTTGTGTATCAGTGCAAAGATACTTTTCTCCCCCTCAAATTCTGCTGGAAATACATTAATTGCATAGACAGTTAAAGAGTTAGTTTGTCAAAACTCTGATTAAATATCTGATTTTCAAAAGACTAAATACTATAAAAATCGCAACCTCAACGAAAGTTATTTAAGTGCATTTTCCATTTGAGAAAACCATGAGTGCTGAGCCGAGATCTGAACACTGGTTAGGAGCAGAGTAGAATCAGCAGTGATAAGTTGCTCAACATGAAAAAGACAGAAAAGAAAGACAAGAAACAGAGCAAGAAGCCACATCCAAAAAAACAAAATGAGATGAAAAAACAACATAACCAACATGGATGTATTTCTCAATGTAACAATAAAAGCTCTTGCAAACTGTGTTTCCATTGAGGATCAGAAACAATAGCCACTTCTTTAATTCTCTGATTGAGACAACAACAACTGCTGTAGAGCTATATTTGTCTTAAAAGCCTATGACAAAAGACACAGCCACCTGTATCAGGCACTGCCAATGACAGCTAATGTTTAGAGGTCTTTAACCAGGGATCAGAACAGTATTTAAAAGATATTAGTTAAAAAAGGAGGAACTTAAAAATAAATTGTAATAATAGTTAAACTTAGAAGTAAATGGGGTATCTGTCAGATGAATGGAGGAAAGCTCTTCAAGGCTTGGACTTGCCCCTTTCTATAAAGTCACGAGAAGCTGAATCTATAAAGTGAGACTTGATGCAGACACCTGCATCAACCTGTAATAGCAGCCTGGAGCCAGGAATTCAATTCTTGTTCCAAAAGTACATTTAGCAGCACAAACGTAATCCCTGCTACACAAAACAATGCCAGTTACTACACGACATCTAATAATTATGAACACAATGGCATGAGTGAAAGGTAAGAAGACAGCTTTTTTGGCTGTTTTTAATAATATTTGACCAAGAACTTCCAACTTTGGCTTGAATTCTAGGTTAGGAGAAAAACTGAACAGGTTCTGAGACTGTGTAATGCAGGCCTAATGGTTGATGCCGACTAAACAGAAAGCGATGAACAAACAGGACTTTCTTTTTTTTTTTTTAACAATTTTTTGTCCAGTAAGAAATCAATAAAGCACTGCTGCAGAAATGACAACAAAAGCCTTTTTTTGATTTGATTCTACACCCGTTGTAAAATTTCACATTCATTAAAAGAAAAAAAAAAATCCTGTTAGATCCTGTTCAAGATGGTGGAGCCGGAGCTTTTGCCAGCTGTCAGCAGGTAGGAGGCAGGGTGCGTGTGGACAAGCTGCAGGTCCACTGCAGAAATAGAATAAAAAGCAAGGCAGAAGGAGGAAGAAAACCCTTCAAATATTAAAATATATTTAGTAATCGAAAAGTATTAAATGACGAGTTAAGGAAAAACAAATTAATACATTATTTTGTTATAACTTAATTTTTTTCTGTTTTCGCCTCCTGTCTTTATTCATATTTTGTCATTTGATAAATATATGTATAAATGCATACCATGTTTGTTCATGGATGTTGTAGTATCATTGTGTTTGTTAAGTGGTTTGTAAGTTTTGTATTCTTGGCTTTGTTTGTACAAATACATTTAAAATTTAAAATATAAATAAAACCAAGTAATACTTTTATATTCAGACAGTGTGTGGAATGCAGCCCTCAGTCTATTCTATTACTAATATGTCATAACTAAAGAGAAAAAAATGTAATTAACAACTATATTACCAATGAATTAAAAAAAAATCATTTTAGAAAATTAAAAATAAAGAAAATATTTTATGACAATCTACAAAACTCCATTTTATGGTATATAATTTAAACTTTTTTTTTAAGTTTTACAGAAAGCTTTAACTTTTTATTTCTTTTTTTCAAAGGATTGATCCTTTTTAGGGTTGATATTAAAGTTAAGCGTGATAGTGTTAGTAATACGAAAAAAAATTTAGAACAAACTGTTCTTATCTTGTTATTTTATGGTTATTAATGTCTTTGTTCAATCAGGTCATATATATATATATATTTATGATGAAAAAATTAACTGATAAATCAAAAGTATGGAAAAATTTAATTACGATTAATCGCCTTTTTTCTTTTTTATTGTTTCAGTATTTGCAAGCCACCTATTATCTGCAAATAGTCATAGTATGAAATCACACGCAAAATTGTACATTCAGGACGTTTATTTTTAACCCTTCCAAACCGGGTCTAAAACTCAGTTTTTGTCCTTATTTGAATTTTCTGTATTTTCAATTTGAAAGACTACATGCTTGCTTATTTAGTATCATGATAGCACAACCTTTTTTATGTGACACTAGCTTTATTTTGTTATTTTTCTATGTTATATTCACACAATAGACATAAAATCATGCAAAAACAGAAAATTCAGTCTGGAAAAATGGGATTCATTTTGCGGTGGAAACCCCAGATATATTTAACAAACTGTTTTTAAAACAGAATGAAAATTTTAGGTGTAACTTTATAAAAAACATCAAGAATAAATTTAGTCAACAAACTAATCAACATGTTTGTGTTTTTTTTCCTAGCTTTTTTTTCCTATATATTTTCTTTATTGGTGGGCGGGACTTCTGCGGAAAACCAAGCAGTCTCCGCAATTCTTAGACAACGCCGGTGCTTTTTATTGTGGGAAACTCAATTTGGTCCCCTTGCCTAAATAGAATAATGGTTGGTTTCCTCGATGGATTTCCAATAGCAGACTCCACGCTCTTGTCCGAAAACTTCAAATAAATACCATATTATCTCTTTAATTTAATAAAATCTCAATCACAGAATGTAAATAAAGTTTAAGTGTATTTTAGACAGAGATATATTACGCTGATCTCTCGGCAGGACACCTGAGGTTGTTAATTCATATAAACAATTTAATTATGTTTTATTAATCGCTTGCGTTAGCGCATCAACACTCACAATCTCTAAATATATATATATATATATATATATATATATATATATATATATATATATATATATATATAGAGACATATATATAAATATATACACAAAAACCAACACTGCATCTGTGAAATGAATACATGAAGAATATTTTCATAAACCGGTCCCTGCTTGTCAGCATTTGGTAAATGTCGAGGTTAGCAGTCTGTTATATGAGATTTACACCAATAACAGGTCTATTCAATCCAGATGAAACGAGGCACAATAAAGAGCAATTAGCTTCTGCAAAGAGAACAGCCTGTTGTGAAGGAGAGGCTCACATAAAGAGCTGTGGAGTACTTTATTCTTTTGATCCCAAATAAAACATGGACACATGTTTACGCACTTCACCCAGGAAGAGATAACGAGATGACTGCATGTGGAGGGCTTTATTTTTTTGCCTTTATGACACCTCAAGAGTTGAAATCTGTTTAAATTCATTGATTTAGTCAAAATCCACAGCGTCCTCTTTTGCAGTTAGTCCTTGGCACTAACTCTTAATGCAAATCCAAGCCTGATTGGAGAAGAACAGCAGGTAGAACTCTTGTTTACCTTGGCCGGCGAGGGAGAAGGAAGTGGACAGTGGAAGCGTCCTGTCAAAGGCTCTACTTCACGAGGAATCCCTCCATCTCTCTTCCTGCCGGAGAGAAAGAAAGAAATGTGTTGAAAAAGTGGCAAAATTCTCTTCATAACAGCCAGTTCACACAACCAAAGCAGAAGGGGTGTCACTCTGCTTCTCTGTTTTGCTTCATTCATAAGAAATAAAAAATCAGTTGTGGTTTACTCTATATTTTGGCCTACACCAACTAGGTGGAGGCTAATAAAAACGAGTGCAATTAAAGACCAGGCTGTGAACCAGACTATCAAGAGAACTGCAGAGGAGGAAAAACTGTAGAAAGGAGGAAGAACAAAGTGAGAATTGCTACAAAGAAAAAAGAAGAAAGGACTCTAAGCTTTCATCTCCAAACCTGCTGCCCCGGCCACTCTTCCTCTGTTCCTCTCAGCCTACTCTCTTCCCTGTGTGATTGGAGTCAATTACCAGTCTGACTAGGATTCTGGTCACAGCATATTACTTCACACTTCGTCTCACACAACACTCGCTGGCTTGAGCTGGCAGCTCATCTGTGCAAGCATCCTGCAGCACCAACCTGCACAACCTGCAGCAGAGGGCGTTTCTGAACGATCCTCAGCAGCAGAAGTAAATCGAGAACAATGGCACAATATGATTTCTTGTTGAGAGCAAAAATGAAAATTACAGGGTGAGAGTGTGCACTCGCAGTCAGATATTTCCCATTGCGGCACAAAACAAAGCACATGTCAAGCTGTAAAAAAAGGCCTTTACTTCCTCTTCAGCTACACCGTCCGTATAATAACGACTGCAGCTGCAAATGTAAAAAATAAATAAATAAATAAAGCTTACCGGCTACAGCTGAGGATAATCTGGCCAGAGTAAACAGAGCTGCAGTCTCCTAACTACCCACTTCTGACCTTAAGTGAAGTTAGGAAATCAATTTATGCTGCAAGAAGTTTTTGCTCTCATCCTGGCTCAATTCAGGTAAAATGAATAAAATAAGTTGATAGATCCTTCTGACAGCCACTTCTGCTTCTCAGTGTCAGCACGTCTCCAGGTGCACTTTGTCTGTCATATAAAACTAAATGTAAAATGCATTTCCTACTAGCACAGAAAATTCTTACAAAAGGGATTTTGCTTACAGCGCACGTGGCCTTCTCTTTTTCACTTGTCTTGATAAAACTTTATGCTCATTACAATTTATGATGGAAAAAAAGCTCCTGAAACATGGAACTGGTATTGGGAAATAGGAGTGTGTTTTTCAACTTGTCTATTTCCTTTATTAAAGTTATATTAGACAAGCGTGCCAACTGGAGTGAAAGTGGCAGGCTGTCAAGCAGCCTTAATTTCTCTGTCTAGTGTAGCTTCATAAATCATTTGATCTACACCTTTCATTGTGGATAGGAGTTGATGGGGGAGGGATTTGGAGAGCTAGCTCCAATTTCAAGCACCGGGCTTGAGGCTGTGTGTATTTGTCATATTATAATGACCTTTTCTAGTTCAACCATCACCCCCTTTTCAGGACCGGTGAGCTTTAGAAAGACCAAATACCCTGAAAGGGCGGGACTCCATTTTTAGACTTTTAGTGTGGTTTGGCTGAGGTGTGAATGGAGGAAGAAGGAAAAGAAGAATAGCTGTGTAGACTTAACCTGAGTGTGTGAAAGTGTGTGCACGTATGAGAGGTCCATTAACACACTGACACACAGCTCAGATTAAAGGATTTATGTGAGAAATGAAAAGGGTAAAAGGCTTGGCACACAGCATGCAGAAACAGTGTTACCAACACAGAAAGCCTGTGTTATCAGCAACCATTACATGATGATGTATGTTTTCTTTATTGAGTTAAAATCTATATAAAGGATATTCGGTGAATCATCTAATGGTCTGCAAGTGAAGTAAAGGGATGTGTATCAATGTCCAGCATCTAAAGGGATCTGAAGACAGAATGATGAGTTTGTTTTTAAACAAATACACAAAGTTCCCTTCAAAATCAAAATTTCTACACATGAACACTCTGAAAGGGGTTAATCTCTAGTTACAAGTGTTAATTATATTCAATTTATAAAAATCCACCAAAGGGAGAAAGTAAAACTCTATTTTCCAAAACACACCAGACAAATTAAAGGGCCTATATCATACAAAATCCCTTTTTTGAGCTTCAAAGTGTCAAAACAAGACACGATTACTTTAAAGTTTATTTTACTTTAAAGTTTAAAGTGTAAAATTTGGTCACAAAATATAAACAACATCAGATGAACATTTTATTGAAATGATTTTAAAAAATGTGTTATATAAGCCCTGCGACGGCTGGCGACCTGTAGTCTGTTTCCCAATAGTGGTCCGTTAAATAATAAAATAATAACAAGTGGTCAATAGTCCATCTTAAAACCAATTATTCTAATTTGTTGCTTGCTTTCTTTGCATCTTTCCCACGCAATTGTCTGCTTGTTGCTCCTTTTCCCCTCATCAACTTGAGCCATTCTCAGTTTTGTTGCCCTTTAAAGTTTTTTCCATGCTTTATTGTGCTCTAATAGATTTTTAAAGCCATTATTTCAGAATAAATCAATGTATGAGCATGCATAAAACAAATCTGTCAAAGAATAAATCCCTTTGCTTATTATCAAATTATTTTGTTCATGCCCAGCAGCAATAGTTTCTAAATCAGACACAGGGCACTCAGAATCTAAATCCACCAATTAATTCTGTGTTTACCAGGCTGCAGCCTCCATGGACCGCTGGTTCATGACCTTTGCTACTGATTTCTGCAGTCCAATCAAGATGCAGCTGTGCAGAACTTTGGAATAACAGCGAGCGCCGAATGTATATGTAGGTTTGCAAAAAAAGTTTCAATGTTCAGAGAATCACTCTTTGTCTTTACAGAAATGTTTTTTTTAGGAAGCACTCTCTTTTAACCTTGAACTCAAAACTATGAGTGCTGTTTCCTATGAGAGATCATCAAGTTTACTGACAGACATGAAAACAGAAATGTTGTCCACAAAAAGTTTTTTTTTTTTTTTTATGCATGCAAACAACCTATTCCCTATCAAATACATTAGACAAGCTCTAAAAAAACACAACTGCTAATGTGTCCTAGTTTAACAAATCATCTAATATATTTCAAGCTTAGATTAAAATTGCGTTAAAACCCACTGCACAAGTAACAATCATCAGTTAATGTTTCATGACATCTGTGGTCATTGTTTGTCCTCTAACGGTTACGCTAAACAGCATGTGCCCATTTAAAGGGTAACACAACAGGACAGACTCCACTCTCAGAGCAGATTTGGAAAAAGGTTTTTTTAAAAAGAGGGCGCGGCTAAGGGTGGCTACACTGCATCTTCAATAATGGAAAGTGACCCATGGCATAGTGATGTCAGGTTTACTGTATATTGTGGTGTAGTGTGATATGTATATAGTGATAATAATATATATGGTTTCACCACAGAACTTCCTGTGGCGGCTGAGGATTTTTCTCTAGATATATAATTCCCAACAGTGGGGCACCAATAAAAATGCTACAAAACAAATCAACGATGCCAGCGACAGGGGATACAAATTCTGGCAGGGCATACATATCTTGGCACAACATGAGGGTTTGCAGGACCAAAGGGCACCAGTGTCTGAGAGTGGTAAAATTACGCTTGTATCAAAGCTAATAAAGGCTGATGTATTAAGCAAAGGATTCTGAGTGAAGTGTTCATTGCAAATCCCATCACCTGGTCGGAGTTCGCTGGATTCAATGCCAACTGCATTAAACCAGGTTTCCCCAACCACCGGGCCGGCTGACCGGTTCCGGTCCATAGACCCCTTGCCACCAGGCATAAATTATACTATTAATATATAATATATTATATATATATATATATATATATATATATTATATATGGATATCTTTATTAGATGGAAATCTTTTTGTTGATTGTCTCCGAAGCAGTTCTAAAAGCTTAAAGCAGTCTGATGGTGTGTAACACAAGAGAAGTTGCATGTAGACCCTTTCTTTGCAAATATAAAAGAACAGATGAAAGAACAGGTGATTCCCACACAATGTGCCTGTTTGCACAGAGATGTGACTTTCCTGAACAAATCTAAGCCAGTAGATTTTTGACAACTGAAGGCAAAACGCTTATGAGCCATGTTAACGCTAACACAATAACGACCGACCGTTACAAACTCAAAGATGGGTGGGGGTTTTATACTGGAACTGCAGAGCATGACTTGTATCAGTTGATCACGCAATTCAGCTGTAATACCATGTTTCAACCTGTAGGGGCAGCACACAGGGATTTTTTTTTGTTATATTTTCAGAAATTAAACAAGTATATTCTAAATTGTCAAAAATGTGGCAATGACCAACAGACAGCCCTTTTAAGACCCTATTTATATAAGCCCTATTTAAAGAGGTCAATAGCCAAAAAAAGATGATTTAGAGTTTGGTTACCCTACAAAAATTAACAGTTATTACTATCTAGCATTTTTAAATTATAAAAGCAGTGTATCTAAACCAATCAACGAGTTTCTTCACCACCTGCAGGTTTTTTTTTTAGAAACCTATTTATGTATTTCTTTATTTTTTATATCTAAGGCTAAATTTTCTTTGTAATTGTCCAGTTCCATTTCAAACAAAATATAAAGCAGCACAGGAAGACTACTTTTTCATTTGGTTTCCAAACGGTTGCACATAAGAACCTTCTGCTCTTCAATATTAATGAGATCTCAAGTTCTATTTTTTTTATCCAAGTATAACTCTCAAATGATCCATGATTCATGGAGCCTATGGAAGTGCAAGATTTAATTGTTATGTGGATAGAATATTCACAAAGATCAAGCTCTGCACAGTTCTGTTAACATGACTAACGTCTTCTATGTTCTTTTCTGCATATTGTGAATTTTCAAAAGGAATCAATGAAAAGGAAAAAAACCTAGAAAAACATGTACAGTAGAGGAAAATAAAACATATATCATCTTTCATAAATTCTGCAAGTTGTCCCAGCTTTCTCAAGATGTATTTTATTTATTTTTTTGTTAGATTTCAAAAGTAAGGGGAAGAATACGTAAAAATAATCCAGGAAATTGCTTGGTGTTATATTCAAAGTATTTATTTGTACAACGGTGCAGAAGATATGTTTTTAGCTCCTACAAACAAGCTATAATTTTGTCCCTTTTAGACCTGCTACTACATCTTTAAGAAGATCATTATCTCATTATCATTACCTGTGTTAATAGCACCTGTTTGAAATGGTTGTCTGCACAAAAGACACTTTTTCACCCTTGAACAGTCAGACTGAAACCTCTCCACCATGGCCAAGACCAAAGAGCTGTCTAAGGAAACCAGGGGAGATTGTATGGAGTAAAAACTGGGATGAAGCAGCAAGCAGCTTGACAATCTCCCTCCACCTGGAGCTTTGGACGACTGATGAACGGGGCCGTGTATGAAGGGGCAAACACCTCCTTCCATCTGTGAGAACATTGAACATGATATTTTACTAAATCTTCTAGCATGACAATGAACCCAAACCCACTGAAAGGGAAATGAAGGACTGGCCATGTGAAAAGCATTTCAAGGTTGTGACATGGCTAAGCCAGTCTCAAGACCTCAATCCAATAGAGAATCAGTGAAGGGAATTTAAAGTCTGCGTTGTCCAGCTATGGTCCCAAAACATCACAGCTCTTGAGAAGATCCACATGGAGAGATGGACCACAACAGCAGCTACAGAGTGAGCAATTCTGCAGAAAACCTACAAGAAACCTTTCACTTCTGCCATTGACAACAATTACAAAGTATTTAAATGAACGTCTGCTATTGACCAACATCTTACTTTCTACACCATTATGCAGAAATTACAAGATTAATTGTATTAACTAATAACAATTAGTAAACCCAGGCCAGAAAAAGTTCTCCAACAATCTTGTAATATTTGCCATAATTAGATCATCAGATTCTGTTTCCATGTTCCCTTAAAAATATTAAATTCAAGAGATCAAACGATTGCATAGTAAGTGGCAATGTAAATAAGCTCAGTGTTTTTTAAGGGTAAAAACAATCTCAAGGCACCACAAAGCAACACACATTTTTTTTTCATTAAAAAATACAATATTTTTATTTTTTAAACTAAACTCATTGACCATCACTTTGTTTGCTAGCAATAATTAAATAAATACAATCCAGAACTTTTCATTTGCAGCCTGGCAACCCACATGCTCAAAGTGACAAGGTCTCTCTATACACCGGGTTCATTAGAGTGTATCTGATCAAATTAGAAGTCGGTGGTTTTGGCAAGTTGCTATGTTCCCCTTGAGCCTCTCTGAACGGCTAAGTGGTCATAAAAGGATTTTGGCACTGACGAGTGTTCTTGGTCTGTAAAAAAATGCCTGTGTGTGATACATCTCAGCTCAGCAGCAACATGAACTTTGACATAGAAGCTTTAAATCGTGTCATTTTAACAGGACAAACACTTCAACTGTGACCTGTTTTCATGCTTTAACATGTTTAAAACATGTTGTAACATGAATTCCGGTGATAGTTTTCTTTCTTCTCTGTATTTTCTTCACACAGTATTAAATAGATTAGCCAAGAATGGGATTTATTGTATATCTACGAACAGTTTAAGTGCAAACTGATGTAGAAAAAACGATTGTCTTGATTAGTACACACAATTTTAGTTTGTAACACGGTTGTTTCATCCGATTTAGCATCTATGTTTGCCAATATATGATTAAAAGATTTACCTCAGCAAAGTTTTCTTCTTAAAGCTCAAGTCTTTGTATATGCTCACAAGTCACCGTGCCGCTTTTTATGTATCATCTTTAGAACAGTTTATCATTTCACTCCTCAATTACGTTCATTGCAAAATACACCACTGAGGTGTGAACAATAGGTGACAAGAAAAATGAGTAATAAAAAATTAAATTGGAATTGGAATTTTATTGGAAGATTAGACACTTGAAATAACAATCACATCCATTGGAAACAGAAAGAGATCAGGCTGTGCCATCATATTAGGCTCATGTGTCAAAGTCAAGGCCCAGGGGCCGGATCTTAAAAGAAAATAGGGGTAAAAGTCAGATTTACATCATCGATCTAAGACCTCAATTAGCAAGAATTTGCCAATTTCTTCATAATTTCCACAACAACCAGCTTCCTTTGCCCCAACATCTAAGTTAAACTACGAATTCATAAAAAAACTTATAATATTACTTACCCAATCCAAAAACAATCCAGCCAAAAATTTTATTCCAATTCTACAAACAGCCTGGCATTTCTCCTTTAATCATCAACCCATTAAAACCAAAGCCAGTAAATTTGTCAAGCAATTAACAATTGGCTATATTTGAATTCCCTCTCTACTCCCCAACTACTAAAAAAACTACTGTATATAGTGTGGGAAGATCTAATTCTCTGGATTTTAAAAGCAATTCAAACACCATTCACACTAGTTTTTATTTTTTAAGAGGCAAATATGATCTTGCAGATTTCCAAAAGCTTAATTTGAATACTTTTTACAGGGAATATTTATGAATCAACCGTTTTCTGATTATCACAACTTGAATGATCTCTTAAAAAAGAAAGGAATATATATTTTTTTCCACATGAAAAATTGGTTAAATGCATTGTGGTCTATATTTGCCTGTCTAGTGAGCACCCATGTACACTGGTTTATACAGACTTCTGGGAAATTTCTAGGGCGCTGGATTTCAGAATTGTAAATTCGGACAATTCTACAAAATGGTGAACACCCTATCTATCCCTTGTGCTATCATAGGTAACGTTGGGAGTGGGGTCATCTGGACCCCACATGACTCTGCGCTAAACTTTTTTTTGGAAGGATTTTTGTTTTTCTCTAGTATCCATGGCGAACATGAAATCCTGTCCATCTTCATTCACATTTATTCATGAGGGGGATAACACGTCAATGCAAGGCATGGGTCATCTGGACCCAAGAGACACCACAAGGGTTAAATATAGTGCTCTGATTAGGGGGTGGTGAAGAAATTTTGACACATGCTAAGTTTTCATCTGTACCGCTCCAAACAGCATTATTGTTTCGTCAACATGAACTCACTACAGCCAGCAGCAGAGTCGGCCATTTTGTTAATCACCTGTTTTCAGCTCCGTGCTTAGATCCCCAGATTTCTCAGCAGAGAGCAGGCTAACTTTGTCAAATTACCTTAACTTCAACCTCCGGAGGGTAGACCTCCGAGCTAGCTCCCCATCCATGTTTCTCTGCTTTTTGCAGCCACCTCTGTGTATTTAAGTTGTTTGCTTTCATAAGTTATTTCTACAGGGGTCTCCCAGGTAGCTGTAAGCTCGATCAAATATAAAGCGTGTTCTAGGTCAGACCACAACACCATGTCTGGCCATAAGTTTGCTCAGGCAATATTTTGAGAAACTATAAGCTAACCTCCCAAGTCTACTTCGAGTTTCCAATCTCAATTCTAGCAGCAAGCTTCAAATTCTAAGACTAACAACAGTTCACATTTCGACTTTAAGGTGTGCATCTTGTTTAGCTGCACTTTTTAATCACAGATTACAAGGATAGAGCCAACTTATACACACACATGCACACACCCACTCACACGCACACAAAATCCCAAAAGAAACAAGTGCACATAAACCCATTAGCTTTGCAAGTTCACAGTTAATCTAATCAAGAACAGCAGCTAATGCACAAAAAGTACAGTCAATTACTCAAGATGCCGGTCGTCCACTTCCTGTGTGGACAACGAGGAAAGAAGAGGCAGACGGAGAGAGAAAGTTCAGCATTAGAGTGCTTCACAATGGGATAAAGAGATCAGGGCAGATCAGCTTAAGTTGTACTAGATGCACTCTTTCTAGCTGGATCTATTCTACGCCAGTTTTCTCTCTTTACTTGTCAGTGCCGTCTTGACTTCAGCTCAATTTATCTGTCTCTCAGCAGTTTATCCCTCCACCGGCTCTGCACTCTGTCATCTCTCTTCATGCTTACCTGTCTGTAGCGCTATCTCACTTGCGGCTCAGCTTCCTCTCCTCAACAACTTGGTGCTTGTAAATGTATTTCTCCCTTCGTGCGTCTGGCACAGTCTCCCTGTCCTCCAACACCTGCTGTCGGAGATCAGCCTCCCTCCTGTCAGATGATGCTGAGAGCAGCCCTCCCCTTTCCGTTTTTTCCCCTCCCTGTTTTTTCCTCCCCACAACCCTCTGCACGCACTCTTCGGTCTGTTTTCATTCTGAGGCGAGCTTTCCTCTCTCAGTCGTTCGCTCTCCCTCCCAAAGTCTCCCTCTCTGTTTTCATCTCCACCTCTTTTTTTTTTTTTTTTTTTTTTCTTGATCTGCTGAAGACAGAGGGCTGCACATCCAAGCCCTGGCTGTTGCTTCAGGAAGTGTTGGCTCCACTGAGTCTTTTAATTAATACCGGATTTTTGGCGAAACGCTGCAGCTGAATGTGGGCATGAAAGCGAAGCGTCACGAAACAGTGAATAAAAATCCGCCTCACTCTGACAGCTTGATTCAACATAATAAACCCATCCTGCACAAATAAGCCTAAGCATCTCATTGTCCGTTTGACACATTAGTGGCAGGCGGTGAGCTGAAGAGATCTCGAATGTTGCAGATTCTGTAGCACCCTCACGAATGATGGAGAAAATCACTTGTTCAGCTGGTGAGGGGAACGAGTGAGGACCAGTGATGTCCAGCGAATCACTGCACACTCACACCTTCCCCTCTTTAGTCTTGTACAGTCTTGTATTCCCAAAACAGTGCAGAGAAAAGGGATTTGAATCCCTTTCATCATATTCTGGTAAAGCTCATTTATCTTTTCCAAACCACTGTATCTAATATTAAATGATTACATTCCGAATCAGTTCATCATCCAGCCTAATCCTGCAATAATATCACGGAAGAGGCACACAGGCGAGTCGACTTATCTACATATTCACTGTGGAAATTGGAAGTCAAAGATGAAAGTGATTATTCGGGATGCGTCATCCATGCTGATTTTTTTTTTTTCCTCCCATGTGACTCAACATTCTGACACTCAGTGTTTTTTTTTGTACACAAGTCTATCCCACACATGTAGCAGTCAACACAAACACACAAAACAAATGATCCATCGCTTCACGAAATAAAGAGCTGCAACAGAAAAGCTCTCAAAAAGTCTCTTTCCTTCCTGTGTTTCAGCTCTGGACTATAGTCTTCTGATGACAGGTTGAGGTGCTTGAAAGGTTTTGTGTGTTGTTGCACTGATCTGCAGAAAGTGGTCTGGTTGTGGCACTAATCGATCACATGTGGGGAAAGGCTTTTCAGCTTCCCACATCTATACGAGGATCAACTTTCAGGTATCTTCCCAGGAAAATTTAAGAAAGAAAGCACAAAGAGTTTTGACAGTGAAAGGAACACACAACGGCTGCTTTCTTTGTGTTTTTTTTCCCTGCTCAGAATGCAGGGCGTGAGCCTAGATCAGTTACAGCACAGCTTCCCAGCTCTGGTTCCAGTCAAGCTGCTCCACTGGTGAACCAGGAAAGTTGCAGTGAAGCTTACAGGAATTATGGAGCGTGCTGAGCTCCAACAGGCAAACAGGTAGACAGGATCCAATTAAGAAATTTGAGGTTAACACATTTTCTTTAGCGTGTCACAATAAATGTCAGCAAAACCAGACCAGTACCAAGCTTTTTAAACAACTTACATGTATTTTCACAGGAAGAAAATGTAATTATGAGGAGCAAATGTTTGTGGGTCGCAGTGAGGCTTTATGTTTTTTCTTTCCTTCTTCCTTCCTATTTCTTATTTCATTAGCATCATTCCTCTTTTTTTTGTTTCCTCACTGTGACTGTCTGCTTCCGACTCTGTTCACTGTTCTCTCCTGAGGCAGCTCAAGTCAGTAAATTTTCACTGAAATAACTTTGATTTAGTAGCCTAGTTATGAAAAAATGGAAGGACATTTAAAATGTATTAACCGAGAAAAAAAGAGAAAAGTTACCAAAACATTTAATTAATTTGTTTTTTTTGATTAAACAAAAAACTTGAAAAAATGTGAAGCTGAGTTGTGAAAGAAAAAAACTTTGATGTGAGAGATGTTTGTTCAGGACTTTGAAATTAATTTCCCAAAAGCCTCAAAGAGATCGTGGAGGACAGATTGATGAATCTCAAAAAGGAAGCAGTGCAGTTTTAGCATTATTTGCAGCAGGCATGCTGACATCAACTACAGATAAAGTCCGGCAGCAGAATGAACACTTTGAGGATTTTCACAACTGGGCTCTAAATAATTTTTGCAAAGAAAACAGAACCCTCAAGTCCAAAGATACCTTGCCAATCACTATACTAACTTTGCTGAGACAGTGTTTGTATATGACCCACATATTTTCAGAGAAAATGATGCTTTTATCTTAGTTGTAAATTACTTGATCTAGTCCTACAGAGGGAACCATACAGAGGGCATCTATGTGGGTTTTAGAACTTGACCAAAGTCTGTTCTTACAAATGTCATGGTGTAGCTGATTTACTTAAGAGCTAAAGACCTTCACCTAGTCCACAGGAACGAAAACAATTAGCTTGTTTTTCTGAGGTGCTAAACAGATGCTCATCTTGGTAACATCAACTTCTACTTTGTGAAAATGCCTTCATAAGGGCCTCCCACGGTTGCTCATTCATCATGATTTGGTACTAATTGATGACAATTATTAATTAAATTGTAATTGATTTTTTTTTTCTTGCAAACAGCCCCAGGAGAGAAAACTAACTTGATGTTTAGTCACAGCGAGGTCATTGTGAATCATCTTTTCGTTTCATCACAAGATTAAAAGGAAATGAGAAATCAATTTATTTCTGAGCAGACACAAGCTGGCTTCCACTTTAAAGCGAACTAGTCAGAAAAACTCTTAGCATGCCACATGAAGACAGGAAATCAATTACTGTAAACGCATTGTCTCTTGACCTTTTGTGCTTTTGAAAGGAGGGAAGGTTTGGTACATGACCCACAGACAAAAGGTCTTCTTTTTAATTTATTGGAGAAACTCTGTTCTCCAACTTAAAACGTATAAAAACTCATACTACTGCAAGAAACATAAAGATATGACTGAACAAGATAAGTGTTCCACACTCATATTATTAAAACTCAGGCCTAAACCGTTAGAGCTACTAAAGCTTTGAGGTGAGTTTGATCTCAATTCCTGTTTTTTTTTTTTTTTAAAGTTTCCCTCCAAGATGCTTTGCTCTCAAACTTGTGTTGCACTTGATCCTCTCCTTTCATTTATTCTTTCTTTTTGTTGCTATAACTTTTTTGGAGTCAAGAGGTTGGCAGAGTCTGTCCTGGTCCAGTGTTGGGCAAAGGTGAGGTTCAACCTATACAGGTTGCCAGTTTGTCGCATAAAGTCCCTCCCACACACATACACCTAATGACACTTTAGAGCAGGGGTCTCAAACTCAATTCAGTCGGGGGCCGCTGGAGGCAGAGTCTGGGTGAGGCCGGGCCGCATCAGGATTTCCACAAGAAAATCGCTGATAAAACATTCTAATGTTCTCAAATATCTTTATTTTTAACACAAAATAGTGAATGAATTAAATTAATTAATTTTAAAAAATGAATTAGAAAATCAATCATTAATAATTAAAATAATAACAGTGACCATACAGCAGACACAGACGACTGTAGAAACCACATATTGACTGACTGCAGCAGTGTTTCTCAAATGGTGGGGCGCGCCCCCCTGGAGGGAATGCAAATAAAAACATGTTTACATTAGTGATGGATACTGTGCATAATCCTACATAGTAAATTAAATACAGCAAAAACAACCTAAAAATCAATTTACAGTGAATCAGTGCGAAAGAACTGAACCTCTGAGAAATGACCATCACTACTGTGGAGGGAAACAAGGAAAGACTTGTTTTTATTTTGTCTGGAAGTTTTGGAAGTATTAAAAGAGAAAGAACAATTAATAAAACTGATTATTTAGAAGTTTTTATTATTATTATTCTTTAATGATGATAAAAGTATGATATTTTGAGGAGATATATGTTTAATTTGAGCAAATTAACTGATACTAATGTTTGCAGCTGAAGGGGGGGGGTGTCTAAGAGAAAATACCTGAGAAACACTAGACAAGAGAAAACTATTTTTATTCAGTTTCAAATGTCTGTATTTACAGAACCTTCTTCATTTCTGAGCAGAGAGCAGCGCGCTCACTGAAAGGTCAATGCAAACGCGCACACCAGAATTCCTGGCCTCCACGTCTGGAGCGCGCGTTGCTACGCAAGTCTTTAAATCTGGTCTCAAGCTCTACGCACAAATCGTGCACGCACTGAGCGCGCGCTCAGTCTTCAACCCGGTTCAATATTTCACGCACAGTCGCAGCAGCGCTAATGAACGGTAAAAACACCATAGAAGAAGAATCTCCTCTCTATTGCTGCGTGCGTGACCGCGCTGCTCCGGTGATTCTACTCGCTCGCGGGAATCACTCACGCACGCGGAAGTAGTCAGTCTCTCTCGCGAGGACTTTTTCTTTTCGTGGAGGAGGAAAAAGCGCTCGCGAGGGTCTGATTTGTCCGCGCGGAATGTTTGATGCGTGCGCGGATTGTCGCGCGGCATCAGGAACACGCTTTTTGACAAGCGGCAGGCTGTGTATCACGTGAGGAAAGAGGAGCGGGGCCCGCGAATCAAGTTCAGTGAGAAAGAACTTCCAGCAGCTTCATGGCTCCTCCTCCGCACAGCTGATTGGAGGAATGAATTCATGAGTGAGGAGGCTCGAACAGCCCGCTGATGTCCCTCCCTCCAGAGCCATTTACCTTACCATGATTGGTTCGTTCAGCTCTGGACACAACAACTGTCATTCATATCAGCCTTGCGGGCCGCACTAACTGTAATCTTTCATATGAAGACGGGGGCCGCAAATTATCATCCCGCGGGCCACAGATTGCCCGCGGGCCGCGAGTTTGAGACCCCTGCTTTAGAGCAACCAGTTAACCTATGGAGCATGTTTTTGGACTGTGGGAGGAAGGCAGAAAACCCACGAGGGCACAGAGACAACACAGAAAGGTGCCAGCTGCTATTCTAAACCAGGGTCTTCTTGCTGTGAGGTGAGAGCGCTAACCACTGTGCAGCCCCATTTGATCTTACTTTTGAGAATATCAAAAAAAGCAACAACATAAAACATTTATTGCTGTGACATTATTTATTTACCAGATGTAAAGTCACAAAAAATAAAGAAGGAAATATTTGGTTCTTCTCATCAGATTCACAGTATTTGAGTCAAGTGTTGCCAATCCACAGCCTTAGTGAGTTACTGACCATGAAGCGATCAGGCTTAAAGAAAAGGCCTGGAAAATGATGTTTGCCAAATTGGAGAGACATCAGCCATATTACGGAGGAAAAAAGTAAAGTTTTTTTTTTTTTTTTTTACCATTTCCAGAGAGAAAAATAATAAAAAAAAAATCATTCTTAATTTAGCATGTTGGTTTTAATTTAGTGTGTTACAAACACAATGTGTGCTTTTTTATGTTGACATGACTTCTATAAATTTAGCAAATGTCAGATTTGAAAGTGCTTGGCTACCTCCATAATAAATAAAGATGTAACGATTCTTCGAGAATTGGTAAAAGATACAATTCAAACTCATCAAAATGTTCAATGCAGAAAACTCGATTTGACAGTTTTCCATGCAGGCGCGCCTGTGTGCGTGTGCGCATCTATGTGTGTGTTGGTGCTTACACACCGGTCGCGCAATCAAGTAGACACTTTCAATGAAAAGTCACCGCAAACACGTGCACACCAGAATTCCTGGCCTCCGTGTGTTGCTACGCAATTTTTTTAAGTCCTGTCGCGAGCTATACGCACAAATTGGGCACGCCGTCAGCGTGCGCTGAATGTTCAACCCAGTTCAAGGTGATTAAACATCGGTCGTATGCGGTGCGTTCAAAAACACGGCAGGGAAGATAATCTTCTTCTATTGTATTTTCACTGTTCATTAGCGCTCCTCCACCACCTACAATAGAGAGAACCTTGGAGCAAAAAGTCAAAGCAGTGAGATCCCCCAAATCTTTCTCCAGGCTTTTCTGTCCTCACGACTCTGTTCCTTTAATGTCTGTCTGGGTGTCATGTTAATCCACCAAACTGCAATAATTAATTTCTCTTTTGTGATCATGTTTGGCCCTTCTGTGCTTTGAAGCGGACGCTACCCACTCACCACTCCCAAATCCGGTCCCTGATTGATCATTGTGCTGAGCTGCTGCATAAAAGCTGATGCGTAAAAAGCATAAATGATGATGATGCGTAAAAAGATGAGTAAAAAATGTTGAACCGGGTTGAACATTCAGTGCACGCTCAGCGGCTGGGAGGGACTGCGCTAAGCGGAGCACCGACTGGGAAAGAATTTGGGATCATTTCAGTATTCTGTATAATTGTTTATTTGTATTTGTATTGAATCCTTACTCAGACAGTTAGATGTAAGGGGCAAAAAGAAAACATACTTGGCCTTAAAATGCCTTTCTTTCATTGTGTTGGAAAAAAAAAAAATCAGAAAAAAAGAATAATCAAAAAAATCAAAATCGTGACTTTTAAACTGTAAAAATAATCTAATTGTGGCTTGACTGAATCCCTAAATTTCTAATAATGAAATAAGAAGTATTGTGTTATTTGGGAAGCGTACTGTAATCGGAGCAGAGGACATTACTGACATGACTGCTAGACTATAAACTTGCAAAAAAACATACTTTTCTTTAAGTAAACTCACACAAACTAATTAAATTGCTTTTTGAGAATATTTTACCTCAGTTAAATGTATTGCTAAATAAATTTACATATTTAGAACTGATATTTGCTTTCTTTTACATGCAACCATGCTTAGTCTATTTTCTAAAGAAAAAATAGCTTGATCAGCTTTGTTTTATGAGCAGAAAGATGCAGATCCTTGGTTCCACTGAGTCACCACAAATATAAATACGTGTTAACTTTGCTGTGTCTGTAAGTAAACCCCATATGGTGAAAAAAAAATGACAAGGAAGCAATAAGATAGGTCTACAGCAAATTTAATTAACATGAGTAGCCTCAGGCTGTGAGATTTGGCCTTGGCCCTCATTTCCCTTATGGCTTAAGATGGGCATGAAGTCAATTTTTCAGAACTGCTTTACTGTCAGCCCTCCCAAAACCTCACTGGATATTATAATTACTTGGAGTTGGAGTCCCCCCCCGCCTTTTTAATCCTGGAAGGGATAACCTGGACCCAAACATTGTGAAACCACAGGACTGTCTGAGTATTGGCAGAAGAATCCACAATTCAGCAACAGTGTCCACACATTTCCATCTCTGCCTTAACTCAATTGCCCTCATGAAGTTTTTTTAGATTTCATGATGACTTTCATAATGAAATCATGACTCATATTTAGATTCATAACGCAAACATCCACATGGTTGTTAAAGTCCAATTTTATATTTTGAATGAGATAGATTACAGTATTATCCTTGGTAGAGCCATAAAATATGATGCAACGATAAACAATGATTCATTCAAGGGCACCTTAAATATGATGGGGAAAATGAACTGGTTAAATAATTGGCTACATTGTCCTGTTGTTGCTGTGTATGCTTCCTTCTCTGGGACACAAAATGGTACGGGACTACCATAAACCAATTTTTCCTTGAAAGTGTAGGACGAAATAATAATTACCCAATAATATTTTAAGAAAACATTCAAAATGAAAGACAAATATTTATCTTCTTGTATTTGACTAATAGGGAGTTTAGAGAAAAACAAAGACAATGGTGGAGTGGTCAGTACTCTCTTCACAGAGAGAAGGCTGTGGCTCGAATCCTGGATTGGTCTCTTCTATTATGTGGAGTTTGCATGTTCTCCTCATGCATGAGTGGCTTTTATCGGGCTTCCATCCACAGTTCAAAAACATGTTTTATGGATAAATTTGTGACTCTAAATGATCCTGTGTATGTGTGGATGTGTGTCTCTGAGTGGCCCTGAGAGGGACTGGCAAACTGTTCAGTGTACACTCCACCTTTGGCCAATGAGTAGCTCCAGCATCCAAGTGATCCTACGTGGAGATGAGCTGGTTTAGAAAATGGATGGATGGATTGGCAGCAGGGGTAAATAGGACAAGGTCAAAAATTTAAATAATGAGTCTGTTGAAGTCTAAAACAACTTATTTCAGTGTTCTGTTAGTGCAGAACCATAAAAGCAATAATTACAGCAAGTTCCCTCAGTTGCACTGCAGTGACGTCACCTAAAATGCTCCCTTTTAGTGAATCAAATAAAAAAAAAATACTTGTTCTCATACATCGCTGTGTTTTTATTGACTTATTGCATGAGTTAGTTTGTGCTTAATCGCAAAATTATGATTTAAATGAAATGGTGTTATTTCGAAACTGTGTTTTTCAAAATTCCTGGAATTTCAAATGGAATGGAAACAGAGATACAGAAACAGCGGAAGCGGCTTTCACCCAGACACACCACTGAGTGAGATAAAGCCCCGGTAACCACTCAGACTAGCTGAGGATCAAATGTTTGACAGACGGTCATCATTGGATTCACCGCGCGGTGAAAGAGGGGCAGGCCATCGGTTTGCAGCCCGGAGGTTGTGGAGCTCTGGTTCAATGTGAAAACCCAGATAATAAGTGATTTGGGAATTTTTTAAGGCTGAAGTACCACAATTGGCACAGATTAGGAACCGAAACCAAAGTACTGTTTTGGCACCGGAACTGCATAAAACCCAATCGGTGCCCAACCCTACTCACAGCACCTCAAGGGTTTTAAATCATCTAATCATTGTTGTTCATTATTATTTGCCCTCATATCCTCACATTGGCATTTTCTATTCTTGCTTAGAAACTCAACTTTTCCTCAAGTGTCTATACTTGTCTGCATGACTCGTGGCGTGATACTTTTTCAACGTCAGTATCATTTTTGAGTTCTTAACGATTACTGTCCAAACAGAGAATTTTCATGTGTTTTCTGTATTTTGCAACATAAAATGCTTGTCTTTGTCTGCAGTTATCTGGACGTTGTGGGATTATTAAAAAAAAAAAAACACATAAATTGTGACGCACACAACAAAAAGAAGGACCTGAATGATTTAATGCTTATTCAAAACATGTCTAAAATTAGAGATGATTCAGCCAAGACATATTTTGATCTCAGTGAAAACATTAACCTGCCAAGTGTGGGCTAAAGACAACAAAAAGCTCTCACATTGACGTGTCTTCTAACAAATTAGAAATATGTGATGGGAGAGAAATGCTGACAGTGTTATATACTAATACTATGGAGGTGGTAATGCCTGAAAAGTGTGGGCTACATTTGAATTCCATATTGGTATACACTTATTAATTAACGCAAACCCTGCAATACTTGAAAAAACTTATTTGGCGAGTGAAACTGATCATTGGAATAGATTCAGTTTTAGAGAGTAGGGTGTTAAGATCCTAAAACTTAACTTAAAGCCTTGTATACTTGTTATCATCACAAACCAACTATCTTATGGAGCAGTGGGTTTCTGCCCCCCCTGCTTTTCAGCCACAGAATCGACACTCAGGTCAAAATTGACTTAAGTCATTAAGCGCCGCAAATGGCTAATTAAAGGCCTCTTCAGCTCACTCTCTGCTTTCAACATGAGAACCACTTCATTAGGGCAGACTCAGCAGAACTGCTCGTCGCTGCAATGTTGCTGAAGAAGATGGCTGGAAGGCACCAGACTGCTGTGCACAAACACAAAATATATCCCAAAAATATTGTCTCACAGAGTGTCCCTTCAGGGGCTCCTCCTAAACAATATCCCAATAAGTCAATTTTGACTGTTATGCATCTCCATAAATAATCACAGTTCTCTGTTTGTTGCAACACTCACAGCAATTTTGACAGTAATATTTCCTCATTATCAGGTTGACAATTTCAGTGGAAATGCCATGACATTTATTCAGGTCTCCTCATTACAGAACATTAGTCCTTTTAGACAGTGGAAGAATGGTATCGCCGCTGTGACGGAAAATACCTGTAATTGCAAACCCACATTTATATTGATGTTATTTGGGAAAATTGCTCTTAAACTGTTGAACTTTACATATGCTGCATGGCCTTTAACATGCTTTTCACTTCGTCTTTCTGCGGTTTTTGCCCAATTAATATCCACAGAAATGTCTTTTTAATGAAATAATGCAATTTTTTGTCCATCTGTCTTTTTTAATCTAACAAATCAGTCGTCATGGCTGTGAAGTAGCCAGTCAACAAAATATCATCTTCCCCGTACTCTACATTTGGCTATGGTCACATACCAAAATACCACTCCGGGGTGATCTAAATCTAAATTTTTAAGCAAATTCTGCAGGTGGCTGTGTAGTAGCATTTGTTATCAGGATGCAGCAGTTGCAAAAAGTACAAATTTCATGGTGACCAGATTTTTCTCCAAAAGTTAACATCGGTTAGTGGCCACCCGGGCACATTTGGAAGATGAGCGGTGGCAGTACAGTGACGGGCGAGGAAGACGCCATTATGAAATCGGGAAACAGCTGAGCGACAACAGGTCAGTTGCAGCTGGAATCGCCAGCCTGCAATAGCTCTGGCTGGATGATGTGTAAATGTCTATAGGCAACAGGCGTCAATATCAACTGCCACTGGCCGCCAGGGGTGTGTAAAAAGTGTCTACATTTCTGAACACGTCAACAAAAAATGGGTGGCAGCATGGAATCTTGAAGATTCTGCCAATACCTCCCCATGGCATGTTGGTCGTTGTATTTGTGACAGTAACACAGGTGATGTCACAAACAGGCAGGCAGCTGGATCCCGCTGACGGCTGAAGGGGGAGACAGGGAACAGATTCATGACAGGTGAGCTGTTTGGATAAAAGTTATTCCAACATAGCATCATTCATAATGAAAACATTTAAATTTTGTTTCAAAATATGAGCTTTGTCTCCACAAATTAAGATAGCTGGTCACCTTTAAGACTCTAAATAATAAACAGCAGCTTTGTATTTTGTTTTTGAAATAACGGTACTCTATTTCCTGCTTCAGGTCGTCGCTCGAGAACTTTATAGTTTCAGTTTGAAAAAACTAAGATATATTTGCACATTTTAAACTAAACTATGTTTTTCTTTTATACACTTTTATTTTTCAATATTTTGACAGGTGTGTGCTAAAATAAATATGTTATCAGTCATAAAAAAATATTAAAAAAAAAAAACTATGATCGTTTTATATTTTTTCAGTTGTATGTTTTTTGTAAAGTTTCTGAATTTTGGTTTTAATTGCGAGCATGTTGAGAGAATTGACAACTTTTCAGTCAAGTTTGGTCTAATCTAGTAATATAGCATGGAAAATACTCTGCCTGAGGTACAACGAGTATTTGTCACAAACTCATTTCAGTAAGAGAAACTGCAATCCTTAAATTCAAATTTATTTTTGTGCTTAGGGATCCTAAAATAAACACCAATCATTTTGGAACGTTCAGTTTCCTTTTCCAAAAAAGCCATTTCAATGTTCTCTAATTTATGGTCCACTTGATGTACACAGTCCAAAAAACAATTTTCTGTTGCTGTCGGCTTGGTGATAAAAGGGGAGAAGCAAAAAGGAAAAACCCTCAGCCTTATTTTCCACACACAGATATATATATATATATATATATAAGTTTTTTTGGTGTTAGTTTAAATGCTTGGAGAAGTCAAGAAGTTGTGAGTGTTTCTGCTCATTACTTGCAGTGCAGACAGATAAGTAAAAGCAGATTTGGGACTTTTTTTAATGAAGGAAATGTGCTTTCTGCACTCAATTTACTCAACTAAGGAAGCATGTAGGATAGCAGGAGCATCCTGCACATGTCACCAGAAAATCCCTCAGACGAACACACAAATATTCAATTAGATGAAACTCACGAATCTTAATTAATTTATGTTTTGTAATTGTGAGAAGAAAATGAATGATTGTGAAGAAAGTTGATATTAGGGGGATGAATAGAATCACATTAACCATTAAACAAATCAGTGACATTTAACCCATGATAGGTTAGCCAAAAACAGGCAAATTGTTTCTGTTTATAAAGTAACACTGGGGGTAGCTTGGGTACAAACAATCTGACTTTGCAATAGCAAGCTTAAATAGATAAGGTTTCATACAAGAATGAATACAGCTGTAATATTATACACTGAGCATACAAGCATAGACAGGATCATTTTCCTTGTAATATTTTATTTTTTTTTAGGTTAGTTTATTTAGCTTGAGTGGCTCAATTTAAAATCTACCTGCTTTGCTCATGATGAGAAATGGATTGTGACATTTTTGTAGACCATATAAAGAGTTAGGAATCTCTTCATTAAAGTTGTATAAACTGAAGGTCCCCACACAGCATCTTGCAAAGGGCCCACAAAGCTAGAAACACAAGGAAGACGCACAAAGGAAGAACATGTATATTTGTCACATAATCTGTCTTGACTCAAACACCACAGTTGCTATCTTTTATTAAAACAGCATGTAGCCCCATTTTTGAAAATGAGTAGAAATGGAGAAGCTGCTCTTAATGAATTTAAGGTAATTATTACCTTTTTTCAATGCCTTTTTGTATGCATCCCCATTTTTCCATGACTCATTAGAACTGTTTTACAATTGCACATATTTTTATTGCATAACAAATTAAAATAGTATAATTCTTAATATTAGAATACAAGTTTGTATGTGTCGTGATAGTATGTGACATATATCGTTTTTTACTTGTATGATTTTGCTGTCATAAACTAAACTATTATTATTATGTAAAATAATATTATATTATTATTATCTTATATTATTATATATTATATTATTATATTATTTTTATATTACTATTATTATTATGTAAAATACTTTCAAATCAGTGCGTTCAGGAAAATGCATCTGGCTGCTATAATTAACAGCCGTAAAATCTTGTTAGGTCACCTATTGTGACTGGTGTTCCTGATGCTTTTAGAAATGTTGTGGGTAAAGAAAAGGCACAAATGTTATGCAAAAAAAAAAAAAAGCTAAGTAACATGACTGTGGCAAATGAGATCTCAAAGGTCTTTGCTCTGCAAGTCCAGATGGTACTGCACACATGCCTGTGCTCCATCTGTTCTCACTCTCTCATACAAATTCTCTTTCTCTGCTGGACATTAGCTGCCAGACAGGGAACAGTACTGGATCTGCAGCCTCCATTTCACCAGCCACTTTAATAATTGCAGATTCAAGGTGGACCCACTTGTCCCCTTAAACGTATCCAGCGATCTTTGGCACACTCAGGAAAGCTGAAAACATTCTTCAGAGTCCAAAATGTACCAGGAAAATGGCCAATACATCATTACACCAGGACAACCGGAGGAAACCTTTGAAACAGGGAAATTTGCAGCCATGATTTTTTTTTAGTTTTTTTGTCAAAACATCCTCATTTGGATGTTACAGCAAATAACAACACCAGAAAACACTTTTTCCCCACTGTCTGTAAAATGAGATTGATATCCTATACTCTGGTGTTGAGTCAGGACAGTGGTTCCCTGTGTTGTCCGTTTACAATCTTGTCTACCTTAGTTACACAAAACAGCTATTTGTGTCAGTGTTGCCTGCTGCAAATTTAAAACCGAATTTTTCCATTTTTCAGACTCACACCTCCTAACCCTAGAGATGTTTGCGAGAAATCTTTTTAGGCCAACAACCCCCGTAGGTCGTCTGGCACCACCATCTTTTCAAAAGCATCTAAATCAGTCTCTTTTTCTGATGCTTTTATTTTGTCTACTTACAAACCTAAACCTTTTCAGCTGTTTCCATGAGACCGACACGACAGGAAGATTACGTCAATGAGCCGTTGTACAGGTGCACCTACCGAAGCAGCCAGAACAGATGTCCAGTCATCATAGCAAATCAAGTTTTTCCCAAAAAAGAAATCGTATTCAGGTCTGAAAACCTAAAGCGTTCCAAGAAAAGTCAGTTAAGATAAGGAGGAAGCAAGGTTGCGTTTTTTTTTTATCAGCTTTCACCTTTTTTTAGTCAATCTTCACGGGTCATCACAAAGGAATTTTGACCAAGCATTTTTAAAATGTTTCTTTTATCAACCTTATCTTTAATATAACTGGCTAGGCATTAAAACATCCGGGTATCAAGATCTTCCCAAGGAATTTAAATGCTGAGACAGCCACATCTTGTGTGGTAGCCTATTAATTAAACAATCAAAAAGCAAAGTTAAACAAGAAATGATAGTAGGAAGTATCAGTAAGCATTTGGACATTCACATTCATTCATCTACTAGCCTGAGTGCACACACTGGCAGGAGAGAAGAAGCTCTCCAGAGGCCTCAATAACTTTTATAGTGGTCTTCACCAAGTCTGAGTTTTGAGTGGTCAGTGTCAGTGACCCCTGCTCCGACCAGCAAGATAATTAATAGCTCTGTTTTTCAATGGAAAATTACTGATTAGGTCCTTGAAGCACCCCTAACTGGTTTCAACTGGTCTGGAGCTCCATGTGGGTTAACATATAATATTATTTAATTAATTACAGAGTTTCAAAGAGTAATTTAGTATAAAAGTTTAGAAAAAAAGGCTTCATTGTGTTTAAATGCTCTTCTAACTCAAACGCTTATAGCCCCCAATGAAGTCATCAATAGTTGCCTGTCAGCTATGCTAGCCAATAGTTTGACAAAAGTCTTGCTTAAAGAAAAAAATTGTTGCTTACATTAAAATGAAAACTTCTGTGATTCAGAGCACACTAGAAAAGAGAAACTCAGCACTAAGTCACTACAGCTCCTCCTTAACAACACTTTTAGACACCACTAAAGCTTCAGGGAGAAGCCTTAGGGATAGGGAGGAATTTAAATTCACCCTAAAAGGGGTAAACACTCTGAAGATGAACTAACACAACTAAGATGGTCAAAGTAAAACAGAGTGATGACTGTGGGCATTTTTATTCTTTGAAAGAGACATAACGAGGAGAAACATTTCAAGAGCTTCCCTTTCAAAAACCCGAGCAGTAGAAAATGCAACATTCTCTAGAGGAGTGCTGGAATCAGTGAAGCATGGGACTTAATTCCCTGATGCATAATATTTAAAGAAAAGAGAAAAAAAGAAACAGAATGGGAAGACTCACCATAAGGTCCAGGTCCTAGAAAATCCCTTTTCAACTCTAAAATGAAACAGAGTGGCACAAGATTAATCTCAATTCCAATTTAGTACCAGGCGAAGTGTTGTACACAGACATACTGCAAAAAAGTAATTAGAAATGACATTTACTGTTAAGCATTGACTGGCACATTTTTTCTGTTTCACGAGGGATAGCCATGGTTACAAAAAGAAAGGTTTTTATTTTTTTTAGGTTTTTGTTCATTTAAGAAGTATACATGGTCATAAAAGTGCAAAGATTTATAGCATAAAGAATGAAGCTGATTCACTCAAGACCCTGGAGCTGTTTCTCTGAAAAGCTTTTATTGCTGTCCAGGATTTGCTCTCTTTATTTCTGAACTAAACCGTTAGCAACATTTAATTGAGTCCTATGGTTTGCAGTTCAGCATGTCTGTACTGAGCAGTTAAGTTGAACATTGTCAAAAATGACCAGAGTAGACTTTTCTTTTCTTTAGGGACAAATGAAAATACCACTTATACACACACAAAAAAAAGCTGGAAACACAACTTTCATTCATTCTGACAAATGACAATAATTTATACAGATGTTAAAAGTTGCAGTTTTATTTTTTACTGGTTTCAATGGAGCAGGAAATAGGGAAAAACATGTTAATTTGTGTATGTGGATCTTACCCCTCTGTTTGTGAAAAGTGTCTGTCTCTGGACTACTTATGCTCAAAGTTAGGGTATTTCGATAAAGACTGTTTTTATATTTTAAAGACGTCAGTTTCAACTACATTTGTTTCTATTGTAAAAGCATTCCCAGTGATCTTTTAATGATGATTATGCAGTTTTTTAGGCCAAAATGGAAAAAGCTGTCATTTTTTAAGACACGTTTTCTGGAGAGTGGCAGGAGTTAATCAGAAAATTGCCTCTGAGTTTTTGGGGGACTACTGGTTACTGAAATAGCCCTCTGCTGCTATATAATCATTCCTTTGCTTTGTTTACACTCTCTCCCGCAACTTACAGCTCCTCACTATCCAAACTTAATGTTGCAGGGCATCAAAAATTGCGAGAAATATTAAAGGTGTCCAGCTGTACAATTTTAACATCAATGGCTCTGTTTGCCTTCAAGTGGATGCATCAGAATGGAACGGAACAAAGGGACTTTGACTCGCTTTCTTTTAGTCAATCTGCTTCTGATCCATCCAGATTCGAATAAAGACATACTCAGAAACACAGTTCTAAGCTTAAATTATTTTTTATGTCTTCCATCATGAGAAAAATCCAATAAGAACATATTAAAATCACTAACAACAATTTTTTTTCTGAGTGGGTCTTTAAAGAAGTTTTAACAGCGGAGTAAATTAAATGAAGCAAAGCTGTGGAAAGCTAACTTTAATGAGGGGACGCTAATACACAAGTGCCAGAAAAAAACAATGCAAATGCTTTTGGTTTAGTTACACTAAATATACAGTGTGTTGCTGGAGGAGCAGGAAATCTGCAGCATGTTGAGCTCCCTCAGCCACCGACAAAAGAAAATCACGACAACTTATTTTTTTACTGCTCCGCACACGCGCAACAATAGAAATCACACCTCAGTTCATAGATCACTGAAAATATCACTCAAGACGTGCTTGTATGTGACTCTAATTTCATCACCTTCCTTTTTTGCTCCTATTTCTTTGCTGGCCTTGTCACTTTCTTCAACTCTCTTTTTGTTAGAGAGGTTGAGGAAAAGTGAGCCGTTTTATCACAAATTGGTTGAAGTGGCGGCAAACGAAGACAGGCAGAACATTCGACAGTTGCAATATACAAGTACATATGTATTTGTTACTAGTATGTATATTGGAAGAGCTGAGAGTGCTGCACGTGCTTCACCAAAGAGGAATTAGAGGTTGCTGACCGTGGACAATCAATCTACTAACAATCACTGCCTATTACTTCTTCCTGAGGGGAAAGCCAATCAAGTAATTACTGTGATCATTAAGCACAAACACACACACACACACAAGCAGTCAATTTGTCTGCAAGAAAGCAAAATGAAAATACCATCAGGGTAATTAGGGCAATTTTTTTGACACTCACTAATGGATGAAGAGAGAGTAATAGATGTTTATTGACGGATGCTTGATGATGACTGCACAATTCAAGCCTTTTTTGTTCTTTTTTTTTACCTTTGTGAGTGATTTTAGCCTATATGTTAACATTTCAAATAAAAAAAAAAGATTTCAATTGTCTTTTAATAAAAAAATAAAATAAAATAACCACATGACAAAAAAATACAGTTATATACTTTCATCTTTTTATTTATTGGCATGGAATTATGAAGTAGGTTACAAAGATAAAATAGATATTATTAATAACACGCAATGACTTTAAAACATTTTTACTCATCTGTATAAATTTATTGGATTATCTATAGAAGTGCAGTGGCTCAATGTTGGTACGCCCACACCACTAGGAGGCAGAGTAGTGTTTGATGGTAAAATCAGAGATATTCTGCATCTTTATCTTCTTATTCTGATATCGTGCTATTTCTTCAGTCTTCGTGCTGCAATGGTTTGCTGCTTTTTTAATCCTTTGACACCACCAGTTTGTTGTTAAAATCTTGGGAGGGGGTATCAGGAAAGACAGGGTGAAATACAATAACAGAACAGCAGTGTTTCTGCAGGTTTTCTTCCCTCAAACATGTTTTCTCGTTGAACGTCTACTGCGTACACGCTACAAACGTTTGCCTCTGTCATTGGATATGACTCACCTTTGTTTGTGTCTAAAGTCTATTTAAAGTGCAAACACTGACATTATGTGATGCGCTGGTGAGGACTGTGCTTTTTGCTGCCCATTGTAGTGAAGAGAAATATTAGCTCTCCAGTCAGCTATATATTTGGTGTCCTTGCCCATGCTGACATAAACAGCATAATGTTTGATGACAGCTTAAAAAAAAGAGACACAGGTCAGAAGAAACTACACCCGCGGAAAGACAATGCTACATCAAGGTGGGACGGAGCGGTAAAGCATATCAAAACTGCTTCAGTTGCTTTGGAGAACGCACAGAAAGACCTTTGTATTCTGTGTGTGTTGGAAACAAATTCAAGCATTTGAAAGAGACAGCAGATGTAAACGAAAAAATTAAAACATAACCCTCATTTTTGGCTTAATATCAGCATGCTCTTCAAGGTAGCTGAATGATAGTGCATTGTTTTTAAAAATCCTTTAGCTTTAAAATCAAGAAGAGGTTGAATGGCACTGTTGGGTGTAGATCAGGTGCGTGGTGTGCAATGAGCTTTATCCATTGGGGTCCTTAAGCAAGACCCTTCACGCTACTGTCTATAATGTATAAGAGAGCTTAAATCTGGATCTCTCTGTCCAACACCCTCCCTCCCAACTCGTCACATATTGACGTTAGACTAAGAACCCCTCCACGTCAAAAATTGACGTTTTGGGTGTCCCCAATTTGTCGTTTTTGACGTGCTGGCTGTTCTTATTAACCTTCGGGCTCTTTTATGGGGTCCAGATGGCCATTACATTTACGCATTAGCCCTTCCATGACAAAGATGGACAAGACTTTATGTCTGTTATTGCACATCAGTAAAGATTGACAATCTTTAAAAAAAAAAGTTCAGCTCATTGTCTTGTGGGGTCTAGATGACCCCTTTTTAATGTAAACAAGCCTAGGAGAGCAAAAGGGTTATATCGCGGATCCCCAACCTCCGGGCCACGAACCTGGACTGGTCCAGTACTGGGACATGGAGAGCACGGTACCCTAACCCAGTAACGGTACCCTAACCCTAATCCTGTACCAGTTTTTGCCCGGTTCCGCCTCTGGTAGAACGTTGTAGGAGAGTCCTTTGTGTTACAATTAAATATTTTTCAAAAGTCAGCAAGGTTTTGGATATGAAAACTTTTTATAATAATGAAAAAGAAAATAAGACAAAGCATTTGACAAGGGGAAGAATCCCTGAAAGATTTCATATCATCCAAATAGCCCTAAATCCTGTGAGGCTGTATTGATTGACACAAAGATTCAAAACAATGTTAATATATATATTTATACTGGAATCTATATTTGCAACATCATTCTATTCTTATACATTTTATTTACCTTCCAACAAATTAATCTGGGCTTTTTAAAAACAAGTCTTCTGTCGAGCAAACAAAAATTTTGGAGAGTTTGTATGAAGTTGATGTTACTTAAAATACCTTGCGAGGGATAAACAGTGGAAGTGAACTGCTGCTTTTTTTTTTTTTTTTTTTTTGCCTTTAGGAATCTCAGGGCGCTCCTGAAATTAGTAGCATCGTGCTGCAGCAGAGTAGTCTTTTAGTGTAGTAATGTTCATCCGAGGTGCCATTTTGCCTCACTGGTTAAACAGCTGCATCATGCACGGAGGCCTCTAAACCTCGCTGCACTTCACTGCAGGCTTGAATCTCACTGTGTCACTCTTTGCTGCCTTTTTCTTTTTTTGGCCTCTTTTCAGTCTAGTGACAGCAAAAAGTGAGAACAAACATGGAAAACAGTTTTGGCGTTATCGCTCATTAAATCCACAGCTGGAATCCAAACCAAATATTTACCATCTACAAAGTGTTTAGAGATCTGATTAAAAAGGGAGACTAGTTTGCCTGGTTTTTGCAGTTTTAAATCTGTCACTCAGAATCCTCTTGAGACAAACTACCAGCATGTCTCTAAAACCTCCTTTTATACACGCTGAAACTGTAACAGTCAGTCATGTTTTGCTGAGCAGATGATACCAGGCAGTTTTACTGCGATAAGTAGCTGTAGAATGCACATTTATATTTTACTTATGCTTATCTGGGGTTTTAAATGAAACTGTATGTGGTTAATATGAGAAGAAAACCTTCAGGAAAAAATATCTGACAGTGCTGAGAAAAAATATGCAGTTTAGAAGCATTTTGACACTATTCTTCTTTTTTTTTTTGTTCAATCTTGTCTAGATATCCACTTCATAGTTCAACAGAGGTGGTATAGTTTGACTGAATCCAACATGAGAGTTGCATCTCCTCATCCCGTTTGAATAATGATAAATGGGGTGTCAAGTTAAAATCCTCAGTGGCTGATTTTTTAATCTGTTTCATGTGGAAGCGTCAGAACATTCTCTGTGAGTTTTATCAGTATTTTCAACACTTTCATGAGTAAAACCATGATTTATAATAGTAGTTATAAAGGTATTAAAAGGTCCTTGGTTTGCAAAGTATATTTAATGTACTTAAAATGTTTAAAAACAGAGGAGTTTGATTTATTGAAGCAAAAAAAAAATCTAACACAAAAATAAAACAGAAAACTCTCATGACTCTCATCCTTTTATCAATCCATCAGATAAAATGTTTTTGCTCTCCCACCACCACAGGCCTTAATTTATTATTCAATCGGTATGTGTCACATGTTAAAAATCACTCAAAAGACAATTTTTCATTGTCTATGATATGATAGAGCCCTCGTTATCATTATTTAAACCCTGATACATGAGGAAACCTTTAAGGAGAAAGAAAAACCTGTCTCTTAAAGCCTATGACCAAGTGCATGCTGCACAGAAGGCATTACAGGTTTTTTTTATGCTTGTGTTCAATTCAAGTATGAAAAACTATTTTAGATATAAATTAAAAAATAAATAAATAAATAAACAAATCCCAGAACATTAAGATAATATAGAAACCATGTTACAAACAACAAAATGACACAAAATATTGTTTTTCTTTACATTTCCCTTTGCAAGAAATCAGTTAACTTAAAAGAAGGCAAAGTACAATAAATCAAAATATAATTAATGATATTATTGTATTATTATGTATGTTACTTTTTAATTTTGGATATTGAGAGTCAGTGTGTCTGTGTGTGTGTGTTATGTGTACTTAATCTCTATTTGTTTTGTTTGGCTTCTACTCTGTCATTTATGGTTATTATTTCTTGAAATGGATAACCCTCTTGAAAACATGATGTTCCATCTCTGGGGGTTTATCCTCCCACTCTGGTTCAAATGTGTAAATATAAGTAATGATGAATTATGAATAGGACACAAACACACAAAAAATATATACGGTTTTAAACATTTAAGCAAAAGCACCAAATGCAACCCTAAAGAAAAATTCTTATAGCCATTTCACAAAAATACACAATCTTGAAATATATATATTTTTTAAAGCCTTTAGACAAGCTATAAGTCAAACTTGAACAAATAATTATAAGAGGATTGTGTGAGGATTCTAAACGTTGTACAGATCATTATACCTTTGTGCATAAAACTATAACGGATACTATAAACATGCATGAACATAGCAAAAAAGAAGTAGTAACTCCAATGCCATCACATTTGTGCTGATTCTTGACACAACACTGGAAAGAAATAAGGCAAAAAAAAACTTTAAGACTTGTCAAAAACATGTTTGTTTGGCTCTACTAAGCCTAATAACCACAGCAGTCAGAGCTAAGCCACAGTAAGTAACCACAGAGATGAGTTTGATGGTCTGTGACTGGATGAGTGCAAAAGGTGTTTAGGAGATGACATTGCTCAGGAACACCTTGCACAACCTACCAGGTCTGATTTGAAGACATGTACTAGGTTCACTTGTCTACCCCTTAAAAAAAAGGTCACAATAAACCAGCAGAAACTGTCACATGCTTTGTACTGTTTAGTGTTGTGCAGGGCTGCATTCAGGTGACACAGGGCTAACATGTAAGCACTTGCAATACTGACTGTATTAAAAATTCAAACTTTATGATTTTGATCTGACTTTTTTACAATTAGGTTACTTTTTCATGCTTTTATTTTAGTTACAAATTACAGACTTGCGGTTTGATTTTATTTTACTGAGACAATTTAAAGGTATCTTAAAAGAAAAAAAAAAGGTTTTAAATTATAAAGTAAATAGAAGAAAAAAAATTATGGGACAAATATTTCTGGTTAATTTATTCAAGTTTTTGTTGCTCAAAGGTCTAATGAACACACCACTCAATCCAGAGGAATGCTTCAGACAGTGAACCTATTGTAATAACAATAGTCACATGATCCCAACCCAATTAAAGACCCACCCCAATGAAAATCACATTTTTAACATGTTCTTGTAGCATTTTTCTCATGATGGAAGACACACGTTACAAAAATTAAACTCAAAATTCTATTTCTGAGTATGTAATGATTGGAAATGAGGGCAGGCTTACTCCACACCAACAATAGTGCCCACAACTCAGACACAAATTTTAACAATCTGCTACTCTGCAGGAGCTACGTAGGTTTTCTTGATTTTGGCTAAAAATCATAATTAAAAGACCACTGGGGACGCTTTGAAATTAGATCAAAAGAGTGGGAGTGGGAATCATGGATTTGAATTGATAATAAGAAAATACTGCAAAGTGAAAAAAAGAACTTGTTATTACTGAAGCTGTAATGAATGTTATTAAAGAGTGTCTCAGCATTTGCTACAACTCCTGTTAACATCTCTAATTGTAATGAGCCGTACAAGTAAAGATATTACATATTACTTAGATATTTATGTATATCTAAGTTCTCCTGATTACTAAACTTCACACAACTTTCAAGCTACCAGTTGGTTTCAAACATTTTATGTGCACCCTCAAGTTAAAGAAGCGAGAGTTCTGAACTCACAGAACCCTTTTGAACTTCAGTATGTTCTTGACTTTGATGTTTTGGGTTTTTGCGGCTTTAATATTTGAAAATGTTTAGAGCCTTTCAGCGAAAACAGTCAAAAGAAAGAACAAAGAGGAACTAAAGAATTAAATGCATTTAAAATGACTGGGAAAAAAAATGTGGTCTGATTAAAGCAGGTACAAAAGCTTGTTTTAGCAACAGAGCACCAACTGATTTCTTGTATGTAATTGAGGTTTTCATGCATTTTTGATGAACTTTAAATCCTCATAAATCTCAGAAATACAGATGACGGCTAAATAGCTCATTGACAATGCTGTCCTCTTCTGATTGATTTTTCCATCATTGTTGATCTTCACATAATTACTCATTCTATAGATGATTACAGCTGAAGGACACTCGGTATATCACAGAGGAAGCTGAAGCTTCTTTTTTTAATCCATTTTTCTTTCCTTCTACTTACAAGCTCGTTATGAAAATAACTAAGCTACATCCTTTGGCGACAATTACCAATAAATTGTGTGTGGAAATTATCCTCCCACCAATAACATCGTTCAGGCTGTATCCTGAAACAAATGCAGGATGGTAATGTGAAGCTCCAAGTCAGGGCAAAATCCATTTCTATTTGAGAATCCATTTCTTGTTATTCATCGTAAATTCATTTCCCCAGAGGGATCTTTGTGTTCTCCAATAAACAAGGCATTTATCAACAGGGACACATATTCATGAAGACTAAGGAAAGACTGGATCCACAAGACGAGAATGAGAGGCAAAAAGCTAATTTCCCTCTTTTTTCTGAGGTGCCTATGTATTTATGGAATTTAAAATGTAAGACTCTTAAGATATATGTTAACCCTTTAATATGAATGTGTGAGAAAAGTGAGAATAAAATGTCAAAAAATATATTATTGGGAATGAAAAACTCTATTTTTCTGAAAACCTATTTTTAACAGCATTATCAGAACAGGTGAAATGTTTAAAACTCTGCAAACCTCTCGAGAAATATCCATACAACTTTTTAACACTACATACATTTGTTTTTTTTTCCTTCTGGTGACAGATTTTGAATCAAATTTTGTAATACATTTTAAGACTGAAGGTTTTTAGAAGCACTTAATAATCCATACAGATTAAGGGAAAAATATATTAACAAAGAACATTGATTGGTTTGTTTATTTAAAGTATTTTGCATGATTTCAGTCTGTTGGAGCGAAGAGAAAAAAATCACTTCAATTATAAGCTTGCAGATTCATTAGTGATGTGTGAGCCAATAAAAAGTAATCTTCCATTAGGCCTGAGGCAGCCCTGGCATTGAATAACAGTCCAGATATAAAAGTTTATCAAAGTTTTGCAAATTAAGTCAGCTTCTTTGTGAATTAGTCTAATTTAAGGCATGAATAATCCTAAAGACAAAATTGGAAGGCAAAACACAAGGTCGATAGCTTGAAACCTTTGTGAACATGTAACAGATTTACTTTTCCCCCTTTAAAGTCCCACTCCAATCGTCTTTTCATCTATTTTCAAAGCACTCTCAGTGGTCTTTTTATTCCAAGTAGACCAGTCTTGGGCAAAATAAAAAAACAGTGTTTTTATAGAACATAGATTCTTTAGAGTGGCAGTAGTTCATGAAAAAAAAAAATCGCCTTTGAGTTATGAGTGGGACAGCTGGCATGGAAGTAAGCCTCCACTGATAACTCATCCTTCCTATGTTTACGCTATCTACTGCTACCTTACAGCCCCTCACACCCCCAAGCTAACATTACATAGGCAGCAAAAATATTGAGCAATGTAGCTATCCAGTTGTGCAGTTTTGAGTCAGAAGCCAGATCGGAGGAGGAGGACAAAGACAAACATGCATCAAGTTGTCTGCAAACAGATGCATCAGAATGGAACAGAGCAGGAAGCTTGTGTCCTACTGACTCCTTCCGCTGTGTCATTGCTGCAAGCTTTTTCAAACGGTATTTTTGTCAGTTTCTAGTTTACTAGGACTTGAACTAAGAAATACTCAGAAATGCAGTTTTAATCATAATTTTCCTTAAATGTGTCTGCTCCGCCCTCCTGCTAATGCTGGACGCTTCACGTCCAGTCCTTCTGCTCACCTGGTAGGTGTGGCCATTGTACCGTGGTTGGCACCTGCTGGCCATTAAAGACAGGCAGGGAGCAGAGCAGCAGGCTGAGGAGCGGGTTGGGTTTTAGTTGGTGTGGTGCTGGTTTGTTTCTGTTTTGTTTCCCCTTTTTGTGCTCAACAGTCTTACATTGCTGGGTTTTGTTATTTTAGTTTGGGGTTGGACCTTGGTAGTCTTAGTTTGCAGGATTTTTTTTTTTTTTTTGTAGTTGGTTTTGGTTAGGCAGCCCTTAGCAGGGAGCTGCTCACTCCGAAGGTTGACATGGCTGTGTCAGCAGTCTCCATGACTTATTCTTATGTTTGACCAAGGCTCTAAATCCCTTTGTTTTGGCTTTTTGTTTTAACCAGCACACTACTTTTTCCCTTTTTGCTTTTCAGGACACAATTTCTTTGTTTCCTTTATTTAATAAACTAATAAGTGGTGTTCCTTTTTTTTCTTTTGTCCTATTTTTTGTTAAGGGCCCATTTTGGGTTTTCCCTCAAGAATTGAGCCAGGTCAGCCCATTGGGGCCATAACTGTGTCCTTAATCTTGAGAAAAATGCCACAAGAACTTGAAATATATTATATATATTATATATATATATATATATATATATATATATATATATATATATATTGAAGTGGGTCTTTAAAACTGTACAGCCATGTTGCACATGCTTGTTCCCCTTCCACAGCATTTGTTTCTACAGTTTGCAAATGTTCCTTTATCTGTTGTTTGTTGGTTCCATCTTCTAAAGCCTGCTCTCAACCTGACGTCTACAATAATGTCAAACTGAGCTTCTTAAGTGCTCTGTTGGCAGCTTGACAGACTCAATAGAAGCTTATTCATGACCTAAAGTGCTTTTGCGTGCCAAAAAATTCACACTACTATTACGACAACATCATTGCTCACATAAATGCAGTTACTATGCAAAAGATGTGAAAATTCTGCCTTTTTCATCTTTTTGTTGTGCTGAAGTCATTCTGTGTCTCTAAGGTCAGGACAGTTCAACAATAGAACAATAATAAACTGTCTATTGATGAAAAACTGCCTGTTTAGTGTTTTGAGCATTGTAGCAAAAGCCCTGTGGATTGCAGCTTCTCTATACTTCTGGCATTTTTTCTACCCACTTTAAACTCCCCTAGCTTTACAGATTAGATCTCATTAGTTTCACATCTCTGTTGCTTTTCACAGCTAACAAATTAGGAGCATCAAGTGACGACCTTTTTTATCTAAGTGCACAGTTGCTGAGCAGGTGTGTTACAATCCCCTGGGGACTCTTGCACACTTAAAAATGATATGCAGCATTTTTTTTTAAAGGATCAGTGCAAGCTGTCAAAAGACCTTCGACTGGAAACAAAACTCGCTAACTTACCCTCCATAAGCCCCAAATGTAAAACTCCTCTTCCTCTGAGACATTCTGCTGATTAGGGGATAAATCTCACCAGGATATTCCAAATGAATAGTTTTTTACACAGTCATACTTGTGCTTGTTTGCATCTGGTCCTCCTTTCTCTGCAACACATTTAACCTTCGCTTCCTCCTGCCTGTATGTATCAGCCCTCATCAACTGTGTGTGTATGTTTATCCCTGAGAGTGTGTTTATGTGTACAGATACGTTTCCATTCTATGGCTTAGTAGTTCCTATTGGTGCCAGATTAGAAGGCAGATGTGTCCAGCTCTCTAAATGGGCTATTTTCCTGTCCTGGAAAGGAAAATTATTTTTGCGACTGAGTCTGACAGGTTACTATCTCATTTCCTGCAAAATGACGAGCCAAACTCTTAAGATATCCAGTCCGTGGCTCACTGTAGCTTCATGTTACTATACTGATAAGTTCTCGTGAAGAGAATCACAACTGCTCGGGTGAGTGAAAAGCTCTTGTGGGAAATAAGAGTGTTTTTTTTGTGTGTTTGGACAAAAAAATCTGAAGTCTTTACTATCTATAAGGTGTCCTCGTGACTCCCCAACCAGCTTGTTGGTACAATCCATGCTGGTGCTGTGGGGGTCTGATGCAGGACAAAAGTACACACAAACACACGAAGAGATCTTTGAAAGGACCCAAGTGGGATAGACCCGAAACCAACCAGGCTCAAGTCATCCATGAAACCAGTGGAAACATTTGATCAATTCTTATCAAGCTGTTTGATTATTCATCCCAGTCTTGTTCAAGTTCACATTCTTGTCCTCGGTGTCCTCAGACAGCTCATTGGCCTTGGACATTGTGGAGACATTGGAGTCTGACAGTAAAATTGTTCATTTTTTGTGTTCTTACTGTCAAGCATACTGTTTTCAACATGTTCCAAACACAAAACACACTGTGAGAATGTTTTTTAGAAAAGCCAAACAGTTGAAAAAATGTTTACGTGCACACACGTGTTGTCTGGTTGAGAACAAGCAGTTCTGAAAGCCTCAAGGAACATGTCATCTGTAAACAGAACACATGGAATTACATAGATAATCTCCAAAATAATCTACAACCACCAATTAAAAAAATATGTTTTATCTGTGCAATAAGAGATCTATATAAGCCTCCAAATCTCCTGATGTAAACAAGGACGGATAAGATGAAAATTACACCCACTATAAGTATGGGGAAGCTTTGCTACAGTTGCTGGTTTCTGGTACCTATCTTAAAGCTGAATAAATAATTCTAAGTATGGATCAGTTGGATAAACACCAAAAGTAAACAGCAGCTGACCATGCTAGAGGACACACTTTGGATTCTACAACAGTAAACCATGAGAAAGGTTAAATCCATGGTGCAGGCCCAATTCATTCTCTAAATCTCCCTGTCAGACTGGTTCCCTCTGGTTATCTAAATTTAGGACTAATTTTCTGCAACCACATCTTAAACTTTCATCATTTTTCCAAGTTCCCGTCAGACATCAGAACTCGGAGAGTTCAGCTTCAAAGAGGGCCAACACCAATTAGGATGTGAGACTCTGAAAGCCTCCCGTGTCACCTGGTCTAATTTGGTCTGAAAATGAAAGCGTAAAAAAAACTCAATCCAAATCAACTCTCACATTTTGATGGGAACCTCAACAATAATTTGACTTAGGGAACAAACGAAGAAGAGAAAAGTGTCAGTGGAGCCAATGTCAGGTACCTGGAACGTACACAACACTTTGTGAGTTCTCTTGCAGTGAACATATTTTACAGTAAACAGAACTATCTCGCCTCACCCCTGAGATCTCTGCATTTCTCTCATGCTTGTCCCCTTTCCTTTCACCCCCTCCAACACCGTCTATTTATCTGGGTAAATAATAGGTTCTCTTCCATGTATACCATATATACCCTTCCATGCCTTGCTACATTCACCGTCCTCGTCTGTCCTGTGCATGCTGCAAAAAAGGTTGTGTTGGCCCCTATGTCTCCCTCTCCGACCTTTTGTGATTCTGTTAGCTTTGACTGGACTTCGCTGAGACATGAGCTATAAATCAAATCAGGGGCTCAGAGGGGAGGACACAGGAATGAAGCATACATATCCAAGATGTCTTCACAGATGTCCTTTAGCTCTTTTTTTTTTTATATATATATTATAGATTGATATGTCATCGCCAATCGTCATTCAAGAAAAATAACATTCCCTCCTTTCTCTCCTATACGGACACGAGCAAGTGGTTCTGGGCCAGTTTCAGACAAAAAAACGCAACTCTCAGTTCAAGACTGCAGCTGAAATATTTGGGTCATGACTTCAGGGCAGATGTCAAACACATTTCAGTATGAATTCTGAAGGCATGTTATAGCTATTCTACTGTAAGGAGAGGTTGTCTCCCAGGATTTGTTTGTTTTGAAGAGGGAGCATTAGGACACCTTGCCACTTACAGGATTACCTTTTCATTTTCCATTTTATATACGCGTTTCATGCACAGCTGTCCTAAAACGCAGGGGACTTCTGTGCACATGCTTTTGGAAGTGCACTCCACAGGCATTTTAAGAAAATTTAAACTAATTGCTGCTCTTACTTTGGTTCACCCTCTGAGAGAGATACTGATGTCTCTAAAAGAATGATTATCCAGAGCCAGACATCTCTTGACAGACTTGTTATTGTTTCTACAATGACATGGTTTTAGCAGCTCTTTTTATTTGTGCTTTTCCCCTTGAAAGATGTCCTTTAAGTGGATGTAGGAACGTGGAAAGAGAAAACAGAAAGCTATTTACCCAGAGCAATCTGTGTCAGGGGGGTGAATGTGAAAGGGCACTTTGCTGTAATTAGTCCATGTCTTCAGGTTTCAGTCAACATGGCTGCCTCACTGAAAGGTTCATTTAAAGCTGGACAGCCTACAGTCTCAGGATATGATTAGCAACACGAAGGCAGAGAGGCAAAAAGACTGACTCTTGTGAGAAAAGTGTAAATGTCAAACACTGTTGGTTAATTTATAATATATATATTTAAAAGAAAAAAAGTTAATCTAAATGTCAAAGAAAAATAAAAAAATGAAGTGAATAACTTTGTTAAAAGATTGCAAACTAACTTTGTGTATAGAAGCTAGTAACTTGATTAGAATTACTGCCTTTTCAAACTATTAGCCTTATTTATCTTTTTGATTATTGTTTGTCTAAGTCTATTGTGTTTTATGACTTCTTATTGTTTTAACCCCTAAAACACCGAAGCTTTAGCTCCAGTATTGGCAGTCTTTCAACAACTCTTCAACTCTAATTTGTCCCTTGCTGTGTGTTAGGTTTGTGATTGTGACCCTGCAACAGACTGGCGTCCTGTCCAGGGTATACCCTGCCTCCGCCCATAGGTAGCTGGGTTAGGCTCCGGTAGCCCCGTGACCCAAAAGGGACAAAACAGGTTCAGAAAATAGATGGATGGATGGAGCGGACAAATATAGTAGCAATAGTGAAATTTAAGCGGGGGCTAAATGACAACATCAAGCTGGGATTTGTAGAACTTCAGCTACAAAAAAAAAACCCATAAACAATCAAACTGTTCCTATTGAGACACTTTGTATCAGTAGCTACGCCTTTGGAGTCACAGAAGGAATATATTGGGTCATTTGTTATCAAACAGATAATCTGTGAAAACATGAAACTGAAAAATAAAACTGGGCTGAACATTGTTCTCTGTGGTACACCAGACATAACAAAGAAGGAAACAGATTTGACTTTTCCTGAATCATTTGTTCTTAAATATTGGAACACCAATTGAGTGCAGAGCCTTTGATGTGTACATAGTATTATTCATAATTACTCATTTTAACCAACTAACACACTTTCGCTAAGAGTTAATAGAATTAAAACAGCACAATTTTCTCTATTATCTATTGAAATAATTATTTATGTCTTTATGATGCTGCACTTTGCAAGTTTCCCATAATAGACAAAAAAATCTTGAGGTCAGTTTGATCTGTAAACTCTAAACACTGGATGAAATATGCATTTCTAAAAGCTCAAAGACAGTTTCCAGCCACAAAAAATGATTCATGTTTGGCAAAAAATTATTTAAAAAAAACTTAAACAGAGGCTACACAAACAAAGTTCAAGCGATAAGGGAAAATGACATTTTGACAGATTAATTTCATGCTGAGGTAATAACAGGTCAAATCAAATCAAATATGTCTTTGAGGATTTGTGTTTGGAGAGATGTTTAAAGCTGAAGGTGATTGGAATTTGTATGCGGTGGAAATGCAATATCTTTTCTTACACCCTACGCATCATCTGAAGTATTTATTTATTCTCCAAAATTTAGTATTTTTGCAAAAAAAACCAAAAGGTTTCAGAAAGATTTTAAAAAGAAATTGTAAAATTCAAACAAAACCTTATTACTAAATCTGTTATTTTGAGTAAAATCCTGGTATTTGCTCAAACTAAGAAAAACGAAAAGTAGTTCCTCTGTCATTTCAGATATAGTTATTACATGGTCAGTGCAAATGCTCCCTGGTTGAAACAGCAAAGCAGGACACAGACACATTAATTTTTTATTATCTGTGCACCAAACTACATCTCTCTCAACATCAGAAGGACAGAACATCCTCTCTCTGTGGCCTGAAATGCTCACAGTTAAGTTTCAATTCTTTCAGCCAAAAAAAAGAAGTAATTAATAGATCAGTTTTAAAGCCATTGAGAGAGGCCTATCACAATTTTTATGTTATATTCAGGGATGCCAAGTAAAGATAATTCTCCAGCAGCAGAAAAGCTTCACTGTTATTAACTCGGGGAACTAATTCTTATTGAGCTACTGAATGTCTAATGGGATTCATGAAAACTTGAAAGGCTAAAATTTTATAGAGAGAATTTTAGCTTATTATATCAAAAATAGGTTTTAAAGAACAATGACTAAAAATCCCGAAAGAAAACTAAAATTAGTCAGAATTTCACACAAAAAATTATAGAATAGCATCATATCAAGACGTGTTATTTTGGGTTGAATGTGAATGCTGTACCTCCTCTATTAGCATATTTTAGGCTGTTACTGTGTTACTGTTTACTTTTTACAATGGCCGGGCAGTGCAAAACATATTTACTGGTACCTAAAACACTTTTACAAGTTTATAGAAACACTTTTACAAGTTTGATTAAAACACTTTTACAAGCTGACCATAGGTTGTCTATTTGATGGACATATAAACCATTTCCCTTTCATGTTCCAAATAGGAAGTACTCAAAAGTAATGCATTTCCTATGGGGGACGCCAACACTTGCTTTGTCCAGTAAATATACACTGTCTAGGAGTTTGACCACAGACATGACCCGGAAGTGATTCTGCAGAGTTGAGTTGAGTGAGAAGACTGTGTAAACAGGTAACAGTCTATGCCAGAGGGCCCAATAATCGCCAGGAAACAGGCCGTGACAAATGGCAAATTGGCCATGAAAAATGTGCGTTGAAAGCAGCGTCCTAGTGCTGTCAAAACTGTCCGTCCAATGCATCGTTTTTGAAGCTCGTTCAAGGCGTCATTTTCAAGTGACGTATTCAACCATTGAATATGCCGCAATGTTTGAATTACGCAGTTGAAGTTATTATGTTACCTTATATGGGCTATGGCCAGAGAGCTACGCCACTTTTCTCCATGTTCGACTCCAGCTCATGACCAGGCGTTCTTCACATTAGTTTTTTCTGTTACTGATTTATAGACAGTATTGTTTTATTTGTAGTTAGTGCTTCTTTTTTGCTCTTTTTCTTTTTACAGATATAATTTTTTTGCTGATAAACTGTGAAATGCGCCACACACTGCAAGCAAAAAAAAGAAACTCTGTAGCTGCCTGGAATATGTTCAAATAAGATTTTATTTAATTTAAATATCATGAATTAAATAAAGTTCACTGAAAATGTTTTGGCTGATGTTATTCCCACGTATTTATGTGCGACCAGCATAAAAAGTGATGGAAATTCATATTGGCCACACGTAATACGTGGAGCCAAGATTGCATTGCTGCATTGCCCTCGCGCATTTTAAGTGTGTCCAAAGCTGGATTTTTTTTTTTGTTGACCGCATGTATTTAAAATGAAAGTTAAAGTCCCATTAACTGTCACGCTCCTAAACGTGTCAAATGTGTTCTCTACATTTGACCCGTCCCCTGGTGGAGCCGTGAGCTGCAGAGACAGCCGCACTCAGGAACAATTTGCTAGTTTAACCGTAACCATAATCCTAACCTTAATCCCTTTCCCCTGGGTCAGTGCAACCAAGAAAAAAGTTAAGCACTGAATGCATGTTTTTTCCAAAATTACGTGCGAATAGACACTTTCAAAAGTGTTTTTCAGCCTAATAAAACTTCTCTGCATCCAGGACTTAAACCCCACCCTTTGCAATGGCAGGTGGTTATATGCCGACAATCGAGCTAATATTTGATATGATTCTCACAGTTTGGTATAGTGTTTCACAGGTATTTCAAGTATTTAAGTTTTAAAGATTTCGTTGAGGTTTTTAAAAAGGGGAAAAGAAAACTCAGTATTATTAATACCGAGTCCCTAGAGAAACAATATCGCTCAAATACAATTGAATTGAGAAATGCCAGGCAATCGACTCGTGGCCTCAAGATCCTCTCCTGAATGAATGAATGAATAGCTGTATTAATCCAGAAAGAAATTTAAAAACGGTTTCATAAACAGAAGTAAATGACTTTCCCTCCCGATTAATCCAGCCTCCTTGTCTACAGGACCCTTTGTGAAGGACATGCCATTTTGGTCTTAAAGTGGTGGAAACGTGCAGTCTCTAATGTGAACGTTCTTGAAATGTTTATGAGGAAATCCTATTTGAACATCCTTCACTTTAAGAGTTTGCTGCAGAAACCGCAGCAAATTCTAAGTTTCCTGAAGGAAACCTGCTCCAGACCAGGTTAGGTTCTCAGAGTCAGTTGTCATAGTGATTGATTCTGAGTTCAGCAAATCCCTCTTCCTGAAACGGGTTTGGTTTTACCCAGTTTCACAGGTTTAAGTTACTTCTGTTTCTGAAACCGAAAACTCAGAGTTTTCCTGAATTAGAAGTTCATGAAATTAGAGTTTCAACAAAACTTGCTTCTTGAAACGGGCCCCAGTTGACCAAGAGTGGATGAAGAAAAACAATTTGGAAAAAAATACACACATCTGATTGGAACATTTAGAAACCTGTTACAGAGAATAGAAATATACTTTCCATCAAATTCATTTTGACAGTTGCCCCCCCAGCCTGATGTAACAATTTCAATATAAATTTTATATAAAATATATAATTATTTATTTTTAAATTGTTTTGTCATCTGGGGGGGCAGTCAAAAAGTTTGATGGATGGTCTAGGGTCAAAGGTCACCTTTCAAAATGAGTTTGATAAAAAGTATTCCTATCCCACATCCTGTCTTTAAAAAAACTGTCAAGAAAGTGAAAAGCGACGAGAGAACGCTAAATTTAAAGACATTTTTGTGTCAGGCATGACTTATGTAACAAGAAAATTTGTCTAGAATTTTTATTTTTTGACCTGCTGTTATTACAACTTGAGCCAGAAAAGAAGCAGCAAACCAACAAATACAAAAACACTCAAGAAGGAAAAAAAATAAAATAACTAAGGAAAATGAAAAATTCAGCCAATACAGATTCTTACAAGAACAGGTAATGATTTGCTCTTTCATTCTAACAAGTTGCAGAATAGGGATTTCTCCCTCCACACATGCATTTTATAACATGATCAACTCTGACATTTTATAACTTGATTATCAAAGACAGACAGACTCCAGCAGGAACTGTGAAGACTATTTCTGTCTACCATCAGCTGGCTTTTCTAGATCTGAATGTCATAAATGTCACAACTTCTCTCAAGGCAATGGAAACAGAAGGATGCAGAGGCTGTGGGAGAAAAAAAAAAAGAAAAGCACTTGAAATATATATTGTACAAATGAGCGTTTACGTCTGTGTAAAACGAAGGACAGCATTTTGTCCTGAAGCAGCTTTGCTGTCTGGGTTAAAAATTCAGGAAGAAGAATATTAGACTGAACATAAATGGAGAATACAAAAGGAACCAATGCTACTGGGTTCATGCAAGTTGAATAGAATGAGGGCAGAGAAATGTGCCCTCAGTCAAATCTGTGGATTAATTTTAGACATACAGCTAACAAACGATCTGATTTTATTTTATTCTCATCACAGATTGAGAATCTTTCTAATCCTGCAACCACATCATAATAAATTATTCACTGACACCCAAGAGTCTGACTGATCTAACATAACCTGAGGTGAATGTTTAAAAGTTCTAATTTATTGCTACGTGTCTCTACAGTTAGAATCAAGTTCAAGAATCTCCTCAAACCAAGTTCAGATGGTTAAACTTTACCAAGATATTTGAGTCTAAACACAAGAGAATCCAATCTGTCGTATGTTATTTTGAATTTTCTGCTATACCAAATAAACATAAATGTGAAAACATAAAATCTATCTGTAATTTTCAGAGTAATTGTATACTAAACACTATAAATACTATCATATTTAGCTATATTCTAAATTCAGATTTACTATGGATTCATACTCAGTTTTAAGGTCAAAATGTAGTGCTTTTATTTTGGTAAGGGCATGTACAAATAGCCAACAGATAAACTAAAAGGGTGTCTGGCGAAAGGCCCCGCACTGAGCATGCATATGGACGGACTCCCTCTATGGGCAGAAATCTCCAGCAGAACCAGACTCATTAAAGATGACCATCTGTTTGGACCAGTCAGGGTCAGAGAGTGCAAGAAAGAGACAAACAAACACACAACCAAATATAAAAGAGACCCCTCATCTTCAATCCATTCTAAATTCATTATCGTATATTTATATTGTATATTTAACAGAACGCTTTTTTTGGAAAGTTCATATAATAATGAAAGATATAATAATCAAAGTGCATCGACTTTTACAGCATATAAAGCTGCAGCTTACTCAACTTCAAAAGTTGAGCTGTATGGTAATGGGAGTTTTTCAAGCTTCTTTAGTCTAATTAAGCCACAAAATGAACACTATCATCACTATTAGGCATCTGTAGGTAAAGGAAGATGTGTCACTGTGACCAACTACCTCAACAAGACCATCTCATCCAAAGCAGCAGAGAGTGAGGATGTTCCTGTCTCCCAGCAACACTGGTCTGCAGGACAAGGAACCACGCTGTTTATTTGTGTTCTGCTGTTGATGACCATAGAGCACAGGGCCAATTCTGAAGTAGTATGGATAAGCTCTGGACAGAGGGGATAACCTGAAAGTAATTCAGACATAATGATTCTGCAAGCTCGAGTTTCCATGTAAAAAATTATCTTTGCATCTCAGGAAGAAATACCTGCTGATATGGTTTTGCAGAGGATACAAAAATATATATTTTTCAAAACCCTGTGTGATGCATGCATAGATTTATTCCGTTTATAACAACATTTTGTCAACATATGCAGGAAAAAATTACATATAGAGCACAGTGTATTCAGAAGTAGTGGGGATTTACGCCACTTGCCAATGGTCTCTGACCTCAGTTGCAGCATCAAAAGTCAAAGCTGCTCTTTCATTTGCTTTTTTTTTCTCTGTGTTGGGGTGCACAGAATCTGAAAGTGCAGCTTTTGTCTAATGCCTGCTGGCTTTGACCCTTTGAAGGTTTGCTGGCTCCAGCTGTGAACAGCTTCACAATGCTGTCAGAAGAAGATGAGAGAACACTGGGAACAAAAGACATGATTATTTCTAAATGGTTTCATAAATACAAATGATATGCATGTAAACATGAAAGCAGATTTTTAGATTAAAAAAAACTTGGGAATTCAAATAAAAAATTATTTGTCTGTTCACGTGCCTTCATGGATAGTTAAACAGTTTTAGATAGAATGAAAGCATAAAGAATATACGTTTATATTGCAAGATAACAAAATATATATTTTTTAATATGTTAGATGAAGACATGCTAAAAACACAGCTTCTTTCAATTATGATCTTGCAATTTTTTCTAAAATTAAACTAAATAAAACTATAATTTCTAGGAAATCATTTCTCCAGAGCGGCAGTAGATCATTAGAAATTCGTCTAAGTTATTGTAAGGACATTGGTATGGAGTAAGCCTGGCCCCACTTCCCGTCATCCATCCGTTCACACCCTCTCCTGCTAGCTTACAACCCCTCACACCCCTGACCTAACATTACCGGTGCAACAAAAACGACGAGTGATATTGAAGCTATCCAGCCGTACAGTTTTAAACCAGATTCCAGCTTGGAAGAGGAAAAAAGGCGTACACGGATCTGTTTGTCTAAAAATGGATGCATCCGAATGCAGCGAGGCAGGGATTGCTGTAGTAGCTTCTATGTCACACTTAAAAGTTTTCCCAAAGCTATTTTTTAACCCGCTCATGATTCCCAACAATTTGATTAATACTCAGAAATGCAATTTTAAGCTTAATTTTCATTATTATGGGTCCTCCATCATAAGAAAATGCCACAAGAAATTCCTAAAAACACACAAAAAACCCCACAATTTTCATCAGAGTGGGTATTTAAACCCTGTCATAACAACCAAACCTTGAACTCAGTCTCAGCAGTGACAGCAAAGTCTCATAGCAAGTAAAAATGTCAACAAGAATGAGCCACATTCACTTTATTGCTTTCTAGTACAAATTAGTTAACACTTCCATTAGGAAAACTTAAATCCCTTAAGTTAATATATAATATCAAATGATGGATGACCAGAAATAAAAACAGAGATCCCTGATCAAATGGAAAAAATGTCAACCGGGAATACTAAGGTCTTTGCTTTGTATCATGTTATTACGTTTCAAAAGGAAACACACAAATGGGACTCAAATACAGGCAGCTGGATAGAGGTTTAAAAAACATTCATTAACATTAATGAATTCAGGGTAAAGCAAAAATTGCTGCAGGGCAGGATTTCCAGAAGAGCGCACACGCATAAAAACTAAAAGTTAAAAATGATCAAATACAAATTATACATAGGCTGGGACTAAATGACTGACTGAGACCAAAAAAATAAAAAAGAGGTTTGATCAATGCAAGTTTATTTTGTATAATAATAGTAATAATATCGCCCTACTTCCAAATTCAGATGACACATTATCTAGAATCCTCACAACTTCATGAATTAAAACTTAAAAAAAGATTGAAGAATAGTTGTCTTCAAATACAAACAACTACTTTTGTCAGTATAACCCCTAACTAGTTTGTTCTCTATTCCAGATATTATTTTTTCTTCTTTTTTTGCTACTGTCTGGTGGAGATGATGCAAAGATCTGCAACCTTTCCATCAGGAAAGCTGTAAAAGACGACAAACCATTAAACTGGATATTTTATAGCAAGTAATACTCCCCAGAGAGACCATAACATTAAACGTTGGACCGGTGATGAGTTTAACTGTAAGTTGCAGAGTTCCCCTGAGGGTTGATGACAATAGCAGTAAAACACCACATTCATCTTAGTCACCACTACAGGGCTTTAGTAGCCATTGGCCAAGGGGAAATGGGGTTTTATTGTCATTGGCACAAAGGTTGCAGTTAGAATTAAGTGGTTTGTTGAAGTAGATAGACAAATATATAGAAGTATGTGGTCAGACTTGTTCGTCACCTGAAGACTGCAAATAAAAGTGGATCTTTGTGTGTCTAATGCTTTATTTGTTGACATTTCCACAGTCTAATCATGTTCCTGACAAATCAGTTACCCAAAGATTTGATTTCTTTCTATTCAGTGCTGGCAGGGCGCGGTGTCTCCTTGCGCACTAGTGCGTGCAAGATAACTCTCTAAATGCTGACATGTCTGAATAAACAATGGCGTCTGGGTGGATGCTAAGATAAAGTCAGCGGTAATGACTAGATAAAAGAGACATTGGCGTTTCATTTAGTCTCAACGTTTCTAATGCGCTTTCTCAGTGTCTCACAGCAGCACAGGCTTTCAACTGCAACAGTTCACAAAAAATTAAACACTTTAATGCTGGGGACAGACAAATAAACTAAGCAGCTAAATTAGCTTTTGCTCAGAGAGCTTGATAGAAATCGCAATTTACCCGCACAACCAAAAGACATTTAGAGGCAACTAATTCAGTCGCATTAGAAATAAAAGCTTTATTAAATTTAAAACAGAAAGAGCTTGTATGTAATTTAGGATTTCTAAAGGTGATTTTACAGAAACAAAATGTAACTACGAGGTGAAAATGTATCTGATCCACATTTGGTTCAAATTTATTTTTAATGTGGCTTTTTTCTCAAATAATGAAGAGAACTGTAGACAGTTTAGGGTTGTATTTTACCATTATTATTATTATTGGAAAGTATAATAAATTGACAAAGAAATTGTGGGTGCTGTGAAAAAGAAATAAAATGTACATATCAACATAGATCAACATGGATAATTAAGAATCTTTCAAATCTTTAGTTAAATTAAACCAAAAAATTCCTACAAACTAGAATAGACTTCTATTTTCCAGCTTCAACACCTTATTACTGATATGAGCCGTTTACAGGAGCGAGAAGTCCTTAAAGAACCTTCGCACCCATTCAGCTGCAGGAAAAAAGAAAAAAAAAAACAGTAGCCAGCACATCTCAAAGCCGCTCTCCCAAAATAATCAACTGCTGCTTCAATGAAACGTGAAGTGGGTGCATGAAAATGATGAAGAATTTTCACTTGCTAGAGAAGAGGCTATAATGAGATGCGGTGCTACAAACCCAGATTTGATAAAACATCACTCACCTCCTTCTATTCTGCAAAATAAAATAGAGCAGTGATTTTCAAAGTGAAAGACGAGGCTCCCAAAGGAAGCTCCGAGCTGTTTCAGGGGAGGCTCAGTGAATGGAGTTGAAGAAGTCCTCCATTATTTATCAAAAGTTCCAACATAGTTGAAGAGTTCACTCAGATTCATTTTGAATGTAATGTGTATTTTGGAAAAAACAGAAGTGTATGAATCCTTTAGTTTAATAGGAGAGAATAATCTAAATATGTGGCTTGTTTGATTCAATAGATACGATTTCACTATTTGAAGAAGACCTGAAGAGGATCCAATCAATGCAGAAAAATAAAGGTGCTTTTCTAATAAAGTTACAGTCTCACTTTGAAACAGAGAAATGACCTGAGAAACTCAGATAACATCTGCTCTGCAAGGTCAGATAAAAGTGCCCCATCTCGTCTACGCTGCCTGCTATAACTCAAGACTCCGCCATAAATGAAAACTCCTGAAATCACAAAACCCTGCAATGAAAAATGGGACCTGAACCATGAAGCCTTCTCTGAAGACTCATCAGTCATTCCAGCTTGCTGGCTTGACACAACTCCCTGCCTTGTTTCTTGACCTAAAGGTCAGAAAACTTTGCTTCCTGACAGCAGAGGTCAACTAAGCGAGCAACGCACCAGAAGAGGGAAGAAAAGATGCCGGATTTACTGTGTTACTGTGAAGGGCGAACTGCTCTCAAGGCGACACAGCTGAGTGGGAGCAGTCATTTTTCTGCATTTGTCAATATTAATCCAGGAGGAGTTTGAGCCCACACAGAATCAATGTTTGCATGTTATCTGTCACTACAGGGTAAAGAAGAAGAATGGACTGAGACCACATTTTTAGAAGAAAACTCGAGGACTTTTCATTTTGGGGTTTTCTCGATTATGTTGAGTAGAAAATTGCTGATGAGCACTTTTTGAGTGGAAACAAGTTCTTCCCGGCTTCAAAAGCAATTTAATAGAATAAAGCAAACACAGGGAAGCAGATGTAGAGAGCAGATTGAAGACTGGAGGTACTGCAGTAGACGTACTCACTAAAGCCTTAGGCGCATGTATTCGTACGGGTGGTTGACCTGTACGGATGTTGCAGGTTTTTGGGTGGTCTCGGCCAGTAGAGGGTTGTAGGCAGCAGTGGCAGTCTCTTAAGGGGTGTGCAGGTGTGTTTTCCACCCTCCTTGAGGATATTACCACCACTGGGAAAATCATGAAAAGAGTAATCTTTTAACCCTTCCACTATCACATATGCTCGCCTGCAAGAAAAGGCTCGGGTGCTTGCAACTAGTGATGACTTCACACAACTGTAAAAAACGAGTTAGATTTTTGCTGTTTTTCTGTACTGAAACTGATGTTTTCAATAACGTTTATTTTAAAAAAAGAAATAAAAAAAAAGGGTCCAGATCTGCTCGGGCTACTATTTATTATTTTGGCATTGACAGCTCCTTCACTAACATCTGCTTTCTTCAGTGTTTGTGTAACTGAGCAGAAAGTGAGCTGAAAGTCTGTCATTTCCCGTGTCACGTGACAGTGGTCTAATGGTTCGGACCAATCACAATCTTACACGTCATCGAGTCGCAAGCCCCCGAGCCGTTCTTGCAGGCCTAGCATATGTGGTACCTACAACGGCAATCACCTAAAATCCAAAGAGGATCCTTAGACAAGACCCTTTATTCTGCTGCATAACTTGATCTCTCTGTACTTTGAAATACAGGATTGTATCAGGAAGAGCATCCAGCGTAAAACTCTCTGAATAACCACCAGTGTGAATCAGTGAAAGCTGATTGACTGTTGGGATCCCTGACAGGATAGGCAGAAAAGTGAACGACAACAGAGTTCACATTATAGTTGATGGCACTCTTGATAGGGAGAACATTTTGAATTGGCACTTCAAGTCATAAACGTTGATGACCCCTGATCTAGATGATGCTGTTTTTCCCTTGAGAATTTTACACGACCGGAAAAAAAGTAAAGTAACGAGTAGTGAATTACATCTTAAATAAGTAATAAGCAAAGTAATTTCATTACAATTTCATCCAGTAACTAAAGTAAAGGATTTCATTACTTTTTTTTAAAGTAACTTTAAAACTGCCTGCGTAGAGCGCATTCTTGAAAGTACCGCATGCGGCCGATGTGTCAGCACCTTGAACACAAATGTTCAACACGGTTTGTGTGTAGAGCTCGCGACCCGACTTAAAAACTAGCAAAGCAACGCACGCTCACGTGTGCTCTGTGCGCTCACAACTGCAGAGGCCAGGAATTCCTGTGTGTGCGCGTTTGCATTGACTTCACTGAAAGTATCCGCTTGATTGCGCAGCCAGTGTGTAAGCACCAACACACACACATGTATAGAAAGCTGTCAAATCGATCTTTTCATTTTCTGCATGGATGAACATGTTGATGAGTTTGAATCTTTTTTTTACTGATTCCCGAAGAATCGTTACATCCCTACTGAACATGACCTGGATTGTGTGGATTCTGACCTGAGTATGTGCTGACAATTTAAGAGACAAAGGATGAGAAATTCCAATCTGGTAACAATGAAGAGTAAAATCTGAGAGACTAGAATTTGAAGGAAATAACTGTGTGTAACAGGTATGTAAAGGTGGGTAACAACAAAAGTTGTGAACTTAAAATGCAACAAAACAAACACTTGGGTTCCAACGTGAGAGCGCATACATCAACTTAAGATATAAGTTTTTTTTTTATCCTTCTTTTATTTTTATCCTTCTTTTAGTAGCACACAGTAAACACAAATTACACCCCCCAGGTTGTTTAAAAGGAGCTGCTTTGACACTATGTTAAAAGCTCATGAAAAATTGATTAAACTTGATTTGAAATTTAAAAAAGGATTTGTGGGCATCACTGCCACAAAAATGCGGAGTAGAACTGAGCACAAATGAACTGACAAGAATCTGCAGATGCTAAACAAAGGAAGTAAGGAATAGCTAAATCAGTTACATGATAGAAAACAGGGATGAAAATAGAAGAATTTCCCTTTGGCCAGAAAGCAAAGGGTTGTGCACCAAGTCTGTGGAATTACAGTCATGTTTACCATTTATTATTGCATCAACGTCCTAGAAAAAAAGGGCAAAACATTTTCCAAGAAAAACGAATAGAAATTTGATGCAAAAAGAGAGGAAAAACAACACATTTGTGGACAATGCAGTGCAGCTAATGTGCTGGTCAGACTGGCTGCTGTTTACCACCTGGGAGGGAGCAGCGCATTCAGCCTCTGGCCGAGGACCAGTCGTTATCATCCGTCCTCAGGAGGACATAAGAGGATGTTCATTAAGACGGGACATGACTAATGGTACTATTATGGTAATTAATTATAACCGAATGGGATGCTGAAGTAAGCAAAGCTTATTTACAGTTGTATTGAATGCATCCGGGATCTCACACATGCAGGTTGGTGGATGTTTTTAAATGATTTTCAGCAGCTTTTTTCCAAAAACTTTCAAAGCAAGCCTGTAAAAAAAGGTGAACTGCAAGGTAAAAAGCTCTTCTGTTGCCTTTTTTGGCCTCCTTAAGCTGTACTCCAAAGGACCTCGTTTTTTTTTTTTTTTTTTTTTTTTAGCGGGCACAGTCTGCTCTGGCCACAGCCATAAAGTGCAGAGTACTTCTAAGAATCCTCTCTTTCAAGGGATGCTCTCTCGTTGTTTACTGTTGTGCGGGTGTTTTTTTTTTTTATGTGTTATTTCCTGTGCTGTTTTGGAGACAGTGCTGGATCAGCTCTGTTTGCTCTTGATCCTTTGCGATCAGACAAACAACCACAAAGTTGTCGGAGACTTCTCCCAGGTGACCCTCTGGAGAGTATAGCATTTGAAGTCTGGTTCAGACCACTGAAATATGTAGGTGGTTAGGACTGCTCCCTGGAGAGCGCCAGTCACCTGCCCTCTGTTCCATGGGTTGGAAAGGTCATCCAGCATTCAGGCCTCAAAGTATTGATCAAAATCTGTTTGCTGAAGTTGGTTTCTCAGAAGCATTGGCATAATGGTTTTCCAAAAATACTGCAAATAAATAATGAACATTTTAAAGGATGTGAACACGGTCGTACACGGTGTCCAAGTGTTATTCCGTGCAGCTGCTGATTTTTTTTTTTTATAACTAATGAGTGATGGCTGAAGGGAGAGCTAAAATTAATCAGAAAGCCAAAATGAACTCTACAGCACTCCTATTTTTCTATGACAAGAAAGAAAGAGCGCATAAAAACATATTAAGTTCAAGTGGTTCTTAAATTAGCAGCTTTCATTGAATTGCCACAAACAAACTACTTTTTTTAATTGAATAAACTGTAAAAATTGGTTATTTTCTGTGAATTTTTTTTTTTTTTTTTTACTTGTCCTTTCCAACAGCTGCGCAAAAAGATAAGAACTGAATGCTTCTTGTGTTGGACACATTATTAAAATGGGGGTTATGCATCTTCTAACACCAAAGGTGTGTATTTGCATAAACTCCTTATTTTTCTTATTTATTACATTATATATATATATATATATATATATATATATATATATATATATATATATATATATATTTTATAGAGAGAGTGGAGAGGGGAAAATCTGTTTTCTTAGTTTTCTTAATTTAACCGTTTAACTGCAACGTTGCAATACTTTCAGCTACCATAACTCTAAGCGTTGATGCAATTCAAGTCACGTTTCTCCTTGTTAGAATTAGCTCTTTGATTGTGCAAACAGTCAAAAAGTATGGGTTATCTAAGTGGCATCTGCAGTAGTTCTAGTGTCAAAGACCCACTCCAATTAGAATTATTTTTTTGTTCTTGTAACCCTTCCGCTCTCCTAGGCTTGTTTTCATAAAAGTGGGGTCATCTGGACCCCACAAGACAGTGCGCTGAACTTTATTTTTTCCAATGATTGTCGATCTTTACTGGTGTCCAATGACAGACAGAAGTCTTGTCCGTCTTTGTCATGGAAGGGCTAACGCCTCAATATAAGGGTGGGGTCATCTGGACCCCATAAGAGAGCACGAGGGCGCGTTCAAGTGACACATTGTCTCATGAAGGAGAACACATATACAGAAAATTAATCTCAAAATTGCATTTCTGAATGACTCATTATCCGAATTGTGGTGAATCAGGAGCAGACAAAAAAAATTATAGTTGGATAAAAGTTGTAGTAGTGACGTAGAAGCTGTTACAGCAACCCACAAGTTCCCTGCTCTGCTTCATTACAATCCATCCACTTGCAGACAAATAGATCCACTAGCGTCTTTGTTTTGCTTGTCTGAGCTGATATCTGGCTTCCCCACAACTTAAAAGTGAGTAATGAACTGCTGCCGCCCTGCAGAAACTATGTACTAGAAAACAGCTCAGGTTTTTTTTTTTAAGTATTGGTTAAAAATAGAATAATCAAAGTTGCGACATGTGAGAACACTTTGAAAATAGATCAAAAGAGGATCAGAGTCATGTCTCCCACAACCACAAACACAGACACAAACATGCCTCACTCGGCCTTTAAATGTTGCTTAAACTATTTTCCATGAAGAGACTCATCCTGTAAGAACACTTGAGTTATGAAGCTATGAAACTTCTCTGCACGCCACATCATTGTTAAGGTCGTTTTAGAGGAAAACTGAGGCCTGGTGAATGAAGCAAAGTGGTTCTTATTAGAAATTCAGCGCAGGTGAAACAAATCTCGATAGATGATCATCACAGAGAGTGACTAGCATGTTTCCATTACACAACAGCTCATTACAGAAACCTAATTTCATCTCATGTTATTCACAAGAGTTCTCTTTATTGTGTTGTTCATATCATATTGTGAGGTAAACCAGTCAATTAGTGGAAAAAAAGAAGGAATGCAGATCAAACTTCCAGCAGTAGGTTTTGTGATACATTGTTTTTTAAAGGCCTCGTGCGGTGAAAATCATGATTTTTCTAAAACTGCAATAAAACATTAGTATTTATGTCACAAATGAACCCCGTATATTATTTTGTCATCCGGGCCGTGCACTCTCTACAAGCGTTTAAAAATAGCGCGGTCGCTCAGATTTTCTGCAGCCTCCGATAAGTAGGTCATAGTCGTGTGACGTCATGGCAGGAACACACAGCTAGATCCCCTATTGTTGTGCTGACTTTCTGGCTTACTGACTTATCTTCGCATGATAGAATTCGACTTCGTGGATTTTGGGATGTATTGTGGGTGCTTAATGTGCCGAAGAAGGGGGTCTCCCTTCACGAATTTCCCGTGAAAATGAAGGAGAGGGAGGCATGGAAGAGGTTCGTGTGTCGGACGAGGAACGGGTGGAATGGACCAACAAACAACTCAACAATATGCAATAAGCTTTTTTACGGCCAAAAGCTTTGTAAACAAAATGCAGGTGGACATGGGACTCGCCAAAAGTCTTATTCTCAAACAGGATGCTACCCGTGCTTGTACCCCGAACATGCAACCAGGTGCGGGTGGACTTGCCACTACTCCCCAACCAGCAGTGCAATGAGAAAAAGACAGGTTTTACAGGTAGGTTTATAAATCCAACGAAACCTAAAAGCCGTTCCTGTTGTTTTGAATGGGCTGCAACTGCGTATCATATGCACGCAAAAACCGTGTTTGGCGTATATATAGTATTCCGAGGGTGCAAAGCCGTGGAATAGGGACGCATTTCACTGAGACCGGGTTGGCCGGGTTGATAAATCATGGGTTTCATAGTTATATTCATCATTTTAAAACTCTTATATCTTATATCTAATATCTGGTTGTACAAACAATCGTATTTCAAAAGAAGCTTCATCAACACACATATGCTTAATTTAAGATTTCATTACAACAAAATAAAACATTTAGGCCAAAGGTCTCTCCAAAGCAATACATACCATGACAAATCTGCAGCCTCCATTCGGTTCGGCTTGATCCCCGCTAACGCTGTGTGAGCTTTCCCTATCGTCATCCGAAGCCCCGGTATCCTCAGATGAGGAAACCTCCGCTCAAATTGGTAGGGCTGTACACCTCTGAACCCTGTGTAGTTAAAATTTCCTGTTTGATGAAGGGTCATCACTTTCATCCAAAGAATACCATCTAAATCGTGGTCTACGTCGCTTCCCAGACGTCCGCATTGTTGTTTACACTCTGGGATCCCTGACGTGACGTCACGCGCAGCCCCGCCATCACCTCCTATCACCCAAATTTAAAGCTGTGCAGGACCATAAAATGATCAATAAAATCGCCCTGGATCATTTTAAGTGAATATTTTTATCAGATTCGTTTTCTAAGACCCATTGACTTTCTAAATTTAAAAAAAAAATTTGCCACTGCACGAGGCCTTTAAGTCTCTGTTGCATTTTCTTTGCCTGTGCAGATTTTCCAAAATATACTTTGTTTTTTTCTAACTGCTCACTAATAAATGCACCAAGGACAATGCAGTTCAGTGAATGCCCAAGGACACTTCAAGTACAATTGAACAACTGAGGAGCCAAAGATTGCTCTACCTCCTGAGCCCCAGCTACCCAGAGGCTTTGGCTCAGAGTAAAGCTGTATTTACAAATCAATTACGTAGCAAAGCTGGCAGTTCGTGACTTTTTTCTCTCTGATTTCAGTGGAAAAAAAAGTCCTCAGAGCAGTTCATTTATCACAGACCAAGATACTGTTTGGCATTCTGCCAGGGTTTCACGCTTCAGCTTTTTAGTTTTCTGAGCTTCTGATAAACTAAATGAAGATTTTTTTTAAAGCTATTATTTATTGAGCTATAAATGTGCAAACAGAGTCCACACTACATTTTGTGCTAGATTTTCATGAGCTTGTTGTGTCTTGGCCATTACCTGTGAATAGAAGCTTTAACATCACACTGACATCATTTCTGAGTAAATAAACCACACTAACAGTGAATGCAGTCTATTTATTCTTTAATGTAACTAAACACGGTCTGCTGTTGTAGCATTCAGGTACATACAACATGTTCTCCGTGATAAATAAACTCCACGTTTGGCATTGGTGGGAAAGATTTGCTCACTGTGGCACACATCCCTGAGCAGATTAAAACATCAACAGCCCCCAAGGCTGTGTACACTGAATGTAACTGGAAGCTGCAGGAACACACATCATGAATATCAATTATTGCTAAAGTGGAGCTGTGAAAATTAGCAGGGCCATTCTATTGTGGATGTTAATGGAAGCTCAGAAGCTGTTTCACTGCAGGGTTAATGCCAGCGCTAAGCCACCATGACAATTCTGTGCTTGAGCTTCAATACCAAATTGAAATGTGTGTGAGCCTACATGTTTGGTTGAAAGCACCAGTGAAACAGTGTGCTTATTAAAAGAGGGAAAGGCTACATTTAATGTATCCTTGAGGAGTTTCTGTACTTTAAGAACACTCTAAACAATGTGAGAACCAAACTTTAAAGCTTCACTTGAATCAGGAAAGTTCTTAACTGGACTTTTTGGTCTCCGATATTGATTTTTCAGTTTTATGTCTTTTATTATGACATGTATGATGATTTGATGTGTATTACCACTTCTGTGTTTCTCGTCTAAGGTTTGCTTCTTTAACTCCCACTCAGATGATCTTTTGATCAATTTTTAAAATGTTCTAAGTGGTCTTTTAATTATGATTATTCTGTTTTGAGCCAAAATCCACTGTGTTGTCGCTTTAAGGGACACCCGGCCCACACTCCAATTAACCACATGCCCACCCCACTGGAACTCTAGTGACACTCCTCCCCACCCAAAAGGTGACTGTCTACAAGATTAGCCTCATCTCTATATCATACAATGTGGAGACTCACGTCCAGCATGGCTGCCCATCTCTGACGTCACCACCCTGCCCTGTCAAAGTCTAAAAGTCAAACAACTAAGCAAGTAAAACAATGAAAAAATATTTCAAAAGATTAACAGTGTTACCTCAGATAAACACAAGAAAATATGACACCATCAGAGTGTTTATTACTAAAGCTTTGCAGTCTTTTTTCAGTGGTTGATAATGAGGGCTTTTTTTTTCATTTAATGAAAACAGTTGACCCACAATATATTGTACCAGCACGTCCATATTTCACAGAAAAATCTATAGATACCTGCACTTTATGAACAAGTGTGCAAATTGAAGGCAACTTAGTAAAAACACACAACTTTCCATGTACAGCTGGACTTTCCAGACAACATAGAGCTATCTCTCTGTAAATGTGCATTATATGTTGGCCCTCACACTGGAAAATAAAGAGTGCAGTACTGCAGGCTGTCAAGACTGAAGAGCACAGCTTAGATCAATTGAATTTATTATATTCATGTTTACAAGTATTGAGGATTGAGGAACATTTACATTTGATTAAAGTGTATATAAGTTTCAATGTTTACAAGTTTACAAGAGTTCTATTTACGTGTGATTCTGCAATAAGTGCTAAAAGTTGCGCTCTTGAAAAAAAATCTGATTTCTTTGTTATGTTGTTTCTGTTTGCAAAAGAAATCATAATCTATGGAATAGTAGGATTTCAGGTTTTTTCTTTTGTTTAACCGTGACCCTTGTATCGAGGTACATATTGAACTGTGAGCAAACTGTATCGTTGCATCTCTACTGTTTAGTAACATAAAGGCTGCAGAGCCTACAAGGAGTTTATGGCTAGTACAAAAACAGTTTGGAGGTTTTGCTCTTTTTATTTGTGCAAGCACTATTAGAAAACATAGACACCTAAAAATATATTTTTTGGTAAATTAACCTCCAAAACTTTAAACAAATATTCTTGATAAGACTAATCCCAATTAGGTTGATTATTAACAATATTTATGCTGCATACATTTATCAAAACCAACAAAAAGGAGGTATACGACCACAGAAGATAACAAACTCAAACAAAAGAGTAATCATGATATCTTAACAACAGGAATGGGATAATCATCTACTATTTGAAATGGGGAGACAGCACAATTAGAATTTAAATACAAAACGTCTAAGGATTTAATGCAAAACAAATCAAGCCCTAATGATGATGTAAATCCCAGTGGCTTCATTTAGAAAACAAAATTTGTCTCTGAGCGGTACTGAGACTTCCAAAGAGTCCCTGAACTAGATTAAACACAGCAAACTGCACATTTGCATTTTGTTGATCCATTTCCCTTATTTGTTCAAGCGTCAAGCAGCTTGGAGAAACAAACCTTCCAGTCATGGCTGAGCAACAGAAGCAAAAATGTTTTGCTTTCTATCTTCACCTCAGCATAAATCAGATGCACAGTGCCTGTGTGCATTAACAGCACACCGACAGTGTTTGTTTGTAAAGCTGCGTTGAACTGAAGTCCATCCAAGGTACTTACATGAGAAATACATTATACAATACATTAGTCAGTAAACTAGATATTTTTTTATTTTTTTTCCTTATATTATATAATTTAATCACTGCATGATTTAAGAATTAGTTTTAATAGAAAGAAAAACTTTTCAGAGGATTGCTTTAAAACGGTGAATCTTCGGAAACTGTTACATAAGGATTTTTTAAAGATTCACAGTATAATAAATGCTTGCCATAAGTCAAAGTTCACCAAATATAAATTTATTTTAGTCAGACAAAACTATGCTTGATGCACTCTGACTTCTCGCCCACAAATGCACAGATGTGATATAATAATATGGAAGGTTTTCTAGCAAACTGAGTTGGTTAACATTACATAAAGATTTAAAAAAATAAAAATAAAAAAACGTATCTGATATAGAGGATGTTTCAAGGATAATCACTAACCGAGTTATAACTCCAAGGGTTGGATTTAAATTCTTGAAGTCCCACTGCAATAATCTTTTTATCAATTGTAAAACCACTCCCAGCAAACTATTTTAGAAATTTGCTTCTGAGTTGTGGGCGGGACTGTTGGCTTGCAGTAAGCCTGTCCCATTCCCATCATCCATCAGTTCTCTCGGTGCAACAAAAATGGTGAGAAATATTGGAGTTATTCAGCCATCCAGTTTTGAGCCAAATGCCTGATCGGATGAGGAAAACAAAGACATACATGGGTCTAGTCATCTTGCAAGTATTGACAGGAGCAGGGAGCTTGTGGGTTGCCATAGTAGGTTGGATTTTACTCAAGTTTATCCAACTACATTTTTTAGTTTACTCCAACAATTTGACCGAAAAAAAAAACAACAACCCAGAAATGCTTATAAAAGATTAAGGATTGATTTGCTAGATACAGTGCTCTATATCTATATCTTCCACCACAGTAATAATGCCACAAGAACATGTTAAAAAAAACCAAATCACCTAAGTGACAACTGCAAACCTAAAGAAAGCAAGTTTTAATGTGTCAGAATATTTTTATTTTTGTACATTTTTGTGCAATACAAAAAATGCTACTATTTTTATTTTTATTGATTGTGAATCTGGTTTCCAAACTAAAATATATTTTAAACCTTTAGGCAGTTTTAAGTTTGTACTATTCCATAAGCTTTAGAGGCTCTTTTTTTTATTCAAGCATTTATCAAAGATTTGTACCTTTGGGTACAACAATACTTCAGCTAGCAGCCACTGCTGACAAGTGTCAAAAACCCAAAAAATATGTCATTTTTATAAATAGTTGATTTGATTTGCAATAATCAGAATTAACCATTATGATTGTCATCATTTATAGCAAATCATTTATTGATGCTGAAGCTACAAAATCCTGGACATATTTACAGAGACAGAAAATACCTCTCAAGCTAGCAGTGGCTGGTCCATAAGGGTCAACACCGCTTACTGTTGATAAAGTTATAGCACAAAAGGCACAAACAAGAAAAGCCATCAGTAAACCTCTCCATAAAAGTGCCTCCTACACTGAAGCATATGAAGCAGCACTTAGATTCTCACAAAGCCCAGCCGCTTTGCTCCTTCTCACATAGCATCGCAACAGATTGGAAAAGGACTGAGGAAAAGGCTCAGAGTTATATTAAAGCCTACAACAGCCTCTACTGTAAACATAGATTCTGTGTTCAACACTGTGACACTAAAAAGGGTAAGCCTTGGATCTTACACAGTCAAGAACAAAACTAACATTATGCATTGCAATAATCAGCTCTGGTTTGTTGACTACATCCTACAGAGGTCAGTTTTTTTTAACTAAAAGCTAAATAAACAAAGTTTTCTTCTTTTTTTTTCCATTCCCGATGGTATGCCATCTCCAACGTCCCTAGAGGACTCACAGAACCCAACAATAGAGAAAATGAAACAGGCTGAGCGGGCTGGCAAGGGCAGATGTCCCTGAGAACTGCAGGCAATGAAAACATTCGGAGGATAAGAGGGAGGAACAATGAGCAGCCAGGAGGCACAAAACAAAAATACAGAGCATGTTGAAGTCAACATTGTCTTTACAATTACTATCTCAATATGCGGGCCCCGAGGCTCAGGTTCAAAGACAGAGAAGGCAAGAAATCTTTCTGGAGAATTAACTGACCTTTTGCATCAGTAAATGAGTGAGAGGGGTTTCAGCTAGGGTCAGAAAGACCGTCCCCTCAGGAAACCACAAAGAATGAGAAGAAGTATACCAAAGCAGGTGATTCATTCATCAAACTTGAAATATTAAAGGTAAAACAATTTATAAAGTAACAAAATATTGCAACTGGCTTGAAATTGGAAATCAACAGACTGCATACTGATTTTTTTTTTCTCCAACTGCACTTGAGAAATTGTTATGAACATTAGACTTTAAAAAACTGCTTTTCGAGTTCTCATAAGGTGACGTATCAAAAATCCATAAAGGCCTCTGCATATAGAGTTCAAATAAAAGATGGTGGTTGACCATCTCCGGGATGACGAGAGCAGCATTTGCAACCATGTTTCAAAAGAATCCAAGAATAACAAACAGCCATTATAGTTTTTTTTTCACAAAGCACTGATGTGAAGAGTCCCCAATGTGGTAGGGTCATCATTAAAAGAAAAACAAACCTCGATTGAAGTTTTCCAGTGAACATTTAGAACACGAGACTGTCTGATGAAACCTGTCTGGGGACACGGATGTTGGCTCGGATCACTGAAGGAATAGAAGCCTTCAATCCCATAAAAGTGAAATCTGGTGCAAGATGCACCAAGTTTTTATACAAGGCCGTTGTGCAGTTTAAGATGTACAAAATGTTACACCATCAGGGACAGCAGTAACACTCAAGCTTTAGGTCATTACAGTGTCCTCAAACAATATGATGATCCAAAATATTCATCTGAAAACTATAAATGTGCAAGTTTTAGACATGGTCATGGGCATGTAGAATATTTGGAAAATCAGAGGACGTTCATTTTTGATAAGAAAATGAAGAGATAAATACAGTAACATAAATTAAAAAGAAATAGGCTAGTGGTTTAAAGTTTTAAAGTCCCACTCCAACTATATTTTTTTCCTTATGTGAAATTCTTCCCGGTAGTCTTTTCATTATGACTATTCAGTTTTTCACTAAAATCAAAAACGTTTTTCACTAAAAACTTAGTAGTATACAGTCTGGCATCTGATCCAACTCTACTTGAATTAAGAACTCAAAAACACAGTTTTAATAGTACATTGTTTTATATAGGTCCTCTATTATGAAAAAAAAATGCTACAAGAAAATTTTATAAACACAAAAAATACATTTTTTATTGAAGTGGGTCTTTAAAGAAAACATCACAGGTTTTTGTGGCTTTGTCACCACAAATGCTAAAGATGGAAGCATTGAGAGGACATAAGGGACAAAAATGTTCAGGGACCAAAGCTTGCTTTTCTAAAGATAAATAAATAAATAAAATAAAATAAAATAAAAGCATTTGCAAATGTACATACAGAGAGACACCCTCAGATTCTAAAAGCCATTCTAGATTTAACCCTCATGCTCCAGATGACCCCACTCTTATACTGATGTGTGATCCCTCTCATGACAAAGGTGGACAGGATTTTATTTCTGCCACGCACACTTGTAAAGATATAAAATCCTTTAAAAAATAGTTCAGTGTGCCGTCTTGTGGGGTCCAAACGACCCAACTTTTAATGTAAACATGCCTAGAGTAGCACAAGGGTTGAATCCATAAAGAAATTACTTCAGCAACGGGGAGTTTTCAAGGCAGGAGTTAAAAAGTCTTCACTTAAAAGACACAGCAACTTAATTAAAAAACGTCCACAAAGCCCTGTTGTTGGAAAAGGACACACTATTGATTACAAAAGATGTTGTTGTCTCTCTCTTTTGAATAACATTGGCAGCTATTATTAACTGAGTTTAAAGGATTTTTTTTCTTTTAGAACTAAATGTTGCTGCAAAACGAGAAATAACATTTTGAAAAGCAACATGAAGTCAGTGTGAAAAAGTGTTACTATGATCAGATACTAGAGCACTTGAAAGTGGAAGGTTTCAATTCAAATAATTACAAATATTAGGAAAAGGCAGATTTCTATTGACTTTAAAAATGATTTGATCAGATTTGAAGACTACAAATAAGAGACTGTGACTTCAATCTTAGAGACAACACTCAAAGCTGTATGATCATTAGCTTTCAATCTAAAATTACCACACACTTTAATACTTGCATGGAAACCAGGGGCAATAATTCAACACAATGTGTCTGTATGACAAGGTCAACTTTCTGTACCCTCAATATCCTCACTCAATATGCTAGGCTATTGTTATTCTTGGCTCTAATGATATTAATTAAAAAAAAGAAAGCTGTACGCATCAGACAGCAACTCTTTAAAGGGGAAGACAATAGAAAGAGCAAAGGGTGCCAAATGTACATCTGTTTTTTCTTAATGGGGTAAATGTTAGACTCTGTCATATTTGGTTAAAACTGAGACTTTTCATGGTCAAACACCTGAATGCATGAATTTTTTTTCTCAAAATGTGAGCCATCTTCAGTGGAAACAATGACCAGCTGGTGATTTTGTCCCCCAATACAACTCTCCCTGGATGATAGATGGAAAGAGGGAAACAATGGGTCCAACTGAAAAAGTCTTAGAGTGATTAAAAATTGAATTAAACCCCAAACCTCCCCGTTTGAATGTGGACACTTCACAACCAGATAGAGAAAACATGCTTTCTTTTAAAGCAGCAGTAAGCTAACAAGTATATGTAACAGGTGCAAAAGACAACAAATATATATATATATATAAAACACACACACACCCCTCCCTCCTTAGAGTGTTTCCCTTGATTGAGACTGATGAAACCTGCTGTTCCAATCAGGAGAATCCAAATGAAATTTGTTGTGTTTGGGCCGTGGTCCAGGATACAGAGGATGGTAGAAGGAATTTCTCTCAGCACACAGAGATGAGGATGGGTAAAAATGTAAGAAAAAAACAGACAAGAGCCAATCTATCGCTCTAAATTGCTTGACATTGACAAAACATCTAATTCTCATATGCTCATCATATGCCAGAAGAAGATCTCTCAGCACGCCATGTTTCTATAAAGAAATTGATGTGGGAAAAAAACTCATCATGCTCTATAATACCATTGCATGCTTTACTCACTTAAACACTGTACTTGTTGATAGTTTCTTACTTCACAACAATGCAGAAGAGCGGTGGCTGGAGAGATTAAAACTCAGTGACAGACTTGTCTCTGTCTGAGCTGGGATTGCTCTCCAGTCCAGCGGCTTCCTGCTCTCTGATGGTTATTGTTTGTGTGGTGGAACCTTGTGGCCCCTTTTCTGGGTGCTGGTGTCAGGATGTCCGGGGGTGGATGTCCTTTAATCTCACGCTCTGTTCATGGGGATCTAGGGAGCTCTGAAGGCTATTGCTGCTGCACTGTCTGCTCTGGGTTCTCTGTGTAGAGTACTTCTTAGTAAACACACTTACCTGAGCTAAGGTGACTGATCACCTTTGCAACAACACAGACATTTGAATGCTGGAATGATATGTTTGAAATGTGTCTGTGTGTGCATGTGAATTAAACTGTCAAAATAAAATATACTTCCTCTTTAATTCCAACTTTGGTCTTTTTATTTCAATAACTTAAGGAAAACAGAACAGCATGATAATTGGAAACTATGGGAGAAAAAATATTCTTATATAAGTGAATTAATAATTAGGAGTGATTAACACAACACTATTTGACCATTTAATACTGTAATTAATTTATCATTATCATCAGGTATTCTTCACACAAAGAAAGAAGTCAAGATTGAAAAGATGTTTTTTAAAAATTAAACAAAATTAAGAGATAAAAAGGAACAAACTGGAAGTTGATGGGGAAAAAAAAAATTTAGGTTAAAACTAGAAAAAAAGCTCAATCTTCAGTGAACACTATATAACAATTGGTAAAAAAACACAAATATAATTTCAAGATTTATGCGATTACTTACAAAATTTGACAGAAGCTAAATTTCATTTTCATATCATTGTATTAAAATCGGGGGAAACTTTTTTGCAGTTAGAGAAAAAAAAAAACATGAAAGCAGACTAAACATTTATTATAGTTGAAGCCTATATGGTATAAAGTCCTTACAGTCTTTAACATTTTTATCTTGTTCCTTTTTTTTGTATATACAATTTGTAAATGTGTCAAATCTACAACAATGTTATAAAAGAGCTGCGCCAAAGTCAAATACAGTACTTTAAGAAAGACAAAATGAAAAGTTGCAGTGTGACACGACTCAAATGTCATGACACAAACAAGCTATTTCATGCCATCAAGGTTTCCAAAAAAATATAAACAAATAAATATGAAAACACACTGACAGCATGATGGATATGGAAGCCAGCACACAACAGTTTTGTCTAATAGTGACAAGAAACACGCAGCTTCAAAATGTTCTGAGGTGGGTGGTTGGGTGCAAACAGGAGACAGAGAGTTTGCCGTTTGTGAGGATGCAGTGGAATGAAAGCAAACAGATCGTCACAGACGAGACCTCTGACTCATTGGTCCTGGAGGCTTGTGAGCAATGCACATGTGCACCAAGGTTCAGTCTCCCCGTTCTAAGCATCCTCTCTTTGGTTTATCATAATGCTTCTTTACTCCACAAAAATCTGGATTTAGCATCGGCTCTTTAATTCAATAGCAAATGACCTGATGACATTTGCTTCACCTTTAAGACAGTTTAGGTTAAACCACCAGCCTTCATCAGTGCTGTCATGGGCTGCATCATAGAGATTTGGCAGAGTCTCTTCCAGCCTTTATATCTGTTTTCTTGCTTTTATGCATTTTTCTTTTTTTTTTTTTTCTAATGTCAGTATCTCAAAATCTTAAAACGATATTATCCTTTTTGTTACATAAGACTTCACTGGAAAAAAAAAAGCATCTTAAACAGAGCTAGACAGAGCATGACTGTTAGCTCCTTTCTAAATGACAGCTCAAATAATTGAATTACACATTAAAGGAGTGGCAAGTGTTTGGTGCCTCTGAGATCTCTGCCCGACTCATTGCAACTGGTACTGCTGTGGATGTCACTGTCACAAAGACTGGATCACCTTTCAGTCAAGAAACAAAAGGCTTTGGCAAAAATACAGAAAAATAAAAGGTTATATGTTTTCTTTAAGGAAAAAAAAAAAAATCTGAGTTAGAGATTTTAAAAAAGAAGATAGGGATGTTGGAAGTAAATGCACAGGTTCATTGAATCTAGTATTGTAATACAGAAGAAGTTATTAGTCTTTTCAGAAAAAAATAATAAAAAGAAAACGCACGCATCACACAAGGAAGGTGGGACCTTCGACCTTCTGTCCCCTACCCCATCCCTGGCGGGGGTGCGGGGAACCTCGGCCTGGTGGTCTAGTCTCTTGGGTGCCGGCCTCCTGGGCCCGGCAGTCTCCTCCCCACGCCGGGAGTGGGATCCCCGAGATTTAGCAGGGGATCAATCTACATCGGAGCCGGGGGGTGTCCAGGTCTCGGTGGTGCGGAATCCGGTCCCTGCTTTCGAGAACTAGTCCTCTCCTTAACTCCATCAGTGTGTGCCTGGTCGGGCCTTGTTTTGTACATCACTCCTTGGGGCCTCTGTTTCTCTTGGGTTCTCTTCTGCTCGGCGGGGGTGGGCGGCCTCTGCCCTGCTTCTCCGCTGGACCTTCGCGGTGGGGCAGGCGGTTGTCTGGAGTGTGGGGTGGGTTGCCCTTGGGGGGGCCCTGGCTCGTACCTGGGGTGGGGCGGGGGGGTCCTCTGCGCCACTGGGTGGTGGTGGGCTGCTCCTCGGGGGTTGGGGGGCTCTCCGGGGGTGGGGTCCCGCGTTGGCCCTCCTGGCGGGGTGGGGGGCTGCTCCTCTGGCTGGGCTGGGGCCTGCACTCTCCGTGTTCCTGTGCCTTCCTGCTCTTGGGTGTGGGGGCCTCTGCGGCGTCCCGCGTGCCCCGGTCTGGGTGCTCGGCGGGATTGCCCGGCGGGCGGTCTCTCTCCGCGGCTCCACGGCGGGTGTTGGGGGATCTTGGCTGCAGCTGCTGCCCCGGCGGGGGTTCTTGGCGTGGGGATGGCCGGGCGCTCTCCCCCTGAGTACATTCCATCACCACCCACCTCAGTGAAACATAAACACTCACCTGAGCACTAACCGTTTGTGTGACAGAATGAAAGTCTTTATCTGAATGGGTTTTGTATGATGGAGTGTGTGAGCTGCTGTTATAGCTGAATTGCGTACATGTGTAGTTATGTATAGTATATGTGAGTATGTTTAGTTTAAATGTAGAGACTATTTTGGCCAACAAGTGTGTGTGTAGCTGTGGGGCGTGTGTGTAGACAGGCCCCGCCCATTCTAGTTTATCACTTAGTCCTGGTTGTTTTATGATGTTGCTTCCCTCTGTTGCCATCTTATCTCCCCACCCCCCCCCCCCCCCCCCCACCCCTCCTCTTCCCTTTTTCCGTCCGGTCCAACGACAAAGAAAAATAAATAAATAAAATAAAACATAATCAATATAAATAAAGTTTAGCATTAAATACAACAGGAGTTTATACTCAATAAATCCCTGTTGTGACAGTAACATCTGCCCAACACAAGAAGCTCTCAGCCCACATCTGTTGGCTCAGCTGTTGGACAGGACAAGTTAAAAAAAAGAAAAAAAAAAAAAAAAAAAAAAAAGAAATTCATGACAAACAAAAACGGCAACAGCTGACCTGAACAGGATGAACTGAAAGAAAATCCTGAACTTTCTGTACTTTCCGGACCCACTTGAAAGGCTTTTTTTCTTTTTTTTTAGCAAATTGCAAACAAGGCTGAGGGTTATTGTGAATATGCCAACACGGCTAAAGTGTAACATTGTTAAACTTTTTTTTTCTGGGGGGGGTTGTGTAGTCACCGTAACATGTTAGCAGTATCAGTCTGTTTTTTTTGTGGACTCATCTCTGAGTCTTCTGTTTTGTTTACTGTGCTTTATAGTTTGGTATGCCTTATATATGACGGACCATTCCATGACACTGCACTTTAAATATGGTACACAACATGAGAGTAATCAACAGAAACGACTGAGTAATTCAAACTTGGTCCAGGTGTGAAGTTGACAGGAGAAAACAGACAATAACTGAATCAATGCAAGAGCCATGACAAATCAACAAAGAAGGCACCAGTTCCCACAGTTACAGTATGGTAAATAAATAAACAAGAAAGCTTTTAGGAAATTTCTCAAACAAATCAGCCTCCTGCTGAGAAAAACTGTCTTGTCTTAAAATGTTAGACTTTTTATTTGTGAAATTTGGTCATCCATGCAGGAAACACAAACATTCAATATGTCTACACAACGTCTGTTTAAAAACACAAAAATAAATGTCGGATTTATGTTTATTTGGAATTATAACTTTTTACAACATTGGCTATCCAGCAGGCATTATATAATTTAAAGTTATTGCTGAATCGCTAAGACTCAGAAAAGACAATTGATCAACCCTCAGATTAGTCTCACAGGGTGCTCTCACATGTCATATATGCTGACCAACTGTTGAAGCAAATCAACTACACCAAACCCATATGCTGAATAACAACCTGTCACACTCCACTTCATAGTGAGGGCCAATGAAAACCCCATACACGTTTTCTCTATAGGTTTAACAAAAAATAGGCCAAGCTGCTTCAATCAAACTCATTTGGGTCAGGCACTATAAAGGCCTGCCAAAACCAGAGTTTTGGTCCTTTACCAGGTGGAACGATAACTGGAAAAGTAAAGTGAACATAAACAAGCTAAACAAGTAACAATACAAAACATTAAACACACGAAAGAATTAACCCAAACAACTATGTGTGTGCAAGAGCATCTGTAATATGTTGACAGGGTACTGGCTAGATGCTTTTGTGAATGAGGTTGAATGAGTGCACCCACCCAACCAACAGTAGCACAGCCCCCTGACTGAATGAATATATATGTAGTTTCAATGAGTTGATGAAACTATCACACAACCAAACAATTGTGAATCCTTAATTCACCTCATCACATCTAGAGAGGCACCCATTTGTGTTTTTTTTCCAGGTCCTGTCCCGATCGATACCTGTGGACTGCAGTTTTGTATATCAACAGTATTGCAATGACAATGCCTCCCGCCAGTGGAAAGAACATTTGCAGTAATTTCCGGCCATGACTCAACACAATTCATTTTGAACTGTTCAACACTTGATCTCTCTGCATCGGTCTGCATCATCCATGAACACAAACGAAGTAAAAAATTGAACATAATACTTTTAAACAGACTTGGAATCATCCAAATGTAATTACAATTCAAAGAGAGAGACCTGGCCCCCCAATAACATGCTTGAGAATGCTCACTGAACAGGTTTACCACCAGAAGGCCTATGTGAAATTCCTTTAGGAGACCTGAGAGAAATTCTACTCCGACATCACGGAAAGCACTTCAGGCAACTCTAAAAACAGTTTTCTACTGTAAATAACTCCTTCTCTCATCCACAGCATCAACAAACAAAGATTGCAAACATTTCATGACCCACTTCAAAAATGAGACCTCAACAATCTGATCCGCCTTGCCCTCTCCATCATCACTTGTCCCTGTGGACAGAAATCAAGGGCTTGGAAACATGACTGCTTTCAGCTCTTCTGCAGAAGCCTTACAGCAGAAAGAAAAACATTGAATGTTCACAAAGATGAATCTACCACCTGTCTTCTGGATCTCCAACAGAAACATTTCGGGCATCAGCCTTTTGATCACCATCTTAGAAACCACTCTTTCCAGTTCCTCCTTCTGGACTGAATACAGCTATTAGACCTTGACTAAAAAAGCTCCACCTTCAACCCCAAACACCAGGCAAATATGAACCAATTTCATAGCCTACTTTTGCTATCAAATGTTCTAGAAAATTGTGACCACCACAATTCAAATAGTCTCTTTGAAACATTCTGATTTCTGCAGAGGACAGAGTTCAGAAACTGTTCTGATCAGTCACTAATTATCTAAAGGCTGCTGATTCAGGTGCATCATCGTGATGTTCTGCTCGACCTAGCAGCAGCATTTGACCATAAAATACTCCTGAACTGTCTCTATCACACAGTTGAAATCTTAGACACTTCAATTGATACCTCACAGACTGAATGTAATTCTTCTTTCTATAAATTGAGTTCCAACTGTGGTGTTCCCCAAGGCTCACCAGTTGTTTCAATTCTAATCATTACTTACATTTCGATCCTCTGTAATATCATTTGACTTATGTAATTCCACTGATACGCCAATGTTCAATGAATCCGGTCTCGATTCAAATACATCTTTCATCTCTTCACAGTCATTACCCTTCATCTCTGCACACACATTGAGATAAAGGCCTGAATGCAAGATGACTTCCTTCAAGTAAACTAGTAAACAGTAAAAACTGAAGCAATCCTGATTGGAACTCCCAACCGGATTAGATCTTCTTTTTTATATCTTTTCTTGTCACAGCATCACCTATCATTTGTGTCATTAATCTCAAGGTAAAATTTGATCCATTGATCACATTTGACACCAATTTAAAACATATCTAAAAGTCTTATATTTTCTTGCACCTCAAGAACATCTCCAAAATACCCTACTCACCCAGCTTCTCTGAAAAAGGAAAAATGGCTCCAATGTACCACACAGAAACTCCTCTCTCCGTAAACCACCTATCCCTTTGCTCCACCAGAACCAATCACTTGTCACTCCTCAGAATGAACTTTTTACCGCAGGTGTGGGTTATCAGTCCTACTGCTCCAATCCAACTGAAGGCCAGGAAAGAACTGTATCCTAATTTACAACAAGTCTTGTTGTTTTAATGACAATTCGATGTATTTTAACTATCTCTGTTGTATTAAAATACTTTTAATGAAATGTGCACAACAAATAAGAAAAAAAAAAACATAATTATTCCTATCATTACTATGATCGAAAACAGCATGGCAACTCACCCATAAGGATCCTTTTTTTCAACAGATGCTTGTTGTTTTTGTTTTATTTTATGTCAACCTGAAAATTCTTTAAACTTCTTGTTAGTCAGCTGCATTACAAATGCTAAAGTCTGCAAAAAAGTTTGTTTTAGGTTTCTTTTGGTATGTCTGAAAAATCACTTTCTGCAAGTGTGTGTGTCCGTTTGTGTGTGTATGTTGGAGGTGACAGTCACCATATTGCTTAATTACAACTGGAGCAGCCCAGGTCTTCATGGGAAATGAGTAATGGGAGGGAGTGTGCCGCCAGCATAGAGCATCAGCCCCAGGGAGCATCATGACTCTTATCATGGAGCTCACTCCTGCCTTCTGACCTTTCAACAGTTCCAGTCATCCATTACCCCTTTCCTTCCTCCAGAGGAGCATACACTATTTATCGGGAGTATAAGGCAACGTCTGGAGAAGCTGCAGAGGATTCCAGTTACCAAATCAATAAACAACTGTCAACAAGCAGGAACAGATCAATCACAGATCAATGGGAGCTCCTGTCAGACGCTGCGCTGCAGCTCTATAGAAAGTTTAGATGTTTTGAGTATTTACAATGAATCGATTATTTAATATTTAGCCTTTGTGTTATTTTACAGCTAAAACATGTCAGTTAAGTTCGATTTTCTTTTCACGCGCTACAAAACTAAAGGAAAAACACAGATTCAGAGGAACTGTTTGATCTTTTGTTGCATTTTGATGAAAAAATAAAATCTATCTTGTCTTTAACCACAAATCCAATCTAGAGTGACTGTTTTTAGATATATCTAAATCCTTGTCTCTATGCATTTACAAATGTGTAAAACATTTTTGTCATTACACATGGTTTTATGTCTTTTAATGAGGAGAATCTAAGATTGCACTTTGGGTGTTGACCTAATTTTGAAATAAATCGGTTATTTCTAGGTCTTTTTTGTTGGTCAGGTGTGTTCTAGTCTCAAAAAAGCAAGTATTTTTCTAGATGTCTTAATATCAAAATAATTGCGATGAATTAATTCAACAAAATGACCATGTTTTTTTTTTTTTTAATCATGTTAATCTCATTTTTAATCTAGAATTGATGTGTTCTCAATTATAAAACATAAGTTTTACTGTTTACTTCCATAAAGGTTTTATTTGAAGTTAGCAGAAAATTTTCTGGTCTAAAATTAGTAAATGTGTTATAATTAGAAAAAAAGAAAATGTCATAAAGCCATTACTTTAGTTGTACTTATATATTTTACTGGATCACAAATTCAAAGGAAAATTCCTAAAAATAAGGGTTTTCTTAGCAATTGTTAGCATAGATTAAAAAATAGATTAGATTAATTAATTACAGGTAATTATTAATGAATCGTACAAAAACTTAATCCAATGACAGCACTCATTTTACCATACTTTAAAGCTATTTGGAGACTATATATTCATCTTAACAATATTAATCCTAGTGCACTGGAAGCTCTAAGTTGAAAGTCTAGTTTTACATTTATTTATTATTTTTAGACTAGCTTAAATATTTTAAGTGCGACACGTTTTCCCACACAAGATTAAAAAAGATATTTCATAACTTTGCTGCAGCCTATTAACAGGCAAACATCTATGACAAAAGAATGTATGATCTTCTATTGAACAAGAAAGGCTTTTTAAGAAAAATACCACCCTCACAACATTAGGCACCATGGAAAAACTGAAGACAAAAGCACAAAAGAATAGTAATCACAGTAATTATAGTTATCACTACAGAGACCAGAAACTTCACCAGGAGAGAGCAAGCACACTCTTTTTTCAGGTTTGTTTTCAGAGAAAATTCTCTTTTTTCCCTTCAATCAAAGCGACTCATGACTGCACAAGTCAACAGTTTAAAAGACAAGAGGGAGCTGCCATCAGTGGATGGGTAAATGGGGCTGTGACTGTGAAGCGCTCTGGGCCCTAATAAAGGTAGAAAAGCGCTAAAAGAATGAGCCATTCACAGGAATGGAGAGAAATAAAGCTATAAGATTTACATCCTGTGAAATATTTTAACTTTTTAGTTACATCTCATTTGGTGGGTCAAAACAACTAAACAATGGTGAGCATTTTTTGGCATTTAGACGTGGTTCCTGAAGTAACCACTCTGATGTCTTGCCTGTTTCTAATCTAGTGCTGTGCCCACTGCACCTCAGTCTAAGAAGCTTTGTTATAATGTATGCAAAAAGTCAAATTCCTGTGTTCAAAAGAAAAAAATCAACCTCACTAGTTATAGCCATAGCAGTGTACTCAACCCTAATGTTTGTGTGCTTTAGAATAAGGTGATGTGGACAACAGTTTTGACAAATTTAGACCATAAGGGATGTGTCATCCACCGCCTCAACACAAATTCAAGGCTGAAACTGTTTAGGTTATTTAACAGCACCCACTGCCACCTTCTGTTTTGCAGAAATTTTTGAATAATGAATAAAATACTTTTTTTTTTTATTGTGGTAAACATTGTTAGTCAGAAATTTGAGTCACAGAAGACTGAATTGTCCGTGCCATAAGGAAGCAATAATACTAATACAGCACATCATGACATTAGGTATGTTGTAGAATATGTGTGAAAGAAGACTGGCATCGCTCTGCATCATAAATCTGATCTTAAAAAAAAAGTTCTGACCTAGTTACAGTTTCACAATAATCCCTTTACGGGAAATTTGGCAAAAGGAGAATTCTTATGAAATCTCAAAACAAAAAGATCATTTACGCAGAGTAAGATAGGCTCCAGTCAGGTTTCCCCAACAAAGATTTTAATCAATTAATTGCTGGAGTTTGAGCTTCACAGATGACCAATACTGCTGCTCTCAGCTCTCCACACAGGCACACCATGTAATTTGAAATCAGATTTTTCTTCGGAGCTCCTCGGGAGTGCACAGGATGTAAATGGATGGTTCATCCTTTAATCAGGATGAAACTGATCATATTCACACACCCATTTATTTCCCAGTGGAGAATGGAAGAGCAAACTGAATAAAATATACTAAAGTGTGATAATGGGCTGTGTAATACCTCGCACAGCCAAACACGCAGAGAAAATGTTGATAACATGTTCTGGGCCAGAGTGCTGATACCTGCAGGATAATGGATTCCATGTTGCTGCAGACCGCAGCAGAAAAAGTAATCAAAGTAGCAATTATTGACAAAAGATCAAACAGCATCCTTGTTGGGAAACCTATATTATGCGTCTGGAAGAGTGAACAAGAAAGTTGGAGGCTAATATTACCCACTATGTGCATGCATCAACTGCTCTTCCTGGAAGAAAGAAACTATCAGATTGGTTTGGTGCAGTCATCTAGCAACAAAATTCCTCTAAGAAAATAGATAAAAGCTTTGACTGTATATGAGAACGGGACTGAGTGACCTCCCCTTGGGTTCCAAATAGGGAGTTCCCATCGCTCCCAAAAGACTAAATTCCATAGACTTCTATTGAGAGATAAACAGCTCAGTCATTATATTAAATATAATATATTATATATAATTCATAAACATTATTTCTCCACTACCTTTTATTGACATGTTCTTACTAATCTTATTATCTTCCATTATATTTTTTTCTGTAGTGCGAGTTATGAACTGACCAGCATAGTGGTCTTGTGGTAGAGTGTCCGCCCTGAGCCTGAAAGGTTCTGAGTTCAAATCCACGGTCAAGTCGGACCAAAGACTCTAAAAATGAGACCCAAAAAGCTTCCCTTCTTGACTCTCAGGATTAAGGGGTTGGATAGGGGGTTAAACCACCAATTTGTTCCAAAGCACGGTTGTGTCTGCGACTCACCGCTCCCCCAGGACATGGGTCAAATGAGGAGAACAAAGTTCACACCTAGGTGCCTGACAACTAATAGGATTGACTTTTGAACCAGTCAGATGCCTCAATAATGTTCAAAATATTTGACAGATTCTCTAAAGCCCACTTTCGAGTGGTAGGGGTGTGGCCTTCCAACATACTGCTGATTGGTGAGAGTGGTTGCCTCAGAAATGTTGACTGAAACGGATTTGGACAAATCGGTGCTTACTGGCGATTTATGGTTTCAATAAAGTGATGTCTGTATTGAAAGAACAATGGTGACTGAATTGACCTCCTTTGGTTTAAACCGGAAGAAAGGCATGTTCTATGAATGACTTCATACTCACTGATTCCAGATCTTTCATACAGTCAATGGGTCAAAAATAACTAATGAGTTTTATTCCAGAGTGCCTAATTACTGTATTAAATTTACGATAAAGCCAACATCTGCTATTAAGGTTCTTTAGTTTGATTTACTGAAAGAGAAGTATGTTGACCCTGAAGTGTAAATCACATCGACAAGTCAGTCAACGCAATAATATACTGTAGATCAAAAAGACAATTAAACAAAAAAAACATTTTAGAAATGAAAACAAGATTCCATGAGCCAAAAATACAATTACCAAAAAAAAAAAAAAAAAAAAAAGAAACAAACAAAACAATAGTAAAACAATTCAGGAAAAAAGGAAACTCCAGAAATCAAAATGAAATGTTCAATGTAAAAAGACCAGTCAGGTGGGTCAAGATGGAGAAAATAGGACAGTGGTTTGATTTGGACTCTTAAAGTGGCAACTTAACATTGTATGTGTGTGTGATTTGTGGCCGTGTGATCGTGCACACCCACTGCTAAGTGCAGCACCATAGGGACAACTGAAATGTTCTTTAACAAAAAGTGCAGCTCAAAGGGAAAATGCAATAAAATAGCCAAAAACACGAGTTCTAAACTTCAGGAGGGTTGGGAACAGCGGTCTAATCTACGAAGAAGGACACAGCAAACAGAAAGAAGAAAAGAACGGCAGGAGAAGGGGAAATGACAGGCCTAGAACCAGGCTCTGATTAGACGCAGGGGGCAACAGTCCTGAATGATAAAACAAGAGACAAGCAAAGGGGAAGTCACACACACACTGACACAAAACCAACTTTAGAAATAAAGCAAAGTAGCATTAGGGTCAGTCTTAAAAGGACAAAACAGTGTTGAGGACTCTAAGCCCAGCAAGTACAGAGATTAAAGGTGCAGAAGAAACATTTGTTTAAAACAGTTAAAAAAAATTGCCATCAAAGTGATAAAATATTATTAAAACAAAAAATCAATTAACCTCACAATTCCAGACTATTAGTCGCACTAATTATTTTTTCCCTTAGACTTGTTCCCTAAATAAGCATATCTATGTATGATAAACCTTTAATTTTGAAACTGCATTTTTTTATTTTTTATTCATAATTTTTATTTAAACTCAAGAACCACTGCAACCACAAGGGGGCACAATCCAACACTTTTGTGTGATGGTCCCAAGTCTGGATAAATGCAGACAGTTCTATTAGGAGATAGAGCTGGGTATCTATTGTAAATTCCAGAAACTATTCGATTCACAAGACATTGAATCGATTCAATTCCGATTTTTTTTTCCATTCTTTGAATTTTTCAATTTCACTCAATTTAACTTTTAGTTTACACATTTATACACATTTGTTTAGAAATACATTAATAATGACCTATATAAATTTAATATATTTACATTAATCTGATACAGTTCACATATTGTAAAATGTATTAGTGAAATATTAAGATTGTTAATATCATACAGTGTACATGGATTCTCGAAAGCCGAAGTTCTAACTAAAATGATTAGATCATTAACATTGTAAACATTGTTCTGCTTCTCCTGGAGGGCGTCTCAGTTTGGCCACTAGGAGGCGATCGCGCTACAGAAGTACACTTTATTCAAGAAGAAGACGACAGCTTAAGGGGAAAAAAAAACAATGTTTTGGACCACAAATTGTCTCTTTTAAAAATATTTCCTTAAAAGTGTTTGGAAATTTCATGCCTGTGAGTTTATAAAGATTCTTCATTTTGTCAGCAATGTATTTTTAGGCCGACCAAGCGTTAGCATTAGCCGTCCTACGGGGAATTCCATTAAATGTTAGCATCAAGCTAGCTGACTTTAGCTTTACGTGCTAAATCGATTTATGTCTTTTGTGAATCGATTCTTGATCAATTAAGCTTAAATCGATTCAAATCGATTAATCTCTTTTTTCAGCCCAGCCCTATTAGGAGATGTAAAATATAAACCAAATAAATCATAAATGAAACTCTAATGCAGATTAATTATTGTTTACATCAGTAAATATGACAAAGAACGCTTGATAGCTAATCCTCACTGGCTGCATTTTACAGTATTCACACAACTGGGCACATTTTATTGGTAAATGCAAATGATAAATGATAAGTCAGTCACTAAAAATTATAATTCTGGTTGCTTTGTTTTTTTTTTGAGCAGGGAGTTTGTTTCAAACAAAATTGTACCTCTCACTTCAACTTAAAGGCAGGGTGTTCTCAGGGCAAACACCTCTAAGAGGAAGCACACAGATTATATAGGACATGTCACCACACAGGAGCTGTATTACACACAGTTCAACAAACTTCAACAGCAAAGGCCCACATGGAGAGAACTGTTTGCTTTGCTCTCTTCTCAGCAACAGAAAGATGCAGGGGTCCGTGAGCTGCAAGTGGTGTTTTAAAAATGTATATGTCATATTTAACCCCTTGGTTTATAACACCCTGACTATTACTGGGATGACCTTTATGAGAAGTCTTTTCAACTAAATTTTAGCACACTTTTTTTAAATGATTCGAGCCACTAACAACATAAACTGGATAATGAAGACTATTTACCAGAAGGGCTACCCCGCACTGATCCTGCAGGTCCACCACCATGTCTGTTCTCCAGCTCTCCCTCCCCTACTTGATGCTGATTAGCTGACTCGAGTGTCTCACATTCTGACAGACTGGAGACACCTGCCCCAGGTAATTAACAGCAATCAGTGCATGGAGAGCTGGAAAACAAGCAGGGTGTTAAATCCTCAAGGACCAGGGATAGGCAGGGCTCTTTAAAGTTACAAACCAGCTTGGAGCTGAATGTTAAATGAGGTAAATAAGGATTGTGTGGTGCAATTTTTAAACAGATATCATAACTGTATGCACTGTATTGTAACGCACCATAAAGATGAAAACATTGGTGCTTGTTGGAACAAACTTTCGGAGTGTTGCAGTTTCAGTCTAAGGTCTGCTAGAGACTCACTGCCACCTGCTATGTACTTTTCATGTATAGAAATAAAAGCTGGAACCTTTAACCGTTTATGTAACTAAAGTAATTCAGTTGGATTTTGAACTTGAGAAAAATAACCTTGTGCTTTACAGTAGTCAAGGTCATGTCCAAATTCTTTCACTACTCACTATAATGTGCATTTGCCATTTTGTAGTGCTGTGCAAATCTAAAGTTCCAAAATCAAGTGCTCTGGAAATTTCCCAGAAGTCTTTGCGAAAAAACAGTTTGCATTGATGCTTAGTACATCGGCAAACATAGACCACAATGCATTGCATTTGAACAATTTTAGCAAAAAAAAAAAATAAAATGTTCTACTGTAGTTCTTTTTTGACAAACCAATCAAAATGTCCATCATCAGAACACAGTGGAATCCAAAATAGATGTCGTAAAATACTTTTATTGATTACATTTTCACTTAGTGAAATCGATGAAATCATAAATAAAATTAAATAAAAAGTAGAGAGCACGGTGTCCGCGTTGCCTTTAAAATCCAAGGCACTAAATAGTTCTGCACAATATAAATTTTTAGTCATCTGGGATTATAGTGGGAATTCAGACAAATGTTTATGCAATCAAAGTTGATTCTGTTGCAGAGAAAATTGTTTATTATGCAACACTTTATATTAGTAATATGGTACATAAAAAAAACACTTTTCTCCACATCAGAATCAGCTGATTCATGTTGATTGAGTAAACAGTCAAAAAGTTATGGTAAGTCTAGGAGTGTGTGTTATTTAGGTGTCGCAGGCGACCTCTCTAATGTTAAAGGGTTAATTCTATACTCAATTCACCTTGATTAGGTGAGGGCTCAACATTAGAGAATTCCACTGGAAATGTGTTCCGATGATCAACATTTTTTGGCTAATAACAAGTCATGGTTGCCTTTTTTTTAAAGAAACTCCTCAGTAAAACTCTACAGTAACTACAACTAAAATTTATCAAGTGTTAGTGAAAAAAACAATAAAAGGGCTTCAATTTTGCTGAGTAAGCTTACAGTATCAAACTTCTATATTGCACCTGATCAGTTAAATGTGCTGTATATGGACAGTCAGTGTGTGATGTTATTGGTTTGTAAAGTGCTCACTTGAAGCCTTCCAAAGTATGGGCAAATATACAAAGAGACTATTCCAAATATTTTCATATCTAAATGTACAAATATTGTTGAATCCATACATGTGTATGTTGCATTTTCAGTCTACGTAATTAAAACAGGTGGATTAAGTGTTCCAGAGGATAAAGCACAAATATATTTAGTGTTCTTATTCTGAGTTCTGATTCACCTTAGCAAAAAATCATAAATGAAACATAAGGAGAAAAATCATTTTTATTGTTCTGTACAAGTCAGAGCCGAGTGGCTTTTGTTCTCAAATAGTTAATTTTTCCCATAATTCCCAATGCAATGCACATTGACATAACCTGCTGTGCAGCACTTATTCTTTATCTTTGCAGCAGCAGCAGGAGATTTTTCAGACTTCTGGAGAACTACATTATTATTATCATCATGAGTGAAATAAAAATGTATTTTAAATTGCCAGGAAATATTTTACTCATAAAAAATTAAACATAGATTTGTATACGCGTAGCATTCATAGCACGACAAACATTTTCCCTTTGGAGCCTAAAGGCATACGGTAGCTTTTGCGCCTCTCTTTTTATTCCTTGATTGCCTGAACCAGCAAACATTTGCCTGTCGAATTGTTAAATGCATCAAGCTGAGTTAACAGAGTAAGAAAGCTGAGAGATTCCCTTCATTCAGTTTCATGGATCATGCAGAGGATCAAACTGACATTCGTGGATGTGCAGGCACGATGCATGTGTGCACAAAAAGTGTCTGGATGTGTAATTAGCAGTAGGTCACTTGTTGGTCAGAAGCAAAGAGTCACATTCTAAGACATGAACAGCATCTGACAGGCTGTGTCTAACGTGATCATGTGTTGTTTTTTTTTTGTTTTTTTTGCCCCAAACGCATGCAGCATACTGCTTTCTATTTACTTTGAAGAAAGACAGAACCACATATTGAGTTTGAATTGACTTAAAATAGTGGTAATAGCGTTCACCTATTGTTGCTTTAAATACTCTAGCTGTTGGTTGTATGCTTTTAATGCAGATATTCCCTATTGAAATAATGTAAAAAACTGTTCATCCAGCTCTTTTTTTTTTTTGACAAGGCCAGAGCTTCAGAAAAGGAATAAAAAGGGATGATCGTACAAATAAACAGAGATAAGTGATAGCTGAATCTGCTTTGCTGCAGAGTTTTCAAATGCATTTCAATGATCTCAGACAGATTTTTTTTTTTTTTTTTTTTTTTTGCATTTTGTCTAGATCAGTTCAAGGCACAGCAGGAAATTACAACAACTACAAAATGAAAGACAAAAAAAGGAGCAAGAAACAAATAAATAAATAATTGCACATTCATGAATAATGCAAGAACACCTCCAGCAAGTCGGTAACAACTGGCGCCCTTCCTCCCAGATTAATCACAAACAGACTCAGGGTGTGTCAAACACAGCCTCCGAAATTCTTGAATGCTGATCTTGATTAAACACGTCCTCAACCTGCCAATCTGTGCAAAGTGTGGTCACAGCGCGGCACTTTAAGAGCTTTCCTTTAACATAACAATGTCCTTGAAGGTTCAAGCTTTTATGCGGCGACAAAGCCGGCAGTTTCCCTGCAGCTCAGACTCCAAATCGCTCATAAAAAATATTTACTTTACAACTGGAGATATTTGCAATCTTCTGTGATGCCTCGTCTGCACATGCTAACCAGCCAGCTCTGTTTTGAGAGAACAGATTATTTTACGAGTAATTAGTATCAATCATCTAAACCACTAAAGGTTACAAGCATCTCTAATCACCAACGCATGCTTGAGAGAGTGGCTGCACTTTGTGTAAAAATGATTGTGCAGAAATGAAAACACAGATTTCTTTATTATTAACCTCTGAAGAGGTTGAAAAATCAATCAGGGTAGCCTGAACTAGAACAATGTGCAGCACACCAACACTGCCACCTAGCTTTTATTGTCCCATCAAATAGGCCACAGGATGAGATGTACAGAGCAGTAAAATACAATATATCTGAATACCATCACTTTGGGAGGAAGAAGTTGTGAAAGTGAAAAGCTAATGAGTATTTTAAAATATCTCAGTAAAGTTGGCAGTAAATGTTCCTGCTTATAGCAGCTTAAAGATGTCACCTCGCTGGTGATGATAAACAGCCAAGGACAAAAAGAAAAAAACAAATAGAAGAGAATGTGGGTGTAAATCACTTGGTACCATCTTTTAAAAAAGTAAATAGACTAATTTATTTTCTGTCTGCTTTTTTGTTCAGTTTCCACTAATCAACTTTAAAAGTTAAATCATCTTTCTGCATACTTTTATGCTCTTGATGTATTTTTTTCACTTTCTTGCTGAGATTTGCAATTAATTTGATATGATCTAAAGACTCTATGTCTGAGAACATTTTTTTTTATCACAAGTATATTTTATGCTTTCATCTTAGAACCGTCTTTTGTTTTGTTTGCCGTAAAGATCTGAGCCCAAACGTTTTAAAGCAAGACACACAAAAGTGAATCCTTCACTTGTGTTTCTAATTGACTGCTCCCATCGTGAGTTGCCACAGCAAATCACCCACACATATGATGTAGCTTTAGGATGGATTCAGACTGGACACATTTGGTTTGTTTAAAGAGAACCAGAGGTTGTTTCCTCGGGTAATCCGGAACAAACTTGCAGTTTGAATATGTGCAAGAGGACCCTGGTCTGAACCCAGGAATCGCTCTCTGACCCATCCTTGAATGGTCTCGGTTCATTTCCAATCACACTGAGCTTCACTTTCCTTTAAGGTTTCCTCAGTCTGAATAGGCTCTGTGCTTGAAGTGGAACAACTGGATCAAACGGCCACTGTAGCCGGCCATTACGGGATGTAAACATAGTAGGAAGGAAGGAGCCATGAGCCACAGATGAACATGAAGTAACGATGAGACACAGCGGCTCATTGAAATTTGGTCGGACGAATGCAGGCTCGATAAAACAACTTTTAATGCGATACAAATTACTTCTCAAGCTTTTCCTGACGATCTAAAGCGAGGACAGGCAACTCCAGGCCTCGAGGGCCACATTCCTGCATGTTTTCCAACATATCCTGCTCTGGCATGTTCTAATTGTCTGGACGCACCTGAACCAGGTAATCAATCATCAGTAGAGCTTGGATATCTGGAAATCATGCAGGCACCGTGGCCCTCGAGGCCTGGAGTTGCCTGTCCCTGATGTAAAGTCTTGATTCCACTGAGCGATCCAATGCAGTACGATTCGGTAAGGAGTGCTACGGTACGGTCCAGTTAATTCTATAAAGCATTTCCATTCAGTTAAGCCTCGCTTCCACTGAGCAGTTTATTTTTATGCCGTATGCATGGTGTAGAGCGCTAGCGTGTCATTGTAGCGCGACAACTAGAAAACAACAACAAAGGAGGTCATTCGTCTTTTTCTTGCTTTACTTTTTGTCTATCGTGTATAACAGGTATTGAATGTTCTTTGAAAGAAGATTGTAGGTGGCTAAGAAGAATACCGGAAACAATATCTTAGCGCTATATTAGTGCATTCTAATGTCGTCGTGGCTTTCTGCCAATCATCATTGGGTGACTACAGCCGCTCCACCCCAACTGTCCCATTCTATTTTTCTATGGACCTAAAATGAATGGGACCATAAAGAGGTACAGCTCAGAACTTAACAGGTCCGTTTTACAATGGCAACGCTCAAAATACCAGACCTATCAGTGGAAACGAGGTGTATATGTCATAAACACTTATCAGCACATCTTCTTAGCCTCTTTAGTAACCGCCTCTGCCGGACCAAAATAGCAGTGAAGTGCTGTACCTGACATTCATAGAGACATTCAAAATTGGTAAGCGAAATATAAAGATTGAATAAGTGAACCATCCCAACAAGGAATGCACCTGCATGATTACATTCTGTAGTTTCTTTACCTGCCACCTCCACATTTCTTGGCCAATGACTGAAGGGATTTTTACTCACATCGTTTTATTTACAAGCTTTGTTTCAAAACAGAAAAGTCTGGTTGAAACGCAGTCTGTATACAGACAAAACACAAGAATCCGGACTAAATTAGCCAGATTCAGTTTGGATCAACAGACTTTTCCAGTCTGAAAACAGCCTTCGTTTCCCAACAATTGCACTTCTTATCCCATCTCTCTGTATTTACTCAATAATAAAACTGAAACACTGGAAGGAGCCTATATGGTTGCACCAACTTACTGATAGTCATGGGCAGTCTCCCATTCAAAGACTCGCCACACCCCACTGAGCTTTCTCAGATAAGATCGACATGTCAAGGTAGCATATCTGCTGCAATATTCTGGTCTGCCTCTATTCAGGTAAAATTTTAACGCTGAAATAAACAGCAGAATCTCATCATTCATCGTTTGGATCACATGTTTCTGCTCGGTCACCAATGACACACACAGCGATGACAGAGGGAAACCCTGTCTTTGCCTTTTTTGATAACGGCATGCAGAGATAAGTATGAAAGGAGCAACTCTGGAGGGGATTTAGCAGCATCGCAGGATCAGTGGGAGAAAAAATGATAGAAGGAGCCGCTCGCAAGCCTTTAGTAATGCAATGTCTGTCTCAGCGGGCCATAGAAAACATTATTCCACAACAAGTCCTAAAAAGCACCGAACTACACTGTCTTTAACAACAATGTGCAATGTTCTTTGACATTGTTTAGGAGATTTAGGAGTTAAAATGAAACTGACAAACAATATTTATTGTATATAATGAATATTATAAACAAAGTGCTTTAAGTTTGCTTCACTTTTACAGAAAATATTTCAAATAGGACTGCTTTTTACCATTTTTCCACAAAAATAAAATTATATATATTGTTTTAATTCTTTTCTGTGTTGCTTCCCTTTTTGCATCAATCTTTGTCAAATGAGATAAAACCCTAAATTCTAGTTTAAGGAAATAATTGCCATAAGTCTTCAATGTATCCCTCTCTACGACTAATGAAATACAAGATTTAATGAGTTCAAGTTAATAAATAATAGAGAAGCAAATCTCCAATTAATCAAATAGGAGTGTCTTTGACATTCATTTGTATACTATTTCTATTTCTTTGCTATTACTATTGATAGTTTCTTTTAATGTTTTATGTAAAGCGCTTTGAATTGTCTCTGTACATGAAATGTGCTATACAAATAAACTTGCCTTGCCTATACAACCGTGTGGTTTAGTATTCAGTGTTGTGAAGTTATTGACTCTTTATTTGTAAAGGACAGCAGCAGTGGAGGCTGAATAAAACGTTAGTGAGAGGATTATAATTCCTGATTTAGTTTGAAAAAAGGAACAGTCCATTCCATGTTGCTTCAGTTTGTCAAATAATGTTTTTTCACCATCCGAACAGTTTGACACTAAATGTGTGCACTGACAGATTAAGATAATCATTTTAGTCAAGATAAAGATTAAAAAATACTTTTTGAAAATACAGTTTTAACAAAAGTTGGAAAAAAAATCAATACATTGTGATTGCAATTTCTCACTGGAATAAAGGGGAGTCCACAAGTGCAGGTTTGACATTGAGTTAAGGCGATGAACCGGACTGCTGAGAATGCAAACAGGTTGCAGTTTGAGCTGGTTGCCTGCTGGGCATCCAGGATATCTGTGACTATCCTGTGCATGCTTGACTAAGTAGGTCATCATTAGAATGCAGAGAAATGTTTTCCCCAGGTGCTCAACAGAAAACATCACAAATTAATATACAAACTACAATTCTTTATTCCAGTCTCGCAGACGTGGGTATTTAATGAATCGAACTGTCTTTGAGGTTATGAATACACCTGTGCGTGCAGTCAGCCTGTAAGTAAACAGCATTCTACCACCCCGTGACATCAGGCTGTGTGCAGATTGGTTTGAAAAGTTGGCTTAAAGATAGAAAATGACAAGAGTCAAAGCTGTGCTTTGGGTGATGCAACAGGCCTGCCAGCGCTGCAAAGACCTGCTGTTTTTTCCACAGCGAATTCCAAATTTTTCAGAGGCGGGGGATCTGTTCAGTCCAATGATTGCACAGAGGCTGGCGAGTGCTGCCTGCCACAGCTTGTGTGTACCAGCATCTTGAGTCAGAGACACATCTATAGGCTGCTGTCTTGTTGTTTGGGAACATTGGCAACAAGCAGCTGCTAAATGACCAACAAATCAGCAATTATTGCTAATTAGAGAGTGATTATTGGCTGGAGAAGAGAAATGTGCATAAAAACTTTCTGTGCTGTAACAAGTTGTAACAATACTTATATAACATAAGAATAAATGAAAATGATAATATAGCAGTTGTGTTTATTTATTCATTTACTGATTCATAATTTGGTTCTAATTGTTTTTGACTAAATAAAGCACCAGGTTGTCATGTTTCATCAAAATATTAGTTATACATGACAAAAACAATGTTATTTTTTTCTTCTCTCTGCTTTTCCTTTGTTAGCTGCGCACGCGGTGAAACGGCGCGCGCGCGTTTCATTATTAATTAAGAAACGTTGTATTTGCTCCAATCATTTCTAGTCGCGCGGAGTTGTTCCCAAGCCGAGTAATGTGGTCAATAAACGAATATGAATTTTAAAAGAAGAAAAATCAAGAAGTCTCTATAGTAACTGAAAGAAAAGACTTCTTACCTTTTCTGTAAATTACAGGCGTGCTCCTCCTCCTCCTCTTCCTCCTGTCGTCCTTTTTGCTGGGATGGTGAAGAACGCGGTGAAGGTGGGGCAGTTGCTTCACTTCTTCCAATTGAAGGGGCTGTTCCGGTGACTGGGGTGCAGAAACAGGAGGGGGGTTAGAGAGCAGAGGACGCGGGGGTTGTCGAGCCCCTGCTCCCGGACACTCAAGCTGATGCTCGGATGCTGCGACGCTCATCTGATGCTCCAAGTCTCTTTCTTTTAAAGCGCACATGCTGCTTCGGTCACGTGACCCCTCCCAGCCGCCCAATGCTTTCCCTCCTTCTCCCACTCCTCCATCCATCCCTCCACTCCTGGCAGGAAAGAAAAAAAAAGAAAGAAGCTACAGCTTTACCATTCACGCGCTCTTTTCTTGCTGCCCATTTAGCATACAATTAGCTTTTGTGGAAGAACTAACAATGCAACACCTCCATGGAACAATTATGGCTTAATTAAAGGAAATCCAGCCCTTTTTTTTACCACTTAGTCTATATGATAAAAAGATAATTATGCCAATTTTCTCTGTGCCAGTTTTTTCGTATTATTTAGAAAACAAAAGCCAATAATTATGTATTGTTTGTTGCTGCCGCGCTGCCTTTAAAACGTCTATCTTTAATGTTATAGCATGTCCATCAGATTTTTCCTCCCTCAGGCACCCCCCCAGGTAAAATACTTCATGTCTCTGGTAGTACAAAAAATTTACAAGAAAACTAAAAAAAAAAAAAAATCAAGAATCTGCAAATGCTTGTGGTTGACTCAAGAAAGTAAAAAAAGAAAATAAATCATTTTTAAGAAACATGATGAAGTCTCTCTTTATACTAAAAGAATTGATCGTTTTAGCCCAGCTTGTGTTTTGTAATTTGCCACTGCTGTGGGGGGGAAAAAACCTCACCAGTCATGTCAGCTGTCATGTTGTCAAGCAGTAATAACGTAATATTGACACATGAATCCAGAAGAAAAAGCGTTTTCTCAGGTATAAATGACAGAAGGGTTGGTGATATGACAGCATGAAGATGTTAAGCAGCATCACTGCAGTTTTTGAGGTGTACCACCCTTATAGACAACCTAAAGGAACTCAAAGTGACACTTGTTTGCCTTTTGCTTCAACAATTTTTACCTTTTTCTCTTTGGGTAAATTCCCAAAGCGCAGTGGGTTAGAGAAAAGAATAAGTTCACAAATGTCAGCTGGATTTATAGTGTTCTGCATTTGGTCATCATTCTTCCTACGCTATATGAATCAACATTACTTTGAAAGATGCACTGATTTGTCATAGAATGAGTGATTTGGTGAATAAAATATAATCTAAAGTATGAGTGGACAGCAGTAAGTCACTGATAAATTAGTATCACAGTCCCTAGACACTTTAAAGTCCCACTCCAATTAATAACACATTTAATAACACACAATTATTACATATTTGTTATTTCTACTGTAAATTATTGGGAGGCACAGATTCTGGCTGGATCAGCAGGGACCTGACAGAATCTGTGTTCCCTCTTGTTTCACGAAGAATATGTGGTTAAAAAAATCAAATAAGACAGTAAAGTCACAAAAGTTCCAGAATAAAGTCTGTTGTTCTCATTCACCTTCTTTTATGCTTTTTGGGACAAAATATGAGTGTTAAAACCGTGCAGCACTCTGGGGTTGATAGTGGTGTCAATCACAAACAGCTAAAAAAAAACTTAAACTTCACCCACACATTGAATAAATTAAAATGCTGCGTTCTTCTAAATGTTTTTCATTATTTAAAAAAACAGGTGATGATATCAGCAGCAGTGAGTGGACAAATGACTGGAGCAGATGAAAATTGATGACAAGAATCATGAAGATCAACCAACCGGTGCTGAAGCTACAGGAGGGAAACCAGCAGCTCCTCCTATAACATCAGCACCAAAATATGATATAAAAATATCAAAAACACAATTTCACTTGAGTGGGTCTTTTATAAAATATAAAACAAGAACGTATCTTTCTACAATGCTGTTCATTCACTTTATGCACTTATTATAAATACCCATGTCCATAAAGAAGTGTTCCCTTTTACCTTTACAGGTTTTTTTCACAGGGATGTGAGGCTCAACACTGATCGGCAGTTGTTGTTACACAAAGGCTTCCCATTCACGGTTAGGAATGAGTCATTTGTTGTGTATGTGTGGAAGACTTTTCTTAGTATGTCGGTCTCTTTTTTTCCCATAAATGTGGGATGATAGTCCAAGGGCAAACGAATTGGCATCTGAGGTAATTTATCCTTCAAAAAAGGAGCTGAGTTGATTTAAGTCTACTCATCAGTCTACATGTTTAATTAACATATGACGTAAGCTCAGATACAAGGGAAAAGCCAGAAAAAGCCAAAGGGAGTACTTTTTTGCAGTACTTTTTGTTCAAAATACCACTTAGTCACCTCCGTGGTAAGATGTTGCGGATGTGTCTAACCAGGAGGAAGCCCACGGCAGTCTTAAGAAATTTTGCTTTTCAATACGTCTGGAAACTCTTCAGAAAGTTTCTAGAAAGAGTCGAGATGATTATAGATTTGGACTTCAGTGCTCGGACTGCTGTATGAAGCCATCAACACAGGACCAATTACCTCAAATGTGACCATTAGGAATCTAAAAGACAACCAAAGTTGGGAAAGCTTATTGACTAGACTTTACTCCACCTGACAATATTCTGATAATGTAGGACAAAGTAAAGTGAGAGTTGAATTCACTCATGGGTGCACTTACCTGCATTCTTTAAAAACTGTGCCCTTAATGATGAAAAAATGGTTCTCTATGGATAGACTTAAACAAAAAAACTGTAGGTGGATGGATCGCTTCACTCTAAAAATAAAATCAATACTTCACTCTCATTGGTTTTAGAAGTTATACAGTCATTGTTGTCACGTAATGTCCTCTCAAATTTAACAAAAATTCATTCAATAATCTTTCCATACTTCTGACACATCTGTCACCCTTCCTAATATGAGACTTTTGGGGGACTTTATTCATTTGGACAATATCAAAAGCACAACAGAGACCTCACATTCTGTGGACAGGTTTGGACTGTAGCAATATGTCAACTTTCCAAATCATTCCAAAAATATTTTTGAATTTAATTTATTTTGTTGCTATTCTTGACTGTTGTCTTTTCCTTATTCTGATCACCTGTTCTCAGTCAATTCCTGCAACCTCCGGAATGCCCCATGGTTCTGTCGGAGGGCAGATAGCCTTCATCATTTATCCCACACTAACTCTCTTTATTTTATTTTTTATGAACACCATATTTATTTCAACTGAATGACAGCTCACCTCTATCCTACATCCCGCACACCTCACCAACTGCCTCCATGAAATATAATATATTCTGGTTCACATGGTAATTTTTAAGCCAAAAAAAATCTTATTTGTTTGTGCCAAATCCAATCTAACCAGAGCTCTTTGTCTGTATTTGTCTATAGTTCCTCCATCTTTCTCCTCTCATGTTGAGAGTTTGAGCATCATCTTTGAGATCAAACTTTGTTTTTTTATACATATATGTATTTTTTGTCCAGTCCAGCAGCTGAGCAAACAAACAAAAGCTGAGAGTCTCTTGGGTTGAAGTGACTTTATTTTTAAAGCTAGTGTTCTGTCATATACTCCATGGGAGAACATGTTGTATCATAAACCCGTCCTGTATTTGAAAAATTAACCCGATTTATTGAATAATGTTTTTATTTGTATTATTTTAGGTTATGGACCAGACAGAAACAAATGAGTGGCAGATGTGGAGGGAAAATTTGAGGAGACATTGTTTGAAGGAAAGGGATATGGGATAGTAGAGAAGGGGTTGAAGAAACAGAAACAACAAAAAACATTGGATATGAGGAGAAAAAACATAAAATAGACAACAGAAGTTGCTTGAGGCTTAATGTTATCAGTGTCATAAATAAATGTTTACAGAGAGGCAGTATTTTTGTGCACAACAACACATCTACACACTCTAATATCCACTAAACAACACAAAACATATATAACTACTTCTTGCACAAGCACGAACCTGAAACAACTCCACTATACGGGCATAGCAATCCATACACAAACATACATATTTCACACATTAGACATGTCTGTTCGCACAAAAACATCAATTTTAGTGCAGAGGTGAGCAGGCAAGTGCATTCAGGTGACTCTTTTCCTGCTATGATGTACCACAATGATGTAGAATCCAGAAAGGAAGGTGTGCATAGAGCTTGTGGAATACGCGGCACTGCATCACAATCAGCCTAGCTCCCCCAGATCCCCCGATCCCCTGAAAAGACAGCACCACAGAGAGCATCATTGGAGCACCCATTAGTTAATTTTCACTCCTTTGGACAACTGAAAGAAAAACATTTGTTTAGGTTTTCCTACTTTTTATAAATTAGTTTGTCTTTTGTATTTTACTTGTTTATATCAGCAAGATTCTGAAAGGCATCTTATATGTAAAATGCATTATCCTTACTAATAACATCCAGATAGAGCAATGTGACATGAAAAACAAATTAAAATCAAGAGACTAAAAACATTTATTAAAGATCACAAGCCCATCATTGACATGCATTTGACATGAGCAGTCACATCCTGAATGCAGGTTATTTCTGTGAGTGAATGTAGTGCCTGCTTGTCATCCACACACCCATCATTACAGGCAGGCGTTGAATAACATCACAACATTAGAGAAACATTTCCATGTTTCAGTAATGGTGCAGTTGTGTTATGCAGCAGCAGAGCTCACAGCTGCAGGTAAAAATCATAGTAGTCAGGAATACTCTGCGTGGAGAAAGATGCTTCCCAAACACTGAAGTGAAATGATTCAATCCTAAGAAAATATCCTAATTTTAGATTATGAGAGGTTTTAACCAAATAATTCCCAACCTAAGTGTTAGGTCTCATTTATCAGTCACAATGGTTTCTCTTACTGCTGCTATTAAAAATATTATGAAATCCTTTATCTAAAACTACTAAAATGGCCACAGAGATAGATTTTGTGGCTTTTATTTCCTAGCTTGAAACCTGCAGCTGGAAAACACTTGAGTCAAGTGTTTTCGTGTTGAATCTGAACTTGTGAGGGAAATCCTCCTGACTGTGCCCTTCAATAAAACATGACAAACAGCCTGCAGTGGTTGAGCATCTCTTGTGTAACAGAATTATTTCGATGCATTTTAATGAAGAGCACTTTACCTCAACCCTCAGTCCTAAATAACGTTGTCCCACTTCTGCTGCTATGAAGCCTGGAGATCTTCTCTGCAGAGTCCCAATTCTGTTTTTGGGAAGCCTCTCCGTTAAGTGCTCGGGCTGAATTCTGATGGTTGGCTGATTTAATCTACAGCTGCGCCTGAAGTCGACGAGTGAGGCAAGTAGCTGCAGAAGAAAGCTGCTGTACGCGCTAAAAGGATTTATCGGCCCTGAAAACACATTTGTGGATGTGTTATGCACTTCCGCTGTTGCTCACTTCATTCTCATCTGTTTCCTTTGCCTTGTTTCTGTCAGTCTGTATCATGTTTGATGGTCGTCTGACCCGCCTCATCCTGGTAAATTTAGAAATAGGATTAACTTCTGAGCTCGAGAAGAAAAGTGGGACTTCTTGACCTTTCTGAGTGATAATTATGGAAATGACCAAACTGGCAGTTTGCACATATTTCTCTTTCTTGAAACAATTTGGCCTTATTATTCTATTCCCCACGTCTCCTGGGCTTCAATCTTTGTCCAGCCTTATCCCACAGGAGAGCACTGAAGAAATAAACCATCATAAATGAACCATACAAATCGGAAATAAAGTTCATGTCATTGCAAGCTTTCATTACCATTAGAGCAAGTCTCCAGAATAATAACAAAAGCATTTAATGTTGGTACATATTGTGACATTATTTATTAAAGGGAAAATGTAATAATTTTTATTCATTAATTTATTAATATTACAAGTTTACAATGAAGTTGTAAAATGTATGCACTAATTTGAAAAATAACGATTCATTTGATTAGAAAACCTTTTTCGTTTAAGAGATTTGACAAATAAGGACCTTTTCTTATCATTTTCTTTATGCTGCTGATTTTCTATTTCAATTTGCTTAACAGTTTACCTTCTCTATTTAGCTTTGTGTGACTCTTGGGGCTTTAAAGTAGAGAAATAAATAAATGAATAAGTGACTCTGATTGGTTCGACTGTCACACGTGGTTGATGTGACAATTATCTCCCCAAACTGTCCAAAATGTAATCAGTCCTACCAGAGCACAGTCAGCATTAAGATATAGATATTGCATAACGCATAACATTACATAACACCTGCACAGTCACATCACCATGCTTGCGCTGGCTAACCAATCAGAAAGCTGTTTACTACCAAGGAGATGATTTCTTTTTCTCTCAACATAAGAACCAAAGTGTCATGCAAAAGCTTTGTGGAGAAGCTAAACGGTTTAGCAAATCCAGCAGCAAAACGCATCTGAAAATGCAGCAGGGGTAACAGGATTTTCATAGGGGAGGTAAAAACCTTTTTAACCTATAAAATGAAAAGGGTTTATAATCACATTAAGGTATCACTAGGTTTTGCTTCTCCTCATGTGAAAGAAAGCATTTAAAACTGTTTTTTCAAATCAACATTTATTAATCAAATTTTATATTAAAAATTGCCCTGTTTTTAAAACACTTCAAAATGTAGGGTTACAAAATACTTTACAGCATAATTTATTTATTTACTTATATTGCTGTACTAGAAATCACATTTAGCGATCTTTATTCATCTTCATAACTAGTTGTTAAAATGCTATTACTATTTTAAATTCCCTCCTGGTCCTTTTATGCTTTAGACTTGGACCAGCAAGGAATTTTATAATAGATTGACTACATAACTAGTATAAATAGGTGAAATTGTTTTGTCATAATTGGTTGGTAGATTATCTCCATTATTTTGCTTTTTTATTTCATTTTTCCAGTTTGTAAAATAACGAGTAGATATTTAGGTTTCATGTATGATCATTTGTGTGTTTTATATTTATTTTGAGTTTTACCAAATGTTACCAACAGATCAGCTCAATATTTTTCAAGTTATTTGTTATCAAATCACCAATTGATGTACTGTTTAAAAAAAAAAAAAAAAAAAATCTCATGACAAGACATAAAGACCAAAAGATTAAACTCCTTTGTCAAAAAAGCAAACTAGTGAGTCTGAATTCCTCTTGGCAAAGAAATTTTTATCTCCCATTATTCCATTTTAATGTGAGGAGCCAGAGGTGTAGGACCCAAAATACACATCGTCAGACTTTACCTTTCCACTTGGTGGACAAGCCAGCAACATTGTTGCCAGCGTCATACCATGATGCTGGGTTGACAGTGACTTACCACTGAGCATTGCTCGCGGAACGATACTGTATGATTTTTGGTTTTACAATACCCCCGCACTGCATCATGGTAACTCTCTGCAGAACCCTCAGAACCCTATCTTATTGGCAATGGTGTCGCCAGCAAGATACAGTGGTCGTTTAATATACGCAGTCCTGTTTGTTAATGTTACGTCACCGCAAGCTTATTTCAACGTACTTGCAATAAATTTCCTGGTAACTTACCCGTATAGCGCACTTCTGGTACTGCGATTTTTCAGCTGTCAGAGGGTACTGTTTTTCTACGAGTAGTTATTTACCTTTAAATATTAGCTATTCACTATATTATGAGTGAACAGCAATGTGCTAAAAAAAATAACTAAAAAAAAGCGTAAATATGCACGCGAACGCACACATTAACATGCACAATGCATATAAATGTGTGTAGGTAAAATATAAAAAAATCAAGATGACAACATTATGCACTGGATGTTAATTTCCTTTTAATTTCTCTTTTTCCATTGAAAGAAAAATGTCACAATAAATCAACATCTCTGAGGGGTAGCATCTTCCAGAGTTAGCAGGGTAAAAGGTGCAAATATTGCGTTGGTAGAAATAAACTTTGGTAGATAGAGGTCAAAATAAATAAAATAAAATAAAGAAATTAACACAAGTTGCACAAAAAAAAAATCATATTAGACAGCCAGTTTTTTGCAGGGTGGTGAGGTAGGTTGTCTCTGTTCTTCTTCACTTGTCCAGAAAACTGAGGCGACTGGTCATCTGTGAAGATAGGTATGCCCCAAAATGGACGCAACTACACTTTAAGAACACATTGTCTACCTTGTACAATGTATTTGCTGTATTAAACTCGTATCTAATTTGAAGTTTTACACTCAAATCCCGTCAGCTGCTGTAGGAAGGTTGTGACATGAGGATTAATGTGAACAACCTTTCACTTCACCACAGTCCCAGTCTTTCTGCTCGTGCCAACTTTGGAGGTACATTTAGCTCCTTCTTCAGGGTTGATCCTGACAAAAACATAGAATATAATATTATAAACTAGTGTATTACAAGAACATGAAGTTGTGTTTGGAAATTCATTTGGAAATAATTCATTCAACATATAACAATAACAATGTGAATGTTCAAACATACCTTTGAATAGTTCCAATGTGGTGCATGCAGCCTCTTGATACCCCAGGTTGAGCACATAAAATTATGCAAAGAAGACCGATAGTGCATCAGCAAAGGTGTTTTCTTTGTCCACTCTTTTTTTTTTTTCATCTTTAATATGAAATCTCAGATGTACACAGAGAGTTGTAAAATTTTGACCAACAGACTCACATCCAGGAATTTGACATCTGAGGTCACCTGTGAACTTTGACTCCTCCTCAGTGGTCTCCCTTCCTCTGTCATTTATGCATATGCTAACGGAAGGCAGGGAATGTTGTGAAAGTGGCATTACAAGTCCCAATTCCTCAAGAATATCTATGATTTGCCATGTGTTTATGGCTTCTAACATGCAGACTAAACAGTATAAATTTATGTGTACAGAAGCCACACAATTTACAAAAAACACTTATTCTATGAAGTTAATAGATCAATTTCTGTCCAAGAATAATTTCAGCTATGCAACAAAACTACCAGCAATATGATTACTCACAGATAGTTTGAACTTGACATAAATATTCTCAACAGGCCCGATAAATGTAGGCCACAAAATTAACAGGAGACAATTATTCTGTACCTTAACCACAAAACATCTTTTATGTCCAAGTCTAGAAAAGGTCATCTTCATCAAGTAATTCAGCACACCACAATATTTAGTCTACCAGTTGTTTCTACCAGGAAGCATTTACTTCTACTTGTGCAGTTTTATTGTAGATGCACACTGCCTGTGTGAGTTACTGCCACCTACTGGTGTGCAGTGTGGGTGGAAGTACTAACTGTTTTCTTTTGTTCTTTATGAAGCGTCTGTGGGCCTCATGCTTTTCATCTGGTGAAAATGATGAACTGCACCTGCAAGTGGACAAAGGATGCCTACCAATACTCAGCCTTAAGTTGGTACCAGTCTCAAATTAAAATATCTTAGCAACAGTCACGAGTTCTCCTTCACCCTATAAATATTTTGGGGGAAAACTGTCTGACTGATGTGTGGGCACGTCACTGTAAATATGAAATAAAGTTTTACGAAGTTTTGTTTTAAAACTGCAACAGAAGTTTTGATTTTAAAATCTACTCCTATTTCCTGTTTCTCTGGCTTTTCAAGTATTTACGGACTGGAAATGAAACTCCTCAAGCTTGCGTTGAGTAGCAGAGGGTGGACTTCAGAGGCAGACATAACAGTGGTGATGTAAACATTCCAAGTGATTAGTAGCCCTTCTATTTTTTGGTGTCAACACAACGCAACAGAGGCCGTGTAAATCCATTTACCAACAATAATTTGTCACCACAGCTCTAAAAAACGCAGTAGATTTGAGCTAATATTTCCTATAAAAAGTAGGAGAAGAGAAAATTTTAAAAAATGACAGTGTTTAGTTTTAATTACAGGCTCAAAGGGACCACTCTAAACAGAGACAGATCTCTCCACCAATTTGTCAAATGTTTTCCTGTCCCTAAATGTAACATACCACAAATACCCAAATTGTGTTGACAATGATGTCAGAGGTATTTCCTAATCTGTTTCCTTTAGGACAGTGAGATGCATTGAAAACTATGGAATGTCAGTGAATTTAGTTGCATAGACATGCAAGTTACTGTACTTCACTGCAAGCATATGACAGGGATATTTTACTGTACATTTTACAGTAATACACTATGGGGATTACAGTAGAATCTATCATAATGCTGTATAGTGCACCTGTTTCAGCTAAAACAGTAGCATGCAGTGACAACTATGGGATTATGTTTAATCAAGTTACATTGACATGCAAATTACAGTACTACACTAAACATTAATTTTAAATATTTTACTGTTAATTTTACAGTAATTCCCTATTGGGATTTACAGCAAAGGCAAACAGTGCAGGAGACTGAACTTTATGGCAGAAACTTAAATTTAATCACTTTAACATGACAAAACCCACAAAATAACTCAAAGGTGAAAAGCAGATGACCTGATTAAAAAAAAAGAGAATGAAAACCAGACGTGTAAATACACTGAGGGTAATTAACTGAAATGACAACAGCTGTGAGTAATGATTAATATAAACCTGGTGTGACTGACAGACGGGAAACGTGAAAACAGAACCTTACAAGAACCAGTTAAACTAAACAAAACAAAACAAATCCAACAACACATTCTGTCATTTACATATCCTGAGATTTACTTTTTAAAGTAAACTTCTTTCTGTGAAGCAAGAGCACTAACCACTGCACCACTGTGCAGCCTAAACTTTTATCTAGCGTTCATTTGTTCACAGTTATCTTTTAACTGTGATTGTGCAGTTTTCAGCCTACATTAAAAAAGCCTATATCATATTTAAAGACATATTTTCTGCAGCATTTATATACGTTCACTCTGGGTTTTGGGCTGGACAGCTGGCATATTGTTATTCCAGCATTCCTTTGTTTTAACTCTCTTACTAGCTTACAGCTCCTCGCAACCCCTAGCTAAGTTGCTAAACATAAGTGTAGCTTCTTTAGAATTCACTGAAGCTATTCAAAATCCTGTCAAGAAAAGATCTGTTCAGTGCAAGCTCCTGACATCAAACATAATTTTTTTCTCTTTTCTTCTACAAGCTAAAGACACATTCTCATTCCTGACTCGTCACATATCGACGAAAGACATGATGGTTTTGTTAATACCTTGCACACATTTTACTCAGTCCCTCTCAGTGTGAAACTAAATCAACACAGACCACAGTAAAATGAGTTCAGCATAAAAACTATCTTTTGATCATCATTTTGATTTTCACAGTTTGTGTTCTATTTTAATAGGAGCCGAGTATTTTAATTTTTTTTTTCCATCATTGCCATTCTTGTAGTTTACAAAACGTGCACATTTTAAAAACTGTTCCTATTTTGTGAGAAGTCCAGTTGGTCTGGGACCACATCTTCAGCAAATTGATATAGATTTTTTGCAACAACTAAAGCTTATTAGAAGCAATTCAATAATCTCTCCTAGCTCTGCTGTCATTAACTGGAAGGTTATTAGATTTTTTACAGAGAGGGAAAGTTGAATCTGCAAAACTAGAGTGTGACATTCAGAGCACGGGCGGTGGTCAAGGAGGCTCTGCCCCAGGACTAACAATCACACAATATTCATCCATTTTACTGGTACTTACAACTAAACATAAATAAATGTTTCTGATTATTTTTGCTATGACTTTGTTATGGATTATGATGTCAAGTGTCCAACAAAAGCCTAACTGATTTAAACGAAAAAGGGTCAAGGCTAATCACGTTGTGCAAAACAATAATTAGCTTATGGAAAAAATAAGCTCAGAATGTACAAATCTACATGTTTTAAAACTAATGTCTGTTGAAGATAATGAAATTGGTGGACTCCGAAAAGCAAAGTTAATGGCCTAATTTTAGTTCTTCATGAAGAACCACAAGCTTATGTTATAAATATGTTGACAATTGATTGATTAAAATAATATTTGTGTGCATGTAAACATATAATTGAAATTCTGGTATAAAATTGACTCTGGAAAAAACACAAACAGCACAGCCATCAACAAACGTTTTGTGAGAACAAAAAATTCCAGATTTCTAACACAAAAAGAAGACACTATGCGTTCTACATAGAGAATGAGAAAAAAAAATCACCTTTGCTGCAAACACTGACATGTTCACTGGAGCTCATGCTTCTTTTGTGGCTTCCTTGTCACTTTTTTGGCAGGATAGTGAAAGATGGTGTAAAATGTCTTTTAAATCATGCAAAGACTTAACAGAAACTGTGCGTGCTTCATTGACCTGCGGGAAATATAGATCCACCTCCTGTTTAAACAGGATAATGAAGCACACATGCAGAGTCATGATTCTTAAGCTGCAAAAAAATTGTTTTTAAATGACATTCTAATGCAGAGGCTGACTGCAACAGCAAAAAAACACCTCTTTGATTCTTAAATAACAAATGGAAAAAAAGTTATATTTTCAACATTCTATCAGTTTATTTTGACTTTGTATTTTATTCCTATTTATTATAGAATTTTTTATATATGTGAAAACTTGATAAAGCAACTTGATTTTTGAAATAAAATTCAATGAAAATCAGGTTTTTTGTGTTTTTAAAGGTGTTATTGTGGCATATTTCTCACGATGGAGGACATATATACTAAAATTTGTAATCCTTCTCATTACAGTACAGTACTAACAGCAGGGCTGCTCATTCCTGATCCTTGATATCCTGACTGTTTTCCAGATCTCCAAGCCAAACAGCTGCTGATTAGCTTAATCAGGTGTCACCATGTTGTGATTGAATGAACACACCTGGTCCATATAATTATCAGCAAGCAATGGCTCGATAACTGGAAAACAGGCAGCTATAGATCTTGAGGACCAGGAATGAGCAGGCCTGACTTAGAGGGTGTTTAAGTGGTATTTACATGGTATTCTCTTTGTACTACTAGGTACTTAGAAATACCTAGTAGTAGGTTGAATATAAATACTCTGACGGTCTCACAGTACAACTTAAATACACAGCAAGTACCATGCAAGTACAGAGTAGGTACCAAAAAAAAAAAAATCGAAATACCATGTCAAATATCTAGTCAGTACTGCACTCTAAAAGGAAGTGCTTCCAAGAATGACTATCTCAGAACTACATTGCTGAGTACCTGTATTAATTTTTTTAAATTGTTGTGAATAAGAGGTGGTAAAAAAAAAACAAACAAACAAACAAAAAACAACATTTGAAGCAGAGCTTAAAAAAAAAAAAAGTAGGGTTCTAGGTCCCTCCCCTGCTGTGTTCCACCGCGGGAATGGGAAGGGTGGGCTGGGTTGCACTCAGCAATGATATTGCCCACAACTCAGAGGCAATTTTCTAATGCACAGCTTTCACTCTGCAGAAACTTTGTGCTAGAAAATAAAAGTTTTTGTATATTCTGCCTAAAATGTCCTAATCATAATCATAGGACTTGTAATTACTGCTTTTAAAATAGATCAAAAAATGATTGGAGTGAAACTTCAATAAATTGCTGAGAAAAATGTGCATGCAAGAGAGGATACAAACTTTATAGCAGGTTCTGATCACAAATTAGGAATACAAAACCAAAAGAAAAACAATAACAATAAAGAGGATTTCCCTTAAAGCACACTAAAAACATAATAAAGTTGCATCTCCTGGCGTTTATTTAATTCTTTGCTATACAGTCTGTGTCAGCATGGTAGAATTTAGAATACAAAGTTTCCTAATCTCATTTGTCTGCTTTTAGAAATTGCTTTTGTAATCTTGTCAACCTCTAGGAACACTTGAAGCAGCGAGCTGATTTCATTCACAGAAGGAGATCAGCTGATCACATTAAACCTCTAATTTGATTCCATTCTTCCATCTTCAGCAAGCAGAGACTAAAAGGTCTCTTTCAGGATCCTCTGTCAAAATGACTTAAGAGGATCTACATGCTGCTTCAGCCAGATGTCAGACACAAACAGACTCCACAACAGCACACCAGGACAGTTTTAGGTAATGGGAATTATGCTAATTACACTCACTTCAGCTTTTGAAACAGAGAGCTGATAAAACACTGTGATTCACATCTATTTATACTCAATTTCTCTGTAACTTGTTTTAAATAAGCTAATGTTGCTTTACCAAATCTTCGCCTCACAAAACAAAGGATCAAATCTTTTGAGTCTCAGATTCAAGCTGGAATCTTTCTCTGCTAATATGAGCTCTGGTAACGCTCACACTCATGGTCAACCATTGAAATCAGAATATTTTGCAAAACCCATTTGGTTTCCAGTGCAAGGACACTGTCTGCCTGTTAGGGGGAGGATCCAGACGGCCCAACAGATCTGTATTTATTGCTCTGACCTTGGCTCAGGACAGAACAAAAACTTTTCTCTGGTAGACGTCAGCGTGCTCTCCGCCCACAGCTCACCGGACAGTCATTCCACTTCCTCTGAAACAGGGATAATGAGCAACAGAGGATGGACACGTGGAGCGTACAGATTTCCACAGTTTAAGACTCCAACTTCAGACACCAGCTGCAGGTTTAATCAAAAAGTTTTAAATGTTCATGCAGATGCAAAATAAGTACCTAGTGTTAGGGGAATGAAAGCTACTGTTTAGCGATTACACCTACCTTATTCTAAAGCACAGTGGTTACCTATTATGTCCGAAAATAAACTTGCAGATAATCAATGCACATTGTAATCAGTATGCGTCTATGAAAGTGTGAGTGTGTTATGCAACTTTTACAGTAAACCTTATAGAAAATCAAAGTAAGGGAACGAGAGTTTGCCCGAAGTGCTTTGAATACTAAAGTGTACAAACAGGGAGAGGAATGCTCCTCTTTGTCCTTTCATAATGTCTGCCACCTACAGTTGGAAGAGGTGTGGTGCGAAATTCAATTCAATTCAATTTTATTTATATAGCCCAAAATCACAAAAAATTTTCCTCATTGGGCTTCATGCAAGTAATTTTTACAGATGCAAAAAATAGTCATGAAATATGAAAAAATATCTAAAGACTAAACAGACTAAATAAACTGGATTTCCCTGCCCTTAGACCCTCCCTCTCGGTAAGGAAAAACTCCTAAAAAACCTGAGTCAGGAAAAACGAAGAAATCTTAGGGATTCCCACATGAGGGAGAGATCCTATCCCAGGACGAACAGGCGATACCAGAACTGGTAAAGAAAAATTAGCTTCTACAACTACGCTTTTCAAAAGAGTTCATTCAGATGAGAGCTGAGGGACGAGTGGTGATGAAGTCCTCAGTCAGACGAAGCAGAAGTGCGGTCCACGACCAGGAGCAGGAGCGTGGGCGATCCGCCTGGGATCTAAAATCACTCCCGCTCCCCAGAGGGGAGTGAGAGAGAAGAACAACATGTGAATCGAACTGCACCAACAAGAAAAGAAATGTCAAAGCGATGCAAATATCATGAATCTTGCTCCGTGATTTTTTCTATCACAGCTCTATGCAGATATGTGAATCAGAATTCTTCCCCTATCCTTACTTTCAGCCCTCCTAACGGAAATTATAGAGGATGAATATTTTCAAATTCAGACATTACTCTAACTTAATGACATTGCTGGTCAGCTGTGTTAGAGCGGAGCTGCTAACGCTCGGAAATACATAACATCAATTTTATAACTTGAAAAATGTCATGCTAAAAAAAAAAAGTCATTAGTTACATTTAAATGTAAACCTATGTACTTCAGAGCGCACATACGTGAAGAAAAGCGCTTCTCCTTCATGGCACAGTGCGACCCAAAACACTCTGGTGGGGGAGGAATGCAGTCCCCTCCCCCACGATGGATAACCCTGAAAAAACTTTTTGGACAAGCTTAACTCTTTAAATGTCCCTACAAGTGGAGGCGTATAGGGAGCAGCTGGAAGGGTAGTGGAAAAATTCAGATACAGCCTTGGTGTCATATGATTCCAACCGGACATGAACCACAAATATTAATTTCTCGCTCATGATCAGTTTTCAAACTGTTGGCACTAACCAACATCCACCAAATCTGATTGATCAAAATTTGACCTGATTTAACATTCATACATTTTGTACGTAAAGCTTAAAAATGACAGTAGAAACGTAAGTAGCTCTGCGAATGCAGAAGACATAGACTTGTTATTGTAAGTGCCACTTGAACATGCATTGCTAAAGGAGGTGTTAACGTGGCTTTAGCAAGCGGCCAAAGCTACAGTGAGCTGTTGAGGTTGTATTTATTTGTTCCAAATCAAAACAGTTTGATTTTCAGTATCTGGAAACACATACATTCTAATACTAGAGAAGTGCAGATTATGAGTGTTTAAAAATCACAGTAATTACTTTGGTTCACCAATTTGCAGTAAAACTTTGAGGTCACTCATACAAACCTTACATTTCTGAAGAAAGCATAAAACAGGTACAGTCTTTGTACAACCAAACAGAGTGGCGACAGAGCTGTAAGTAAGAATTTTCATGAAATGGCAAATATGTTTCCATCCACAGACGGTATCTGGTCACCCAGGACAAAACATTCACCTATCCAGACTGTGATCTCTTTTGCTTATTTGCTGTCCTCAGGTATCATCTGATTGTTTTATATGCCTTTTTACATTTTTTGTTTCTCCTGTTTCCCCTGGAAAGACAGCATAATTTAAATGGTATTTGTTTTTCTGATGCTTTATCATATTGAATATGTAAAAAGCGGTTCTGTCCTTTCCATCTGACAAAATTCTCCATTTCTACAATTTAAAAGCTTATGTTCTGTATTCTCTCTCAGGGTTTGTATATTGGAAGATTTAGGTATTTGGTATGTATATATGCTCATTTTTCTTCTCAAACCTCTGCACTACTTGGTTTGTTTGACCTTCAGACTCAGAGTGTTGTCCAACAGGCCTGTTAAACGAGGACAAATCCTCCTATTGAGATGTATTAAAGGTGCAAGTGGGCGTCCCATTTCTGCACAAGCCTGCGCTCTCATGTTAACCAAGGAACATTATGTCCTCCGTGTTTGTAACTTGAGAATGAGTAGACCCTGCATGAGTCAGGGCACGCTCGCTTTTGAGAGTGCGAGGCACGGTGACCCTGAAGGATGGGGAATGAAAAGGCACTGGCAGTGGTTGTTGCGCCTCGCCTCTCTAATAATCATGCAGAGGCGCATTAGTGCCTCCCTGCTGGGCTCTCTGCGCTGTGTGATGCTTGACGATGGAGGTTTTATTGTCTCTTGAAAGAAGCACGAGCTTTAATTTGAAAACATCCGTTTTGAAAATCCGCCTAATTGCATGAATCACAGCTGATAAGTCATTTTTCCCTTTTTTCATTCAAGAATGTGATGCCATTTACGTTGAACTCCACACCAGTTGGTTCACATGTGTGATTGCAGAGTGGAGACAGACTGATGAATAAAATCTATCATTGCGCATTAATATTTTTTTTCCTGAACCTGGGCTTTTTAGACTGAATGTGTTGTTTTAAAAGCCACTCAGCTGCCTCTTGTTATATTTTTATGAGATGTTTTTCAAGGACTTGGCTCATAGGAAAATGTGTATTTCCAACCTCAGATGTGTTTTATGGCTATGTGAAAAAAAAGAGGACAATTATCTGCAGAATTAGGAAATGCTGATGATTTCTAAACTAAATCAGGTTGATTAGGATTTTTATTCCACTTTTTGTTGTCAGTTTTGCAAAGTAGATTCACTCTAAAAAATCTTTCCATAAAGCTGCTGTTAGATGTTAGGGAACAAGAGGCTAAGAAACCCTGCTGAGAGATTGTCAGGTGTGTTTCTGAAAGCACTATTGTGCAAAAGTACACAACTCATCTTCAGATGGAAAGAAAATGGACCAAAATGGGATTTTTCATGCATGCTTGAAGATTTGTAGAACAGTGACAAGTGTATTTTAGAACATTGATTTCTTTTTTTCTGGATTGTCTTATCTGCATTTGTCTGTTGCTCGCTGGAGTGTTCTCCTTTTTCTTCTGCATAGCTTGTTGATCTTCATCTGCCGTTCTGTGCTGCCATTTTCACTACATTGAGCCTGGGATCGATAAAACCCCAGTTCAATCTCTGTACTGGTATATTAAGGTAGAGTATTACTGTTGGGTGCCTATGAAAAAGGAGCTTTCATCTATACACCCCCCACCACTTCTCAGTGATTGAAACTCGAACTGCAGAGAAAGAAAGCATGTGGGAGGACAGAGGAAGAGCTCTGTGTTGATGTGTGTGTGTGTGGGCTGAAAGCTGTGTGCACGGCAAATGTTTGTTCTGAAACAAGTCCGGGTTCAGGTCACAGGCTGTTTCAAGTCAGAGAATAAGAGCAGGCTCTAAAATTACTTCTTTTAAAGGGATAAATGTCTTTGAGCAACAGAGTTTGGCTTTATGAATTATGCCATAAGTTGACTCCAATTCCTATAATGACAAAATGTTTGTCTGACATTTTCTTTGTGTCCATATGTTGCTAAACCATAAGAAGCATATCCATTTAAAATGTGTCTGTTTTGTTTATAAAGTTCTTTCTTAGTAGACCAAAGGGATTAGGAATCTTGCCCAGGGCCCCCACAAATGAAATGTTTCTTTCTAGAAATGGCCCTGCCCACAAGTGTGGTAAGCATGGGTCAACCAGGAATTTCGGAGAGGTCCAGCGCCTGAGGGTAAAGACCAAAACTAGCCCCTCAAGGACATGGAAACCCCCAAGCTCAAATGTGCCATGATCCCCGATTCATGGTCTTACCAAAGAACTCAGGGCTGATGGGCCCAGGAAGCCAGCACCCATTGGAGGATTGGAGATGAGAGCCTGGTTTCCACTATGGATGGGGCAGGGACATAGACTGTAAAATCAATGGACAATGCGACTCCTCGCCGCTTGTGTTCCAAATAGGAAGTACATACTGGCTACAAGAAACCAAAATCACGTGGGCTGCTATTGAGAAACAGACAGATATCACTCAGTCAGAGTAAAGGTAATAAAGGGTGCAGTTAAAATTGGCGAGTATGGGACACTGAGGTCATTTCCCGCTTATAGGCAGTGATGTCCAAGCACCCCCTACCAAGGGTCCTGCATGTCCAGAACCAAGAGCAGAGGGGCCCAAATCCATGCAGCAACCAATGTAAGGGGACCGCTCAAGTAGCTCCGCCCCCAAGGTGCTTTGCAGGCTGATTCCCCCCAACAGCCTAATAAGTGGTAAATGAGGAAGGAGAGTAGTCCTAGTTTTGATTTTTTTGTGAAACCCCTTGTGTCTAGATTTTGATGTCTTGCTTATTAATAAGATCCTTTGTTGAGTAAAAAAGACTTTCTCCATGGACAGATCATGTTATATGTTGGGTTTTGGTCATGTTTTGTTTTGAATTGTTCCTCAGTCACATCAGTTTCAGACTTGTCATGAAACATTGCTGTCTTCATTTCCATTAATTACCCTCAGTCTATTTAAGCGTCTGGTTTTCAGGTCTTCCTTCTCAGGTCATCTGTTCTGTTCAGTCACTGTTTTGGTTCTTCATGGGTCTTGTCATATTTCAGTTAATTCATTTATTAAATGTTTTAAGCTTCTGTTCCCAAGTCTGGTCTCCTGCGTTTGGGTCTTCAGCCACCAATTCCTGATAGATCATTTTACTTCTAATACTTTTCTCCTTAATGTTAGTGTTCTATTCCTATTTTAAGGCTACCTGCTTTTGCATTGTGAACAGTTTTGTACATGCTGTAAGAGCATACTTTTCATTTATATTAAAAATTAATCAATACAAATAGAGTAGGGGTGAAATGATCTGTGAAAAATGTTTTTAGAGGGATAAAACCCAATTTTTAATCAAAATTAAAATTTTGGAAACCTTGTTATGTTTGTGCTTTGATTAGGAATTCATCTCAAAATCTTCTGGTGTTCCTCAAGGATGTGCAGCTTCTCCAGTGTGGCTGTTGAACACTGGCTGAATAGAATGGTGACTTGCAACCTCAGTGCTAGCACTTTTTTTTATGACTAGCTCTTAGACCTCGCTGAGTTTATCTTCCTTATCTATATGTGACAGCTCTAGTACCTCAGAAATGTGTGAATGCTTGAGTATTTTTCAGAAAGGCTCACATGGATGCACTGGACAGATAAGCTCTGAAGCCTCCTCTTAGACTCTCCACAACAAAATCCACCAAATTGGGTCAGGCCCATTGAGTTTAGTAAACTCCGCCCACCTCGAAAACTTTTTGAAAACAGAATTCAATTGATACACACACTAAAAAGTTTGTAATATTGTTTGTTCTTGTAAAATTAAAACCACTCTGCTACCAGCTCACCAGCTCAGTGGCATTGAGGGAGAGTGTCTGCCCTGGGATTCGTGGGTTCAAATCCATGTCAGTTCATACCAAAAAACTCTAAAAATGGGACTCATTGCCTTCCTACTTGACACTCAGCATCAAGGAGTTGGATTGGGGGGTTAAACCTCCAAATGGTTCCTAGGTGCAGGGGATGGGTCAAACGCAGAGAACAAATTTCACACATCAAGATGCGTGACAACTGATGGGATGTTAACTTTACAAATGCTTTCCAAAACATACCTCCCCACACACAACTACATTTGTCAGTTTTAAAAAACAAACCAATATGTAGGAACAGTTTTTTGACAAAGAGACAAATGCAACCGTTTTATTTTTGCTCCCATTTGTCATGAGATGAACTCAAATATCTAAAAGATTTTCTACAAACAACAAGTTTTCTCAAAAATAGTTTTCAAATGTGTCTAAATCTGTGATAGTGCGAACTATTCCTTACCTTTTCCTCACAGGTGTGACATATCAAGATGCTGATTAGACAGCATGATTATTGCACAGGTGTGCCTTAGACTGGTCACAAGAAAAGGCCACGTTGATATTTTCAGTTGTATCACACCACACAATGCTACAGATGTTGCATGGTTTGAGGGAGTATGTATTTGGCCTGCTGGCAGCAGGAATGTCCATCAGAGCTGTTGCTCGTGAATTGAATGTTGAGTAGTCTTCAATGAGCTGTCTCAAAAGGTGTTTCAGAGAATTTGGCTCTACATCCAGCATGCTCCCCTTCGAGACTGTCTGAGACCAGCCACTCGGAAAGCTGCTGAAACAATCAGTTAAGAATTTCTTCACAAACTGTCAGAAACCATTTCAGGGAAACTCTTCTGCATGTTTGTAGTTTCCATTGGGGTCTCAACCTGACTCCAGTTCATTGTCGTAGCTGACTTGAGTCGGCATTCGATGGCGTTCGACGAGCTGGAAACCAACCAAAAAGCTGAACCAGACCGCTTTCATCTGGCAACATGAACTGTCTGGCCTGTTGCATCCCCATTAGACTGGCTTTTGATGCTGCACATGCTCCTCTCCCACTTAGTCTCATACCAGGGGTCATTCACAACCAAACTGGGTCATCTGGATGCCTGACATCCACCGCCCTATCTGTGCTCATCTACCACTCTGACAAACAGATTCTCCCTCTCTGAATCAGTTGTTTTTCTAACCCTGCTCCTCTGCACCTCATCCCAGCATGTTTTTTGTACAACCCAAACACACCTGATTTCAGCTCCTCATGGAGCTCTGCAGAGGTCTGATAATGACACAAGGCTGCAAAACACTGCTCTTAAATGTGATCATGCAAATGAGACTCCTCAAAATTAAAACCACCGCTATGACCTTATTTGCTTTGTATTTTAAGAAATTTAAACAAAAAGCACATTTTGCCATATTTGTGTAATTTCACAGCCTGTTAGTAATTGCAAAAAACAATAATGACGACAAGAATTACCTGTAATAAAACAGAGTTCACAAATAAATTCCTGCTTTTTCTCCTGACTTGTTTCGGTTCTTGCCATGGCTTTGAAGAAACTCAGAGCAAGAAATGTACCAACACTGGAAACATGTGCTGTCAAACTAATATCATCTCATAACACAGTTTCTGAATGTGCTGCTCATAATAAATTAAACAGAAGAATCCCTCCCATTTTTTCTCTTTTTGAACTAGATTCTCTAGTTTGATTTCCTATTTTTTTCCTCTGAACAAATGGCAGAAAGATGCAGAGACACATTCAAACATGAAAAATGCTTAGTTTGTACCCCAGCATTTCTCAAGTTCAGAGATAAAAAAATAACAATATCAGCAAATATTAATTTGATTTGGTTGATCTATTTACATATATAAAAAGAACATAAAAAAACAAGCAAAATAAAAATGCAAAAAAGTTCAATCATATGATGGTGTGCTACAGAAAGCCATCTGAGTTTATTCAAAATGGTAACACACTTCTGTCAAAAAATAAAATGAATACAGTAAGTAAATGAATAGACACATATATTACAAAATCTAAAGCAATAAAAAAACTAACTAACAGCACAGTTCCAAATCAAATTTATTTTAGAAAATTTAATTGGAAAACATCTTTCTTTTTTAACAAAAAATGCCTTTTTATACCTTAGATCAAAATCTTTTTTAGGCTTTGTTAATAACAGAAAGAAAACTTAACTCATGACTGCACACACAAGTTCAACATGCTCATTACACATAAAGTTTTCACCTTATAAATGGCCAGGACATCACTTTTTCGTGCTTGTAGTTGTGGATTCTGCAGAAGCCAGGGACACAATCGGCTCCTGCTGAATAGGGATTTGTTTTTTCTAAAAGATTCTGAAGATGGTTGGCACCACTTTAAACCTCTCAACAACATTAAACCTGTCGAAACTAAAAAAAAAAAAAAAAAAAAAGATTACTTGAACAGATTATTATTTTTTTTTTTGCAAGATGGGGTGAAATCCCATCATGTTATTTAATTCCAGGTCCTTATTCTTAGAAATCTTCCATCCTCTTGATGCAATATTTTAAAGTCCAGATTTGACATTTGGTGCAAGTTTATAGCTTCTTCAGGTAGTTTATTCATGCCTTAATAATGCCTTTATCAGACAGTGGACTTTCACACTAGGTTTATATACCAGTGCAGAAGAGTGTGTAGGATGGCTTCAAAAACTGAATCCTGATAGAAACTATAAAAAAAAAAGGCACTAGTTATTTAATTATTTGTGTCTTGGCTTAGTTACTGTCTCTTTAATTAAAGTAAAGGATGTTCACGTTTGCCTTTTTTTTCAGTCTTGGCAGCCAGCTCTGAGGGGTGCAGCAGCATCGCATGCTCATTTCTTCTCATTCTCTTTGCCTGAGTTCCCTTAGAAAAATCCTGACAAACAGGATTTTTTGAGCTGGACTGGAAAGGAGCCTACATCTCAATTCTTTTGTTCCTGAGGATGTTGGGAGCCAGCATTGTCCTACCCTACACTTTATAGACATAGTGCGACACAAACGAGTGTATTTGTTTTTGCTTTTTTTTCCAGTTTTGTTAACAATGACAACTGACGTCAGTCTGTGGAGTGATGTCAGCTACAGCTAAACCTGCATTATCAGGGAAAAAAAGTGCTCTTTGCAATATAGAGGTGGGTATTACATGACTGTTATCCCTTCCTTATCGCTCAGTTTTATCCTTTGAATGTTTATAATTATTAGGGGATCATTGCAGGTGTGGCTGCCGCTGCTCATGTCTGCCAAATATTAAAAAAAAGCATATTGGCTTAGGTAAACATTTGCATTCTTTGTGGGGCTTTTTGTGTGTTTGTGTGTGTGGACTGTAACTGCATGTTGCTTTCCCCTCAAGTAAACTTTGATGTATTTTGTACACAGTTCAATCAAACATAATTGGGTCCCCTGAGTGTGGAGCAGGAAGCTGTGCAATGGACTCACAATCACCAGGTCTGAGTCACACAGACTGGTTGCATTGGGAGGTGGATTTGGCAAAAAAAAAGAAGCAACAAAAAAATGACAAACTCCCCATGTGATGGTTGCTCCAGTTACCCCTGTGAATGGGGAGCAGCTACTGTTGAGAAAAAACGTACACGTCACCCTATTTTCCTTTAAATACAAACTTAAGGAGTATCATTTGAATCTTTTTAAATTCATGATATCCAATAAATGTATTTAATAAGTAGATTAGTAGATGTCTAGAATAGGAGGTCGTGTGATGCATAATTCATACTTTGTTGCACAAGTTGTCTCACACACCATCACAACATATGATTTTTCTATGCTAATGTGAAATTTAAGGCGTTATTTTAATACCGTTGCAATAAAATATGAATTCCACACTGTCATATTCAAGACTATAAATATGAATGCTATTTTACACTATGTCATATTGTAATATTGTAACTATAATGTTTTTTGCAAAGTCAGAAACCGCAATAATAAGTATATTTTGTTAAAAAAACAACACAAAGATAATGCCTTAGTTCTGTTGCATTTAAATTAAAAATGTAAAATTGAAACATTTGAAACATCTCTGCAACAGAGTCTGTTGCAAACTCTGTTGCAGAGTGGAACTCAGTACCCGAGGAGGTCAGACAATCCACCACATGCAAGGATTTCACAAAAAAACTGAAAAAATATCTCACTGACACCTACAGCTGCCAACACTAAAAGAATGTCCCCATTGTGATTGTGGTATATTTTATTGTGCTCTCTTGTTCCTTCTCAGCTGTGTATATCTATGTAAGGTCTTCTCTTGTGTTTTACAGCTGTTGCGCTCTTTAGATGTTAGTATCCTGAGATGTATGTCCTTTTCTCTTTTATTGTCTACTCATTTTCTGTTACTGTCTTAACGTTTTTTTTTGTTGTTTTTTTTAACATTCTCGCCAGAGGACTACAGATGGAAAATAGCCTTCTTGGCTAACTCTGGCCTTTTTTTAAAACCATGTTTAATTTTTTATTAAATGTGTATTGTTTTAAATTGCATTGTCCCCTTTCTAAAAATAAACTAAACTAAACTAAACTCAGCCTGAAGTGATAAAACATGACAATGTTTTGCAATTTGAAGTTCATTAAAAAAAAAAATTATGATTCTCCTTTTTTTCTTTCAAAATGTGTCAAATTATCCATCAAGAGGTTTTCCACCGTTGCATTTTGATCTTTAAAAAACTTCTCCAAAAGCATTTCTAAAAATGTTCATATCTCAGTTATACCAATACGTTTCAAAATGATTATTAAGTATATAAGTATTTTTGTTTTCTACACTCAGCTAATCAAAGTTTTGCTAGAAGAATTTCAAATTCAACACATTCTCAAAGTTTGACCTCCACTTACGAAACGAAAACGAAACTTCAGAAAATTTTAAGTGTTTTTTGATGAAGCTGGCATTCTCTTTCAACATAACATTTCATTTAACAAACTTGTTTTCATGGGAAAAACGTACTTTGTAAAAAAAATTAAAATTGCAAAAACATGTATAAGAAATTGAACCTGATCAAAGAATATTTTAATTAAAATTCAATAAATAGGTTTTGGCTGGCAGACAAATCTTTTTAGGGTTTTGGAGATGTTTATTTTTGGGTTTTTTGCCACTCTCTTCAGATCATCAAATGTTGATAAAGTCAAAGTGATTAACCAATTAGTTGAATCTATCTCATTCTGGTTGATTACCTGTTTAATGCTTCCAGTATGGGAGTTTTACAGATTACCAGCCCTCCTCCTACCTCCTCATGTGGTTACTGCTCACAGCTTATGACCACTAACTCGCAGTTGAAGGAATGGAGAAAAAAAAGGAGGTGTAGCCTGCACCTCAGCAGGGAAAACAGAAGTATCAGAGCAGAAAGTCTGTCTGATTCACTTCTCTGCTTGGCTACAATTTGTCTCCTGCTAAAAGGCTTGTATGTTCATCTAAACCGCTCGACTTTTCAATGCATGTAAGTGTCTGGTTTTTTTTTTTTCGTCTTCTTTTAAACCGAGAAATAGTTCTGTCAGCTGACCTGCTTTTTGCATCAGCATTGCGTTTTTAGCCTCTGACTCACATTCTCAGGATGTTGCTGGCTCTCACGTAACCAGTGGAAAAAAAAAAAAAAAAAAAGTTTACCAGGTAAGTTTAAGATCAGAGTTAACTTTTCCACTGCCATCATTGTGACAAGTGCTTCTCCTGTGATGATCCAGAGCGCGGGCTTCAAGAGACATCTTCTCCACTTTGGCCGGGCCAGGGGGCACGTGCAGCAGCGTCTGAACTGTTCCACAATCCCACCGTGGTTCCTCCGGGATCATGACTAGTGGAGTGGAGGATGGGAAACCAGGGCTCATTGTGGTGGAGCTGCTGAATTATTCATAACTCCTAACCCTGCTTGCCTCCATTTCACTCTGCAGTGCATCAGCAGACTTCTCCATAACAGTCTGAATTAAAGATTCCTGTTATTCCCCTTCACTAAATCTCAAATGGGGTGTTTATTGTTGGTATTCATTGCAAATTTTGATGCAATAGATAGTTACACTCTCTTGATACCAACAAAAAATGTTTAAAATTCTGGAAGTGGGTTAAAATAACAACAAAACAACCAGGAGACATAGGAACTTTGCACATATTAATATTCAATCATGCTGTACGTTTAAGGCATTACTGCTCAGAAATCCGTTTTTAAAATCTTTTCACATTCATCAGGTTGTAGAAGGTGAAGTCTGCTCTCCACCCTTCTGTTTCCAACTTTTTCTAGGTGGCAGCAAATGCATCAAGATGTGAAGGTGGATGAGGAAGAGGAGGAGATCATTATAATCTTCACTTCCCTGCAAATCTTGCCAACAAACTCAGTTTTAGACTTATATTATCTCGAGCTTGGCCAGTAACTTTTTCTCCATTAAATGGAAAGTAAGACATTTTTAGAGTCACAATGAACAAACATTCAGTAGGAGGTTGTGAAGACAAACGAGTGCAGTCAGACATGCAAATGGGAGTTAAATAGACTGAGCCATCCTTTCACAAACAGGCTCCTAATTTCCCTGACCTCAGACACAGAGCTGGGAGAAAATGGATCAGCTTGGGGGAACTCTTGTACTTTTTCCTTCCCATCAGCTCCCTCAAAATGTCAAATTTGCTTTTCACCTTGCAGACACAAAGCTCCGACTGTACGTGTTCATCAGCAATGCATTAGGCAGACTAATTGGAATTAGCTTTGCTCTGCATCAGTATTCAGCAAAGTCCCAAGGAGTCCCCAGCTCAGACTGCCGTCTCCGTCTGAGCTGATTTATTTATGATGGAAGCATGGACGGACGGACTGACACACACAAACCCCTGAAAGGATCGGTGTTTGAGCCCCTACTGGGTTTTCAATGAATAGTAATTTCCTTCACATAACCTTAATGTTCACACGTCGGCAAGACAGCCAGCTCTTTGTGCTGATGTGTCCAGCTCACCTCTCCGTTCTTCCCTCTGTGCCGCTGCTGCTGCTGCTGATGTCTGCCTGCTACTGACACTTCATCTCACGTTCATTTCTCTGTCGTATTGCTCAACCTGTGTCAGTCATGGCTGGCACAAGCTGTCACAGTTTGTCTAACATGATGTGCACTGTCAGAAAAACTGCTCAAGTTCATAATAGAGTGGCTCCATTTTTAGCATAAACTAAATTGGCATTAATTTCATGCAAGCAAACATCCTCATACAATCTTTGTCTGCAACTACACAAAAACTCTTTGATTATGGAAAAAAAAAACTATTTATTTTGACATAAATACATATTAAAAAGAATAATATTGAAATACGTCAATTTTCTAACACTGCCATTTCCATATTCTGAGTCTCGGGGTTGCTGGAGCCTATCCTTGCTACTGTGAAAACACCTAGAGAGACACTTCAGGGTAATCAATTAACTTGTGAGGCCTGTCTTTGGACTGTGGGTGGAGCCAGAGTTTGCTGAGAAAAATGCATGGGGAGAACATGGACCTCCACGCAGAAAGGTCTCAGCCGGGATTCAAATCAGAGCCTTCTTTATGTGAGGCGGAAGCACTAACCTCTGAGCTACTCACAGCCCTTAACATTGAAATATTGTGGACATTTTTAAGTTTTTGGTTTTTTTTTTACATTTAACACCCAACATCACTAACTTAAAGTAATTTTGTTCATCAATACAACGCCCCCACCAAATGATTCCTCTCTGTTATAGTTCAGGTTCTCTAGCGCGCCCCCTGGTGGTCTGCTTTATTATTGGGAGGAAAAAAAAACTTTATTTCAGCACATACTTACAGGAGCAACAACCTCAACAACTGTTAAACCAGTCTGAACTTCAAATAGCATTTAATTGTTCAGTGATAAAGTTTTGCTGTTGTTGGTTTTAGGGAAATAAAGCACAATTTCGTTTTAAAAAATGACTGTCAAGAATTGGAGGTCAGGTTTGATAGCATAAAAGGAAATATCTAATGATTATTATTAGGACAAAGTCTAGTTAGCAACAAAGGAGTTACAATACAGATGATCTGACAATGAAGAACTAAAGAGCAGACATTTACAAGGGTAATTAACTTAAATGAAGACAGCTGTGGATGATTATCAACCGGAACCTGGTGTGTGTGACGGCGGAAAAACACAAAAGAAAACATGAATAAAAAACTCACTGAGAAATAAAATTAAGTAAAAAAGGCCCATAATTGTACTCAACACTTTGTTTGAAGGTAACAATGAAGCATCAGATGATATCTAGATTAAGAGAAATATATATTATAATTGATAGTGACGATTCTCTTCCACCATGGGGTAAAAATGGTGTTAAGAGTATCATGGAAGCCCATCTTAAGCTCAATCATAGGCAAGATTTCTCTTTCACAAGACGATAAATCTGGTTAATATCTTAAAAACTCATTTGGCAAGGCAAACATGAGTGTTTAAAGATGTTTTAAATATATTTTTTAATCTATCTTTATTTGTATATCACTTTTATACAGAAGGTAATGCAAAGTGCTGTACTAATAAAATAATATATTTTAAAAGATAAAGGCACAATAATATAAAAATTGAACTACACACACACACACAGAACCTTTAACCCCCTTAACCAATGTAGATAGACATTGGGAAACAGGCTGGGCACAAAGTTAGCTGGTGGAAAAGCTAATATTTGTTACCATTTCTTCTGTGGAGAGCCGCATAGCCAGTCGAGTGCAGCATTGCAGGCAGGGACTCAGCATCACCACAGTTTTTAAGGGTTTAGCTGTGTAATAACAGTGCTTTGACATGTGAATGCTAGTTAACAGAAAAGTATCAATAAACTCTAAAGTCTAATGTACTTTTAATGTAACAAGCATTTTTAAAACAGACTTTCATGTTCTGTATCACACCAAATGGATGATGTCATATTTGGTAGACATAACAAAAAGAAAAGTTGTGAGCATGTGTCAGAATTGCTTTAAAATCCAGGACACTGTATTTAGTCTTTTGTGTTTTGTATTTAGTCTTTTGGGGGTCAGGGAATAGTGTGTGAATTCAGATACAGCCTAAATTAAAGGTTCTAAATCAGCATTTGGAGTCGTGACAATTGTGGTGTTATAAGTTGCTTTAATAACTGTCTTCCGGTAACTGCAATCTTATTGGGAAAAAAAAGTATGTGGAGTTTAACAAAAAAGAATAAAAAAAAGTGACAGGTCTTCAGAAAAGTTGGCAGTCCTGTTGCATTGCAGACTTCTGTTCTCACCTCTCTCTTCTCCCTCTGCCAAGCTGAAGGGTCAGGTGTCAAGTCATTTCTGTGTCTCGTGTACTTCCACTCTAACAGAAATTCAATAGAGTAAAGGTGCATGAATATTTGATGCTGTTTCTTCCCCTTTGAGGAAACATTTACCTTTTGGACAGTCAGAAACTTCTAATCTGCATTTTTCAATAATGCAACTTTCTTTAATTGTCCAGAATAAACAAAAAATGTTTCAATATTTTATTGCCAATTGTTCCTAAAACATGTTGAAGACTGTTTTTCACCAGAGCATCTCCAAATGAAATCTTGGGTTTTGATGCTGCAGCTCTGGAGCTTCTGGCTGCTCTGCCCCATAGAACAGTAGATCTCAGATAGATTTCCATAATAAAGTCTTTATTACTTACAGCTGCTATCGACAGGGGGGAATTTCGAGTTGATTCTTGTCATTTTCTCTTGTGCAGCTAAAACAAACGAGTGTGCATGTCAGGCGTGAGGAAGTTTTGCAGCAGACGTGCAGAGTGACTGTTCACAGCAAAAAGATGAATCTAACAGGAAGAGCCAGCTTAGCCAGCATGTTAATTATGGTGCTCATTATTTTATTGTACTAAATCTCCATATTTGAAAAATGCATATGAATAACTTGTGGAGTCATGATCTTCTCTTTAACTTCAAATCTCTTCAGTTTGAGAATGTCAGCTCTTGCAGGAAAAATAAACTACCAATAAATAAAGATAGTGTGGGCGGCTTTTGCAGGCATACTTAATGAATTTTCATCATCTTATGCATAAACTGGCATCTGGTGTTTTGCACAACAATGTTTCACCCAAAATCACACTGGTTACTCTTTGATCAGAAGCTCCCAAAAACATTTTTTTTTCTCCACTAGAAATTAATTTTGCATACAGGAATGTATTTCATTAAGTATTTAATCGTCACAGTTTGTGCCAGCCTGTTCTCAAATAACTCACACTGATTTAATTGGGATTTTCTTTGGGAGCCGTTCTAACCCTGAAGAGAAGGCTCCTCTCCGGACGTCCTTCATCTTCTTCGTCTTATTACGCTTTCTGTGCAGACTTCATCTAACTAATCTCTCTCCATTTATCACACACTGTGCATAACAAATAATTTTTTTCAGTTTGTAATGGCACTGAGTCCTAAATAGATGAAAAATGAATTCCTGCTCTACCATGAAAATGCAAGGATTATTTTTTAATCAGACGATGTCCTCAAACAATTTTCATTATCAGCACTACTGCTTAGGAGGTAGAATAAAAATTGTTTTTTTGGGGGTTTCTTTTGTCAAAACAAACCTGTTTTAAATTTTTATCTGCTTGTTTTTTAGTTTTTTAACATTACCTGCTTGTGAGCTCTTTTGGCAAAATAGTTAATTCCAAAACAAAACAAATAAAAAAAAAAGCATGATGTCTCACACCGCTAAGCGGAACTGAAAGAGACTAATATATGTGATAATCAGCGGGGGCGTCGGGCTAATGAGCGCGCCACACAATCAATAACGACAGTAGCAACAGGAGGGCTCAAATGCCAGACTACTGACAGGAGTAAAGAGGTGAAGACTGAGGAGCAATCTGTCATTAGGCGCCACACGCTTCGGCAGGCATGTTTATTTAAATTCTTGGACACATTTGGATTGAAAATGTGGGTCATGAGATTAGTGTGAAGACTGCGTCTTGAGATCTGTTGGGCTTTAAAGGGCAGTCTACCATCCAGTCCCTCAGGAGTGTGGAGCCTCATCGTCACATTTACAACTTCAACATAACATTTGATCCTCCTTCATGAGTGGTTTAACAGCAAACAGCAAACATACAATACTTTATGTATTCTTAAAAAAAAAAAATAAATAATAATACTAATAAACTAAAGGTGTTTTTTTTTTTTTTTTTTTTTTAATGATTATCCAATACCAGATTTTAATCACATCTTTGTTTTGCAGCGTCATCATTTCAGGGATGTCTAATGTTTTCTGGGCTTCAGTTTGTCATCCCATAACACTCAGTCTGCTCTGTTGATGTGTCTCAATTTGATAATTATCTGATTGTTTACCATGTGGAAAAAAAAAGAAAAAAAAACACTTCCTACTTTAGACAGATGGCACATCTCCTGCTGGTGTGTGGAGCCGCATTCAGATTGATTTGAGGCAAACGGTGGGAAACAAAAGTGAATTATAGTAACATCCAGGTGGTAAACAAAGTTCCACAAACAGTTCATCAAAAGCTACGGGGAAAAAAATGATGATTAATCAAACTGGAGGAGGAAAGTATAGGACCAAGGAAACCCAGAGAGGCTGTGGTCTATCACCCACACACACGCAAACAATCTGGCGGCCTCCAGCGAAGAAGACAGGGTTATAAAGCTCACAAATATTTTGGTCTTATTTAATACGTTACCCTTTATCCTATCTCATTTATGGAAGTGTGCAGTCCTATGCGGCCCTCTGGTAGTGATGAAGAAAAGTTGTGGCCCTTCCCATCATTAAAGATGCCTACCCCTGATCCACCCCTTTTAAGGTCATGGGCTGGAGCTTATCCCTACTGTTGGACGAAGTGGAGGTTCGCCCTGAACAGGTTTACGGTCTGTTGCAGGGTCACACGCTCACCTGCACACTTAGACACATGTTTTTGGACTGTGGAAGGAATTACAGACCTATGGTCTTCAGTTCTGCATCATGACTGAAAGAACGAGGTCTTTAATACAACTGACTGAGAGCTTCCTCCAGACCGTGGCTGAGCGCCGCCATAAAGATAGGGTGAGAAGCTCTGTCACCCGGAGAGAGCTTGGAGTAAAGACACTACTCCTCCACATCCAGAGCAGGCAGCTCACGCATCGGATCCTGATACCTCCTGGTTGCTCCCTAGGGAGGTGTTCTGGGTATCTCCCACAGGGCTGAGGTTCTGAAGAAGACTACATCTCTAACTGTCCTTGGAATCCCCCCAGAGGAGCTGGAGGAGGTGGCCAGAGAGAGAAGTCTAGGCATTATAAATTAGACTGCTGCCCCTCTAACCCAGTCCCACATAAGCAGAAAAAAAAGATGGATGGATGGATGGAAGAAAAAATTAGGTTAAAGACAGGTCCTGCTTTCAAAATGTAAGAGAAAAAAGCTAACTTCAATTTATTTGAGTAAAAAAGGTTTTACTTTTCCTCCTGAACATCAGGCCAGCAGATTTATTTCAGCCTTTTCAGTTCCTTCCTTCATGTCTGCACTCTTTTAGCTTGATCCTTCTCTCTTCCAGAGAACAAGTCTCCTCTTGTTTATCGTACGGTTCCCTGTAAAACTTCCGATCCGTACGTGTGGTTTCCGAGCACAAAGCTGCAGAGGAAACGGGGTGAAATGTCAGATTGTTGCTTCCATGTTTTCTGCAATCAGCTATAATCCAGATCTGCTCACAGATTGCTTTTTTGTTCTCTTCAACATCACAACAGCAGTCAGGTCTCCGTCTCCCTGACAGTTTGCTTTACATTTATCTGACTGCTTTGTTCTCTATCGACATTGAGTCATGCGTTCTGGTACACGTCTCAGCTCATCAATATTAATGCTGGATTTTTCCTCGTCTTGTCTTGTCCTTGGTTAAAGTCTAGTCATTGGCATATGTGCTACTCGTTTGGATTCTGTTGAACAGAGGCGGAATTTATAATCATCCAAAGCTGCATGGTATCGATTTACAGCTGGCTTACATGCTCCAAAACCCCTCGTTGTTATGGAGCTTCGGGACTGTTTGTCAGAATCGCGATGGTTCTTGGCTGAATTCATCCCATCAGTTAGAGTGAATGAATGCAATTTGCTTTCAGATTCAACCATTCGTATCAAGAACGACTGAAAACTGTGGAGGCAATCAGACACACAGACTCTACCGGCCATAAAACCGACACAGCCACGAATCCAAGAGGGATTGGGGAGATTGAGCCTTTTCATTTTCTAACTGGAACAGTTCAACCTTCTGTCCAACGTATTTCTGGCACTTTAGAAGTAAAGAGCGGTCAGATTTTTTTTTTTTTTTCCTACAGTTTGATTCCCCGCTTGATGTAAAGAAGAGGCAGTGAGTAATAACAGGAGAGGCTGATCTGAATGCTTGACCTCTGGATTTGATGCTGTCTCGACTATAATCGCTCATGTGGAAAACATGATCTAACATATTCAAATTGGTCAGGACCTCTCCTGCATCTCATCGCTCAACAACCTTGAGAATTATTTAAAATTCAGGATATTCAAATGTGTTTTGCCTGTTTGCACTTTAACGTGGGAGAAGGAACAAAACTCTAATGAAAACAGGTTAAGCATTTAAGGTCACAGATGGTGGTTAACAATAAGGCTTTAGTGTTGGTAAGTGCGCTTTTCTAGGGAGAATGAAAGAGGCGGGTAAATGGGAAAATGAAAAGCTACAAAACTGACAAGAGTAAAGGGAAGAATGTCTTAGAAGGTGATTACAGGAATACTAAGGCCATCCATAGAAGTGAAAATTATTTATTTTTCATTGACACGGAGCTGGGTGTAGAAAATGACATTTTAAATAGAAAAAATACCTATTCAGATAGAGTTGAATTGAATTGTTGATGATAAAAAGCTGATGTTTTGTGCTTTGCTTTTTTCTTTTTGAACCAAATAAATTGAATTGGTTGATAAACAGAACCTTGTGTGTATTTTTATTTTTTTATTTACAGTTTTTACTTGATTTTATGATAATGATTTTTCTGCTTAATTAATTGTCCAACAAGCTAGACACTAGTGTATTGGTTGCCCTGGTTCAAGGGTTCTTACTTTATTAGCATTTGCTTGTTTTTTTCTCATGTATATGTTGGTCTTTGTGTGTTTTTTTTTTTTTTTTTTTTTCCTGTCTTGGCTTAGGATGGACCGACAACCTGTCGAGGGTGCTCCGTGCCTTTGCACTTCAGTAACTTTTTAGGCTGCAGCAACCCTGTGACCCCAAATGGGAATAAAGCGGGTTAAGAAGATGGATGGATGATTGTCTGCCCCTGACTCTGAATAGCAAGGAACACTGTCCTCCTTTCCCACCACTGCTGCCCCTGCAGCTTTCAACTGGCAGGACACATCGGATCCATGTAGGATATCTGCACACTAACGTAACTCACAAGTGACCCAGTAGAGGGCACTTTGAGATGAGTGAAAGTTTTTTTTTTGCCACATATTATAGGAAACCAAGTTGACATAGGATGGTGGATGCTGCCTTATGCATAAATTGTGTTGCCCTTGGTTAAAATAAACAAACAAAAGAAAAAACTTAAACTGAGGCTGGAAACTAGCAAATAAAAATTGACTGAAAGTCTAGTCTATCCATCACTCCCAGTGTCCACCTTGAGACTCTAAAGTCACGAGTTCGTCCACTGCCAAGTCATACCAAATAATCTAATGGGACTTTAACTTGGCTTTAACTTTATCTTCTGATTCCGCTGCATCCCTTTTAGGGTTACGGTGCTGCTGGAGCCTATCCTGGTCACTGTTGGGTGAAGGCGGACTACACTCTGGGCAGCCCACCAATCTGTTAGGTAAGTAAATCAAATTGACTAACTAAAACTGCACAGAAGTGTTTAAATAAACCACAAAAAATAAATTAAAAATGACTTAAACGTGATATGAATCCAGTAATGGGTATGGGTTTTCTTTGCCTTTCAGCTGCTCTCTTAAGGACTCGCCGCAAGGAATCATCTACCTCTTCTAGACACTCTCATCTCCTCTGCATCCTCCTCAATCACATCAACAACACTTGTTTCCTCCTTGACTAAATTCCTGAGCATCCTCTGGTTTCCTCTAGGCTTCTTTTTTGGTCTCTTAGTATGCTTTTACCAACAATATCACTGTGGTTCTTCTCAACGTGTCCAAACCAGCATTTATCTCCTGCATGTATCTCCACAACATCTGACACAAGCTGCCACTGTGATGGATTCATTCCTGATTCTATCCATCCTCATCGTCATTCCCAAAGAGAAGCCCAACATTTTCAGCTCTGCTGCATTCAACTCTGTCTTTAAAACAAGAATAAGGCTGCTCTCACCACAGTCTACAATACCTTTTCTTTCATTATTACCTAGCACTATTTTATCACACATTACACCTGGATAACTCGTGCACCAAATCCCTCCTCCACCTCCATTGTGTGAGGGTGAAGGAATTACTGCCCTAGAGATGAATTGGTTGCTTCAATAATAAATGATGTGGTAGAACGCAAAAGTATTATTGTAATTGAATCAAAACATCACCTTGAACAGGACATCAATTACTACTTTTTTGCTAGATTATTGTTTAAATTTGACTCCAAATATTACTATATTACCATTTACAAGGATAGGACATGTACAAAATGACTGGAACAGACATGAGAAGCTGTTTTCTATATAGAAAAGAAGGAAAACAGTAAACCATGAACATTGCTGCAATAGTAAAGAGATTTTACGAATTTGATGCATCTGCTTTAAAGACATTTTACAGAAAGTTAGTAGTTCTTTAAATAAATCTTTTAAAAAGGAGGATAATTCCAAAAAACGCTACAATGACCTGTACAAAAAACCAATCAAGACAAAGCAACACAATCCAGCACAATTCAGTCCTTCAGACCAACACTTTCACTTGCTTCGCAGCAAAGTGGCCACTTTCTTGGATTCATGGTGAAGTGCAGAGACTGCTGGGATTTTCTTGCCATTGCTGGTGACAGGCACTTTCATGACAATTGAAATCTTCCTCAAGGCCAGCACTCTTTTTGGTCCACGTCATTTCTTTTTTCTCCTCCATGTTCAGGCAGTTTCAGACAGATTTAAAAGCTCCACATGACTTCTCTGCTGTGAAATACCTTTATGTGAGATGCTCTACTGACAGAGGCTCTCAAGCTGGTTTTTCTAGCAGCGGTCATTAAAAATTGCTGTGCAAATGGAACAAATGGAGACTGCATTTGCAACACTGCTGTCTGTCTTTCTAAGTTATCTCAAAGATAACAAATAAAGCATAATTTACTCATAAAAAAAAAGTGTAAAGACAAGTCAAATAACTGAACTCAGGAAATGTAAATTTTGATTAAAGAGCCAGTACTCCATCTGGTGTTTTTCTGAAGCATTGCAAGCCCCGTTTAAATATATATATACATAAATAGATAAAAACGCACATAAAATTAGAGTAAATTATCATTATTTTAAATGCAGCAAGAAATTCCCAGTATTTTAACTAAACACAAGAACACAGTATAGTTCATTTGAGACTAGTAAGGAGCGATAACCCATTGAGATGTGCACAATCGTCTTTTTTTTTGTCTTGTTTTTGTTTTGTTTGTTTGTTTTTTTGTCTTGTTTGTTTGCTTGTTTTTTTTTTTTCAGATAAACAAATAAACAAGTTCTTATTTAATCATAGATGCATTGGGATTATTGCCCTTGAATAAATAGCACACAACTCACTGTTAATGTCCAGCTGGTGGCGGCCCTGTATAAATATGCTCACTCCATGGAAAAACCATGAAAGGTTTTCACAAATGAATGAGAGTCACATTTCATTTTTCCTCCTCTGAGTGATATTAACGGTTTGACCCAAACTTATCCAGGACAAGCTGGAGCAGCATCATGTGTGCATTAAAGTCAGACTAATCTTGGAACTTTGCTGGGTTCTGAACAAACTGCAGAAGCATTTTTCTGAAACTGTTGAGCCACAACTGAACGTACAGCATGGATCTGGTCACTAACCTTCAGGAAAAATGTCATGTTATAGAGAGATTCTGTTTAAAAGATGGCGCTTTTCCACCTGTGTGACCGCATATTAAAAACATAAATAAAAACAGCTGATTTCATTGAACATTTTTGCATTTTCTGACAGTCAGACAAGAACACTTTTATTTCCACAAGTTTGTCATATGAACTTTGAATTTTCAATTTTCTTTCCTCAGAAAACCAAGGTTAGAGGCTTTTGAAGAAATTTGAAAGATGTTATTTTGAAACATTTGAAGTTTAACTTGTAGCTAAAGATCTTTGGTCAGTGAATCAACCTTTAAACTAGTTTTTACTAAGTTTGGTCAAAAGTTAATTACTCTAAACTTCTTCAAGTCGGTTTTCATGTGTTTTATCAAAAAACCTATGACTTTTAGACAAAAAGGGAGTTGTGTGTATATATACATATATATATATATATGTGTGTGTGTGTATATATATATATATATATATATATATACACATATATATACACATATATATATATATGTGTGTATATATATATGTGTGTGTGTGTGTGGGTGTGTGTGTGCGTGTGTACATTTTGATTACTTTGATAGTTCAATCTGAGGGTGATGATTGTTTTGATAAATTTTGATATCTCAAAACAAAAAAGACCCCTTAAGTACCATCAATGCAAAAAAAAAAAAAAAAGGGAAAAAAAACCACCAACACGTTTGTATTTACCTTTTAATTTAGTGACTAAACCATTTATGCATTACACGGCTGCCCAAGTCATGGTTCAACTTAGGCCCATGTTCCAACACCACATCTGGTTTTAGCAAATATAATTACAAAGTTTTGTGAACTAAATACTAAAATTCTTTCATGTAAAAATCTAACACCACAAAAAAGGCATCAGTGTTTAAAGATATGAAGAACTACAGTAATATACTTGTAATAATTTATTAGTGGGGCAGAATGACTATATTTAAGAATCTTTCACTTGGAGATACAAGCACCAAAAGTGGCACCAATGACGTTCAAGGCAAATGTTAGAAGAAAAGCACGTTATCTAGCAAAAAAAATCCAAGATAGCTGCCATTTTTCAAGATGGCCGACTTGTCAATCCTAGTAAATCCTCTTATTGACATAGAACTTCAACCTGCACAATTTTAAAAATGATTTCTACATTAGTATAAATGTATTTATGTAGCACAACTAGTGGTGGGTCTACAATTTTAAAAATATTCATCAGTTTTCAAAATGGCAGCTTCTCCCTCATTGAAATGTGTCATAATTCTGGATCCCTCCACCCTGTCGACTCATCTCAGCAGAGCTAATTAGTAAATTGACTCCACCTGAGCACCTCCCTTCCTATGGAGCGGCAGACCCTCAGTTGGTGTCGGATCGTATTTCTCTGCACTGTTGCCGGGTCAGTGAGTTCCAGTGCGTCTCTGTTCTAATCTGCCTGTTCGTTACTCTGCCAAGCTGCTTCCCTGTCACCTTTTTTATGTTTACCCGTGGATTTCCAAGGTGAAAGGAGAGACGGAGAAAAAGGAGATCCAATCAAGTTCTTTAGTTTCAGTCCTCCAGCGTCCCTCACCTCTCACTCCTTCCTCCACGATCAACACCCACACTGAGAAAAGACTCCACCTGTGGGTCCAAGAATGTTTCCTGACGCTCCTGTCCTTCCTGATCCTACCTGAGACAAAATTCCCGGGGATTCCATATCAATATCTGACAGTATTTCCATAAATGTGTGAGCGGACTGGCAAAAGAATGTTCAAGTCTGTGAAGTTGTTTAGGGAAACTATTTAGTTGTTTGTTTTTTGTGTCAAATTTTCATTATACTACTGTAGCATTTTATTATTTACATTTTTGTATTCTATATTCAATTTCTTGTATCCAAAACCATATGTTTTTATAACTTGATAACTTTTATAACTTGATTTTTGAACTTGGATAACATACTCTTTGGAAAAAGTAGGTTGTGTTGCACATATGTGCCAAAATTGGTGCTTGTGTCAACAAGTGAATGATTGTTTGACCAATCTGCCCCACTATCTATGAAGTGAAAAAATACACAAAACGCATGTCAAAGTTAAATATTTGCTATGTGTGGAGTAGGTGACCTGTGTTTCACATAGACAAACAATCGTGTGTCTTAGATGCAGCCCTCCTTAACCATGACACGTCACAAATACAAAAGTCAATGCCCTAGAAGACTGAATGTATTTACATCAACATAACCGCTCTGACATCAGCGATTCACATCAGTCTGTAGGGAGCGCATGTACTGTAGTTGCATGATTTTGCTGGTGATTCTGTGAAAAAAGGCACAAAGTGAAGTTCCAGTGTTTTTTCTTTTTTTTTTTTAAAATGATATACCAGATAAATCTGGAATGATTTTGTGCTATTGCTATAAAAGGATCTGACTCAAAACATGGCCCATGTTTGCTTAATTGTACAAGATATTGATAGATGTGAACTCATTCAACACATTCCCCATCAAAGGATAGAACAGAGAAATCCATCAGCAGCACCTCTCAGTTCTTAAAAATGAACAGATTCAAACTTAGCGCTTTCTTCCCAACAGAAATATAAAGTGCTACTTAAAAAATAACTATTTTGACTGAGAAGGCGTTCATAAGTGACGGGGGGGGGGGTCACATTTACAGCAGTAAAACACAGCAGCTTGTGTGAAATAGCGTCACAATGCACATTTCAGTTTTAAAAACAGCTTTTGAAAAATGTCTGCTTGCTCAAAGCACATTTTAAAAAAACTGCCAGGCTTTCAGCCGACGCTCATGACACATACGTTCATAACAATGACGGAATCTTCCTCAGGACCAACAGACATTTTGGTCCACATGATGGACTCTGCTTCACGTTCAGAGACAGATCCTTACAGAAAACAGCAACAGTCTCTTTCTTGACCTAAAACAGACTTTTGTGCTTTAGCTGATTGTTACTTTGCATTTCTGATTTAAAAACATTTTAAGAAAATGTAAAAATGTGTTCAGCAGATGAGTTTCAGATTTTGGAATGGTATTAAAATACAGGAATGGACAATTCTTTGTGGTGTTGGAATAAAACGTTCTCGTTGAATTCGGGGTTGAGAATGTTCAGGTTATCTCTGTAAATAACATCACAGTTTGTGCAGTCAGTAAGTACAAAAAAAATCTATTTTCTTCCCCGTGAAGCGCAGGCTTCATCATGCGGAGAGAAGGCAGGAGATCTGTGCAGCATCTACAATGTGAGTCTTCAGTGTTGCGGATTTACAGTGTACTCTATAAAAGCAAATATTATGAAAAGTTAACTTACTCCTACAACAACAAACACCCTGTAATGTAACAGAGAAGAAAAAAGTTAGAAATATAGATAGGTAATTTACACAGTGAAGAAGACAATAAAAACGGTGGTTGTTGATGCAGACATGTTTTCCTTCTAAAAAAATACTTTGTCTAAAAACTCTCTGTCTCAGCTCCTCTCTCCGCTTGCATCCAAACTGACACTGGGTGCTCATACAGTTCATTCTGTAACGGAGCTACAGTAGATGTCACGATGCGTCTGCGGCGCGTTTGCTGGCGACTCCCGAAATGTGGTGACGAGGTGAAAAAGATCCTAAATAATCTGTCTACGTCATGGTAAACAGTTCGTTCTCGGTCTGCAACGGGTTCTTAAAGAGAAGTTTGTGAGTTTAGAGCTGAGAGTCGGCTCCCAAGCTGTGGTGCTCCTCGGGATTGTGCTTTTCCCTTCCCCCGCCGGAAGTCTGACGGAATCCGGCAGCAATGTCGTCGAACGTTCGCCCCTTTGTCTCTGGCACTTTGAAGTAGGTGAAGATGAAGAAGAAGAGAAGCAGCACAGCGAAGATAATAAAGACGTAGGGACCACACAGCTCCTGTGAACGCATCCCGAGGGATAAACAGTTATTACATTTTCATTTCACATAGATCTTCTAAACAGATAAACATCATGAACCTGCATCCACGCTTGTTATCAAAAGTACAACGCTTTCCCTCTGAGGTATTAAGCACAAGTTATTTTAAGTTAAATTTAAGATTTTTTTAGACATTAATATCAAAAATTGAGACCAATTTCTCAGTCTATTTTCCATTTCATACTCTGTCTAATTGTATTAATTTATAACCATTTTATGATCAAAACTTCAGCTTCTTATCTTGCTGTTTGTGCTGTGATGCTTTAGGATTCTTTTTTTTTTAAACCAGCAGTGGCCATTCAGCATGTCGATGAAAATAAACTGGTTGTCCTGCTGTTTATTTATGTCATTTGACTAAAATAATCGTGGTCAAAATTTTTTTATTTTGGTATGAAAAGTGATAAACGGAGATGTTTTAAGCATCACTATTGTTTAGGCTTGGACATAAAAATGTAAGACTTTTTAAAGGATTTTTAAGGAATTATTTTTTAATTCTTAATATCAATGCTTGTAAGACATTTTAAGACCCTGTAAGCAGCAAGTTTGAGCTCTGCTCTGAATCATTTAATGATATTTATCTTTATGTCTTTACATTTCTTTGTACATGGTTCCATCTCTCATTCATGCTTTATTGTAAACTATTATTGTCTATTTAGGACTGGAAGCAACAAATGATTACTTTGAGACTGGTATAGTGTTTTTCGTCTGATAAAATACGTCCAGATTTGATGTGAAATGCATTGTGGGTATATTTGTAGAAACAGTTGTTCTCATGTTGGTTCTCTTGCAAGGCAGCAACCTTTGTTCACGCCTTTTCTTACCAGGAAAAACAAAACCGATGAAGGTTAGGCGATGCTCACCTGCACATACTGGAAGCACATTCCCACTATGAAGTTGGCCGTCCAGTTGGAGAAGCCGGCTACAGCGATGGCTGAGGGCCTGGGTCCCTGTGAGAACAACTCTGCCACGATGAACCAAGGAATGGGACCGGGTCCGATCTCAAAGAAGGCCACAAAGGCGAAGATGGCCACGATGCTCACGTAGGACATCCAGCTGAGTTGATCCTGCAGAAATTACAGTAAAACAACAAAATTAAATGAGAAAACTATCTTTTTTAAATAAAGAAAGACTCATTGTGGTAGAAACCTACCAGCAGAGCCAAGGCGATCGTCAAAAGGATAGCAGCTCCAGCCATTCCCAACAGACCCAGGAGGTGAAGGGACCGACGTCCAGCACGCTCAACCACAAACAACTACAACAAAAATAAAAGACAGACGAGCATAACTGATTACTCGTGTTCTGATGACAAGTTGTCTAATAACAATATTTTAGTTTCAACTTACAGACACAACAGTGAAAGCAGTGTTAACAACACCAGCTCCAATGGTGGCATAGACAGGCTGCTCCACTCCGGCTTTCTCAAAGATGAGTGTCGAGTAATAGAAAACCTGGACAGCACAACAAACACATATGACACGTCAGTAAATAAAAATGATTATTATTTCTGCAAATGGTGTTTCTCGTGTTGTTCTGGGTCTTGAGACTCACAGCGTTGATACCAGACAGCTGCTGGGACAGCTGCAGGATGACAGCGATGATGAGGGGCTGACGATAAAGCGGCGAGCGGAAAAGCTCCAGGATTGTCACTTTCTTCTCTCTCATCATCTGCCGGCTCTCCTCCTTCATCTCCTGCATTAGGTAGCTCACGTCAGGAATGCCTCGGAGCTTCTTCAGAACTAGACATGGAAAGAAAATCTTTAAAAAATTAACTACTTTGAACATTTTTCAATCTATTCTAGTTTGCTGTTTTTCTTTTTATCTCTAACTATAGTTTTTAAATTATTCTGATTTCAGTTGAAGCCAGAAAATTGTTTTCTATAATTAATATCATGCACAAGCTTCACTCCATGAATGCATTTTTTATTCAAAACAATAAAAATATGATTTTCTTGAGATTTGAACCCACCTGATTTAGCTTTGTTCTCTTCATTTTTGTTGATAAGTAAATATCGAGGGCTTTCTGGGCACAGAGGCAGCAGGACACACTGGATTATAGCCGGGATGAAGATGAAGCCTAAGAGCAACGGCCACAGCTCGTCATTACCCATGATCATCTCTAGACCAAACACCTAGAATCAGCCAGAAAAGATTTTTCCTGTTTAGTTTAGAGTTAATGAGAGTACAGTAAAGAATGTCAGAAACAACATTTGACGTTTTCCGTCTGACCTGTGCTATCAGAATACCGACGACAATACCCAGCTGGTGCAGCGTGCCGAGGGCGCCTCGCAGGTCAGTCGGGGAGACCTCGCCCACATACATGGGCACGAAGCCGGTGGAGAGGCCGGAATAAAGGCCGACCACGAAACGGCCAATGATTAGCATTTCCCATGAGCTCGCCATCTTTGAAAACCCCATCAGAGCGGATGCAATGAAGGCTAGAATGTTAACCATGAGCATCGAGTTCTTCCTGGAAGCATCAAAGAAAAGACACAAGGTCATTTTTCCACACAAAATTATGAATGATGACGTTTTCAGTTACATTCTTCAGCACAAAAGCCTTACTAACTTAGAAGAATTGTGTTTACTGCTTACCTTCCAAAGCGATTGACAAAGAGTCCAACTGAAAATGAGCCAAAGATTCCTCCAACAGAGAAGATGGAAACAGAGATGGACCAAATGGCTGTGAGGGAGCTTTTGGTGATGGGCTCTTGGTAGCGTTCAAACCATGTGTTGTTGATAAAGTTCTCGATAATCTGCACACAGAAAGGAAATATATGTTGTTATTTCACAAACCTGCATTGGACAGACTTTGCAGCCAGGTTGAGAATAAGATGAGCTGTAACTCAGAAACAGTCAACTCTACAAGTTTGCAGCTATAAACTGTCAACTCATCCTATAAGTTTGTTAATCATGTAGATCAGTGGAGAGAAACATTTTTGACACATGGGCCACATAGAAATCAAAACTTTGACAGAAAATTCAAATTAGGAGTGGATACATGGCACATTTTGGTAATTCACCTTATAATAAGAGAAAGAAATCACATATAAACTGGAGAAAAACATACTCTCATCTTGATTGAAAATAAATGTGTATATTTTTATAAAAATAGAACCTTTTGGAGGTTTGTTTGGACTTTTGGAGGGTCAAAACTGTGGCTTTATTTCTCATTTTAATGTCCTTTGCACCAGTGGGTTGATGTTCATAAGATAAAAAGGCAAACTTAGAGAAATCGTGCATTCATGTGGAGTTTGAATTTTCAAAAAATGCCTGTCCAACACATATGAATGTCAGAAAACAACAAATGTTCTGACAGCACATGAAGAGAGGTCAATGGATCTGCAGAGCATCATCTATGGGGGGACACCAGAATTACAGGCAAAATAAAACAATAAAAGTATTATTATTATAATTTACTCTAGTTTGATGGGCCACATATGGCCCCCGGGCCATACTTTGCCCATCCCTGCTGAAGATACTATTCTTGATTAGTGGCCAGGTGGAGGCAGCAATGAGTAACCATCCCAACTTGAGGACAAACCAGGAAGTTGAGTCATCTGGATGGAGCATCAGGTTTCAGCTCCCCTCCTGCTTAAAATGTCAACACAGATGACTGTTGTCAAACACGCCCAGAATAGCTGGAGAACAGGCTTAAGCAGCAACACTTTATATGTATGACAGTCACACCTCTCACATAACCCACAAAGGTCCTCACCCTGTCTGTGACCGATTGCACCTCTGTTACCCCAAACGACCCCCCCCCCCCTCCCCTCTGCAGTTATTACCAAATGTTCACCCCTACCAGTGCCTCGAGATCTTTATGTGCCAGAGCTTAAGTGGAAATAAAACGAAGCGGGTAAATAGCCAGACTATCACTTGTCAAGGGCTTTCCTACGGTGGAGGGACACATGCGAGCTGACAGTGACACCGTGACCTCACAGCCTGGGTCATGTTTACTATCGCCTTACACTCACAAGACCTCGCATGGTGATATCACAGCTATGTTATCAAATACTGTACTCGGGACCTTCATTCCATCATCTAACCCTTATTTAGAAGAGCAGCTGAAACATGTGCAAACACTCAACATGTCATGGATTTTGATATCAGTTTAACTGTGATAAATGAAATCACTCCTACAACTACTGGATAACACTATGTAGAAAATGCTGGTAAAGTAAGATACATTACATTTAAATCAAATAAATTTCACTAAGACAATACAACAATAATATTAATGAAAACATAAATATATTTTCTTTTTTGTAAGATTTTGAAAATTCTATTTTTGTTCTTTTATAATATTTAGTCATATAGTAAGTTTATACAATTGTTTTATAATTTTTTTTTTAAATATGCAAAAATAAATAGTTCAACAAGAATAATTTCTAAAATTGCCTTTAATTCATGTCAGAACTAAAATAAGCTAGAAAGTCCGACACACAGTGGAACAACCTTTAAATACAGGCTGTTGTTTCAGCCGTTAGTCAGCATAAAGGAAAGGTTAAATACTAAAACAAGATAAAGGATAGATGAGTCTATCAGACTTTAAATAGGTATCCTGAAGAGCTCCTGAGGAACAAGGACAGCAGGAGAGCAGGTGAGGACAGCTGGGACCAGAGCCCCTCCAAAGAGTCTATCTAATCTGAGGAGCATTGAGCACAAGGCCCCACGACAGCATCAATGAGGACCTTCTTACACGGCATGGAAAGAGGAGTGATAATCCTCAATGCTGTTGCTAACTGTTATTCAAATAAAGGTTATTATTTCTTTTTTTTTAATTAATCTGGGTCTGTTAGGGAAATGTATTTGCAAAGACTGGAGTCCCCCCCACACACACACACAAACACAAAAAAGAGATAAAAAAACAAACAAAATGTCTAATGTCTCATTTCATATTTCTTCACCTTTGTAACTAGGTGGAGTGCCAGCTCAGTGAACTGAGCAGAGGCTAAACTTTACACAGAAACTTTGAGTTGCAAAAGAGGTAATTGTCTCATTCAAAAGTATTTGCGGCACATTAACCAACAATGCAACATTTACTTGAGCTAGAACTAAATGTTTAAGTCTTCAACATTTTTAAAAAAAGACATTGTTTTACAAAGAAAACTAAGGTAATATGTTGCTTTTATTCTGCATTGTGGGTCAATTTATATAGGGCATTAAAACCTAAATGTATCATTTTATTTTATCTATAAATTGCTTTAAATATGTTCACAGAGACTGTATCTCATTATTTTTCTTTTCATTCTGTTAACATTCATCTTTAAACTTTTCGAAGGAATCTAGTAATAGATGAGGACTTCGTTTTATGAAGAAGATATTTTTATGGAAATCTAATATTAAATAAGGACTCGAAGAGGCTGTTTGTGCCTGAAAAATCCCTTTTTAAATAAAATAGTGCTTCACAATGAGACCACTGTGTCTGTGTTCAAAGAAGGTCACAGGTGTTTAAAAGCTGCAGGCCTCTGACCCGCCTCACAACACACCTGTCAGTGGTGGAGAGACAGCTGTGTAGCCACAGGGAGTGTAGGACCAACGCAAACTGAGCAGACAGAAGTCTATACACATGTGATGAAATGTTGACTTTCTCCAGGAAATGAGTTTCCTTACTGTACCTGTCTGTTAATATCTTTGGTGAAGTTCCTCTTGGAGGAGGCATAAAAACACATTGTTTTCATGTGTCTTTTGCTATGGGGATAAGTATCTCCCCCTCCCTCAATCTCTCTTTTTCTTTTTTTTAATTTTGTTGCCTTTTTCCCACATGGCTTCTGCTCGGGGGAACGACCATTTTTGGGCAGAGACGCCGTCTTTTGCACAAGCTGTTTGTACAGATGTCCTTGGACTTCTCTGCACAGAACGTCGCTATTATTAACTCACCTCTTAACCCAAACCTTCCACTTTCTGCCACGTTCCTCGATTAACAAGCTACTCAACTACATCAACTTTATGCAAAGAGATTTCCAAGTTATCATCATTTATCTGTCATAACAAGTCTTTCAGCCCTCACATTTATAATTTGAATAATGTGTTTTTGAATCCACACAGTGATTTGCATGGCAATACAAAAGTATAAGATGCTTCAAAATTCTAAAACTGGAGCAGCTCAGTTTGAGAACCAAAACCCAAAGAAGGACTGAGTCCAACTTACCTTTTGAGGGGCGTTAATGACACCTGTGTTGTAGCCGAACTGCAGCGAGCCGATCACAGCTGTCCCAACACTCATCAACAGCGGAAAGGTTATTTTCTGCAGGAGATCAGAGAGTAAAGGTATAAATGAATAAAACTAAATAAATAAATAAAAACTGCAGTGCTTCTAATCAGGAAAGTTATCCTAAAATATATGCATGCATCTGGTGTTATATGTTAATTTAAATTTCAATAGAGTCTAATATATTAGTAGTTTTCTTTTTTCTATTTCCCAACCGAGAGCGTAAAAAACAATGGGGGGGCTGGACCCTCTGAAGCATTTCCTCCTGAACAGGGAAACGACAGCCTAAAAGGTTTAATGGGATTGTTTTTGTCCAACATAAACCACTTTTTATCCAGACTGCAGACCTTCTAAGCTTCAGAACAAAATTCATCAAGAATGGATTAGCCCAAGAATGAAGTATATATTCGGCTGAAAAGTCAAACGTAGGATATTACTTTTGAATTTTAAGGATGGGTTTATCTAATATTTATGGCTAAACGTGGTTTATTACTGAGTCTCAGGACACACACTGAATCCTTTGTCACACAGAGTCACATTAGACATTTTTTTATATTTTGCCAACAAAAAGAAAAAGCCTTCACAAGGTTAAAAAATGACCAAAACCACAAGTTTCAGGTTTTTTTTTTCTTAAAATAAATTGCTTTTTAGTTACATTACCACGTACCACAACCTAGTTGGCAGCAACAACCTGATTTTACCATAAAGCTAAAATATCAGACCCAAATAAAGTGAGAAGATTTTATTTGTATGATATATTTGTGGTATTCCATGCTGGAAGGGATAGATGAAACAGCAAAGCAGGAACCAAAGAGCAAGTTTACATCTTTTTCCCCGTTTTACCAGAAACAGTCTGGGTGGTACACAAACGGCTTTTGGTCTCCACTTTAGGCTGTTGATGATAAATTCCTCAAGAGAATTCTAAATTCAGCAAATGTGTTCCTCTGAATCATGACTGAATCCTATTCACTATGAATCACTTCAAACCCGTCTGTGGAGTCATAGATCCTTACTTCCATGTATGCGCTTTAGTAAGTTACAGTTTTAACATCCACACTTTCCAAAGTAACTTGGAATATTTCTCCACCGAAAAAGTTGAAAAAGATTTAAAAAGAAGGAATTGCTGAAATCAAAATTACTGGATAGTACATTTTTCTTTTACATTTTGTTTCTTTTTCCTTTAGTATTCTGTGTATTATTGCAGAGGAAAACCAGCTAAAACCACCATCGTCTGACAAAAACTCAGAGTTTTTTTTATCCATCTAAGCTAAAGCGGTCCAATCAGATGTGTATTTTCTTCTCTGAGTAATAAAAGTTGGTAGAAAACTGGCTTTGCAACTGCCTGTAAACACACCCACTATTTATGATCTGAGGCGACTTGGCTTCAGGGAGAGGTCTCCCACAGTGTTTAGAATGAAGTGATTCTGTTTACACAGCTAGTAAGTTTCATTAAAAGCTTCGGGCAAAACATCTAGACTTTTCATAAAAGTATCAGTGAAGGATAAGTAAAGCGCCTTCAGGTTTCATTAAAGAAACAATCCTGGGAAAGTATTTGAAATTTTCAAAGTAACCCACTGAAATGCCACTAAAGTGGTTCTGGCTGCTTTTTAAATAAGTATGTTTTTAACAAGAGAAGTATCTATAGCAACTCTTAAAGGATTTAGGAGACATAGCACAGACCAAAATGAAAAAAAGCAGAACATAAAGATGAGGAAGATCTTTTTTGAAGGCTGCCTTTCATTTCAGAAAACAGGCTGGGCTAAAGACATTTAAAGACCTGCCTACCTTCTCTCAGCAAACGGGCTTTGCTATTTTGAAGGTCATCAAGTGCATGACGGCGAGGTACATTGTAGAGCATTATGCACACGCATGTGCACACACCCCTCTCAACATCGTGGGATGGGGGTTTAAAAACAGTCTTGCTTTGAGTTGGGAGGCCAACCCTAACTCTTGTTAAACTTTCACTGGTTTTCTCTGAACTACCACTGCTCTCCAGTCTCCAAACCATCAGACTTTTAACTCTTTCCATGTACAGTCAGTCCTACAGTAGACATTTTTACCCTAAGCGACTAACAAAAGACAAGGAATTTTAAGCCAAAAAAATGCCAGCAAACTGGTTGTCGTTCGACACCTTCAGAAAAAGGTAGGTGAGGTTATTCCTCCACCTTTCCTCATACTTAGAAACTAGAAGAGCATATTATACAACTTCCTTACTGGGAAAACACTGGAGTCACGCCCAAGGAAGAATAAATAAGAGTGTGGACGCTGACAATGATGACACAAGTATTGTTCTGTGAAGACTCTCATGGAGTAACTCCACCAACATCAAACACAACAGCAGAATCTCTAGACATTTTTTTAAAGATTAAAAAAATCTCTCCTGGAGTCTAGCAGAACATATTAAGCATAGATGAGGCAAAGTAATGCTTTACCTAGTCCCATAAAATATCTTTATATAAACCCCTCTGTTTACATTCATGTAAATGTTTATCTCTCTGAGCCAGGATATTTTTATTAAGTCATAGCTGCAGCTAACAAAGCCCTGCTTCTAAGCTCTCATTTAGCAAACATCCCCAACTGAGCACCAGCTTATTTATAAAGTTCTGTGGTTAAGCTATGAAATCGAACCAGACAGAGTAGAGCAAACATACTACACAAAAAAAAAAAAAAAAATCAGCCATGTTTGCCCGTTCTGCGGTCACGTAGTTGAACGTGGGGAACAGCAAATGGGCAGCTCTCTACAAATTCAGCTTGTTTAACTCAAAATACTATCAGTAATAGGAACCATGGCTGAGCTTTTCATGGTCTGAGCAAAACCTCGATCTGTCAGCAATGACAATCTGCACGTCTCACTCTGACTCATTTTCCACTGAAGTTGGTCTGCTGTTCATTTGCAAAGACAGTAACTCCAACCCCAACTACATCTACATTCATATAAACTACATCCATATATATGATCACAAATTACTTTCGGAACACTAAAAAACAAATTATTAATACAATATTAGTCATTTTTTGTGACCCGTATAATACACGGAAGTAAAACAACTCGATCCCTGAGGCACCGCCTTTTGCTCCTTGTCGGTCCTGCCCATTCCACGGCGCCATCCTTGAGCCTGCCGCCCCGAGCTCCCTCAGGGTGACCAAACTTTGTAAACAAAACTTGAACTAAAGATCTGACTAAAGATCTCCTCAGTCATTGGCCGGCAGCTATAGGGGCGGGTCAAAACAAAAGAGAAAGATGGATGCGCTGCAGTTTGCAAAAGCTTGCCAGGATTTATGACTTATTCAAACTTTTTATTTTGCTGATGGAGTTTGAGCGTCTGTATGAAGGCCAGGTTCAACACTGTGTTCAACAACTTTTAATGTGGATCACATTAAAAGTTGTTTTATTGAGCATGAATTCATTCAAACACATTTTAATGAGCTACCGTGTCTCATCGTTGTGGTGTTATGGTAATGTTTTTAAGAGTATTCTGTTGGAACTACAACAGAGCTTTTCAGATTACGTCATGGCAGCATCCCACGTGCGTGCCGCGTAACGAGACACAGAAAAGCGAGTTATACGTTTTTTAGTGATGTTAAAATAAACGTTCTAACAAGTAGACGGATGGACCAATAATTTCCTTTTGGCTAACATGAAAATCTATGCTCTACATTTGTCCGCGGCTCACCGATCGCCTCATTTCTATTCAGACTGAGGAATCTCAGAGCGAACAAAAGTTCAGTCCAATTGGTAACTAACCGAGACCACCTTGAAAGATGGGTCCGAGAGCGTTTTCTGGTACAGCTGTGGTGCCAAGGTAGTTATCCCCTACTAGGATACACATTATGGCAGACGATAACTACCTCGGCACCACACCTCCGCAGAGAAAGTGGGTGTGTGTTCGTTGTAGTCTGGGGGCGCAGCTTGCAGCACAGATTTTTTCCTGGAGGGCGCGGTTGGCATCGTGCTTACGTCAGCACGTTTTCACTCACTTGTTTATGTGGGTACAGGAGCGGATGCTGCAGATAGTGCAGGCTTTTAGAAGGTTATGCGTAAATGGATAAATGGATCAAAGTACCACATTGGGGTTCTTTATAGAGAGGAATGAACAGTATAATGTACTTATAACCTCAAAAAGTAGAATGTTCATGGTAGGGCCCCTTTAAAGGAAACTTTCCCTCTTCTTCAATATTTTTCTCTTTACAGATTAAGGCTCTAATTAAAGAGATACTTATAATCTTAAACTTGAATGAATGATAAGATACTGTAAATGTCAACAATTCAAACTGATTCATTAATAAAGCTGAAACTATTATGGCGTAATAAAGTCCTTCCGCCTCTATTACTAAAAAGTAATACCTAGTGTTTTGTACTTCATCACTCACATAATGGTCAGAAGCATGCAATAATACATAAAGCACTCTCTGTTGTGTATTTACATTTCTTAAAGTAAGCAACTTTTATTTGGTTTACTTTAAGCACAATGATTACAGTGTAAAATGTACTTAGAAAAAAATTGAAAATAAATAAAATGCTTTGATTTTTTTCTATCCTATTCATATTCAATGTTAAAACAAGATTATAACTTTTTTTTACTGGCAGAAACACTGTGCCCTTGTCTTCTTAAGGAAATGTCTAACAAATGTGATAGACCACAACAACTTCCTGGTCACAATACTGGGTATTTCCAGAAACACGTATTTCTGTGTACTTAGTTAATTTATTCAGACTAAAACACCAAAACTAAAAATACATAATATTGAATTTTGGTGGATATTTTTAAACATTATCCCATATACTGATGACAAATGTTTAATTTAATAAAGATATAAGCATCTCATATAACTGTACACGGAAAGGTTTTGCCTTGTTACGCCTCATCCCAAGTAAAATTACAAAAATAAAAAAAAAAAGAAATGAGATCTAAAAACCCAACTCAGATCTAGTTCCATTCTCCATCAAACAATGCCGTTCACTCTCCCCATTTGTTGAAGGAAGAGTCTCTTCTGTTCCTTGTTGGTGCCAAAGGTAAGGTATGATCATTTGTTGCATCCCTCCTGCAAACTGCAATTGCTGTAGAAATGTTTAAAATAAAACAAGAAAGCTAAAGTCACGATTTAGTTTTGAATCCTCAGTCGCATTAAAGAAATGAAATAAAGACTACCCTCTTTAAATAAGAAATATAAAAAAAATAAAAATAAAAAAAATATGTGTATTTGTTGGGATACATAAATTGGATATAAAGAGAAACAATGACAGAGAACCTTTACAGCTAAAACCAATGCCAGAATTTATGGTCAATCTGCTTTTTTTTCATTTATTATATTTTATTAAATTGTTATTTAGGGAACAAATATGCATGCTTTAAAAACAGTAAAATAAATAACAGCAAATAGTGCTTGTCCTCCTTTGCCTTCACACAGCCAGTCATTAATCGTTCTGTTTGAATGGGTAAACCATGCAATGACTCAGCAGCAGCCTGCAATTCAGTGTTTTCACTTCCCTTGCATCAGTCTGCTATGGTTAAATAGCCCTGGCTTACGCCGCCACGATCACGTCCCTTCACACGTCACTCTTTCAGTCTCGGATTACGCATCTGTGGAGAAACTTACGTGTGCTGCTACCAAACAGACTGCACACTTCTTTTTAGCAGTACAAAAAGCCTTTTCGGTAAAAACTTGTCCATGAAAAACTTTACTGCTTGCGATACATAAACTATATTTCAATATAAAATCTGGCTACTTAAAAAAAAATATAGTAATGCAATAAAAAGACATGATGGACGATTATTTGTAAGACAAAACAGGACCTTTGTTCCTAAACTTTCAGGTCTCTAGTTTGTCTCAAATCCCTTAGGTGAAGTAATGCTTTAAACATGTTTTTTGAAGAAATATATCTGATAATTTAATTAATAACAATTTTACTACAATGTATTTTGATACAGGAGACCCCCTGCTTTCGTGTCACATGTTTGTCATGTGAACTAATACCCAGAAACCACTGAAAACTAGCTTTGACGCCTTATCTATCAAAAGCAGGAACATGTTAAAGCTGTCACTGATAAAATGTAAGCACTGTGATGTTGTTTATGTGTTTTCATTGCACTAATGTGAAGAATATTTCATAAAAAATGTATAGAAAATCCTTCTAAAACATCTAATATTGGTTTAAACTGCACTTTTAAAGAAAACTACTGTCAAAACTTGATGTTATGACCCCAGCTCAAAAAACATTACCTGCTGCTCATCTCTTTTACTTTCTGTCATCTATTTGTCAACCATTCACAATTACAAACTGGATAATTTTTGATCAATAACCAATGCCTGCAGTCCATGCAATTTGGAAAACTATCATCTTTTGATGAAGGATTTTATCTCCTCTTTTTAAGAAATTCAAATAACTTTTTTTTGCAGTTTAGATCCTGACAATTCTTAAAATATTAACTTCTGTAGCAGTACCTCATTATGCCTCATTACAATCTGCCTGTCAGTTACATTGAGATGAAGTGAAGGGGGGCAGTCATGCAGATGAAAGCAAATTTTCTGGACAGTCTTAGGAGAGGCAGACTTGGCAAACAGCTAAAAGATAAGAGGGCAGAAAGGATTGAAGCTGATGTAATTATGGCCAAAAGGAAGGCTATGGAAAGTAATTGGCAGCATTAATTAAGGATTAACTCATCGTTCAACACAAGAAATGTAGATTAAGCAAAGGCAGCCATTACATTTAATTGTTCAGGGCTCTATAAAAGGTTCTAACCAATAACTGGGATTGAATATTCTGTCATTTAGGAAGAAACAAATGTTATTATTCATAAATGAGCAAATTACACAAAAGAATCCGCTCAAAGTGTATCAAGCTGTAACCGAATTTTTAAACTTGCAGTTCAGACTAAAATCAATTTACACCTGCCAATATAAACGCTAAATCCTAAACACAAGATGCTTCTTAGCACGCTCACAACACCAGACCCCACAAAACCCGCTTAACACTGCTGCTGCTGCAAAGAAAAAACAATTACAAGAGAACTCAAGGTTTTAACACATGATCTGGCTGCAGCATGGTCATGAAGCACGCTTTCACTCTCTCTGGAAACTGCTGAGTAACTCTTACACTCCAGAATGTAGACTGTGGGAATTACGTCCACAACAAACTCCCCCAGATGTTTGGCTAGAGAAGCATTTTATGACTGTATTGTCGCCCCCTGCCCCCTCGGGGTATAAGGGATCTCACATTGATGTTAAGGAAGAAGGGAGAAGAGGAATTATGTAAAGTTTGACTTGACTGCATAGAGTTTGTGAGCAAAAGACAAGCCGCAGACAGGGCTATTGAGCAGCTGATTATTGGCATTTGCTTCTGAGATAGCGAGAAGGAGCATGATGGAAGGTCAGAAAACTAAATGACCCCTTAAAGTCCCACTGCAAGTATTTTGTATCTATTTTTTAAAGTGTTCCCAGTGGTCTTTTAAATATGATTATGCTGTTTGGTAGGATTTCATTAGAAACTCCCCTCTGACTTGAGGGAACGGAGCTTGTCTCCTTCTCATCATCTCTTTGTTTTCACGCTCTCCTGGCTTGCTTACAGCCCCTCTCAATCTAATATTAACTAGTGCAACAAAAATGGCGAGAAAGCATCTACGTCACACCTACAAGCTTTTTCCAATGACATTGTACCGTCTACACCTGATTTACAACTATTTGGATAACGAAATACTGCTGTCTCAAAGTTTTTTTTTTGTTTGTTTGTTTTAAATCGTCCATCATGAAAAAAAAAAAGTCATTGGGAGAAGGTAGAGGAGGAAAAATGTTGAAGTCTGAGTTTGACTTGACACCATAGAATTTGTAAGCAGATGGAGACATGCCTATTTAACAGTTGAATACTTCATAGACAGGAGGAGCAGCTTAATGGACAGTCAAAAACTCTATGACACCTTCAGTTCTTTCTGATTATTTTCCCCATAATTCTAAGAAATGCTTCAGCCAAAAATAAAACTGACATATCCTACAATTTATGCACATTATATCCTTCTTAATATGTAGTGTTTTCTGTTGGTCACAATTCAAGACAGGGAGGGTCTGGAGCAGAAGTTAATGACCAAGAACTAAACAAAGTGGATGGAAAGTTTGGACAGATAATTCATTGGACCAGTTTAACAACTACTTCACCATCAAATGACCTTTCAAAGACTCCAACCGTGGTGAAGATTAATTAAGTTTACATTTCTGTTTAAAAAAGCACGCTGGTGGGTGTGTTTATCTTTCTATCGTCAAATTTTAAGTCCCGCTAACGCCGTGCCACTACAACAGTGGAGTTGCAGGAAGTGTTCACGCTCACCCCAGACCAATAAAACAACGCGCGAGGGAGCTACCGAATGCTTTTCCCATCGCTGCTGTGACGTCGTCAAATGTTAAATAACTCAGATCGTGTAGGAATAAGGAACAATTATGAATAAAAATTATGTAAAATAGAAACTTTAAAGATACAATAGTAGGCTCTTTAATATTGTACAAAAATGAAATTATATTTATAAACAACTAAGTGACTGAGTTGAACCATAGACACAACTGGATGGAAAATCCCGAGGTTATGCATGATGCCGCATGCTGATGCCTCGTGGAGTAAACTCACGACAAGATTAGAGGACAACTTTAAAAACACACAAAAACGGACATAAAAGGTCTATTACAGTGTTATTATTACCTTTCCGGAGTCCATTGCAGCGGAGCTGGTGAACTGTTTATTGAGAAGTTTTCTTCTTCACTTTTCAAAAATGTCAGCTTGAATCTTCCAGTGATAATATCGTTCAAAAAGCAGTCATTCTTTTCGAGTTTCTATCGCAAGACATTACAAGAGAGCTCCCACGGTTTTGCGGTGGGTTTACAGAAGCCTTGACTTAGTCTCACTCTTTAAGTCGAACTTCTTAGAGCATCAGCAGCTGGGTAAATGAAAAGTCTTCTGGAAGGTTCTCAGTTGTAGTTCCACTTGTCCGTCCTTTGCAGATCTACGACGCGTAGAAGAGAATCATATAAAGACTGGTTTTTGAGGGGCGTGTCTACAAGAAAAAAAGCTAGTACTTCCGGACATCCAATGAACGTGCGTCAGAATCGTAGACTGTAGAATCATTGGTTAACTGTGGGCGTGCAGGAAGTACATGCAGCCGATGGAGGATGATGACAGAATCCATTCCATTTTATTCTCTTTTTAATGGTCTAATGTAGTTTTTGAGCATGAACGCAAATTTATTTAAAGAAAACGTAGTTTTTCATTTATGATATTAAACGTGTGGAGATATATGTTAATTAAGATATTAAATTAGGAATATTGTACATATTATACATGAATAAAATGTAATGCCACACTTGAAAGTATATATTTTGCACTATTTTGAAAAATGTTGGTTTTTCAACCAAAAGTTACTTAACATACTTAGGCATCACTGCCGAATGGTTCAAAAAATACTCCATGAAAATTGGGTAGGCTATATACATTTGCTAAAGAGTTTAGCATAAATTTAAAGATTGCTAATAGGCCAATGTGGTTGAGTATCATTATTTTGTTTTTAAATCAGTGTACATCAATCCATAAATGTTTTATTGATAATGAAAGTAGAATGTTCTTATGTCATTACACTCTCACCTCATAGTCAATGTGATACATTTTTAAACTTTACATCTTTGAAATTCTGAATAGTCAACTTTTTAAAACTAAAGTTTAGACTATTTTCTTTTTTTAAGGTGTAAAAGCAAAGACAAGACATTAAAACACAAAACATAATTTGCCAAATGACTTCTTTATAAATTACCAAGTCGATCACATATTGTGAAAGTAGAGTTTAGCAATCCAGTCAGGTTGACAAAAGACTTCTGTTTTTTTTTTACTTTTATTCATAAACCAGACTGCATTGTGCTTCATTTGATCTGCTTGTGAACTTCTAGAACAGATTCAAGTGGTTCAAACAGTTGTGTCTCAAACTGGATTCAAAGACCAGGAGTCTGCAACCTGAGGCTCCAGTCAAGAGCTACTTGAAACTCTTTCATTCCTCATTCGTGGCTCTATGGCAATGAAGAAGAAATGTAACGATTTTAATAAGTAATGGGCTTATGTCAATAGATTTTTAACATATCAGATTACTGAGAAAAGTTGTGGTAAGAGTTATTATGTGGTTATCATTTGAATAAACTTAAAGCAAATATAGATATAAAAAAAGATTTTACACCAATGTTGTCATATATGTATTCTATGATAAAAGGAGAAAAAGCTATAATGGAAAATATCATGTTTCATTTGACTTTCTTGCATTTCAATCCAAGTAAATTTTCTGCAGCAGCAGGAGGATGTTATTTTAGACGGAGGATTTTATATTGAAAGGAACTCGTATAAAGTGCTATCAAAAGGAAAACAAATCAAAATTGCTTTATATAGAAAATTGTCAATTTTTTTTGAATATTTACTTGCTACATGTTATAAACGAATGGCTCAATTGCCACAAAATCATTAATAAAATGTATTTTTCCAAACTGCGACTTTGTAGGGTTTGCACAACCCTGAACTAGACATAGACAATATGGCTACAAATAGAAAAAAAACATCATAAAAGCGTATCTGATACTCGTTTTTTGTAAAAGGGTGATTCCTACACAGCTATGATGTCAAAGTAAAAATCTGTGATTAGGTTTATACTGATAGTTACTTGTATGAGGTGTTGCCCCTGCTATAGATAAAGGTCAGAGCACTCCCTGTTTGCATTAGGGAGGAACCCTAACAATCTTCAGACGGCAACGAAGAACAGAATCCATCTGAAACAACACAGAAAACTTTAACCTAAACTCATGCTGCATTTGTATTTTACCCAGACAGTCTTCTGACACTCATTTCTCAGTCGAGAAAAAACATTTTATTTGTTTGATTTCAGACGTTGTGCCATTTTGCAACCATTCACCCAAGGATGATAATGAATGGTCACAGTTGTATAAATTTTGAAAGGGTTGTTTTTTTTTCTCCATGCTCCATCTCTCCACTGTGATCTGGGATTCTTTGCTACCAGGGGATTAAAGAAGAGCGATTTAGAAAAGCAAAAACTTTGCTCCACCTTTTGCTTCACATTGAGATGATGCCCCTGAGGTGCGTAAAATGAAAATAAACCTCAAATTTGGAAAAATGTTTATCGACAGCCTAAAGGAAACATATGTTCTTGCACCACACGTAAAAGTGAGTCAGAATTCCCCTTTTGTAATTTTTTTCATAATCATGGGAAAATAATAATAGCATTAAGGGAACGGTCAAACGGGAAGGCAGTTGCACTAAAGGAAGATTCTTCTCTTTGTTTTTTCATTAAAATTAGCTCCAAACATTTTTTTGACTGTAAAACAAAAGCCTCTTCAAAACAAATAAAAAAAAACCCGATAACACTGCATCTGTTCACCCTGTTGCATGTGGAAGGGTGGTATCCGGCTGAGGAAAACTGTAAGTGAAGGAAAATAATCATAATGGCAGAGGAGGAAGAGCGTCTGAATTCACACGGCAGAGGAGACGACGAGAAAAAATGACAAATTGTGGAGCAGTTTGTTATTGTTCTGCTCCAACCTGAAATTCCTTTGAAATCCCAACAAAAACAATAACAGACATTATTTTTTGGAACAAAGAGCCAGTCTTCTGAAGGATGGTATTGTATAGTAAATCAAACGCTCAGTTTGCCTGTCACTTTGCCCAAATTTGATGAAAGCCTCTGCTGAAAGAACAGGCCAGTTTACAGAACTTTTCAAGAATGTTTTACATACGGTACTGGGATGACGTCTGTGTAGATTTTCAATCATCCAGGTCATGTTAACACCGGATTCTGTTCTTCAGAATAAATGAAATGGAAAAGTTTATCCCAGGAACATTTCACAGTTCATCCAAAGAGCTTTTGGTGAGTTGAACTTAAGAAACTAGATAAGCTGCGAAACGTCTACAAGACGAACGTTTAAACGGTAGTTTAAGTAGTAAAGCAAAACCTTGTGATACTGAGCCAAAACTCCTCCATTTTTTTTAAGGAATATTCATAGAACCCAGTGTTAATCATGAGCTTGGTACATAATAAAATCTAGCAAAACATAATGGTAAAGTTTAAATTCTGAAATTCAGTAGTTTCAGACCAAAAACCATTTGTCAAAAAGCCAGTTTTAAACCATTTAAAACTTAAGTTTCAAGTTCCAATTGTAATTATCTTGATCAAATCTTGTCAAGCACACACATTTTAGTCTTTCAACTCTTCAATGTCAAGATAACCTAACATGTGTTTAAAAGGCCTCTATCATGCTTTTAAAAAAAAAAAAAAACTTTCAGCGTAAACTATTTCCATATATTGATTATATAATACCTTTGGGACACTAAAGAACAAATTATTTATGAAATATGAGTTATTTTTGTAAACTCTTTTCCTACCTGGAAGTAAGATGTCTGAGGCTCCGCCTTTCACTCCTTGTGGGTGCTACCCATTTCATGAAGTCATCCTAGAGCCGGCCTAGGCAGCGGGTCTACCTTTCACCCACGAATGCAAACAACATCTGAACTTTTGTAAAGATGGCTGTCCCTACAGCACCTGCCTTTAGTAGCACAGGCGTTTATTATTTAAAAAAAATGCCAGCTGGCCTGGCATTTATAAGAGACAGGCATCTATTGAATTCCCTCATCACAGACAGAATGTTGATGGCTAATGGGTTCATTTCACTGTGAAATCTGGTCACAAAATGCAGACAACATCACCAGATGAACATTTCAGGATTTATTGAAATGATGGGAACATTGTATTATGTTCTGATTAGCCCTTACTGTGAAAGTTCCTTTTCTTTTAAAAGCGTCATCAATCTACCATATCAAAAACAGATATGTTCAGGATCCTTCCAAAAAATGTGGTGCAGATTCCTCACCAGGATGTTCTTTGGTGCATGCCACCGCACAAAGTCCAAACACTAAATCAAATGAGCTTTTATTGGTCATTGCTACACAACTGTTTATGTTGAGCAATACTCCAATGTTCTTCAATAAAGATTTTATACACCATGATTTAATGTATTTTTGATGCATATGGATAAGTAATGTACATTCTTTGGCTTGAAGCTCAAGTGAGACGGAAATAGGATGTGTATGTCTCGGTATTTGTAGATTTGCCATGTCTTTGGTCCCTACCCTCCACGAAAAAGGGAGAATACATCGTGTGACAACAGAAGCTCTGCCCTAATAGGTCAATTCAACTTTTCCATGGACCTACACCCAATGGGGGACCAGAAATGGTACCAGTCGGTCCTGCTGAACAAGTCGATTTTGTAATGGAAACGCTCCGGCCCAGTCCAGTCCGGTTTGGATCGCTCAGTAGAAGAGAGCATTAGAGACCAGTGTCTAACAGTAACAAACCCCTGTTAGACCCGGCAGATATTGGAGATGGAACACAACTGGAGGATATGAGGAGTTGTGCATTTAAAATGAAAGTGTTTTGCTGAGCACCATTAGCTCAGGGGAGGGGGTTCTCACTTGTCTAAGTCAGCTTAGGAGAACCCGCTCGTTTTCGTGGGTTGGGAGGGGTTAGTGCTCAGAGTGCAGAGTTTTAGAGGAATTCTCAGAAATGTGTGAATGGATCAAAATGCTGTTTTGGATTTATGCTGATGAATGAACATTATAATACACTTAAAGCTCAAAAAGTTTTTTTTTCCATGGGGTGCAGACAACTTAGTTACGTAGCTCAACTGTTGTGTCCTGTTCTAAACCTTGAAAAGAAAACAACAATTGGATACAAACTAGCCCGCACAAGCTTTTTATTGACAGCATTTTTTAGCTTTGTAAAAAGTTGTTTTCAACTCAGCAACCAACAAAGGAAACAGCAATTCTTTACCAATGCATTCTTGTGCAGGGAATTGCTTTCTTGGCTTTGCGCCTTGATTTTTTTTCAAGTTCAGACATGCTTTTACACGCATTTAAAAGGAATATTTAACTAGTGTAAAAACTATGCAGAGCGATTATTGGATACAACAAAAAAGGCAAGTAAAACTATCTGACAGCTTAAAATGTTGTTAAATTCAAGTTTGTACATTGACAATTTGTAAAAAAAATACTTAAATAAAATTCAAATACAACTTTTTTTTTGCTTGAACAGTCTAATGTTGCACATTTAACCTGTGACACATTTTGTGTCTCAAGCCCTTCTCACAAAGCCTCATAAACATGTTGAGTTTGCATGTGCCCGACAACACCGGGCTACTTTTCATCTGACTCCACTGGCAGCTCAAATTCTCCTGCTAACAATAAGAGCCGGGATCTGGTCTGTGCCCTCAGGCACGTAGGCTCTGTTTCTCTTTCAGGAGTGTCCATCACTGGTCTTTGTGCCACTGCAGGGCTCTTCTCTAGGTAGTTTTTATTTCACTCACTCGAGGGGAAATTGTCAATTTCTATGTTTCTGGTATACATCAACTTATCCAACATTTGCTCTTTAACTAATACAGTATAAACTAAAACACACTTTAATTTAAACATCTTTTGAGAGAAGACCAATATGAAGGTAATATTGTGTCAAAACGTCCAAGTGTAAATAATACACACACGAGCGAAAATCACACACACACAAGTTTAATTCACACACACATGTAAAACTGAATGTGAAGTTGCAGGAAAAAGAGGAACATGTGAGAGAAATGTGTACTTGTGGAATATAATGTGAGAACTTGCTTGACAATAACCTTAACTTGTGTGTAAAAATGTTACATGTGAAAAAAAAAATCACGCACACACAAGATTTAACTTGAGGTTGTGAGGAAAAACACAACTTGTAAAACTGTGTTGAAAAAATCTTTATTTGTAGCTTCAGTTTTCTTCTGTAGAGAGTTTCACACAAAAGCTTTTTGAGGCTACAGAGTGTTTTTGACTTTTGACACAGCCCATGTGGAAGATATGTGCCAAAACTAATTTGCAGGGAGGAGGGGTGAGGCAGGAGGAGCTCTCATCGGAGATCAGCCAATCAGAGGACGGGGGTTCAGTGGGGCTATTTTTCTTTCAGCAATGGCTCCAAGCTGGGGGAAGTCTCTTCAAAATACTACTGTTCGTTGCTTTTCTGTTGTAAATATACTCTTACCAACAACAAATTTTGAAAACCAGCCACGTTAAATTAGGCGCCCATCCTTTTATAAACATCAAAGCTATTTAGTTTTAACATGGTGATGAGATGGAGCTAGCATAATATTAACTCCAGCCAACAAGTGAATAGTTCATATTTTTATTCTCTATGATAGTGCTGAATATGTAAATAGTACTATCTAATGATCAACCGAGTCCCAATTCTCAGCGAAGTCACTATTTCACAGAACCGAAGTAGAGTAAAAAGTGTCGCCGTCGGAACCGGCCGTTACATCAACCCCCCTCTGATGTGCGCGGCCGAACATAGCTGGTCTATAAACGGGATGAACACTCCTACGTATATTCTAGCTCCATCTCATCACCGTGTTTAAACTAAATAGCTTTGATGTTTATAAAAGGATGGGTGCATAATCATTTAATGTGGCTGGTTTTCGAAATTTGTTGTTGGTAAGAGTATATTTACTACAGAAAAGCAACGAACAGTAGTATTTTGAAGAGACTTCCCCCAGCTTGGAGCCATTGCTGAAAGAAAAATAGCCCCACTGAACCCCCGTCCTCTGATTGGCTGATCTCCGATGAGAGCTCCTCCTGCCTCACCCCTCCTCCCTGCAAATTAGTTTTGACACATATCTTCCACATGGGCTGTGTCAAAAGTCAAAAACACTCTGTAGCTCAAAAAGCTTTTGTGTGAAACTCTTCTACAGAAGAAAACTGAAGCTACAAATAAAGATTTTTTCAACACAGTTTTACAAGTTGTGTTTTTCCTCACAACCTCAAGTTAAATCTTGTGTGTGCGTGATTTTTTTTTTCACATGTAACATTTTTACACACAAGTTAAGGTTATTGTCAAGCAAGTTCTCACATTATATTCCACAAGTACACATTTCTCTCACATGTTCCTCTTTTTCCTGCAACTTCACATTCAGTTTTACATGTGTGTGTGAATTAAACTTGTGTGTGTGTGATTCTCGCTCGTGTGTGTATTATTTACACTTGGACGTTTTGACACAATATTACCTTCATAGACCAATAATATCTTGAAATACACTCAGTGACTCACATTTGTGGACAATGATGACACGTTTGGTGTTTCTTTCGCTTCTCTTTGTCAGCTGACATTGGGTTGCATGAACTCAACAATGAATTGCATCCTTCTAAGTGTGGAAAACTAAAGTATATTATTCAAAGAAACCTTGCTTTTACACACAGATCCTCTAAGTTTTGATAAAATCTTGTTATATTCATCAGCTGGAGTGAATTGACCAAAAAGGCCATTTGATGCACAATCACAGTTTGACAAGCATCTTTACTCACAGGAAGATATTCTAAATATATTTTCAGATATGAAACAGTGGGGGAAAAGTTCTTATAAAACTTTTAGTGTTTTATATATAACAATGTTATTGAAATATTTCACTGCAACCATCCAATTCAATGGTTTGCCCATTTTCCAGTATAACTCATGTACTTTGTTAAACTCTACGTGACTTTGAATAAAAAATACATAAAAATGCCAAAAAGAACTTTAAATTGTTTCTGGATTTATAGGCACTATGTGTTTACAGTTGTTTCGCTGATGTATTTCTTCAACATGACTGTTGTGTTGTTTGTCAAATCAGTTTAGCGGAGCCGGTTTTACTTAACAAGAAGGTCGTGATTTAATCAATTTGTGAGTTATCAGCTCTTGTCGTTCAAAGTGTTACACGGACATATAGAGCCTAAAATGTAGTAAGTTTCCATCTCAGCCTCAAAAATCTCATCAAAGTCACATTATTCTCATGTTTTAGTCTTCCTGTGTTTGGTTGTTCAATTATTTTAATCAGCTTTTTCTGTCAAAATGGTTGACTATAACAGCAAAGTGATTAATCTGAACATTTTTTGTCAAAATAAAGTTTGTGTTTTAGCAGTGTACCAAGAGGTCAATTTAAAAACGAAGACTCAATGCATCCCATAATTTCTGGCTCTACTTTTTTTTACTTCTTCGAAAGCTTCCGCTGTATATGGACCATTCAATCCTAAAATTGATCATCTATGAATAAAAAATATCCGGTTTACGGGAGGAAATGCGACAGCAGGATGTTTCATGCGACATGTCTGTTCAGTACACTTCCGTGAATTAAAGTGATGACGTAACACGGACACTCCCCGGAGCCTGGGCTTGTGACTATCATACAAAGTTTGTTTACTGATCCTCACTCTGAGTTGTGCTCAAGCAGAACAAATGCATCAAAGCCTCTCTTTCATCGTGAGGTTAAAGCAGTGTTGTGGGAGACATTGCTTCTGACACTCCACTTCCAGAACATTAGAATAAAAACCTCAAATGTGGGTTTAAAAAAATCACCTTTCAGAAATCCAATTAGCACTAAATTGAACTTTAAACCCAGCAAGGTGTGTGTCATTACAGAGTGCTGCTCTATCTTTGGACCGTTTTCTTTTTCTACAACAGAAGAGTTATGGTCTCTGGCAGCTTTGTTTGAACTCATCCCTCGGTCTCTCTCCTCACATTCCCTGTAGTTAAAGGCCAGGGACTGACCTGCCACACATCGTTTTAGGTATTTGGAATGTCACTGCCAGCCAAGATCATTTGCCAAGCTCTGCCATCAATAAAAAGGGATGAGGCGTCCTCTACTACTACTGGCTGCTTGTAAAGCCATGGATACAAATTTCTCTATGAAAAAATCTCCTTCACAAAAAAAGGGCATTTGGATTAAATGTTGTTGTTTTGTTTTCCATGTCTTCACCACTGATGACCTATGAACTAATCATTTGGAGAACAGGAACTGCTGATTTCGGTGACCCCCGGTCCTGACGCATTAAGGGCGAACAAACTAAGTACAGAGTAGTCAGCGTGTTGTTGTAAATATGTTTACATGTTGTGCATTGAAGTAACTGGATCCCTCTGACTTTAAATGTTTTTTTTATTATTATTCCATTTTACTGACTAGTCAAAGCAAATATTTAATTTAACTAGTTATTGCTGATGTCAATTGATTTGTGCATCAAACAGTGTATGTGATGTCACTAATTTCCCAAAGTAAAAACCTGAAAAACTAGACCAAAAAAATGTGACCATTTATGAATCTAGTGTATTCTTAAAATAAAAATGTAAATGGTTCATGAACCATTTACAATACAGTGCATTGTGGTCTATACTTGAGGTCGATGCACTTTGATTTTATGCAGAGACTTCTGGGAAATTTTAAGCACATGTCATTTTGGAATTCAGAGCGCTCTAGAAAATGGCAAACACACAAAATAGAGCACTAAAGACTAGTGAGTGAAGAAATATTTCAGACACCCTTGATTTTGTGATTCCCAACAATTCTTGCATATACTGTTTTCTATTAAAGCAAGTGACAGCTGTCCACAGTCATCTAGTGATGCTCCGCCACCTCCACTGCAGACTCCACAGAATATTGAGCGCAGAGCTGCTACAGGAAAACAAGTACGTGTCTTAGCGTGCAACATCAATTTGTCTAATCTCGACCAAGTAAAGCTTATCATCGGTGACCGATAACCTAGTCTATATATGTACCCTCACTCACTCATTGCCATTGAAACAACCAACGTCTACCTCTACAACAGAGATAAACCTTTCCACTGTGCTGTCACATGCCTCCTGGATAACACAGTGGGAGGTATCTACAGTCAACAGGAGCGCAGACCACAGTTTGGGGCTGGGTCCTGATACACCTTTGACAGTCTTTTCCACTCAGTTTGATGAAGATGACTTTTTATAAACCTTTTAAGCACAAAATTGTTTACTCTTTCACAAATCTTGCCAAATGCTCTTGGCCTTGAGGAAAATTTGAAAAAAAAAAGGCTTTGTAAAGAATCTTTTTGCAAAATGATCGGCGTCTCCACCACTCGACCAATCAGATGACCTAAAACGATACATTACAAACTGTTTATGTCTTTTTCACCTACAGAACTTTCTTCTGCACTGTCACAGCACCTCTCCTGTAAAGGTTTGAGACTGACCAGGAATGGCTTCACTGAAAGTCTGTTTGCCCTTGAGGGGGAACAACTACCACCCTGTCGGAGCAAAAGAAACATCAGCTTCTTTATTCAGCTAGCTCTTACCCTGCCTGGTCCAACAGAACTATCAGAGATGAAGCACAATGCAGCTCTTTCATTAGGATCCTATGGTTCCCTTTAAAGCTTTAAGGTCATGAGGTTCCTCCTCAGTTGGTTAAGAACCCCAACTTCAAACCGCTGTTGCCTCAGGTCTGAATTCTGGCCCCTGTCTTTCTATTGCTGTCAACTCTGATGCTTTGTTCACATAAAGCGTGTGATGCGCAATAAAAGCAAGCTTTTGAATGTGCGTATTGCATATGGTGTTGTTTTTTTCCTGGAATAATATACCTAATTTTTCATAGTTATGTTAAAAAGTTACATTCTCAATAAATGTTTATCCGTTTGGCCTGCGACCTAAGGTGTGTTTAGGATTTTGACCCCCAGTGCACGATTGAGTTGAGAGTGTATAATTTTATTCAACAAACTGTTATATAACCATTGCCTTTTCTCCACGGGCCTCAACCTTGGCATCACCTAACACTGTTTACACATTTTCGCCGCTCTCATGCCTCAGATCATGAGTAAGGTCCAACAACGTGACCTCTGTTGAGAGAATCTAAATCTCTGGCAACCAAAATCCCTCTCAGCTGCCTATAACGGTGAGTTTTATTCCAAGACACCTCCAGGCAGGTGAAGCTATTTTGTCGCTCAATATCTCTCATTCAGCAGAGAGCCAGCAGAGTTATGTTGATGCAGGAAACGAGGGAAGGGAAAGCTGTTACTTCACATAAGCTCGGCTCTGCTGGTTTATTTTTGTGTTGGTATTATTCACCTCTGGGATTAACTACATATTCCACATAACTGAGGTGGGTGCAGCCATCCAGAGAAACAATCTGAGGTTGTGTTCCTCTAATTGGATGTTTGCACTGATAACATTTTGAATTATTGTATATATGTGAAACTCTTCAGGATGTTGTGAGTATGTAATGGAGACAGTTCCTAAAAGACTCAATAAGGAAAATACACATAAGAGTAAAAAAAAAGAAATTATTTTACATTCATACATCTGCATGTATAGTCTGAAGCAGTTTAAATGTAAACATTTAGTGGTTCTTCTTCATAAACAGGACACATAAAGTATCCAACAATCCCAAAAGAAGCTGTTTACTGACCCACTTGTTAATATAATCTCACATTTAAGATGACTAAATGTCTTTGTATAGTTTCTTTTTGCAATGTCACCTTTTTTTAATTCAGAACATTTTGCTGAACAAAAAAAAACCACACTTTTAACATAAAGTACAATACATTTTGAATTAAAAAACAAATATTAAATGAGCATAGATTTATTTTAAACATATAGAAAATTAGGCATTTATGAGTTGTTGGAAAATAATGTTAATCATATTATATAGATGCACATCTGATTAAAAAACCTGGAAAGCATGTTCAAAGTAAAGAAAAATTATTTAAAAAATGTGCGTAAATGAGAATTGATGAAATATTTGAAAAAGTAATTTTAGCCTCATCTGCTGTAGGTTGTAGCTGGAAGTCCTCCACCATTACAGCAACTTCAGCCTAAACAGACAAATCTTGTAACTATAGGATATTCGAGGTGTTAAAAGTGAGATCTTTGATTTTTATAAAAATAGTCTAAAAGTGTTTTGATGAAATTCAAACTATTTTATACTTAATAAAAAAAATATACTAGATGAGCATCCAGGTGAAACGCATTTAAAAATCTAATTAGTATCCACATTATTTTAAACAGCTGGATCAAAAATCCCTAAACAGATGTTCTTAAAGTAAAAAAAAAGAAAAAGTTTAAAAGAAAAGTCTTCAGTAAAAACTTTTTCAAAATGAAACAGATCTTTAAAAATGATGTCAACAATAAAGGATTGATTCTATATGCACTTTAATTTACTTAATGATCATTCGGACTGTGAAAGAATGTCTAATATTTATTGTTGATCTTAAAAGTTAGGCTCTGTCAGGGATTTAAAGATAACGCTTTTGAGTAAATGTGTCGTCCACGAGTCCTTTTGTGACGGAAGAAAATAGAGTTTTACAAGAAAGCGTTTTTAGTGAAGCAAAAGGTGTGTTGAAATTGCCGTGCGCACATTGGCTCAGGATAAGCAAATAACACCTCCATTCACCAGAGCAACAAACAACAGAGCGGCTGAGCTTGCCAAACAGTGTGGTGGCCTTCAAGAGAGCTGGCATGTTAACAGCCTCTTTCTCAATCCCATTCATATCAATTCAGCCTGAGCCTGATGGGTTGCAAAACCAAGAGATACAGCACAGACGCGAACAAAAGCATTTGTAACTGTCAGGTTCGGGGTCAGGACGGCTCGCCTGGGGTTTTACGTCTTCCGTTTTTGTTCCTCTGTTATGTTTCGATTGCTTCAGTGGTTTCACCTGTTGCTGATTACCGGACTGGTATTTAACCGCACTAATTTCTGTTCCTGTTGCGGGTTCGTTCTGTTTGTAACTGTGTGTTCGTGTGAGCAATTAAACACGAGTTCTTACCGAGTCCTGCGTCTGCGCCTGTGTCCTCATCTGCAAACCCTGACAGTAGCAACAACTCAAAATCCACATCTGTCTGCTGCCTTCCTTTCAGTCAAGTCACATTTACATTTAGCTTTCAAAAATGTATTTGTCATAAAAAAACATTGTTGGGAAAAGTGATACAATCTAAGTAAAAAACAAACTATAATGAACTGTGAATTACTCCAGATTTTTACCAAGTCATTCTGGTATTGATCTGTTTCTGTTTGTGAGATGAGTTGTGTTATTTTGAGAACCCTTGATCAGTATTTTAGCGCCAGGCACTCTCAAGCATTGCTCAGGCTGTTGGCACCCTGATCGCTTTTGGCCCAACCCAAAAGCTAACCAGAATGAACTGGCTGCTCCCAAACCCATCCCGAGAGCCCACAGCAGCACGAAGTGCCCATTCTTCTTTCCTGCCCGGTCTGCCTCATCCGTGTTTGCAAACCCTCCTACATCAAACAAGGTCCTGATTCACAGTAACCGGTCCTGTCAGTCTGCTCGCTGGTCTTGCGGAAACCCAGTACACCAGGCGTGGAGCCAGACGAGGCTCTAAAATGCTGACACACTCCTTTTCTTTCTGTGCTGGGCCCACAAAGCTGCATCCCCGGTGCCATGGGCCCCCTAAGGCCGCCCCGATTAAGACGCTGGTGAGGTGCGTGAAGGGGGAATGAGAGTTGAATGTGTTATCCCACAGTAGTTACAGCATACAGGAACAAAGCACTCCAGTATGAAATATTACTCTTTAAGTTAAATGTCTGACTGTAAACTTTCCCATGACCTTTGGGTATTGTTTAGAACGATCTCTGACCAACAGCACCCAAAGTTAGTGGCAGGTGCATTCAGCTTTTTACTGTGTTTTTGGCTTGCTGTTGTTGCTCTGGTGGAGTTGCCATGCCTTCATAAGCAAACACAATTTGCATGTTCTTTTTCAGAGTTAAGAAACATTAGAAAGCATCTCCCAGACTTTGAATTAAAAGTGTTTAAAAGAAATCTGACACAAACACGCCATAAAAGCAAAAAAACAATAACACTCGTGTCAAAGTCAAGGCCCGGGGGCCGGATCCGGCCCTATGGGTAATTCTATCCGGCCCTCCAGATCATTTTTTTTTTATTGTTATTAATGGCCAGATGTTATCTTGCGCTCATTTCTAACTTGTATGATTTTGACAAAATACATTTTTATGGAGAGTAAGTTATTGAAAGTTATTTAAGGTTTAGGTTGATTTCTTCTGTTTTATTCATTATTATGTTAAAAAGTTACAGTTTTAAAGTTTTTAAAAATTGTCATTATATCGGAGTTTAGCTAATATTTTAGCTACATACTAACTGTTTTGGCTAATTCAGGCTTTTTTTTTTTGTTTTTTAGGCTTTTTTGGAGTGAGGCTAATATTTACACACTAGCTATTTTGGTTTATGTAGGCTTTTTTCAGGTTTTGGGTTATTTTAAAGTTAAGCTATTTTTTTCCAGCAACATGCTGGCTTTTTTTAGAAAACCTAAGTTTTTCTTTTTTTTTGTTTTTTTAAGTCTAATTTAGCATTTAGCTAATATTTTAACTGGCTTTCAGCTTCAGCGTTTTCAGCTGTCAACTTTTTCAGCTATCAGCTTCAGTGTTTTTAGCTATATCAATTTCAGCATCATCAGCTATCAGCATTAGCATCTTCAGCGGCCAAATTCAGCTTGTAGCCTTCAAGCTAGCATTATCGCAGGTAATGCTTTATATCTTGTTCATATATGTTAAAGTTAAGTTATGAGAAGTCTTCTAAGGATTTGAGGCTCTGTCATTTGGTGACGTCAAACAAGGGACACACCCATGTTCTGAAGGTCATTGTGTTTAAACTGTTTAATAGAAAATCTTTATTAAAACTCCCCCTGCTGCCGAGCAGAATTACAAAAATAGATGTCACATTGCATCAGTGAACCTTTTTGATGTTTGCTGAAATTCATTGGAGCATCTCAGACATTTGCAGCCCAAGCCAAATGAGGTAAGAGCGAAAATGAGCCAAATGGAATTTTACAGAGCTTCTGCTGCCGCAACACTGTTGATGTTGAACGCCTTTCTGTGAAAATCGTCTGATTATCAAGCTCATCTCACAGCCAACTTCACCCCACAAATGAACCGATTGAAATGTCTGTTCCTCGTGAATGTGGACTCTGACAGCATGGATTTACTTACTTAAAATCAGAGCTGAACTGCAAACAATACATAGACACTCCATCATTTTCAGAACAGGTTTATCAGAATGCAAAAAATGCTAGCACAGACATTTGTGCAATGTTTCCATTTCACAATGATAGTGTTCAGGTGTGATCACGCACTATGATGTTGATAAAGAAGTTGAAAGAATGTACAAAATATTCTTAATATTCACATTTCCTGTGTTTACGTATACATAATTTAGGAAACATACATCTGACATTGTCAAGGCTTAGACTTCCAGTTCCATCTTCAACCATCAAAGGGAGCCCTCTCCAGAATACTGACCTCTGCTACTTCCTTACCAGCAGAATCTCATCATCCTCATTAGTCTCTCCATATATATATAGGCCCCGTTTGGACTTTACTCCTTCCAAAATACTGTCTATCGTTTACCTAGCAATCTTGAGCGATTCTCTTATACCTTTTGCAATTTTTAAAGAACTTTTTAAAATTTGTAATCAATACAAAATACAATTACAGAATAGTGACAATACATGATTACATAGAGACTAATATGTGCTCTTTAAATACACACAGTTAGACCTAATTTAACATATTTATAAATAAATAAATATGTTTCCAATACACATAAAAAAATAAATACAATTTCATATGTTTATAACTATCATGATTTAGTGCTTAGATTTTGTCATGTTCTGTTTTCCCTGTCAGTTTCACCATGTTCAGGTTAATCATCCACAGCTGATTTCATTTAGTTAATCAACCTCAGTGTATTTAAGTGTCTGGTTTTCAGTTTCTCATTGTCAGGTCATCTGCTCTTCTACGTTCTGTCACCTCATTGGTTTGTGCTCCTGTTTTTGCCATGTTTAAGTTGAGTTAGTAAACTTTTATGTTTCTGCCACCAAGTCTGGTCTCCTGCATTTGGGTCCTCCACCACAATCCCTGACAATAACGTCTTGAGGCAATCTTTTGCTTCCTTAGATCTGCAATAATGTTTTTAAAAACAGAGTCCCTATATCTTCTCTTGGTTTTAAAGGATTTTTGATCTAGTCCTCCAAATGTGTTTGGTAATTGCGCACATGATCAACAATCGTCTCTTCTTATTATCTGGGAGTTTCTCTAAGAACAGACTGAACAGAACATAGATTGATATTTACATTAAAAACCAATTAAACCTTTTGCCTTGCTGTGTTTTGACCTTTGCCTATTTTTATTTTGCCTTCTTGACTGGCTCCACGTTTTTGACACCTGCCTGGCTTTGACTACGTCTTGCATTTTTTGTGCTTGTCTATTTTTGGTCACTATTAAACGTAGCTGCTTGCATATGGATCCAAACGCCTCCGCCTCCTTGTTACAGACAGTTTGATTGGCAGCACAAGGGTTACAAACAAAAAGATGTTCAGGTGATGACGGTTCACAAAATCAATGTCTGAACAGTGCAAGGATTTTGAGACAAGAACAGAAGAATGATACTGCAACCACCATGTTTAAACAAAGAGATTGGCATCTGTGGCTGCCTTTGTTTTATTTCTGACAAATCCCTTTTTATGATCATTAATAACTAGTATGACACAGCTTTTATAAGTATGCACTAAGCAAAACTACTGCTCTGTGATTGCACCATTGATTACACAGTGTGATTCGACAAAGTGGTGGTAGAAGAGTAAAGCCTCAGGAAACATGATACTTGCTTGTTGCTTGTTGAATTTTTAAAATGTTTTCTGCAACAGGGATGGTGTGTCAGGTAGCCCACTTGAGAATATACTGGCTCATTCACTGGCTTGCATGTGACACAGTTAGTAGCTAGCCACACACTGACCTTATTTCTTCTTTGGTTCATCTCCATAGTAACTGTTTACGTTCTGTTTTCTCACATTTAATATCATTTTCATTTTATAGATGCTACCGTTCTGCCTACTGTTTGTTAATATGAAAATGAGCTGTTACCAAAATTGCAATTCATACATATTATATATACCCTCAGAAATTTTTTGGAGACTGTTCAAGCTACTTTTTGGAGAAAAGGCAGGGTACACCTTGGACTGTCAGTTTCAGAGGGCCACACACAGGCACAGAATATCCCATCTGAAGGGCCATTTAGAGTCAATAAGGATGAACCACATACAAGGAAAACATCCATATATTGCCTGAATTGCTCTAAGACAACACCTCTAACTACCATGCCATTGAGAAGCTCCCACTTTAAATACAATCAAATTCTAAAATAAACAATTGTATTCATAAAAAGCCTACATTAGCTTCCTATTTTTTTTTAATCATTGCACGCATGCATCTGAGCACGTACTTACTCCTTTTTAGCTCTGACTCACTCTCACACACTCACACTCTCAGGAGGGTTTTTTTCTGCCCCTTCACACTCACTTGCACCCTCACATAGACATCTTTTACAAAACCGTATGGTTAAACTTTTTTCTTTCCTCTGCTAACAGAAACTGAAAATGTGTGCATCATGCAAGCATGCTCGTTATTCATATTAAAAAAATACTTGTCATACAACAGACCATTTCCCTTTTTTCTCCTACTGTAAAAAAAATGCTTTATAGTCAAACCAAAACATTGTGTCATCATGTCTGGAAGTGCAGAACTCTTCTCGTGTCCTGACTTCTGGTCTCTTCCCTTGACATGAAATGCTTACACACACATAAACACAAACTGTGCTCTTACCCCTATTAGGGCATTGCACTGGGTTCCATTCCACAAGCTTTTTCATAGCAGAAATACACATTGTCACTTAGTTTCAGTTCCCTGGTTAACCATGACTTTAACTAAGGACCCATACATATTTTAAGCCTGGAGTGCAACAGAAAAAGACAAGAAATATACTGCTCACAAAAATTAAAGGAGCACTTTAAAGAAACACATTAGATCCATCAGATCTCAATATGAAGTTGGATATCTATACAAATAACAACAGGGCAGTGTCTTAAGAACAAAAGGATGCCAAGTCTTTTAATGGAAATAAAAGTTTTCAGCCTACAGAGGGCTCAATTGTGTAGACACCATAAAATCAGAGTGAAGTGAAGATGTAGCAGGTTAGTCCATTTTCTCCAAAACTTAATTTCTGCGACTCAAAATACTTTTCAGTATCTTGTGTGGCCCCCACGAGCTTGTATGCATGCTTGACAACATCACGGCATGCTCCTAATGAGATGACGAATGGTGTCTTGTGACATTTCCTCCCAGATCTGTGTGAGGGCATCCCTGAGCTGTTGTACAGTCTGAGGAGCAACCTGGCAGTGCCTTTTGGACTGAAACATTATGTCCCAGAGATGTTCTATTGGGTTTAATTCAGGGGATGGTGAAGGCCATTCAATTGTTTCAATTCCTTCATCCTCCAGGTACTGCCTGCATACTCTTGCCACGTGAGACCGGGCATTGTCGTGCATTAGGAGGAAACCAGGACCTACTGCACCAGCGTAGGGTCTGACTGTGGGTTCAAGGATTTCATCTGGATACCTTTATCTTATGTCAGTCAGAGCACCATTTCCTAGGCAGTAGAGGAACTTCTACGGCCCTGTCCAACTCTCCCAGAATAACCACTAGTCTCCTGAAATCTCCTCCATGTTCTGGAGATTGTGCTGGGAGACACATTAAACCTTCTTGCTGCAGCACGTATGGATGTGACATCCTGGAGAAGTTGGACAACCTGTGCAACTTCTGTAGGGTTAAGGAATCGCCTCATACTGCCAGTAGAGAGAATTACACAAGCCGAAATCAGCACAAGTGGAAAACCAACCAAAAAAGATCAAGAGGGAGAAACTTGAAATGACCTCCACATGTAACACCAGTCCTGTTTGGAGGGTTTTCTAATTGTTGCCAATGAAGTGCACCTGTTGTTAATTCCATGAACACCAACACAGCTGAAATTGATTAACGAGGCCCTCAGCTGCTTAACCAACAAGAAAATTATCAGACAGGTTTGATTCAATTCATGCCAGGCCCAATAAAAAGTGCCTCTTTAATTTTTGTGAGCAGTGTACATTCAAACAGAGAATGAACTAAAAAAAAAAAAAAATAAAACCTCCAAATAATAGAAAAAAAATGATCTGGTAGACTTTTGAGAACTAACTTTGCAGTAAGTTAAAAAAAATATACATACTTTGTAGCCTTATATGGCTGCTTGAATGAGAAAATTGTTGAATATAAATCTTCAGGCTGAGGCCGTGTGCTAGTTAAAAGCTTAAAGAAGCTGTTTTCCGTGACTGCTATAGTTACTACACCCACCAGCCACTTAATAGAAACATCTTGTTCGTATTGGGTTGTACCCCTTTTTGCTTTCATAACTGTCATAATCCTTGGTGGCATTGATTTAACAAGGTATTGGAAACATTCTTCAGGGAGTTTGGTCCATGTTAACATTATTGCACCACGCAGTTGTTGGCTGCACATTCATGATGCAAATCTCCCGTTCCACCACATCCCAGAGGTGTTTTATTGGGTTGAGATCTGGTGACTGTAGAGGCCATTTGAGTTCAGCAAACTAGAAAAAGAAACTAATGTGAGATAATTCCAGCTTTATGATATGAAAGTGGTCATCAGAAGATAGTACACTGTGATCATAAAGGGATGGACATGCTCACAACACCCAGGTAGGCTGTGGCATTGTGACAATGGTCATTTGGTACTAAAGGGCCCAAAATGTGCCAAGAAAATGTTCCCCACACCATGACACTTCCACCACCAGACTGAACTGTTGATACAAGGCAGGTTGGATCTATGCTTTCATGTTATTGATGCCAAATTTTGACCCTACCAGCCAAATGTTGCTGCAGAAATGAACACTCATCAAATCAGGCAACATTTTCCAATCTTCTATTGTCCAATTTTTGTGAACTGTGTGAATTTTTACCTCAGTTTTGTGTTTTTTTGCTGACAGGAGTGGTACCCGGTGTGGTCTTCTACCAGTGTTGCCCATCTGCCTCAAGGTTGGACGTGTTGTGTGTTCAGAGTTGTTTCTCTGCAGACCTCAGTTGTAGCCAGTGGTTATCTGAGTTACTATTGCCTTTCCATCAGCTGGAACCAGACTAGTCATTTTCTTCTGACCTTTGGCGTCAACAAGGCATTTACTGGATATTTTCTCTGATTCAGACCATTCTCAGTAAACCCTAGAGATGATTGTGGATGAAAAACCCCACCAGATCAGCAGTTTCTGAAATATTCTGACCAGCCTGTCCGGTACCAACAACCATGCCACTTGAAAAGCCACTTCAACCACCTTTCTTCCTCATTCTGATGTTCGATTTGAACTGCAGCAGATTGTCTTGACCATGTCTGCATGCTTAAATGCACTGAGTTGCTGCTATGTGATTGGCTGATTAGAAATTTGAATTGATGAGCAGTAGGACAGGTCTGCCTAATAAACTGCCCAGTAGATACATGTGTTTATGTTTAATCTAACATTAACTGAGTTTGTGATTGTTTCTGATTTCTTGATTACAAGTTTAGCTGACAGACTTTCTTTCAACATCTTCTGTGCCATCTTTCTTTTTTAGTTAATGTTTCCATCATTCCTTAACTCCAAACTCCAGACATCCATAGGACCACACGTTTTTCTGAACTGCTGAAACGCAATCAACACAAAACAGTTCAGTACAATTCTTGTTGTCCTTCGGGTTATTTAATTAAAAGATTTGGTCCTTTTGGCCAACTGGACTTTAAAGGTTAATCTAGAAGGGATTTTGCTGCTCATCTGCAAAGGTTCTTCAGTAATTAACAGTTTAGAACTGCAGTGGCAAAATCCTGTTCTTTAAAAAAAATGCATTGTTTTTTGTCAACTTCTTCAGTATCTGATTCTCTGCATTAATGTGTCACTTTTTTTTAGAACTCTGGACTGCAAGCAGGTCAGATAAATGGCAAATAGTTGTATGGAGTTCTTCTACGTCCTTGATGGCTCAAAGAACTTAAAGTCACAGATCCATTCACACACTGGTGGGAGCTATGCTGCTGAACACAGGTGACAGCTTTCCATCAAAGGCAAGTAGGATTCAGGTGGGGAATCGAACCCGTAACTTTCTGATCAGGAGTCGACCGCCCTTCTGCCTCACCACAGCAGAATAGTTTCTGATGTTTGTCTATAAAACATGTATTTCTCTCCTTTGCATCAGTGATGCACACGGGGCAAAATCATTTTTAACAACAAATGTTTTTACACAATGAAGGAAAAGGCTTCACAATGCCAAACGTGTTTTTAACATTCTTTTTATGTTCACACATCCAATATAGATAATTATAATTTTCTCCCACACCCAATCTGACAACTCAACAGTTCACAATTCCATCTGCTGATTGTAAACCATAGTTGGACAGTTGTGCTTGTTAATCCTCTATTGTTATTTTTTTTTTCTTCACCACTCCTCCAACTGAACCAACTTACAAAAAAGGCAAAGAGAAACCAGAGAATACAAACAAGTGTCAGGGAAGTAGTTGGTAGTGAAACCCCAGTGGAACACTGGACCTCTTGTTTGTCCGCACACATCGCTGCACACTGACCAGCACGTCATCGCGGCAGAGGCAAAAATCCTATTATTTTGATCGGGAGTGCAGAAATTGAAATAATGAGTGAGCTCTACAGCCGTTCAGTTTCTGAAACTTTAAGCCGCTCAAACTCTCATGCTGGTGTTGCCATTAATGCCTAAAAACACGTGGCCTCATCTGAAAATAAACACAAGGAGAGGATGTTGTTCTTTTTTCTTCCAAGTAAGAGTGATGTAATAGCAAAAAAAGTAGAAAAAGTTAAAACTTTTTTTTAAAATCGAGAATAGATTACTTAATATTATAATATTTTTGTATATTATAATATACAAGAATAATATATCTTCAATTGTGTTAATTTAAGCTGTATGTATTTGTTAGCAAAGTAATCAAGGTAAAAGACTTATATTGAGCCTATATTATCATATTCTAAAGTTTATAGATGGATTTTATTTTAACAGTAATGTAAAAAGAATGGAAACTTTTCATTCAACACGTAAAGACGCTGTATTATCCATTGTTACATAATGAAATCATGCATGCAGTATAGGATCAAGAAAAGCTCCGTGTGGTATACCAGTCTGCAGTAAAATTCCTGAACAGATTTTGTTTGCCTATTACATAACTTCCACTGATGCACATTAGGTGTTTCACTGCCTACAATCTTTGTATTAAACGAAGCACCAATACCTTAAAAAGAACTTTGTACTTGCTGTTGTTTCCGATCATGAGAAAGATGTTTATACTTGTCCATTTGCAGAGATCCAGCTGTGATTGACACTCCAAACAAAGATGATTTCTGTTGAAATGGTCTGATGGTGTATTTGCAACTTTCTTTCCTAAACTTTAGGGATAAAGTGAGATTGGAACTAAACGAAGATACTCCTTTTTTGCTAAACTAGTCATTATTACAGACGCCTCAAAAGCAGGAGCTACACAGCTCACCAATAGAGATGTATTGATCAAAGTCAATGTGAATGTGGAAGTGTCTGGGGGAAAGTCTGTTTGAATGGGGTCCAAAAGACGAGTTGAGTATCGATAAGAAGCTAACATTGACGCAAGCTGAGATTGAATTTAGGCAGAAAAACAATCAAGAAATGCAAGTTCTACTGTTTATTTTGCGATTGCTACATGATCCATTGGTGACAGGAATGGGTTGGAGAGCTCTGAATTTTAATTACTTTTAAAATTTAGTTTAGTATAATTTTTAACAAACAATTACTTGCAAGAACTAAAGCAACACATTGATCAGCAGAGGAGGGATCCTCCAACAGGCTCAGGGCAAAACAATTTGATTTTTATTTACAGCAAACCAGGGTGAAACAGATGAATATTAACTGAGTTTGGACTGCAGTAAATTAGAAACTTTTATTAAATATATTTTACCGTTTAGTGTTAAATTTAACCTAAGCTAGCAGAAAAAGGCTAAATAAATATAGCATCGGAGCGGAGCTGCGAGGGGATAGAGGGGACCGCCGCCCCTACAGCAAAAGGGCAAAATCATCCAATCCCCACAATTTTAACAGCACCTCTGCTTAAATACGTTGCTGTTTTTAGTATTAATAAAATTAATAAAACTTTTTAAAATATGTGTTTTTGATCATTTCTTTTTAAATAGCCTTCCACTCTAGTGTTCTCATTTGTCACCCTTCCAAAGATCCCTCCTGTCTCCCAATTAAAATGTTCTAATCTAGCCCCTCCAATGCATGTTTCTCTCACTCTCTTTGACTCAATGTGCTCCCAAATTTCTGCAGGGCCCTGTTTCGTTCTTGAATTATTAAGCTATTAATGAGAAGCAGGAGAAAGTCTCTTGCTTCACACTTTCAGGTTTTTTTCTGAGCATTAGCGGATTAGCTAATTCAACAGGGTGTTACATTTTCAGCACATGGGAAAATACAAACACTGTTACATGGATTTCCTCTGAGCTGGAGAAAGCTCAACTATACAAGCTATAAAGATACATTAAACAAATACTTTTGAGCCTTTGAAAAGCTTCTAGGAAAAAATAACTTGGTGTTAATGTCTCATTTTGGTGTTCATCGTGTGCTAGATTCTGCAGGTCTTGTCCCTTCAAATCCCACACACAAAGTGGCAGCATTTCAAAAGGCTGTGCAACTTATGTGCTACATTCCTAATGATGAATCCGAACACAGTCCAAGAACAAATGTGAAACATCTATTTTTTAGCATCTTTAATTTTTGCCCTAAGTTATAATTGTTGAGTGTCTCAGCATCTCTCTGCAGTCAAATGTATTATTATATCAACAACAATGACATGTACAACAGTGAACACCAGGTTGCCTTACCTTATATGGCACATGTGATGTAAATTAGGCTTATTTGTTTTCTGAAATACACCCAGTGCATAGATTTTTGTTTATGTCATAACAAATCAATCAGTCAAAATGAAAAATAAATGCTTTTTGCCAATAAAAAAAAATACAGGATCAGGTTTGTTTCGTGTGATTTGGTCCTGAGCCCAGCAGCAAAACACCAAAATATACATACATTTAGGAAATGGAAATAAATAAATGAAATTTAATTTTTATTCTGCCTTTTTATGACATGAAGAGCTGTTGCACTGACTCCTAACAAGCAAAAGGAAGACTACAGAGCAGTTTTCATTTAAAAGACATTTTCTTGCACTATACATGCTTTTTTGTATGGAACAAAGAATTATGCAACACTCTTTGTGAGCTGAAGTGATGCTAGTCCTGTAGCTTACTGGTATTGCTTCATGATTCAGTGTCTAGCGCAGAGGTCAAGGAAAAGGTTTGTTGTAATCACTGAACCTTCTCTGTGAAGTTTGTCTGCAGCTGGGAGGCGACGTCTGCAGGGACTGAATCAGACTAAATATCCCTCCTCTCACAATAGTCATCCTCGTTGAGCAAACACCAGCGAGACAAATCGGAGTGCTATAAAACAATGAGGACAAAATGGAGTGATTCTTGAACTAATAAGCAATCTTTGATGCCGTGGGCCCCTCTGTCGTCATTCGCGAGCCCTTTCATGAAGAGAAAACAACTCGGAGTTACATCAAGGTGCTGGCTTTACTTTCTTTGAAGAAAGTCACAAAAACAAACATGACAGGTCCAGCCAGGGTGGAAGCTACCGAATCCAGCTTTTGTCCACAGGATTTTACATTGTTTTAATTGTGAAACAATAAACTTTGCTGCTGGACGCTGAAAGCTGGCCTTTTTTAATCCCAAACCAAGGATGACAAACAAGAAAAACATTTTGTCCGACTGTAAATCCAAATCCTTCCTATATTGTTCAAAGTATTGGACTTTGTACTTTACATGTCAACACAAAGGGAGATATTACATTTACGTACTTCTGAAATTAGTCAGACAATCAAGTTTTACAAGTTCTGTTAGGTGAACTGCAATTTCTCAGAATCTTTGAGAAGAGAAGCTTATAGAATTAATTTCTTGAAAATAAGGTATGATGGCTCCCTCTAGTGGAGTATGAATGGAACGACAACAATTACTGAAACTTAATTGACTGGAGACTGAAAAATTGCTAAAATTATGAACTGATGAATGACATGCGAAGTAACAGATTTTCTTTTTATTCATAGCAGTTAGTGGAAAAACACTCCAGCTTTTTTGTATTTTATTTAAATTATTTTTATTAACCTTTATTTAACCAGGGGTTTATTATTTATTTATTTAAATTATGGGGTGAGAGCAGAATGTCTGTCTGGCTTGAGCAGGATTGTAAGGACAAATTTCGAAGACACACTTATGATATTACATAATTTATATATAAAATAAAAAATACCACTTTAAAAAGATGGTGGCATTTGAAAAGTCAGTTAAAAAAACTGTGTGGGAAGATACAAAAGACAAACAAGCAGGTAGACATCAAGGAATTGAAGTACAAATTCAGACTGTAATTCAGAGCAAAACTTTGTTTTAAAATTGTATTAAAATCCGTATTTATGTTGTATTTTATTTCCACTCTATACTAATTGTTTAACTTTGATTTGAACTCTATTCCTGATAAACTGCTTATACGACTTAGTTTAGTCATTTGAGCAAAAGCCTTTACTATATTTTTAAATACCAAAAGCTGCTTAAAATCCATCTTATGACGATAAACAGCTTTCTAGCAAAAACGTTATTTTGGTGTTGTTTCCACATTGAATTTCCATTAATGTTATGTACAGATAAAAATTAAGAGAACAACAGTGACACCTGAAGGTCTGAAGGACACTTAAGGTCCAAATCATCTTGAAAATGTCTGGTAATTTACATTTTGAACATGTTTTTTTTCTCTTTCATTGGATGCACAGTGAAGAGGTGATCAGAGCTTTCACTTCACTGTGAGAAGGCCCTAATACAAATCCCAGCTGGGACCTTTATGTATGGTTTTGTCAAGCTTTCTCCTACTGTCCAAAAACCTACTTCATAGGCTAACAGTTGCTCTAAAACAGGGGTGGGCAAACTACGGCACGGCGGCCATATGCGGCCCGTCAAACTGTTTATTATGGCCAGCCAAACTGGAATAACTTATATTGATAACCCTATTAATGTCCTATTTTCCTGCAATTCTGATATCTCCCCATAGATGGTGCACTACAAATAAATTGACTTGTTTAAATGCAAAAAGTTATTCTGGATTTTATGTAGTCTTGAATGATTTGTTTGTTTGTTTTTTTGATATTCATGTATTTTTTGACACATTTTTTCAATCATTCCAACCCGAGATGAACACAGTATTGTGCCTTTTTCCCCTGAGAGACATCAAGCAGTTGGTGCGATTTACGCTAGAACAATAACAAAAAACTCCAAAACGTTCTGCTTTAAAAAATACATTTATAATAAAAGTTAAAGCTGTTTTTGTCCAAATTCCATGTTTTTTTTCTTTCTTACTCTCCATGCATCTGCACTTGGTCCAAATGCTTTTTTTTTTTGAGTGCGACTGTTGTGAACAGCATTTGTAAAGCGAAATAGAAGTCAGAGCACTAAACATAAATTATACTTTGAAGATTGTTGTGGTTACACCACAAAATCTAAAAGCAGCAGGTCACTAAAATGGTGTTTACCTTATAGAACTAAAGTTCTAATTAAAAAAAGATTTTAAAGGGGAAAAAAATACAAACCCTAATGAAAAAACAAAAAAACAAAAGTGCACTTCTGGACTTCCTTGGACGGTCTCTCCATTTACAAAGTTTAACCAATATTTTTATGCTTTCCTTAACATCATATGACAATATTTGTGACCCTGAATCGGGTTTGAAGCTTTAATTCCAGCAAGCTCTCCACATTGAATCCCTGACTTTATTGAAATGGAAAGCACATTATCCAGGCCATAATTCTGTCTCAGCATCTCTTTGAAGTGACGTTCCAGTCGGTCTGAGCAGCTAAATTCAGGAGATCTACCTCTGCCACAACATTAATATCACACACCAATCCGCCTGGCTGTGAGCCCATAAAGTGTCCCCTGGGTATAGGCTCTGTTACCGGAACTCAACCGTGTTCACACTGATGCTGCAGGCGAGGTATCAGGGGAGTAATGAAAGAGCATATAATTAACTCAAGGGCCAACTGGATAAATCATATTCTGATAAATTATTCAGTATTTGCAGGCTATTTGAATGTTCTCCCTCCTCGTATTGCTGCCTACACAATAGCTACTCACTAGAACATTAGAAATTCATCGTGCTCCATGTTGGGTTCTTTCCATCTGGATGCACATTACAAATTTCATGCTTGTGGCTTCATGAGTGGAAGAAATGAAGCTGAAAACCTCAAAGACAAATGCAGTGTATTGATTTTACTTTTTTTAAATATTCTCAAAGAGTAGACTAAAAATAATAATAAAAAAAATCCTATCAAGAATTTTAAAAATGCTCCTCATCCTCAGTTAATAAATAATAAACTTGGATTTCTAATAAATAAATAAATAAATAGAAGGATTGGATTAAATTTAATCTTTTTAGGGACACAAATACTCACAACCCAAATCAGTAAAGTGTTCATTTTTTTCTACATTACACATCTTACAATTGATTGAACAATTCAGATATTTTAAACTGAACTTTTTGCTAAATCAAAATCAGTAAATTGGTAGCTTTATGACAAACTTTGTTGTAAAAATCTTTTGTATAAATGTTAAAATGTGACATTTAATCAAAACATTTAATAACTTAATATTTAATCCTTCTAATATTATTTCAAGAAATATTTCCCACGTTCGAGATTAAACACATCAAGAAAACTTTGACTTGGACTAAGTAAGGCTTTGAGTAAGTCTAATAACTAACCAGGTAGAATCAATAATGGAGAAATAAAACAGACTTATTTGTACATCACACCAGAGGGAGCACTGTTTTGCAATTTCTTTAGAATTTGAACCATTGATATGTTTTATTTTGTTATTATGCTATTTGAACACATTAACACCATGGTAAATTAAATGCAATATAAATACAGTTACTTTTAAATACATTTAAGACAAGCAAGTAATTAGAATGTCTTTTTTATATTGAAATGTAAATTTCAAAATGCATTTCTAAAACGTGTGACCAACTTCAGCATCAATAGGTATATTGCTTAATGCAATTTAATTTAATTGTGGTAGCAAAAAACAATGACAATTTAAAATGAAAATGTTCTTATTTTATTTTATTTAATGTTAGATGGAAGTGTAGGTTTTATCTTATTCTAAATTGCAAATTGAAATGTCAACAGACAATTGAATTTAGTTTTCAATTAAGTTTAAATTTGCTTTTTCGGATTTTTTTTTCCAAACTTTCTTTTCCATGTTTTATTTTGGCAGCAAACATTAGCATTAGACCTGAAGGGTGTGTGAGGGGTGGAGGAAACACAACCCCACTGTTACTATGGAGATCAGGACAGCCCTAGCAATTTGACAGGCCAGCCACTTTAAACGGGGAGGGGTGCTAATGATTGACAGCTAAAGGGGCGGGACCTAAACCACCTTCGATGTTTATTGGCTAGGCTTCCGTGACGCTACCACATTGGAATGCAAATCAAAAGCGTAGCCTCGACCCACCTCCTCTCTGCTCTGCTGCTGCTGCTACTCCGAGCCGAGCTTTTTGGGCGCTGCGAGCCACCGTCTACGGATACATGTTGTTAGTGTTGGAGCAACACCAAGGAAGCTCGGCCACAAGGAGGAACACGACTACGAGGGCTTAGAAAAGGGTAAAGTGACATCTATGTTGCTAGTCTGTACCGGTTATATTGCTGTGTTCGATGTCAGTCATAGTGAACGTGTGCGTTTGCTCGGAATGTGAGAGGTTAATCGGCCCTAGAAGCTAATATCCACGGGGCCCCAAAGGTGAAGCATGCACTCACGTCTAGCTTTTCTGCTAACCACACTTTACGACTTCATGTCATCTACAACGTCTCAACGATTAAAATTGAGCGTCCATGATAAACAATAGCATCTGAAGTGTAGCTAGCTTTAGCTACTTTTTTGGTTTGGGGAATGTGACTTGAATTCAGCTCTGCACGTAAATCAGCGCGTGGTGGAACCGTTTAAAGTCGATGTTATGAACAGCTGAACCGCACATTGTTTGACACCAGACTTGTTCGGCTCGCTGGAGAACTTCTGAAATGTTGATAAATGCAGGTCAGGGTCTGAGTCCACTTTGGGAACTTTGTGGCAACAGGTCGAGAACTTTGGGACACATGAGTGGGGTTTTGACAGATGAAGGTCATCGCATTTAGGTGAATGGAGGGGGGTTGAATGGATGGAGTAGTCTTTAAACGAAAAAAAAAAAAAAAAAAAAAAAAAAAAGATTTACTACACAAAAGGGAACAATTACTCTGAATAACTTATTTTTGTGACATTTCTTCTCAAATACATAACTGAAAAAAGTGGAGGAAATATGTTTGTTACATTATAGCACACAAACAAAAGAAGCTTGTTGGTTTTTGTAGAATAAATAAATAAATAAAAGTAATTGGAGATTGTTTTTTCATTGAAGCCAACTGTATAATGCAGATGCGTTGGGAGTTTAATAATTCCTTTTCCCCCAATTCGATTATATCATTGTTTATCAATTTTTAGTCAATACTGATTCATTTTGAAGGATTCACTAACCTAAAATCGATTCACTCCAGTGAACTTCCGCCAGTGTGAATCATTGCTATTAAACAGTGCGGGGGACATGTTCAGGCTGTTTATTTAGACAGGTATGAGTACATTTTGACTGTTTAGGATATTCTAATGAGATAGAGGCTCTCTTTTTGTTTAATTCAGCTGTGTTCATACCTGGCACCTGATCTGATGAGGTTTTCTGTTATTCAAAGCACTTTTTGTGAGATTTGTTGTGTTATACAAAGCAGATGTGTTTGTTTGACAAGAGGAGGAGAGGCACACACACGCTTCCAGTGTTTTACTGAGAGATCATTATTTACATAACAGATGGGCACAGCATTTCCTTGTTCGTACCCATGTTTTATTCACTTATGATCTCATCTATGTGGTCTATAATGGACAGCTCAACTGTCTGATGTGCTGCCACATAACGAGTATTTGGGCTGATGTTGCAAATATTACAGAAGAAGCTCACATAGGAATGCTTTGCTGCTTTTTATAGTGGTCACCAAAAAGTCTGTAACGGTCCTAAAGGTAGAAGCAGTGCTTTACATTTTTTCTAGCAATAACTTCTGAAACTATATTAAAAGTTATGTTTACTGAAAAGTTATGAAAAAACCTAATTAAATCCATTATACAAATAGTGTACACCTCTGAGACGAAACAAAACACTTTACTACAAAAATATTCATTATTTTTAATTGATCGACTTCAGAAAGTGCATACCTCTTGAAAAGCTATTCTAAAATAACAAAAATAAGGAAAACTATATCAAATATGGCTTCCACTTACTACATGTTCATGTTTTGGTTTCATGTTTAGTTCTAGAACAAAAAAGGTTTTAGTCTGTTTTTAATATTTTTTTATTATTATTATTAATATTATTGCAATTAGCATTGCTGTCTTGCAGTGAGGGACGAGAGGAAAGACATTTCATCTGTCTTTCATCGTGTGTATTCAGCATATTTGACAATAAAGCTGACTTGACTTTTACCTAACCACAAATTACATATGTAGCACTACCTGCAATAATGCTAGTGTGAATGCTAGAAGCTTAATTTAGCCGCTGAAGATGCTGAAATTGTAGCTAAAAATTCTGAAGTTGATAGCCAGCTAAAAATATTGGTTAAAGGCCAAAGTAGCCTAAAAAAAATCCTAAATTAGCCAAAACAGCTAGCATGTAGGTGGCATATTATTTAAATTCCAAAACATCCTAAAAAAACACACAAAAAAGCTTAAGTTAGCCAAAACAGCTAGCGTGTTACTGGAAAATTAGCTTAACTTCAAAATAGCCTAAAAAGTCTAAATTATCCGAAAGAGCTAGCAGGCTAGTGAAATATTAGCTAAACTCCAAATTAGCCTAAGAAAAAGCTAAAAAACCTTAATAAATGCCAAAAATATTCAAAAAAGCTAGCAGAATACCATTACAATTGTCAACTTTACCACACTCTGACTCCATACAACATCAAGTACAGACTAATCGACTATTAAATTAGTTGTCGACTATTTTAATAGTCGATTAGTCGTCTAATCGTGGCAGCCCTATTTCTCTTAAAGTAAATATATGGTTCATCATTGGTATATAAATGTTAAGCTAAAAGGGTAACTAAACCCTGGATAAATTTTTTTTTGGCTGTTGACCTTTATAAATGGGGCTTTAAAATGCTGTCTGTTGGTCATAGCCATTTTTTTTTTTTTTTTGCAAATTAAAATAAACTTATTTAATTCTTGAAAATATAGTCAAAAACCGCCTGTGTGCTGCTCCCTACAGGTTGAAATTGGGTATTACAGTTGAATTTTGTTAAAGTTGAAGTTTTAGTAGTCTGACGTCATGTTCTGCAGCTCCAGTAATGATAACATATATATATTATATATATATATATATATATATATATATATTATATATATAATTTTTTTTTTTTTGATTAGTTTGGGCTTGTGGGGGGCTAAATTCTAGTGGAAGAGAGTGTAACAAATGGCTGATGGGAAATTAACCCAAATTTTTGCACCAACAGTCCCATCCACAAGTCACAGTTGAATTTCTAATAAGCTCCCAGTGCTTCACAGAAAATAAATCTTAGTAAGATTCACAATTTTTTGGGATTTGGCTAAAAACTGAATAATAACAATTAAAAGACCACTGGGAATGATTTTATAACAGAAATATATAAACAGTATCTTAAATTAAGATCTTTAAGAAAGCTGAGAAATAGGCAATGTCACTGTCTTAAAATCAGCTGTATAAATATATCAGTGAATTTGCTGATGACAGATGGACGTCTTGCTGTTGGAAAAACAAAGGGGTTTTGACTGCTGTGGCTTTGATGGGTTAAAAGAAGTAAATGTTGGATCTGAACGGCAGTAAAAAATTACATTTTATCTGCGAACTATGAATAGAGTGCAAAAAAAAAAAAAGTTCTTTTGTTTGAAAATAACCATTTAGTCCACGTTGTTGGATCATTCTTACACACCTCAGTAACTTCACTAGCTTGATTTTGCTCCTTTTTTCAAGTTTTTTTCTATATTCAATCATATTTTCAAACTCTGGTACCAATTAAAAAATGTTTTGCAAACTTTTTGATCAGGTTCATATTTCCAGCATCATAAAAATAAAGCACTGTGACCCAAAAAGAAGTTGGAACAAGTTATAAAACTACTGTCTTAAAATCTTTAAGATTAATGATCAAATGTTGCTTTAATTGATCTCAAATCTTCTCCATTTTGTTTTCTCCATTTGATATTGTGGATCTGTTGTTATCGAAACACTCAAGTATGTGTACCGCTACTCGAACTTGACCTATTTTCTTCTCCATGCGTGTTGGAAAGACGCCTGAGAGAATGCTTTGATGAAGAAATCTGGATTGAAGCACGCTGGTAATCTTCTTGCTTTGCCAGAACTATTAATTTGTGGTATTTAAAGATCAACTAGGTAAATATTTCCCCTCTTATCAGTACCATTGTCCCCCTTCTGTTTCTTTAGTTTTCTGTTTGCATCTCATATATATTTGTACAAATATAGTTAATCAGAGCAGCCCTTCCTCCTAATGGTAACAAAATCCCCACCAGGTCCTTGAAGAGACAAATGGTTTTGTTTTTCTTGTTCACAGTATGATGTCTTCTGCTTTGGAATTGTGGTCACACTTGGTACATTTGACCTGGAACACAGCCAGGGCCTCTTTGTTCTGGTCTACTCAGCTGTGCATAGCAGTGTCCTACAGAGATGGCTCAATTATGGAGACACGGCCAGAGCTGTTGTGGGATCTCTTTAAATTATGAGCACAGATTTGCTGAACGGAGAATGTCTGACGTCACGCAGTGGATTGTGAATGAATTTAAAAAAAAAGGCTCAAATTGGGTCAGCCATATTGACTGCATTTTACTCCATCCACATAGAAAAATTTTCCAAAAAATGGCTGATAAACGCAAAGTGAAGTGAAAGTTTTGTTGAATCCACCCATTAGGAAATTCAACACACTCACACACACTCGAGAGTCCGGGAAAGATTACACCATTATTTGTTGTGCTGAGCTGCAATTTTAGAACTTCATTAATCCAATTTAGTTAAAAAATATAAATACATTTGTTTTTAAATCCTTGTGGAATGTAAGGAGGCATTTAAGTTTATTTTTAATTATCTCTCCTTAAATTACTTTCTGACAATTCCAAACAAGGTTTCAAACAGTTCTGTTTGTGGCACGTTTTTTTTTTTTTTTTTTGTTGCTTTTAAGCATTTATTTTTTAATAAGAAGATATGACATTTTTTTTGTCCAATGGTAGGACACATGGTCAGTTTTCAACTAGATTTATGCGGATAAGAAAAGTAAATTGTTTTAGTTCATGGCTATGTAAGTTTGCTTTATAAACCAGTCATATATATACAGTATATATTTCAGATATCATTGCTCAGTCAGTTTTGTTTTCAGAGTTGCATCCATTGTGACCTCCATTCCTACTACACTGCCAATCAGAGTGCACAATAATGTCGGTACAGTATTGGGATTGGTTTATCAATTACATTAAAATATAAATCTCTTAATTGATAACTGAAAGGTCTTTTTCTTGAACTATACTACCACAATGACCAGGTAAGTGTCAGCCCCTTTTACAAGCGACTGTTTAACAGCTTACCTGTCCTTTTGCCCACCAAGTCATTGCCTCTTTAGCTGTTTTTACAAACTGGTTGAGGCTTACCTGCAGCACCGTGAGTTACCAGCACTTCCCAACAACCATCTTTCAAAAGAGACCTCCCACACAGTTAATAGACAGAGTGAGCAGCTGTTATGGAGCAGCACACAGCTCAGTGGTCAAAACAAACTCTGCTTGTGTGGTTTATCTTTGAAAAAGTAAAAACACACTTTGGATGGGATCCTTGCCTCCATCACCACAAGGAGTGTATGACCCACTCACACTAATTAGTAATACTAAAATTCAGTCTGGATTAGACCATTTGATGGAAGCAGAGTTACAGAAAAAGTCTTATTTCATTAACTATCTTTTTAGCAATTTAAAAAATATATATTCTTTTTCCAGCAAACTGGGTGGAATCGAAGTGATATTTAGTGCTCAAACAAGCATACAGTATAATGATTGATGGCAGCAGTTTCCATAGAAATGTTTATTTAGACCGACTTGGACCACTGTCGTCTGGCTTCAACAAGGTGATGTCTGTATTGAAAGCAAATGGCTACTGAATTGGCTTCATTTCACTGGAGCCAGAAGCAAGGCATTTCCTATGGGTGACATCACCACTGCTCAGTCCAGTTCTTTTTAACAGTCAATCGTAGATCCCAAAAACGGACTTAAAAACTTAACAAACTAAACAAAGTTCCAAAAACGCCAGAGTTTTTGAAACACGAAAGCCCATAACACACATATACATAGATTTTCATAGACTTTTATTTGGAGGTGGTCGCTTGAATGCACATTAATGAGGGTTGTGTGAATGTGAAGGTAGCATAAGTCAAGTTTGGAAATTCCATATTGGTCAAAACAATTGTTTTGATGCATGCTAGAAATTGTGGCAAGCCAGATATTTGTAAAACATCGATATCATGAAAAATACGAATAAATCTGATTTAGCAAACACATTTAGCTTATTAATTTTTATGCTAAATCCTTTAAATTAATTAAACATTTCCAGATACAAAATCACTTATTTTATTTGTATTAGTTTTAAATGTTGTACAGATTTGTATTCCAGGTGTTAGTCTGCAAATTTACATTGCTGGCTGGATCACCAGCTACTTTATATGCTAATGAGAAGATGATAATCAATGGAGTTCACACATGATTGACCAAAATCAATGCGATTTAATAGGAAAATAACTAAAATGGCTTCATAGAGTTAGACACTTGGATGGCTTGTTAATGGGTTGAATCAAACCAAAGCTTTTCCATTATTCTTAGTTTAACATGCAATTTACATTCAATCTGAAATCTGTCAGGAACGGTTGGTAAGTGATCTTTTTTGCAATATTTTTTTTTACACATATCATGCTTTTTTTTATCTCCCTCTTTGTTTTTTGTTTTTTTTTATATAGTGTTTAAACCTTCGCTGCTTAAACACATCTAATTCTTGATTGTTATTTTATTTTACCTTCAAACTGATTAGCTATTGCATATTTACTTTTAACATGTGTAAAGCTCTACGCTTAAAAAAAAAAAAAAAACAAGAGAAAAATTAGTATTCAGGAAGCATCAGAGGGGGAGGAGAGAAACAGTAAAATCATTTCCATCATATTCATTAGCGAGCATCCTTTTGTCCAATCAAAGTGCTGCTCTGCATGGGGATTCTGTTGACACCCTATTGGCTGTTGCTAGGTTACCACATAATCAGGAGGCAGGCCATGGCCTGGTTGGTAGGCTATGTTGTTAATACTGGTACGGCAGTGTGTTGGGGGTAGCAGACAAGAGGGGCTGGGGGTTTGAATATAGCACAGATTCACCCTCGTGCGCGCACTCACTCATTCACGTAGCCGTCCAGCCAGCCACAGCCTGCCACTCAGTCAGGGAGACAAAGAGGAGCAGCATCCTGCAGGAGGACCACACGCTCCCGGGGGATGGGGCATCATACCCCTGCATCACGGGGCTGTCTGAGGAGGTAGGGAGCATCAGGATGCGCGGGGGGCTTTGTCTCCGAAGCAGAGCACCCCCTTTCTAGAAAATGATACCCATTTGCACACAGATATTTTTAAAAAATAAATCAGACCTCAATTTAGAGAAGCTGAGCGGTTCATTCATGTGCTGGTTTAATGTGGGTCATGTGACTGTGTGTAGGCTGAACGATTGACCCTGATGGAGGCTACTACACTTGCTCCTTATGATGTCAGCTCTGTAGTGCCAGCCAGTCTGTCTGATATGCTCTTTATGGCTTTTATGATTCTGCTAGACACACAGATCCACAGAACACTTATGATGGTGCTGTTTTATTCACGCGTTCAGTTATTTTCATGTCAACGATGCAAGTAATGAACCAAGAGTGGAGATTTGAGTTGTGGGTGTTTTCCATTGCACCCCTTCACTAATGGATGGCTGACTCTACACAGAGACGAGGCTTTAAGCCATCATTACCAGAGGGGATTCCCTCCCCTCTACAAACACAAGGAAGCAATGCTCAGTGCTGGATATAGGCTAATGGTTGCATACAAGACAGACAGGCAGGTTTTGGCAGCGATGGTTTTATGTTTCCTCTTTTTTTTTTTTTTTAAAGCCATCTTTTAATGTTTTTTTCCTTCATTAACGAACATATAAATTTTTTTAGAGCTATAGTTTTCTTGATCAATAAAGTTCAACATTTTAAAGCTATTTCGACTGCTTTCCTCCTAAGAGCTAACATGTGGAGCAGTGAGACTCCACAACAATGCCACAACTCCTTCATAGCATAAGTGAGCCCCCTCTCAAAAGAGTAAAGATGATGATGATGAGGAGGAAGAGGCAATAGCTCAAGGTTTGCAGTCGGGCTGTAGTACTCCTCCTTATTGAATTACTTTCATCACTCCAGCCCATTTAATTCATCAACCAGCACTCTCGGCTAATACTTAACACTTGCTCTCTTCCCCTTATGGGGACTAATGTCACTTCATGTGATCACCTCTAACCTTAAACGTAACCGTTTCACCTTCGTTTTTTACCCCTGTTAGTTCGCATTTGAGATAAAACCCTCCAAACCACCCCCACCCACCCTCCACCCACACTCATTAATTGCAGTTCCCTCTTGAGACCTGTCAGGATTTGATTTGGTCTGATACTAATTTTTTTACACTTTATACAAAAAAGGTTATTTCAGACATTTTCACATTTAAGTACATGATTTAAAATCTAAAAATGCAATTCTAGTCTAACTTAAAAAGAATGCTCTTGCTTCTTTCTGCTTTGCATCTCATGCCTCTGAAAGCTCTTCTGCCTGAAGACCCCTGAACCTCTTTCCTCCTGTGCTAATGAGGACACCAGCTTTAAGAAGTCTCTTTATTGCTTGGGATAGCTACTACTGGATCATGAATGCTGCAGAAAAAATATCTTTTTAGCTGCTGAAGTTAAAAAAAAACTCTCAAAAAAAACAGGAAATGTCAGTGAACATAACCAGTTCAGCAAGACCAACAGAAGTAATTTAGGAGAAATGAGATATGCACATATCCAAAAATGATCAGAACTGTGCACATATGTTTACATGACAGTTTCTGCTTTTTTTCTGACATTTATTCAGTGTAATTTTTCGGGGTCCATCTAAACTTCCTTTCCATTTCTTGATTCTTAGCCTATTTTTAACCTTTCATGTTGTTTCTCTGCTGCTTCATAGTGAAGTTCCTCTCTTTTTCTGCTGCACCAGAACCTGTTTCACAAGTGTGCTACACGCGCTCCATGGTCTTGCCTTATCCTCTTTTCTTCTTTTTCCTTTTTTTTTTTCCCTGTCTAGGCACAGGAGAGCCATTCAGAAGAGCCGGGGGTCAAAGGTGAGAAGAGCAGAGGGCACCATGGAGAGTGAACCCGGGGCCCCTGCCTCCACTGCCAACAGCATTGGGACCCTTTCCGCTACCACGGCCACCTCCTCTTCGTCTTCCTCCTCCTCCTCCACCACTAACTCTTCCAGCACCACATCTGTTAGCACTAGCAGTGCCTCGAATGCCACCACCACTGCTTCTGCTACTCCTGCTAGTAGTAGTACTACTATTACTAGCAGTAGTAACACTAGCAGCAGTGTCAACAGTAGCACTACAGCAGGAAGGCAAGCGATGCCCCAGATATCCGTTTATAGTGGAATTCCTGACAGGCAGACGGTACAGGTGAGTGTCTGCTATTATACTTTGTGTGCATCATTCTGACCATGTATTTGTACATTTTGCAGATAAATGTAGTGGACCTTAGCTGTTTGCTTTGTTCTGCACTGAAAAGACAGAAACAAGATCAAACATACACGTTGTGGCAACAAAAATAGTTTTTAAAAAGACTGTAGTGCAGTTCTATGTCTGTAGTTTGTAGCTAATCTACTTAATTTACCCGTTATTAGTTGATAATTTCATTCTTCAAGCTCAAACTAACTTTTAACCAAATCAGTATCTGGCTTAGTAGTAATATTAGGGCTGTCAAATTATCTTTTTAATTGCATTTAATTAATTACAGACATTTAAGTGCATTATTTTTATTTTCTAATTAGGTTAAAGACACTTTTCAGATGGCAAGGTTTGTGTTATTCACACCTGGAGGAGCAGTTTACCCTGCCCATGCCATGGTCATTTAGGAAAAATACAAATATATAAAAAAATATTAGAACTTTAGTTCTATTACATTACATTACATTATAGTTTAAATCATTTTTTACAAAAATGGACTGTTTAATATCCGCTGCGTTGCGTTTTCATGATAACAGCTTCAGCTCGAGGCGTTTTTCTGTGTGCTTGATCTGCGCTCCGCTCTTGCTCCATTTTGACAAAGATGTTTGTCATAAGAAGTTTAAAAAAAAAAAAACATAATTTTAGAGGGAAAGTTCACCTCTTGGTGCTTGTTTTTTTTTCTGGATGATAAAGCAAAAGTTTATTGAAGAAAAAAAAAATTAAGTCCAAAGTCTAAATAGTTCAATTTCTCTACAGTGTTTTATTTATTTCTTCTTAGATTCTCTTCTCTATTTCTATTCTGCTTTACACCAGTCTTTAAAATGATCAAATTCACCCATGTAGGTTAAAAGAAACCATAAAACCACCCCCATGTCTCTTCTACTGTCTCACTGTTGTGGTAAACGGTAGAATAAGGTGTATCAATATTTGAACTATGATATTACGAAGACCTTTTTAGTGGACCATAATATTACAAACTTAAAAAAACCCTCAAAATTAATTAATTAACCACACAAAAACACTAAGTACTTGTACCTTATAAAGCTGTGCTGTAGTAAAACACTTAAACTTAAACCCAAAATTAGCCTGTAATGCCACATCAAAGAGCATCACACACTTTTCTCTTTGCTTGAGTTTGAATAGCTTTTATATGTGCACACATTTCATAAACTAAATTTTAGGATAAACTAACCAAACGGGAAGAAAGGGGAAACAGAATTATCAGATTCTACAAGAGTTAGAAGACTATTTTTGTGATTTTGTGCTTCTGACTTTAGGATTATCTTCCAGCCCTACACACAAGAACACCCGTGAAGCTCAAATGTCATTTTTTAAATAGTTTAATTTAGTTAAATTGATAACAGAGTTAATTTGGACTTTTGTCATTCTGATAAATTGAGACATTAATCATAAAGTGTTTATGTTTTAGTGTTTGTTTCCATCTTTCTCTAAATAACCCGGACATGTATGGAAATCACATAAAATAGGAATGTTTGATATTTTAGCTGATTTAAGACAAACTTTGAGTTCTTCAGAGCCACACCACAGCTAACAGTTACTTTTGTCTACACTTTTTCCGGGGTCGCCCACAGATTACATCCTCAATTTGACATGCAGCCATAATCCAGGCTTTAGGCCCTGAATGAAGGCCACTCAACTTTTAAGTGCTAGCCCATTGACAGCGGGGCTATTGTTAGTTTGCCCACCCTGATTTTTGCTCTCCATTTGTCGACAACAAAAAAAATGAAATTTTTCTGTTACCAAGCATTTACATATAGAAGACTGAAGATCACTTCCACTCAATGAGTGAGCACTCCGTTTATGCGTGTAATTCTGCTCTTTTAAGATCATTTCTCAAGCTGTCTGTGTAATGACCCTTCACACAGCTCAACCTCAGGCGAACTAAAGGTCAAGACAATGTTCAAAGTCGATGTCTACTGATTAAAGGACTTAGTTCTATATCACAGTGCTTGTTAAGTTTTCAAAACCCTGGATAAGTCTAAAAAATGTTTTAATGACATCCGCTTATTGAAAGGTAGGACAGCAGGGCCTTGTCTAAATTTTTTTTCCCTCTTGATGTAATTTATTAAGCAGACCTAATTTCTTATCAATTACAAATGGGATTAGTGCTGATGGATTTATCCTGATTTCCATTTTTTTTTCTCAAGTTGTTAGAGGAAACGTCGGTCCCAAATATACACCAAAACCATTTTCAGACCAAAACTTTTTTTTTTTCCCCACAGGTTCTCCAGCATTTTAACAGACAACCAAACACGGCGGCTCAGTACCTCCAGCAGATGTACGCAGCTCAGCAGCAGCATTTGATGCTGCAGACTGCGGCCCTGCAGCAGCAGCACAGCCTCAGCACCGCCCAGCTGCAGAGCCTCGCTGCTGTTCAGCAGGTCGGCTAACCCACACATCTGGAATGAGAATTTCCACCATTGATAAGCCTTTAGTTTACCTTCATGTCTGCCTCTGCTCTCTTGATAGGCCAGTATCGCTGCTGGCCGGCAAACTTCCTCACAGAACGGCACTTCATCTCAACAGACTGGGTCTACTCAGGCCACGGTAAGGTTGAACATACTTTTTTTTAAATTTAATTAACCTTTAGAAACACTTTAGAGAAAAATCTGATGTCTTAAGTGCTGGACTGATGTCAGCGGAAATTACAAGCATTTGGGAAAAAAAAAAAAAACTGTTTAAGCAATCTGATTAATCCCCCCCCTCCTTACACAGATCAACCTCACCACCTCCCCGGCGGCTGCTCAGTTGATTAGTCGGGCCCAGAGCATTAGTTCCACCCCCACCAGTATTTCCCAGCAGGCTGTTCTGCTCGGCAGCCAATCCAGTCCAACCCTCACAGCCAGCCAGGCACAGATGTACCTGCGTGCACAGATGGTGAGAGCACATTCACATTAGCTTGCATATGTGCATAAACACAACCCTACTTGTAATTTGTGTAGGTAAATGATCTGAACCCAACACAACCGATAAGTTTTGTGTGTTAAAAAGTAACGCTAAATTAAAACGTGTTCTCCATGTGTTTCTTAGTGAAAATACAATCAATTTTTAAGGTGCACAGGATCTCGTTTTTTATTATTGGGTGATCTGCTCTTCACCAATTCTGCTTCTTTGGTCCCCATTCTCTTTGTAACATTCAGGCCCAGCAAAGTAACCTGGTGCAGGTGGCTAGGAACCTGGGGCGGGCTGTTCCTCTGTCCCCACAGCTCATCTTCACTCCAGCTGCCACAGTGACAGCTGTGCAGTCAGACACCTCTGCTCAGACCTCTTCACAGGTGCCAGTACACTTTTACCCCATTACCTTATATATAAAATGCAATACAAAGTCTTTAATATTCTTAATTGTGCTCTTTGAAATCGGGATAGCATCGCCTGGATTATTACTTAAATCTTTAGTATTTGTCTATACTAACAATCGCTCTTAATTGTTGTTTTTCTTTTTTTTGAGGAAACAATTAAATGATGCATGTCTCTCCATAGAATCAAGTTCAGAATCTGGCTATACGTGGCCAGCAGGGGGCGACCACGTCCTCCTCTCAGACTCAGACCTTGCAGGCTCTCAGTCTGAAGCAGAACCCAGTTCCCATTCAGCCCGCCTCACTGGTCAAGAATCCCAGCCAAGCGTCCCAGTCCTCCTCCGGGGGAAAGGCCGGCTCCTCCGACACCCCCTTGGATGGAGGAAAGAAGGGGGATGGCGCAGCGGTCACTGAGGTTCGAGCTATAAACATGAGCCGCAGCGTTTCCGCCGTCAGCGCTCAACCTCTCATCGCCCCTGGTGAGTGGAGATGGTTAAAACATACACAAAATTTATCAAAATGATAAGATTTAGTGTTAAATGATACATATATATTTGTAATAGTATTTTGCTTACATTCTAATTCTAAAATGATTTATCTATGCAGCACACTGTTCACATATAGGGATATCATTTAGGGCAAATAAGCTTAATGTAATAGCTAGAAGCAATGTGTAAATATGCAGTTTGCCCTTTAAATTAGGGTACATATACATCCTTTTATGGGCACCAGATTTATACATTTTCTCTGATATTTTATGCGAAAGCAGAAGGGAGAAAATAATCGCCTCCAGCTAAATGGCTTGAAGTTATTAGTTATTTAACCAAATAAATGTACATTCATGTTTTTTTTTTTTTTCTCAAAGAAGCTCTCACAGCTTGGTGTGAAAAAATCTTTCTTGGTATTTACTGAACCGTCCATGTTTTCTTATCAGTTGTTAAGTGGTTCCAAATATTCTAAAATGGTTTAATTGGGATCAGAGGAAACTCCAGTGGGGACACAGATGGAGCTCTGTAAGTAGTTTAACGCTTAGCTCCTGCAATAAAGATCAAGTACAAATCCTGGTTTGCTTTGACAATAACTCCTCAAGGCTTACGTATTGTTTAAGCAAACTATTGTTTTAGAAAGCGCTTTTTGTTAATCAATTTTTGTAGTTTCAAAGGAATTCTATCATTTTTTTTGCAGACATAATCCATTTCTGCAGTCGATGCTTCCTTCCTTCGACGTCCATCGTCTAAACTTGATTCAGGTTTTGTGCAGCAGAAGTGAAGATGAGACGAGAATGTATTCACACTTGATATTTTGAGGAGCTTTCACTCTAAACATGTTGAGGCCTGTGTCACAAATCCAGCCAGACGCTACGAGATGAAACAGAACGGGGTGTTGTGTCTAAAGCTGTCAGCTTCATATCTGAAGTCGCACTGCAGGTAAAACGCCGGTTGTTTTGAGCATCTATCAAATAATTAAAACTCATCTTTTTTCTGGAGAACTAGATTGCGAGTGCAGCGGTGCAAGCAGATTACATCAAATTAAATCTAGTTGGTTTCCAGGTTGATTGTTTGAGTGTGTCCTGATGAGACATCGCATTTCATAAAGCAAACTGTGTTCAAACATGTAAAGCATCCATGTATGCACATGGCTGTAAACCTTTGACAGCTTAACTGGTGTTGATGCATGCTGTGGTTGGCAGGTTGGGCGTGTGTCTCTAAGCTCCTCGCATTTGCACAAGTGAGGGGGAGTCTGGATTATCGGAGCGTGTTAGCGCACAACTGTTTTCGTCTTTGTTTCAGAAATGCTCACAGTAAAAGAGGAAAATGGAAGCTGAAAATCCAGTTGCATGTTGTCTCGGGGAAAAGATGAAAAAAAAAAAAATCCACTTCGGTTGCCATAGCAGCAAGCCACAAGGGACAGGTGTGCACATGAGATGCTGTGAGGCTAATAGACTGATGAGGAGTAAAGGAAGCTGCAGGGCAAAGTGACAGAATTCAGAGAGCTTTAGGATCATTTTGACTGCGCCAGGGTCATTAGGAACACACTTTTTAAATCTGAAATACCATTTTACATTTTCTGCCTGACATAAAAAAAAATGCCTCAGAGGGATTTAACTTAGCAAGTAGATGGTAGCCCTGTACTGGAAGGGAGTAGTGCTGCTTCTGTAGTGATTAATGTTTCAGTTGACAAGTGTTTTAGCCCCAAACGATGCAGGAAGTGACTGTAAACTCATGACAAACCTGCTGGATGACACTTAAAGGGAATAATCTGATTACAGAAAAAAAAAAGTTTCATCAAACAACAAAAATTTACTAAGTAATAGTTAAGTTCTTAGTACTATAGTGTAGAAATTAATCTAGTAATAAAAGTTATTCTCTTAACATACTCAATGTAAATGAATAAGTAAATACTTTTTAGGAAATCATAGCTAATGATGGTATTTCCTATTCTTTTTAACATATGTTTATTTTTCGTTAGAAACTTTTTAAAGACTAAATACACTGTACATAATTTAAGATAATGTGTTGGAGCTAATTGGAGCTAAATACTATTATTAAAAGCATTATTTTTTGTTTAGAGAAACTGACTCTTATTATTAAACAGGTACAAAGTGGTTGTTAATGCCAGCCCTTAAAGTCACTCTCCAATACTCCAATACTACCTTTCCCAGTGATCTTTTAATTCAGATTATTCTGTTTTCAGCTGAAGAAACAACAACGTTTTTTCTAGGACATAGTTTCTGCAGAGTAGCCGTAGTTCATTAGAACTGAGTTGTGAGTGGGGGCAACCCCATTCCCCCAAAGAGCCTGTGGCCTGCCCAGCATGTTTACTACATCACAAATAAGCCCTTTTTTCTAATGGAATTTTTTTTTCTCCTGATTCCCATCACTTTGTATAAAAGAAATACTCAAAAATACAATTTTAAGCTTCATTTTTTATTGCTGACCTCTATAATCAGAAAAATACCACAAGAACATGTTGAAAATCCCCAAAACATAATTTTCATTAGAGTTGGTCTCTTAGAAAACTGTTGTTCAGAGCAAGAAAGTACACAAGCTAACATGAAATGACCTCAGTCTTACAAGATTAGTTGGTTACTGAGGTTGTAGATTAAAATGATAACTACTTACATGTCAGTTTTATCTTTCAAAAATACTTAATTGTCAGCACAACTGATTTTTCTCCCCCTCAAAAGTTGTCATGTCAACTTCCTCAAAATTTTGGCTTTATTTAAAAAAAAAAGTTGTTCAAAATCAAAATATATGTTTTCAATTTTAGCCCTTTAGATGGTCCTGAAGCCTCATCATACCCACAATATTTATTTAAATGTGTTCAGATAAAGTTTGCATGTTTTGAATAGAGTTTTTTTCTTTCAGTAGAACTACAAAAACCGATACTGTTGATCATTCATCACTGCTCTGCTCTCATTCAGGAGTTATTCAGCTCAGTCTGCCAGTCTTAGACTGAGGTGTGATGAATTGGAGCTCTTCAATTAGGACTGAAGAGTTTGCCTGGCTGAGTGTCGTTTACTGTAGTTCTTTTAAAGAGGAGTGGCTCTCATGTGAAGAGGAGCAGAGGGAGAATCGAAATACAAAGCGTTCTGGCTCGGTGCAAGGTCTCATTGTCTCCGGTTGGCAAGAAAAGGCTAACACGGACTGTGAAAACCGCAGCAGGGAACCCCCCCAGAAGCACGACAGATTGCCTGGAACCGATCTGCACTGGATGCTTGCTCCTTGGCATGATTGTGGAGCTGTACTGTCAGCTGACATCTTTCCAAATATCACTACAGAAAGCTTTCAAAGACGACCTTTAAAATCCTAAAACTTATAATTACAGTAAAATAATGTATTAATGAAACTAATACTCATAGTTTCTTTTCTCATGTATGTTGTGATGCGTCACCTAAATGATCTGGTCTTCCTCGTTCAACAGATGATTTACAAACCTCCAGATGTAATGAGGGATTACCCAAACTCCTCCAAACTTGATTTACTATTCCATCTGAGTGAGAAAATCCAACTTAAACCATGTATTTTTAATTTATTTATTTATAGATCTTTTTTGTTGCAAGTCCCATTGTGCTCAAGGAAAGTAAGCCCAAGTGTCAGCTGCTGAGAATGTGGAAACGGAGGGATTTTCCAGCGCCTGCTGCTGCATCTTGGAGAGGAATGCAGATTCAATTTAGGATGTTGCACAACCATTTTTAGAAGCCTATAAAGATCCTGCTTCCTTTTGCCGCTTTGTTATGATTGTGTGATTTGTATGTTTGTATATGAGTCAAAGGGTTACTTCAGTATTTAAGCCTCATGAAGTGGAGGATGTTAACCCTAACTGATTCCTCTCCTGACACTGGTGTGATTATATCCCCATCAGGAATCATTAGTATGGTTAGTTGTAACGGCAGTGTTCTGACTCAGAAAGCCCCCTGCTTTATTATCGCTGTGGCTGGAAATCTCTGGATTTATGACTCTGTTGTTTAAGAAGGGAGCTTCTAAATTCTCATTGTAACTAATCCATTGTCAGCAGCTTCTCTATGCATCAAATCTGATGATACAGCTTTAACAGTGCTTGACCAAAAATCAAATCAAACCGGACAGATCACTAATTATTAAATAATATTTTGTAGGAAATTATATTGTAGAATTAAGATAAATTTAATCCAGTGTGGATGTTTAGTCAAGACCCTTCACTCTACTGCCTATGTAGCCACAAGGGGGTCCAAGTCTGGATGTCCCAGCCTGGATAAAATCCAGGTTGTGTCAGGAAGGGCATCCGGCGTACGAAGTAGGGAAAGCTGATTCACTGTGGCAAAAAGTGAACAACAAAAGATTATGATACATTTTTAGACCCACAGAAAACAAGATTACAGGTCGATGTTTTCAATCCAATAAGAGTTGTACCTGAAATAAAGAAAAACTTTAGCATGTAGTTTAAAAATATTTAAAGGTGACACCAGAAAAATGGTCAGGCCAAAAAATATAAGTATTGGTAGAAACTGTTATGAGGCTCTTCAATGGTGATCTCTATTCTTTTTTTTTTTTTTTAACTCTGTAGTTTGTGTGCTAATTAAAAAAAATACAAATTAAAAAAAAAAAAGTTAAGTTTTGTTGTGAATATTGAGGTAACAATTAAAAAAAAAAAAAAAATATATATATATTTTTTTTTTATTCAAAAACTTTCACTCTTTTCTTATTTTTGGTTTAGTCATTTTTTTTTTTTTAGGTCGGGATGTTTCCTGTCAGAGATTTTAGAGAGCAGCTGGGACCCGCCGAGTCAATTTAAACTCTGAAGGATTTCATGGACAGTTGGCTTAGCTCGCCGTTTCCTGAGGCTTTCCCAAAACTGCCGTAGCCTCGGGCTCCTTCCGCCGACCGCACTCTCACTTGCATACGCCGCCACAATACAAGATTGATGCGTTTTCTTCTCTGGGCTTTGGGGCGCCTCACAAGCTCGGGATGTGTTTTTACAGCGTTGGCACTGACATGTGGTGACAGGCCATTTTTAAACAATTTGTGAGAAATGGTGCAGGCCAGAACGGCAACAGTCTGAGCAACCTTTCCACTAGCTTTTAATATTACACCTTGTCAACAAGGGGCACAGGGGTGAAGGCAGCGCTGGGTATCAGGATATTTTGTGCAGACGTCAACACTCTCTTATTATGAATGTGCAGTTATTTTTTTGTGTTTGACTCACATTTGTAAATCCTTTTCCTGCAGAATTTCTCTAGATTCCACATAAATTAAGACAGTAAAGTTTTTTTGTTTTTTTTTTTTTTTTATTATAACATTGTAGAATTGTTGTACTTTGTGCATGGAACACAACAGAAATATATATTTTTTTGTTTGTTTTTTTTTTCCCAGCGTACACTCAGATACAGCCTCATTCCCTGGTTCAGCAGCACAAGCAACAGCAGTTCGTGGTCCAGCAGAGTCCGACTTCCCAACGGACGGCGGGCCAGCTGCTGCAGACGGCCTCCATTCAGCCGTCCCAGCACCCCGTTCCCGTGCTGCCCAAGCCTGCTCCTCACCAACCCGCCACTCCCAGCCAACAGGCCACCATCTTCCACTCCACCATCAGTCCTCATGCTCTCCACTCCTCCATCAACCACGCCAAAGCTCAGCCCGTCCAGCTCACTGCCATCAATCTGCAGATACAGCCAACGGTACGTGCAAACTCACAAATCACTGTTTGGAAGTGCTGGGCGATATGGAAAAAAAGTGTGTATCATATTGATTAATTTAAATCACGATATATATTACAATATACCACAATAAAGTATATTTTCAATTATTCTCCGAATACGAAACTTAGAAAAATATCATTATTACTTACTTTTCTCTTACTTTTTCAAGTAACATGTAACTGAATAGTTATAAATGAGAAATATTTTTTTAAGTGCACAACATTTTCATGTTTCTTAGTAGGAAAATGCATTTTTCATGAAGTTCAGCAATAAAAATAAACAAATAAAAGTGGTGGAAAGGATGGAGGAAAAATGGCATGATGGGCACTTTTCTATCACCTGATCTATATCATCATATCCCCCAGCACTATAGCCAGTTTTGTATTATCACCACATGTGGAATGGCAGAAAACAAGACAATCTGAAAAAGTATGCTAACCAAACATGAAATATAAAAAACCCCACAGCTTTCTAGCGTCTTAAATATGTATTTTATTCTTTAAAATCATTAAATATTTGATACTTTTGGTACTAAAATCATTAATTTTTAACTTTTTTATTTTTGGGATGTCATCTGCTTGCAGGAATTTGCTAAATTGTTATCCTCTTTTCCACATTTGTGTTCATAGAACCTACATTTCTTTTTTCATTTTCTTTTGCACATTAATCAACTCTTTTTGTTTTTTTCTAAGAAAAGAAAGTGTTCCAAAATATACATGGAGCATGTTTTTGTTCCATGACATACATGTTTAAAATAACTATAAAGATCCAGATTCCACTCTTAATACATGCTTTCTCGCATAGTGTAGTCACCTAAAAAGATAATATTTTGAGTTTAGATGAACTAAAGATTTTTTTTAACAAATTAGGTGAAAAATCTGATGGTTCGCTAGATTTAACCTTTTAAACCAATCGATTTGTTCTGATCTAAATGAAATTTTAAGATTAAAAAAATATTTTCTTTTTTGTTGAAAACTATTTCTTCAATATTTAAAAAAAGACAAATGCTGCCTTTTTTAAAAAAAGCGTTCTCTCTGAGTCCCAACAATGACGTTGTAACTGAACCTTTGCTTTCCCTCAGCCCGTCTTGGAGCTTTACTTTGTACCTTCAGCTTTCATTTGATTGTCAGCTCTTCGTCTTTTCAAGCTGCTTTTCTGTGAATGTGGCACTGACTTTTTAATGAACGCGTGTTGGTGTCTAAACATAGAAAGATCTGCAGCTGTTTGAGACATTTGACATTTAAGAACTCCTTTAAACTTTAAATTCCAAATAGCTGTGAAACACTAGCTTTTATACAAGTTTCTTTTTTAAGTTTGTGCTAATGTTTCCTACCCTGAGTATAATGTTTACACAAACACCTGTTAATAATAATTGATTTATTAATAATGCTTTATTGATAGGAAGCATATTTTATCTCTATAAACACAGGAAGATTGCCTGTCATTTTTGTTAAAATATTAATAATTGTTTTCTCGTTGATTTATCTTATTTAAAATATTTAATTTTTGATAACTGCTTGTTATGCTTATTCCAGGCTGCTCGACTACTTCAGGAAAGTAAAGACAAGCCGACATCCTTAGTGGTCAGAGAGACGAGTCAGCCTCCGTCCACGCAGCAGCGACAACAACAGCAACAACAACAACATCAGCAACATCAACCAGCATCCTCCTCATCACAATCATCCAAGCTGGGAGAACAACCTAAAGTTAACCAGACCACACCTCCTGTTCAACCACAAGGTAAACATTTAACGCCTTCTTTGAGGGTTATTTAGATTTGTTAATTGAGTGTCAGTTTAGAAGTAACCAAATTTAAAAAAAAAAAAAGGTTTCTGTCTATAGTTTGTGTGAAATGTTGTTTGTAAAAGATTTAAAACGATATCCTTTAACATCCATGTTCTTGTTTGCTCAGATTTATGGTCATTGATCTTGTTTGAAGTAAGAACTTGCAAGAATCTCAGTTTAGTATCAGCTCATTTTTTAATTATGCTAAAGAACAGCTTTGAATGAGTGACAAGTGACCCCTCCAAAACAAATGCAGTAAAAAAGGAGTGAAAGTGATCTGGAAAAAAAAAAGCACACCAGAACATCAATAACAGCAATATCAGTTTCAATTTATATATTGTATAGAATTACCAGAAAATCTTATCAAGATTTTATTAAACTTTCATAGATGAACGTATGTGCTTCACTTCAAAAAAGTTTTGAATCAATAAAGTCTTTTGTTACACCGCTGACGCCTGCCATATATTTTCACACAATTTGGTTGAATACCTAATTTTTTCTCTCATTTTTAAATACTACTTAAGATATAGTTGAATTTATTAATTTGTGTTATTTGCAGAGGTCAGTATCTGTTTGTTTTCACACCCTAACACAGCAGGATTTGATCACTTCTCTGTACTCAGTTCTCTATCCATCTCTAATGCTACACTCACACCAGGCTTGGAAGCTAAATGCAAGCAACCACTTTCCATGAAGTGTTGGTAAATGCTCATATGTGCGCATTTTGGGCTAACACGTACAAAACTCTCACTTTCACTTGTCAAGTCTGTTTTTGTGTTCTATGTGCAAAACGATCAGTCATTGAACATCTTGAAAGTTAAACCAGTTGACTCTGATTTGGTATTGGAGTACAAGTAGCATCCTTTTAAAACCCGGACATACCAACATGGAAGTGATCATCAGGGATAAGCAAAAGATGGACCTATATGACACCAGCTCTTTCATATATCAGAGTAGAGCTGTGACAGAAAAAGCCTGGAGCAAGATTGCAGAGATTTGCACCGCTTTGAAATTTTATTTTTGAACCGGAATATGATCCTCATTGAGCAGATTTAAGGCAACTTAAAGACCCACTGAAAGGAAATTTGTGTTTTTGGTGTTCATGTTTTCTCACGGTGGAGGACATGTATAAAGTTGAAAATTGCCATTTTTTACTATTTCTTTAATTCAAATGCATTTAGAAAAAAATTTGTAGCAGTGCTACTGTCGGTGGGTCACGAACTCTCTGCTCCACTCAATTCCGATGCATCCACTTACAGAAAAATAGATCCATGTTGCCTGCATCTAAAGTTTTCTTTGTCTGAGGCACCTGCCCCAAAACTGTACGACTGGAAGGCCCAGATATTTCTCGTCATTTTTGTCACACCAGTAATGTTATGTTATGGGTGTGAGGGGCTGTACGTGTGGAGAGTGTGTTAACAGATGGATGATGGGAAATGAGGGAAGTCCTAAAAAAAACAAAAAAAAAAAAAACACTGGGGATTATTTAAAAGTGTAACAAAGGATGATCAGAGTGGGACTTTAAACTTAAGAGTTAGTGCAAGAACCCTTACTCTCAAAGTAAGATGTGGATTCTTTCTTATAAATGTGTAAAGCAGGAAGGATCTTGCGTCTCATTAAATTTTTGACTGTTAGTTTTATTTTATTTTTTTGTTTGTTTGTTTTTTTAAGGGGAGGGGCTTAACTAAAACTTTAAAAGTAGATTAAGTAAAATGGATTTTTTTTTTTTTTTTTTTAAATCATTCCCTCTGTCTGGTGTCCACTGGGGTGGAGCGTTTTAGTTGGTGTCCGCGTGTAGCAGCCTTTTCCCGCCCTGCTAAAACCGAGTGTTTACTGGCCGCTGTCGGCGCGGGAAAGCTGGTCGCAGGACTCGAACAGGAGATATTGGGAGCTGGCGGCTCGGGTTCCTAACTGAAGCGGGCTCATCTGTGGCCGCTCTCACGCCGCCCTGCGTGGGAGAAAGCGTGGTAGGCGGGAGGAGGGAGGCGGGTCCTGCGGGAGGCTCCTCGTTTACGGGCTGCGGCTTTAAGAGGCGGTGGGCGCGCGCGGCGGCTGACCGAGTCTGTATGAGTAGGACAACAAAAAGCGCATGTTTGGGGTCTGAGCGAGGTGGAAGTTGTGCGGTAAGTTATGCTGATGGCTTTTACATGACAGACGGCGTTTGCTCTCCTTCTTCGGAAAAGTAAAGACGCGTTTAGAGTGAGGAAGCGTTTAAAGGGGTCGTTTAATCGCTGTCGTTGTCCTTAAGAAACTGTGTTTCAACCAGGGGCGGTCCAGAGTTTTACTATTTCGGGGGGCTCAGCCCCTCAGTGATGTATTTTTTATTTTAAATTTGAGGGAAAAGATGAATTTTATTTTTCTAACTTGAAAAACAAATCTTTAGTCACGCAATTTAATCAATGTGATGTCAGCCATTTACACTATCTCTCTTTCTCTCTATATATATATATTTAGGCTGTAAAACAAATGAAAAAAATAAAAAATTCCTAAAACGTTGTTTTATTTAGCAAAAGGGAAAAACAAAGCCCAATCTTTAAAATTTCACTTCTTCCTCATGTTCTTCCTCTGTTTCGTCTACCATCTATCATGTTTTCTTCATCCTCAGATTGACAAACAATTACAAACACAACTAATGGTAAATAGTCTAATGGCAGAGACAGATTCCTGTTTATTAGAAATTAAGAGTTTAGTCATTTAAAACATGATAGAATGCACAAAATAACATTGATCATGTGAAACATAGATATATTGTGCCTGGTTCTGGCGGATTTAGCTAACCTATGCCTTATACTGACTGCAAAAAGCAAAGTAACCATATATATTAGATAAATTGCATGGCTTATGTTATTTTAAACTTAGTAAACATCTAACATAATTTAATTGAAATGTATACCAGCTCCAGCCATGTAATATACATGTAAAGGATGCAATATTCAAGCTATATTCAATAAAGGTAATTAAAATTGGACCAAATACAAACATTTTTCTAATAAAGGTTACCTATTCCACACAAACTGTCCACACAATTTTTTTTAAGCTCTTGGCTTTAACTATCTCTTAGCTTAAAAAATGCTACATTGTGGAATTTTGTACTGCATATATATCACAAAGTCTGATCTAGTTTATTTTCACTTATGCTCAAGTTTGCCTTGTTCTCTCAGATGACAGAAATTATATAATTGAGTGAAAAAATATTCAAGAGTTTTAGTTCATATCATTAAAAATCACAAATCTTTATATTTATTTTTAAAAGTTACGTCATAACCGTTATAATTTATCTCAAAATATGATGCATTTTATGTCTGCGTTCCTCTGGTTAGGATCTGATTCTGCAAAGAGGCCAAGTGCAGCGACAGCAGGGTCTCCAACTCCCGCCATGACTTCAGGAAACGAGAGTGAGGCGCCCACCGTGATGGGCAGCACGCCACAGAATGGAGAGAACAAGCCGCCACAGGCCATCGTCAAGCCTCAGGTCCTCACGCATGTAATCGAAGGGTTCGTCATCCAGGAGGGAGCGGAGCCATTCCCCGTATGTGTAAGTAGCAGAGGAACATTGAGCAACCCTGAACTGGCGATGATCTCTGGTGATCATACCTGCAGGGAGCTGACAGCAGGCAAACACAAACCTGCTGTTGCTGCTTGTAGTGACAGCGTGCCGCATGTGTCCGTCATTAGTTTCAGGAAGGTGGCACTTCCTGATAAGAATACACATCAGTGGTACAGATGCAACACTTAATTCTGATCTTTTTTTTTTTTTAAACTGATGCACTTTTATTTCATTTATACTTCATATCCCTTTTTCATTCCTAGAAGATCTTTACATCTCAGAATCTCAAAAGCAGTAACACTTTGGGTTGTCTGCCTCCTGCTGGACAGTTTATGTAAATACTCATCAATTTGAATGTACACATGAGAGTCCTAAAACGTTGTCACATTTTTCCATAATTTAATATGTCTGTTGTCTAATTTCTTTGTTGAATAGTTGTATATTATTTAGTACTTTTTTAATCAGATCATTAGCTGGGAAGTTTTATGATGAACTATGTAGTAAAAAAGAAAACCGTTTACATTAGAAATATCAGCCGTTTGTTGTAGTTTTAACACTTTGTTTCGTTTCCAAACTTGATCCAGGTGGAGCGTTTGCCTATTCTCATTGACAGTCCAAAGAAACTGGATCATCAGCTCTCCTCAGACCCTGACAAAACTCCAGTCAGCAACGCGGCAAACACCGACTCTGAGCCCGAGGACATAAACCAGCCAGGTGGGACCAAACACATTGAATTCACTTTTTTTTTTTTTTTTTTAGCTATATCCAATGTCGTATTCGTCTTGTTGTTGAGTGCATTCCCAGGAAGTGGATGGAACAAGTCTCAAAATGTTCTGTTCGTTAACCATGTGAGCCTCTGCGATTAAACTCCTCCTCAGCTCGATTTCAGTGCAGCTCTTCACCAAACCATTTAACCTATGTTTGGTCACTCTGATCAGAGCCAGCCTGCTTCCTCTTTTCTCATCTTCATCAGTCACATGTCATTCCAGGTGGTTTTCCTCCGTTTTTAAACTCATTCATATTTTATTATTGCCTAATAGCAAAAAAAAGTTTCAAGAAAACCAAACAAGTACAAAGATATATGTTTGTGTTATATATTCATAAGTTTATAGCTATTTATTTCTATGTATCTTGTTATCATAGATAATCTGTGAGATCTTAACAAACTTTCATGTTAGTGTAACCCCGGGTTACTATGACTCCTCTGATCTGACCGCATGCACAGAATATCTCGTCATGGTTTGGAATTAGCAGCACACAAGGGAAGCATGTCATCCAAGGTTACCTTATAGCTGCTCTGTAAAACAGTCTGAAGTTTGTCAGTGTGGACGCACAGCTGCACCAGTGCACGCTAGGGAGCTGTGTATTGATTCTGTCACGTTGACATGGACTGGTAAACATTTTAGAGTCGATATCTTTTTAAATATTACAATACCACTGTGTTTATTCTAAATGTGCAATTAGGTTTTTTTTTTTTTTCCTCCTGGGAGTTTTGGCAATTAAATGTTTGTGCAAAAGCTTTCTCGGTGTAGTTTTGGTCTTTCATGTCATGTGATTTTAGCAGCCTATCAGCCTCAGACAAGCTCTTCCAAGGTTCTGTTCATAGCAGTTGGATCTTTGTGAGAGAACATTGAGCATTATTTGGTGTTTCTTTTTTCCATGTTCTCCATCTGCAGTAAATAGGAACACCGGCAACCACTATAAACACTTAAAAGCAACCAACAAGCCTCAAAGTCCCCTCCACCCCCTGGTGTCTGTCAGGCGACACTGCAGGAGAGTTTCACAAACTGCAAAGACCTGGTGACAGTCCTTCAACTTTAAGTTGAATAACTGCCACCTGTTGGGTTAAAAATTGAATTTACCACTATTTTTATAAAAGTAAATGAAGTCACATTTGTCACTCTATCCTTGATTTGAAAAACTTAAATGTCCTATATGTATAAAAATAAAACACATTGATTTGGTTCTAGAATTTAATACATTTTAAGTTAAAAAATAGTTTAATTTGTTGTAAATCATACATTTTTAGATTAATGATAATTTTAAATGAATGACAATTTGCTAATTGTTTTGGAATGTGGAAAAATAAAGAATCCTCCATCTCAAAAATAATAACGATGGGATTATAAATTAGTGGTATTGTATTCAAAAGCAAAATATTGGCATTTTCCATCCTTGATGCACTCTAACGCCAGGTTCACACTGGATGCGGAAGCGCCGCGAAGCGGAGTGCGCGCGGCTTCTGCTTCACTGTGTGGTTCACACCAGACGCGCATTTTTCTGCGACAGTCGACAGGCGCTTCTGCTAGAGCTTTTTTTTTTTTTTTTTTTTTCCATCATCTGTGATATTCTAATAACTTAAAGACATTTCCCCGTGTTTTTACTAAGAGGAACTGCTCTCTGCTTTTCTGCTGTCGTTTTACAACCAAAACCCCGCCCATCCGCTCTGGAGTCAGCCCACTACATTGATCTGTGTGTGCGTGTCCGTGTGGGTCTCTGTTTTGTGTGTGTCTGTGCGCACGCGCTTGCAGATGTGTGCGTGGATAAATTAATAAACTAAAATAATTAACCCGTGTTTCTGCTAAGAAGAACTGATCTCTGCCTCATTTTTTTTCCTCCTGAAATCCAGCCCTGCGCCCCGCACCAGAGTCTGCCCATGTTGATCTGTGTGTGCACGTCTGTCAAAAAAAAAAAACGGCATGTGTTTGTGCTCGCACGCTTACTTGTATGCGTGCGTGTTGTGATTGTGTGTTCATTTCCATGTCTACAGTCTGTTTAGACACAAAAACATGATCACGTTTGTCAATCGCGGCATTTTATTGTGAAAAATTGGTTATGTTTTGAAAATAAACCAGAGTTTCTCATGTATCTTGATGCAACTTCCTGCCAGAATTGACGCAGATCGCTTGCGGCTTGCGCACAAAATAGAGCAGACGCCGATAGGTTAACATGGGCGCCGAATAGAGGCGGCCTCCGTTCCGTGCTGCGAAACGGTGCGTCCATGTCCAATGTGAACCCGACGTAAGCCTGAGTGATCTGGAACAGACTTTGAAATTTTATTTTGATTTTCCTGTCTGCGTTTTTATGGGTTTTCTTATGCTTTTTTTCTTTTTTGCTGTTATGTCGGATTAATTTCATTTCAAAGAGTGAGCATCAGTAGTTTATGATGCCGCTTTCCTTCCCACTGCAGAGAAAGAGGAACCCAAGCTGACCTGTGAATACTGCGGCTGGGTAGACTTCGCCTACAGGTTCAAAGGCTCCAAACGCTTCTGCTCTGTGGTTTGTGCCAAAAGGCAAGTTGCCTTCTTTTTTTTTCCATTTTATTTATTTAAATACACATTGAAAATATGTGTTCTCAGTGTGGCTGCGTTGTTCACAGGTATAATGTCGGCTGTACAAAGAGGATTGGACTTTTTCGTCCGGAGAGGAACAAACCGACTAATCGCTGGCGTCGGAGATCCCAGGGTCGGCCAAGTATAGAGGCTAAAAAGCAGGTAAAGAGACACTTTCTAAAGCTAAGTCCTCTTTCATATTCATCTTTTTGGTCATCAACAGTTAGTTCAATTTTTTATTTGCTCTCTTTTTTAATGTTTTTACCAAAACTTATATAGGTTGTTGGGTTCTTTTCTAACTACCTTCATTGTAGTTTGACAAATAGAGCCCAGTTGTGTAGCAGTTGAATGTGGAATTGGTATTAATGTTTCAAAACAAAACTACTTAATTTAAATGCTTAGTAAAATCTATCGAGGACTCCACTCTGCATTGGAGTTTGTCCTAAGAAACAAAAATGTTTTCAAGAAAAAAATCCCAGTGGTTCAACTTTAGTTAGACTAAGTTCATGCTCCTTCTCCAGAACCAAGTAAAGTTAATCCGGTCCAAGTGATGTACTTGTTTTAATATTTCAATAAGGAGCAATCAAACCTATTTTATGAGCTTGAAAGTCATTTATTCTATTGGTTCTCCGCGGATGAACATCTGTTTTCCCTATTAACTGTATATAGAGAACTGGACAGAGTGAGTGTGACATCACCCATAGAAAATTTATTTCTCACGGTTCCAACCAAATGAAGTCAATTCAGGTGTCTTTTTTTAAGAAGATCTGGTTGCAGACAAGATGGTGCATGACATCATCGGCCCAAAGCAAAAATTATGAAACTTATCCAAATCCTAGCCAAAGCCCTAACCCAAAAGTGTTCAGAATTGTAGAAAATAACTTTAATAGAGTTTAAAATGGGGAAAAACTTAACTGATTAATTTTGTGTGAGTGACATAAAAAGACCTTTTGGTTCCGGTCTTGAACTTCCAGTTCCAGATGTTTAATAACTTGTACTGCAGCAAAAATGTCATTTAAAAACAAATAGGATTGGTAAGAGCTTGTTGAAAAGATATAGTGGAGCAAAAAGGGTTATTCTGATAAATGTAATGACCGAGTCATTGCTGTTTATTTTTCTATAGAAGTCAATGCAATTGTGGGTTTAAGACCTATTTGATTCATGGAATTCCTATTTGGAATTCAAGGGGTCACTCAATCCAGTTCTCATATATAGGCGATGGTTTTCCTAAAATATTGACTAATGAAGTCTTCTTTGGTTTTCCTTTACAGAAACTTTCCCCCTTACAGCAGAACCAGGGTGGCTCTGTTTCCTCTCCACACGCCTCTCAGCCCAGTCAGGAGGAGTCCAGCCCGTGTTCAGACATGTCCAGCTACGAAGAGCCGCAGTCTCCTTTGTCAGTAGCCAGCTCAGGACCCCTCGCACCCGCTCCAGTCTCCACTCAGGTCCCCGCCCGTCAGCCAAGCAGGGCCTTGGACCAGGACGGCGGCTCTGGAAGAGATGCCCCGTCGCTCTGTGAACGATTTCTACCCAGCGACCCCACCAAGTGGAACGTGGAGGAAGTTTACGAGTTCATCCGCTCGCTGCCAGGTCGAGACCTTTTTATCTTTCAGGAGCAAAAAGAAAGCCTGACAAATGGGTAACATTCTATGCAGGAATCCTGTTTTTATTGTATTCTTGTTCTCTGTGTGCAGGTTGTCAGGAAATTGCAGATGAGTTTCGCTCTCAAGAGATCGATGGACAGGCTTTGCTCTTATTGAAGGAGGACCACTTGATGAGCACCATGAACATTAAGCTGGGACCAGCACTTAAGATCTTTGCACGCATCAACATGCTCAAAGACTCATAGCAAGAATCTTTCTGTTTGTATAGATTGTAACACTGACAGCACACATTACTAACTGCACTACAGCCTTTCATTTTTGGACTTCTTACGCTACAATTTGACTTGAACCTGCAAGTGCATTGCCTTTTCTGCGGCTCTCTGGCTTGGAAAAACCATCATACCACATACATGTTTGCCCATGTAAACATCTGTATTCAGTTGAAACGTGGAGCTCTGTGAAAGGAGCAGAGTTCTGACGGCTTCGACTGATTATTTGTGCCTGTGCAGGGTCACACCGCACCACAGTTGGTGCTGATTTAGCTCAGAACACAAGTGACGTCTGAATTTATTATTGGTGTTTTGGAGCGCTTTTCTTGGCGTGCGAATGATGGGGAGATGGCTGCTGGGAGCACAAGATGGCACTCATTAATTGACTCATTTTTATTCAGCGTATGATCCTTTCCCTTTCTTCCTAATAAGACTTTTAAACGAAAAGCTTAAAAGCAGAGACACTATTCAGACAGCTTCCTTAGACATTTTTTTTTTTTTTTACTTTTAGTTGCCAGTTTTATTCTGTATATTGAACTTCTTACAATATTTTTTTTGAAAGGAAAGTTAAAGATGACATTAATTTACCGTCCTAAATTCAGAAAAGGACACTAATTTACCCCAAGGTTTCCACTCTTTTATTTTTGTCTCTAATTTTCTCCAATTAAATTGTAACCTGATGTTGCATTTATAAAACAAATGTGTATATGTACATAGCAGTTGAAGTAATGGGCAAGGGGTCTAACTGTTCTTTCTGTAACTTATCTTTTTTATTTTTAAATAGAAGTATAAATTTACAAAATATTTTAAAAAATATGCAAATGTATGAAACATTGGGATTTTTAAAGATTGTGTTTTTGCTGTGATAGAAACAAAGCTTTTTTTTTTTTTAAACCATGCATTGTAAAATGCCTGTATTTATGGAATCTGTTTGTATCACATTTTACAGTCATAAATAACTTGCTGAACAACTGTGTTTTTGTTTGTTTTTTTTCTTCTTAATATAAATTTTTTTGATCCTCTGCGACAGACTGGCGACCTGTCTAGGGTGAACCCTGCCTTCACCCATCAGTAGCCGGGTTAGGCTCCAGCATTCCCGTGACTCCGAAAGGGATAAAGCGACCAAGAAGATGAAAGAATTAGTCTTTTGATCCAATTTAAAAGCATTCCCAGTGGTCTTAACTATGATTTTTGCTTTTTTAAGCTAAAATTAAGGGGGGGGGGAATTAAATAACTCTTCTTTTCAAGGACGTGGTACAGAGTAAGCCTGCCCTCACTCCCATCATCCATTTGCTTACATTCTCCCACTAGCTTACAGCCTCTCGCATATCTAAGCTAATATTAGCAGTGCAACGAAAATGGCAACTAACACTGGAGCTCCAACCGTATAGTTTTGAGCCAAAGGCCATCGCTCAAACGAGAAAAAATAAGACGTACATGGATATTTGTCTACAAGTAAATGCATCAGAATGAAGCTTGTGGCTGCAGATTGTAACTTTAAACTTTTTCCAACCATCTGCTCTTGATTCACGACAGAATTTAAAAAAAGAGAAAGAAATGCACCTTTAATCTTACTTTTTATGTCCTCAATATGTTGAGAACACCAAAAACACATTTTTTTTTTTTTGAGTGTGTCTGTTGTTTTTTTTTTTTTTTTTGCAGGAGTATAAATACGGGTTTCTTCTGTGTAGGACAAATCGAACATTAGCTTTTCATTGTCTCTTGCGCAGACAACTCTCAGTAAGAGATATAGGGGCTCTTTTATTACAGTATTAGATCGATTTTTTTTTTTTTTTAGGCTTTACTGATGTAAAAGGGACAATATCCCCAATTAAAGATGTCTGAAATAATAGCGGCTGTAAAGTAATATACAACTAAATCTCGCTTTTTCACTTTAGTGTGAAATAAATTGTATTTAGGAATGTATCATGACGAACTACTGTTTTGTAAATAACCGTGAGTACCCAACTTTTTTGTCAGTCGTCTTTTTCTTTCGTAGAATATTCCAAATTGTTCGTCTGTTTTTCTCGAGCCTGACCGTGTCAATTGAATGTTTGCTTTTGTTAGACATTCGAACTTTTCCACAGGTAAACGATTCACACAACAGGTAAAAGAAACATCTATGCTTCATAACCACAATGAACGCCGGCCGGGGTACAGTTTCTATTTTACAACCAGGAACCTACATATGAGCCACGCCCATTGTTATGATTTGAGAATGGGCGAAACCAACAGAAGATTATTTTTACAAGAGTTTTTAAAAAGCTATCTGATTATTGCTTACAGAGTTGTTACAAATTAATATTTTATTGGTTTATAAATTCTTTTTTTCCGTATTTTTTTTATTACTCATATAAATGTGATAAGTAATGTGAATTACCCCCTCCCCCCCCATGCAAAGCTGAATGGTTTAGCCCAGGTTTGAACTTGAACCAGATGTTTTTTCCCTCTGTTGCGTTACGTTTAAATAGCAAATTAGAACTTTGAAAGTCGCTGTCTGGTTTAATTTTCAACTTGATGTCTTGCGTTTTTCTGCTTTGCAAGTGAAATATTTCTTCTCTTAACAATCCACACTCTGGGTAAGTTATTATGCTTCATAGCCTATATTTCAAAATAATAACTATTATTTCCTCTTTTTTTCCCAAAAAATATACAGCCATTAACGCCGCGTAAATCGTCATATTTATTTTCTTTTCTAAACTTTACAATACTGTTTTAAGAAAAATACAATCCCTTGTAAATTTGCATTGAAGACCGTGTAAGTAGGATTTTAAATTCCGTTTTCACTGTTTACTATTTTTTTTTTTTTTTTTACCTAAATGTTTTTTACGTGTTTAAAATATTTACCTGTACTCTCTTGTTGTTGTTGATGATGTTGTTATTTAATACATGGACATATTTGATCTGTATTCCCTCATTTTAGGATTTATTTATAGTTGCTATTATTTATTTATTTATTTGGGGGATTTAGTCCCACAACTAAAAGTATAACAAAAATATTGCTAATTATATGTCAAATGATTGGACAAATATTTGTATCTTAAACGAGGAAGCATCTATGGTGCGAAATTTTTATTGGTTCTTTAATTTTTAATATTTGTGTTGTTAAAATTGATTTTAAAAAATATTGTTGTCTAGTCAAAAAAAACGTGAAATAATCGAAAAACATCTAGATTTTAATAACGTTTGACGATTATAGCATTTTGTATGCACTAAAGTTAAAAAAGTAAAATGTTTTATTTCCCCAACTACGATGTAATGTTATTTTCCACCACTATGGGGCGTATGTTTCGAGGCCAAAGACATTACGTCATTACGTAGGACATTACTGGGAGTAGCTATTTTGATTGGTGGATGGATTTGGCTGGGGAAAAAAAAAAAACTATAATTTTAATATATTTTTTTGTTTTCAATGAATATGTCAAAAGGTTAAAGACGATTATTGGGTCCGTAACCATATTTATTTCCCTTAAGTTCATGGTGAAGGTACAAAACTCAATAGAAAGTTTTAAAATTTGTTTTGGAGAAAAACAAATACTAATTCTGCAATAGAGTGGACAGTTAATTAGAACATCTGCTGTCACAGACTGTTTCAGAAATGTCAAATCAGAGAGCAGAAGCCTCCAGCGACACTCCAGCTGACCTCCCCTGTCTGGAAAAAATTGAGTCTCCCACAGGTATGAGGCTTTATTCCGACTGCATTGTTTTAACAGAATTATTATCACGGAGCTGGTTTTAATTATCTGTTCATGTGTTCTCTCACCGTCTGTGGTGTCAGGAAGTCCACCCACCAGCTCATTATCCAGTTTAATGGAGTTGGAAAATTGTGTTTCCAACTTGAGCCTTGCTCATGAGATAGTGGTGAATGGAAACTTCTGCTTTGTACCAAGGAGCCCTCCCACCAATAGGCAAGAAACATGCCAATTATTTGTTTGGTTTTACATTCAAAGTTAAAAAAAAAAAAAAATAGAAATTGTTTTTCTTTTTTTTCTTCTGCAGTCTTGAAAGCAGAGTGAAGGAGATTGTTCATCGGGCTTTTTGGGACAGTCTCCAGGAAGAGTTGAACCATGATCCTCCAAACTACAACCATGCCGTTATTCTCCTGGAGGAGGTCAAAAGTGTGAGTGCATGTAAAGATCTGCCGTTACTTGTTCTTAAACAGAAAATGTCAAAATATGTCAAATATTTTTTATCAGTGTGGTGTTAAATAAGATTAACTTAATTTGTGCTTTAATTATAATAATTAAAAGCAGAAAAAACACATGAACATCCTTGACTATGATTCTAATTAAAAACTTATTGCATTTAAAAGGACATTTCAGGCTGAAACGTAGACATATTTTTTTTTACAAAATAATTCTTATGTAAATCTCTATAAAACAAGGCAATTAACCCTTTAACACGTGTGGCGTCGCCGGTGACGGTTAAACACAAAATCTTTAAGGTATTATAATGTTTCAACGTAGATCAACGTAATTCGTTGATTGTGTTAACAGTTTCAAAAATACAGTAAATCAAAGAACATGAACACTGGAGTTTCAGTGTTAAAGGTCTAAAAAAAAATATGTGCTTTTTTGCTCAAATGAAATAACTTAAACAAAAGTATTTGTCACAACTGATAAGCAATAAACCAAAAGAAAAAAATAAAATAAAAGATAGATCATGAATATTGTAGATTTTATCCATTGAGTTTGCCCCCAATAGAGAAGAACCAAATGCTACAGTTCATCAAAGACCACAAGTTGCCAAATGTTTCACCATTGACTGTAAAAGAGAACTGGACAGAGTGAGTGTCAACACCTGTTGAAAATGGCTTACCTCTGTCTCCGACAATCTGAAGTCAGTTCAGTTGCCTTTTTTTTTTTTGCAATTCAAATATTTCTTTGTTAGAATCAGTAATCAGCGATTGGTCCAAACCAGAATAAGTCAACATTTCTATGGCAACCACTCTCGCCAATCAGGTTTGAACTTGTTTGGAAGTCAATACCCCTACCATTTGAGAGGGGGCTGCACAAAATCTGTAAAACGTTTTAAACGTTCCACCACAAACTCTTATTGAGATATCTGATTGGATAGTTTGTAACTCAAATAACTTTCGCTACAAAAAAAAAAAGAAGTGAAATTAACAAGAACATGTTTAGAAAGGTATCAGAGCTAGAATGGTTAATCTGACATGTAGAATGACAGAGTAATAATTGTTTATTTGTCTATAAAAGTCTGTGAGAATCTGGCTTCTCGGAACCAGCGAGTACTTCCTGTTTGGAACGCAAAGTGGAGGAGTTCCTCAGTCCAGCTCTCATATACAGTCAACGGGGTAGAGAAGTATTTACAGCCCTGTCTGCTCTCAGGGATTGTTTGATATGTTTTGCTTTATCTTTTATTCTGAACAACTCAGCGATGATGGGCCTGTGGATTAAATTAGTTGCTTTGATTTTATGAGAGCATAAACTTTTATATTATCAAGGGTGTGTCTTTATGTTCTGCCCAATTGCCATTTTTTGGTGCTTTTTTTTTTTAAGTGAGCAGAGTAAACTCTGGTCTATATGCTGTCCTGCCTCAGGCTTTATTTTCACCATACAGGAATCCTAAGGGTGACGTCAAAGATTGTCTCTCCAGTGTAGATAAATCTATGGTTGCAGCTCTCTGTTAGACAGACTGAATTAGAAAATCTCTGTGTAATTTGTCTGAGTTATTTTCAGAGCCCTTTCAGTAAAACTCTGGGAGGCCACGGTTTGACAGTCAGACATGGCTAAGGCAGCATCATCCTGAGAGGATTTTGTTTCTGTGACAGAAGCTGGAGGTTAGGCGAGATGTGTAATATTTCATAAATCTTAGTAAAAAAAAAAAAAAGAAAAAACTAACAAACTGTTGAAAGTGTCTGAGAAGCTTTTGCACGAAAAACAGCACAGTGAAATGTCAGATCCCAAACTTAAGCAAACACTTGTTTCCCGTCAGATGCTTGGCTCGCTGCTCCTGCCCGGTCACATCAGGCTGCGGGCTCAGCTGGACGAGGTGTTGGACATGGAGCTGATCCGGCAGCAGGTCGAACACAATGCCCTGGACCTCCACAGACTGGCAGAATTCATCATTCACACGATGGCGTCTCTGTGTGCTCCTGTGCGCGACCCAGAGGTCAGGGCTCTGCAGGATCTCAAAGGCCCCGTGGAGCTCCTGAGGTAAGAGATGGTGACTGCTGTCTCGTGTGCAGCCTTTTTTAAGCACTATTGATAATCTTACTCAAACCAACACTTGAAATGCCTGCTGTCATCAGCTATGAATGGTGATTGATGTGTGAAATAAAAAGATGGATTCTTTCCTTTTAGGGGCATTTTCCATGTCTTGGGCCTAATGAAAACCGACATGGTCAACTTCACCATCCAGAGCCTCAGGCCTCACCTCATGCAGCAGGCCGTGCAGTATGAAAGAGCCAAATTCCAGCAGATACTGGACAAGCATCCAGGTGATGAAGGATTTTGCCCCAGTGGGCTGAAGTCTGCAGCCTCCCTGATGCAGGGAGGGTTACAGTGGTAGATGATGTGATTGACTACCGGTATATGTGCTGGTAATTACATTTTTGTGGATTCTAGTTAAACACAGGTTTGACCTCTGTCACTCTAAATCTCTTTTCCTCCCGTTTTCGTCCTTCCATTCAGCCCGTCACTGAACTCTGACTCAGCCTGTCTGAGGAGAGCTGACTAATCAAAATAGCTGGCACAGCAGAGGCGCGGCTGCTGATGCGGTCTTGTTCGCTGGCACGCTCAATATCCAATTCCGACTTTATAACAGCAGACCTGGTCTTATTTTTAAACCTAGAAGCACTTAGACTCTACATTAGCAAATTAATTTGGGGAGAAAGAAAGTTTGTTTTTATCCTAATAATTTTCTGGATTTAACAGCTGGTTTTTTGGTTGGTTTGTTGCATAAACATCAAAAAATGTGTGGATTAACATAGGCTCATAGATTCACCAAATTCAAAAATTAATTTACTGGTGGACTAACGTCAGTACAGAAGCCATGAACGGCCTACCTTGCTTTTTTGGGGTCTTGTTTACTTGTAATAATGACACTGTTCACCCATAAAAACTAATCTATTAAGGCTGTGTATTGGCAAGAATCTGGTGATACATATCGCGATACATGTCTTGCAATATGATACATATCGCAAAATATCCCAGAACAAGTTTTCACTTTTTCTTTTGTTTTAAGAATTTGACATAAAACAAGTCATACTAAGTAGTACATGTCTCATAACAACAAAAACCGTGAGGCTGACGAAACCAATGAACTGAACATTTAATACAAGCTGGTTCTAGCGAGATCTTGTTGTTCTGGTGCAGTGTAGAGCTGTTCAAAGTGTGCTGTGCTGCCAACTAGCGGTTGGGGTTTAAGTGGAAAACATAGGTAGGGATGCTCACAAATAATTATTAAATATTGTCTTTTCAGCATTTCAAATCGATAAAAGTATCGCCAAATGAAATATCGCGATATATCAATAAATCATTTTCCCTCTAACATCTATCTTTCTTTTTTCTCGCGATATCATCTACTAATTAATTAACATAAGAAAACATTTTTTTGTAATAATGACATCACTTTCACATAACAATAGCATCTCCTATCTAGTAATCATGAGGAAACGATCTTTTCTTGTGATACCGATAGGATTTTCTTTGGTGATCATCATACATACACCTCTCATGCATTATTCTGTAACCATGTAGACGGCTCAGTCCCCTTATCTGGTCATTGATGAAGTTAACATTAAGAACCGCAGGACCACTGAACTGCAGCCGGGCCAACCTTCTTCTCAAATGACGATGACAAATTTGGACGTTGTTAATAACCAACGTCAGTGCAATCTCTGCCTATGTTAAGCCACGATTCAAGTTATCCCTGATAAACTGATCTGTTCTTTTGACATTTTCTGCTCCATTTTGCTGCAGATTGTAGTAAAACAAAACAACTACTGTATATTTTTCATTATCTTAAAACTTTGACATTGAAATTTGTTGTCTTGTGATGAAGACATCTACTATATTGTTTTCATTCGTATAAAATATGATAACATGACGTTAGATGACGTTACTATGAGAAAATAGGCCGAAAAACAAACAAACAAAAAAAACAATCTAGGCCATTCAAGGCCTAGATTATATGTCATTATAAAAAAGCAACATTTAAAAATTAATTCAGATTCACATGGATAAAATCACATGCATAATTTATATGTATTTTCTGCTTTGATGACACTGTTTTATATTTGAGGTGAAAATATATTTAATGTGTATGTTTTGTATAAATCAAACATAAACAATTTATTGTTTCCCTAATTTGTAAAGAAAGTCTATGTATATTTTATGTAACTGTACAATTAGTTAAGCTGAAAAGAAAACTGGACTGAGTGAGTGACGCCACTTACAGAAAATTACTCGCTTCTGGCTCTGATGACATTAAGTCAATTTTGTTTCTGTTTTTCTCATTATTGCCATGTTGGATGTCATGTTGGATCCACTCGTCAATAAACAGAGATTAGTTAGGGTCTGTCTGAGAAATAATTTCTATGACGACCTCTCTGACCAATCAAGAGTGAACTTATCGGAATTCTACACCCCCACCACTTGAAAAGGGGCTCAGGAGAATCTGTCAATCAAACGTTAAATTACTTTTATAAAAGCATCTGATTGGTCAGCTACAACGGGAAAAAAATATGAAAAAAAAAATATTATTAACAAGAATATGTTAAAAAAAATTATCAGAGCAAGAACGGTTATTCTGACAAATACATGTAGAACGACTGACTAATAGCTGTTTATTTCTCAATGGAAGTCTATGGCATTTTGGCTTCTAGGAGCCAGCCGGTACTTCCTATTTGGAACACCAGGAAGGTGTCACTCAGTCCAGTTGGGTCTACCAGTGAGACTCATCATGTGCATTCATTTACGACTTCTTTCTCAAGTCCCCTTCATATTTTAGCTTCTTTAGAAAACACCACCGCTTGGCTTCAGGCTGCAGCATCGGAGGAGGCGTCAGGGCTCAGATCTCCCGCTGACAGTCCCGCCACAGACAGCCGGGGTCCCCTCAGTCCCACCGCCGTCCTAAACCGAGCTTACACGCTTCTGCTCCACTGGGACCCACAGGACCAGAAATACCCTGAGGTCAGCAGTTGGCTGGAAAATGACCACTACCCACACCTTGCAATATGCTACACGACGCTTTATGTATCATGGGGGAACATTGGGCGGCCCGCTGCCCTGCTCCTCACCTTGCTGCGCAGTAAAGCGTTTGACAACCTATTAGAGCTCCTGCTGAATAGCAGCAGCAGCAGACCTTTTAATCACATGTATCAGCTTGACAAAGTCAGATGAAACTAAGCAGTAGTTGATATCCAGTGCTGTGTTTTCATCTATACAGTAAAGACCCACTCCATCTTTAAAGATGTTTTTAAAATGTTTCCAGGAGTCTTTAAATTACAATTACGCCATTTTTAAGCTAAATCTGAAATATGTTTTACAGAACATACTTGTGCAGAGCAGCAGTAGCTCAGTCAAAATTTCTGAGTTGTGGATGAGACAATTGGTGCTGAGTAAGCCAGCCCCTACTTCCCAGCATCCCCTGCTAGCCCCTTACAACCCCAACCTAGCATTATTGGTGCAACAAAAATGGCGAGCAAAATTGGAGCTTTTCAGCCATTCAGTTTTAAGTCAGATGTCATCTCAGACAATAAAAACAAAGACTTCCATGGGTCTAGCTGTTTTCAGGTAGGGAGCGGGGAGCTTGTGGGCTGCTCAGTGTTTTAGCGAAGCCACAACTAAAATTTTTTTGTCTGCTCCTGGTTTAACAATGATTTAAATAAAAAAATACTCAGAAATACAATTTTGAGCTTAATTTTCTTTTTATACATCCTCTGTCATGAGGAAAAATACCAAAACAACATATTTAAAACACAATTTTCATCAGAGTGGGTCTTCAAACTAATTTTCTGCTTATAGCTAAAACTAAAACTTTAAAACTGCCAGGTGAAAATAAAAATCAACATATTTTCCTTCGCCATAGTTTTATATTTCTATTATTTCTGATCTATGTTTTTCTGTCTCTGACTTTCCTAAAAACAAGGCTTTGTCTTCCCCGTGCAGACTGTGCTGATGGACCGTGCACGTGTGGACCTCTTGAGTCAGCAGCTCCAGCTGCTGGTCCTTGAAGCGTCTGTGCTGCTCTTGACCTGCACTCTGTTTCAGGGCTCCATGCCTTTCCCGCAAGGGTTTGTAGGTAAACTCAGGCAGTCTGTCACTGCCCTGCTGGAGGGCAGTCACACCAGGTAAGAGGGGGGACACGCTGATGCATGTACCGGCTGTCACGGAGAACCAGTGCTGTTTGAGAGGGACACCGGCGGAGGTGACAGGAGGGAGCTAGCTTGTCAGGAAGGATCCAGCTAACCTCATTCTTTCTGCTCAGGAGAGACTTGTCATGATAATTGTGTTCAAGGCCTGCCAACATGCAATTAAATCCAAGTCAAGCTTCTTCTATTATTCATTTAGTAATCTAAATGGAGAAAAATACTCAGAAGTAAGCAAATATGCATACGGCCCTGAACCCAACACATTAACTTGTGAGTGGTTTCTATTTTCATTCTGGTTGAAGAATGGGGGGTGGAAGGCTAAAATTACCTCTCAGTTTGATCTTGGAAGCAAACTGGATTAGAAATCCAACACTGACAAGAAACCTACAGTAAAGCCCCTCAAAGTTGCAGCAAGATCTTAAAAGTCTTTATAAAAGTGCAGTTTTTTTGTGAGTCATTTGATGGAGCAGCAGAATAAAGCTAAAAATATAAAAAGTACTAATTTGGTAAAGAAGGATGGTTGTTTGCTGCTAGCAACTCAGTGAAAATGAAAATACTGCAGAGTAATGAACAACAGAGTACAACTGACTGTCAGAGCAGCAACAAAAAAAGTTGAATTACTATGATTACGTTTACCAAAAAAGTGATTTTCTTTTTTTTATGTTGAATCAAATCACTTCTCTTGGTGCTCCTTTCATTTAATGATCTGGGAAAACATTAAAGAAATTTCTTTAAAGACCTACTCCAATAAAAATAATGTTTTTAACATGTACTTGTAGCATTTTTCTGATGATGGAGTACTCATGTATGGAAAATTTAGCTAAAATTGCATTTCTGAGTATTTTTTACTTCAAACTGTTGTGAATCAGGAGCAGACAAAAAAAATCCAGTTGAATAAAGCTTGTAGGTGTGACATAGAAGCTACTAGAGCAAGCCACAAGCTAGACTACATCAATTAACATCTTTGTTTTCCTAGCATCTGGTCAGAAACTGTATAGTTCCAATATTGCTCACCATCTTTGATGCACCAGCAATGTTAGATTGGGGCTGTATCTAGACAGAGAGAATATGATCAGATGGATGTCGGGAAGTAGGGGCAGGATTACTCTGCTGTTCCACCCACAACTTAGACCCAAATTTCTGGTGCACTTTTGCCACTCAGCAGAAACTATATCGTAGAAAATTAATATTTTGGCTAAAAACAACATAATCAAAATTAAAGACTACTAGGAACTATTTGAAAATAGATCAACATAAGATTGGAGTGTGATTTTTTTTTATCACTGAAGCACTTGTTGGGATTAATTCATCCTTTTTAGGTAGAATTTGTCTCATGGTTCATTCTGGTGCTCCAGGGAAGCTGACCTGAAGAAGGCCTTGCTGGGAGTCGGGGAGAAAGTACTGCAGCAGGTGACTGAAGCTGTGAGGACCCAGGGAGCAGGAGCACTGCCTCGGGAGAGCCAGGATCTGCTGAGAGGACAGATTTCTGACCTGTGGAGGGACAACAATCCTGTTCGGACACTTATCGGTCAGCCCTGACTCCAGAAGTGTACTGGTTTTTATGGTTAAGCTAATCTGTGCTGCAGAAAATGAAAATAACTTATTTAAGAAAAAAAGCACAAAATTAGCTTTTCATTTTCTTTTATAATGTGGGGACTAACATTCTTCATGATCATACATTTCCATGGTGAGCTGCTGAAAGACATGAACTCGTCTCCATCTTTCCCTCCTTTTTAATGTAGGAGAAAGGGTTCAGGGCTTCCTCCTGGCTGTGCTGCAGGGCGGCCCGGCTAAAAGGAGTCCAGAGCTGTCTTTCCCCCTCGGGCTTCTGAGTGCTGAGCTAGCAGAGCTGGGAACGGCCTTTGGGCGAATCATCCACTTCAACAGAGCAGTATTCGGGCCCTTCTACGCTCCCATCCTCAGGAAGCTGCTGCTGCTGCCAGGAGAGGCTGAAACCGGGGAGGACTCTCGCTAACTTGACCCCCCCCAAAAAAAAATATATATATAATTTGTGTGACTTGAACATAGTTTGCATCAGATGGATCAAATGCAAATACGGTTATGTAGAGGTAGGGGCGGAGCTAGGAGATTTTATATGATTACAAATGAAAGGATCACAAATATGTCATTTAAGGGAGTCAACGTTTCTTCAAAAATATTGCTTTTGTTGCTTTTGCAATGTTTAAAAACGCTCGACTTCTTAATCTTCAAAATATTCACTCAGTAAGTGGGGGTGAGGCAAAGTCTTTTGGTGGGGGTTACTGGCCCCCTCATACCCCCCTGCAGCTCCGCCCCTGCTCAGTTACCAGACTCAAGATAGGAAAAGAGGCAGCTGAACTTGAAGTCCTTCTGTTGTTTAATTGACATTTACAGTCTCCAGAAACAGAATACTTTCTTTGATGTCAGGACTATAGAAAAGTCCTCATGAAAGTATAAGGCAGTTACTGAATATTTATTATAGCACATGTAAATCACAAATCTGTGTACACAAAACCAACTAGGACTGTGCAGTAGAAAGAAACAGTCACGTTTAGTGAGAACAAAACCAAGTATTGTTGGGGGGCTGAGGACTGAACCAAAGAAAATATGCTGGGGTCGGGGTTGTAAAGTTGACTATATTATGCTTTCAAATGTAGCTGGGTGTCTTTTATGCTGATTTACAAAATGCACTTTTTTTTTCTTTGAGCTTTTAAAAATACCAAAGATGTAAATAAAATATATATATATGTTTTTGGTACTGTTGGGGATGATGAACACAATTGTGTTTCATTTGCAAATAAACATCAAGGTGATTCATTTACACTCAAACATTACAGAGAACATCTGAAAATAAAAGCATCGAGAATTGAAGGTTAGGAGGTTGAATGATAACTATAACAGGACACACCAAGAGTAGGTTGAGAGAAAAGGAAAAAGCAATCATCAGCCGATGACTTATCACTTCCAGTTTCTGAAAATCGTCAGAAATCCATATAAATATGATCCGATTGTTCAGTTTTTTTTTTTGTCTTTGGGGGTGAGAAACATTTTTTTAGGTATATTTATTCATACTCATGTTCACAATGCAGATAACAGGCAAGATAATCCAAATCCATGTTTTAAGGAAGCAGTTCATCACCATTGGTTTTCATTCAGTGTGTAAATAACACTTCAAAAAACTTTAGTAGCTCTTGCTGATTTATCCACCACAGAGAACTTTGCTTTGTTTGCAGAGTTGTTGCTGCATTAATAGTCTGATTGTAGCTTACATTTCAGTTTAAATATTTATAAGTATACATACAAAAATAGGATGCAGTATATATATATATTTATATATATAAAAATTCTGAAATGAACTCAATTTGAAGTATTCATGTAAAGATGATTGACTTTTTCTGTCAGTTTAGTGAACGCTGATGTCAGTGCGTTATTCTAACACAAGCCGAGAGAGTTCCATGGTTACATCTGTTAGCAAGTATATGAGCATCATCTTTAAATAAATCACACACGCTGGTGGATACTTGTAGTTATAAAAAAAACACTTCTAAGGGAGTAATATAATGTTAGTTTTGGGGATTGTATCCACACAGTGAGTCACCACATGCAATAAATTCAAAACTGTCAATGAGCCTTCAATTCTGACACGCCAGTCCAAAAAAACAGAGCAGAAGTTATCGGGAAAAGTCAAAAATGTCTTAGAGGAGCCCTTTTTGATACTTTGTGGGCATTTTATTCGTTTTCAAATATGTTTTCAATCCGTCCCAAAAAATTGAAGTCAAAAATACACACTTTAATATGGTTAGTACAGCACAGGAGAAGGAAATAAAACCTTTAAATTGCTAAATAAACAAATATTAGCAGGATGAATCATCAAAGAAAATATTCTTTTGTGCCACCTCTACCTTTTATTCTAATCATAAATCAAGCTGGGGGTGACAGTGAAACTGACAGTGTTTTTTTTAAAGAACAGCAGGCAGTCAGATGCTCAACTCCAATAAAGCAAATGAGAAACAATAACTGGGCTAATCGTTTGTTTAGATTAGAGGTTGCACCACCCACCACTTTTTTCAGCAGGGGAATCATTGAATGTACAACTGTACAATTATTCCCATTGTTCTTCTGTCGCTTTTCATTTGTAGCAGCTGCTGTAATGCTTTGTTTTCTCGACTACTGGGTTGCATAAAGAAAATCCAAACTGACAACAGAACTCCAGAGGGACTCTTTTTTTTTTTTTCTAAATTCTTTTTTTCACTATTTAGTGTCATTACTATAATATTGCTTTAAATTTTGAGACAGTATCACACTTTTTTAGTGACAAACCATAACATATTCACAACCATAGGCAAAGTGATGAATGCTGGCACAGTCTTTTCATTTTATAAACCGTCTATAATTCTCACTAGCTGACTTTGCCCTGGATGAGAAAAATGGTCTATATATTTAATGGATTACAGTGCTCTACATTTATTAAACCTACATGGAAAGATCAAAAATTCACAGGAAATACACATGGCCCATTTTGGCTGACCTTTCTCGGAGTCGGGGGTCATTTCAGGGGCAGTGGAGGTGCGTGGAGCTTTTGCGCGGTCAAACCTAAATGGTGCACCTTGCGCAGGCTTACCTCTCTGTTTCTCCCGCTACTGCTTTGCTCTGCTCATTATTAACTCAACCCACCCAAAACACACTTGCATCGGCTGCTCCCCTTCAACTCACAGCTTGGTATCCGGAAGCTTGAACGCTGGGGCGAGCTACACGGGGAAAACAACCCACGTTAAGAACATTAGCTTCATGCACAGCCGCATCATGCCACCAAAACTTGCTTCAAATAACTCTTCATTAAAGTGTAATGCACTTTTTTTATATATATATATATTAAGCATCCATACTGGAACAGGTTGTCCTGGTAACACACAGAATGGAAGAACAGATGTGACAAAAACTTTTGGGCGACATGGGGGGGATGATGGTGAATCACTGCATTTGCATGTAAACAGAGAACATGAAGGAAAAAAAAAGCAAATGGAAGATGAGTGAGAGGAGGCTAGGTGCTGCGACAGTGCATACAAAGACTGCTCAGGCCGAGTGCATCAGAGGGGACAAAACACAGAAACGCTGCCAACATGCATCATCGGTGGAAGCTAACGAAAACAGTCAGAACAGAGTGGCAATGACACAGCCACGGTACCACACATGGAGCGGCCACATCTAAACAGTCGGTCCCTCAGACACACCGCCTTCGGAAAGGGGCTCAATCCCTCGTCTTCCCCAGCGGCACACAGAAACAGCGATGTAACAGTCCAAACTTCAATGGGGGACAGACACGAACAATGCACACATAGTGGGGGTCGGCAGGTAGTGCACACGCAGGAGGACGCAGGTATGTGTCGACTCCACAAGCACGTTTTCAGTCACAGTGCAGAAGAGAATACTATAAAAAATTGTGGCATAATCCCAGCATAACAAATCTATTCCATCAAACCAGAACGACAGTTACATTTGGCTCTTTTGGTGCGGTGGAATTAAATTTTTCGCTACCATTTATTTGCAAGTGACAAGACTTTACGTGTAATAGTTCTAAATTAGAGTGACGTGGATACCTACCAGTGTATTCATAATACGATGCAATGTCAGGAAATGGTTTTGGGGGTACACTTGATTAGAGAGAAGTCATCATGAAGTGAAAGTTACAAATAAAGTGACCTATGGAAGCTGTGTTTGTTTATGTCATTTGATTATCTTGGTAGTTCACTGTGATTTTTGTTCCCTGTTTTTGCCTCAAAAATATCAGGACTCTTTATGATCAGTTCTTCTGGAGGGTTTCAGTTTGGCCCTGCCTATCAAAAAAGTATCACAAAACTCACTAAATCCTACTTTCACTGTACGAAAACAACGTTTTAAAAGGGATAGTGCTATATTCTCAACACAGTGCTTTTCCTCACTTTTTTTTTTTTTTTTTTAATGGAGAAGTTCTGGGATTCTTTGACTTGCAGGCTCTCGGTGCTACCGTTAATGCTGACAGGCACTGGGCAGAACAAGGCCAGAGCAAAGACTCATCCTGACAAACCGGTACCACCACTAGACAAACGTCCTCCCAGCCAGTCACAGTCAATTTAATATTCTAAAAAAAATCAGAAGTGTAGTCTTTTTGTGTGTGTGTGTGTGTTCTGATGTCTCTTACAAACAGGTCAGAGGCGTGCAGTTGTTTGGTGGGAGGGCGAGGGATAGGAGGTCAGTTACAGGTTAACTGTCATGACGTAAGGCTGTTGTCCTCGATAAAATGAAGGAAAGTTGTCCTCCTGTGTTGTGTACAAGCGCTCAGTTCTTGGTCTGCTTTGAGTTTAGACATCGGTGATCAACTCGTTGTGATTTACTTTACAAATGAGTAGAAAAAACTGGTTGTCTGCTGCATGTTGCTGCTTTGTCTTTCACAGACTAACTGTCCATCTTGCATCCCAAGCTATCAAAGCAGCCTCCCCATAGTGGCTCACAGTGGTAGATGCCTGGTAAGACAGGAAAGGCTACAAACGGAGAAAGAAAAAAAATCATAACTGTCTTGAAGCAAAACAAGTGAAATGATTATAAAAGTTAAAAAATATGTTAATAAATCACATTTTTTTCTTTTACAGATGTTCCGGGGTCTATTAATGAGATCAAATTTGTGAGAACACTGATAAGAAGCACATTAGATAACATAATAACCTATAATGAAGCACATTTGTGTGGAAAAGTAAAAGAAATAGTTTCTTCTGCTGGTTTGTCTTTAATTTTTTTAAGACAGAATATGACAAAAGCTGCTAAACTTTAAAGCTGATTTTTGTCGTTGGGAATGTGCATATTTGACAGTTTTACAAGTGGAATCTGGATTCATTTGGTTTCATGGAGATAAATTAAAAAAAAATCTCACTAAAATTGACTGTCAAAATAAGGCTGATCATTTTGTTAGTTAGCTTGTTGCTGAGAGTTTGTGAAACTGTTTTAATAACTTCCGTGCTTTGGGGCGGCGTTTGATGATGCGTGTCTAATGGTTTGGGTAATTACTCATTGATATATTTATCCTGAAAAGAATAATTCTTCCAGGAACAGGAAACGCGGTTGTTTATTAAGTTTAATCATTTTATCGAATCTGGCACATTTTGAATGCAATGGACAAATAATATCCGAATAGATGTTTTTTATATCAGATTATTCTGTCCAGGATTCAATCGTAAAGTTGGATAGAAGTTTACAAGTTAATTGTTTTCTGCAACATTTCCTGAAAAGTCTGGGAGGTTCATTGGAAATTATCTGTAAAATAGTTGTTTTAACTTCTTATCATTGTTCCCACTAAAGCATTTGCAAAATAATAATAATGATAATAAACAAATCTCAAAATGTCAAATTGCTCAATTTACTGTACATTTAAACAAGCAGACCCCTTCTGTTTTACATAGCAACTATATTAGGTTTTTTTTTGTATTTACTGGAAACTTGTAAAATCAAAAAGAACATGCTTAATATTAAGTATTGAAAATATAATTTAAATAACAAAGCATGAGTTAAAAGAGGAAGAATAATAAAGATGCAACCTTGGGGAGCTATCGGGGATTTGGAGGCAGATGCAAGTTGTAAGGAAGAGAAGGAAGAGGAAGTTTGGCTGAAAAAGCAGGGCCACTGTAAACACGATCAGTCCGGGATCATCCGTTTCAGGGCTCCATCAGTGGTTGAAGCAGCAACAGGCGAAGGAGGCTGCCAGGGGTGTCGGGGGAGCTCGAAGGGGGGGGGCCATGGGGGTGTTTGCAACAGCAGGTAGGAGGTTGATGTGGGTTGCTGGGCAGGGCAAAGGAGGGTGCAGGAGTAGGCAGTCCTGAGGGATGCTTTACCATCACAGTGAGAAGGCACGGGGCTCGCATGTACATCTGTGTGTGTGTGTTTTAGTGTCAAAAAGCCAGATTCAAGGGGAGAGGAAACTACGAAGAGGTGCAGTGAGGGAACTGCAGTGAGGATCCGGCCCTCAGAATATGGTGGTCTCGTACTTGGTGCTGACGGGACGTCTGCTGTAGTCCCGGTGATCGTAGAGCCAGGTGGTGCTGCCCAAGGACTGCATGTCTGCGTCCATCTCCAGGGGGTCGATCTGCCAGGGGGGGAAGGAGGGAGCAGGGCGTGAGTCGTGCGCCAGTGGAGGCCATCACGCCACACTGACAACTCCTCAGCTCACACGTGCATGTGGATGAGAGATACAGTCCAGTGATCACGTTACAATCACAGACACTGAGGCCACTCAAGAGATGACGTCTGGCGATAGGAACACGCAGCAGAACACCAGAAAACATGCTCGCTCATCGCTCAAAAGCGACATCTATTCTACACCAGTGATATAGGAAGTTTTCTGAATTTGTACATCTAAACCTACAAGAAAATATATTGGAGAAACACTTGACACAGAACACAGAAAACAGTCTAAAACCATCAGCAGACAACTCCAACCAGCACAGTTTAAAACCTCATTGAAACAGTCAGTACAAACCATCATTCACATTGCAAAACTCCCTCGTCCCTGAATGTGTTAAATCACAAAGCTCCAGCTAATCAGTCTAAACTGTGAGATGAAGGTGAGCAAAATGAAACTGATGGGGGGAATGTTTATGGTCAAACATATCAAAAGTGTCAGAGTGCACAGCCGCATCCCGGCAACGGGGGGGAGGAAGAACTGAGGAAAGATTTGGAGATGAAGCAGATGCATGGTGACTGTGTAAAGGAAAAGAAAAAGAAGGACCTGGATTCCAGGGCTAACAGAGTGCAACGGGAGGAAGGAAGGACGGTGGGTAGTACACGTGTGACAGTGACAGCAGCGGCATTCGAGCAGAGGTGCACCCTGAGAAGCAGGAGGACCGAGAAGACAAGAACAAAGACATGTTAAAAATAAGAGGAGGAGGCTCCGAGCATTTCATGGTGCTGAGTGACGAAAACCAGCAGCAGCAGCAATTCATCCCTTGTGTGTGTTTTTTTTTACTCTTAATGGCTGATTACAGGACTTTTCTTGTGAAGTTGCTTTGCAGCTGCAAATGTGGATTTCTAGACATGCAGAAGACGCACATGTGGCTCTTAAGGGATGAAGATTTAAAAAGGTGAAGCAGTGTACCTGATTTTTTAAAGGCATGCTTTTTTTTTTTTTTTTTTTTGCCAACATTGAAATAAGCTTAAAAAAATAACCATTATCTATTTTTTTCCCGGAAATAATTGTATTACACCATTTCCTTCTTTGTTACATGACTGATTTCCTCTCAAATGATTGTGCCTCAGATCAGCCGTTTTCTCATCTCGCCGAGGTGACCTACATTTAATTTTGGTCGTTTCGCGCCACAGTTCAGCTGCTTTGTATCTCCGCAGCCTTTCTGTCTTTTTCAGGTCATCTACAATTGCACTCCTGCCAAAATTACCCAAGATGTTATTACATTTGACAAGCACGCTTAGTCATCACCATAACAGCCTTTTCTAATTACTTCACAACAAAAAGTAAGAGTGTCATGGAGAAATACAAGGATTACATGGGCTCTTTTTGCTTTTATGAATGCTGCATGGATCATCTGCTCTTGCAGGAGCTGATTTTTTTTTTTTTTTCTCCTCTCAGCTTTCCATTTTTGTCACTTTGAAGTTGGTAAAGAAGAAATCTGCAGACCTGCCATGTGAGAACAGACAAACAGATGTGTTGAACTGTAATTGGATAAGAAAGCCCTCAACAGATGGTAAATATCTCCTTGGGGAGAATGTGAGAGGAAACAGTTTCCTTCAGTTAAAGGCTTTCATGTGTCAGAACAACATGGATCATTTAAGTCTGCAGAAAAAAACCTGTACTATATCACTATTTTTAAACAAAGCCAAATTAGGTTTGGTTGATTGAGGTTTGTGGGGATTCACTGATGCACAGGTTGGTGTAGTTGCCTGCCAGGGGGAAGATCAGTCCACATGTTGAAATGTCACTGGGCAAAACACTGAACTGATTCTTTACCAGTTACGACTTTTACGACATGTAACACAAATGTGGGATTGCAATGAAAAAAAAAGCAATCACAAAAACTTTTTCTTTCCTTTTTATGTTCTTATTGCAGTATTTGAAATGACTTGGCATCTCTGACCCAAATTCAAGCACGCTTCAGCCGTCAGATACGATTTCTGCATACGGTTTATGGTTTGATAAAAGAGCTGCAAAACACTTTACTTTACAACTACTAAAAGCACTTTTTCTTTTCTTCTTTTTGCCTCAACTGTAAGATAGCGTGGCGGGTAAGAGGTATAGTTCTTGGGGTTAATTGCAACATTTTTTCAGAAGGATAATATTGGGTAACACTGCTAGATTCACTAATGCAGGGGTGGCTAAACGTTTTACAGAGGAACAGATTTATAAAGGTGAAAATGTGTGCAGTCTTCACGATATCATTAAATGCAAACAATATTTAAGGTTATCGTAATATTGAATGCAAATGAGCTATTTACTGAAAATATATTGTCATTTCTTTAAATAAATACATCCAAATACATCTGAACCAAAATCACTGTTAATTTAATATTTTAAAGACCAGAAATAAAAATAACGAAAAGTCTAAAAAAACCCCAACTTTTTGTCAACTTTAAACCTGGGTTCACATTAAATGTTTCATTATTAACCATTAAATGTTCACTGTAAACTTGTACATTTAAATTATGTGAACAGGTGATCTACACAAATAGTTTTCTTATTTAGAATTGGTTTGGATCACATAAACAGATAAATCTGTTCTTGTTTGACCTTTAAAGTTCCACTCCAATCACATGTTGATCTATTGTAAAAGCGTTCCCAGTGGTCCTTTAATTATGATTACACTGTTTTAAGGTAAAAATAATCAAAAAAAACTTGATACAAAGTTTCGGGAGTGCGGCAGAAATTTGCCTATGAATTGTGGGTGGGACTGTTGGTGAGTCCCACCCAGAGAAGTAATCCTCCACTGATATCCCATCATCCCTTTGTTTTCACTTTCTCCCCTTTGGCTCTTACTGCATCCAGTCCGGTTCGGCCTCTCTGGTGCTCTGAATAAGTTTTGTTGGCTTCAAATTTTGGCCGCATGCTGGAGCAAGCTGGAGCACTTTTTTGGGAAGTTGGGCCAAAGGAAACAAACTAAACTGGAAATCCTGCGAGCGAGGGTCAATTTTTCAAAATGCTTTGCTTTGACCACGGTGTAAACACAAAGTGAGTTGTAAAGTGTCATATCGATTGCATAGCTAGACCGCTCTAGTGGCTGCACCAGAGTGGGACTGGATAGAGTGTGAGTCCAGGGTCCCACTAGCTTACAGCCCCTTATAACCTCAAGCTAACATTAGTGATGCAACAATAATATCAAAGAAATTCAGCCGTACAGTTTTGCGCCAGATGCCAGTTCAGACGAGGAAAATGGAGACGTACATGGATCTAACTATCTACAAGAGGATCCATCAGAATAGAGCGGAGCAGGGAGACTTTGGCCCACCCATTTCAATTGCTGGGTCACAAAAGAGAGCTTGTTTAAATGTCAGTTTTTTCATCTGCTCCTGATTGATCCAGATTTGAATAGAAATACGGTTGTAATCCTGAAATATTTAATGTATATTTAATGTTGCCACACATTTATAATATTTAGAAAGCACTAGGAGGTCACATATTATTGATTTTATGACAGGACTCTGACAAGACATTTAAATTTGGGCTGCATTTTCCAGACTTTGAACATTCCATCTGTGATTCCTTCTATATTGACAGTGGGATGGGAAGCAACAGTTTTTATTCTAAGATTAGTGCTGATGTCTTCTCTTTCTTGCAGTGTGCTATCACACAAGCAAGCTGTCAACTGGCTATTAACTTGTTAGCAATCAGTTAATTAAATGCACTTGACTGCTAGCTAACCCCCTACTTTATAGGGAGCAGTAAAGGTATTTAGCTCGTTTGCAGATTTCTATAATTAAAAAAAAGTCTTTTAGTCCATTGAAAACAACAAGATAATGGATCACGTGTAAGGACAAGGTGTATTTGCAGAATTTTCAAAGCTGTGAGGCCGCTGACTTTTATGTTCTAACCTGATGGATTCACAGACTTTGACTTTTTCATGACTCAACACTTTTTTAAGCAATAAAAACTCATGAAGGCAAATTGCAGATTACAGAAATCCATCCTCCTCTCATTTCACTCAAACATCAAGTCAAGCTCATTATGCATCTCGCTGATCTCTTCATATATTATCCTTACCGACAGGTAGTAAAGCAAAATGATTTGTGGATCTGCATGAGCATGTGGTCCAGCAGTATTCAAACTCTCAGTGGTGCAGCCCGCTCAGGTGACGGCAATCACTTAATACTTATTATATTCCCCCTGAGAGGTCAATACATCAATGTGTCACCGAGGGTCTACGTGAACACTTAATGCAGCGGGTGGGTCCAACCGGGAGGGCTGATCCCCCCACAAAACTCCCAGAAGAAATCAATCATCTGCCTGTAAGCAGCAAATAAAACTTCTCATTCATCACTTTCACATATGCAGAAATGGAAAATCACCCCTGACTGGAGCAACTCTCTGAGCTGTGGAGCAAGCTGGAAGCAAAGTAATGACTCATCTTTTTTGCACTCCCCCCAACACCACACACAGAGGGGAGTTGTACTTTGGGGTTTATACAAGAGCCGGTTAGATGGTTCATGTACTTTCCTAAATTATAATCACAACTCCATCTGCCTGCCCTTTTATTTATTTTTCTAATCGCTTTAGCGATTCAACATTTAGACGGCATTTCACAGATACTCACCGCCGATCTTCGCATGCTGTTCCAGGATTGAGACATTGGACGGCTGGCTTTAGTTTCTACGAATTCGGAGCCTAGAGATGACGGGGGCACGTATTGTCTGGCCCTGGACTGAACTGCCATTTGGTAGGCCACCTCAAATGCTTGTCCCAGTGTTAAGATAATCTCATAGGTCTGGGTCTGAGCACAGAGAAAGAAAGATTTGTTGTTTAAAACAACCAGCAGAAAAGCTTTGGTTTGATCAAAAGGTTATTTGACCCACCACTTCCACCGTGCTAAAGACGTGGCAAAAGTGGTGACCACTTTTCTGATCCTTGGTGATGTATGCAAAAGTGCAGAGGTCATCTGGGTCTTGAGCAGCACATGAAATGTTCCTGATCTCATGCTCTGCAACTATGGTCTGATGGAGATAGCAGGAAAAGTGAGTTTTGGGGTAGAAAATAACAACACAGCTACTAATATCCTGGTTGAATTCTTCATGACATCCATGCAAACACCATAAAGTTGCTGTACCTTCGTGGCTGCATCAATAAACTTGACCCCTCGATAGGTGATGGACAGTATGACCACTGGACCCTTTTTTGAATCCTTTGATTTCTGGAACAGACATGGTGATATAACTAAAATAAGTACAGATATGTCCATTTTTGAATTATAGATCTTTAATCTTTTCATGAAATGACACTTTTGATTTCCCAGAAAGTACTTCTGAACCCAGCTCATGGGTTCTTCAAAGGTCATATTCAGAGGTACGTACCCTAATTTTAGCACAAGCATCTTGAGTGGACTCAATCCCTCGCAGATCCCTGATTATCAATGATCCTAGATACTAAAAGGAAGAACAAAAAATCATTTCTCACCATCAGTGTAAATGCAGATATTGAAATAAAACAATTAGCAAAGAAATCTAGGAGTGTTTTCAGACTGGACACGTTTGGTTTGCTTCAAGTGAATCAGAGTTCGTTTCCCCGATAATCGGTAAGAAATTTTAAGTTTTAATGCGCCCAAGCGGACCCTGATCCAAGACGAGGAACCGCTTTCTGACCCATTTTTCGAGGTGGTCTCAGTTAGTTTCCAATCGGATTGAGCTCCAGTTTGCTATGAGTTCTAAGTCTGAAAAAGCTCAGTGCTCGGAGTGGAACAACTGGGCCAAATGCATGGGATGAATGCAGGCTCATTAAAACAAAGTTTAATTTCTTGGTCAACCACTCAGTAACCGCCTTGCAGCATGCCCATGCAGAACCAAAGTAGGAGATACAAAGTGTTGCACCTGACCTTGATACAGACGTTGAAAATTGGTCAGTGAAATAAAAAGTTTGAATAGGTGCAACCCCTTCAAATTCCCGTCTAATGAGTGATGAGATCTTTACTGACGTGCTTTTGTTTACAAGCTTTGGTTTGAAAAAGAATTGTACAGTTGAAAGGTAGTTGAACCCATAATGACTCAGACCCATTTTTCCTTGAAAATTAAAATAATGTGGAAAAAGCCACAAACCAATTTGACCGCAGAAAACATTTCAGATATTTTCCTGTTACACTGATATCACTATGGTTTCTTATGGGCTAAATACAGACCAAATACAATGTTCAATACTCAATCTGGATCAAGTTAGCAGGCTTGCTCCAGTCGGAAAACACCCCAAAATAGTAACGAATGTGGAAAAAAACATTTATCTTACTGTTGCCTCATAGCCACAGGAGTCCAAGATGAGTTTCTCAGGCTGGTGATGCCAGGCAGAAACCGTGGCATAAGTGGCAGAGTGGTTTGTCGGCCGAAAATTCATTCTAGACTCTTTGTGCCGATCGCCGTGTCTGTCCTGCACAGGTCAAAAGATTTCAACGATAAAAATGATCTAAAGGAAAACATATGTGTCTTTTTGTTTTCAGATATTTGCATCTGCAACAGCTGACTTGCAATCATGAAGTCTCTGAAAAATACAATATGCCTGACTGCTCTGTGTTAGTGAGGAAGTTTCTGAGCTCTGTTTGCTCAGCATTTTCTGGTGACTCACTTTTGAGGCTTATAAATATTCATGCATGTTGGGCCTTTAGTCCAGCGTGAGAAGAGCTTCGCTTTTTTTTTTATAAATGTCAAAATAAAAATGTACATATTATCATAACAAGCTAAAGTTGTAGAGTAACATATTGATTAACGGTGTCACACACCCCTAAGCTGTGTAACGCTGCCTGTTTTTGTGGATGTTTCTTTGTGTTTTGTCTTTAGCCTCAGTGAGTCAGATGCTCAGCATGCTCGAGCCTCTGCTTGACCTTTAGTAAATGGTCAAATTTGATCACAGAGTTATTCTTGGTTCGTTCTCCCATAGAAAAACACGCAGAGTTCAGCTAGGCTAAACTAAATTGATGACATCAGAAAAGATCAACAGCAGCTTTGGGGAAGGACAATAATTCAGCCCCTTTTTTCATTGCATATAGTAGTAAAATAATGACAATAAAAAACACACAATTATGAGAAGTAGTTTTATTTTTGATTTTATTTATTTTTCTTTTTTTCCATTAAAAAATGATTGCATAGCTTCATTTTGGTTTTGACAGATCACTATAATCATATTTTGAATTATTATTTTACATATTGTTATATAACTGAGCTTGAAAGAGTTCAGCCAAATTGGCACACTTTGGGGGCTATATGTCACTGAGCTTCGACAGCTCACTCCATATTGCAAACAGCATCCAACAAATTCCCTAAGTCTTGAAATGTTTGCCAGAATTCCTATTTCTGAATGTGTATTTTGTTTTTATATTGCTAACTTATTAAAAGTATATAAAATAATGTGCAAATATGTTAATCATAACTTCCCTTGTATTAAAATGTAGTGTTTGAGTGTTTGAGAAGGGCTTGTGAGCTTTGAAAATAATGTGTGCCTTGTAACCATAACAGTGACAGACCAGATGCACAACTGTAGCTGAGTCTTTGCCATATTCCTGTAATTCTAATTCTTTAGAGGTCTGAATGAAAAATTTTGCTAATTTAGATTTACGTTTTTTTTTTCATTAATTCTTTTTGAATTACAGATGACAACATTTAGAGAAAGTCTGTTAAAAACTGTAAAACATTAATTTAATAGTATAAAACAAGACTTTACAACCCTGTTTTAATGCCCCCCAACCCCCCTACCAAGACTTTAGCCCCCACAACAAAAACCAATGTTTCTGCCAGTCATTTGATTTGACAGTAGTTTTTGGGGGTTTTTTGGTCTTTTTTCTGACACAGTATGAGGTGGCGGTAGACAGAACGTACCACAGAGCGCGGCCTCTCATTGTAAGATCGCAGAGATATGCTACAGTCTTGGTCCACTCCTCTCCGCCTCCGGTCAGATTCGGACAAGGGGAGAAGCGTGTCCATGGAGCGACTGGTGTAGGGGTCCATCTGGCTGAGAGGGGATGTGGTCTGGGACAGGAGGTCATGGAACTGCCAAACACACGCAGATACACAGATTAATGGGGTGACAGTGTTATCCATGCACTGACTATTGTTGCTGATTTTATCAGAGCTTGACTGTTTTAATGGAAAATCTCTATTGTTTCCAAGCTTTTAATCAGTCTGTATTTAACTGCTCTAAACATAAAGTAACAGCATTGAAAGGTCTAACTACAAAAGTTTTACATGAACTTTAGAGATCCTTTTTTTCCCAATGGATTGTGACTTTGATACAAAAAACTTACAAAATAAATTAAGAGAACCTTTTCTCTGTGCAACTTTTAGGAGAGTTTATTTAAGTAAATAACCCAAAGGTTCTACTGTTTATTACAGCTATTGATCCAAAGGTTTTGAGACTAAAATTGGGGGGAAAAAAATCAATTTGCTGGACACATTTTTGTAAGTACTTCTTAATATTTTGGGTTGGTATATTTATAGGCTAAGCAGTGCTGGACTTGTAATTGTGGCCATATTTCATTTGTAATATGTCATATTGACACCATGTTTTTGTAGTTGCAGGGAGGCCACTAGTAGAGCACTTAAAAGTGTGGATTTAATAAAAACAAGCCTGCCCTTTTTGTGCTTCCTTGTACTTTTGAGGGGGATTTGGTTATTTTTTGAGTGGTATGGAAACTGCAAGTTACATTCTTGTCTTTAAGAATTGAACCAATAGAAATTGGTAACACTTTATAATAAAGTATCTTTTATTAATGTTAGTTGATGCATATTACGCATTATTTAACTATTAAATAAGGCACTAACAGACACTTTTATGCATTGCTTTGCATTACTAAGTGTATTATTTTGTGCATCAGTTAATAGTTAACGATTATTTATTACTCAACCCTACTTAATGAAAAGCATTAATAAAAATTTCCCTTTGCAATGTTTAGCATAATGTATGCATCCACAACATATGACACTTGTTTATCAGTTAAATAATGCCTAATTATTCATTAGCTAACGTTAATAAAGGCTACCTTATTAGAAAGTGTTACTAAGATATTTTAGAACTGTTTTATTTAATTCTTTTTAACTTATTTGTGAATGAGCATCCATTCCTTCAGCTCAGGATGAAAAGGATATGGTTTAAAAAAAAAAAGGTGGATTAACAATGTTCTTATTTTGGAATCCTAAAAATGATTTAAGCTACCGAGCATTAAGAAGATAAAACTCGGTAAGGAGTCCTGTGTCTCAATTTTTTTTAAAATTTCAAATAGGTATGATCTTATAAGAATAAATGGCATTGACAGGAAATCTTCTACAGGAAAAAATAAATAAACAAGCAAAAAAAAATGTATAAATATTTTAAAATATATAGAATATTTAACATCATCTGAGTTTATATAATTTACAATTATACAACTCTTACCATAATTGGCGACAGGCGACGGGACTTGGAGGGAGCTTCTTCATAGGGTCTCTCTGCTAGAGAAGCAATGATTCTCTTTCTGTGGCCTAGAGGTCCGACCTTAATAACCTACAGTTGAAAAAATCAGAGCACAGAGTCAGATATATATCTTACGCAAAGAAATGTGTCCAGAAAAGGCTAATAGAGATACATCCAAAACACACTGGCAGAGTTGATGGCATGGCCCCCTCCTCTGGCAGCCATCCACAGGCAAACAAAAATGGCTCGCGTCAATAATTCAGTCCCAGTCTGTTTAGCCGCAAGCAGAAAGTACAGCACTGTGTCCTTCTCTGAATACTCGATTATTCAAGAGTCAGCGGTGGACATTGCTTTTCAAGAGAGATGGGATCATACCGCCTTAAATAGCAATAAACATTTGTATATCTGTTCACTATTTAAATGTTTATAGTTTACATTAACAAAAGCCACTTTTTTGAAACATGTCTAAAACTGAAGGAATTATATCTGGTCGGGGCTCACTGTACATTTAGATGTTCAAATTCATTATTGCCCTTCTAATCCAACATAAAATGATTGATGCAACATCCTTCTTGGGACAAACGGGCCAGCAGACTCATATTTTTCTTTTTGGCTTATGGCTGTAATCATTTATTCAGTGAAAGTCAAAAGGCAGGAAAGCCAATTTCGGATCTAAAGCTGCTTTCATTACCATTTCCAAAAAAATCTCAGTGAGACCGATATTCATGAGGGCCGTGAAAGGAACCTTGGGATTATGAGGGAATGTAACCAAGCTCATAGATCAACTTGAAGCCTGATGCCATTTGCTGTAATATGCTGAAGAGGATGTAGGGAATGTAATGGCCAAAGTGAGTCTTGCCAAGACGCTCAGAGGCAGCTCCGCTTCTGTGCAAAGTGAAAGTAATGCGCCCTGCACTCACACCCCCATCTTTCTGCATCGCAGTCCGCTGGACACCATCCCTCACACACTGCATTGGCAGTGTGCTCGGCTGATGCTTTCCAGTTATTGCTGTTGCAGCTGTTTCTGCTGCTTTTACCCCCTCTGTCATTGCATTTAGCGCCACTGAAGTCAGAGACAAATGACTGCGCAAACTTTACTAATCTTACATTGTCAGATCTTTGAAAACAGGAAATCGTTTTCGGTGTTCATTTTGTCAAAGCAATGCGCTTTACTTTATTCGAAGTAAAAAATAAAAAAAAAACAGGAAAATATGTCTATATATAAAATGAGTTTTCACTTGTGTCAAGCTCTTTCAGTAATAACATCTGGGCTGAGGCTTGAGATATGTACATGCACTGTTGCAATACATCTATCATTTTCAGCTTATGGAAGTCTTTGGGAGCATTGCTCTTTTATAACTTGAATTAAACTGTTGCATAAATTTGACAACAACACAGAAAATTTCACTATTGAAACAGAATGCAGAGCTCTTGTGTTATGGAGTTGAAGAACTTGTTTGTCATAAACAATGTATTGATGCTTTTGCTTGGATTTCATTTAACCCAATTGGATTATTTGAAACAGAAAACTGTCCAAATTTGAGTTTTTACAGAGACATGCATACTTGTCAAGTTGTTGATTGAATTGAATCCAACTATCTACCAAAATAAAATTGTTTAAAAATTAACTAAATTATCACTATCTATATTGGCAAATACTTTTTGGATTGAGGCACAGTAGGTTTATTTTAATATAACATAATTACAACCAAGTTTCATCAGAATGAACAACACATGTGGATCATTACAGTCTAATGTGTGGAGACACTTCAAATTTTGCAAAGACATGGCTATTCAGAGGCATATAATGTTCTAATAATGTTCCCTTTGTCTTATTTTGATGTGGAAAAGCAACAGTGGGCTGAACTTTATGAAACTAAAATATGAATAGATTTGTCTTTAATTCTTGTTTATTTATTTGTACAGTTATTCAATTTATTATCTTGGAAGAAATACAAAGAATCTAAAATTATCTGCTCTGTTCAATACCAGGTATTTATCTCTGAATCACATTGGTCAAATTTTTGACTAAAGGTATCATCAATCAATGTTAGGTCAGTGAAATGGATGGAGATCTTTCAAAATGTACTAATGTTAACTATGAGTTGTTGCTAAAATAATTCGCTATACCCCTAGTTTATAAGTATATTATGGGCAAACTGATTTAAAAATTCTATTGTTATTTAAAACTAAACTGTATCACTTGAATTGTGATTTTTTTTATTTTAATTTACATTTTTTTAATTTTATTTTAAGTGTAGTCGCAGATTTGAGAAACAGAGAAGACTGTGAACTGTTATGCCAGTCTTAAAGAGGTTATAATTAAACCACACACATAATCAAACAATTATAATTTCTAAGTTGGCACACAAGTTTGACTAAAATGACATATTCTACTCCTTAAGCTAGAGATATTTTTTTTAACCAAAACATTTTCTGCAATTAGTGCTAATTTTCAGAGGCAATCACACAGTTTCAAAGCTAAAAATAGCTTCAAGCTTAGACATTTGTTTTCATGCATCATTTGCCTTTCTGATTTATCTCCTTGTCATGCTCTGATGAGGGATTCTGTAAATGTTTCTGCCACAGATTTATGCAAATATCTGTGGGTACTTAGCGCTGTGGAAGTGGCTTCCAACCTGTAATACATTACAGATTAGATGTTAATATTATTTAAAGTAATACCTTACTCTTACGTGTTTTTCTTAGAACTTTGAATTCTAATGACCCATTTTCCAAAACCCACTCAAACACGAAGAAAACAAGTCTTGTTGCTGTGAGGCAAGAGTGCTAACTACTAGGGGTGTGTATTGGCAAGAGTCTGGCAATACCATACATGGCTCATGATACAATATGTATCAGGTTATTCCAAAAACTGTGCCAGAGGGATTTTTCACTGTTTATTGACCAAAAATAAATAAATAAATTAATGAAAATAAATAAACACTACCTCCATATTATTACACCTTTGATGGTAATAAAATTGTAAAGTTCATTTATTTTATATATATATATATATATATATATATAAATATATATATATATATATATATATATAAATAAATAAAAAATAAAAACATTGAATGAATGTCCTTTAACCAATAACGTTATAAAAATATGATTGAGTAAATAGATATTCAACATTGCTAAATGTACCTTCTCCAGTACTATTGATTTAGGGATCAGGAGAAACGCAAAATTAAGATGATAAATAATTAATTAAATATCACTATCAGCATTTTAAATTGATACAAGTATTCCCAGAGGAAGCAGAGGAAGTATTACGAGATATCGCCAAATCGATTTTTTTTCTACACTCCTACTAACCACTATTCCACCATGGAGGATATTGTGCACTACACATCTATAAGGGTAAATAGGGTTTAATAATAATTGAACAATTTATTTTTGCTCAAATTAAATCACAACGCACAGTTGCCAGTTTGCATTACTAGTTAGTAATTATTATTAGTCAGTTTGGTCCATAAAAAAATTAAAATTTAGGCTTTTTGTTCTTAAAAATGGTTAAAAGTGGAAGTAAAGAAGAGGCTTTTGGCCGTATTACAACTAAAATAAGAAATAAATGTTACCTGCAAGTTAAAATTTCTACACTAGTTAGCTTACAGCATTAAACCAGACAGATATTGGCACTGTGAAAAATACTGGACCAGACACATTTAAGGGAGATCATAAAATAAAGTTAAAGTTTGGACCAAGGAAGCCTGGCAGGTAATTTGTCTTAATAATTTAATTTGAAATGAATTTAAAAAGCTTAAAGTGACTTAACAAGCAGAAAAGAAGAAAAAATAACCTGCTCATTTGATCCAACCTGTTAATGCCACATGGTTCTGCTGCTTTGAGCAATTGTGTTTTAGGTGGTATTCTGTATTATTGGACATGTAATAAATAAAAAATTAGTTAAAATTCAGTGAAAATTATTATTACTGTAAAAGTATCCCTTTTACCCCAATACTAATACTTATATTCTGAGTGTGAAGTCTCAGAGAAGCTAGACAGACGCTGAAGACTGTAAAGTGGAAGAACACGTTTCAGGGGTTTCTTACATTGACAATCTCCAACTCCCACAAGTTTTTGACGCATTCCAGTGTGCGGTATCCATTTGTGAGGAAATTGGGCAGATATTCATGGAGACCCAGTCCATCCAGCCAGGAAGCAAGAGAGGTGCTGCCATCACAGCCTAACGCTTTCACCTGTAGAAACAGAGATGTGAGAGAAAGCAGGAGTTATAGCCTATGACCTGGATTTAAAAGACTGAAAGCTCTAACTCTCGTCTAATTTCATGGTTTCTATTTTTCAAAACATGGATGATGCCACGACCAGCAAGCAGGCTTTGCGATTCCAGATGCTTGGTCTCTGTCAGTCCTTTAATTTTGACTTCCCCCCTTTCATTTATATGCCAATACTTAGAAATTACGGGCCTCCCCAATAATATTTCATTCCAACACGAGGTACGTAATTCTTTCAGCATTTAGATGAAAATAAAGAGCTTGTTCGCTTAAATTAAACTAACTTAGTAGAAAAACCCACCACTTTTCCTAAAAGCATTTAGCCCTGACATGCTTTGCTTAGCTGCAACCACGTGTATAGACCCACTTAAACTGACAATTTAGGGTATGCTTTAATAATAAAAAAAGTATTAACATCTGTTTTTTGTTTTTTTTTTTGTTTAAGGTTTTGCCTGACCTTTTACCAAGCATCTTTCTCTGCAACCTCATATAAACAAGATGGAAGACTCAACCTGTCTGAACTCAAGTGGGCCAGACTAGTAACATAATAGCAAATAAACCTGATCATCTTGTCGTTTTTTGGCTTTTTTTGTTTTTTCTCAGTTGGAAAAATGCCAAACAACCTAGTAATCACTTAGTATTACATATTCATTCACAGAGGCCAATACTGTAAATTTCAAATAAAATGCATTTTACTTAAAGGAAAAAAAAAGTTTATTCAATTTTATACAGACTGAATATTTTACATCTGACGCAATCCTGATCTCAAGAGAAGGCTAAAAAAAAAAATATTAATTAAACACCCTGCCTAAAATATAAATGCATATATCAGTGAAAAAATAAACAAAATTAAACTTGCAAACATTTATTAACATAAGAATTTGGAGTTAATCTTCCTTTCAAGAAAGAAAGGGAGTTAATCTCCCTTTCTTTTTTGAAAATCGGCATTGCTTGGCCTTCTCCATGTTTATTTCTTGATCTCTTGTCATGCTGGTCTTCCTTTTCCTTTGCTTCCCCAAGTGGCTGAATTGTGCATTGCGGTCAGTTCTTTACAGAACCAGAACTCACCAAAGAAATAGGCTAGAAACTTGCTTTTTTTAAACATACTTATATTATTTTCACTCTTCATGACTGGGCCGGATTAAACCATCAGGCGGGTCGGATACAGCCTGCGGGTCGTATGTTTGACACCCCTGTACTCGACATCTCTGATTCAGAAGAATTCCTGCTAAAACTGAACTTTTTTTAAATCCCTTTCAGTGTCACTTTTACTTCACAGAACTACTTGTGTTTATAAATATATATATATATATATAAATATATACACCTTAGTTTTCAGATAAGTTATTATTTACCTTAGGCAAATTGCGTGCTGCATGAAGAATTTTCTTTCTGTGTCCCGGGTCAGTGATCCCCATGTCTCTGAGATCTTGGTCTTCCATCACGTTACTTCCCTGCATGCACACAAACACCAGGAAAGCACAATGACAAACTGGATTTGCTAACAGACACGTTGGTTTGAGTGTATGCAGAAAAAAATTTGGTACAACACCAGTACGCTGAATAGCATCTTTCCATTATCGCATTGCACATCAAAGTCATGGAAAGATTCAAACACAATTTGCATATAGATTTCTTCGTTCAGGTTAATTGGAGGATCAAAATATGTTTTACACTGCAGTGAAACTAATGCTCCTTTTAACATACGTAACACTTGCGCCGAGGACATGCACTTCTCAGATTAAGCACTGACAACAGAGTAGGAGGGCAATGAAGTCAAATAAACTAAGCATGCCAAGACTAATCAATTTTATCTGTTGCGACTCAGAGAGAACAAAGCCTCCATCGCGGCTGCTCCCTTTGCTGCCGTGTTTCTTTGTGGAAAACGCATCCACATGCATATTTCAAAACCTTTTCTAACGGTTGCTTGATTTAGAACTCAGAAGAAACATGAAAAATAATTGCTGTGTATCTTAAATCCATGACTGAAAAATCCGGTTGTAGTCTATTTAGTTTTCTCATCGGCTCCCACTTCCAGTTATTTTATTGTTCTTTGTATTTGGAGATCCAGGAATAAATGTTTTCCTTGTGGACTGTTGCCGATTGATTCACCTGGCCAGTGTTTGTACATGTACATGTTTGTCAGTCAGTCTTTGCTCAGTCTGCTCTCTCTGGACCGGGTTTAGAGCACAATGAAGCAGGATTTACAAGTTCGTATCAGGGAGCATTGGGGAAATTATTACTCACTGATTGTGGGCATAAAGGTCAAAGTAAAGTAGGGTTGGACATAAGGGAGGCTCAAAATACATTCTGCACTTTTATTAACACAGCTTGAAGTTTGATGATGCCTCGGGAGACTCTAAAAACTTATTTCATGCTGCATTTAAAACATGTGACAGTAATGTATGGTTCAGTTCTTACATAGCTTATGAGCTATGGTAGTTTGATTTAATCTGATATGACTTGCAGATGTAGCCATGGTAGAAGTCCTTCATCTCTGCAAACGCACTCTGTTAGGGGCAGTACTGAATTAGAATTGTCTCCTTGATCTGCTCCAGACGAACTGTTCAGAAAATCTAATTCCGCTGCCGAGACATCAACAATAAACCCACAAAATAAAAGGTTTATCTGTTAAAATAAATGTGTTCAGCAACGCATTATGCCATATGAGAAAAAAGAAATGGGGCTGCAGAGTCTGATGCAATATTAATGCAGGGGAGATGCAATGGAAGTGCGTGATGGGGACTTCTAGGGGTGTTCTTCACTACAGTTTGACTCTATGCCACATTCGTTTGGAAATTAGAGCAACAAAATCTTATTAAAAGATGGAGAAATGTGGAGTTTTTTTTGTTTGTTTTTTTACTGGGATGCGGATGAGAGCATGTAGAATGACAACCACGGATGCCCCACTTCTTGTAGCATAAAAGGAGCACAAAATGATTATCGTCGTGTAAAAATTATGAGAATGGGCACACAAGCGGTTCATAATTCATGATCCCTCAAAAGCCACATCTCAGGGTAATCGTCACACGCAGAAAGCCGTGCATTCTCGGGGCGAAAAGCCTGCTCTCTTGCTGTGGTGAGGGGTCGCAAAGAAACTAAGCAGAATAGCAGAGCACATCTCCTGCTATGACATCATTGCTTTGTGAGTAGAGTAAGACACTCGGAGACTCTTGCAGCGTTACATAAGAGAACCTGAAGAGACAGCTGTGGAAAATGCCACATTGCTATTTGTTCAACACAACCAAAAAAAAAAAAACTATTGAGAGAACATTCATTTATAGTTAAGTGAATTTAATGAGGCTTTAGCCGAAGGTGAACCACAGTGCTGCCCTCTGCTGATCAGCATACTTAGAGTCCCACAAATGAGTCCTGACTGATTGCATCTGAAGCATGTCCTCTAAAAGGGCACCGTTTTTAACAGTCTCAGTGCTTGTCTAACTGCACTGACCTTTCTTTTCATTTCAGCCTCTTCATTCTTCTGAATGTCCAAGGGAAATCTGCCTTTTGAACCAAACGATTAAACTCGCAGACGCCCAGGAGACACATTGGCTATGGGATGTAAATAAATGTCGGATGCACTGCAGTATCCAGTACAATATTTTCTATCAAAATATAATTCCAACCAGATTTGAAATGAAAGGTACATTATTAAATAGTCATAAATATAGAGCAGTTATATTAAAATAACATCATAATCTGTTGTACAAGTCATGTTTGCTATAGTACAACATTGAAATTTTTTTTTTTTTTTTTTTTTTTAACAAAATGAAACTATGTTTTCGTTGTTCTTGCTCCATGAGACTTTTTTTTTTTTTTTTATTCATTATGTTATTTTTTTTAACCCTTGCCAGAGTACTGGCCCTTCAAGCTCCAGAAAGGGCTCTACACCTTAACAAAAAATTCATGTCACAGCAGAACTCCGAATTTAACTCAGACAACAAATCTTTGTAATGTGTACTGAAACAATTAAGCTGACAGGAAATTATGACAGAGTTATGGCATAAAAATCTTCTGGCTTTTCAAACTAAAATACTCTAAACAACTGAAAGCAATACTTTCGTTTTCTAAATATGTTTTTATACATGGCTATATTTCCTATTCATAAAAGTATTAATAAAATGAAATAATAACACATTTAAAAAGAATTATTGAAACTGCAACTTCAACAATATTTAAAATTAATCTCTGCTTCAAAAAACACAAAGGCTCCAAAAACAATGAACATCTGTATATTCTTAGGACTATTAAATTAAATTAAATTAAATTAAATTAAAATTTAATTTAATTTAATTTAATTTAATTTAATTTAATTTAATTTAATTTAATTTAATTTAATTTAATTTAATTTAATTTAATTTAATTTTAGTTTTTCGTTTCTGTTTGTGGATTTTTTTACTTGGTTATTTTTTACGCCAATTTAAAAAAAAAATACTTATGTTCCTGTTTTCAACAGTTAAAAAAGTTAGGAGTAATTGTGACTTATATTTAAAATTGTGCTCTGTTTTCCCATCACATGATATAATGTTATAATTTTGTACTATGTTCCTCAAATGTTCAAAAAAAAAAAAAAAACAAAAAAAAGAATTGTATGGTGGCCCTGAAGTGCAACTTAGATCAACAAATGACATCACATAACATAACTTCACAACAAAAAGAAAAACAAATAATAGAAAAAAAAATATTTTAGAAATCGAAACAAACTTCCAAAAAAATCAAAATAAAATTATAAATAAAATGAAAAAAACCCTTTTTGGAATAGCCATTACAGCAATCAAAATGAATGTTAAAAATTAAACACTATAAGACCCTAGAAAGGGCTGGTACTATGAAACATCGCTGATTAGACGATGATGCTTGAATTTCAATGTTTACATTTTTTTCAAATGCATATTTCATGTCTAAATATCATTAAAAGTTTTATGATCAGCATGGAGCATGTTCATTCTCACTTTATGCCAAATATTTTTTGACTGAAAGTTTGGACTAATGTCATCAACCAATTCAGTGATGCCCCATAGAACCTACCATTTCCTGTTCCTGTAAATGGTAAATGGCGTATACTTGTATAGCGCTTTTCTACCTTCCTGGAAGGGCAAAAGCGCTTTACAGTCCCTGACCAATTCACACACACATTCACACACTTAGTAAAGATAACGTTTTTTTTTTTCTTTTTTTTTTAAAAAACAAAAGTAATTTCCAGAAATAAAAATGAAATGTTGAAACATAAAGCAAGAGAAGAAACCAGAAAAAGGCAGGAAATATGGGACATATCTGATTGGATGAGGATGTTTGTCCATCATTTCAACCAACAGTTGGACATCACCATCCAATATTTGTCTAACTTTTTTTCTTGTTGTTGTGATCTGTAATAAGTTTTTGAGTCGTGTGATTTGTTAATGCAATTTGTACTTCAAGGCCACCGTAGAAAAGTGTTTACTGAGAACAAAGAGAGAACTATCTTTAATGTGGAAAATAAATTGTACACACAGCAAGTTTTGAGACATGTAAAGCCAAAGGTAACTGACTATGAAAAGTAGTTCTTCACTTTAAATCTTTTTAATATATGCAAAAAAGTGCTATGGAGTATACTTTCTCACAAAAAGTTATGGAAGTAAATGCAGCCAAATTAAATTTCCTCTGAATAAAACTTTTAGCACAATGAAGTCCACATGAAAACGACTGAGATGGTCTCAGATCTGTGAGGAGGAAACACATCAAAACATAATGGTGGGTCTTTTCACAAAGGATCAAAGCTGTTCTGGCTCTGCATCTTCTCCATCAGGTACTTAAAACAGTTGACATATTTCTTTTAAATCCGTCTTCTGTCCAAATCATATTGTAGGATTTTTTTTTATTTCTTAAAACCCAAATGTTTCCTTTGTGTGTGTTGAAGTTGTAGCAACTACTTATAATGAATTGTGGGGAGGTGTACAGCAGAAAAGAAAGCTGCGTACTTTGTTTCAGTCCTGACAGATTGATGGGCTGGTGTTAGGGCAGAGACCCTGAAGGGTATTTTGTTTGGGTCATGGCTGTTCAAGAACATATTTAATGATGCAGGGAGAGACAGAGGGTGCTTGTCATCAACGGCTCCGCCAAACGCCAAAAAATTCAGGGAGAGATTCTTAGTAAAAATCTGAATCAATTGGATGGAAATTAACTGTTTTTGTGAGAACAAATCAGTGAATCTTTGCAGTTTCTTTGTCAATTTATTGTGATGTAAGTTAAAGTTATCTTCCACACTATTAAAAGACGCAGGACTTGAAGTAAAAATGTTTTTTTTACAATTCGGACCTGTGAACAAATTTGTTTAAGTCACCCAAATACTGTATAACTATTTTGGGCTATTTTAGACTCAAAGGACGGTAAAGAGATGTGTCAGAAAGACATCTAAAACGTCTTGATAATCAGTAATAAACAGAGATTTAGTTATAGTTACTTGTCTCCACTATTTGTCATTATGATGGGCAACACAAAGTCATTGCTTCAAACAAGTAGGCCTATTTTGTATTATTTTAAAATGATTTAAATCATGTCTTATACTGTAAAGTACACAGGGTTAGGATTAGGAATACATATTCTATGCAGCCGTGAAAAATAAATGACCTTTACAATTTGGTTTTCTTCTTATATGCAGTTTTTAAACAGTTTAAGCAAAGATTTGCTTAAAGGTTTAGCCCTCTAATGACACATTACACCACAAAACACTGCAAATCAACTGCTTGACTTGTTAAAAAAACGATGAACTTGAATTAACTTCTGTTGGAGCAACCCAACTTATAGATCCTCAGAAAACAAGTAACTAAAGCTTAAATAATGTTTCAAGATTTTTCTTTTGCAGAAGTCTTAACAAAAAAGCTAAGAAGAAGCCAAAAGAAAACAGAAGTACGGGGTTGAAAATGCAGCGTAATAATAATAATAATAATAATAATAATAATAATAATAATAATAATAATAATAATAATAATAATAATAATAATAATAATAATAATAATAGTAATAATAATTAATGTAAACTGTAAACTTATCAAATTACATAACATCTGCCTTATTTTTTAAACATATACATTTTACACAGAATTTCAAAATGAATTGAGCTATTTCTATTTTTAAAATACATTTCATAGATCAAAAATATATATATTCTTGTGTTTATTAGTTCCTATTTTTGTAATGGGTTTATTTGTTATTATAAATTGGTCAAAAAAATGTCTAAAGTCCCAATCCAAGTATATTATTTTCTATTGAAAAATCATTTTCAGTAGTCTTCTAACTATGATCATGCAGTTTTAAGCCAAAAATCAAAAAAGCTTGTATTGTTGGCGCGGATCAATACTTTGGCTATGTCCGAATTTCCCCCCTACTCACTATATAGTGCACTATATTGTGCACTTGCTATTTTGTTGTGCAGCCGGAATCTACTAATTCCAAAATTGAGTCAACTAGAAATTTCCCAGAAGTCATTCCAAAGCACTAATGTGCACTGATGCTCACTGCATTAGTGAATATAGACTAACATTTTTTGTGAAAAAAAAAAAACGAATTTCAATGTATTTTTTTAATAAACCATCCACATTTTCATCATCAGAAAACACTTGAGTCATAAATAAACAGTGTGAAATGTTTGTACTGATTCGATTTTCACTTTGTGAAATCGGTGACGTTATATCTGGCATTTAGAAATACAAAAGAAAAGTAGTGAGCATGGTGTCCAATTTGCTTTTAAATTCGTGGGCACTAGATAATGTTTTTAGGAGTGAGGGTTTAGGGTGGGAATTTCAGACATAGCCTTTGTTTATACTCACTTGTGCTAGTTTATAGCACCTCACAAGCCCAAGCTATGGCATAGTATAGAAAAAGCTAGCAATATTAGAGCTAAACAGCCATACAGTTTAGAGCCAGATACCAGCTCAGATGAGGAAAATGAAGATGTTAATGTATCTATTTGTCTGCAAGTAGATGTATCAGAATTGGCAATTGCTAAATCACAAACCCGAGCTTTTGAAAATCGCTGATTTTTGTCTGCTCCTGATTGATCACAATTTTAATAAAGAAATACTCAAAAAAAGCAGTTTTAGTCTTAAATTATCTTATATTTGTCCTCCATCAGATGAAAAATGCTGCAAAAACATCCTAAAAACACCACAAACACTAATTTCATGGGGCTGGATCTTTAAATGCTATTTTGAAGTCACATTTGATAGCTCTGAGGCTAAGAGAGCTGAAAAAAAATGCTCTATAATGTTTTATGAGCTGTTGATGTAATGATTTGAGCAGATTAGTTTAATAATTTGATCCCTGGTGTGCAATCATAGCAACTGGCTGCTGAATTGCCTCAAATGCATCTTTGACTTTTGACTACCTCATCACCAACAGTTAAAAAACATTAATTACATAAAAAGGTTAAATAGAAAAGAGCTGCAATTTACTTCATCCACAGTCTGTTCCCAGAAACATACCTTTTTTACGTGTAACACTTTAATCTGAAATGTGTTTTGAAAGTATTGCAATAGGTTTTGATTCGACTCTCTGTCTTTTTTTTAGACAGAAAAATGGAAGTGTGAGGAATATTTTCTCTTTCATTTTTACTGGAACACTTTGTGAAAAGATGTACTTTAATTTTTTTTCTCTGAACCCGCTGGTCTCTGAATTTTGAACTCAGCTGTGGCAAACTGGTGTAACATACACCCCCTTGTGCTAATACATCTCAGTCCACATTGTCGCTTAGGGCTTACTTATTTACAACCAACGTTTTTAGAGAAACATGACCCGGAAAAGTGATATTTTCCACAGTCCCTGCCTGACAAGATTCTCTGATAAGGTCTCTACAAGAGCACATAACCCAAAACACGATAACGCTTTTAGTCATGTTTCAGATATCAGCTAAACTGCAGCTGTCTGAAACTATTAATATGTAATCTAACATGGTTGTTTGACATATGCAAACCATTTACAGAATATTATGTTGACTTTTTAAAAAAAATCTGAGTGTTTTTTGAGTCACTATGGTAAAAATTATACAGTTTGATTATTTATTTAGAAACTAAATAATAAATTAAACAACCACAGATCAAATGCGCACATGTTAAATGAAGTTCCACTAAAACATGAGTGTGCTGCTGTCTATAAATACAGTATGCAGCTGCAGAGGAATCATACCTTATGCAGCCTCTGCAATTGTCTCATTAGCATCACAAGAACAGTGAGCAGAATACGGGCTGGAGGATTATGGGAGTCTGTGAGCAACAGTGCAGAACGTTAGCACACTGTAATCAACCTGCGGACCGGAGCGCTGGTCACTGTATCTACAGAAGGGTCAAGTCTGATAGCTGGATGTGAGGTGGTGTGTTACAGGGTGAAGATGTGCTGCAAACTGAAGGAAAATCATCTGATACAAAGCTATGGAGGCTAAAAAAAAAAAAACTAATTGCTTTCTGTTGTCATTTGTCTTGCAGCTGGCAGCAGACCATACTCTCTAAAAGCATTCACTGAGGGGGGATAAATCTTTGCTGATTTGTGCTATGCACTGAGGTGAGGAGGAGTTGTTAAGGGAAGAGGGGAAAGTGTTATGAGGGCTTGGTAAAGGAGTGGTAGAAGATGAGGGGGCGGAGCTTCTTGGAACAAGGGTGAGTGACACACACTCACAAAAAAAAAAAATACATCAAAAAAAGGGAGCTGGGTTGACTCAGGGTCTGACTGATGCAAAGTGGAAGCGACCCACTGAGATGACATGCTGCAGGTGACTCACCATGAATCGTAGGTCATCAAAGCCATTGAGCAGAAACTTGTTCTCGTACTGCGGCAGCCCCACGTGCTCCAGCCACTCTCCCACCGGCTGGTCCAGGGCTTTACCACAGGCCCCATCTGCCGAGAGAGGGAAGCGCTTCAGCAGGGAGAAGCCGTTCAGCCGGTAGCAGCGGCACTCAGAGGACGACACATGGCATTGCCACATCATCCTCGGCCAGCAGAAGCAGAGCCGAGTGCAGCAGCACCAGGCGGGGTGGGGGGGAGACAGGGTCCAGGCCGGGGGTAAGGGGGCTCCCACAGTGCAGGCGGGGGCCCGGCTAAACTCAAACACAGGAGGAGGAAAGGAAGTGCTGCAGGCACTGTTCGGGCCCTGCAGGAGACTGACTAGACTAATCTGACACCTTACTGGTGTTAGAAAGACTGAGTGAAGATGTCAGGCGAGGGTGGAGGTAGTGCAGGGAGGAAAGCTCATCTGACGCTTGGTGGTGTTAGTTTTGTTGGACTGAGCCATGGTGGCATCATCCAACAAACGTGGTTCACTAAGCATTCCTTTACCTAGCAGATGAGCAAGTGCGGAAAAGTGTCTCTAGCCCGTCCAGGAAACAAAACAAGGCTAATCGTTACAAACGACAAGGATTGTTATTTTCTTTTCTTAAAGGTTGAGGGGAAAACAGGAAAAAGATGTATCACTAAATCGGGCTTTTTCATAAAGCCTACATTATTTAATTTTCCAAAAGGTGTCTGTCTTTTACGCTAAAATCACAAAAATACTTCTTTAGGATAGAGCGAGTGTTTAGTTCCCCCAGAGGGACATGGTTTTCACCACATACTTGTAAAGCTCTGGCTGAGTCCCATGGCTTCATTGGTCAACCTCTTTGAGAGCTAGGACAAGGCTCATACAATGAAGATAGCAGCATATTAAGTACTATTGAGGTACTCATGTTATTTTTGATGAAGGAATAGACATTTGCGTAAATCGTGTTCTGTCCTTACTCCAGAGCCACACGGAGTAACATCAGGTAGACATATTGTAAATCCTGCATCAAAGAAACAGTGGCTTAGGATTTCCACAGTGTGCCGATTCCAAACTCCTCAATTGAAAATGAAATCCACGTATATATTCCTTGGTGAATCTCCTGGTAGGAAAAGACTCAGTGTCCTTGGTGGTTCCAGTGCTGCCCAGCATTCACACTCTTGAGCAGGCTGCTGTCTGTGCGACTCCGCCAAAGAATGTGCCTCTCATCTCTCAAAGCGTTAAATCCAGGTTCACATCCAGCACGCGGCAGGTGATCCTCCTGACTCTGAAGCGAGTATCACTGCAGGACCTCTGTGTGGGTCCAGACAGCTCCTCTTTGAGGCCAGCAACCTTCGAAATCCTGTCCCAGCCCTCCCGGTTCTTCTCCTCGCTGGGTGCAGCTAGCAGCCTCTCTGTGCTCAGGGCAGAGGTTTGCTGCATCCCTTGCCTGTCTGAGACATGCAGGCAGTGCAGATGCAGTTACAGCTGCTGCTCCTGGAACACACACGCACGCACACGCACACACACACAAGAGCGTACCCCCTCACAGGGCAGAGCGTCCTGATGCCGGCCACCTCAACACAGAGCACCACAGACCTGCCTCAACCTCAGCCACTGCTGCCACGTCCTTCCAGCATCCACGACAGGCAGAGGATGAAAAGTGATCATCCCCCCTTTTCATCCGAGCAAATCCCTCAAGCTCTTCTTTTTCACTCCCCCCTCCTCCTGGCTCTCGTCTTTCTCTGCTTTCTTTCTCTCGCTCTCATAGCCCCCTTCCCATGCTGTGTGATCGCACTGCAGGGCTGCCGTATGCTGCCTGATGAAGTGGGGTGCTGCTCCACGTAGCCACCTCTACCTCCCTCTCCCACTATATCAGCTCCCCTCCCTCTGCCTTTCTCTCCGCCGCTGCCTCGCTCTCTCCTTCACTCCGTCTAAAGCACAGAGACAGATGCAAACATGCGCCTTCCTTCTCTCCGTCATCCGTCTCTCTGCCCCCGTCCACCATTGTGCCGTGCCCTTCTATTTCCTTCCTGCTCGTTTCTCGAACCTCACCCTGCGTCTCCCCTTCTTTGCCTCCACCGCACTGATTGTAATTGCGCAAAGGCACTCTGATCTCGCCAGCGGAGAAAGGACACAAGCGTCACAGACGAGCAACAAGGAGCCCCAAAATGATGTATCCTTTTTCATTTTTAATTTCTTTTGAGCACAAGGATAAAGACAGCAGAAACTTCAATGTTCTAATCTAATCCAATCTAATCGATTTTTGGTAAAAGCATCCCCAGTGTTCTTTTAATTATGACAAAATTAAGAAACCTGTCATTGTCTAGGATGTAGTTTCTGCAGAGTTCATCTTAAATTTCCCTCTGAGTTGTGGCACTGAGTAAGCCCATCCCTACTTCCCATCATCCCTCACCGTCATACTCTCTTCCGATAGTTTACAGCCCCTCACAACCTCAATCTCATCACCAGTGCAATGAGAGCTATTCAGCCGTACAATTCTGAGTCAGATGTCAGCTCGGATCAGGAATATCAAGACTTACATGGATCTATTTGTCTACAAGTGGATGGAACCAGCAGAGAGCTTGTGGCCCTCCGAATGAAGTACCTACGTCACAGATACAGGTGTTTACCAACAACATTCTTTTTCATCTGCTCCTGATTCATAACTGTTTGAATAAAGAAAAAGCCACAAGAACTTGTTAAAAACACCATTTTCATTGGGGTAGGTCTTTAAGCTTCAGTGGAGGTTCATTCCGGCTCTACAAAAGCAAGACAACTTCTTTCTTGTGATCAACAAGATACATTTAAAGAAAAAGCCTCCTTCAAATCCTTGTTGATAAAAGGACAAGGAAGACATTGATGTTTGTAAGCCGAAAAACACAAATTCATCGTAATTCCAGATGTTCTCATCACATCTACTAATTTTGAAACACAACAACAGTCATTTACAGAAAAAAAAAATTACAAATAAAGAAATTTTTTCAGATTTCAGCAACAAATTGCTCTAACGCTGGAGCTATCAAGGCTCAGCTACAGGCAGAGCTTAATCACGCCGGCTTTCAAGCTTCCTGCAATCACCTCACTCGTTCCCAGATGGGTAGTCAGCCAGTCAGTTTGGCAGACAGGGCAAGAGGAGGCAATGAGAACCAAGGGAGTGAAGGGCTATTGATTCAACCTCTACCCTAATTGGCCACCTATATGGGTTTGCTCCTCGGCTCAGGTAAAGGCCAGGGCCGATGCACGTGACCCATCAGTTATCCGCAAAGACCAATGCTCTTCATTTGAAGAGCCACTGTGGTCAGATTTGCTTAGAATGAGGAGAAGATTGATGGCAAGGGAGAAGTAGAGAGGGAAGAGGGGGAGAGGCGGGAATAGGCAAGAGACACAGATAAGACGCGAAGAAAGACTAATAGAGGAGTAGGTGATTAAGCATTTGGGTGCGATAAGATGGTAATAGGAAGTAAGAGGGATTGAAGGGGACTAATTATGAGCTTTTTCTTCTTTACACCTTCTTCTTGAGCCTCACATTCGATTCATATGACAACAAGATTCAGACAAAAGATGGTAAAAACTATCATCCAATTCTCCCTATTATTTGGAATTTAATCACCTCCAATAGACCTAAATACTGACCAAGCATCCAGGACTTCGTTTAACGGGCTAAACTTAAACTGGCATTCATATTCTTTGCAAGTATTTGCACTTGTTTATATATAGCTGAGAAATGTGCCTTGATATCTACGCTCCCAGGAAAAAAATAAACCCTTTCTCGTCATGGACAGATTGTCATGACTACAGTCGCTAGACTGCCAGTGGCAATTAACAACACAGCAAAACATACCCTCATGCACCACATGTGCTCCACCCAGCACACAGTTTAATGTGCCACAGCATCACATACCTACAGTTACAAACCAAATCAGTCAAGTAATTCAACTGACACAATGAATAATCTTCTTATGTTCCATGGAAAAAATGTCATCAACTGTTCATGTTTGTAGCACAAAATCTTTAAACAGACACTCAGACCTTATTGCAGTACTATTTTATATATTTTGATCGCTTCAAAGGAATAATAAAGGTTTAAAAATCAGGACAGACTTTGTGCAATTGGCTGAAGCTTCTAACCTATTTGGTCTTGGGGTTAATCCGTCTTTGGTTTTTCATTATCAGAGAGCAGGAGAAAACACCAGCTCCTTGTCAACACACCCAAGCCCAGGAGAAAATGAGCTGCAAAGCTGAATTAATTCACTGAAACTGAAGGCGTACACTTTTCCTTTAAACATCAGCATGCGCCTGTACGCAAAGCCAAGTCAATACCTGGTGTTACCCTCACTCTCTTTCCGTTACCTCTTTTTGTTTACTTATTTATTCGGTGTTCTCTCAGCCCACTGTCGAAGGACCTGTGATTGTCTCAGAACAGATTCAGCCCAGTGCAGAACTCAGGCTAACTGAAAGGAAAAAGAAGAAATTTGGAGATCCAACACTGACCCTCAACAGCTTGAAATACTGGAGGAATAGAGAACAGACTTTTATTTTTAATTAAATAATGAAATGCTTTGATTTCTAGTTCTGTCACAGGAATATTTTGCAGCCGTCCTGCTTGCAAAGACCCACAAGTAATGAATGAAAAGGAGGCAAATATCTTTTCTTTAAATAATCTGATTTTATCTTTAAAAGTTCAGCTAATATGGGTTGTTTAAAAATAAGCAAATAAATAAAACAGTTATAAAAATACACAAAAAAGGAAGACGATGCTTTTTGTGCGTCCTCTGGATCAGACATCAGAAACAGAATCCTAAGAGAGTAAAGAGACAATGGTTTCAAGAAAAATAAGTTCTATTTTCTGTCCTGTAAGAAAAATAATCTTATAAAGGAAGCCTTTCGATATCATAATAATCTTGGTGTAAAAAAAAATGCCTATAAGACAAAAATTTTTTTAAATAATTCTTGGTAAGACTATTTCTTTTATGCCATTGGCTGATTTTTATTTTATTATTATTATTTTTTTTTTTTGACAATTTCATCTTAAAAATCTTGGTCTCCTAATTAACAAAATCACAACTTTATTGTCATATGAAATCAAGCGGTAATGCTTTTGTCCTCCTAATTAAACAGGGGAAGGCAAGGAATCTAAACGAATTCAGAGAAGTTGATTCAAGCTTCTCTCTCCTGCAGCTCATCTGGTCTTCCAGACAACACTGTAGAAGCTGCAACTCAATCAGAGATGCTAAAGTTTTTACCAGAACCAAGAACCTGACATTCTTGTTTTAGATGTACCCAGCTTCCCAACTCCTCAAAATGTCCTCCCAACTTCATCTGTTCCTAATCCAAATATAGAACGTTGCTCTTTTCTGGCACTTCTTTTCGAGACGCTCCACCAGCTTCTACATCTCTGTCTTTCAGCCTTTTTACACTCTACAGCACAAAAAGTTGCCCTTCCTTCTGACGAAGATAAGGATCTGGTGAAGGACAGTTGAAACCAAGAGGATACCAAATCTCTGTGGCAATAAATAGAAAACAATATGTAATATGATGCACATCACCCAAAATAAATCAAGACTTGACAAACATTTCCGTCCAACAAAACTCTATATCCTGAAGTGGACCATTAAAATATTTTATTTTCTTCCTCCTCTCACAGGTTAGATGCTTTTTTCTTTCTCTGAATAGTCTCTATATCCTAATTATTTAAAAAAGTACCTGTTTTCTCTTTTTACTGCGACGAGGAAAAAAAAAGTGACATTTATACAAAGAGACTCAAACAGGAGCGGCAACAAAAGCCTCCTTGCAGTTTCCAAAGCTACTTGAGCACAATCTCCAATTAAATCCTGGCAGTCACCGTATGACTCAGCTGAAACTGGGACACTTTCAGCGTGGCATTCTTCACATGAACACTAAAAATAGAACACACCTATAAGTGTAGCAAGGAAAAACAAACACCATATTTGCTCTTATATAAGGTGTAACTTCAGGACTTTCCTGACTTTGCTGGACGGTAATTAATATGAAAAGAATCAAGACCAACACAAGTCATGATTCTTTCTTTTCTACCTCATATTTAGTTTGACAGAGTTTCTCAGCTGTAATCTAGGAGATTTAATCTCCTAACAATTTGTTTTATTTCAATATTCAACCATGATTTTTATGTTTGCATAAGTGATAGAAATTTGGTGAATAGAGGCAACACTAAAACATGTCCTCATCACTTTTTTATTTTCAACATCCTTCTTTAAAGGACTTCATTAAATCTTCGATCATTTGAGTTCTTGCTTCTCCACAAAAACTGTGGAATTACACCTTGTTTTGATCATAAGTTTAAAGATCCGGTCCACTGAAAATGGTGTTTTTAGCATGTTCTAGTGGCATTTTTCTCATGATAGAGGACGTATGTAAAGAAAATTTACACTAAAATTGCCTTTATGAGTATTTCTTTGCTCAAATCGTTGGGAATCAGGAGCAGACACATAAATGTCGTAGGAAAAAGCTTTTAGCAACGAAGTAGAAGTTGTATCCCTTCTCCACTCCATTCTAATGCATCTACTTGCAGACAAACAGACCCATGAACGTCTCCATCTTCCATATCCAAGCTGGCATTTTGATTCAAAACTGCATGGCTGGATTGCTCTGATATTGCTCAACATTTTTGTTGCACCGGTAATGTCAGGTTGGGTTTGTGAAGGGCTGTAAGATAACAGGAGAGAGCGTAAACAAAGGGATGATGGGAAATAAAAGCACCAACAGTCCCACCCACAAGTCAGAGGTGGGAATTTCTAATGAATTACGATGTCCTAAATTACACTTTTTTTTGGCTAAAAATTACATAATCATAAATAAAATAGATCAAAAGATGATTTGAGTGGGACTTTAAAATGTGCTGGACATAGTTAGAAAAAAATGTATCCAATCTTATCTGATTAGAGGCTAAAAAGCTGTTACATGATAAGGTGAAGCCTACCTGTAGAAAGTACATATAGGAGTTGGCTCACAGAATTTCAGCTCAGCGATGTTAACTACAGTGAGTAAACTGAAGCCAGCTGGCTTTTCCCACTGCTCTACCTGAGGGACACTTGATGAAGCTCACTATCCAGCGGGGAACTGAACAAATGTGCGACTGTAGGAATAAAGCAGACAAAAGGGAGTTTGGGAAAAACCTTTTTTTTTTTCTTTTTAGTCACTTGAAGTCTATTTTTTTCATAGTGATAAAGAAAATGGGAACTTTGATCCATTAAATCCCTGGATAAACACAATGAGATTTGGATTTAATCCTCAAAACAATTGTTACACATTACATATCTATTTCTGATAAAGATATATGTAAAAATATAGACAATAAAAAGAAAAAACATGAGGAGTATTACCTGAGCTCGATGCATGATGGGTGGTCGATTCAATTCCCGCCCCAATCAGCGTCATGATCCTCTCAATCTGTTTAAAAGCAAACACAGACATCAGTGCTCATTTGTTTAAAAACTCAACAGTGGAACGACAATGAAGCACGTTTATTTGTAAAGCAACATTCATAAAAAACTCAAAAGTTCTTTACTGAAAAAAAAATAAAGATCAATATTAAAACTAAAAAATAACATTTAAAACTCTCTTAAAACTATTTAAAAAATGAGGGGAGCAGATTTAACTCTGCACTAAAAGACTTAAACATCAGAAAGACTGTTCAAGGTTTTAGACTGCCTCACATGCATGAAAAACTGTTTATTGTACACAAATAACACTGAATAATTAGCATATAAACAGTTTTTAGAGGACATTTTTGCTTTCAGTTCATCAATCAACCTCTATTGGTGGTGGCAAAAAGAGTCTTAAGACTGCCAGAAAATATGACAAATCTCTCTAGCAATCTGTGTTCTTCTATTGAATGCTAAAATGCTTTGAATAAACCCACATATCTATGATCTTTTCCCATACTTGAAATGTGACCTGATTTTTGCAGCTACAAATTAATCAGTTTGTATAACGTTTATGGAAATGCAGCGACTCAAGACCTTCCTCTGTCCTACCCAAAGATGGTAACAGAGGAACTCTGAAACGGGAGCCAGGACTGCTGCTGATGATGCTGCTGAGAGTGTTGGGAAGAAGTCTGCCTGCTTTCCAGTGATTGATTACAAGCAACAGTCCGACGTGGACAGCAGCTCAATGAGTAATCTACAACTCAGCAAAAGCACGGCTGCGTAATAAGGTGACTTACCAGCCAGAATCCTGACAAACTTCACATTACTCAGACCCTCAAAAAAAAAAAACCTCTGTGACCAGCTAAAGTGAACAAACTGAGCCTCAGGAAACTGAGATATCATGTTGCTTTGTGACTAAGTGGTTTCCCTGTTAGGCCTGTACTATTCAGGCATCCCACAATGCAGCGATGGCTCAGTGCAAGGTTAAGAGTGCACAAGGCTGCATGCAGAAGATTACAGAGAAGAGCTGTTTGGGGGCTTAGAGCCACAAATGTTTATCTAAGAAGGCTCTGGGTTTTCAGACAAAAACAGTTCCGGGTTATTTGTTTGCTTTTGCTTATTTGGCTGACAAAACCAAGTAGTAGCTCAAGTTTCAAAAGGAGGGCTCTGGGGGGCTGAGACACTCCATGTGACACAGTGAAATCCAAGGACAAGTTGCTAAGGACATTTATTGATCTAAACAGATGATTAACACATACACGGCTCTCACCGTGATGTTTACATCCATTTAAAAGCTGGAGAAATACTCCTGCACTCACAGCTGCACACAAGGGACGACTCATCTCGATTACACTACACGGGCAAAGGTACTTTCAGCAATAACAAGGTCTGTTGATCCACTGATTTTAGAGCTCTAACATTTATTTTTAGAAATGTGAGCACACAAACCTGGAGTTTGACAAAAAAGGTTTTTGCAAACCTCAAAATCTTAGACTTTGAACCAAATTGCTGATTTTAGACAAGGATCTGGCAACGAAGGACTTACATATACCAAAGGGATTTATGAGGAAAAAAGAAGCAGCTGTGTTCATTACCAGCTTAATCCAGATGTTAACAAGACAGAAGGGAGAGACAAAAGGGAAAATATTTATTTTTACATAGACTATAATAAAATAATGTAGAGAGAGAATCAAGAAACCTAAAACAAAGAAGGGCATCCTAAAAACAGTGAAAGACTTTGGTTAATAACAGGCCTCCAAATTTGTGGAAACAGCTTGGGGAAAGAAAGACTGCCTCAAGATCAAGCAGTGACTTCAAAGACAAATAGAAGTTTGGTGTGGAACAACTTGGCAGACCCACACAGAAGCAGACAATGATCCAGATCTTTTGCTTTCAACATCAGTGCTTGATCTCATAAATGATCTGCAGGATGAGCGGAATTCCACAGAAATACAAATAAAAAAAAATAGTGAAAATAAATTTTATTAAGTGATTGTTCATTAACCGCTTAAAGGTTTTAATGTAATGTCTTTACATTGATTATTCTTATTTAGAAATCCAATGTATTATATTTAGATTCAGCGAGAGTGCTTTTAACCGTGAGGCGTTGCCAGTGACGCTTAAATGCAATATCTTTAACATACTGTCATTTTTTTAATTGTTAACATAATCAATGTAAGATCAACTAGATTATGAAGGAGAAAAGCGGCTCGATTCCTTCAGAATCTACTGGAATTACAATGATCGTGTTAACAAAGTGAATCACAGAACACAAACACTGGAGTTCCAGTGTGTTAAACATTAAAAAATAAATTGACTTTTGTTTTAAAATCCTCTGAAGCCTTTATATCAACACATTGAGACAAATTTGTGTTGTCTCATTTGGGATGCTGTAGCTTGTTCTGTTTTATTTTCCCCTTTTTTAATCCGAAGCATTAGTGATTAAAATGGGGTTTCTTATTTTGAAATATCTCAACTATCTGTGAGGTCTGCAATGCATAACCCAAAAAAAAAAAAACCCAAGCAGCAAAAACTGCAAATATGACTAGAATCTAAATTTAGAACTGCTAGTCTACTAAGAATCAGCTATTTTCAGGCCAGAAAAAAAAGAAGTTATTCTGATTTCACTACTGACACCAGAGACACAGCCAGGCTTATTTGATGTAATATTTAGCGTTTGAAAAAGCCCCGTGCACTTGGCTCGTGGCATCAACACTGTGGAAAAGCCTTGATTCATTTGGAAGTCAGGCACGTGGGATGCATGGCATCCGCCTGCAGCAATACAGACCTCACATTACTCTTTGAATTAACCCAGTTACATTCTATATCACAGTCACACACAGACACATAGCAGGAGAGAACCATATCTCTTTTTAAGTGCACCTTTATCAAATCCCTTTTCTGAGAAAGCAAATGTCATCGTAGATGAAAAACACTAACAGATTTCATATTTTGCAGAACAAATGAACAAACAAAATTCCTAATCGTTCCAGCATTTTTTATGTTAAGACAAGTCGCAAAATCACAAGTTTTAAAATGTGTTGTGTAATATTATAACAAATGTGCTCTAACAAACTAGAAATAAAACAAATATCAGGGATGACCACCCACTGTGGTGTTTGGCTCTGCACCAAACACGTCAGAAAGCTCACCAACATCAAATAAAAAGTTTTTTTTTCTCTGTGTTTTGCTACTTCTTCTATTTCAATATGTTTTTGACAATATTTTGCTTTCTAATAATAGTAAGTGCACTGAAGAACGCAGTTGGAGAGAATTTTTTTTTTTTAAGTTTCAGTTTTCAGGTAAGAGTGGGCCAATTATGCTGCAATCAGTTTAACTTGTGATGTAATTCTCAATCACCTTGTGTGCATAGTGATTATTAAACAGGAGATGTTGTATTATAGCATCAAATATCTGAGGATACAAGCTCAGTCGGCCAAAAAAATCCAGGTGTTACTAACCAACATTTGCTTTGAAGTTACACCGATGAAACGCTTAGTGTTAATCGTATTTTGCAGCTATAAAATCAGTCAAAAGGTTTTTTTTTGTTTTTTTTTTTAGATCAAGAATTTAATTTTTGAAAAGTTAATAACTCAATCTCACCACTCAAAAAAAGTCTTAATCGCTTGCCGGCTGAGTAGCTTTAGCGACATCAATGAAGAAGATGCAGATTCTCAGATTCATGCATTTTGAATGGAGTGTACAGGTGCATTTTATGGCACGGATGGATTGCTTAAAGGTTGAGCATGCGGTAACATCTGATTGAACAAGAAACAACCACAGCCCGCAAAAAGGTTGGCTGCAAAAATGTTTTCCTTGAGCTTTTACCCTCCATGCCAGTCCAAATTAGAGAAAAACATTTTTTCAGAAATATTATATTTCAGCTCTGCTAGTACTCTTTCAATAATGTTGTTAAAATAAATAGATTTTTTTTAAAGTGCCTGCTGTAAAATTGAACGAGTAACTTCATTATAAGATTGGCAGCTCATTTCTGCATTAAATAATTCATTAGTTATGTTTATGATCATTAACTCTAACAATTGAGATTATTAAATTGGGAAAATGTTGTAATAGTCATGTTGTACGCTAAATAAAAGCAATATAACATAGCTTAGTTTAATGCAATTTGCTGCAAAGTATTGCTTAGCAGAAGAAGCAGAAGCTATTTCTTAAAATGAGAGCAGCTTCTTGGGAGAAAATTCCAGTTCACTGGATTCGGTCTAGTGAAGATAGTACTGGAAAGCGTCACCATCTGTAGTCTGTAGAACATCTTCCTGCTCATTTTAATAGTGATTTTCCTGGTTTGTTTGTATCACACCAGAAAACAATGTCTTTGTTTTTTTCAAACGTTGTCAACATGCCAGCTGACACAATACAGATAATGTGAAATCATCTCAAACAACGTGCTTTAGAGATATGAAGAACATTGTTGTTCACCGAGCCAATGTCCCTTGAGTACAAATGATGGCTGAAAGCCAAAGGCGTAATGGAAATGATGCTGGGATGTAATAAACTTAGCAAAAAGGCTTCCTTCTTTACTGGCACTGGGCTGGAAATGAGAGCTCTGCTTCAGTATCACTGTCAATAAAGACAGATGGGACAGTAGGCCCAAAGTATACAAAGGCCAGAATATATAATACCACCCAGGCGTGCCGCTGAGTATGTCAGCTGATTTCCAATCACACTTTGACAGATTTTAGACCTCACAGCTAAAGCAAATGAAAAAAAAAAACCCACAAAACTTGGAGAGCGGTATTATCAAGATAATTGTTTTTTTTTTCCTGCTACAAACCATTAAATGTTTTTTTTATTAAAACAAAACAAAAACTCCAGCTTATGCCTTCCCTGCTTACTTTACAACAGACAGTTTTATTCAATCATTTATACAGAAATAGTCAATAAATGATATAATGCAGCATGCGGGAAGTGATGCTGCCTTTCAGTTTCATTGACAAACACTACAGATGAGCAACCAAACATCCATCTAACAGTACTTGAACAAACACATTGGGCTGTTTTGGTCGGGATATAGTACTTTATTTACAAAAACAAAAACCAATACAATTCTGTAGAAAGGGTACAGAGCCCCTAAAGAGACATTGAAGGAAAAAAAATCTACAGGTAGGTAAAAAAAAAAATTATCTGCTGTGCACCAGATAGTAAATGATTACTAAATGGTGAATTAAAAAGTAACAGGTGTGCACCAGATATTAATCACATAGTAACTGGTGCGCAGTTACTATTTGGTTTATCACCTTTATTTTTTCCTCAGTTTGACTGTGACTTTGAGGCGGTCCATATACTGGCCAGTTTCAAAATATGGTTACTGTCCTTGCTGTCTGACCTTACTTGCAAGTGAACCCTGCTGTGGTTCAGCAACAGTGTGAAAGCACACAGACATCACACTCTCAAAAAGTGGAAGGGACCCAAGTGCTGACACTGGAAAAAATCTGAATTGAAGTAAAATGTGGAAAGTTTTGGTCTGTAAATAAACTTCAGTGAGAAAGTAATGAATCACTTTAAAAGGACTAACACATTTTTTTTTTTCTTCCTCTAGATTTTAGCTCTTTGGGGTCTAAATTCAGGCAACACTTTCTCTCTATTGTTGTAATTTCATGACGTTTCCATGTAATTTAGTCGATGCAAGTGTGAAAGTAAAGCAAGCTAAATAAAAGTGGAACATTGTTGGCAAATATCTAACTACTTCAGTTCATTAATCCATTGTGCATGATCCAAATATATTAAGAAAATCTGTGTCTTTTCAAAAAAAGAGATGTGAAAACATAGTGATTTTTATTGTTTGAACATGAAACTGTCTGCATGTGTTGTCTCACATGCACTCTAAAAGATTTGAGCTTAAGTGCTGCTCTGCGACCACAGCGGTGGACTTGGAACATTCAACTTAAGATTTTATTTAATGAGATTTTACAGTGAAAACTGATCCACTGGTGCCCAAAGTAAAGCTTGCCAGAGCAGCAATATTTTCTGCTGAGTGTTTGGAACTGCTTTCACTGAGGCATTTCAATCATTTATGTCACCACTCTATAGATAAATGAACTCTGAGATGAAAGCGAGGGGAAACACGTGGACCACTTCAAAGCACGCCATGTGTTGGTCGCAAGGTAGGGTCTACGGTGTTGCTTTCATGTCCTTGTTTTATCAGTCTATTTTACAACACGTTTTTTTTTTTTTTCATCCAGTCTGTATCAGAAATTTGGTCCGTTAATGGCCACGGTAAAGCGGATACCCCTACTGGGAGAAGGGGCGTTCAGACACTGAAGACAGATGGGGTTTCTGTTTTTGCAATGCCAGGAACCTGACTTTATTTTTGTCTCCTAAACTTCTCTTTTTTATAATTTCTAACTGATACATGATTCAGAAAATACACACACATATACAGTATATATATATATATATATATATATATATATATATATATATATACTGTAAACAGAAACAAGTCTTTTCCTGCAAACAACTGTACATTACCAAAGATTTATAATATTGTTTTAGACATTCAAGACATTTTTTCTGGTTTGAAGTTGTATTAACTTATCCTGGATCTATTTTTTTTTCCAAGAATTTTTTCAAAATCAGTAAAGTTGAGAATGTGTTGTCGCGTTATGATCTAAAATCTAGAAATAAAGAAATTTTCAATTAAGAGTCAAAAACCATTTTGCTCCAATCATATGAGCATACAAAAAAAAACTTGATTTAAGACTCAAAAACAGTTCAATATGAGCCAATTTTGGTTCTATTTTAAGAATGTTATTTTTAAAGTTAGATAAATGTTGACAATCACAATGGTGACATTATTTAGTTAACAGAAAATGTACATTTATGTTTTAAGAATAAGTTTTAGTTATAGATTTTATGAGAACCACCTTGCTCTTAGATTGTCTTCTTGTTTTGTTCACATTTTGTTCAAAATAAATGTTGATAGTGTCACTCTAATTAAAATAAACTTAGGTACATTAAAACTCAAAAATAGAAGCCATTAGCTTAAAATTACCAGATAAAAACTTATTGTTGGGGATGGATATCTAATTTCAAGTAATTCTATTTTTTTTTGGTTAATTTTTGGCTTTTTCAATGCACATGTGGATTTTCTTGTTTCTAGATTTATTTTGACATCTCATTATAAGAATTTGGGACAGATCATTTTATTATTTTCTTCTCAAGATTAGTGTTCTTTTTCTGTTTTTATACCTCTCTTCTTTTTTTTTTTTTTTTGCGATCCTCACCCCTCCCTCATTAACCATATTGTCAAGCTGTTGAGAGAGGTCCGGGACCCCAGCTTCTCTTCCAGCAGTCCAGTTGTGTGGGCAGCCATGTGGATATAAAGGAAATGTCCTTAAACTAAAGAAAACTTGTGATAAACTTCCACTGTATAAATCAAGGGTTGTAGTAATCTAAAATGTAATGATTTGTAGTTTAAAATTTAGACATATTTGTTTGACAAACTGTATTCTGTAAACCTATTGAGAAAGTCTTTGCTTGAGTATTTTTAAGAAGGAAACAAAAAACTAAAACTCACTGTATTCATTTTCATTGTTGATTTTATGTGTTTTTCGTGTACACATATGCAGGGACTACGGTTGAATATTAGTTTTTACGGCTAACACTGGCACATTTACAGAAATGAATATTAATGTGCATTTTCCCAGTTCATATAAATATTGAATAAATAAATTAAATTACGTTTTATCACAAAGTTTTTGTCAAAAATAAGATTAGAAATAATTAAAATTTTAAAAGCTAATCAAGCTAATGACAATATTTATGTTCCTTTTATAGCTAAATATCCATTTTGCTTTTCCAAATGACAAAAATCAAATTTGTAATTGTAAATTTAATATTTTCATGAATCTTTTTTTCTCATTTTTTAAGTTTTTAAGCAGCTTGGAAATTGCTTCAGTGGTTAAAGTCCACAGTAAAACGCTGCTAGAATGAAGCACAGTCAAAGTCAAATTTATCAAACCTTCACTGTTAAAAAAAAAATGTGACACTTAAAGGCAAAAAGAAAAAAAAGACTTACACAAAAAGCATTTAAACCTGTAATGGTGTATTCATAACAACATGGATTATGAACCTTAGTTACCATAGGATGAAGATGGGATTCATTAGCTTCAGAAGAGATCTCAGGAATGCCAGAGGGAAATTTAGAGTCAGCACAAGCAGGAAGCAACTCAAGCATTTTATAAGAAGTTCAAACAGTGAATGTTAAATGGAGCAATGCTTTAGATTTCAGTGCAAAACAGGTGTAGAAATGTTTTTGTAAGGAGTCAGATATTCTGCATTTTCAAAAACAGGAGTGAAAATACAATAAAAAACCTAAATATTGAGCAAAAAGGGTCACATTAAAAAAAACATCTCATCTGTTTGTAATATTTCTCATTAAAAAAAAAAGATTTGTTTTATTTAAATAATCTCTATTTAGGATTTTGAGATCTTTTTGAATGATTGGGTCAAAATAACACTTTTCAATTATGTCATCAACCCAGCACATTTTCCATTTTGTTTTTAATTTTTCCAGGAATCCATGAATAACACATTGGATAATTGTGCTTGCCATCAAAAAGTTATTGAAGAACAAATTACTTTTCTTCACAGGATTACCTTAAATTGTTGTTGAACAGCTTGATGTGTTCATGTTTATTTAAACTTCTACAAATGATTCTGCAGAAGAGTTTTGCTTTTGGAAAATCTCAAATTTTTATAGTTAGTTTTAATCAAAAATGTGTTTATTTATGAATTAGTTCATAATCTCTGTTTTAACTATTGGATTTACAAATTTAAGAGGTTGTATTTCAGTAATAAAATTTTTTCTTTGTTGGCTTAATTTACCGTTATCAGCTCTAAAATTGAGCAGCTATTCAGACGCACAGAGACGAGAATGTTAATTTTTGTCAGTGGACAGACCTAATTCAGCCACTTCTTTACAATGTTTTAACAACTGATGTCATCTTAAACTGCGCCTCATAAGCATTTTTTTTTTCTGAAAGTCCCACTCCAATCATCTTTTGATCTGTTATAAAGTTTTCTCAGTGGTATTTTAATTTTGATTATGATGTTTTTAGCCAAAATCACCCCCAAAAAACTGTGTTGACAGTTTCTGCAGTACTCTATTTGAAATTTGCCTCTAAGTTGTAGACACACCTCAGATGTCAGTTCAGACGAGGAAAACAAATGCGTACATGGGTCTAGTCCTCTACAGTTGGATGCATCAGAATGGAGCAGAGCAGGCAGGTTTCAAAGTGCATTTTTTTGTCCACTGCTGATTCACCATGATTTAAATAAATAAATACTAAGAAACACAATTTTGTTCTTAATTTTGATGATATATGCCCTCCATCATTAAAGAAATGCTATAAGAACATGCTAAAAACGCAGAAAAAGACATTTTCATTATAAGGTCAGTAAATATTTGATTTTCACTTCAGCTATTGAAACAGTGAACATAAAACATATTCTATCAAGGAAATAACCATTTTAATTTATAGATGATTCCACATGCAACTTAAAATATGAAAATGTAGTTTTACTTCTTACAAAACAAATGATATTTTGAATTTAATGTGTGTTAAAAGGAGTCTGATTCTTGAGCAGTTTGAGCAGAGTATTACAGGATCTAAATGTTCCTCTAATCTGGTCTCATAACAATAACAGTAACCTTTTGGAATTATTGAGAGTTCAAACGAAACTTCTTTCTTGGAGAACTTTTGCTGATTATGAATAATCCAAATTGGTTTTTTTTTTGTTTGTTTTTAGAAAAGCCAGTACATTTAAAACCAAGAACCTACCTCCTCATCTTTCTAAATATGGAAGCAAGCACAAGATTGTCCACATTAAATTGCAATGGAGGGACGCCATCCAGCTCCCAGTCACATGTCAAAAGGACGATTTGCTTGGCCAACATAAACTGACAGGGTGGATACAGGACATCGTAATGCACCATCAGAAATCTAATTTAACAGACAGTCTGCAGTACTCACCATGCATCTGTCTTTTTTTTTTTTTTTGCTGAAGCCATGTAAATGGAGTATACATCTTTAAGGCCTCCCTCTGTGCATTTACCTTAATTAAAATTTCATTTAACTGCACCGCAGACAGATTTAAAGGAGTTAAAGCCTTCTATGTAAAACACTAGCAACAGTTCAGTTTAAATTCCTGTATGACTTAAGACATGTTTTGATGAACAATACATAAAAAAATAATTCTGTGACCTGAGAACAGCTTTTGATAGCTTTTAAACTTTAACACAAGACTAGAAAAGGTACAAAAATAAGCTGCAAACTACATATTAGGCAACATTGCACCAAAATTGTTTTTAAATTTTTCCAGAATTCACACTTTAACATAATTTTTTGGACACAATTATGATCAAATGTTGCATGTGAGCGATTACGACACAGTTGTTTGTGTGTCTGCGAGCTGAAGCCCACCCCACCACTCAACCTTGTGTTTTGGTTTAATGGATTCCTGTTTGATGATGTGGTTGATCGCTTCATGAAAAACAGAAAATGCAAAACCCCTTTTGGCTGCAAGATTTCAGCAAACATCCCCAAGGTTGTGTTGTTATTCCATCAAATGGTTTGTGAGTTCCAGGGATTCCTGGAACTGCATTTCTGCTGTAACCCATATGTTGAAACTGTGCAAAACATGGACAAAGAAGCCAAAGCAAATAAAATATGCATAAAAAAAGAAATAGAAATACATTTATATTGTGCAAGTAAAACATTTTTTAAAGTTTGAATTAAATGTAAATGGCAGAATATAACAGATGAAACGACAAAAATTTTGACCCACAGGACAATTACATATTCAGGTTTTTCTGCTATTTATTTAAAACTCCAACAATGTAGAAAAACAGACATTTATGTTTTGTAAGGGGACTTGAGCGTCACAGTTTTACAGTCAAAAAGGTCCACAATTACCTCTTTAATCCCTTAATTTCAATCCAAAGAAATCTCTTAAATGTGAGGAAACTCCTGCAGATCAGCAGGATGTTTGTAAGACTGGACATCTGAACCAGCCCAGCCTGAACAACCATTGAACCATTGTTGCGGTGCCTGTTCTCATTGGGGCGGCTTGGGCCCTGCTCTGTTGATTGGGCCCTGTGCTGCCCTTGCTGGACGGGCGCTGCGGCGATGGCCCCTGTGGTTAGACTGGGCCTTGGAATAGATGGATCCCCGTAATGCCGTTTCTACACAGCAGTACCAAGCCCAACGTTTCTTTAGAGCCAGACTGTTTCCAGCTGCAGTTCTTACGTTTTTTTTTTTTTTTTGTTAAATTGAGGGAGGGAGGAACTGGGGAAGGGAGGGGTACCTATTTTATGGAAATGTTTTTTTCTCCTTTTATGTATTTGCCTTTTAACACACTGTGTATTGAATGTATTTTATTTGATTTTATGTTAAGCGCTTTGAGCTTCTTAGAATGAAAGGCGCTATAGAAATAAATAAAGTTTGAGTTTGAACTCAAAGAGCAGCTTTCTCAGAAAAGCATGTTATCTACCAGAAAATCCAAGATTTGATAATATCCTCCAAGTTTAAAGAGTCCATTTTAGGCATGAAAAACTCACATTGTTGAGACAAATGGACAGTTAACTTTTTTGTAACAATTGAATGTATTGCCGCCATCTTTACAAAATTTGGATTTTTCTCATGGGTAATGTGTTTTTCTGAAAGAGGGATCCTAAGGCACATCCATCCATGCCAATATAGTACTCGTACCACAAAATGCATGATTGGTCTGAAATATTAACCTAACCAGCTCCACTATAAGTGATTGTCTATAAAATAAAGTTTCAATTACACTTACAATGTAAAGTTTGACAACAGTGTTGAATTTGCCCTGTTTTGGAATATTTTATCAGCTTTAAGTGTACTGAAAGAGTTCGAAAGATTGTTTTGACTCTTAAGAGCAAATCATTTATGAATTTTCTTTTTTTTTTTGGTGATTTGTGGAGAACAGTTTTTACTTTGAAGTTGTCTTGTGAGACAACAAAAAAGCAACCAAACTTATTAGTGTCAGATAGTTTGACTGTTTTTTTTTTTTTTTTTTTACTATAAATTTAAATTAAAGATCATATTTATGACGTACATGGAAACCTAAGGATATTTTTTAACCCATGAGCAAAAGTATTTACATGATTTTCATGGTGTCATGGGTGGACAAAAGGCCAAGTCTCCAGTATCATTATATTTTTTAGGATTTTTTTGTTCTCAGATTCCTATTTTTTTTAGTAATTTTCAAGTATGCTTTTAGGATTTTCCTCTTTTTAGTTTTCATTTTGTTACAGTGGGCGAAAACGACTCTTATTTATCACGTGTTGTCATATTTTTGATTTATTTTTTTAACAAACACTTTTTATTGGGCATATTATATCGGGTAAAAATTATTCAGCAAAAGTGAAGGTGTAACTTTTTAAAGTGAAAGTGTTCTAGGGTTAAGCTAAAACAGTTTGTTTTTTGCATCATGTGTTTGCAATAGTAAATACAGTTATTGGCTTTCTTAAGGAGCACAGATGTGGTTGCAGGGATAGTTTTAAACTTCTGACTGCCAGCAGAGAGCCCTGCCTCCCCATTTTTTATTAACATGTACGAGAAGCTATGTGCTCTGGGCAAACTGCACAAACACAACATTTATAAACCACGGCTACTCATGTCTGGGTAGCAGCATAGTGCATTCCCTAACCAAACTGATGCAGCATGAGGTGTATCCTCTGATTGACCCACAGACAGGATCACTTGCTACCTGCCCGCTTTTACATTGCTGATGAATATTTTAATGACGTTCCAAGTCTCTTATCATCACATCATTGCTATTCTCCTTTCCTGCCTTTGGTTATTTTTCCTTGCAGGTGTAAGAACAAATGGGCAGCTACAACTCCCGTGGCCGAACTGGCAACAAACTGTTTTATTAAGCTAAAGTACATGATTAGATGCTTCTTTTGGCTTTAACTGTTAACATTTAGTTTGTTTCAGACTCAGGGGTGTAATCAATCGATGCTCCAAGGTGATTTGAAATCGCGAGTGAACGCTTTTGGGCGTGTGACGGGATGGGTGACGGATTGGTCACAGTGGGCTGAAAGTAGATGGCGCAAGATGAAGTAAAGAAGCCAGAAGAGAGCAGGATGAGACAGTGGAAGCGTGGGTCGGCCCCTGAGACACGTACTGAGTGGATGTAGAATGACAGCACAAGCCCAATTAGGCTTGGATGCCAGGGCTGCTACGATGAGGTCGGTGCAAGTGATCAAGCCATTCATGCATTCAAGCACTCGCCTGCAGGCATCCTCCGCCAACAGACTGGGCAAAGTTACACTATCGCTGATTCTGCTGGACTCCCGCTCACACTGCTGCCGCTATCCACCCCTCCCCTCCCCTTTTCTCTTTTTCTGGAAACTGCTCCTATCATCTGTCCTCCTCTTCACTACATCTTTTATAATATATATATATTTTTTTTTAATCATCCTCGAGTGGTAATACTCTATTAGAAAATCCCAGCCCACAGTGCCTCCCTGTTTTCTAAAGCTTCAGCATTACCTCATCCCACTCCATCGCAAAGGAAGGTGAGCGATCCATGGACGGCTGCCCAGAGCTGCGGTGAAACTCGGATCCATTGCAGCTGCTCAGACCTCTGTCCTCCTCTTTGAGCGGTGACATCAGCAGGTTAGAGTCGGGTTTGGACAAGCTGTGAGTCAGCCCCAGGTCCCCAGGTCTCCTCTTCACCACTGAATCGGACGCAGACTCAGCTGAAACCTGACAGTGAACCTGCAGGTCAGCATGTAGATTCTGGATCATCTCGGTGGAATTGTCCTCCGACGTGGATTCTGCCATTGTTTGGGTCTGTTTTGACTTCCAGCAGTTTTCTCAGTCTGTATCAAAGCCGGGAACACGGTCTTTGAAACTTGAAAAGCCAACTGTTGAATGGAAAGATGCAGATCAATGAAACGCAAATGCACAGACTAGAAATCATTTCAACTCCTTTCATCTGTAGACAACTTCAAAGTGCTAAGAAACAAATATTCTTTCAATGGTTCAATCCTGTTCCCTTTTCTCACAGGAATGGCTCCTTTCTCTACACTTTCTTCTAACCACAGTAACTTATTTCTGTCTGGTTCTTTTGTTAAAAGTTGTCGCGCCAAAGAAATTTGAGAATTATAACAGCATAAACTATCTAACATACCACAAACATATTTGGAATTTCTCTCAAATCTGATGTTTAGAAACTGAGAATACAAAAACATAGATTGTAAAAAGAACCTTTATCTTCACCGTACTGACTTACCCGATGAGTTTTTATGTCCAGGCTCTTTCTCTTTTGCCGTGTTCCTTTCTGTTCTTGTTCTGAGGTTGTTTCCAGACTTCAGCAGGACTGGTTTTATATCGAAGGGAGGACAGCAGGATCCTAAAGCCTGGCCTTATTCAGACTGACAGCTGGGGTAATCAGGTTACTGATGCACTGGGTGGTTGCTCCATTTTATGATGGGAGAGTCAGGATTCTTGTCGTGTTGTCTGTGTGCTGTGAGTCTAAGAGGTTACTAAGATAAAAATGTATTTTATTTGACACAGGTAGGAGAAAAAGGTTTATATACGATGATATAACATTTTTTGTGCAACATTTTTAAAAATATTTTTAGGTTTTGTTGTCATTTTTAAGTTGCCACACAAACATTTGCCTTTTTCACTCGTTTTTTTTTTTTTGATTGCTGGTTCTTAGGTTGTCCAAATAACAACATGAGCAGTTTTGTGGCTATGCAGCTTTGATGGATTTATTTTTAATAAAAACTTTTAAATTGTCCAGAGCGAACCCCCACTTTCTGTTCCAGAATTCAAAGTCAACCTGGAAGTTTAAAATATTTCATTAAATCAAATAACCATAAGAAACAGTTTTAGAATGGATCAATTTCCCATTGATAATCACTGTAAGACGTCCAACTTTACACTAAAAATGGACCTCCTGTATGCCCTGGTGTCAAAAAATGTGCTTGATGTTTATTGATTTATTTTTTATTCATAATGTCTGCCAGTAATTTAAATCAACTGTCTGGCATCTCTTATAATGAGACCAGTGGGACCATTCTGATTGATTAGAATGCTTTCAATTTGAATTAAGGTCATTTTCATCGCATTGTTACTCATCCACTCCATTTAAGCGCTCAATTGGCCTTCATAATCAAAAATAAATGCTGTGGTTAAATTTTGAATCCATGTGTTTATATTTTTTCAATTTTTTTTTTTTTTAATTTTTACAAGATTATAGAAGATAATATTATTGTTAATTGTTGTTATTTTGATAAAAGTTGTGTTTGGTGTTTTTAATATTTAATTGTTGCATTTTTCTAAAGATGGAGGATTTCTGAGTATTTCTTGTGTCAAACTATTGTGAATCAGGAATGCAATATGAAAAAGCCCTGTAGTGACAAAGCAGCTACTACAGCAAGCCACAAGCTCTCTACTCCTCATTCGGAAGCATCCACTTGCAAACAAATAGTACGTCTTTGTTGAACTCCCATGAACTGAAATCTGGCTCAAAACCGTACAGCTGGATAGATCCAATATTGCTTGCAATTTTTGTTGCAACACTAAGGCTGGGTTGGACTGTAAGCTTGCAGGAGAACGTATAAACCGATGGATGACAGGTAACGGAGATGGCCAGCAATCCTGCCACAACAGAGGTGAATTTTTAATGAACTACTGCAGAAATTATGTGCTAGAAAACAACACAGGTTTTTTCATTTTGACTAAAAAGGGCATAATGAGGATTAAAAGACCAATGGGAACGCTTTTACCACAGATCAGAAGATGACTAGAGGTGTATGAAGGGATCAACCATGTTTAACAAGGCTGGGGACCAGTGATGTTAACAACCTTGAAAAACTGGTTTAATTTGAGTCCCTCTCTTCATCTATGTACAACCTTTATTTTTTTTAATCAAAATAAAGCTCTGACAGTCTTTTTAGCATAATTATTTTTTTTGGAGTTTTTATTATTTAGTTGTTATAAAATATACAGAACTGGATTAAATGCTATAAAGTGGAGTATAACAAGTTTAACAACTGACTTAAACTGAAATATAGGTACAGTAATTAAGCTTTTTCTGACAATAGCCATTAAAATAGTTTTTTTTTCTCAATTATTGTCCCTGAAGCAATTAGAACTAAACTCCAAAACCACATAAATTCCAAGTGTTTATATTGTCTTCTCTGAATTAACATATCAAGTCACAGAGGACAAAGACAGGGGGGTTATAAAAAGTCACAACCAGAAATGTTTATGTCAGGAATGTTAACTAGACCTCACATACTCCATTGCTATGTATGACTCACCTCAAAGGGAGCTGATGCTGACAAAAGACAGACACTGTTGTGAGACATCTTCAGTATTCAAAGGCAACCGGAGCAATCCGCGTAGCTCGTGTGCCCTGTAACCTCAATCAGCCAAGCTCCTTTGCAAGCTCACTCCTTCCCTATTGGCAGTGCTGCTGCGAGCATGACAGAAAAGATAACGTTATTCACTCAACGAGGGCAATGCATCCAACCACAACCCTGCTAAGGCTGGCAGTAGCATAAGCCACATCTAATGATGCATGCTGCTTTACACGTTTATAATCTCTATGAAGGTAAAACTGTTAGAGTCATTCACATCTTCGGTGGCATTTTGAACAACAGACGCTCTGGAATACAACGTTTTCAGGATAATGATGTCTTCACGGCATGTTAGAGAGACTAAAATAAAACACCAATCCCCTCCTTCAGCCGGCTGGATGCTGAGCCTCCGGCTAAAGACAATGGTGACTCATGAACACTCTTCTCCAACAAAGGCGTGCTCAATGTGCAAGTCACAGCGAAGCTGCTTGTACAGTAAACATTCATACTGGTTTGAATGTTTTCATGCACAGAGAATTGCTGTTTTGCTTGGGTTTTACGCCACTAAGCTGTTTAGAAGTTCCCAAGTCCACAGTTACCACATTGCACAATATCTTAATGGCACTTTTCCCACCAACAAGGGTATAAATCACCCATTTCAGCAGTTCAGTGCCCTGCAGTTCCCACCTTAATCAGCTGACGATACTAAGACAGAGAATGAGACTGCTGGGTAAAGATCCAATAAAGTTAATCAACCTGGGAAGTCAATTACCTTCAGAGAGGCTTTTAAAAAAAAGCTGCATAAATCAACATCCTAAGATGCCTTCTAGTATTTCCAGCTTTTTTTCCAGTGAGCGTTCCATCAGGTGTGATCTGGTCCTGTATTTTGAGCATTTCCAATGTAAAATGGACCCATTAAAGAGTACTGAACCGTCCCTTTGGAGGGCCCCCATCAGTTGTAGGTCCATTAAAAGCAGAACGAAACAGTTGGGACGGAGCAGCTGTAGCCACCCCTTGATTGGGAGAAGGTGATGACAACATTAGAAAGTTGCTCGTAAGAATTAACTGGACCGTAACGCACCACTTCCTGCTGGGCCGGTGGAAATGAGGCTTAATAGACTCGTACTATAGTTCACAGTGACAAAGTTAGCTTAAATATCAATTCTTTAACTCTGTAAGTCTCAAAGTGTGTGCTCCTCAAAGTAGCAATAGATCATGTTCAGCCTGTTTGTCATAAAATGTGAAATCTTGACTAATATCAGAAACTCAACCCAAGAACCTAGAGTGACATCAGTGTAAAAGAAAAACATTAGAAATATGTCATGGGGGTCACTTGATTTGTGGTATATCGCACATTGTTTACCCTTTGGGGAAATAATATTCTGGGTTCTTAAAAACAAGATCCAAAATACTAAATTTGATGAAATTTATCAAATTAAAGCAACATTTTAACTGTTTTGTTATAGCCACCAATACAAATATTTTAAGATTCTGTGCCAACACTAGACATAAAGCTTCCTCACTGTGAAAGACACATGAAAGTCAAGAGAAAAAAAATAAATCACTTCCAACCACAGCAATAGCTGAACTACCTGCTGCTAGCTCAAACTGGCTAAAGATGTGGTTCTTGTGAAAGCTTTCCAGCAGACACGAAAAGGGCTGACCTCTCAGCAGGGAAATGTGAGGGCAAGTGTGCATGGCTGAATGAAGATGTAGCGCTGGATATCCATCATCTTTACAAAAGTAAAGAGAGCAAAAAAAAAGCACTGCAGGGCAGTCACAAAATCTTTTCTTGGCTTACTTAGAATTCCCATTTGGTTATTCAGTGGATATCCAAAACACTTCAGTTAACACAAAATGAAGAAATGAAGCAGTTGCTTGTGGGAAGACAGATAAAAGTTTATAGAGTAGATTGTTGCAACCATCTGGTGCTGTTGCAACATTTACTAGATTTATCTTAAATCCCCATAATCTGTCTTGGTTTTGGGGATTCAACACAGCTTGCTTTAAAAACGTATCTAAATGCAGAGAAACATATCTGTTTTTTTTTTTTTTTTCATTTTTACATTGAACTCTTTAAGCTTTTTTTATAGTGTAAACTTTCTTTTGTAGCTTCAAGCCTTGTTAAGTCATGTTATGTTCTTTTAGAGTTTTAGGATTTTGTTTTCCTGCATTTGGGTCTTCCACTTTGAACAATTTCATGACGACTGGTGTTTCTAGGGGCTTGTAAAGAGATATAACATAAAGGTAGAAAAAAAATCCCTCAAAAACTAACAAACAAACCAATGTAGAAAATAAAATGAACATTTATTTGCCAAAAACTAAAACTACATAAAAATAACTAAAATACAAAGACCAAAGCCTTTAACGATAGCCAAAGCAACTGCCAGCTGGGGGGGGGGGTGGGGTGTCCAACAAGGGAAGTAGTAAAAAATTGTTTCAGGTACAATATTACAAAATTTCACTTAATGATGCTCATATCAATTTAAATTGTTGACATGACAATATTTATTTAATCATTTGTGAGCGTCCTTCGCTGTCTTGCTTTTGTTTTCCAACGTAACCTCCGACCACTAGTTGGCAGTACTGCACACAAGCCTCTTTCAGCAGCTCTATACCACGATCAAAACAACAACAAGATCTGTCAAATGTTCAGTAAGCCTTGCGGTTTTGTTTGAAATGAAACATTTACTACTTAGTTTTGACTTGGAATAGCAACTAAACCGAAAACTAAACTAAAACTGCCAGTATTGTAGAAAGACATGGATTGCGGAGCTTCTTAGCGGCTCATATAAGAACGAGTTAAAAAGCGGGTCATGCACTGGGCCTCCATCACAATTCTGTAAGCCAACGAGAAAAAGTTCTGCTGGACTTTACAGCAATAGATTCTGGTTCAGAGACCTGATAGATCAGAGTGATGTGTACAACGCTCTGAAAAAGCGATTAGCAATGAAATACGCATTTGCTTCTACTTTTGAGAAAACCTTTAGCTGCAGCTCTGACTGTAAATAAATTATCTTAGCCAAATTCATCCTGTCATCACACTGAAATGTTTCTGGAAAGAATTGGCTTTTTTTTCCCCTTTGCTTTAGAAGGTTCAGGTTCATGAAAAAATGCAAGATTTTACAATCTCGCAATCACATTTGCAATAGAAAATTATTGGTTGAGACACATTTGTTCTACTTCTTATACTGATTTTTTCTTCTGACAATATTGATAGATCCCTTAATTGTGTAATGAATTGTGTAGTCAATATTCTGTAATTTACTTAAAGAAAAGCAGCATGAATTTCTGGGTAAAAGCAACTTGGACATGAGATACAGTTAATGCTGTGATCATTAAATAAAGTTAATTTTACCACTTTATTACAATGAAAGACGTTAAAATTCAGGTAGATTAAATTCATTTCATAATGTGAAAAATTGTTCTAGTACAGTCTTGGGATACATCGTGATACATATCGTACTGTAAGACATGTATCAAGAAATGTATGTGCCAGACTCTTGCCAACACACACCCCTAGGTCCAACATATGATGTGGCCGTTTGAATGCTAACCTGGAGGTCCTTGTCCAGTCAGGTGCTTAAGGCAATTTGGGCATGAATCTGCTTACAGATTTTAGGGGGGAAAAAGAAGAGGAAGACAGAAAACCTCCCACTGCAGCAGAAGACAAAAGAAAACAGAAACAGGAAAACATTACAAAAGTACAAAGAAAGGATTTAGTGGTACTTATGTGGTCATAACAAGTAACAAACCAAACAAAATCCATCCAAAATCTTTACTTACTTCATATTTAGTTGGATCAGAAAGGGGAACACATTCTAACTTTATGTATTGATGCTGAGGGTCCTTTAACCATGCGTCGATAAGTGACGGGTCGGGAATGACAATTTGTTGCATAGGGGTGAAGGCAGAGGACCTTAAACATAAGCTGACATGTTGCACACACATGTTCACAACACGATTAAAACAGCAAGTACAGTGGAAAATAGGTTTGATTTGGAAAAATGTAATGGATGCAATTCACACTCTCTCACATGATTTCTGGTTTAGGTTGTTAATAGCCCAAATTTCTCAAAAAGAGATTTGTACACTGGCAAAAAATTTGAAGTCAAATAACAAAATGGATACGGAGTGCTGCAGAGTTCAGACCGGACTGGATGCAGTGTGAACCATAGGGTTAAAGGGTGTAGCGAAGGTCTTAAGTCCTAAAAGTTCCTACTCATTTGAACAATTTCCTTAGGTTGCTTGCATCAATTAGATCCGTAATGTAGAGTATCAAGAAATTGGCCCATTGTTAGTGTCTTTTCTGTGACTTGATCATGGATTTGGTCTGAACATGATTATTAACCACGGAGCTGGTCAAAAATCATGTTAAAAAACATCACCATATCTACTTTCTAAAATAACAGACACAAAGAAACATTTTGAGTCAGTCAATTGAAACTTGTGTTCTTGGTGTTTTTAACATGTTCTTGTGGATTTTTTTTCAGATAGTGGAGGACAACAAGCTCAAAATTGCATTTCTGTATATTTTTTTTACCTGAGCATTGTGAATCCAGAGCAGATGAGAAAAAAAGCCATCAGGAAAAGAACATTTCTGTAACAGAAAATTTGCTGGGCTGGCCACAGTCTCCCTAAAATAACAAAACACAACAGTGTAAGACTGCTGAGGACAAAGAGTAGAAAAAGAGCAAAAACAAAAACAAGAAAGAAAAAATAAATAAAATAAAATGGCAACTTTTACAGTAAGGATTACTTAAATTGGCATTTACTAAATTGAATTGGTTAAATTTATAAACTGAAGGCTGAGGTGCACATAGAGGATAAACTATGCAGGTTTTTACATCCCTGTTGACCTGACCTTGCTTGTTTGTTTGTTTTTTTGTTTGACCTTGTTTGCTCAATACTACTTCCAGAATGCACAGATTTGAGAACAATCTTAAAATAGCAAAATATGATCAGAGTGGGTCTAATTTTTTAACAATTTACTAGTGTTTTTTTTTTTTTGTGAAAAAGCTTAAACGTGATTTCTTTTAATCTCACCCTGTTGTGAAGATGAGCTATTTTTTTAGTGACAGCTGATGAACATTGATCTATTGTCAGGTAAAGACAGTCTGACTAACATGACACAAACCAACATTTTGTTTAGTTTTATTTTTTTTTATGAATTGTTTTCATCTAAGTAAAATGAGAGCCCTATTATGTTTCTTACTGTACTGGAACAATGTAGCAGATGATGCAGTCCCTTTCACATGATGGGATAAGAAGTAGTACCTTTTTTGCAGGATGGTGAAAACCTCGAGGTTAAATTGAGCTGGCCTTGTTAGTGTGGTGCCTGCAAATAATTGCAACACATTATGTGAAGCTGATGGCTGTGGGGGGGTGGGGTGGATTTGATCTGACTCCAGTTCCAGCGCTTGACTCTTCCACCTTTGCAACTGTCACCATCTAGTTGTGTGAAAAGACAGACAAGTGTCGGGACTTTAAGTTTCAGACTTCTGGTAAATGGCAAAAGCTGTATTACTTCAAAAGAATAACACTTTCACAGAAAATATACACTAAATGAATCAAGATCAATTAAAATTAAGTACAAATTTAGGATACATCATTTGGCATTTCCTAAAACTGCAAGTTTGTGGTTAAAAAAGGAAGGCTAATATTTATTTGTAACTGGAGGTGTAGGACCCACTATGCAGGAGACGAGGCATAGTGACAGAAACGAAAACATTTGAATAAATAAGCTGGACCACAACAAACCATACATAATTGTGAATGGTGGTCATCCTCCTTGATTATGTTTCCTGTTTCAGAGGAGGTTCAAGAGGTGCTGCTCGTCTTCATATTTTTGGTCCCAGGGGAAAGTCGTCGGGACTGCTCCTTTTAATATCAGCTCCTTAGGAGGGGTTTGCTTTACTCCTCACATTTGCTTGGCTACTGGAGCCTTAGCTTTTCTCTGTTTTTTTTCTGTTCTGTTGTTGCACCAGGTCCTCTCCTCCCACATGTTAGGGCATCTGGAATCTGGAATTTTGAGGTGGGGTACTGTGAGGATCGAGTACGTTAGTTTGTTTCTTTTTTGTCAAAGCAGGACTTGTCTTGGTTTATGTTATTTATCGTAATTGTGTTTAGAGTCTCATTTCCATTAGGCGGTCACGTACAGTTTGGGCCGGTCCAGTATTTTGAACGTTTCCATTGTGAAATGAACCCATTAAACAGCACCGAACCGTACTTCTTGAGAGCCCCCATCCATTGTAGGTCCATAAAATAAATGGAACGGAACAATTGGGGAGGAGCTGCTGTAGACACCTGTAGATTGTCAGAAAGGGATGATGACATTAGAAAGTGCCAATATAGTGCTAATTTAAGCTAATGTTTCCAATATTTGCAAGCATTTGGGTTTCTGCTGTGTACTCTTCTTAAACAACAGCAAGGCCTGGTCTGCAGTGGAACTACAAACGTTCCTTGTGTTGCACACTTTAAATGAACAGATGACTCCTGAACATTTTGTGCGGTTTATTTGCGGGTTCTTTAGGGGTTTATTTAGGTACAGCAGTGTATGCAAACATATACAGGTGGTTTTTCTCTAAAATCTAACTCTCCTTGGCGACTGTGGGATACAGGGTGAGCTAGCGACACACTAGCTGTCTACACCACACGTGGGCTTTAAAAACAAACCGCTCAGTGGAAGTGAGGCTTAACTGAGTGGAAACACTCTCCAGAATTAACTGGACCGTACCTTGCCACTCCTTACTGGACTGTACCGGACCGCTCAGTGGAAACGAGGCTAAACTGCCTTGTTTTCAGTTTGTCATTGTCAGGTCATCCGTTCTATTTTTTCAGCTTTTTTGTTGCTCTCAGGGTTTTGCCATGTTTCAGTTCACTTATGAAATGTTTTAGTTTTTTGCCACTATGTCTATAGTCTCCTGCGTATTGAGTCTCTCACGACCAGTGCTTGACAGAACCAAAAACAACTTAAAAACCAAGCTAAGCCGCAGAATCCTAATGACACATTCTTTTGTGCTGGAAATTTGCAGTTTATAGATTTTTAAAAAATGCTAATCCTGTAGAAGCAGGAAGTAATCTTGGCAGTGCAAGAAATGGCATTAAAAATGCCTTGTTGCAGTAATTAGTCCAGGCTTGGCATCTGCATCCCAGCATATCTCTGGATACATAATCCATGATAATAAAATGCTTGCAAACACAAAAAAATAAATACTGGAAAGTTACAATTCACACTGTCATACCAATCTACCTTAGTAAATTGAGCAAGAAAGACCAATAAAATGTTGTCCTTTCAAGTTCACTTCCTCTTATAGAAAAACACTTCAAAAAGGGAATCTTAAAGATTTGCTTCAAGAAAATTTGTCTTATTTTCTGTCTTGCAAGAAAAATAATATTATCAAAAAAGTTTTTTAAAAGCAATCTTATTTTAAGAAAACATATCTTTGTTATTATTATTTTTTTTTTTTACATTTTTTTTTTGGTCAGATTGTCTTTCTTATCCCAATGGGAAAATTTTGGGGCTTAAATTAAGAAAATCTGCCAATGGGGTAAGAATTAGTTTATTTCTAAGAGGTCTTTTTCTCCTAATTGTTAAGCCATATGATGTTTTAAAAACCCTATCCGGAAGCAGTTTTTTTTTAAATTAATAATACCATGTAAACTGGAAAATTAAAGCATCAGTGAACCAACAGAACTCTGATTTTAAAGCGTAGAGAAGCAGCAGTGTCTTTAAACGACAAGAAACATGCAAATCATTTCTCCCTATAAGGAAAACAGAGTGTTAGCTATGTAACTAAGGAACCTTACTTCAATCTTTTTAAGTGTTTTGGTGTATTTGAATAAAATGCCGCCTAGCATTGCATGTTACAAGAAATTCTTCCAATAGCACGAATCATTTGACCAATTTAACATGCTTAAAAGATCTGGATCAAAGCAAGAAGCGAATGGGAGAAGACACAGCTGTGCTTTCACCTTCACCACTCATGTATGGATGCATGAGCTCATGATTGCATGTCTACGTTGCATGCAGGGCTACATTTTTGTGTCAAAAGCCAGAGGCACACAACACCACAGTGTTGCGTTCACGGTCCGTGTGCTCAGTGAAAGCAATGTGGCTGAACTTGTCTTCACAGGAAGAGAGGAAGAGGATGATGATGATTGACCAGCGACAGATGAAATATATTCCGGTTTTTTTTCTGAAAACCAGGGCGAGTGCTCATCCAAGTATCACAGGCAACAATGAACTGAGTCTGCCTTGTATGGGAATGAAGAATGGACATTTAAATTAGGAGAAGAGCAATTGAAAAGAGATGTAGAGACGCAGCGGAGGGCAGAGAAGAAGAGGCAGGATAATTCATCTGCAGATAATGCTGACGGTTCACAGTCAGGTCACTTCCAGTGTAACATCACCATAATAGCTGCCCTTGACAAGCTCCATATCCAGCTAGTTCTTAATATGTACATCAAAATGATAGTAATGATATCAGTGGTCATAAATCAATCAAACGTGTTCAATACTTTCAGCTCTGACTCAGAAAATTAATGCCTGGCCAAGGCAATTCATTTTTTTATGACCCAGCACTTTTACACAGATTAAGTGGACTATGAAGACATTAATCATTAATATACAGATAAAAATCCATTAACAGAGAAAGAATTTCTAAAATAAGAAACTCAGCAACAAAAATGGCTGTCATACTGAGTTGTTTGTTTCTCAGAGTGGTTCATATCTGACCTAATGAGGCTTATTGCCTAACATAAATCTGTCTCCATCCTCCCACACTCACCCCAAAGCTTTTAGCTATTTTAGCTTCTGAGCACTAGAAGGTTTAAAGTGGGGATCCTGTGCTTTTAAAAATACATTTTACTGAAACCAATTTTAGAAACAATTTGGTTTGTTGTTGGAGTTGGGGCAGCTCGGCACCGGGACCAAGAAGCTATCCGGGAGTCTCGAGAGATTTCCATCCGAGCTGCTCGTACTCCTGCGCCAGTCTGGAAAGAGCCCTGCGATCAAATGGTACAAACCCATTTGCAAATACTGAAGTTTGTGTTTAAAAATTGAAAGGATGTGCCTTCCCATTCAGATAGACACAGACAATAACTTTGTACCTCTTCTATTACTTAAAGAAAAACCCACAAGTGGTCACTGAAATAACATCAAACTTACAAAAGTCATAATAAACACAGAATTATTTTTAAATCATATAAAAAAAAAGGCAACAGACTTGGATAAAAAAGATGATTTCCCAAACTTGCATCCTCGGACATCATCACTGCAATACAAACATCTGCAACTGTTAACAAATAATAATATAATTAATAACTTTGTACCTCTTCTATTACTTAAAGAAAAACCCACAAGTGGTCACTGAAATAACATCAAACTTACAAAAGTCATAATAAACACAGAATTATTTTGTATTTTTTGTGCGTTGTCATATAAAAAAAAAGGCAACAGACTTGGATAAAAAAGATGATTTCCCAAACTTGCATCCTCGGACATCACCCTGCAATACAAACATCTGCAACTGTTAACAAAATTAGTGTAAACAGGTATTCTGGACCATTTTTTGTGAGGGTAGTGCTCCAACCATCTCAGTTTGAAGAGTACCTTCTCCAGACAGGACATTTCAAAAACTACTATAGATGTTTTATTGGATGGTTTTCAGCTTCAGGACACTCCACCATGATGCACTAAAGCATCTGGAAGATGCTCTACCTCGACCGAGTGTCCTCGACGTTCCATGAATGAGACAGTTTTATTTTTGACCAGCTTTTGTTTCTGTGTTGTTTCTGTGAAGGTCACTTGTCCAAAAGACATTGTGCAATTTGTAGTCATATTTTTTATTCTGAACAGTGGCGTCTTCTTGGAAAGTGATGGAAAGTATGATCAGACACTGTTTCACCTTGACTTTGAAGGTCCACCTTTAATGTCTTCGGAGGTTGTTCTCGGCTCTTGAACAACCATACACATGATGTTTTGCAGCAACATTCATGAAGGTCCTGTGAGCCTTACCTTAAAAAAAAACATTTGATTTTCTCTTTCTGTTGTCCATGCTCTGTATGGTCTCCAAACAGCATACTATTGTAAGTCAGGAACTGACTGATTGCAGATCACAGGACACTTCTGGTGCTAAACCACATCCATGCAGTTTTATCATTTGCTTTAATCAAATTTTCACTATTCCTTAATTGTTTTTTCTCTTTTGTTTTCATTGGTTCTTTGGAACGACAATTCAAAACCAATTTTTATTGCTTATTGTTCAATTCCGTTTTTTAAACTTCTTATTACCTTTGGCATTTTCAAGATGCTCTGTATGGGTGACCATTGTCAAGCTTTCTATTGTTACCAGATGGGTACCAACAATTCTGTTTTGTCTTCTTCTTCCAAAAGTACAACTGCAGAATTCCGAATGACGTCTACAGAGAACATGAGATTAGCACATGTAAAATTAAAGCAGTTCCTCCCAACAAAGGGGCTTTCATGCATCATAAAACTGAAGAGAGTAATTTGCTGTGTAGCTATCTCACTGAAATCTGTAGCACACTCCAAGAAGTTAAATGCAAGGACGAGACATGCTCCAGAAAGACGTCTATTGTATTTAGATAAAAGTTTGACTAATTTCCAGCAGCTCATTTCTTCTTTAAACACCTTTTTACACGAGTGACTGAGATGGTAATGGGTTTTTCAGTTTCACCTTGGGGTGCAAATTGACTGGCAGAGGGATCAAGCAGCATTTCAGCATAGATAAGCAAACGTGATTGCACAGGCAGCTTCCAGGCAGGAACTGTGGCATACTTGAGGCAGTTTTCAATGAGTATGAGAGGCTGAAAAACAATTTGTAAAGCCTCCATCTTCTGCAGGTAAGCGTTCAGTCACCCTGGTCGTACCTGCTTATTTTGCACCTTTATTGTGGACGTGTTCTCATCTGCGTTCATATGAAAATGAAAGGGACCAACCAGAGGGATGATCTCAAGCTGCTGATGAGAACCAACACAACGATGGGGCTACATTTTCTTAAAATAAACGAACATCCGTTTCAACTCCAGGGTTTGATTTTATGCACATGCTTTAGAAATCCCATTTAAAGTCAGATCAGATTTTTAAAAATGTTTTCAGCTATCTTTAAAATCAATATATAAATAAATCTCAGAGCATGTCCAATAAAACAAGGAAATCTATTAGTAGAACAACAATTTATACATCAATGGATCAAAAAGGAACCTCAGATTTTCAATAACTCATGGGGTGTTTTAAACAAGAACAGATTTGCATTTTCCAAAATGGATCTTATTTGTCTTTTTCAGGGGCTTCATGTTTTTGATTAACTTAGACACATTCTAACATGGTATTCTAAAAACACCCAGTCTTCTCAATATGAGGGTGAATGTAAGCAAGTTCCCAACATACTGGAATTTCCTGAAGACTTCAAGATTTTGCATTTGTTTGTATTGTGCCCATAGAAATCCATTTCAAGGCAAACTGGTCAACCGTCAGGTAGAAACCCCACTGAGGAAGACCGGACCAATGAGGTTAAACTTGTTATGTTAACTTCCAACAACTAAGCTTCCGGTATTAAAAAAAAAAAAAAAAAAGCATGGTTATGGTTAAAAATAAGAGTTCAATATAAGCAAAGATGGCATATTAGAGTAGTAGAAGAATGTAGAGCAGGAGTGGGCAAATTGCGACTTGGGGGCAATATGCAGCCCATTAAACTATTTAATTTGGCCCTCTAAACTAGAATAAAAGATTTTGATCACCCATATTAGTGTAATCTTTTATTTTCAATGTAGTTCAGGTGTCTCCCTATAGATAGTGTCATTGATGACACATTATAAATAAATAAATTCACCTTTGTTCAGGCGCAGAAATGTATTCTGCATGTTTGAAGATTTGTTGTTTTTCCAATATCCATGTGTGATTTCCAAGTCGGACAGTCATTTCTCCAATTATTCCAACACCACATGAACGTAGCACTTCCTAGAGTTTGCGTTTTTCCCTGAGGACATAAACCCGTTGGTGAAAATGAGAACAAAAACCACAGATTTGAAATAAAAACTCCAAAATGTTCTGGTTTCAAGTAATTTTCAATTAATTATTAATAAATAAATAAAGATTAAGGCACGTTTTTTTGTTCAGATCCTGTGATATTTCTTTCTTTTACAAGGTGAAGCACCAAAACAGGCCCATGAGTAAGAGAGTTTGTCCATCCTTGACGTAGAGCAAAACGTGGAGAGATATATAAAAAAAAAAAAAAAAAAGAGTCTTGTGATGGAACATGACCTCTGAACCATAGAACATCCCGAGAGGCTTACATCTGCAGCTACTTTCATATGCATGTATGGAGAAAAACCATATGTTTGAGATGATGAGGACACTGATAAAAAATTTAACTCCTTCAAGTTGGAGGTAAGAGTATATGAAACATTTATAAAGGGATGTTGTTCCAAATTTAGACTTTTTAAATTGTAGGACATAAAAATACTCCTGAAATTTGCACTTTATGTGACTGAAGTTCATGTCAGAGATGCTGATGGTCTTCCTTTGAAGAAAAAGAAAAGGTAAATTGTAGTATGACCAAGGTAGTATGGCATCATTTGAGTCAGACTAATGTAAACAAACAAAAAAACTTACAGTAGCACCACATAATATGACAAAAAGAAAATATTTGTTGCTGATCGTAAACAAAACAAATCCAGCCGTTCATAGAGTTATCCACCTGCACTTCTCTGAGCTTTAAAGCCAGCAGAGCAGACCGGATTGTCTTGTATGCACTGAAAAATGAAAGAGCAAGAACCTCATGGTGATTGGTCCAGATCTGATCGGGCTTTCTGCAGAAGATGGACTGAAGCATGTCCTACAATCAGACCAGAAGACAGAAAACTGAAAAGAATCCCGAGAGGGTTTACACTTTGTGTGCAGCGGTAAACAAAGCAGAGTCTGTCATCACGCATGAACCTTCTCCTGACAGTGATCTGACAGCATTTGGGTCTGCAGCTTTGTTTTGGTTCAGTTACTGAGGTTAATTTTTAAGCCAAATTTTGGGTATAACTAGGCTAGAAAAACAGTTTTTTTCACATAAGAGGAAGAGACAAAAATGATTAACTGACAGGGTAATGTTGCAGAGATGTTACATGTTTAGGTAAAGGTCTGTGTGGCTGGTGCTCAGAAAAGATGACTTTAAGCTCCTTCCTGAGCAGAACCTGTTGAAAAAACATGCTTCACTTATTAGCTTTATCCAGACTTTTATGAGTGACGGTTCCTATCATCTGTAGCAATGTTCATCTCCACTCCCTGAATGTTGTGAAGCATTGGTGCAATTTCAAAAAGAAAGATCTACCTCATCTTCAGATACACTGGGTTGCTGTTTTTTCACTCCTCATGTCACTCATCAATTCCTGCCTTTAAATTCCTATAATTTTTTTTTTCCCCTGATACTTTTCTGTCCCAAATCCGTTCTCCTCTTGTCTCTTTGTTCAGCGTGGTCTGGCCTTGACCACCATCAGGCATCTACAGGCTCTGGGGTTTCCTCACTTAGCTGGAGGTCATCCCAAGAACGCGAGACGTCTCCGTCCCAGAGCCCAACCGCCAAAGATTACTGACTATTCATGGTCAATTCCTGTTTCTCTATTAAATCTTTCAATAACACTCCTCATTGAAATTCCTCTAGAGATCACTCACCTGTATCATACTAATTGCCTCCTTTTTTTCATTGGGCTACTTGTTTCTCTTTTTTCAATACTGCTTAAGAATGAAAAATCAAATACACCAAATGTATGGTAAAATATAGGCTGTTTTCTAAAGCTTTACTCAGTTCATTACAAGAATTTCAGAATGTCTTCCATAATCCCTCATTTTTATACCCATCTGACAAAGTTTTCTATTTAAAGACCCACTCCTATGAAAATTGTGGAGTTTTTTAAATGCTCTTGTTGTGTAGTGGCTGCATGTCTGATTATTCAAATACAAACATGTTCTGCAGCAAGTAAACAGGGGTTTTTAATTTATTTTTAATTAATTTTTTTGCATTGATAGAATATTGACAGCCATGTTAAGTTAGCATTTTAGTGTCAGTGGTCATCTAGAAATGCATAACCCCAGCTCACCCGCGTTCCTGTTCCGTGGCTAGCAGGTGAACTTATCACCACCGTCACCTCAAGTGACATGCCCACCACCACAGTGTAAAGATTCAACATCTCCATCAATAGTTTTGGCACCTAAATGTAGCATTTAAATGATGATAAACAACATATATGCAGAAAATTAAAATCAAAAAAGCGTTTTTGAGTGTTTTTTTCAAATTGTGGTGAAACAGGAGAAGATAAAACAATGTTGTTGGAAAAAGTCTGTAGTTCTTACAGGATAACTACAATCAGAGGGCTAACTAACTCCCTGCTCCATTCTGATGCATCCCTATGCAGACAAATAGATCCATGTACCTCTTTGTGTTCCTCATCTGCGATGGAGACTGGTTTCAAAACTGCACCAATATTGGTCAGCCTTTTTGATGCACCAGTAATGTTAGGTTGGGGTTGTTGGGGGCTGTAAGACAGCGTGAGAGTTTAAAGGAGGGGATGATGGGAAATGAGTGCAGGCAGCAGTTCACAATTCAGAAGAGAATCTATATCTTAGAAAATGACGCATTTTTTGATTTTGGCCAAAAATAGCACAGTAATAATTAAAACATCACTGGGAACGATTTTACAATAGATCACAAAGTAATCGGAGTGAGACTTTAACAGACTTTCCACAGCTTCTGACTGTAACAAATCAATCAGAAAATATATTTTTATAGGACTTTTAAAATAATTTTAGTTTGAAATTGTTGTCAACATTCTGAGATGTCGTGGTATCCCAGGTTAGCACACCATGTTTTATTACCACAAACTCTTAAATCTAGGATTATTACAAACACATTTTAATTTTCTAAAATCTTTTCTAGGTTTAAACTTTTTTCTGCGGAAATTTTCATAAATTATTCGGACTAATTTAACCTTTTCCAACATTTTCTCTACAAAGTGTTTGCTTGTCCTTTTGACTTTATGAAACTCAACTTCAAATTACGTTGCATGCAAATGCTTTCAGATGAATATTTAACGTGGTTATTTTTAAAAGCAGGCACAGCAGAGTGGAACAGATAGAGGAGAGTCACTGTCAGTGTCCGCGGTGCTCGCAGCTGCCCGTTGGCAACCGGCTGCAGTCGCAGTTTATGCTGAAGTGGGACATTTTCATGTGCACTTAAACTGTGTTTGGATTTTACAGGCGTGTTTAGATATTTATTAAAAAGCTTGACGATAAAAAGCTTGGCACAGAAACATTTCGAGTAAACTAAGCCGTATCCCTGCAGTGCCCTCACTGTAAATCAATGCTGAAAGGTGAAGAAAAGCTGCTACTAACTACTGTCTCACAACTGGACCCATATTTGATGCTCTAATTAGCCTAAAAAGATCCTGTCGTGTCATTTTCATCCTATAATCTCCACAAAAGAAGATATTTTTGAGAGGAACTTTTTTTTTTGATTAAAGCATCTGAAAATTTACTGATCTCTTTCAGATTGTTGATGAGAGATTAGAAGCAAGCGTTGCTTAATTTCTTGGATTCCCTGGTGCAGTACATCTTTATCAGCCCTCGGGCCCATGGGAGCCCCTGCTGGCCAACGCAACCGCTGTCTGGAACAAGCATATTCAAGCAGCTCTCCCTAAGGCCGCAGAAAATGGATATTGATCTGGAGCCATGACTAAATGGATTAAATTACAGAGTAGTGTTGGTAGCAGGGCAGCAGAGAAAACGAGACAAGAGGGAGGAGGAGCAGAGGAACGAGATGAAGATAGAGAGAGACAAAGGGGAGGGACAGAAAGAAAGAGGCAGATTGGTAGAGCTTTGTAGAATCTTGGTTTTTGCAGATGGATTCCTTGTTCTTTGGGCTCTCTGTAATTTTCACTGCATGCCAAACTTTTAAGCATCGTTTCAATCTTTTTTCTTTTTTTTTTTTTGCAAATTTGTTTAATAGGACACACTAGTCAGATATTTTTTTTCTCTGTTTTGTTATTCTAAAGGGAAAAAAAAGAATGCACCATCCTGAATGTAAATTCGAATAATTCTGCAGAGAGCGTGAACCTGAGCAAATCCGGCCGGCCGTCAGTCAGTCAGCCTCGCTTGGCACAGACAGTTTATCAATCGGCGGCCCTTCTTAAGCCTCCATGCTGCACAGCCTTGCTGATGGGTCCGGGGGCTGCAGGGAATCGCTTTGTGAGAGCCTCTCCTGTCGTCTCTGATAGTCCTGACATTAATAAGTTGACCTGTGGCGAGAATATCAACGAGGTTAGCGGGAACTATGCCGCTGAAATGAAAAACAACTGAGAATGAATGCATCAAAACCAGAAAAAGACGATTGTTTTCTATAAAAACTGACTTACTTCGATAATCAAAAAAGGCCATTTTACATGAGTTTGAAGATAATTTTTAATAAATCATTTAGAGACTGAGAGAAAATTGAAAGAATGGCAGAAATCTTCAATGATGCATTTTATTCTATTTTGGGGGATATTTGTGGATTCAGAATTCAATCAGTCGTGCAGCAAAACCTAATTTAGTAATTCTAACTATTACTAAAGCTTTCAGCTATTTACTGATTTATTGTCATTGGTATTTTTAAACCAATTGAACATCAACTTTCTCACAATGTAAAAAAATAGTGTAAAAAAAATGTAAAGGTGAAGGGAATGCGAATGTTCCTTAAAAATGGCTGCATAGATAGAATGAAAGTAGATATTCCTCTTGTCCTCCTACATGCAAACAGGAGCTGGTTAAAGTGGGTAAGAACAGACTGAACCCGAATAATACTCCCACACGTCCTCTCCCCTCAGAGCTCCAACGGAGAACTTTATCTTGGCAGAGGAGGGATTATGTCCCCCAGCCGGTCCGGGAACAGCCCTGGGATCTCTGAGGAGAAGCAGGAAGATGCTGCTGGAGGCCTGGACAGTTCAACTTCCAATTTCTACTCCCAGGATTCAGTGGGGACCAAGCTGATTCAATGATGGATCGTTGAGAGTGAGTCTTCCTCTTTAGAAGCCCAGTCTCTGTCACTCTGAGCGAATTTGAGTTTAATGTGCGCCTGTTAGCTTCATCCTGTGGAGAGAAAAATGTTGATTTATTTACTTTAATCTTAGTAATCATAAGGTAAAAATGGATCAAATTAAGTTGAATTAATTCAAAACATTTTCCTTACACAAGACAAGAAAACTTGTGCAAACTGAGAGCCAGGCAGAAGGTTGATTTAATTTTAAAACCTCCCACGAGTTACCGTGGCAAAAATAATTTATCATTCTAAATAGATGTGACATATTTATTTGAAAGACCCAGTGTCCCCCGATAACTATTATGCCATTTTTAGCCAAGATCAGAAAACTTGTGTCATCTAGGACAAAGTTTCTGCAGAGTGGCAGAAGTTCATTAGAAATTCACATCTGAGCCATTGACATAGGGCAACCCCGCCCCTTTCTCGTAACCCATAAATGATCTATCTGTTTGAATGCTCTCTCACTAGCTTACAGCTGCTCAAACCCCCAACCTGACATTACCAGTGCAGGAAAAATGACGAACAATGTTGGAGCTGTCCGTCCACCCGAACAGCTGTTGGCCAGATTCCAGCTCAGACAAACAAAGACATCCATAAATCTAGTCATCCAAAAATTGATCAATCAAAATGGAGCAGAGCATAGAGCAAGCAGACTCCCAATTGTGGTTTTCACATAACAAATTAAGCTAATTCTCTTTTTATTTGTCCTCCATCATCAGAAAAAAGCCAAAAGAACATTTTAAAAACACAATTTTTATCAAACCGAGTCTTTAAAGGGTTAAACATATTAAAAAAAAATACTTTCTTAAATGTTCTGAGAATTTTTTTGAATCATGAGCATCCATTTTAGTTTTTTTTTTTTTTATTGTTTCTAATCTGTGAATTAAATAAAAAGGATTCTGGTTATAAAGACTACTTGTTCTTATTTTAATCAAATAAATTATGTCACAGAGACAAAAGGTTCCAGCAATTTTTATCAAAATATCTTTATTATACAAAAAATAAAACCTTAAGATAAATACTTTGATATGATAAAACACCAACAAAATAAAACTTAACTATTAAGACATGAATGGAAAGCTTGTTTTTTGTAACCTGTATTACAGGAATTATTTTTTAAACCCATAACTGTACAATGTACAATGTTTAAATTGGACACAAAAGTATTGCAAAATAAGACAAATCAAGACTTTAATTTTGAATTTATGTGTTTGTTTTTTATCGAGATTTAATGGCTTAAAAAAAAGGTTAGGTAACTGATTAAAACAAGCCTCACACTTCTTTTTGAAGGAAGATCTTTTTGAGGGTGGGGGACACACCCACTTTTTTTCAATAAAACAACATGCAATAATCCTTAAAAAATGTTTTATTCTAACCTAGAATCATTTACAGAACATTCGTTTTTTTTTTTTTCTTTTAGCTTTTGCTAGTTTTGTTATAACCTACTTTTATTCTCTGGTCTTCACACAAATTATCTAGCATGTCTTTTTTTTTCAACTGTTAAGACTCCTGTAATCCTGATTTCTTATAATTTCCTCTAATTCCTGAGCTCTAATCACACACACTTTCAACCACTTCACTTCATTCCCCTCAGGGCAACACTCTATTTCATGGCCAGCCTGAATATTCATAAAGACTCAGCCAATTTAAGATGACACATGGGCATCTGCCTATGCTCCACATATGCATAAAATGTGCATTAACATGGTTTTATTTCTGTCTCACTGATGCTGAGAGTGGATGTTTGTGGGAGATCTTTCTCATAAAGACAAAAGGCCGCATGTAAAGCCATCAAAGTCTCTTGGAGGATCTAAATTTACAACTCGGGCTATCTGATAGTGTGCGCAGCTCTGTAATACTGTGGGCTGACTTTGCAGAGCCTCTCCTTTAGTCTGTTCGTGTCCTTTGTGAGTACAGAAGTTGGCAAAGACAGCATGAAGCATATGGCTATTGCCCCCGACACATTTGTTTTTCCTTTTTTTTTTTTTCGTACGTGGCCTAGAAGTTTCCAAAACCAAAGAACCACGAAAATGTCCTCTGGGAACGTGAGATACAAAGAAATTTGACAGTGCATGGAAGCACAAGAATCAGTCACTACACATCATTCCAGAGCCTTGGCTCTTGCTGCAGAGCGTCACAACTCTCTAGCCCCATCTGTTGAGACGCTCTCAGACTGTGAAGTTGCAACCCAGGAGTCGAAGAGCAAGGAGTTATTGTGAGGCGTTGCAGATACAAATGTCAGCTGAGATAATGACTTACTGGCTGTAGGTGATTATTATGTAATGACCTGTAATTCCTCCATCACGCTTGAATGGGTAAACTAATGAGGGCTAGGTCAACTTTCTCATTTGTCTGGAGGAAAACAACAATCTCACAAATATGCGTCTTCTCTGTTGGTTAGAAATCTGTGGGGCAAAGCTCGGCACAGATGAGGGTAATAATAAGTCTCTTATGGGGCTTAGAGCTCTGAGTCACATCTGAGAGGATTTAGGAGATCTTTGTGTGGAAAGTTGGGTTCAAATCCGGCATTTTTATCAACAGAACAAGCCTGCACTGCGGCTTCTGTCTCGTGTTTATTAGATTTAGTTTGAAATGTCACCCTAAGATAGCAGGTCTCATATTTGAGAATGGGAAAAAAAAATGACATGAAGTGATGTTTTCCTTCTTGATCGGGATAAAGCTCATTTTTATGAAGTTTTCCTTGGATTAAAAGTTCAGTTTTTAAATAGTGACGTGTCAGCTTCTGTTTTGATAACAGTGTTTTAGACAGCAGACACAACTAGAGCAGGGTATCAATAAAAAAAAATCCAGAATCGATTTGATCCCCCAGATCGATCAATTTGATTTAAAAAATTTTTTTCTATCCACTTAATTTGATTCAATTCATTTTGAGTTTACACATCTAGACATTTGTTTAGAAATTCACCAATAATCTATAATATGTTTTGAATCTATTTATATTGATCTGATACAGTTCACATTCTTTAACATTTATTAGTGAAATAATGAGATTGTTATTAGCATACAGTTATTAGATGCCTATCCTTCAATACCCAACAATGTCCGTGCTGATCAGTTTGACAAACAGATACAATCAAATTCAAAACAGATATTTAACGAATAGATACAAGTAAACCAAATAAGTTAACCTGTGTTTTGTAATAATTTATACGTTTACATTAAAAAAAAAATGTTTAAAGGAATTTTTGGGCCAAAATGTCACACTCAGAGCAACACCCTCTCACGAAATTGTTTTAAGCATGTTTTTTATGGCATTTTTCTGACAACGGGGGACATATATATATAGAAAAATTAGCTCAGAGTTACATTTGAGTATTTCTTTACTAAAATTGTTCTGAATCGGAGCAGAGGAAAATAGGTTGTTGGAAAAACTTGATGTGACATAGAAGCTGCGGTAAATCACGAGCTCCCTTCTTCACTCCATTCTGTTTCAATTACTTATAGACAACATTATCCATTATAACGTCTTTACTCTTCTTGTTTGAGCTACTGTAGTATTTGGCTCAAAACTACATCTGAGTAATTCAAATATTGCTCGCCATTTTCGTTCGTTGCACCGCTAATGTTAGCGTGGGGTTGTGAGGGGCTATAAGCTAGAGGGAGTGTAAACAGATGGATAACAGGAAGTGGAGTACCCACAACTCAGAGCCAAATTTCAAATGAACGACTGCCGATTGCCAGAATAACTGTTTCTTTTGATTAATATTTTGGCTAAAAATTGCATAATCATAATTAAAAGACCACTGTTAATGCTTTAATAATAGAAAATATGATCGGACTGGGACTTTAGGGCTGAGTATGAACTTCAACTCTTCACAAAACGAGGCTTGTAGATAAAACCAGAGCTTTGCTGAGATCACAAATTTTGACTTAAAAAAATAAAGATTTTACTAAGTCATCAAGCAAAGGAAGAAATACTGAAACTCAAAGAAATTTGCTTAAAACATTGCTTTATTTTCAAAACCAATGCAAGCGCTATACAAAAACATGTAAAACCCAAAACAAAAATGATAGATCAGATCAAATCATCAGATCAAAGCTGAGGATTTTTTTTGAAAAGCAAAAATGATTAATTCTGACCGGGGGGAGGGGGGTCTTAAAAAAGCTAGAATCATGTCAAATGGATGACTACCAATAAATACCAGAAAAAAAATGTTAAAGAATTGGAATCATTACAAATCTGAGACTCGGGAATTAACAGATAAAAAACTCCTAATCCAGATCCATTTCTAGACTGCGTGTGTCCCTGAAAATAAAAAAACAAAAAACAATTTTAGTAAACAAATACATTTTACTCCGTCTTATCTGTCAGGTCGAGACATGCCTGGTCGAACTGGCATCATCATTGGACGAGGAGGACGCATCATGTGTGGCGGTCCTGGCATCATCGGCATGGGTGCTCCCATTGGCGGTCTCATTCCTCCTACTGTTGAGCGGTAAAACACAAAGATAAAGCACCCCGTTCAAGTAACATTTAGCAGAAAGTCTGACAAATACTGTATTCGCATCTGTGAAAAAATGTCACTGCAACCTTCCAGTAACAAGATTTAGCCCATAATACTGGGACGTCAATCATCAGCTGTCTACCCAATTAACTGAAATACTAATTAAAAAAAAAAAACACGTAAATTTGGAGAGGGCAGCAAAGATTACCGTACTTTTGTTTAGAATTTCAAAAGGATCTCCCTTTTTTAATGTTCAACTATACAAATGAACTTCAAACGTCTCTTACCAGGTCCACCAGGCATCATCCCATGTGGAGGAGGTCCCATCATGGGCATCATAGGAGGGCCTCCCATCGGGGGTGTAGGCAGCATACCTGGGCGTGGAGGTCCAGCTGGGTTACAGACAGTAAACACTGTGTGATCACTAATGCTGGCATATTATAAAGATAATTTCTTTAGAAAATTAAATTCTCAAGTAATTCAAAAACAAATTTTTTTTTAATCCTGGGTTTACCTTGAATTTCTAAACTTTGTGACAAAGTTTTAAGTGGTTATTAAATAAAAGCTTCTTGCATTTCTTATTTTAAAAATTAAAAGAATTCCAGTGTTCTATTTCTGGTATTTTAATGAATGAAAAAGCTCATCACTCACCAGGGGGAGGACCACCAGGGAAGGGTGTGGGAGGAATCTTACCCTGCTGAAACGCAGCCGCTTTTGGGAAAAAATGTCCACAAACAAAAAATATTAGACAAATATTCTTTCAGAGCATAAATCACATGAAGAAAACAATTCGTGGCTACATTTTTGCAAACCGTGGCTTCAAATTTCAGGTGAAAATCTCAAAAATGTTGTGGAAAATAAAATAACAGGAAAACCAACAACACTAGACAATTAATTGAGAATACGTTTATTGCAAACAATTAGCTTTGTGTCGCCAAGAAGCATTTTGTATGTAAAAACATCACATCTCCTTGGAAAACCATTTTACACAGCAGCTTTGCATAATTTATATGGATTAGTGGTTTACAATCTCAAAGGGGGCCAAAGTAATCTGATGTAGAGACTAAGAAGAGAGCTCCAACATCCCACACAGGATACTGAAATGTGTGGGGGGATATTTAATAAGATTTGATTGCATTTGTCTAATCAGGTCACTGAACGTACAAAGAGGAGAAAGTCAGCTTCTTCCCTGTCAGCACGCTTTAATGATTGATGGAGAAAAATACAAACAGTTTGTTACTGGCAGAGACAGGTTGACTTTCCTATTTAATTTAAACATTTCCTGAACAGGAGTACATCATCCAGCTCTTGTTAACTGAGAGAGCACAGAGGATGGACATGAATCAATGGTTAAGAAGGTTAAGAAAAAAACTCTGAAGAAGTGTCAAAAGGATATTTTACCTCAAATAACTTGCTTAAAATGCATTATCGAAAAAACAATCTGTTATATTATTTAAAATCAAAAGACAACAAAAAATCTGCATATTTTTGAGTCATGTGGAGTTTATGTGCAACAACATAAATACAATTTATAACACCTATCCTTACAATGATATTCATTATCCTTAACAAATAAAGCTCACTAATGGTTCTCACTGAAATATGAATCTTCTTTTAATTATCACTAAAGTTTTTAGAAATAACATTAACGAAAATGATCAAATACATTGAATTCCATGAGTAAATGGCTCCAAACTCCAAAATTGTTTTTCTAACAAATAGTTGAAAACGAATAATAAATAAAAAGAAACAATCATGTTTGAACAACATATACCAAAAGTCTTACTTGTTTTATCAATCAGACTCTGTGCTTGCTCCTCCATCCATTTCTGGTAATAATCCTTCACATTCTCTTTATGTTTTCGACCACTGCAGTGGGTCTTTCTAACTGAGGGCTGAAATAAACAGGAAACAAAAAACATGATTGAACAAAAATATTTCAACTACTAAGCATTTAATATTACAAATATTTTTTAATCAATGGAAGAGTATGTAAATGAAACTTACTGAATCATGTGTAAGGTATGTATCACAGTAGTCACAGTAAAACCTGTCAAAGCAGAGACGTTTAAAGATTAAGGTTATTTCCAGCAGATATCTACTTTATATATATATAAAGCATTACATTTTGATTTGCAGTATGCAATACATTAGTGTAATTCCTTAACCAGGCTAATTTGGGTAAGAAGTGCATGATATCTAATCAGAAGAAAAAAAAGCCACTGAGTTTGAAACCGAAATCCCTTATTTAATTTTTTTAAAAAAAATTAAAAATTAAAAAATAGGTTGACTGCTAGATAGAGTTGTAAATCTACCTTTAATTCGGTGCTAGTAGTGTCAGAAATGTTCACAAAGAACCATGAGTTGTGACGGAAAACAGTAAAATAAACGGGCAAAATAGCATCGAATCGATGTTATTTCACATACTCCGCATTAAATAATGCGTTTTTATTATTTTTTAATCAAGTAAAATAATCTAAAAGAACGATATGGTTCTTTTAGATACACTGTCATTCAACAACGTCGAGATTCGCTCCAGCAAATAGACAGATCCCACACGACGAACTATTACCGGTTTTCATCAAAATAAACGCGCTGCTTAAAAAACTGTGATATCAATAATTATACGACGAGTGCTTATTTACGTAAACGGCATAGCAATATTTAAGAACCGTAACAAAAAATAGAATAAAATCCACGGAAACTTACTTAGGCATGTTTCTCAACAACCTCCCTCAATAGTGGGAATGCGGTGCTCTCTTTAACTCTTCCGAAGGACCCTTGAACTAAATACAGATAGTTCCGCTTAATTGAACCGAATGCACCATGTATTTAACCAATAAACATTTCTTTATTTACATGTTCTTACAATACAAAAGTGAACCGGTATTTTACTGTAATTTCTTAAATACTGTTGAACACATTTTTAATATTAACATAGACCTTAACAAGTGTATTATTTTTCCTTTGTATTTTTATTTAAAAATGAGTGCTAAAAACCGTAAGATTACACAAATTACGTTTTATTCAGCAAGTAGCTGTTGTATTTGTTGGTGCATTAATAAAATAAAACTAAACTAAAATAAAATAATGCTGGAGTTCTTTCTTTAAAGGACAAAACGTCAATGATCCTATCTGTGTACAGTTTTTGTTTCTTATCTGCCACTCTAGGAAGACTAAAAAAAAAAAAAAAGCAACCTTTTTTTATTATTCTACTTTAAGACTTAATTTTAGTAACTGTGGGTAAAAGCATTCATATTTGACCCTGGAAATCTGTCCAGACTTGTAGGAAACCCTTCCTAGATCAGATCGAATGGGTATGAGTTGAAAATTTTAAACTAGAAAAAAAAACAAAAAAAAAAAAAAAACATCTTGTTTTAAATAGAATATTCAATTTATTCACGTGGTCAGTTGTTTACAAACAGTCTAGAGATGTTCAATATTATTTCATTGAACCACGAAATTTGGTAAATGTTATAGGGCTTTTTGTATTATCACACATTCGGCTTTTGAGGAGCAGAAAAAAACACTACATGTAAAGTTATTTGATACACTAACACCGCATTCTAAAATGTGGCAGAATTATATATTTCTCACAAATTATCTCACAAATGTGTTCACAAATAGGACTTAATGGTCCATATGTAAAAAGCAAGGAAATTAAAAATAAAATGAAAGAAATGTCTAAATTTGAAATAGTGAGCTCCACAACGAAAAATACAAACTTAATTGATGAACCAATGAGAAAGATGCCGCCAAATAGCAACAGATGACGTCCGGAGATGACGCTCACGGTGTTGTAACGTCAAACATCGTCCCCCTGGTTGTGCCATGCGCACTGGCGATTGTTGTTGTTGGGTTGTTATGGCTGGATAAGGCCTCGGAGTCAACTGAGAGAGGATCCCCCTCCCCCGTACGAACCCGTCTCCGCCACGGGACACCCGCCACCCATGGAGGGCACGGACATGGACGTGGATGCGGAGCTCATGCAGAAATTCAGCTGCATGGGCACCACGGACAAGGACGTCCTCATCTCGGAGTTTCAGAGACTGCTGGGCTTCCAGCTCAACCCAGCCGGTTGCGCCTTCTTCCTGGACATGACCAACTGGTGAGTGCGGGGAGGCGAGGGCCCCCAGTCGACTCGTACCTAGCTGCACGATTAGCATACGGTAGATTAATTAGAAAAAATAATAAATAAATTTGAGGCAATTTTACAGAATGCTGACTTCACGAGGAGCTGTTATAAACTGAACCATTATGATGAACGTAAGATAATTTCGCATTAAACATGGCAGAAAGGTAAAGTTTTCTAGAGTTGCGGTCAGATTAAAGCAACCATTTAATAATTAGTCCGTCAATAATGGGGCCCGTAGGCTAACAGAAGCTCAGGGAACTCTCGGTTTAGATGGTGTGTGCCATGTTACATAACAGCGCGAAGAGCCAGTTAAAACGAGCCTCAGTTGAAGGCAGCGCCGCTTCCCTCACGTTCGCCGGTGACGTCACCAGTCGTGATAGATCAATGGTGGACAACAAAAGAACGTGGGGAAGGAATGCTGCTGTCAGAAGATGCCGCTGGTGTGTAATTTTTGTTATAATGGAGGACAAGTATAAAAGGATGCTTAAAATACAAATTTTGAGTTTTTTTTTTTTAAATTCAAATAGTTGTGAGTGAGAATTGGATAAAGCTTGCAAGTTTGATCTTTAAGTTATAGCGACAAGCCACAGACCTTCTGCTCCGCTCCATTCCGATGCATCCACTTTGTCGCAGGGCTGGGAATCACTGGATACCTCAGGATACAATGTGATGCATGGCTCACGATATTGATGATATCGCGACACTGCAATAATTCGGTTAAAAAAAATCGTCCTTAATAACTCACATTATACAGAAGAACACACGTGTTTTTGAGAAAAGATATCCCCATTTGTTTTTTAGCTTGAACTTAACCCTAATTGACAACTTGTATCTTATTTTGTGCAACAAATAAAAGACACTTTTGTGTAAATAAATAGCGCTGTCTTTGACAAGTATTAAGAGCATTTGAATTGGAATTATTTGTAAAATTCAGTGGTAACAATAGTAAAAATGAACAGCAGTGTCACTATTAAGTGCAAAATTTTTGTAAACGATACAAGAAAATTAAATAATTCCAGCAGCTGCCAGGCACATTGGTGCTCACGACAGACAGTATTGCAACATACGTATATATGTATACATATATTGCTCACCGTTTTTGTTGCACCCCTGATGTTTGGTAAGCTAGCAGGACGGAGTGTAAACAGATGGATGACGGGAAGTAAGGGTGGGCTTACTCCACGCCAGCAACTCAGTTTCTGATGATTTACTGCTGCTCTGCAGAAACTATGGCCCAATCAGAATTCTTCCATCCTCCTTACCCCCTCCATTTGTGGAGATATTTGTAGTGCTAGAGTTGTCAAAAATAGTTTTTTAATAAGGGTCATCCGTCCAAGCGTAGAATTCATTTTGGGCCTAAGTCCTAGAAAACAGCACAAGTCTTTTGGCTCAAATATTGGTAAAGTAATTATTGAATCACTTTTAAAATTGGTCAAAAGATGATCAAATTGTGACTTTAAAGAGATAATATTATAGAGCATACTGGTCCTGTTTGGTGTTTAAAAAATAATATTTAAACAATTTGTCTCCATCAGGAACTTGCAGGCTGCTATTGGCGCGTATTACGACTTTGAGAGCCCTAATGTCAACACACCAGCCATGTCCTTTGTTGAAGATGTGACGATCGGAGAAGGGGAGTCTGTTCCTCCAGACACGCCATTCACAAAAACATGGAGGATACAGAACACAGGTAGGTGCATCTGAGCTCGTAATCCCACACACAGACCACCACTGACAGTTGACTCTATATTGTTGTCTCTGCTTATTGCCGTACTCAGGTTCAGAACTGTGGCCACCTGGGGTTTGTCTCAAGTACATTGGGGGGGATCAGTTTGGGCATGTAAGCACAGTAATGGTGAAGTCTTTAGACCCACAAGAAATGACAGACGTGAGTGTGCAAATGCGAAGTCCCACGAATCCGGGTATGTACCAGGGCCAGTGGAGAATGTGCACAGCCTCAGGATTATTCTATGGAGGTAAGAACACAACATGGTTTATAATCAGTTCACATTTAGATCTTTCTTTGTTTTTTATGTGATTTTGTTGAACATGTCTACTTTAGAATTGATGCTCTTGAATTCCTAACAGGAAATGAGTCTAATGTAGTTATGGTGTTTGTGCAGAGTTAAAAGTACTATATTCGTCCTTTTCTTCTCTCAAATTTTGATCAAAGATATACAAAAATATTTTTTTTGTCCCTTGAAATGGAAAATAAATTGTATGAATCTGAAAAGTAGATTGTCATAATCCTAATTGTTGTCAGTATAGATCTTATGGTGGCAGATATGAACTTGTATGTAGTATTATGCATCCTTAAGTCATTCTAGTGGTCTAGTGGAGCTACAGCCACTCATCTTATCTTGTTTGTTAAGGACTGTGTACCAGGGTGTGTATTGGCAAGAGTCTGCCGACATGATACATATCACGATACACGTCATGATACGATACGTATCCCTAGACACTACCAGACAATATTTCGCTTTTTTTTTTTTTTTTAGGAATTATTTTAATATTAATACATTTTTCTCATAATTAAAATAGCAAAATACACATTATTTAATGTTCAAAATATTAAGTGATGCAATTGTATCGCATAAACAAGTTGCCTTTACCCGAGCAAATTCATGGTGCTTTACTTTTGGTAATTTAAGAAACATTAAAGTGAAATATTTAAATAACTAGTTTAATATCACCTCTGCTCTACTGTAAATCAATACAAGTATCGCCACATGAAGTATCACAATATTTCATTGAATCTATATTTTCTTTGACCCGTACTATGATCAAATACTCACAAATCTTACAAAGAAAGACATACCTACGAGCCACTTTTCCATCCACAACAATGAAAATACAAAAACAGCTTGCACACTGATTTTGAATTCTACAATTTGCAACTAGAAAAGACAGTTGTTTTCTTAAACCAGGGGTCTGCAACCTTCAACACTCAAAGAGCCGTTCAGGTCAATGTCTCACTGACCACAACTAAATAGGAGCCACAAAATTGCACTTCACCTTTTAGAAAAATAAGAAACTACTGTGTATTTATGTATGTGTTACTATTATGATATTGTTTTTAGGATAAATAAAACATAAATATTTCATTTTTTATTTTTTTAAAAGGAATGAGTTTATAACTTCTGAAGGAGGTTCATATCACTTCCGCTCAAAATACACCTTATGTTAAATAGAATTATCTCAATGAAGCAAATATAGTGCTAGTAGGTAGTGTAATGTCAACAGTGATTTAAAAAAAAAACAATTTATAATACTGTTTGTTATGCATCTGAGCCAGAAATGAGTAAATCTTAATAACTAAGATTAAATCAGAGCTAATTCAGTGACCTTTACTGTATTTTCCAAATTGTACTCTGTATTTAAAATCCTTGAATTGGTTCAAAAATAGAAAACTGGCCTAATGATCCAATGTGCTGTCATTTTGATTGTGCTTACTGACCTAAAATTGATTTTCTGTGGCACACACAATTCATATATTTAACAGAATAAAGAAATGATGTTTCTCTTTAGATTTCACTCTGCAAGATCTACAAAGTGGGTAAAATGGGACGTGATCATCAACCCAAGCTCTCCATATAAACTAATATATTTGGGTCTTGTGCATTTCTTTGGATATTACTGTTCCTGTTAATTAGTTAAATAAATAATCTTTCTTTCTTTCTTTCTTTCTTTCTTTCTTTCTTTCTTTCTTTCTTTCTTTCTTTCTTTCTTTCTTTCTTTCTTCTTTCTTTCTTTCTTTCTTTCTTTCTTTCTTTCTTTCTTTCTTTCTTTCTTTCTTTCTTCTTTCTTTTCTTTCTTTCTTTCTTTCTTTCTTTCTTTTTTTTTTGAATCAGATGCTCTTGTATCAGATTTAGCAACAATTCCATCAACTGGTTATGGGGGCATTTTATGAAGCCTCACTATCATATAACAGAGATCTATTATAGTTGGGATTCTTTACTCTTGTTTTAACTTTGTTTTATTTTATCATTAACAAACAATACCGAAAAGTATATTACAAAAAGAAATAAAATTGTTTATATTAGTATAGAAAACTTTGTTTTAACTGTATTCTCAGTTTGTTTGTTTTTTTATAAATAAGAGGTGAAAACTTTTACAAAAATAACCAAATCAGATCTTTTTATTGAAAAGAAAAAATCAATTTATTTTTATATGCTCAACTTGTTTCTTTTTCTTTGGCAGACGTAATCTGGGTTATTCTTAGCGTAGAGGTCGGAGGTCTCCTTGGAGTGACCCAGCAGCTTTCTTCCTTTGAGACGGAATTCAACACACAACCGCAGCGCAACGTGGAGGGAGACTTCAACCCCTTCGCCTCGCCGCAGAAAAACAAGCACGACGCAGCTGACGGTAGCTTCAGAGATCCCGGCGGAGCCTGGGAACACACGCAAGAGCCAATCCAGCAGGATCAGAACGGACTGTCTCATAATGCTGTAAATAGAGCGCCCAACGGTCTCCAAACCAATCTTTCCATGGTGACCTACGGCCAGGTAAGTCAACCTGCTGCTTCGGATGCACTTTTCTCTAAAAGGTTTCTGATAAAGGTTGGATCAGGTCACCTGATACAAAAAAACCCCCTAAAAAAGTAGAAATAACTGAGATTTGTGTCAATTTTGGAAGATGTCTTGAAAATGTGTAGTTACTCCTTAAAATACTGCGCTCAAGATTATCTAATCTAATCTCCTGCTTTTGTTTTTTCTTCAAGGGTATTCACGGTCCTTATCCGTTTGGACAGAGTTAGAACAACAGAGGCGCCCCCTTCCCCAAAACAAAATGCTGAGCTTAATTTCCGGGCCACCTTCAGGTGCGAAGGAGTTGGGAAAGGGGAGCGGCAGTTGTTTTCTAATGACTCATTACGACTCTCCCTGAAATCCCCGCGCCACGTCCTCTGCAGAGATGACAGTGAGGCGGTGGAACGCAGCCCACCTGATGTCAACGCCCGGATCTGAATGTGTGAAGGCTTCACTCGAGAGCTATGAATCCCTGAGGACATGTTCACTTGACTTTTTTTTTATGTTTCTTATGTTGAATATTTGAAGGGAATCCCCTCACCTTCAATCCCAAGCTCTCAGCCTAAACGCTTACAATAGACAACTGGATATCTGCTCTTTGGGGGTTCCTACACAAGTCTGGAAAATAAGAAGTTACAATCCCATTTTTTTTTTTTTTTATTCTGATTGGAAACAGGTGTAACAGTCCTCTATGTTCCTTCCAAATATGTGTGGGATGTTTTTTTTCCAGGAATCTTTGTTAGACACAAACAGGAAGGATTCAAAACAAAGTTTTCCATCCACATGTAATTTCTCCCTCAAATTTCATAGAGTTTGGTTCATTTTTTATGTCTGTGTTGGCTGGGAGTATGTATATGCTTATTAAAGAAAACACAGACATTTCATTTTAGGTTTATTAGGAGTTAACGTTTACATCGAATACTATGTACAAATACTGGCCCTTTTGAGGGGAAAAAGTGACGATGATAAAAGGTGGTCAGAACTGAACCATGCGTCAATAACAGACCATTTGGACCCACAAACGTTTTACCAGAAGGCATCCTAATGTGCAGGCTTGTGCAGGAACCCTAAGTGTCTCTCAGCAAAAGACCAAAACACTAATCTGTGCAATCCTGAAGCTTCCCACCCTGCAGACTTGCATGGGAGAAGCCTCTTTTTTTCTTTTTTTTTTTTTTTTTTGTAAGGGGGGGTTCAAAAGATGCTGACGCTCAAAAAGGATGAGTGAGAGTTTGAGGGAATTTATGTCTGAAAAAGGGTTAAAAAAAAAGCCATTGAAATCTGTTTTGTTTGTTGAACGACTGTATTTTTCCTGTGTTCTTCAGTGTGTGCGTTAAATGTAAACGTGAGGCGCGCGTGTGCATGTACGTTGATGCTTTCTCTGAATTGACCACAAATTGTCTGGATGAGAGAAGACTTGAAACACGCAGCGTTGTTATCGAAAGCTTTAAAAGGTTTGTACCTCAAAAGTATTTTTTGAATGATTTTTTGCACCATTAGAATGAACTCATTCATCATGTAACCTGATGTTATTTATTCGCCTCATTTTTGTGGATTGCAGATTGAAAAGATCCCAGAAGCAACCAGTAGATGGTGCTAAAAATCAGATAAGTAAATAAACCTGGAGGTGACCAGTAACATTCACTGACTCAAGAAGCATTTGATCATTTGCATCAGTTACACTGATGTACTGGTAACCACTATTTGCACTCTGCTTTTAAGAAAAGGGTTTTTGTTTTTATGTAGCTCGTAATACCAGCATTTTTCCAAAAAAACAAAAAAAAAAAAACAGTTTCTGTGATTAGTTTGGTCCTCCCAGTTACAGGTTTCCAGAATGGTAAGCAAATTGCTCATAAATGTAGATTGTTAACGATCAAATGGACCTTTGATTTTGTCGGCTGTTACATAAAGTTTTCTTCAGCGTTGTCATTTTTCATGAAGTCTGATTTTTCATGTATCAGTTGTTTGGAAATAAATCTAAAAGCAAATAGTTCTTTTCTATTTCATATCTTTCAAACGTATCTTTTTGCAGCCTCCAAAATGTTGTTCATATAAGTTGATGTCTGTTGTCTCATTGACATGTGTAAAACTGACCAGCTTGGTTGTGTTTGTAGGAAGGGTCATCTGAGTTTTTCCTAAACAGGATGCACTGTTCTTTGTTGCCTCTTTTTGTCACAACCAGATTATTATTTTTTTAATCGTTTGTGTGGTACCCTCTGTGAAAATGCTGTCCTGTGAGAGAAAGACGAGTGGTAAAGGAGTCTAAATATTGCTAGTTTGAGTTTCTTTTGGGTGGTTTGTTGTGTGGACCTGAGATGTGCAGGTTGTGAGTCGATGAAATGAACGTTTAGTCTTAAAATGGCACATTTATCTGAGGAGGGACTGTCAAAATAAAGCTTTTTTTTTCTTTAATGACAATTAAGGATTTGTATGAATAAATTATCACTGAAACTATGACTGAGCTGTTGTTTATTATTTCCTAAAAAAGGTTTTCTATACTCTCACAGAGATTGATTCATATTTTTTAAGTCAGAAAACAACATATGTGAATTGATTTGCAAATTCTCCATATCTATAAGATGTACAAGAAGCACACGTATTTTTTTCATTGATTTAAGCATTTACAGCTGAAAAAGGTAAATGATGTGTTCTTGTATAGTGCATCACTTCCTTCTTAGAAGGCATAAAGTTGTGTAAAGTCACAGTTCCTTCACTCCATATCTCAAATTTCAACACACTGAATTGATTTAAGCATTATGAAAATACATGATGCGGCATACACATACGGGAAAGCACTGTTGATTTCTGCGTGTCTTGCCCAAGACACCAACTGTACGACACGTGGGAGGGCAGGGCAGGAATCAAACCTGCAATCAGATCAGAGGTTGACCGCTTTACGTCTGCACCACAGCAGCCCCATAATGCCATGCACTTCACAGTTTTGAAGGTACAAAGAAGCTTTTGCATCTTAGCTTTACAAAGAATTGTGGGAAAGGACAAGTCGAGATGTGAACATTTAAACATACATGTTCAGCCATTTTTTACTTGGAGAAAAACTGATCCCCAGTGACAATTATGTTACATTTTTTAACTCTGGTGTGTTTAAGTTCACCTTTTTTTAAACAAAATAGCAATTCCTGCAGTTTCAAAAATGTACAGTGTCCATGTTGTTATTTTTACTTTTCAAAAACTTCAACATCCTAAACAACCTTGTGTAACCTCAGTAGTAAAACGGAAAGTAGATTTGGCCTTGAGTTTGAATTCTGCTCATTGAATTGAAATGTAGGTACTCGTATATTGGAAGTGCGTCTCATTCTTTTTGACTGAACTAATGAGTGTCTTAATCACAAATATCTTCAATGTGACATTAATCTCTTCATTAGGTTTTCTTGGATCAATGATGTGTGCTGAGGTCATTGAATATTTGAAATTTCCATCAACCTGTAATTTCATGACAGGTTTCATATTTGTATGTATTTTCTTTACCTGCCTTAGGACTACAGATGTAAATTAGCTCCTGTGCTAAATCTGGCATATTTATGTTGTAGCCCTGCTAAAATATTGATTAATATGCTTAAATAAACTTAAATAAATGAATAAAATAACAAAATAACTGGAAGTCAAAGCTAAAGCAATTTTTATTTGGTGTTTTTCACATGAATCAAATAAACCTTTCATATTTTTGATGGTCAGGATCTACATTTTCTGATGAGCTTCACAATCAATCTCTTTCCTTTTTTATTATATTAAACTCATAAAAAAACATATGAAGTGTCACTTCTTAAAATGTTCCCAGATTACTTATTCACTTATAATAAAGTACCTATTGCCTATGATAGTGAACAAACAAAATGTAACAGTGCAACTTTGAAAGATGAGGAGGAACACTTCAGTAGATCCTAACTCAATGAGGGTCGACCATCCGCCATGAAGGGACAGGAGAGAGAAAGAGCAATACTATAGCTACTGGAAGGTCCATTGTAAGACAAAAAGTGGGTCAACACCTGCAGCAATGAGAGAAAAGTAAGCAGGTGAGGAAATACAAAAATCCCTACAACATTTGTCATAAGACAGAAGAAAAATAAGGACCAGCTACTGTAAGAAACCAGCAAACAAATGAGTAAAAAGTCTCAGAACATCTCTCATTTGGAGAAAACTGAAAGAGGATATGATAAAGAGACAAATCCATGGAACATTTGTTGTGAAACAGGCAAGATAGCAATGGAAAACAGAAAGCAGGTAAAGATAAAATCTCATGAAAATCGTCTTTTTGTAACACATGCATATATTTAAATAAATATGCCATACCCTTTCATTGTTTGTCGTCCAGGGTTTTACTTGATTGATTCTTAAGATAGCAGGAAACAATAATACATATATATATATATATATATATATATATTATATATATATATATATATATATATATATTATTTTTGTTCTGAGTTATTTTATCTGTATCAGTTCATTAGATAGAAACACAACACAGACAGCCACTTCCATAGAACTGTTGGCAGTCGCTAAAATAAACACCCCACTTCATTGTTTTCTTAGATGAGTTCACATATCTGCTACAGTAGCAGATTCGACAACAAACTTCTCTCCTTCAAGCTATAGATTATTTGAAAGATTTGAATGGATGACACCCCTTGGATGCTTAAGTTCATCTGGGAACATTACATTTTTTATATTGTGTCTATAACCTTGTGGTTTATGTTTTTAGTACAGATCATTTCTGTGCTTGTGGGTGGCCTCCTGCACTTATTTGAATGAGGCATGTGCAGACAAAGTAACAGGGTAGCTGAAGACAAATATTGACTTTTGTCTCTGCATGAATTCTGCAAACCCTGAATCCTATCTGCTATCTCCCAGAACAGTTGAGTCAATAGTTTTATGTTTGATAACTGCCCATCATTTCTGTCAAGTCAAACAAGGTTTTAGCTTAAGGGCTTCAGGAAGGTTCAAGTAAAGGAATCAAATGCCCACGGATGACACCAACTACCTTTTAGTTGTAACCCAAACTGAACAGATTCGTCATGTGGAAAGAAGTTGGAAAGTTTAAGAGACTTTTTGGTTACGTGTGCTAAAAATGAGCAAAAGGCTAATCTATCTGCCATTAATGATGCAGAAATATATTGGGGAAAAAAAAAACAAAAAACAAATCAGTTTTTTGCTAATTGTTAATTGGATCCACAAAGCAGAACTTTTGTAAGAGAACTGTAATAAAAAAGCACACTTTGTTTGGGCTGGAGACAGGAAGAAGCTGTGTGTTTTTATACACCATCTGGTAGATAGAGGATCTTGTGGTCTAGAGAAATCATTACCAATAGATTAGAGATTTTATTTGTCTGGGTGGGGAGCTCTGCAGGTATTGTAAACGATGGACTCCATGAGCCAACTTTCTTTTTTTTTTTAGAGGAAAACTTTTATAGCTTTAGGATCTCATAACAGAAATAAACAGTAAAAGGTCATTTCCTTCTGGGACAGGGGCCAGTTTTCATGCACAAGGTGAAAAGCACTTACGCACGAGAAATTAAGATCTGATCTTTATGATGAGTCAGCACACAATAGGAGAGTTGCTTTAACTGCAAAAGACTATGGCAAAACTCCAGTGAACTGTTTTAAATTAATTTCATTTTATTACAGCAGTCTTTGAATGTTAAACGTCTCCAGGATTATTGCATAATAAGTAATAAAAAACCTTGACTAAAAGATTTATATGGAGAGAATATAGTTTCATTCAACTTGTGTGTGAGTAATTCTTGATTTGTAACTCGTACAATACATTTGGTGCATAACTGTATGTACTTGCAATTGTGTATTCACATGAACAAAAATTACAAGATAAAAAAATATACAATTTACCCATGTACAATTTAAAATTACAGCAGCTTAACATTAACTACACACACATTTTTAAAAAATATTCACAAATCACCTGATACACACACATAAAACCGTATTTACGCACAAATGTGATTTGAATCTTTTCACGTTTCCAAGATTCTAGTGTAAATGATGCGTTTAAATGCTGCTAGGATGCTGGGTCATCAGAGATGTCTTATTTGCTGTTTTTAACTAAGACTGTGAATGGAATACCAATAATAACAAGAGAAAGTGCAAATTTGATCGTTAAAAAAAAAGAGCTGAAACTGTGGCTTTTGGAGTCTCAAATATGCCATCACAAAAGACCAGAAAGAAGAAACTTGTATTACAAACCAAGCTCTGATTTTAACAATTATATATCTATTAGAATTTTGTTCTGTATTTTATTTGTATTATTTTATTTACTGTATTTTCCTTGCGTTTTATAAATGTATGTGTACTGTCTATCTATTAAATTTTGTTTTCTTTCTTTTAACATCATTTTGCCAAGGGACTCCAGATGGAAATTACCCTGAGGCTATAATCTAGCATATTTATATTTGTTTTAATGTCCATAAATATGCACTGTACCTTTCAAAATAAAGTTAATACAAATAATATCTACTAAAGACTACACATTTTCCCACTTTCTTAAATACATATGCCCCAATAATTAATATAAAAAAGTCAAAATGTGCCTTTCTAGATTTAATTAGATTTAAGATGTTACACTTATGAGCAATTACTTCTTAAACATAACCACTGCTTAAAAATATAATCATCAATCATCAGGAACGAATTGGGATCTCTTCATAAAATGTTGTTTAACATATTTTATCTGGATCCAGAGAAATGCTTCTAGTGAGACATATTTCATTGCTTTAGACAGATCGTAAAAAACTTTTGATGGAGAATCCTTAAGAAAACACGATCATTCTGCTAACATACAGTATCCAGTTTTTGTTTTTTTGAAGATGTCATAAGATTGAATGTATTTAACAGTTACTTCCAGACGGAATTGACAAATCATCTCAAACTGGTTTCTTGAGCATGAGTTGTCCAAACTTCAAAGGCCCCATGCACGATCATCACATGTCAGTTCATCAGCTCTTTACTGGAACATAAGTTTTGCATTTGAAACAACTTTGGTGTTTATTGGCCAAAATCTGTAAAGTATACTTTTGGTTGAATCCATGAAAAAAGAATTGTTTTGAATACCAATGAAGATCAAATCCTTTTTATCAGCAACGTGTGCCTAATAAATGAGTGTATTTAACATTGTTGGCTTTCTGCCACAATCTGCCAGAATAAACATTAGGTCACATTGATTGTTGACAGGAATTTTACAGAAAAATGTGCCTTATAGTATTAAACTTACACTTCAAAAGAATCTTGTTTTGAAGCATTTCTGGGTTTGGAATTAAAGCATGTCAATGTGCTTTCAACTAAAATCAACAAAATTTCTGATGTTCTGCAAGCTGAGGCACGTCTCTGGTGCACCAACTGTTTCACAGGCTGAATCATCATTTGGCCCTTTGCCCTAAATTTTTACAGATAAGCTTGAAATGAAGAAACCTAGAACAAGATGACAAGGAAATACAGAAAACTTTGAAGTTTTAGTTTTTCTACATTAAAAATTTATGTTACCTTTAAAGAGGATTTTTAGAGAACTCCTCCAAAGTGCATTTAGTCTATAGCTGACTGAGTTCAGTGAGAGGAATCTCCTCCATTGGTTTTAAAACTAAGTTTTAGTTCATTGAGTTTAGCTGCTATTGCTACAATCCCCAAAACCGTTGGATGAGCTGTCAAGACTACAATGAGAAAGAATTATTCAGCAAAGATCACACTGAGGTATTTATGAGCATTTATTTACACTGCTAAGACACCACAGGCAGGTCACCGATATTTGTTTTAAGTAGGGACACCTGCAGCCATTGTTAATATTAAGATCTCTATGGATCATCCACAACTTTATTTTTGGCATTCTGCCTGTTGGCATCTTGGAAAGCATTGCCTCTAACTGCCATGCAAATTTTCTTGGAGCAAAGGATATGGTTCTTACCATAGGTAAATAAAAACACTTCTTCCTTGTTGAAATCTTCCTCTGTTTGTTTTCTACGTGAAGTGACTCTTAAAACATTACTGCATGTACCTATAGAATTGAAAGAGAAGTTAAGTTTATGTTTATTGTGCATCCCAGAAAACACAAAAAAGCTTTCACAGGTTGCAGTTTGTGGTCACGCAAAGAAATCCTTTAATTGATACTTTTTAAATACATTTTATCTGATCTTTGAGTGACTCCATGGCAACACAGATGATTACCAATACAGTAATAAATTCAAGTAATGAAAGCTAGAAAAAAATACAAAAATAATTTGGACTGTTTTTGCAGGGTTTAACAGCACAGACTGAATTAGATTAAAGTAAAGTAAATTCTCCCTTTATACTTAATTAAGGTTAAAGGGTAAAACCATGATGAACCTGACCAAAAACACAAAGGATACTGTCCCAAAAAATATTTCAGAGCAATAGATTAATTGTCTTGCTGTTATGCATGTAAAATATTAGTTTTCTTCCAAAAAATATTTTTATCCTCTTCTATGTTAAATATACTGCAGGCAAGGAATGACGTGTAAAAAATAGACATAGATTAACTAGACAGAAGATTTCTGGTGTTACTGGCGTTTACACCACTCGATGTCTTTCTGACTATAGAAAATTGCACAGAAAAATAAATACAATTTTTTTGAGTGTCAATCTCAAAATTTGCACCTAATCAGAAAGTTTCAATCGTTGTAGTTCTTCAAATGACCACTAGATGATGGTTTCCAAAGGGAGCAATTCACAATTGACTACCATGTTTAAAAGTCTACATTACACAATATTTTCAGCATGGAAATAATATTTTTGTGTGTATTTATTGCTTTAATTTATAACTTGTGAAAATTGTGAAGGAGGACATTTTTAAAATCTGTTTTTTTAATTTGAGCTCACTGCATTATTAGTGTTATTTTTATTTATTTATTTATTTTGGAACATGGATAGATACACAAGTTGGTTCTTTGAAATTCTCTTTTCACTGCGTATTGCTCTGTATGTGCTTTTACTGTAAATGCTTTCAGGATTTGTTTTAGACCCAGATACCTTCAGTGGTAGTACTGATGAGTACATCTGGTTCTTTCAGTTTGACAGGATTCACATCTGGTAAATACTAGCAATCAAGATGAGATGTGGGGCTGATTAAAATGGTTCCAACCATGTTAAAGTCAATAATACAGGATACATTAAAGTGATAGGGATCTTAGAGGATAATGGTTTTCTGTTTTCACAAGTCATTGTGAAAACAAAAGCACAAGCGTTTTGTAGAAATTGGTGCCAATGAGAAAACATGCAATGACCTGAAACGTTAACGATTTCCCTATTTCAGGTGATGAACTATCATTTTGATTTTGCATCAGTTACATCAAGACACTACGTGAAAGTGAGTGTTTTTCAACTTCAAGTGGACATTTACCAGGTGAAAAGAACGTGTGGAATATTTTTAGTTGGATTTAGAATTGATTTATTTTGAAAAAAATATGAACAAAGAAGAGATGTACTGAGACTTCGTTATACACACCTGTCCAAGTACTCGTTACACAAATTTCTAATCAGGAACATCTCTGAACGCACAACACGGCCAACCTTGAGGCAGATGGGCTACACCAGCAGATTATCACACTGGGTGACTCTCCTGTCAGCTAAGAACAGGAAACTGAAGCTACAATTCACACAGACTCACCAAAACTGAAAAAAATATGAGGATTGTACAGCATTGTCTGTCTGATGAGTCTCCATTTCTGCTGCAACATTCGAATGCCAGGATCAGAATTTGAATGAAACCATGGATCTGTCTTGCCTTGTATCAAGAGTTCAGGGAGTTGGTGGTGGGGATATTTTCTTGGCACACTTTGGGACCCTTAGTGCCAAATGAGCATGGTTACAACACCACAGCTTATGTGAGTATTGTTGCTGGCCATGTCCATCCTTTTATGACCACAATGTACCATCTTCTGACCGACATCATGGATGTTCAGCTGACAAATCTGCAGCAACTGTGGGATGCTATCATGTCAATATGGACCAAACTCTCTGAGGAATGTTTCCAGTAGTTGTTGACTCTGCCACCAAATATTAAAGCAGTTCTGAAAACAAAAGGGTACTAACAACATGTATCTACTAAATGGCCAGTAAGTGTATACCTGTACACAGAAATATCAAACATAAGATGATTGGACACAATTTGATTAGAAAAAAATAAAATGCAAAAATAAGAGTCATGTATTCCATACATATATTTATGTCCAAATGGCAAAACTCTCTGCCAAACCGCCTGTGCTGGTGACCAGTGATGGGATGTGCTGAAAGGTAAAAAAAACTTACAGTAAAATGAATCCATGAATGTAGTTTGACAAAAACAGTTTGATTAATTGATTGAAAAGGAGTGGGAGGAAGTAAATGAATGAAAGAATGAAATCTATCACTCTTCAAAAAATTGTTCAAGTAAATTGTGTATAATTGAAGGCAACTAATTTAATCAAAGTCATAAAGACACATAACAGGAAATAGATATGCCAAGGACATTAAAATAGTCCTTTTTTAAAGGAAAAGGAATGCCAACATTTTTACACACTCATCTGATTTGGTTTGATTTCATACTTGAATGGATTTAGCATCATGTGCAAGGCTTGTGTTTTCATAGTTGTTGTCATGTTGTGTTTTTCAGCTTTTGTGTGTTTTTTTTATTTTTTTTTAGTCAAGATTTGTTTTTATTCTACAAAAAAGTAACAGACAAAACAAAGGAGTGCTACAACATTTTTTTTAACACTTTATCTTTTAACTTTAACTGTAACAAGCTTTTGTGTGTTTTCTCTGTCACAGTCACACCAGGTTCCAGTTGTTAATTATCCTCAGCTGTCTTCATTTAAGGTAATTACCCTCAGTCTTTTCATGTGTCTGCCATGTGTCTTTCACTTCTTTGTCGTCTGCTTTGTCACACATTTTGATACGTTTTTCATGTTTTGCAATTTGCTTTGGTTTCTTTATTTACATTTAACATTCCTTTTTAAGCATTTTGGGTCACACACCACCAGTTCCTGACAATGTACAGTTCTCTCACTCGTCCTTTTACTGCCACATAAATCCACAAGCACCCAACAGCCCATGATATCTTCAGCTGTTTAGTGATTTCATTCTTCTTCGTGTTGCACTTTTTTATTTTACTCACTATGCACAGCAGTTATTTTCTTTGAATCATTAGGACTTTTTGGTTCTCCAAATTCTCAGTCTGTATTTACAGTGTACAGAAACACACTACAGATTCCCTCACACTTGTAGCTAAATGCACAACTAGTAACACTTACTAATTTGGTCCTCATCAGAATTTATATGTGCCTTCAAACCCTAATGTAGACCAAATAAGTCAGTGTGAAACGAGTACTAAACATACACATGCAGTAGCTTTGAGATGATTCTTTTTGATGTCATTTTGGTTTCTAGGCCTACAGTTTCAGCACGTCTTAGGTTAGGATCACAGAATGAACTCACACTTTATCATTTCAGCTATGCTATACTTCTAAAAGGGATTAATAAATAAATAAATAAATCAAGGACCTTACATCGCAAACTGCTCAGCAGTCTGTTTGATGCTGCTTCTATATTAAAATTAATAGTAAATAGTAATCTAAATTTTTTGTATTTCTATACCTATAAAATATATTAATGACTATGTAAAGTACATTTAAAAATAAGTTCTATGATTACTGATGACAGATGTTTTTTTAACCAATAAAAGTAGTCACTGAATAAAAAAAAAAAAATCCTGAATTAATACCTAATTTTATTCCAAAACTATGATGGGTTTCATATGTACAAATGCAAGAGTCATATAGTTCATTTTCACTTTCATTATTTGACTTAGCTTACCAAGTCAAGGAAGTAAAACAAAAAGCTTAACAGAATCGGTCTTCACGGAGAATATGCAGTTAACAAGACTAGATAAAATTACACTGCAGACGGGTATCATATTAAATAAGGTTTAAGGTTTCAGAACAGGTTGTACTTATGTATCTCTGTTGTAACAGTTTCAACAGTATTACAAAAGATCCATCTTGAACAATGCTAAACTTGATCAAAAATAAACTGTGCTAGGATGTGTCATTACCATAACATACTGCAGTATTATGATTGATCTGAGTCCTCTTTGTTTCTTAATTCCAACCATCTCCAGAGAAATCTTTAACTGAACAAAAGACAGATGTACACCATAGATCAGATATTTCTGCACACGCCGCAGCCATGTAATCACAATTATTGACATCTTATAGCATTTTTCTCATGGTAGAAGACATATGTAAAGAAAATTAAGCTAAAAACTGCATTCCAGAGTATTTATTTATTCAAATTATGGTGAATCAGCAGCGGACCGAGTGCTTTTCTTGCACACACACTGATGGCTTTGCTGCCTTTACTTTGGCCCCAACCTCAGTTTTCTTGTGTCTTGCCCAAAGACACTTCGACGAGTGGGTGTGGAAGGTGGAAATTGAAGCTTTTGAGAGATCAACTGTTCTGTCTCTGCACCATGGCCGCCATAAAACCTATAATAAAGATGGCTGTTGAGGGGTTATACGTGACAAAGCTAGCAACCCCAATAGAAGAAGAAAACAAAAAAAAAATGAAGTAATTGCCTGACTAGAAATGAAAAGATGCCAGAGAATAAATGTTATGACACCGATAACAGTTTTTGTTGTTCAGAAAGTGTGGCTAAAAAACATCAGAGTAACTGAAAATAGACAGAAAATAACATGATTTTTTTTGTATATGTTTTTGTTTTTTGCACTCCTGCTGTTACAAGGAAGCACTCACCCATTAAAGTTGATATTTATCTTTAATTACTTAGAATTGTCTGACCTCAGGGTTGAGGTCAGCCACTTCAGTTTAAGCTTTAAACTAATCTGGAAGCAGACACTTTCCGTACTGTCACACACACAGACCCACACACACGCACACATGAGCTGGGTTGTGTGCATAAGTAAACATGGCCACCCTATAAATGAAAATTGCAGTCAATGGTGTAGGAATTCCTCCACACTCAGTCACTGAGTCACTTACTCTCGCTCCGTCACCCTGGGTACACACCCCTAGCAGGTGCTTTCTCCGGAGGTTTAGTTTGCAGTTGTGCTTTAGGCTTTTCCTTTCAGGTTCAGAGCAATTTTGAGAAAAAGCCTGGGAGGATTTCAAGCCCTAACATATAGGCTAAATAACAGTTATCAGAGGAAAGCAGTCTAATGTTGGGCCCAATACCTGCTGCACCTCCATCCTGAATCTAGGCATCCCAATTAAAGCCGGCATTGACCTGGACCAGCACTAGTACCAGTTTCCAGCTCACCAAGGGTTTGCCTCTGAGGTAAGACCAACTCCTTAAAATATGACATATAAGCCTTTTTTAATTTCTGCTTTTTTTTTTCTACAAGAACTTATCAGCTTTCAATGACATCAATTGCAAATAATCTACAGATTAACATAATTTTCCCACTGAGTGCAAGATTTTAGTGTTCTTTTCCCTAAAATCTTTTACAAAAAATATATTAGTGACTTTAAAAAAAAGAAAAAAATGCTTAAACACAAAAACAAAACAGCACGAATGTCAAAAGTAAAGCTTAAACGATCTGGCAAACCTTTTATAAATTCAGATTGGATAATGTGAAGAATGCGTGCTGGGCCTGTTTTCTGTGCTCCTGCCGATGAGAGGGCACACACTGCCTTACACTCAAAACTCTCTAATTTAGAGCTGCATCAGATCACAGTTGTCTTGGAGGTTGTTGCTAGCAGCACATTGAAACCTGCTCTGCAACTCCTCAAAACCAAATATGGTGTTTACTGCTGCCAAAAGACTTGATATTTCCAAAGTGAGATTTAGCTATGATTGTAATCAGGACTAGAGTAAACAGAGGGAAAAAAACTAAACCAAATACAACTTAAGAGTGCTTTTAAAATCCAATGGAATCATGTAGATTTTTCATCCTAAATTTAGATCTTTCAGGAACTTTTTGGAGAGACTTTTACTATCAGTTTTGCTTTCTGCTTTAAACTGAAGTGGTAGGTTCATTTTAAAGACTCCAAGTCTTTAAAAATCAACTCTTTAAATGTCTGAAAAGATGAGTCACTGAATGTTTTTTGAAGCCCAATTTCTGAGCATCAGTTTAGATGATCTTTGCCTAAAATTCTATCTGGAATCCATCGGAACCATTGGAACAATGCTGCACAGCATAAATCTTGTCCCAAAGACAGTTGTGCCGTTTTGTGATGTTTTACCCATAACAGACAGGGAAAAAAAATTAAATAAATGAGAAACTTGAGCAGAAATCACTTTGCTCCTCTTCCTAGATTCCAGCGTGATTAAAACTCTCTAAAAGTTTATGTTTATTTGTGTCATAAATCTGTAAATATAAGCATTTCAACTGGAAAAGACTTGGAATAGCAGGAAGTCAAAGTGCGTTTAGACGAATACGTTTCTAATCATAAGCATCACTGATGGGAGTTGTTGTGAAAAAGTTCATAAAAAGTACTTCAATTACATTTTGGGGTTTATCTTTTTTCCCCAGACTGTAATTATTATGATATAGGCTTGTTTGTTTATTGTTGGGATTTTTTATTGTTTTCTGACGGCTTCAAGTTTACGTGAGATGTGGGTAATACAAGAAAAAAAAAACCTAAAATTATGCATTAAAAAAGAAATCCAACATAATTCGATAAACTCAGGTATTGAGATAAAAATGAAAAACTTCCAAAACAACAATAACAACATTGTAGTTTGTATTGTATTCCACTTGCAGACCCTTTAGATCAACTTCTTTATAGGTTTATTGATTTTATTTCTTAATCTATCCATACTTAAGTGAAGTCCCATGTGACTCATCCTTCTACCCCCCTCCCTCCGCGTCCCTTCAGTCAAAAGTGACTCTGATCAACAGCAGAGCCTCCGCAGTAGTGCAGTTTCCAAGGACACGGGCCAGATGCCTGTGCTCTTAGCAGCAAGAATAAATCTGCTGGTGCTTCATCACCCCCCACCCCTCCATCACTCACCCACACCCACAATAACTGGTCTCTACTGGAAGCTTAATTTGACATGCACAAATGGGACAAGAAAGACCAAAAATCCAGCGCAAATATGAATGTTCCTTAACAGATAAGAAACTGAAATGTTGAGCTGTTGGAGGTTTTAAAACAAACAAAGTATCCAGCAAAGTTCCTTGTAAAAAAAACCCAGAAGTAATTTACAACGTGAACAGAACACCTGCACTTGTCACTTTGGCAGTAAAGAAGCCCCAAGGCTGTAATCAACAGATGCAAAGATACTTCTGATGAGGAGAAGACTTTCTGAAACCACTTTCAGTGGAAAATGCCTTTTTAAAAGAAGATGATATTCTAAAAGTTTTGTTTGAACTATCCTTTTCTACAGAGGACATTTTCCCATTAGCAACAATAACAGGCACAAGAAAAAAGAGACTTCTCCTGCACACCAATACAAACAGTCACACCTGACTGTGCACACTCCGTTACCTTCGGAGTCAAACAACAGCCGCAGAGCGCTCTGCCAACGCTAACCACAGCTTCTAAACAGAGTTCAAACCTCATCCCTGAGCTTTCATCTTTTCAGTTTTTTTAATTTTATTTGAATAAATGCTCCTTTTTTAAAAGAATATTGCAGATTTGCACGACACAACTGTTTCAATATATTCTTGTTTCAATTGATTTTAAGCCAATTGCATGGACTGACCTGCAGATTTTAAAAAGTGCTCAGGCATTTTGCACTGCTTTATGTCAGATATAACATCCAACGTTATTTACTCTCTGGTTTTCTTTTCTTTTCTCTTACAATGTTAGTCAAATGACAAATACTTACCTAAAGAGACCAAACATGCAGAAAGAAGAGTGGATGCCTGCATGGAGGGCCTCCTTTCTCCCCGTGTCGAAGCCTGACTTTTCTCAGTAAATGGAGCGAGCTCTAATGCCCCTGAAATGAATATCAGCATCTTGACCAAACTCATTTAGAGATCAGTCAGAGTCTTAATCCCTTTCTCTCCGGGGGTGGGAGTTTGTGTCTTCTTTCTGGTGCCCTCTCTTCCTTTTGGAAGAAGGTAATATGGCTAAATTTGCTTTGCTAATGGGTTTAGTGCAAGCTGTTGCCGAGCAGAAAAGACGCACAGCGGTCGCCTCTTTTAGCCTGACCCTCTTGGATCGAAAGAGGAGTTTACGGGAAGCTCTGAGAAATGAAGTCTTTTTGTGTTTTGTGAATGGATGTGCTGAGAAAATGTCTTATCCCAGACGTTCTCCTCCTGAGTTAAGCAACAATTGACCCAAGAGGTGTAATCTATAATTTTGCAACTTTATGTGTATTTAGGTATTTCCTTGAACATGTGCTGTGTGGAAACACACTTCCTTTACAGCTGCTTCATTCACTACCTGATAGTGCAACAGCAGTGTCATTTCCCATATGCCAGCTGTGGCGGGTACACATTAATGGTACTATATCTGAGATTACACTCCCTCTGCCCATAAATTTTCCCTTTTGATTGCATGACGATCTTCTGCTTGGAAGGAATCATCCACAGATGGTCAAGTTGTTGTCACGTATTTTGTGCACTTTCCTCAACATCTGACTTGTTTGATTAAAATCTCCAGCTGACAGTGGAGACGGAGAGCTGCAGAGACGGCACCTTGAAAGTCAAGGCAGGCGGTAGATCAGCTTCAGGTCTTAATACAAGTCAGCTACCCCCAAGCTATGAACCATTCTAGATCGCTGACCCTCAAATAAGAGACTCAGTTAAATCCATTTTGCCACATGCCTCAAGGCTCATTTCCCTGGTCTCTCCACTAGACTACAGGGTTCTTATAAAGCATCCAGCAGCACATTCTCTTCAGTTCTTGGAAAACTGCTAAACACTTGTCAGCTTCAAGTTGTGTATCTAATAATTCATAATAAGAGAGTCCTCTTTGTGGTTCTTCACTCTCAGGTGGACGTCATGTCAAACCTTGTGGGCAGTTTGTCTGAAGGATACGGACCCCGGATCGGGCTGACGGAGAACTCCCTAGCCCTCATGGAGCGAAACAGAGGCAGCGGAGAACAATGGGACATGGGAGAGACCAAACCCAACGTGGAAGCCTTGGAGCGAGGAGGCCTTTACTTCTCCTGCTTTGACATGCTCTTCACCGAAGATGCTGCGTGGCTGGTCAAGCTTTCAGAGGCGTCCCCGACGCTGGCTCTTCCCATGGCCCGCATGGAGAGCCGGGAGGAGCCGGAGCAGTGTCCAGTGATTGACAGCCAGGAGCAGGGACTATCTCCCGAGCTGGAGCGGCAGGTGGAGGAGCGGTCTCTGGAGCAGGTGCAGAGCATGGTTGTAGGAGAAGTGCTGAAGGACATCGAAACAGCCTGCAAGCTGCTTAACATCACACCAGGTACCTGCCACCCCCATTAGTCATTTTCAGGAGCTGCCCAACATTATAAACGAATATAACTGACAAAGAAAGAAAAAGTGTTACTCATTGTTTGCAAATAAAGAAATATTGATTCAGAGACTCTTAAGCTACTGGATTTTGCAGCTAAAATCAACACATTTCTGTGTGGACAGCCCCAGCAAGCTGACAGAAGTCCTAAATCATGTATTTGCCTACGTAGAGCTGTGTTTGCCCTGTTTGACTGCTCCAGGATCTGTTTAATCCTGACCTTTTGCTGGAGTTCTCCTGGATTGTGAAAGTGATGGTTCTCCTCTGCCAGCGGGCGTGTACACAGTCGTCAGGGCGAGGTCTCCTTTAAAGCAAACAAAGGAAGTTATTTTTGCTGGACTTGGGGATGTTATAAACCTGTATTATAAACCCTTGTTCCTCATGAATTCAACTCAGTTTTATTCTTTGTTTATATATTTATGTTTTACACAATACAAAATTAACATTATGACTAGGGCTGGGTATTGATAATAATTTCCAGAATTTATTATATTTGATTAATCAAAGACTGGATTGATTTGATTCACTATTATCATTATTATTATTACTATTATTATTATTATTTTCAATTCTTTTGATTCACTCAACTCTATTTAATTCAATTCAATTTTGAGTTTTCAAGGTTTACACATTTAGACACATTTGTTTAGAAATACATTAATATCCTGCATATGTTTGAATATATTTATAATCTAATACAGTTCGCATACCGTAAAATGTTTGTGAAATAATTAGATTGTTAATAGCATACAGTGTTACATGGTGCTTTAGGCCACAAATTGTTACTTTAAAAATATTTCCTAAAAAGAGTTTGGAAAATTCATGCCTGTGAGGATATAAAGTTTTTCATTTAGTCAGCAATGTAACTCTACGACTATCGACGGAGCGTTAGCATTAGCTGCCCTATGGGACATTCCATTTAACGTTAGCATCAAGCTAGAGGACTTTAGCTTTATTTACTAGTTCAATCTCTGTTGTTATGGATTAATTATTGATTTATTAAGCTTAGATCGATATGAGTCTTTTTCCACTTAAACCAAAAGTCCTAAGAACTTTCTTTAACACAGTGAAAGTTTATTGTTGTTATTATATAATTGTAAAGTAATTACTTCTGAATTAATTATATTGAAAATATTTAAAAAAAACTTTCAGTTGCCTGGATTTTTTTTTTAAATAGTTTATTTTTTGATCTTTTTTTTTTTGGAGTGAATTATAAAAGTATTTTGCTTTTTTTAACACAACAAAGTGATAAAATGTTACTTTGACTTTGTGAAAAGCTTTCAACATCAACTGTTTAGTAAGAGTTTGTTTGCAGTTATTGAACTTTGTCTGGTTTCATGGATGAAAATGACCCATAAGACAATCATTGTACCCTAATGGTAGTGTACAGCCAAGATGTGAAACATAAACAAAAAAAGTTTTTCTAATGATGGAGCTCCTTTAGAAAAAGTCAAAAAATTGTAGTTGGAAAAGGAAAGGATGTTTTTCAACCAAAATGCTGCAGGTTAATCCCTTAATACTGGAGCTCCAGTGTTTATGTTCTTTGATTTACTGTATTTTTCTAAGTTTTCTACAGGCACACTTTTTTACTCTCACAATGATTAACAGTGTTGTGATGTTCTTCTTCCCTAACTTTATTTTGACTCCTCAGACCCAATGGAGTGGAACACGGGGAACGTGCAGAAGTGGCTGCTGTGGACCGAGCACCTGTACAGACTGCCTCATGCGGGAAAAGCCTTCCAGGAGCTGACGGGGAAGGATCTGTGCGCGATGAGTGAGGAGGAGTTCCGCCAGCGATCCCCACAGTGTGGAGACACGCTCCATGCACACCTGGACATCTGGAAGTCAGGTAAGGGCAGTGATTTTTAGCAATTTGGCACCAACTGGGACGACTTGGGGATTGTTTGGTCACTCTCACCACTATTTGAGCTTTGTTTTAATTCTAATAGAATGCTTTTATTTTGTCTGAAGCTGCTTGGATGAAAGAGAGATGCTCACTTGGAGACAGCAAAACCACAGGTAAGACTGTTTAGATTTAAACAAAAAAAGAGGTTAAGGAGGCTTTCTTTTTTTTTTTGGAAATCTGTGATATTTTTATTCACTAGTGCTTGTGACTTCCTGAACCAAAGGTCAAATGTTTGTCATTTGCTATGCAGGCAGTGAGGAGCTTTGGTCCGAGGCGGATTCGTCGTGTTCAGGTCAACCCATTCATCTGTGGCAGTTCCTCAGAGAGCTCCTGCTCAAACCCCACAACTACGGACGCTGCATCCGCTGGCTCAACAAAGAAAAAGGTAATTAGGAGTAACCTCGGCAGCTCATCGAGAGATTATTTTTTTGTCATCTGTTTTTTTCGACAGTTAAAGTGGTAACTTAAAGAGTGAAAAACTGTTGTTTAAAAAGTGGCCAAGTTAATCTAGCCCGCCAAACTGGAATAAATTACATTGATAATCCTTAATGATTTTCCCCCTGCAATTGTGGAGTCTCCCCATAGATGGTGCATAAAAAATGCATTGACCTCTACCTTTAAGTACAGAAAGTAATTCTGCATTCAAGTTGGAAGACTTGGTTTTTTTTCAGTGTTAATGTATGTTTTTCAAGTTACGGTTCAGATAGAGTTTAAGGTAAAGTTTCAGCCTTAATGAAAACATTATTTGGTGAGTTTAAGAAGTCTACTATCACCTGGTACTCATTTGTTTCCATGTTTCCTCTGAATTTGCTTGCATCACTGGTACAGTATGACAATCCACATAATCATAGTTTATATTGATTTATAGATGGACTTTCTAATTTATAATTTTGCAAAGTTTGATAGATTCTTTCATGGAATTAGTTAATTTTTTTAAACTCCAACTCAGCTCCAAAATTTAAGAACTTAAGTAAAAAAAACAAGTAGATTTAGATTTGAAATAAAAAAAAGTGGAATTTACAGACACATTTCTGTCTGTGCATGTTTGATGTATCTGACATCTCGTTCTATGTCTTGTCAGGTATTTTTAAAATCGAAGACTCGGCTCATGTGGCCAGACTGTGGGGGCTCAGGAAGAACCGACCCGCCATGAACTATGACAAGCTGAGCCGCTCCATCCGTCAGTACTACAAGAAGGGCATCATCAGAAAGCCTGATGTGTCCCAGAGACTGGTGTACCAGTTTGTCCACCCAGTATGAGGGACGACGGGCAGGGAGGAGGAGCAGGTGGAAACACACTTTAGACTATAAACTCTCACTTGCCAAGCACTTGATTAATTATCCCCTCCAATGAAAGGTGAGAAGAGACATGCACTGAGCATCCTCATCATTGCAGTCGGTGCCGACGAAAAGACTGCAGCAGCAGCAGCCAGGAGGCCGTTCTGTGCGGGCGCCCTGAGCGGCGCCAAAACACGTGTGGTCCTGCTGCAACGAATGCGTTGAGATTAAACAGATTCAAATAAACAAACCGCTTTGTTGTTTGCATAACCTGCCTGTTTATCTTTTCATGACTCAGCCTATAAAAAATAACAATGCTTTTCTGAGGAACACAAACTCCCTGCAGGTTTTGTTGTGTGGTTCAACGCCATCGGTTGAACGCCGTGTTCCTGAACCTTCCTGCCACACTGCAGGATGCACCTCTAAAAACTTCAAATGAGGACATTAAAACTATCACACCCATCTGTGGTGATAACTTGTGTTTATGCCAACTAAATGGACGAAAAGTGATGGATTCTATGATAAAACTGCAAAATAAAAGTCATTTTGTTTCTGCACACACGGCACAACGTTTGATTTTGTAGTTGTTGAGAGTTAAAGAGTGTGTGATAAAAATAACCAGTAAAGTGACAACAATTTTAAATACCGGAAAATGCATTTTTTCTTTGTTTTTTTTATTTTTTGGTTTGATGAAACAATGATGTGTTAAGTAAAATAATACACAAGTAACAATATTAATAAACTAGAATAATATTAATTTCACTTTTTCCACTTTTATCAATGTATGTTATATCACTTTGTGGCACAACATGAGGCCTCAGATGGAAAACAGTTGTGTAAAAAATAAAAACAGAAACAGAAAAAAGAAGTAGTTTGCTTTTTTTGTGCTCATTTCCTTTTTAATCATTTCTAAGAATGTTGTTCTCAAAGTTGTGTTTTCTTTTTGACACTTATTTCTCACGACTGTGCTTTTAATTTGTGGAAATATTCAAACAATCATACTTCCTGTCAAAATCATTCAGAACTGAAATTGTGGTTGTAAAATAAACTATTTCATCATCATTATAGTTAAGTCTTTTTTTAAGGGAGCTTTTGTTCCGTCCTCTTGCAGTTTTTAAAATGTAGTAAATTTTCCACTTCTCATTGTAAACAAGTAGCAGAAGTGATTTGCAGGGTTTTTTTTTTTTTAGTTTTAGCTGAAAAACTAAAGAACTACAACTTTGATGGACATGCAGCAGTTCTTCAGACTGTCTGTAACTGCAGTAATAACCTGTTTGAGCAGCTGTCAGTGTGATAAGTGAAAGACAAACAGATGCTGATCAATAAAGTACACAGTAAAGTCATTTTTCTTTTCCGTTGCTGAATTATTTCCTGTATGTGTGGGACATTTTAGAAGGAAGCAAAAACTAAAAGACAGGCAGATTGCAGGAAACAATAGAGACTAATGTCATTTGTAAATATTTGCTTAGATGAGGAACAAACAGCAATAAACAAATAGGGTTTTGAACAAATTGCATCATGACTCTTTGTGGCTATATTTGTTTCCGGAGCAGAAATCATAGAACTTTGTTGGATTATAGATGGCTTTTACAAGCAGAAGGTCTTTCGACTAAGTATCTTTTTAGTATTAAAGCTGTTTTAACCAGTGACTATAAACAAGTTCCTAGAAAATGTGGTCACTTGGGACCTCTAGTGGTATTATCTGTGTACTGAAGCCTGGAGCTGATTTGTGAGTGTGTTGAAACAAATTTGCCTAAAGCTAAGTTTTTGCTCAGACAGCCTGTGAGTGTTTGATGCTCATTGACAAAACTTCCCCTATTCAGGAAGTACTTTAAGAGTTAATATTTATTTAGGCTCAATAAATATGCTTTTCATTCTGCTTCATCTAAAGTCAAAAAGTCAAACTGTGGACACCATTAATGTCACATGATTAGAATTTGTTCTCCTGCAGGTTGGTATGAAGAGGATGGGCAGGTCCTGATATTTTTTGTTTGAACTTTGTTGGATGAGGACTATTTTGTTTATTTCTGTGCATTACAAACAATGGAGCTGCGCCAGTGAATCTGGCGTCTGATCAAGCATTAAAGCCCCATACAAACCAGGTCTTATATTTTCATGATTTAATAAAGCATTCTCACTCCCAGTTCATCGTGTGGCTGTATGGTTCAGGCCCTCTCCGTGTCTATTTTTGACGTTTTGGGTGTCCTCAACTTGTCATTTCTTTGACGTATTTGATCCCTATTGAATCAGGGGTTCCTAAACTCTGGTTCGTGTACTGGTACCAATCCGCAGGCACTTGGTACCGGGTCACAGACAGGGGAAAGAAAACATGCACTAATCAGGGGTCCCCAACCCTTGGGAAGCGGACCGGTACTGGACTGGTACCGGACCAGTAGGCCTTCCTAAAACCAGTACCCCAACACGGACCCTTGTCTCTTACAGCATCTAGTACCATTTCCAGAGGGTAGGGGACCCGTGATTTAATGGGAACATCCAGCACCTCAAAAAACGACAAGTTGGGGACACTCAAAACGTCAAAAAGTGATGCACAGGAGGCCCGAACCATACGTCCATATATGGGCGACAAGTTCCTAAATATTCCACAGTCAACTTTGAGCTATCATAACAAAATGGAAGAGTTTAGGACTTTCTGCACAGTCAATTGCACAGAGCTCCAAAGTTCATTTGACTTTGAGATTAGCTCAAGTACAGTACACAGAGAGCTTCATGGAATGCAGTGTCGGATGCAGTTGTGTAAAGCACGCCACCACTTGACTCTAAAGCAGTGGAAGCATCTTCTCAGGAGGGATGAATCACACTTTTCCATCTGGAAATCTGATGGACGAGTCTGGGTTTGGAGATTGCACAAGGCAAGCTCCATAAAGACATGGAACTTGACTGGCCTGCACTGAGTCCTGACCTGAACCCCATAGGACACATTTGGGATGAATTAAGAGTGCAGACTGAGAGCCAGGCCTTCTCCACCAACATAAGCATGTGACTCGACCAATGCACTTCTGTAAGAATAGTCAAACACTCCTATAAACACACTCCTCAACCTTATGGACAGCCTCGCAAAAAGAGAAGGTGGACCGACATCATACTGAACTCTATGGGTTTGAATGGGATGGCACTTTAGTTCATATGTGAGTCAAGGCAGGTGAGCCAATACTAATAAAGTGTATTATATACTATATAAACATATATGTGGTGTTTTGATGATACATTGCCATCAAATCCCATAGAGATTCATTAATTTTGAGTGCTTTAATTAGTTTTAATGCCTTCTTTTGTCTTTTAACATGTTATCAGTTTTTTTAAAAAACAGGAACTTTTCACATACTGCATCCCAACTTTTTTTTAAAATCTTTTTTAGTGTTGTACAGCATTTAAATTGTGCAGAACTTTTCTTTTTTTTTTTGTATCTTCATGACTCTTTTGCATGTCTCGATTTTCTGATGTCATCTTTTATTTTATTCCATTATCAAGTGGAAATTACAACACAACCCTAAAGAAAAATGTAAGAAAAATGACAGAAAATGACACAAAATGAATTTGAAAGAAAATGATTCTACATATCATCAGTCTCCAGCTTCACAGTCGATGAAACAGCTTGGTAGATTTCTCAAAAACAGTAGAAGATTCATTCAAGAGTCAAGAGGAAGAAGTCTGCGATGGAGTGGTTGTCAAACATTTACAGAGGGTGTGCGCGTCGCGTTGGTGTAAACTGAGCCGGATGAGTTGGATTCTGTGGAGGTGAACTATGTTTTGCTAAACAAACACACAGGATGAAGTGATAACCGGAGCGGAGGAGAAGGACCAGAAAGTAAACCGAAGCATCAACAGCACAGGAAAAATGTGTCTTGTGTTAAATAAATGTTGCTCCTGCCGCAGAAAACTCATCAATATTTAAAAAAAAAACCCGATCAGGTTTCCTGTTGGTTTTGCCGCAGTAAGAGAACACCTGGCTGCCTCCCTCAGACTTCATCAACACGAGCAGCTAAAGAAGAAACAGCCGCTCACATGCACTCTGTTTGTTCATGCCTCATTTAAATGTTTGCCAAGGATCAACATTTCAATTAAAAGACCATTTATTACAACCTACTTTTTGGGCAGAAATCAAGAACGCACATCATCATCATTATCACCCAGACAGTGTCGAAAATGGAACTGAGTTGAGATTTCGTCAATAATCAAGTGGGAGCGAATCAAAGCCATGCGTTGGATCGTTTCCCAACGTGGGCGCATCAACATGCACATAATCACAGAGATAAGCAGCCATGACATTCATTTCAAAGTAAACACATTTTGATTAACTGTAGAAACAAATAAATTAAAATCCGGGTTGTGAAATGAAGTTGCGACCCACAGAAAACAGCTGCAGGCGGTTTCTGTTCGTCTGTTTTATCGGCTCAAGGGGAAAATAAATACATGGAAAGTAGTGGATATGACAGGCACGTCGGGACAGCAGAGGTTAATGTGAACAGTCCTAGCAGGGAATATATTTGCATTTCAAAGACCAGCTCTGCTGTCAGCCGCTTTGTTTTTTCTTTCCTGGTTTTCATAATGGTGAGCTGCCTTTAATGTTGTCAGAAAATATGAATGAAGTGTGCATGAATGTAGCGGAAAGAGCAGCCAGGTCAGGGGGAGGAAAGGATTTGTTATGCTTTCACAGAATCAGATGAAAAACTTTCCCAAAAAGTCCCTCTCTCAATGAGCTTTAACTGGGCTGTTTGGGCTTTGATGTACTCCAGGTGATGGATGTGGAAACCGTGGTTCCATCAGGTGTGTGTCAGCGCTGCTGTTAAAGACCCACTCCCATGGAAATTCTGTTTTTAACATGTTTTTGTGGCATTTTTCTCATGATGGAGAAATTATGTTAAAAATTACATTTCTGAGTATTTCTTTATTCAAATCCTTGTGAATCTATTCTGATGCATGTATTTGTCGACAAACAGATTCATGCGCATCTTTGCTTTCCATGTCCGAGCTGGCATCTGGTTTAAAACTGCACGACTGGATAACTCTGATACGATGGAGTATTAGGCCACCCAAAAAAAGTAATATTAAGAGTTTTTTCTTATAAATGTATTACTTTAAATCTTCAAAATTTACGACTTTAAGTCTCGTAAATTTAACCTCTGATTTTAAAGTCATAAAAATACGACTTAGGAGATATTAAGTCGTAATTTCTAAATAAAAAGGTGTTTTTTTGTGTACTTTGTTGTACTCTGGCATTGCTCGCCTTTTTTTTTTTGCACATATAATGTTAGTTTGGGGGTGTGAGGAGCTGTAAGTTAGCGGGAGAGCATGTAAGCAATGGGATGATGGGAAGCAGGGTTGATCCATGTCACTATGGTCCAACCTGATATATCTGATATACTTCAGCCACTTTGCAGAAACTATATCCTAGAAAAACACAGTTTTTTAAAAAAATTATTTTAGCTTTTATCAAAGCTTTTTGTTTTGTTTCTTTGGGAATCACTGTGATATATGACTGAGTTTGAACTGCCTCAAACATGCCTTAAGTCCCTCTAAATCCAGTTGAAAGCACAAGGAATGCCAAACTATTCCTCTGAGGGCCTAACGTAGCAAAGATGAAAACGCTTACATTGAATGAAAAAAAAACAAAAAAAAAAAACTGTACAAGCATCCCGACTGCAAAATGAGATTCAAGTATTTACATAAAATGCACAATGCATAGCTCATCCCGGCTGCAGAGGCACGTCTGACGACACCATGACAACGTTCTGGTGAGAGAACAAACTGTTGTCCTCACAGTTGATATCAAGCCCAGCTGAACACAGAACTCGTCTTCTGTTGAAGGATTTGAAGGTGGTGTGGTCCTGAACAGGTTCTCCGCAGTGAAGATGGGGGCAGCTCACGGCGCCTGACAGGAAACAGAAGCTTTGCTCTGAAGTCTTTAGCCATGTGCAAGTGGAAGTGAACGGTTCAGCTTCATTTGTGATGATCTGAGCTCAGAAAAAAAAAAAAAAAAGCTCAGATTGCCTCCACGTAATTGGCTGGGTAAAGACCCAGCTTGCCGTTGTCCAGGCGACCTTTACACCAGCCCTGCTCGTCCTCCTCCTCCAGCTTCGTCAGCTCTTCTCCTTAATTAGCAGAAACACAAAACAGCTCGATCAGATGAAGGATTTTTAAGGTGGATCTCAAAGCAAGATAAATATATTTCTAGCCTTTTAGATCATTCTTTAGTGATTGGAGACAGAATGCATTAAAATATGTAAGAACTGTTCAACATAGGTATGTTTTTCTGTCTTTTAAAAGCTTTCAAGACCCGTTAAAAGCAAAGTCTAATGCTCTGTTGGTTTTAAAATACAAAACATTCTTCTCTCACCCACCTGCTTTAAAAGTGAGCTCGTCCTGTTCCTGGCCCTCGTAGTCGTACAACGCTCTGACTCTCACGCCTCCCCCCACATCCTCCTCAAAGGGGTTCGACCCCCCGTTGGTGTCGCTGCCTGAGTTTGGGGCCATCTGGTCTTCGTCCGACCACTCTGTGGAGGGCGTGTATGCCTGGTTCTTCTCATAGCTGCTCACACTGAGCACAAATTTAAAAAAGTTATCACGCGGTGTTTTGGTTTCTGGAAGCTATTGTAGCTATAAGAGTTTACGTCTCGATTAAGTTGTGCTAATTAGTGGAGTCAGAATTTGTGAGGAGGTTTACCTTCCTCTGTCTCCTGCTTGAGTGTTTTGCACAGCTGGCGTGACATGAGTCAGCTTGATCTTATCTCCTTTCCCGGACTTTTCTTTCTTAGATATGCTATGAGCCAGATCTGGGTTATACTCCTGAAAAAAACCCCAAAAAAACCAAGAAAAACATTATCAAAATAAATGGCATAAATTGTTTTTTTGATTTATATCCACGTATAACTTCTAAACTCTAAAGTATTTCAGTACCTCAAACTGTGGCCAATTCATGTGCATGCCAGGACCATGGCTACCGCTGAACCACCTCAGATCTTCCTGTGGGCTTGCTGATGAAATGGTGTGTTCGAGGTCCCTGTACACCGTGGCATAACTGTGGACAGACAGTGAGGACTCAGTGAAACTAGCAGCTAATGGTCATCTCATCCTGTCACCAGCTGAAAACTTGGGTCAAACCTTTGGTTCTCTGTGAGGTTGAGGTGGCGTTTGACATCCAGCATCACCTCTTTGAGGAAGCCCAGTCTCCGTTCTTCAAACTGCTGGCACTGTTCAAACACTTGCTCCATGCTTTCTGTGTACTGAGGGGTGCAGTTGCTCAGCTCTTCCAGAGCCTTCTCGTACTTCTCCCTCGCCTTTGTGACAACACAAACAAAGCATAAAAAATGATTTTCTTGTCATAAGAGAATCTGAAAAAAAAAATCTCAATTAATCAACAAAAAAATCCCCAATTGGTATTAACATTTTTTACCTTAAATTAAGTTTAAAAAAATAGAAATAGATTTGTATTCACGTATTAACCGACACCTGTTCCTTTTATTTTATTTTGTAAGCTTTTTGTCCTTATGTGTTCCTGAAGTAACTGCATGTGTTGGATCAGTCAATGTACACGTAACAGAAATATTAAAGAACAAATATTTAAAACTTGTTTTCTCCTTCCACTTGCAGACAAATAGAGCTATAAGTGTCTTAATTTTCGTTTTCTGAGCTGCTGTCTGGCTCTAAACTGCAGAGCTCCCTTTTTGACAGCCATTTTTGTTTTCCTGCGCTAATGCTAGCTTGGGCTTGTGAAATGCTATAAGCTAACAAGAGAAAATGTAACCAAAGGGCTGATGGGAAATCAGCCCAGAGCTTCCGTGACAAGTGTCCCACCAAAATCCCACCCAAAATTGTATTTCTAATGAGCTGCAGAAAATAAGTCTTTAAAAAAAAAAAAAAAGAACCAGGCCTTTTTACATTTGACAAAAACTGCATAATTATAATTAGAAGACCACTGTTTTTACAATTTTACAATTATAATTTTTAATGATTCATCAGCACTTTAACTCGGCTTTCAATATTTATAAATTCTTAATATAAAAAAGAGTAAAAGTATATGAGAACATTTTGTTAAAGTATCTAAAAATGTTGAATTGGGGGTGTGAGGGGCTGTAAGCTAGCAGAGCACCTTATCAGAGAGCTCTCAACAACATGGAAGGGAAGGTTGAGTGGGTTTGTTCCGTGCCAAGGTCCTGCCTACAACTCAGAGGTACATTTCTAATAAACTACTGTCGCTCTGCAGAAACTATGTCCTAGAAAATGACACAGGTTTTTTGATTTTGGCTAAAAACAGAATAATCATAATTAAAAGACCACTGGGAACACTTAATCAAAAAATGACTGTAGTGGGACTTAAACACAATCTCTATTTGTTTAAATCAATGCCCTTCAGGTTTTTTTTAACCCTATAAAACAACTCAAATTTTTTCTAAAAGCCTTTTTTGGGGCAACATGAGGAAAATGTATCTAAAAACATCAAAAAAGCTTTTCTCCATTTCTAAGACAGGAAAGGATTTTGCACCTTGATGATCCCAGGGGGTTTTAGGAACCACAGATTTGCTGTTCTCACCTTTTGAGAGTCCTGTTTGCACTTGTCTACTTTCTCCTGCAGCTTCTTTTGCTGCTCCGCCGTCACCGAGGCCTCTGCCTTGCTGTTTGCCTCTCTAGTGACGGCAAGCCTCTCTTCTTTACAGGTCATGTGGTAAGACTTTTTGGCAGCCTCGAGCTAGACATAGTATGACAAAAACATAAAAAAAGATTTTGAAACACATGTCTAATCTTTTTTTATATTGAATTCCACCTCCTGAGATATATACAGGATGTATATTTTTTACACAGAATAAAGCAAAACCTTACAATATTACAACATATAGTGAAATATGACAAATTAAAACTGTATTTTTACATGCACAAAAGCTGATGTTGTGATTGTAGAGTTTGTCTTCCCTCACCTCCTTTAACTTTTTGGCCCAGGGCTTTTGGGCCTTCTTGAAACCTTCCTCTGCCTCTTTGGTCTCCTTGAATCCTCCCATCATCTGCTTGTGGTACGAGTCCTTTTGCCAGTTCTTCACCTTCTCAAAGTCCAAGTTGATCAGGCTGTTCTTCACTTCCTGGTGAAGGTCGCTCACCTTGTCAGCCTCCGTCATCAGGGCCATCCAAGCCCGCTCCACTGTGCCGTACTGAGGCCCTTGTCAAGAAAAAAACATCCATACGAGCATGTCTAAACACTTATTGTACTATCACAAGAAAATAAAAAGAATCAAACTTTTATCATCCTTGTCAAATCTATTTTTCACAGACTTCACACTACCTCTGTCTACCAACTGCCTCCATCTCTTGGCCCATTCAGTCAGCTGCTGAGCGTACGCTTTCTCAATTTTGGCCCGCTCCTGGATGCAATTCATCAGGTCATTGCAGAGTCGATTGCCATCGTCAATCCGCTTCACTGTTCGTTTGTAGTTACCAACCTTTCAGGAAAGTAAAAAAAACAAGTGTTAGACTCCACCCACTCTCCGTGTTTCAGGCAGTCGCAGACGATGATGAGCATTATTGTTTTCAAGAGACATTTGTGGAATTCACTGCGTTCTCTCAAAAGGGATATTCTGCGTGAGTGCATAGTATTTTATTTTATTTGACTTTATTTCTTTCTGGTAGCATCAGTGTGACCACACCTTTTTGTCTGATCCAAAAGAGACACATCTACTTAAACTCTCCACTCAGTTGGGAGGATTTCAGATAAGCATGCAAATGCTGAGTCAGAAAAGCAAATAAAGAGGGGGGATAAAGGTGGAGAACACCTATGTAAAAGACAGGTAAATAAACACATGTGTGCAAACTTTCAACTCTATTTAGTCTTTACTCTCATACACACCGCAGATGATAAATCTTGTGTCAGCTCATAGTTATTCCCTTCTAAGGTTTCACAGTAGCGCAACAGGGGAAGGTAAAGAATGAGAAAACTGTTGGTCTACTAAGGAGACCACATGTGTTTTCTGTGACCTAATGGGATTTAAGACTCTAAAGTGCTGGGATATTGATGTTCGGGCACTTTGGATGTTTGTGTTTTGTGTGTGGGGGAATGAGAGAGATGAGATAGTGAGAGTGGAGTAAAAAGAAAGTGTGATGACGAAAGTTGGGAGATCCGAGCAAAGATGATAAACGAAAAAAAAAAAACTGTGTTGTTTTCTAGGACATAGTTTCTGCAGAGCGGCAGGAGTTTATTGGAAATTCACGTCTAAGTTGTGGGCGGCCATATTGACGTGGAGTAAGCCTAACTCCACTTCCCATCATTCATCTGTTTTCACTGTCTCCTGTTAGTCTACAGCCTTATACACCCCCAACCTAACATTATCAGTAAAACAAAATGGCGTCTGATATTGGAGCTATCTAGTCGTACAGTTTTGTGCCAGATACCAGCTAAGATGAGGAAAAGGAAGACGTACATGGATCTATTTGTCTACGAGTGGATGCGTTGGAATGAAGCGGTACAGGGAGCTTGTGGCCCACTGACTTCAGCCCTTATGCCTCTAAGAAAGAATTTTCTGAAATCTTTTCTATCGTATGCTCTTTATTCACAACTATTTAAACAAATACATACACACAAGCGCAATTTTAGGAACATTTTCTTTAAATATGTCCTCCATCATGAAAAAACACCAAAAATGCTCTCTTTGTTTCTGTTATATCGCTTTTGGGTGCTGCTTTGCAAAAACATTTACTGCTTATAGGCAACCATATACAGTATTTAACATTAAGAAGCTGAAGCTACTTCATACTTTGACGACTGTGAGTCATTTCTCTTGTCCTGACATCCTGCAGGTGATCGCTGACAGGAGGCCCCAGCAGGCAAGAAGCTGCTCATGCCGCTGCTGTGAGGAGCTATGCAATGAAAGCAGGGGGCCGGTTAATGGCAGGTAATTTACAACTCTCCACGAACACAGGAGTGGCCTCCCATGACCGGTGAGTTTGCCCAGAAACAGCCGAAACAGAAAGAGTAAGAAAACACAACCTCATTTAACATCCAAACAAAATGAATGCAGCTCGGAGGATGTAATCAAACAAAACCCCCTAAAAGGAGTTTTAACTCAGCTCAAGTTTGAGACTTATAGCTGGGGGATAAATGATCGTATTCCACCCCAGCAGCAGCAGCAGCCAGCTGAGTCAGCAGGCAGCACTGCAGCACCTCAACAGTACTGCAGTGACTGAGTAATAAAGTGACCGGAAGCAACACCTTTGCTGCTCCAGCTGATTCCTGAACTCACTGTCAGACTGAAAGGATAATGAGAAAATACAACAGGGGCTAAGGGGAAAAAAAGGTGATAAACTCAGGCTATAAAAAGGTTATGGATTTACTTTTCCGTCTAAAGTTCTCTGTGCGTATTTTTATCTTAATTGAAGGTAAAGCGACATATCAGTCTAGTGTCTTTGGTCTGCGAGGTCGGGTAAATTTATTCCAGCTTTGAAGGCGAAAGATCCACCATGTCATCTATAATAGATGTGCTGCTGGGAACCAGCTTCTCAAATTACTGGTGGCTGTTGGAGATGCAAGCAGGACACTTATGTATCTTGGAAAGATAAAGAGCAACAAAACATGAGAAGATTTGAATAGTTTAACGCTGAATTTATTTATGAAATAAGACAACTTCTTCACTTTTCTTCCCCTACAACTTCTCCCTATCCCTACATTTAGCCTTCCAACGGAGAGTTATGGAAAAATAGGCTATGTTCGAATTCATACCCTAATTCCTAACTACTAAAAACTATATAGTGCAGGACTATCTAGTGCCTTGGATTTTAGAAGGATTTGGACACCGTGCTTACTCCTTTTTTGTTTTTCTAAATGGTGAATATGATGTCACCGATTTCAAAAAGTGAAAATCTAATAAATACAAATATTTTATGACATCTATTTGTGACTCAACTGTGTTCTGATTATGTAAATGTGGACAGTTTGTTAAAAAACATTACATTTAAACACATTTTTTCCCCCAAAAATGGTTCTAACGCAATAATAATAATAATAGATTCGATTTATCTGCGCTTTTCAAGACACTCAAAGCGCTTATAGTGAATATCCATTATTCATCCACACCTCATTCATACTTGGTAATGGTAAGCTACTACTGTAGCCACAGCTGCCCTGGGGCAGGCTGACAGAGGCTTGGCTGCCAGTTCGCGCCTACGGCCCCTCTGACCATCACCAGGACATTCATACTCATTCACACGCCAGTGGAGCCACACTGGAGGCAAGTAGGGTTAAGTGCCTTGCCCAAGGACACAACGACATTTTGGCTGGCGGGAACGAGAATCAAACCGCCTATCCTTCGATCATTGGTCGACCTGCTCTACCACCTGAGCCATCGTCACTACAATGCATTGTAGTTTAGATTTGCTAATGTAGTGAGAATCAATGCCAATTGGTCTTTTGCAAAGACTTCAGGGCAATTTCTAGGGTACTTGATTTTTGAATTGTAGACTCAGACAGCACTCCAGTCAGCTATGTTAGCGTTGAGCTACAAGAGCTAGCTGCTAACTTGAAAATACATAACAAAATAGGTTTTATAACTTCAAAAAGGTCATGCTAAAACAAACAAAAAAAATCCTTACTTACATTTAAATATAAACTTATGTGATTCAAACCACACCCATGTAAAGAAAAGCGCTTCTCCTCCGCGGCACAGTGCAACACGGAACACTCTTGCAGCAGAGGGTTAGCCCTTAAAAAAACAATTTCGGATGACCCTACCACTTCAATGCCCTTACAATTGGAGGGGTAGGGAGAAGCTGTAGGGTAGGGGAAGATTTTGGATTTGGCCTTTAATGAGTGCTTTAACACCTGGCTCAGTAACGGGCCATTTGCAATGAAAAGTCAATATAAACGCATGCGTATGTGCGTTTCAGGCTTCCATGTTCAAAACTCTTGTGTTCATATGTTTTAAAGTCTGTTCATGAGTGCATTGAAAGTCACACTAGAGTAAATGTTGACCAATCAGGGATTCAAATTTGGTAGTGATGTATGGGTAGCATCCATTACAATCTAAGTGCCAACCAAAACTGATCAAGGAGGAGAAATTAATAACTGCTGTTTGTGCCCAGACAGAATTCTATGACAACAAGCCTCTTGTATATTGGATTAGATTTGGGAAAGAAATACCGCGGAGCAAGATACACAAGGTTTGCACTGTTACGATGTGTTGCACCAAGCCTCTTCCAACTGTGAATGCATGCATTAGCATCAGGTAGCGACAGTCCAGTGTGAAAAGTTTTTTCCTCATTTTCTGAGACTTCTGGATTTGGAGACCTTATCATTTGAAAATATAGCAAAGACATTGGAGATATAAAAACTCTAACTCAGTAAAATAGAAACTTAAGAGTCACATGACCACACCCAACCGTTCTACTGTCATAGTTTCAATTACTATGTTCTATGCTGACTGTTGTTGATTAGTCAGAGCTCAAAAAGCTTGACACTTTAAACACCTTAAGTAAAGTTGTTTCAACTCTTCAGAGATATTCACCTTTTTTTGCACAAGGACATAGTAAAGTCAAGCAGTAAATATCTTCAAAAACAATATTGAGCTCTATTTGGTCAAAAGTGTTTGTTATAGTGGAAAATCACAAGAAGCAACATATTAAACACAGTTTGATGAATTATACACAACTTTTAACATAAATTGCCCCAAAAAATTTCCGAACTGGAACTGAGAAAGTTTCCACCCAGGATGGATGAGTGTGCCTCTGCAGCATGATTAGTTCTCAAATGTTGCACCTTTTTGACATTTTTATTACTTAACACTTTATTATGATGGGACTTAGCATGCTTACTCAACTCCCTTCTTAATAATGGCACTGAGATGGCCCAGCATGTCATCTTAGTGAGAAATAGTGTGGGTGTCACAATCTGATGCACGAGCGGGGAGGATCTACCAAATCTGATTCTATGCGTACTATCAGTGGCGTATCTGATTTATCTGCAAAAGTGCGCGTGATAAATGAGACCGCTTATCTTCCCTCAGCCTGGAAGAGTATATCAAAAGACAGAGTCACTTCCCAGGTACGTTTGATTTGCCAAAGCCTTACCTCCCAGAAGCTGTCGGTGGTCTCTTCCAAACTGCCAGAATCATCATAGATTTCAGACATGGTCCTGGATTTGGGGGAGTAGAGTCCGTTGTGTGGGGTTTGCAGGAGAAAGATGCTCTCATGCACTGTAAAACAAAGCAAAGAAACGTGAACAAAACTGCAAGAAGCTCAAAAACTTCAACAAAAATCTTTATAATCTGAAGAATCTAATTGGAAACAGCAATCTACATAAATGTACTGTCTATCAGTCCACAACTAAGACATATATACCCAAAAACAAAAAAAATGCTTACCGGTACATGTAATTTTGTAAACTTAGTAGCCAAATTGGATAAAACTTTAAAGATTTCATTAATAAAGTTTGTTGGTCCAAAATTTTTAATTTCAGGAAAATTTCTAGATGTCCAAATTAGAACACCAATAGCTACTCCTACAATGAGCGTCCCAAGCTTCATGTTTGGTTTTGCAATGCTTAGAGAAAGTCTTATAGAATACAGTAGAGCTTAGCGATATAGAAAAACATTGTATATCACGATACAAATGATTTTATATCACAATAATGATATATATCATGATATAGAGATATATAGTGCAACCCCACACACGCATTTGAATTAAATTAGTGATATGTGTTTTAGTCCACACTTTTATTTTCTGTTTAAAACAAAACTTATTAACCAAGGAGTCAATGATTAATTGCTGCAGTGGATTTATGACATTTTTTGGGGATTGGGCCTCACCAACACCTTAAGATGGCTGTTATGTTTCACAACTATTCAGAAAACAATCATTCCAAGAAATTGTTGCTACAGGTGGATTAAACTAAATATTTTGGGAGTTTCTTTATAAGTCTTTGATAAATAACTGATCACATGATGTTAAAGGACATCAGTGCTCATTCATCACTGATTTTGAGTTTTCATAATGATCATTGATGTGGAATAAAGGTTAATTGCAATGTTGAGGCATTTCTTATCAGATTAAAGGTTAAGGATGATAAACAATTAGGTAATTTCTGGCAGATATAAAAGTTATCTAACAAAGTCTTTGGTTTTGCACAACATGATGATATGAAAGGAGCTCTTGCACCTTGATAATCATAAGCTTCATGCATGAAGGGCTTCAGGGTTTCTCTGCTCCTTTAACACAACTCCGCCACCCACTTTAATCACTGGATTTCATTTTCAGCTTCTGCTAATTCACAGTTTTTTTTAATTGTAGAGTCATTTTGAACCAATCTGCTAACATCGCTACCCACTCGAAGGGTTTCAACACAAACTAATAGCTGTGATCCAATCAGCAAAGGTGACTCTAGAACGGCGAATTAAAAAACGGGAAAATGAATCAAGAAAAACTGACATTAACAATGTTGATCTTGTTATTAGAGTATTTAATTAAAAAAATATTTCAACTATATAATATTAGAGAACTGTTCGATTTTTTGATGAGGAATACATCAGTCTAAGGATGATTCCCATAACTCAACTTTGAGATTTGTCAATATTTTGAGTATAAAAAGCCAGCGCCTAATGGATAAACGCATCATCAGTAGTCATATGACTGTACAGCATCTTTAACAGATTTAAATATACTAAAATATTCTTAACTAAATAATATGTATTTTTAACAATTTTATCTTTATTGTTATCTTTATATATATATATATATATATATATATATATATATATATATATATATATATATATATATATTATATATATATATATATATTTTATATTGCCAATGCTTAAAGAAGCTGATCTCAACTTTTTAGATTTCTATTAATAATGACACTAATTTTGACAAAAAAATGTTGTGTTTTGCCCCGTAGCTCCTCCCCTGTATTGAGGCAACAATGGATTTTTGTAGGTAGACTGAGGTTCATAGACATTGGCTATGAAGCATTAAAGCTTGCCATGTCCAAAATGAGGTTTATTGAACTAATAAAAAAATTCTTAAAATAGGCTATTAATCATCAAAAAACTTTTGTTTAATTCCTTTTTTTAATTAATTATTTTTAAAACTAATTGAAAATTTTTTATTTAAACCCTAAATTCTTGTTTTCAAAACAGATCCAACTTTTTAATCATTTACAAACAGGACTTTGTGTTTGAGCCTTCAAAAAGTTGCTGAAGAAGATCCAAACTCTGCAGTTTAGAGCTATTACCTGCTGTCATCAGATTCAGAAGGGCATTTAAAAACAAAAAAAAAGATTTCTGACTTAGGAGAGAGAATTAAATTTTGAATATTTAAAATATATAGGCACAAGTCGATTGTCTATTTCTACTAGTAAATTCTAGCAGTGAAAATTAGTACATGAACACCAAGAAAAAGAAGAAAACAAAAACATAAAGGATAGTAAAAAAAAAAAAATATTATATATATATATATATATATATATATATATATATATATATATATATATTCCCTGCGGAGTAACAAAAAAATTGTAAAACTTGTTAATGGCTACATTTCAGACAATAACAAAACTAACATCTATGTGAGAAGATGAAACAAACGTCACATACACAAAAGATAAACACCAAACAGAATGCAAATCAAGACCATATGCAAAAAATTAAAATGCAAATAATTTTAATGAAAGACATGAGACAAGAAACAATCAAGGAGGGTCATTTGACAAGGCAGTTTTGCTTATAACTGAAGTTTGTGGAGAACAGACTTCCTGGAGTCTCTATTTGAATAACACAGACTAATAAAAAGCCAAGGATGTGATTGGGATTTGATCTCTGATGATGTATTGATTAAATATCAGTAGTCAGCCTTCAGTACACAAGCAGAGAGAATATAAAATATATCATATAACCTGAGATCGATGTCAAACCTTTCAAAGTAAATGAACGGTTTGGAGTTTTGATCATGATGCTGTGCTGGAAGCTCGCCGTCACAAGATCAATACTGGGATTATGTCAGAAGCTAAATGTGGAACTAATAGCTTAACTTTGAGAACAATGAAGAAAATAAAACCACAAACAAACAGGTGTGAAACCAGAGTGTTAGTCTGAACATCCTCATTCATCATAATCATCATTAACAGACTGGATTCATTCAGCTTTACATGATGCTTACTCTTTTTAATAGAGTATTGTAACATCTAGGAGTGTAACGATTTATTTTAGCAACAATTAAATTTTTCTAATGATTTGTGGCTGATGAAACAATTTATAGTTGGTATTAATTCACTTTGAGCGATACGATTCACTGACCTAAAATTGATCCAGAACATCTTTAGCCAAAAATTCCACCAGTGTCAGATATAAATACCTGGTACTAAACAGTGTAGATGAACTTTTCCAGATTCCTTGTATTTCTTGCAAGATAATCAAGTTTAAATTTATTAAGTTTAAATTAAACAAACAAATAGACAAGAATTAATGGCAAATCCATTCACATTTTAGTTTCATACAAATCAGCTCTCCATTGTTTTCTACATCATAATGGTCACACATCTGCAAAATTAAGTGTTTCCATCAATCTTCGAAATAGAAATTGATTTATTAATTAAGCTGACTTATCGTTACACCTCTAGAAAGAACATTGCCATATAACCAACATATTGTAATTTACTGTTAAAACAATTTATCTGTACAATCTCTCTTGACATGACATTATAAAGCATTAAAACATAATTAATTAATACATAATTAACATAAGAGGTAATGAGCAAGTCATTAACTTGACTATAGAAAATATTAGATTGCTGTCCTAAAATGAATATGAAGTTTTCATACAGAAATGTGGAAAATCTAGTTTTTTTTTTAACAAAAATAAACAGTTCTTGTTTTGACTCTCATTACTAAACAGTTTGGCTGCTTTCACAGCAGGACAGTCCCGTGGACTCGGTCCAAATGGGCATAGAAAACGAACAGATTTCACACGTTTGTTTGGATTTCTTTCACACCCGGCGCTCTCAGAGCAAAGCCTGAAGCGGAGCAAACTGCTCGGAATAATCCCACAGATGAGAGCCTGTATCGACTCACAACAGCCCATTCACTCTGCTAGACATTTTACAACTTTAGCCAGAGTTCTGCTTTGTGAAAAGCATTGCTTCCATCATTCATTCCCCTTACATCACTTCTGCACTTTGGTTCACCTGTAAATTGAGACCCTTGCCCTCAGGGGGAGGGGCTCACATGTTTGGTCGGCAGGTGAGCTGGGGACTGCCAAAATTGCATTCTATTTAAACCAATGAACCCTGATGGGAATCTAACCTTCCTATGAGAATGTTTCCTAAGTAAGACACTTAAATCATCTAAACAAAAACATCCCGAAAAAGCTCAATGGAAACATTTGGAGAACCGAAGCTAGAAGGAACTATTCAGAAACGGAAAGACATTTCTGGAACAATGGAGAGGGAATCAGGAGTGATGTGTTTTGATGGGAGGTCAGGGGGAGGGGTGGAAGCTGCGCGGGTATTTGGGTCAACATGAACCAGGAGCTGGGGCAGAACTTGACAATGAAAGGCTGATATGAAAACACTGAACCACATGGATAAAACCAAAATGTTCAGGTAAGGGTTACATTGGTGTTCAACCACTAGCAACAATGCAGAGTGGAGAGCAAGCGGCAGAAGTGGGTGTTTCTTAAGCTTGGTTAAGCCATTAGCTGCACCGATAGAGGGGAGCTTTTGTTCAGGGTAGCCTTTGCTTGGTTTACCGCAGGTTAGAAGATTTTCTAGTAAGACCGCAGTTTAAAAAAAAACAAGCTTTATGATTTAACTTTAAAAAGAAAAACACAACCAAGTCCAAAGATGAGTTATCACAATTCACTTCTATTCACTCCCTCCCCTTTAAACAGCAGCGTAGAAACAGGGGTCTCAGTCTGAAAACAATCAAGAGCATCGGAAGCAACCACACCACTATAACAAGTGCACAAGCAACAAAAAACAACTCCCAGCTATGAGAGCCAGCTGCATCCAAACACCCCAGTGAGCCAAACCGCAAGACAAAGACACCCCGAGAAAGCACTGCCCCCCACAAAAGCAACAAAAGCCTACCTCCGGTCCTCCATGAACAGCGGCGAAGCTCCCAGCTAAGAGACAACAGACACGTGGGCTCCTCCAGCAGGCAGCCCCGCACCTCGTCCGCTCGCTTCCTGTCTGACTCGACGTGTGCTCTACGCCTTGATGCTGCATCAGCGCGCACAGCACCTAGAAATCCCTGACAGCTCTAATCTGTGAGATCATACTCAGTTACACAGTGACTGAGCCGTGATCCTGTTGCTGTAATTGCTCAAACAGAATGATAGAACAGAGAGATTACAGAGGAAAACAGGGCTGAGGCACCAAAGTGTGAGTGAGGTGCTCAGATTCCAGTTTGGAACATTATGTGTTAACAATACAAACAATTATCAGATTCTTTAAGATTAGTTTTGATTTGAAAGAAATAAACTTATAATTAAAGTGCAACAGCTGGCGGCTGGGGTTGACCCTGAGAAAAGGTGTATAATGTGTAAGCTGTTAGGAATTTTAATAATAACCAGCAAGCTCAGGTGTGCTGTTGACAGGGCAGCAATAAAACAATAAATGATTAACTCATGACGAAATTCTAAGTGAAGCGTTCACCAACACTCCAAAAAAGCTGTTAAAGAACAAAACATGAGCGTCCTAAAGCTGGATGACAGAGAACTTAGTTATCGGAGTCTACATGGGAACAACCAGAATCACACCTGAGGGCAGCAAACAGAGTCACAACCTTTTCTATTAACACTTACCAATTAATCAGTTATTGTCTTAGATTAAAGATGGCTAGAATAAATATTTTAACTCTTACTGAGTTTGAAAGACATGCCATAAAACCCCTTTCTGCTGATGTCTTTTATTTCAAGTAAAAGGGAAACAACGTATGTTAAACCAAACTAACCTGAATACTTCATTTTGGATTAAAAGATTTAAAGAAAAGAGGACACAATTGTCAGGTTACTATAAAAAAACATCCACATTTATTCTTGTCATTAAACACATTTTAAAACACTGCTATTAAAGTTAACCTGTTAGGATTTTTATTTAAATGATTAAAGTCCCCATTACATTTTTCTATATAAAAAAAACACTCCCAGTAGTGTTTTAATTGTGATTATAACGCTTTAACCAAAATACCACAACCTAAATGTCTTAAAAGGCAATTTTTCAAAATCTTCTCTGAGGGGGCGTGGCTTTTGGAGCTAAGATGAGCAGCCCCGCCCCTGAACCCCCCTGTCTGATTACGATAGCTATTGTCTCTCTGCGTTAATCATCACCACTGCTACATAAAAATATCAAGAAATATCGGTAATATCCAGCCATGTTGTTTTGAGCTGGATGTCAGCTCGGACGAGGAAGTGAAGAGCTTTGTGGACCAAACATCCCCCAAAAACCGAATTCTTTCTCCTTCCAGTTAACAAAAGACGCTTTTAGCTAATTGTCCAATGTTTATTGACGTTGCTGTGACCAATACGTTTAATCCATTGGTTTCTCAAAAGCAGAATCTTGGGAAAATAATGAAAGCTAAAATCAAAATGGTCTTCCAATGATTTACAATCCTTTACAACTGCGGTCAAATGAGCTGCAGTTCGCATTTCTGCCGTCACATCAAGAAGGTCCGTGGAATCTCTCAGAGATTTTTCAGCATTTACAGCCCTGCTACTATAAGTATTGTATGAAACTCACACAAAAAATTCAGTGACAGCTAATTTGACCACAGAAATGTGAACGGAGAAAAACTCAGAAATGCAAAAATGAAATGATTTCTTATTGCATTTTTCTCTTTCATAATTAAAATGCCACAAATTTTCATTGAAAGGGAATTATTTTCATTGTATTCTTACAAATTACTAAACATCATAATGTACGTCCATAAAATAAACTAACTTAATATCATCTTTACTTTAGGTACATTATTTTATTTTTTTACAAATTGAAAAAAAAGTTGAATAATGGTAAACCTTGTCTGAGTTAAAGTAAATGTTCATGATTCATCAATAAAAAAGAGACTGGACAAAATGCTACTCAAAGCTAAATAGAAACAGAAAACATAAAGGCTTTTCTTACTTTGACAAAAAAGCCTTTTGACCAAAACTTATGGGTTAATATTCTAGACTGAAGAGACAAAAACGTAACTATTTGGAAAGTGTGTGTAATGTATAGGTGTAAAATATTAGACGATAGAAACACCAAAACATCCACACCTAAAGACGTTTTGACTAAGAGTTTTCTCCCACACAAACACACCTAAATACACACATAAACACATCCAACCTCTATCTATGTCAGACCAGCTGGCTGTAGAGTGCACAGAATACAGGTTATGCAGATAAAGCTCTTTTCTTTCCCTCAGGACAAACTTGCTGCTGCTCTCATCACATTCAGGTCCCCCTGATGAATGAGGCTCCTAAATATAGAGCTCGATAATCAATAATTCACATTCAGCTGTGCAAACAGATAAACAGGACCGTCAGCCTGACTCATGTCCAGAAAACTCTATAAGGTTTGATGTGAGTTAGCATCACTGACCAGGCTTGATGGCTCTGGCTGAGTACATTGAGGGTAATCTGTCTGGCATTCAGGATTTGAGATGGACAAACCCAAACAACCAGATACAAGCTCATATTCTGACTTTATCCTTAATAATCTAATATCCAACTTTACCGATTAAGGATAAGTCCTATTAGGTATAAAATTGTATTTTGAAATATTAGACTTTTTATTCAAATAAAATACAATGACAAGGAAGAACCAACAGTATTTCTGGAAGTGTTTGACTTTGTTGATCAAATATTATATGTTTGAACTGAATAACTACTTCCTTCCAATGAGTTTTGGTAAATCTGAACATGTAATAAACTCAAAGTATTAACCTACAGAACAACCAAAAACATGTTTGTTCGCCCGTTTATTTGATTGACTATGTGTTGGTTAGGTTTTATGAAAAATTTACATTTCCTCACCTGTCTTTTAAATACAAGTTACATCAGTGAAACCAGACAATCGATGTCTAATTGATCTATAATACGAGACATATCTATTCAGAATTCTGAGGCTTGTTAACCATATGTGGGACAAACATTAACTACCTGTAATGTATTTATAGCATATTTATAGAACTTGACCTTCTCTTGGGTAATGATCAGTCACAATCTTTTAGGTCCAAACAGGTATGGATAAGATAGTTTCAATCAAATGACTTATGCAAAGAATATAGACGTAAGAACAGTACAACTGACTTCACGTGTCTTGGATAAAACTTTGATAGGTTGCAATAATAGTTTGAACATGATCATTTTCTTCAAGATTTTAAAAATCGAACAACATATATGTCCACAAAATGATAACCCGGCAGCTTAGTATCAAAAATGTTAACTTTTACTAAGGAGTTGAAAGGAATACATAAAAAAATAAATACATAAATAAAAAATTCTCACAGATTAAAAATGATTCTAAGACTTTTTTTAGTTACATTTTTGGTTTTTTTTTTAAAGTTTTTATCGTTGTATTAATAAATGTTTAAATTTCATTCAGACGGAAAATTTATTTTGTGATATTTGTATTCCCATAAAAAGGGTTTTTTTATGGAAATGCAAGGACAGATATTTATATTAACTATAAATGTGAATTGCATGAAATAATAAAAATGTGAACCAAAATCAAATTGATAAAGTATTTTTGCAGTCATAGGCAGTTGGCTTTATGCCACTCCAACTATATTTTTTGTTCTAGTAAAGTCCTTCCCAGTGGTCATTTAATTATGACTATACAGCTTTTAGTCAAAATCAAAAAAGCATGTGTTGTTTTCTGCAGAAGCTAATAAAAAACTCGCCTCTTACTTGTGGGCGGGACTGTTGGTGTGGAGTAACCCTCCTCTGGTATCCCATTATTACCAAAAGCTATTTCATAGTCAAAAAGCAAAGTTGTTTTCAAATCATTACTAAAAACGTACTTATTTAAAATGAAATAAACATTTATTGATAATGTTGAGTAACGCCATTATTGGGTTATGTATGTAGTGTGTGTAATGGGGAGGTAAGAATCACATTCATTTATGTAAACATTGTTTTTTGATTACTTATTTTGAATATTTACATGTTAACACTTGGATTTATATTTATGAATGTAAAAGGTTTGTACAATATCTGGACCCCAGGAAGAATAGTTACAACTGCTCGGTTGCCACTAATGGGGATCCCTAATAAATAAATAAATAAATGAAATAAATAAACTCTTTCTTCACACGCTATCCCAGTAGCTCCTCTCAACCCCAAGCTAAAATTAGCAGTGCAACAAATAAAGCAAAGCAAATAATAAGCAAATAAAGCAAATATCAGAGGCATCCAGCCATACAATTTGGAGCCAAATGTCAGCTCAGACGAGGAAAATGAAGACGATAATGGAGCTATTTGTCTGCAAGTGGTTGAATCAGAATGAAGCAGATCAGTGGGACTTTGACCCGCCCATTTAAGTTGCTACTTTACAACTGAGAACATTTTTTTTTCTTCTGCCCCTGATTCATCATGATTTGAATAAAGACAAATTTAGGAATGTTAATCTTAAATTATTCTATTTATGTCCACCATCATGGGAAAAATGCTTACAAGCACATATTAAAAACACTGTAAACACAATTCTCATTGGAGTGGATCTTTAACATTCTACTTTCATAATTGAAGTCAAACTGAAAAGACAATTTCCAAACATACAATAAAAACAAAGTTAAAAACAATTTCCTGTAGTTGCTGAAATGACCACTAGGACTGGTTTCAAAAGACACTACGTTTCCACTGACTTTGGAAGTCAGCTCTTTTGATTTTATCACAGATTTCTGAAAATGTAAAGGTTTCTTATTTTTCATTTTATTTCATGGTTTGCAGGTGGGTCCCCAACAGAACACTCACTTTACTTAGTCTCCTCCGATGGTTTATTTTTGGACCTTTATTGAGGTGGGCAGAGTAAACTCCCGTCACTATGTCTGCTCCACTTAAGGCTTTACTTTAGTCAGTATTCTATATGGTGAACCTGGAACTTGAAGACTTGACATGATTTACATATTTTCCGTTCTTACACGTGGAGGCAGCTGTGGTGCAGAGGTAGAGCGGCCAACCTCTGATCAGAGGTTCGGTTCCCGCCTTGCCCATGTATCAAAGAGTTCCTTAAGGGTAACCAAACCCTAAATCAACTTTTTCTGGTTGTTTACCTGTATAAATGGGACTTTAAAAGTGTTGACTATTGATCCTTGACAAATTTTTGACAATTTAAAATAAACTTGTATATCCCTAAAAAATAATGGTCTAAAATCGGTTGTGTTCTGCCCCTACAGGTCAAAATGTGGTATTACAGTTGAATTTCGTGATTGGTCAAACCATATAAGCCCCACGTCATGATCTGCTGCTCCAATAATGATAACAGTCACTGAGACTCCTATTCCAAGCCCCACCCCTCTGGTGGATTTTCAAATTTCGGCTGTAGGTGGAGTCAGCCTCCAACTGTCCTGCGTGGTTATACTTTAAGCAGAACTCTGAGCCCCATATTGCTTCTGGTGGTTGTAAGTTGGCAGCGGAGTGTGTGTGTGAATGTGTGTGTATAAGCATGGGTGAATGGGACTTTGGGCCTTCAGACTGACTTTTGGGGTAGGAGTGGTACAGCGGTAGGGTGGTCAACCTCTGAACACTAGATAGCAAGTTCGGTTCCTACCTTGCCCACCAATGTGTCGGAGTGTCTTTGGGCAAGATACTGAAGCCCATATTACTACATGTGTGTGTGTATTGGTGAATGGGACTGTGACTGTAAAGCACTTTGAGCCTTCAAAGACAGTACAAAAAAGATGAAATACAAGTACATACCATTATCTAAGGTAGTAAAGCTAACTTTAAGTAAACACCATTTATTGAAATTAGCACTGACATAGCTTAAGGGATAGAAAGGTGTGACTAAATTGACTTATCTTCAAACCAGAATGCAGTTTCTCCAATCCAAAAGACCACAAAAGATCCCACCATGCTTATACATTCAGTCTGATAGGTTAAAAGTAGCAATCAAGGTGTAAACTTCGGGTCCTAAAAACCCAATAAAAACTCTTACTTACTTAATAAGTCAGGAAGAAAAATGACAGTGACACTTACATCAGCATCTCTGATTACCAGCAACTTTGACAAATCCAACCCACTACTAGTTTGTCTTTTGTTTTTTACTTGCAAGCAAGAGAGAACTTTGACATTGCGGAGCGAACACGGCGACTCATTGATCATTAACTAACTGTGCAAAAGAATGTTGCCACTCCCAGCTATGCTTTAAAACAGAGACTTATTTTCAGGTAGGTGTGAGCCTGAAAGTGACCTATCCCAGAGACTAAGATGGACAGGAAACAGATAGAGGAGCCACTAGGGATCAGATAAAGTCAGAGAACAAACAGGAATGAGTCAACACCGTATCCAAGCAACAAATACAGGCTTTCACAAGCAGAGATTACACAATATAAGATACATATTTTTCATATTACACACTATGGATGTGTGTGCTAGTCTTTGCTCTCACATGAGGAGAGATAATATCCATCCTGGAGATTCTGCCAGACCATAAGTGAACTTAAAAATGATACATACTAGAATATATCAAGTCTGATCTAATAATTAAAAATATACTTGAATCAGAGCAATTTCTTAGCAACACTTCAGGAGCACTGATCATGATTACAACACTTTATATGATGAAACGGTGAGAGGCAACTGTTGTCCCTGTCCACGGACAGATGCTCCCCCATGCTTCCACTATGTGCCGTCTGCATATCATCTAATCATGTGTTCCCCCTGTGGGGCTCACAGCATTTGACCCCACTCTTACATCCTATTACGCTGCAAGTAATTTATGACCAACCGACAAAGACAGCAGGAGCAGGTCTGCTCTTTCTCCATCTCATAATTAAGACTACTTTACATTTCAGATGCTTTATAGGGTCGTTCTAGTGACAAATGACCATTATCCAACATTACAATCGGAATATTTGTAGATAAATACGATTTTTACAAAATATTATGAAATCTGTTTTGAACTCTTATTTTAATCACCAGTTGGCAGATTTCAAAGATAAAGCTAATGTTTAGACAATAATAAAACCGTTTTTGTGTTTTCGAATAATAAATTTGTGTTTAATAGTTGGGTTTTGCTGATTGATTTCTACAACTTCACACCTTCTAAAATTCTTCTTAAGCTACATTTATGAAGCCCTCTGTTTGCAAGTGACCACTTTCAATGAAAAATCCATGTAAACGCATGTACATGCGGGTTTCGGGCTTTTGTGTTCAAAATCTTGCGTTCTCGCAAGTTTCCACATCCCTTTTAGGCTACTATGTACAAAACACGCATCTGTTGAATGTGCATTGAAAGTCAAAACACGTGGAACTTTGACCAATCAGGGACTCAGATTTGAAAGTGACGTATGGATGGCGTCCCTTTTTATTCACAGACATGCCAACCGTAATTCTATGACACCAAGTCTTTCATATATTGGAATAGGGCCGTGAAAGAAAAAGCCTGGACAAAGTTTGCAAGATTTGGACCGCTAAGACATTTCGTAGCAAGCCTCTTCCAACGATAGGTGGCAAACATGCGCTATAGTATCGGATAGTGACGGTCCAGTGTGAACACCAAATGCTAAATGCCCGGCGTGAGCATAGCATTGCAAAAGCACAAAAACCCTGTTTAGCACTTTTTAACTCTCAGCTCTCCTATGGGGTCCAGATGACCCCATCCTTATATTGATGTGATCTCTCCCATAACAAACCTGGACAAAGGTGGATAGGATTTTATGTCTCCCACAGACATCAGTAAAGATAAAAAATCTTTGAAAAAACGTTGTGGGTCCAGAGTACCCCACTTTTAATGTAAACATGCCTAGGATACCACAAGGTTTAAGAGGCAAACATATCAGCATGAATATTTTGATTAATATCTGCAAACTGTGAGGTATTTACAGTTCAGTGAGTTCAGTCAATATGATGACTGAATGTGCGGGGGATCTCGGCTCTTTGAGTTTTCGTTTCCCTGAAATCAATAAGGTCTTTTGCACAGAGCGGTGGATGCGGGGCAGACAGGGCGTTTCTGAAAGCCTCCAGTTCAGCTCCTGCTTGCACTGTGAATGAGCCAGGCTGACTCAGGGGAGAAAATGGAAGTGACTCATTCAGAGACGGGGCAGCTGCTAAATGCTTTGAAAGGTGTAGAAAGCATGAATGTCAAATCCTCCAGCTCGAATAATTACGGTTTACTCAGAGGAAATACAACTGTGATGCAACAAAATAGTGCAAAAACATATGGTATTAGACAGATATTACATATATTAAAGTAAGTAAGACAAAAAAGATAAAACCTTTTTACATTACTTTTTCATTTGCATGTTTACGTCTTAATACTTGTTCAAAATAGCAAACTCTCTGTTGGGCTCATATTCATTCCAGAATATAGATTTTTTTTTTTTTTTTTTTTTTTTTAATAACGTGCTTTGATGGAGCCAAAAACAGTTGGGATTAAGTAAAAAACCTGAAAGCTATCCACAGTTTATTAGGGTAATGGTCAACTTTTCAGTGCTTGTGAAGACCTACGACAATGAAAACTGGGGGGGGGTTGTGTTTTTTGTATTAAAATTTTCATGTACTATACTATGTTTAAGATCAGTATCAGTCAAATATTTGCAATTGCAGGTCAAACATTTAGTCAGAAATTTCTTTGTCTTAATTTCAATCCTTTAACTCACAAATAAAAAAAATAGTTGTGATATTCCCAAATTGATCCCAGTATTTCTGAGTTGTATTGTTTTTTCTGGACTACTAAATGAAAAAAATAAAATTAATCTGCAGAACACACCAGGAAAGTAGAAAAGGTTTTTGGAAAGTAAGTTTTGACCCTAAACAGAGTATTCTAAAATAGTCTACATTATTAAAAAAAAACAAAAAAAAAACTCTTGTATAATGTAGATTTTGCACAATATAAAACAAATTTGCACGCATCAGTTTGAGATTCAATCTCAAATTTCCAACAACCACACAACTTGTGTTCATTTGTAAACAAGCACACAAACACACATCACACACAGAGACTGTCTTTGACAATCACAGTCTCCATGGCAACGTGGAGCCCTCCTCCTCCCTCTTGTCTTGGCTGTGAAGCCCTTCACAGACACTAAATCTGATGAGCCTCAGAGAATCAAAGAGCCCCGCAGCATCTAAAGCTCTTTTATTTCACTTAAACTCTAATGGACTCAAATGGTTTTAGTCAGGCACCTTTCCCGACACACTGAGAAATGTTTGTGTCTTTCTTAGTTTTGAAAATTTAATTTTAAAATGAAATCAAGTAAGTTTAAGAATTCGTTTTTCAGTTAATAAAAATGAAAATTTTACTTTTAAAAATGTCAAAAAATGTAACAGGAATTCCATACAAAGAAAACAGAAATTTGATAGGATTGTTTATAATAATCTCATATCAAGTTCCTTTATCAACTTCCTAATAACTACTGTAATTGATTAAACTAATTCATAAAGTATTATACTGTGACGGACTACAGTTAAAGGGTTTCACAACGTAGGAGATGCCAGGATTATTTCATTACAAAGTACTTCAATTTTAATTGGATTTTCAAAACTTCTTGAGAGTGAAAACTAAATCAAATTAGGTTTTGTCAGTTGACAGACGGAGACATTTTGAATTAAAACAGCATCTCTCAAAAAGATATCGTTGCCCAAAACAATATCAGAATAAAAATTTAATTCAATCGGATTTTTTCCCCAAATTTCTTTTCAAAATAAATTGCGTTTGGATCTGAAAACCACTTTTCAAGGGATTCATAATTTCAGAAATAACTGAGAGCCATAAAGTACAAGTAAAGGGAAGATGTGTTTTCTTTTTTTTAATGTGGCAAATGAAAATTATTTACCCTTTTAATATAAGTTCATTGATTTAGTCTATTTGTGACTTACATCATTTCCTTATAGGGCTAAAAAACAAAGTAAATAGTTTCAAGTTCACATCCTTCACATTACCTGCTTGAAAAACTCTCATGTTTGTCTCCTCCAAACATCACTCCATTCCAAATTTAAAAACTGTCCAGTTCATTTTCAGAGAAGTTATAATTTGGGCAACATCTGCTTGTTATTTTCGCAATAAAACTGCAGATGAAGAATTAAAGTCATCTCATAGAAGTGTGAATAAAAGAGCTGTTTGCTGCTCGGCTGCGGCCTGCTTGAAATCCGCTGAGTCAGGGCTGCAGCATCTGTGCAGGGAAGAGACTTCAGACAGTAAATACCCCAACACGGGACTTTTAAACCGTCTTTTGTTTTGTAATATTGGTATTCCAGACTGACAACGCCAAAGCAATCATTAGAAATCCTATAACTGACCACGATCACCTCAGTCTTGTCCGTTCACACCAGCATCCCGATAACACGGCACTCCTCATTAAACGCCTGATCCTTCTCTGTCGCGCCCGGGTCATTAAGCCAACCGCCACTTTATATCTTAAACCGACGCACGCCGCTGCGGGAAGGAATACGTATCTCTTTTCCAGTGTGACATCAGCTGCAGAGAGATGATGCAGACCGCCCATGTCCCATGATCCCCTGGGAGGATCTGATTGCAGGTTAAAGTTACCTCACAGTTCAGGAGAAAGCCAAAGTCCTCCTCGCTCGCTCGGTCGGCTTTCAGGTTGGAGCTGATGGGAGCAAGAGTTTGGAAATTTAAATTTGAACAATAAATTACGTTGTTAAAATAGTCAATTTGTTCAGATTTTTTTTAAAATGCATCAAGAGTAAATTATATTAGGGTGTGGAGGTCATTTTCAAACCAACTGGGGGAAGAAAGCCAGACGTGGATTGATGAATCCACAGGAGTGTCTCAAATTCCAGCCTCAGCGGGACATGCTGGCATCTTCTTTTTTTATAGAAAAAATGTATATATTGTATCGATGACCCATGAGTAGGGCTGCACCATATAAGAAAAAAATTGCAAGGTGTGATATTAGTAATCAATATTACGATGACAATTTAACTAGCAATACTTGAACAAATGGAAAAAAAAAAAAAAAATTCAACTCATCATATTTTATAATATTTTTTTCTGCAAATAGGAAAAATCTATAAGGTTCTTTCCCAAATATTATCATGAGTAATCTGTCAGAGAAGAAGGAGGGATGGTTTGTTGTTTTTCAAACCTGTGAGAAAAGTGGATGTTCTGCGTTGTTGAGTTTTAAACGTTATCAACCAGAGCTCAACATTGTCTGCTTGTTTATATGAATTCATTTACAACTGAAGTACAAAACTAATATAAATACTCAAGTCTGTTCAAATGTGTTAAAACATGAGTAAAAGTGCTGCTTTAATAATCTGGTCAAAATTTTAAGAAAATAAGAGTTTTATCTACAGTTTTCAAAATAAAAGCTCTTGATTTTTAGAAGCATCTGTTTTTTTTTTTGTATCACTCGAACAGGCAGGTGACAGGCAGAAATGGCCTGGAGATGACTAAGAATAACTCATCTTTAAAGCTATCTTTTAATTCAATAACAGCTGGGACTCCGAGTGCCAGATGTGACACAAGCTCGTATCGACAGATGAAAACAGCCTGTAAACGGCTGCGTCTCTTCCCGGTGGATATAACATATCTGTAATTGTATGTGCGGAGCGAGCGATGGAGAAAAGAGTCAATGTTGAGTTGAGTCTAATTAATCGCATTAGCAGTCATGCCTCATCTGTCATCCTCTCTTCAGGAGCAGGAAGGAAGTTAACCGAAGCCTACAAATCAAATGAGTGCTTCTCATTTGTTCCATAAATCAATCCAATTAGGCGCTGGAGTAAAACCACACTGACGTGCGCGTCAGGGGACACGGTTTCTGTCAGACTTTCAGCTTTTGTATATTTTATGAAATATGACACAAACAGTTTCTTCTAAGTTTCCTTATTTGGACTTTTTCTACATTTTACGAAAAGTTTAGTAGATGTTGAACAAGATTATTTACTCGGATAGTCATAAAAAAAGTTCTAATGAATTAATTCAACTTTTGTGTTGGTTTTGCCTATTTTATATTAGAAAATCTAAGTTTGTTTTTAATATTGTTTAGCCATTTACCAACAGTCATAGTGCTAATGTGTTTTCATATATCAATCAGGAAGTGAATATTCCATAAAATATAATGTTCAATTGTGAAATGAGGGTGATGTCCTACTGTCCTCTGTGGAAATACCTTTGAGCATTTACTGTGAGTCTTTTAGATCTAAATCTTAACTCACTTTTAGGTATGATTATGCCATATTTAGCCATGATTCTTGGACATACTTTCTGCAGGAGTTCAATAGAAATTCACCTGAGTTGTGTGGAGAACTGTTGGCGTGGAGTAAGCCTGTCCTCCTTTCCCATCATCTACACTATTTTCCACTCACGACCCCAGCCTAACATTACCAGAACAGCAAAGGTGATTAATATCCAGCCACACAGCTTGAGCCAGTATTTTTTTTGTCTGATTCCCAACAATTTGAATAAAGAAATACCCAGAATCATTGGGAGAATGCTATCACAACATGTTAAGAACACCAAAAACAGTTTTTATCAGAAAGGTACTTTTTTTCATCAGCTCGTCACGTGGTTCAGAACCCTGGACAGAGATCCCAGTCCTTCAGCTGTTCCTTTACCACAATTCACTGGTACTTGTGGAGAGGAAGGAACACAGCTCTCCCATGAGAGACGCCTTCTCACCATCCCTGGCCTCTGCTGCAGCCTGCACAGACTCCTGCTGAGTCTCCATTTACTGCTGCAGGGTCTGCACATGAGCTCATCCGAGCTCAGACCAAAATAAATAAATGAATAAATAATGGTTCACATGCAATGACAACGATGTGATCTTAAAAGAAAGAAAGAAAAAAAAAGTTAAACTTTTGCTTCTGTGGACTTTACTCTCACTAAAACCTACATGAGGCTCTTCTCACCGACTCCACGGTGCAGACATGAATCAAACAAACTTATATGCACCACCGAAGACACGAAAACGAGTTATTGTTGAGAGAAAAATATACAGAACAATGACATACCTAAAAGATATCCCGCTCCTACGTTCTTTGAATTTGTTAGTACATAGTCATATAGAGATCCAGATGGGAAGCTGCCTCCGTTCAGCTGCTGGCGAACTGAGGAGCCGCCAGATGGGGGTTGGTCCCCGAGCGATGGTCAAACTGCGCATGCTTAACCGGGGCAACTTCCGTGAACCTTCAAAAATAAATGCTTTGTGTCTCTTTTAATAATAATAATAATAATAATAATAATAATAATAATAATGTTCAAATGAAAACAATAATAGAATCAAACGTTTTTATATTAATTTAGATATAAAAATATAAATAAACAGACAAACAAATAAATAAATAAACCTGGTACATAGAATGACTATGCATTTGACTTTTTTAACCCTTGATCGATCAGTCCTTACAAATAGTGTCATCAGTATGAAAACAAAGAGAAAATGGTCACAAATCTAATCTTAAAATGATAAAGAGAAAATATGGTGTATTATTATAATTACAAGTTTGGTAATCTACACATAATTTAATATTTTGCAGCATCAGCAGTTCCTGTAACAACCACTATAAAAACTAAGAAATTGGAAAGGCTAGACAGCCTTAAAAAAAAAAAAGAAAAAAAAAAAGAACAGCTTTCTTCAAATAGTGAATTACAGGTAGCCATTCTTGTAGACTTTGCCAATATTTAAGTAATTGCATGTTTCTTTTCATTTAGTTCTAATCTGCGAATCAAAACATCCCAAATTTATTTAATTTAATTTAATTTTTTTATTTCTCTGCAACGTTACATATTCAGAGAAAACCGCCACGCCAGCAGGGGGCGACATACTATAAAGCGCTCATTTGGGTGAAATGGAACATAGCGAACAAATGTCGTTCTTTCCGGCTCCGGTCCCTTCACAAGTGTAAAGGTAAAGAGAAGCCCGGCGAAAAAGAATCCCATAAAATCCTTACCATCTATTGTCCTTTAAATTATTTTAACGTATTTTCTGACTTTTACCACAATTAAGTTAAAGTTTATGGTCAAATTTTTCTTCTAAGTAGCTTATAATCATAGATAAAGCATACAGAAGTGTGGAAGTAATCAGGCTAAATGCTATCACGAACGGCTGCCATTTTTCTAATTTTCTTATCTCTTTTCTGTATTTATTGTAGCGTTTAAAATTTTATATCAATATTTACTGTTTTCTAAATTTAATGACACAAAAAGTTGTATTTAAAGCTAAGTTATAAATCATATTTTAAGCGTTGTGCTAGAAATGCACGCTAGCTAGCTTTGTGCTAACAGGGAGTTTTAATAAATGTAAGTCACCGTCTGAAATGTTTCCTTAGATGCTGATGCCCAAGAAGAACCGCATTGCTATCTACGAGCTCCTCTTTAAAGAGGGAGTCATGGTGGCCAAGAAGGATGTCCACCTGGCCAAGCATCCAGAGCTTGCTGACAAGAATGTGCCCAACCTTCATGTGATGAAAGCGATGCAGGTTAGATGGCAAGAGATTTCGAAATATTTGTCTACTTTGAACATGAAGACAAATTTCAATTATGTTGTGTGTGCTCTTGCTCTACATTTTTAGTCAATACTGGTATAATTTATTCTAAAATGGATTCAAATCAGTGAGGTCACGTGAAATTAGTGGGGTAGATTTATCCCTGATGTTATTCACAAGTCCAGCACTAAAAGTGATGGGCATTAATGTTGGACATATGTAATACATGCATCCAAAATCCACATTGCTGCATTGTTTGCACTTATTTCGAGTATGTCCAATACTACATTTTGTATGTATTTAAAGTTAAACTTGAAGTTCCATTAGCTGTCATGCATTTCCCCCCTCTTTAATAAATGCCTTGCATGGTTTGTGCACTAATGCAATGTCTGTTAATGTATACATTTTTTAAAGCGATGAGTTTTAAAAGTTTGAAGATAACATTTTGTCATTGTAGCTAATTTTTTTTGTTTGGTTGTTTCTCATCTTTTTTTTTTTTTCTTTCTTTCAGTCCTTGAAGTCTTGTGGGTATGTCAAGGAGCAATTTGCATGGCGTCATTTTTACTGGTACCTCACCAATGAGGGGATCCAGTACTTGAGGGACTTCCTCCACCTTCCCCCTGAGATTGTTCCTGCCACTCTGCGCCGCCAGACCCGACCCGAGACCGCAAGGCCGAGGCCCAAGGGTAGGGCACCAATACATAACATTCATACAAAACAAAGTTGTCATCATTCAGGATCTCATTTGTAGCCGTCATATTAATGTTAGTCAATGCTCTGTTGATAAAACCAGCAAAACACATCAGAAAAGGACACATTTATTCTATTTCTCTGACTCCTTTGTGCTGCACAAGTTGCATTTATTTATTTATGCTACTACTTTATGTAAAGTCAACAATCCACTTTGTGTAATCTAGTCATACTTGTCATAAGACTTTAACAAGAACTTTAAGTGTGTCTAACTAAGGTAGTATTAATGCTTTAAACAAATAACATCACCATTCTAAGAGTCACAGTATGAAACACCTAAATCTCAGTTTGAAAGCCCACTGCTGCATTTATGACCTTTGTCGGTAGTTGCCTATTAATTTATATTTTCTGTATATCTATGTGTTTACATTTGTTGTGAGATGTGGATCCAATACTAGATTTTCAGATATTCTTTCATTCTTTGAACAACTTAAGATATGATATTACATTACTAAGTTTGTAAAGAAGTAACTTTTAAAAAGCATCAGAAGTCAAACTTTCAATTGTTTGTAGTTTACTCATAACTGATTATCATAACTTAGAACTATGAACTAATTAAAAACTAGGATATGAAAATCTTTTTTTTTTTTTTTCCCTTCTCAGTCTTTTAAATATTCAGATCACCAACATAGTGCAACCTGTACACATAAATGTTGTCTCTGTCAGTGTTTTTATTAGTCCAAGAAGTCTTTCTGTAGATGAGCCTCTTAAGAAACCTCTGTGACCACTTCTTAATAAACTCCCTAAATCCCATGTAGTGACTTTAACTGAACCTTCTGGTCTTAAAGTTGAATGAATTATAAATGAAACAATGTAGAACATCTTCTTTAATCTTTTTATTAGAAAGTAAAATGAGCTTGATCTGAAGGGTTTGTTGCTCTTGTTACCTCAGGAATGGAAGGAGAGAGACCTGCCCGACTTAACCGTGGAGAGGCTGACAGAGATGCCTACAGGCGATCTGCTGCTCCCCGTAAGTACACTTGCTAGCCCTGATGACATTAGGTGCTGGATTGAAATATGGACTTCATGATTTTTCAAACACAGGTTTAAAAAGAATCATGATGTACAATCTTGGAAAACTCATGCAAACTCCTGCCAAGACATAGGTATTCTACTCGTAATCAACATGTTTCTTTCATACAAGTGTTCACCATGGTCTCATGGAAGGAATTCCCTTTTATAGCATTGGTGCAGATCCTGAACACTTGTGAGACGAGAAATATAAACTGAATACAATACTTGTGACTTGTCTGGAGTTTTACAATACTTTTTATTAATTTTGTGTATTTTTTTTTTTAAATAACTGTACTTAATGTTTCTTGTCTATTGAATTATAGTAGTTACACATGTTTTATTTACTTATTCAGGCATAAATCACTTGAATATTGCCTCATATTTCATCATGTCAGATTTAAAAATAAAAACTCAACTTTCATGTATAAGCAAATCTATTTCATGGAATAATTACAGTTGAAGCATTAGTTCGGTCATTGGTTTAATTTATTATTTTTTTTAAAAGCTGGTGCTGACAAGAAAGCAGAGGCTGGTGCTGGGTCTGCTACAGAATTCCACTTTGTAAGTACTTTAAGTCATTATAAAGTGAAAGTGATGATCTTGACTACTGTATGTCTCCTATAAGTTTGATAAAATGTGGCAAAAACTTTTTAAGTTGTTGGTGTAAAACCTTTTCTACCTGCAGAGCATTGATGAAATGTTTCTATTTTGCAGAGAGGTGGTTTCGGACGCGGCAGAGGACAGCAGCCTCAGTAAATGTCATTTTCTGTACAATAAAGAAAATCTACAACAATTCCTGGCTGTGCATTGTTGGGATTCTTTGTACTCTGTGACTTAAATTGATGGAGCTTAATTTGATCATTTCAAAGTAATCTCTGTAAGAAGATAAAGTTGCCTTTAATTTAAAAATCTTTACAAGGCAGTGTTTTTTAAATGAGTGCAGTCTGAATAACTGAATTACACACACACATTCCCTGCTTCTTGGTAGCAATAAACACAAATGAAGATGCCAGACTAAAAGTGAAATACTGGTGTTTATTTGTTGGCACATTTATATTACAATCTTTAGTCTTCTTGCACTGGTTTTATTACAGTCCCAAGAAAGGAAAATAATATTCCAGTAACACAAAATCCTTGGAGAATACAAGTTCTGTTACTTCAAGGCTGAGGTCAACAGCTAGAAGTGCACGCGCATCAACGTTGTAGCTGAATGATCTAGTCTTCATATTCACTTGCAGTCATACAGCTGATGAAAGAATTACAAACTTCATTTTCCGAGAGATGTGGTTCTGATAGAAAACTTTGGCCAGAAGATGGGGTCGGTAAACTGACATAACAAACTAATCCTTCATCATTGGTTAAAGTCTGCTTGAAAAAAGAAAATTAAATGAAGCCTTTTATGGAGATGAGAAATGAGGGGAAAGGTTTGAAACATGGTAGCTCCACATAAAGTTGAGAGTAGTCTTTTACTGACAAATGCTCCAGTACTTGCTCTTGCTACAAGGATGCAGTGTTAGCCATTTTCAAGTCATTAGCTTGTTAACAACCGCTGTAAGAATTGAGCCAAAAAAATGCAAGTGGTTATTAATAATTACATTGCTGGCTGTTAGTTATGGAAACCTCACATTCATTTTGACAGAACCTGTCATGCACATTGTTATTAGTGGAGAAAAATTTGGTAAAGATCAATTACTTTGGGGTTACATTTCATTTTGTGAACAGGAATCCTAATCAGCACATTATCAGGTGGTGGGATATCATAAAGCCAAACTTTGACCCCCACACCTTTCAGAGGCAGCTCAGACCGGATGAGACTTTTGACCCGTGCTGTATGGAGAAAATTTTAATTCAACATAAAATCCCCTATCAAAGTGTACTTAGAAAACAGCAGGTGGTGGTTATACAACTCGCCTCTACTGTCTCCAAAAATAAAAAAAATCCTTTATTTTCAAAGTAATATTTTGATTTGGTGGTGAAATAATAGAAACTTTTCCTGTAAAGGGTTTCTATATTTCTAAATCTCTGGAGTTTCTGTGCATATTTCCTAAAGTGTAACCTTTGCTGTACATGACCAACAGAAAAAAAAAAAAAAACTTCAAATAATTTAACATTCTGCCTCAAAGATCCTCAGCAGGGAGCATATAGACATTTAGCTGTAGTTTGTGTGGAACTCAATCAACTTTATGCAGACATTTGCTATTTTCTAGTCGTTTGTTCTGCTCTACTAGTTTCAATTCTTTTTTTTCCTAGGCTGGAGTACAGCACACAAACAAATCAAGCAACCAGATAACTGTTGCGAAAATTACAAAAACAAGTGCACTTCTCCAGAATAAATGTTTTGTTATGTTTGTTTGTTTTTCAAATTAATGATTTGTTATAATTGATGCAACAGAAGTGTGCTTTGCATTTTAAAGATCTTTTTTTTTTTTAAACCAGAAACACATCTGAAATATTTTAAAACATGTTAAATCAAAGTTTATCATTTATATCAAATGATAAAAGATTAGCCAAGCAAATTAATTTTTGTTATTAATATTTCCAGTTTTTCTAAACCTTAAAGGGTTTTAGTGAATCTATTTTTTTACATCAATTTACCAATTTTTTTTGCCTTAAATATCAAAAGCTTTCTGTGTGATTAAATCTGATTCAGATTATGCAAATACATGTATTCAAATTTAAGATCAAATTCATTCAAAAATTTGGATTTGAACAGAAAACCACGGCACATTTTATAAGAGCTTTTGGGGGAAAAAAAGAAAAAGAAATCCCATACAAGAAACTTAATTGAAAATTAAGATAGGGAGCTTTCTAATTTATTAGAAAAAAATGATCAAGGATTTGTGCTTTACTCCACAATTTAACTAAAAACAAGAGGAATCCCCAACTTATCAGATGAATTTTCTTTATAAATAGGCTACTTGATCTCACCCATAACCACATTCTTTTTTTTCCAGCTTTACTTGTTTGTGATCTACCTCACACCGTTGTTTCCTTCCAGCAGTTCAAAAACCATCCAAACAGTTCAGCCTCAGATGTAGCGCTCACAGATGCGTAAGAGGTGTTTTGTCATTTGAACTCTCACTTTTGATCTATACAGAAATAAACAATTTACAATAAAAACCTCTTACATGCTATCTACAGCGCCTCCAGTTTCACAGTATTGAGCCAACCGACCCACAACACGCCGAGGCCAATGGATGGAGCTCAGCTAAAGAGACTTTTGCCATACGTTAGAATACAAATTAACAAAAAAAAAAAAGTATCCAAAAGCATTTTACAAGTTAAAAACAAGCTGTCAAACTGTACAAGGCTTGTTCTGCATCTTGCCAAAGACAGCGTTAAAGAGCCATTACTTTCAAAGTCAAGCAGGTGTTCTGACAGTTTTGGAGAGGATGCTGGGTAAATCCAAAAAGATGAAGATTTATAAAAAAAAAAAAAAAAAAAATTGTATTATAACGCGCCCCTTAAAACAATAAATGTGTTATGTTATGAACACAATGTAAACAATTGCTTTTAACCAAACTGAATGTGAGGAGTAAAATATGGACATGGGTTTTAAATAACTTAAAGTGATATGTACGCCATTATCAAAGTTCTTAAATCTACTTTTGCCACCTCAGTATGTGGAGGAAGACTTTGTAGTCACAAGAACGCATAAAAATAAAAAAAAAGATTAAAAGGAGGTAAAAAAAAAACAAAAAAAAACATTGAGGATTAAGATGGTTCTTTTTTTTTTAAATAGAATGTCGACATTCTTTTACTCTGTACAATGTATTGAATATGCTAAGAAGTGAAACCTGTAGTGCTTGGCTGGCTTCCCAATGAAGAGAAACAGTAGACACTTAAAAGGCTACTGGAGTTAGGAAAAATGCTGAAAGGTTCTATCATTCCGATTGAAAAGACATCAACTACATTACGGAGAAGAAAGAAAGAAAAAAAAATTTACCACGAGTCTGTTGTACAGTCATTATCAGGTCATTCGAGTGCAAGAGACACAACATAACAGTGCTCATGCAAGACACTTTCCATGATTCTGTTCAGATGCAGACAATATTTCCTATCCTTTTCAAAGGGAGGGCACATTCATTCACAGAAAAAAAAAAAAATAGTATGGAGAAGACATTAAAAAGACCACCAAATAGCCTTTGCTTGAACACTAAGTTTACACTTTACAATACAACAGTAAAAAGTAGTTCTTGCATTCAATAAACACCACACTAAGGGCACATAAGGAGAAGGGATTTGAGGGCACACTTCATGCAGTTGTCAGTAAAAATTGAAATGAAAAAAAAATGAAGAGGGTTCCAAAATTACATTTAGATTTACAAAGTGTTTTAGACTATTTACCCAACACTTGTCATCAAGTCTGTGCCAAAGTCCTGGCACAAATGAGTTGGCAAGGCAAACCATGTTATTGAGACAGAAGAAATAGGAGCGAGATAGAAAAAGAGAGAAGAAAAAAGACGTGACACACGTAAGAGCGCAAGTGGTGGCAAAAGCTCCTTGGGTTTGAGAATGATGGTTTTTAGTTATCTGATACCCGAGACTGAGCTCTGATTGATGCTGTAAGTGGGTGAAAGGTCCCCACCTATCGTGGTCACCAATGGTGTTCCATTACTGGTCAGGCAACTCTCCTGGAGAGCCTTAAAGTAGGTGGCCTGCACGGGCTTGTGACACTGCAACACTTGTATGGCATCATTTATTTTAAACCATTCCCTTTTTCTGCCTGTTGATAGAACAGAGACACATTGGGGAGTTAGGTCAACACAACCAAAGGAGGGGGAAAGAAACTACAACAAGAAAAGTAAGTGTTCAGTGGAAGTGGAGCTAACTATGATCAACATTAAAAAAACTGTGGGTAAAAAAATGATGAGAAAATAAAGGACTTCCCGATCAGGTTTTTTTGGGCTTGAACTCTCATCCATCAATTTATAAATGTGAGTAATCTGAATTAAATAAAGGCTAATTAAGTAATCCTTACTTCAAAAATTGTTATTTTATTTTGTTTTTCTTTTATTTTTTTTGTTGTTTTTCTCCCTTTTGTCCTCAGCAGTCTTACACTGCTGGGTTTTGTTATTTTAGTTTGGAATTGGACCTTGGTAGTCTTAGTTTGTAAGCTTTGTTTATTAGTTTTCTTTAGGTAGTCATTAAGCCATCAGCAGAGAGTTGCTGACTCTGCTGTCGACATGGCTGGGTCAGCAGTCTCCCTGACTTATTTTATGTTTGGCCAAGGAGCCACGATGGAGAGATAAAAGAGCCACATGTGGCTCTGGAGCTGTAGGTTGCAGACCCCTGATGCAAGTCATAATTAGTCATGTGAGAAACTTTAGTGACTTTAGCTTTAATATCTTGAGAACTATTGAGCATTTTTAACCAAATGTGATTCATATCTTCATTTAAAATTCTTAAAAATTAATGATGACTTTGTTTATGAATATGATGAGTATTCATGATTAATAGCATTCGAAAAATTACACTTTTTCAAAAAGGTTTTTAACACTTTAACTTCTAAAGCCATCACATTTTTGGTTATGTTACCATAGTAGTTATTTTTCTTAACTTTTATTTCTCTGTCAGAAAAATAAAAAAAAAAGCATATCAAAGAACAGCTCGGGTCCTGATTGGTTAACTCGTGGAGATAGCACTAAGTAGCTGCTGCGTAGCCATGTGTCTGTCGGCAGCAAGCAAAATTAAGACTTTTTTTCTGTTGAAATGTATTTGTAGGCTGTTGCTTGAATTAAAACAAACTAAGAGAGACGCTTGCTGTCAGTTGCATATTTTTAAGAGTTATTGAGCATCTCGCTAGCTTGACTGAACTGTTTTTGTTAGTTTCCTGCTTGAGCTGTTGCTGTACTCTGCTGCACCTTCTAGTAATAACACGTTGTGATCTGTTCATTACATGCAGACTTCTATAAGAGTATTAATCCAGAATAATAAGAAGCTTGAAATATAAAATGCTGGTAATAGTAGGAATAAATTAAATATCTGATACTGTTTGGGAGACAACATTCAATACCAATTGATTCATCAATCACGTGATCTAGCCCAATTTTTTATCATGTGATCGGATCGGGAAATCCCAAGTAAAAATCTCTTTACAACAGTTTAACTTGGATGTAGAATATGACGAATGAATTTAGCATGCAACTGACAGAGAAACTATGTTTGCATTACAGTTGTGCCTTATTTGTTGTAGAACTTGCATTCTGAAAATAAACTGCAGTAAGTAGGGGTGTAACGGATCACAAAACTCACGATTCGGATCGTGTCACGGTTCGGATCGTGTCAAAGCTATAAAAACTTTCACAACATACTGTACATTATTATCAGACAGATTGTTTCTTTTTCACTCTTTTCTATCCTATGTAAACTCTCAAACAATTGTAGAAAAAAAGTCCAATGATATAAAAAGAAAACAACGATCTAACTCCAATTGAAGATCTCTGTAAATTTGGGAAACTAAATGATTTCTGTACAGGAGAGATGGCAAGGAGGAGATTGAATGACAAGAGCCAATCAGGACACAAACAAAACTTGTACTAAAAACAGTTTGTGAAACGGCAAGACTGCAGAAGGCAAACTGCAATAGTGAGGGACCACTGTATTCCAATTTTGGTAGAAAATAACCAACGCTCTTACCGATGTTCACTGAGTCCTCCCAGTCTTCCAGCACTTCTGTTACAATAAGAACATAGACATAGGTTCTGTGTTTTCTTTCCCGGTTCTGAGAAAGAAACAAAATACCAGAGTGAGGTAACGTTTCAAAAACATTTACAAAAACAAGGCAATGACGGTGGCTTACTTCAAATATTCCAACTAAGCGACCCAAAGTCCCCTTCACACCAGCCTGTTAAGACAAACAGAAGAACAAAGAAATTATACCACAACCACAGTCAAAACACACAATTTGAAAAAACGTATGATTTCTCTGGGGCTGTGCAAATTATGGCTTTGCGATAGACAGGCGACCTGTAAAGGGTGTACCCCACATTCGCCCAACTCCAGTTGGGATAGACTCCAGAAGCCCTGTGATTCAGGGGATTCGGAGAATGGATTGAGAGATGTACAAAATGTACAAAAACATTAACCTATAAAAGCCCAACTATAGACACTACATGCCATCCATGTCACTTGTTGCAGTGTATTTTTGATTTGTTGCAATTAAAAGTCATGGTTCTCTTCAAATTCTAGGTTGTTTTTAAATTTGCCTAAACTGAACAAAAAAAAAAAAAAGATGAAGGGTTGGTTCAAGGACAGAAAACAGGTTCGACTTCAAGGCCAAACAAGTTATAATTTGATTTTCAGATGGCTAAAAGTCAGACACTGAACTCAGAAATCCTTCAAGAGGGTCAAGAAAAAAACTGACTCCAAAATAGATAAAGGTTAGAAAAAGTAAGCCCAGAGTGCAAAGCAGGACATTTTTTCTACATAGAAAGAAATGTTTCAAAATACTTTAACTTTAGTATAACATCTTAACATAATGTTATTGTTGAATTTAGCACAAATCAGTTAAAACACTTTTTCAAAACAAATTGTCAAAGTTTTGTTATAAATAAAAATTTGATTTAAAAAATACTTCCTAAAATCTGCACCTGGATTCAAGGGTGCAATGTGTCCTTCAGACAAAACCACACAAAATACATACATATACAGAAAACTACAAACTGACGACACTTGATTTGTTTCAGCATTAGTCTATGATTGTTATTAAAAATAATAACTAGTAAATTAGGCGAAGTACAGCTGTTGCTGTCACACAAACAGTAACAGGTAATAGAGTCCCACAAGTGCCACACAGGCTCATGTTAAAAGGTCAGAAAAAGAAACAGAATTTCCCCTTCACTGTCAGTTATAATTACTCTTCACAGCTATGCAAATACCACAAGGTTACCAACAAGAAATAATAATGTGTCTCATTGTTTGGTACCCTTTAGAAAGTTCTGATACCAAAAAATATCCTAGACGTCAGCTCCCAGGTGAATAGTTCACAAGTTTAAAAAAAAGAGCAAAGCCACTTGCTGACATCTTTGAAGCTGCTCCTTCAGGCTTCAGTTTCACTCTATAAATAAATGTTGACTCCCTTTACTATGCCTTGGACTCAGTATTGCACTCTTTAGGCAGCAAACCAAATAATAAAAACTAAAAATGAGAGGAAAAAAAAAACACAGACAAAAACACGAAAAACTTGTAGACTTAAATCCCAAATCAACTTTTGTTTCCATCTGTTTATTTTTCCACCACTTCACTCATTGGTGCAACTGTAGACTTAGTAAAACTAATCCAAGAGGATGATGGACAGAGCTAAAGTAACATTAAAAGTTATGCAACGCTGTGCCATGCCTTCACACATCAGGGTTAGGATGTATCACTAACACTAGGATAAGCTCATGCAAGGATGAGATAAACTGACAAAAGAATCTTGTGCAATCTCTGGCCTCCTCCTGAGCGCCGTGTTCTCTCCCCCCTCCCTGGCAATGCCCCAAGCCAATAAGCACAAGAAATCACTCACTGCTCATATGGTAATCTGAACAGGCTCACCAGGATTAGAATACACGCTGGTGTGCTACCATCTACTAGGAGGCTTAGAAGGCCAGAATCTATGATGTATAGAGCATCAATTGAGGTAGACGCATGCATCATTTTTTTAGTACCACAAACCTTGATTGTGATATGACATTGAGATAGAAAAGCCCACCACAGGCAAAGGTGGGTCATTAAAAAACATAACCAAAAAAAAAAAAAGTAGTAGAAGTCAAATTAGGCATTTGTATGATCAAAAGATCTCTAACAGCAAGAAGTCTTAATATAGGGTAGCATTCAGGGTTAATATATTTTCATGACTCGGTCCAAATTTGAAGGGATGGTTAGAGTGTATCCTGTAGCACAACCTGATTCCAGCAGGGACCTAGATTTTGATTTTCATAGATTTTCAAAGCCATTAATTGGCTTTAAACAAATGGTTTCAATTACACAACAGAAAATTACTGTTGTGATCAAAAAGATAAAGCTGCAAAGCGGCTATCATCCCAGAAAACCCTGTGACAGGAATATATCTGATTTGACAAGAACTGATCAGATATGGAAGTCCATAGTTCTTTGACATACTTGTGTGTTTGAGCTGCATTACCCAGCTGGTGGATGGCCAGCATTCAACCTGAGTGACGTTTTTGGACAGTAAATTTAGGAGAAATCTGATCTGGTTTTGGTACAGAGTACCAATATTATTCATAGATCAGATTATGGACTATTGTCATCTACCACCAAATGAGTCCATCAACTATAGTTCCTTACAATCAAAAGCATCCATTCATAAAACCCTCATTTTATTTCTAAACCTTTTTCCTTTTAGCCAATATGAATGTTACAGGTTTAGTTTATTACATAATGTTATGAGTAACAATAGTTACATTTTCCTTATACATGGAAGTTTTGACAATGTTTTTAATCCCTTGTTTTTTTTTAGGAAACACTTCACTGTATAACTGCTTGGTGGCTTGTTACAAAATAAAGTCAATTTCTATTCATTTTAAATGAAAAAAGCTTGACTACAGAAATTAAGATACTTCAACTACAACTAATTTGTACCCACTTCTTAAGATCAAATAAATGTTAAGGATAATTGCTCTTCAAGTATGTGTTGATTGTTTTTTTTTCCTGATTATAAATCAGCTGAAGTGACCGTTGGACTGGCATGTGACCATCCAATCCTGAGCTTTAGAACGACCTCAGAGGCCAAGGAAGTGTTTCTCCAACAAATGAGCTCATTCTTGGAAAGGAATGGGTTTTATTATGTCATTATCTGGTGACCACAAAACTCAAAAACTTTCTTCAGTTAAAGGGCCATGTGATTACATACCATTTCTTGTACTCAGTCTGTAATCTTCACTTTTTTGTATCATTGTATATTAGAGTTCAATAATGACAAAATGGATTGTCTCTGCTTGACACATAAAAGCCGTGTGAAAGTTATAGGCTTTTGGTTGATTAAAAAAAGATTCAAAATTGTATTTGGAAGCATGTAATCCTGTCTAGATTATGATTCCACAGTACCAGAATTAAGAGAAAAATAGTACAAAGCAATGATGAAATGTTGGGTAATGAGAGAACCAAAAAGCATCTCAGTTATATCATTATTTTAGAAAGTAAAGAGACTGAAAAAAGGAAACATGTAAATTTATTGGCAATTCCTTTGAGATAAATATCCAACTGGGGTGTTTTGACTGAGTTCTCACTGTCTAGCAAGTCCTTCCCAACTTTATCAATTCATTCATCTTTGGCTAAAAGCTGTGATTTTTGTACGAATATAAAACAAATCAGCCTTATGCCACAGTAAACTGGTTCATCTCAATCGACAATATTGTGAAATATGACAGCGTCCACAGCTACCCGGCTGTCTCCATCTACATCCTTAGAAATAATATGACTCCACTGACAAAGTGCTTTCTAAGAGTGAGGCAGTCTGTTTGACTGAGTCTGAGTGTTATATACAGCTATGATTTAATGGAAATGTAACACCATCCTTATCTAAGCCTATTCTCAAACTACTTTTCCATGCTGCTAAAAAAATATTTCAAGTCTGAGAGAGACGCACAGTCTGGTGGACAGCACTTTATGTTAACATACCTTTGAAAGCAACCAACAAAAAAACATTTCATAATGTAAACTTGGAGATGATCTTAGCATTATGTGTTGGCATTTTTTTTTTTTTTACAGAACCCACCTCTTCACAAACTTCTCGAGCAGCAGCAACATTGGGCTCCTCCTCGGGCTCCATTCCTCCCCCAGGAACTATCCATTTGTCAGGATGTCGACTACTACTCACTAGCAGCACCTGAAATGAATCCCACAGGACTGTTTAGGTACAAATGATTAGAAAAATCAATCCACTCACTAATTGTGTCAGTTATCACAGAAAAAAGAAATGGCAAAGCGCTGCTGATAAGGTTATTGAATGTCTATAAAGATATCCCTCTGGGCTAATTTTATTGGGTTCATTTTGTTCATAGTTAAGAAGAGCTCTAGGAGTTTTTCCTCGCTAGCCCCAGATAAAATACAGATTGGTTTTGTTTACTTCTTTTCTAGAAGTCAGCAGCTGTGGCAGAGCATAAACCAGATATGCTAGATTTCCAAAAAGCCTTGATAATGACAGACTCGCATCTTATCAAACAGCATTTCCTCTTTACAATCAAATCTCTGCCGTGGTAAAGATTGAATTTAATTGAACAGTTAAACTCTACAAAAAGCTTAAACATGGCAGAAACGATAACGTGTGGGCGCAACATTTACAAATCACTAATAGAAAAAAAGACAACACTTTTCATGTTTATAACCCAATTCAAACTTACTAACACCAACATATTCATTTGAAAATGACATTACAGTCGCGAGAGTAGGGGCGCCTACTTGCGATAATGCTAATTTTCTTTGAAACCTTCCAAAATTGACTAATATTTTATATCTATACTTAATAGGAATGCGTTTTTTGTCCTTTTGACTGCAACCAAACCACTAAATTTGAAGGCAGTATATTGAGCTGTGGTCTCTCCCCGACAGCAGGCTGTGAAATAACACCAATATGGTTTGCTAGCAAGCTAACGGTACCGCCATGGGTACCGCTATAACATGTAGCACGAGCAAGCAGCTAACGGCAGCACTAGCGTGCTAACAGGGTTGCTAATGCAAAGCACTAAGCTGAAACCCCGAGTCTTTCTGTCTGTACACAAGCTAAAGAGCCTTACATAACATTCTAGGTTGGTACAAGCGAACAGACTAGAAATATAAAGTATAATCTTTGAAGACATGACGGCAACCAGGTAGCCTAGTCAGTATTTTTCCCACCAGCCTTCCAAACGCGTCTGTTTTCATAAATATAAAGATTTACGGACACATAAATTCCCAAACCCCATGTCGGCTAATGCTAGCTTGGGCCTTCAAGTGGCAACATCCCCGGACTTACCTCCTCCTCCGCCTCGCTCCTGAAGCACAGACAGGCGGCCCGCTTTTTGTAGCCATCCCCGTCGTACGTCCGGGTTTGGTTGGACTTAAGCTTCATCATTTTGCGGGCACTAAAGTTCAAAAGTACAGCTCAGTTTACCTCTTTCAAGGATGATGATTGTAGACGCAAAGTACTCCTCAGGGGAAACTCGGCGTTTTACTTAAAAGAAATAACTTCTTCTTCGCTTCATTTTCACAAACCTAGGCACATCTACGGCACGGTCGCCATTACAAGAAGCAGTTACGCCAATGACGTATTTTTAAGGCATGGCAGCACAACGAGCGTAAGTAGATTCCTTATGTGAGGTTGAAGAATGGGAGCGGCGACGAAAGAGGCCGAAACGAAACACCACCACGCTCCGACTGGAGTGAGCCGGTAAACTGGCGGCTCTGGCTCCCAACCATCCGGGGAAATTCACTTGTTTGAGTCCGTTCTAAGTTTTTTTTTCTCTTCTCTATTTAAATAAGTAACTGGCATTTTACTTTTTTTTATAAGGTAAATAAGCAGCCCCAATATTTGATAAAATAAACACGTTAAGAAGCTGTTTCAGCACTGCAGGTAATGGACAGCGCCAGAGTAATAATAATAATAATAACAATTAATAAAAATAATTTTTAAAATTTAAGAATAGTGCTTTAATCAGTTTAGGCAATCTTTTTTGTGTTCAATGCAATAATAATTTATGAATATAAATTAATATTGCTGACATTTTTAATGTCTCGAGGCACAGAAACATTTGACATTGAAAATAAATCCCAAATTTGACACTCTTCATTAAAAGGAATTTTCTTTTCTTTGAAGTTCCCCTTCTTCCTATTCTTCTTCCTATTCTTCTTCTTGCAGTTCATGTCAGCAGGAAGCAAAAAATTGCAGGTGAACAGATTGCTGATGTGGTTTTAGTTCTACGCAACAATATCCACTCCAGGCTGAAGCTGGAATTTTCCTTCTTCCGACTGTCTAATCGTTTATCCTGTTTTAAAATATTTTGGTGCTTTAAGGGTGTTCTCTGTTCTGTGTGTGTGATGGTGAGCTGTGTTTTGCTGCTTTTTTGAGTGTTTAAATCCACGTGTCCCTGTTTTATATGATCTATGGTTAAACTGATGTTTTAAAAATAACAACAAAAAAAAAAAAAACTTTTTAAAATAAGATTATCCTTTTTTTTCTCCCCAAAAACAAAAACCAGTGTTGTTTTCTTAAGACAGATTATTTTTTGATCACCGACTTTTGTATAAATAAATAATAAATAAATAATTAATGATACTACTATTTTTTTCCCACAAAACAAATTCCAAAATGCTTAAAGATGTGTTGGTTGTAAAACATATTGTGCACAAATACTCTAATTCAATTTAAGTTATAAGCTTTTTTTTTTTTTTAAACATACAATGTGAAATTCAATTTGAATGTTCAGCTTTTCTTGCATTTTTTTGATTGACTCTACCCTAATTACTGTATCAGGTTGGAAAACAATATTGTTCTAAACTCCCCAAAAAATATAAAAATCAAAAGTTGACATGGTTGTTACACAGTATACCGTGTACACCAACCTCTAAATTTGGCTATACCGACTGATCATGTAATGACTTAAGCTGTATGCATAAAATTAAAACAGAATTGCATTAGATGCCCCAGGCTATAATCAAGCAGAAGGCAGCAAAAGCATATACATGTAACCAAACAAACTGTGTGTGAGTGTTTAAGTAAACATAAGTGGACATGTAGTTAAGTACAGGGGAAAAAAAAACTCATTTGCTCTAATTAAGCACGTTCAGCAATGTAGCTCCACAGCTCCATAACGCCATACAATAAAACAAGCATATTTCTTCTCTTTACACACCATTAATGGTTGTGGATATAAAAGATGAAACTTATAGAAATGATTTGTTTTCAAAGCTCTGGCAGCCCCATGACCCCAAAAGGGATACATCAGGTAATGAAGATGGATGAATAGATGAATGAATTTCCTTTTTTTGTTGCTGAAGCCCAGATGCAAACTTAACTCAATACAAAGAAAATCAAAACCTGGTGAGACACACTTGATGGGATTTTGTTACATAACCACACGTGTTACAAAAAAAACATCTCAAAACTTGCCACGAGAGGTTGAGAAATGTTTTCAGGCAAGAAAATGAAATCCCTTTCTTTTTTTCATCCCTTTCAGCCCCCTTTCTTTCAGACAAGTGAGACTGGACCTTAAACAATTAAACATCTCTGTGCAGGGTCAGTCAAGAGGCTGCACTTTTACTATCTACTGTTGCTACGGCAACCCTTTTCTTCCACAAGTCTTTTGTGAACCATTTGCTCAAAGGCATTTAGATTACTTTCCCTGCTCTGTCCAAGAGAGGGCGCTCAATACTTTCAGCCGTTTATCTGCCAATGAAGTATAGGTCAGGACAAAATGAGAATTAGATTTTAAAATAATTGACAGTGTCTTGACATTTTTAGTTGTTGTTTAATTTTAGACTGTGCTCATTTTAATTGTTGTGTTTCTATGATCCCCCTTTTTCGGTCTTTATATAGCCATAAAGTTTTAAAAATGGGCAAAAAAATGTGTTTTCTGTGGCTAAAAGAAACACCATTTGATGATGTAATCACACATTTTAAAAACTTTCAATAGTATTTTTTTTCTCTGAGAAAATGCTACTAATTATAATGAACCAGTTTTTTTCTTTTTTGCAATCCTTTGCATCATTCCAAATGAATGTGTTCTGGCTTTGAGAAAAAAAAGGGACAATATATGTTCATAAAAATACTTTGGGATTCATAAGAGCTGTGTTGTATTAGGCTGGTACAGCTTAATATAAAGTGAAGAATTCATTTTTGCTTTTAAATGAAACCAATGTTTCATTTCCAATGTTTCAAGAAGCATTTTTTGTTGAAACTCTGAGTTTTTGAACTCTGAATTTAGGAAAACGCTGAGTTTCCGGTTTCAGAAACTGACGTAACTTAAACTTAAAATGGGTTAAACTAAACCTGTTTTACAAAGTAGGTTGAGCTGAACCTGCTTCGTAAAACAAAGAGTTCTTAGTAAACAACTAACTCTGTGAACATAACGTGGTCTGGAGCAGGTTTTCTTCAGGAAACTCAGAGTTCCCTTCTTAAACTGAAGGATGTTCAAAGGCACTTCCTCATTAAAATTTTGAAAACATTCACATTAGAAACTGCACATTTCCACCAAAATGGCATGTCCATTCATAGAGGAGACGAGGAGGCTGGATTAATCCATAGGGAATATCATTTACGTCGTGAGAGGATTTTGAGGCCACGAGTCAATTGCCTGGTGCTTCCCAATTAATTTTTCCTTGAGCGATACCGTTTCCAGGGACTTGTTATTAATAATACAGAGTTTTCTTTTCCTCTTTTTAAACCCTTAACAAAAGAAATCTTTAAACCTTTAACACTTCAGATGTTTGTCAAAGCATCTGCCATGCTTGAAATAAATATTTTTCAGCTGATTTGTAACTGAAAACTCTGAGTTTGCAAACTTTGAATCACTGAACTCTAAGTTCAGGTTTGAACTCAGAATTTTGGTAAGCCAAAAAAAGTAACTTTTTAGACAAAATCTTGACATCAATCCGCTTACATGACTTTTTCCAAACGTCAAAATGGGAGTTGTTTAAAGCTTCAATAGTGGTAAAACATTTCTGTTTGACATTTGAACAGCAGAGAATAAAGAATAGCCATATAAATAATTGACTCCAGATCATAGCAAGCTTTTAGTACAAACTTTTTTCCAATTCTAACCACAAAAATCATCCAACAATTCACCACTTGTGCTTGTTTTGTCAGTTTTCCCTAAAACGTCTTTTTTTTCAACTGTCTTTCTAGCACTTGTAAGAGTAACATCTAAGCAGAGATCCCTCTGACCCCGTTCTCCCACAGGCACCTCCTTTAAGAATTGAGAGATGTCGTGTCTCCATTTAGTCCAACATTAGCCCCAAGGCCTCTTCTTTGTTGGGACGTTATCTTAACCGTCTCGTAGGAAGTGTCTTAAAAGGCATCCTGACCACAACCTTTTCAAAGAATGTTTGTGTTTTCTCCCAGTATGCACTTTCACAAAGTCTATAAAGAGGGGTTAATGTTAGGATTACTTTAACCCTGACTGAACTCTACTAATAGCCAGCCTTTTTTCATAGACAAGTCTGTCCCTGAGCCTGTCCTTCATACAGCTGTCATGTCTACTGTTTCAGGAGTTGCACGTCACAGTCCACGCCAGCACTGCTGCAGGACTGAGGCAGATGTCAGGCAGTCTACGCTGAAGTGATTCAGCAGGCCCACACCCGGTTTCCGCAAGGGTTGACCGCGTTCGCCTTTTGCACTGACTTTATGTCAAATCCAGATCTGAGCTCCTGACCCCCAGCCACAGGAGTGTCTGTCTCCCCTATCATTGTTACCTGGGAGCTGTGCTGCCAGCCTTCTGCCTGTCTTGCATTCAAAGCTAAACTCAGTAATTGGCTCATTCTCCTCTGAGATCCCATCTCTGTCACCTGCTGCCAGTTTAACTGTGCTTGTTTGGGGTAAGCCCCCATAGAAATAGTGTCATATGCCTGCCTGCTCCATGTTCAGGAACTTGGAAAAATGGATGTCAGTTCTGGTGTTGATTGAGCTTCAGTTATTACGTAGGAAAGCTACTGGAGTTTGGAGATACAGTGTCTGCCCCAGTTGTGAAATAGTTTTTTTTTTTTTTTTTAGCAAAATTGAGTCATTTTCTTTCCCATGCCTTTTAAAGTGATTTCCTCTCACTTAACTTGCATTCCCACATGCAGGATCTCCTGATATGTTCTCTCCCTCAGCTCACTTGTTTCCAGTTTGGAATCAGCCCACAGTCTCCCATTCTCCCAATGCTAATTTCCTAGACAGACTGTGTTAGCATGCCTTAGCTTGGTGTTAAAAATCTTTATTTTTGATTGTGTAATTTGTTGTCATCTTGTATATCAAGGTTCTCCATCTGTTTTATTTGTAAAATGCATTCAGTTTTTACTAAGTAAAGCCAACCTTTTCGCTTTTAGCTTTTCTTTTATACCAAGACTTTGTTAGCAATCAGTCACATCTCCCCTTTCTAATATGATTTATGCATCAATCACAACTTAAGCAGTAAAAAAATATCATTTTAAGATGGCAGTATAATTTATCAAACTTAAACTGCCCTCCAGAAAATTAAAAAACAAACTAACATTTTTTTAAATCCATGACTCACCCCATGTTTGCAGAAACTTTCTGTTTATTTTATAAGCACAAGGAGGATGTGCCAATCTGATTAAGTTAGTGAGTTCTATTCTATATTTAAATAAGGATTGTTGGGAACTAAACACAACGCTGTGCTAGCATTCACACAGCAGATAAGCAGATCTGTCACCACCAGAGTGTGGCAAAAGTAAATGAGCTGAGAAATTCGGCTTTAGTGCTGTATCTCATAATAGGACAGTCCCCGAGGATGCAGCACAACTAACTGCTACACAGCAGCTGACATTTGTTTAATAGAAGACTGCAAAGATATTGGAAGTATTAACCTTACCAGCACATTTTCCCCTTCAGGTAAATATGCACATTAATGACTAAATAAGCAGAAGATTGTGTTGCCTTACCCACGGCCAAAATAGATTTCGATTGGCTTCACAGAACATACTTTCTTTTTAATTTTATGTTTTTAACTTGTTCTGTCTATGTTGGAACCTTTGCTCAAAGGAATCAACAGCTTGATAAAATCCATAAGCACCACACTTTCATCAGAAACCTAAATTTATCATTGTGGGATAAATTTTTGGTTAACTAAGAGCAAATTTTTTTGTTAAAAAAACCCCCATCAATATCAAAGTTTCAACTGTTGTGGCAAACTTTTAAGATTTTGTACAAATTGTGTTTTATGAAATGAAGCAGAGTATTTTATAAAGCAGTGGTGGCACACTGGAATTAATTTTACTGAATATCCATATTGATGTTTTATATTTCCCTTTAATTTTGGTGCACCACAAATAAACTGTTTAGGTGCAGAAAGTTATTTTTCGTTCATGATGTGTTGTTTTTCTCACATTTATGTGTGTTTGTCATTTTTTCAATTATTCCAACACAACAAACGCAACATTTTTTGAAGTATTTTTCTCCTGAAAGATTTAAGCCAATTGGCCTTTAAAAAAGAAAAGAATTGAAAAAAAAATTGCCAATTTAAAAAAGAATGTTTTTGTCTAGTTACCATGTTCTAGCATCTGATTTGGCCCATCTGTCAAGTTTTAGAGCCCTTTGTGATTCACGAGTCAAAATGTTTGCCCACCCCTGGTATAAAGAGCTTGCTGTCAACATTAAAACGTGTTTAAAAGTTAGCTTACCAAGGGATGTAAACAAGTTAATGATACGACGATAATGATCCATAATGCATACAGAGTAATGCTAAAAGAGGAAAAATTGGTGAAGAAAATACTGAGATCTTTCTTTTCTGAAATCTATTTTTGTTCAAGCATCATTTTGTTTAAACTTGTGCTAAAAAATGTTCAGATTTTGTGCAGAGAATCCATTTAGTAAATGATAGTTTTTGCACACAGATGAATTTTATATTTGCTTTTTCAGCAAAAAAAAATATGCTTTCAATAAATCTTCTCTTCTTAATTAAACTCTGAAGGCAACTTTTTCTTGTCTTTTTATGTGCCTTCTGTGATTTCATGCGGCTCCTACAAACACCTTTCCACAGACCTTTTTTGCATCTCATTTGCTTTCCGTGTAAAAGTCAGAGTAGCTGAGGGAGAAATATGCAGAGGTCTCACAGGAACTATGAAACTCATTTATGCACAGGCACTAATTACAATCAGGCATGTCATAGGCATATAAAATTGTCCCTAATAGCAAAGGAAAGCATGATCGGTGTGTTTGATCAGGCCAAACAGAGAGTTAACGTTACTTTACAAATATAATATATGGACTTGCATGCTAATAAGTACATTTGCTTAAATATTAATCGAAATGAAACTTTGTAAATCGTATTTTTCACTTAAATTTATATTATCTTTAATGTTTAGAGCCACTAGAGACCGCCATCGTGCCAGTCATAAAGCTCAAATTTTTTGTCTCTCACAACAGTTATGACTTTAGAACTAAGGCGGTAAGATGTAAAAGCTAAAATCCATATAAAATAAGAGCACATTTATTAAATGTTAGTGTTATCTACTCAATATAAGCAGTACTGTCTGCATAGCCTTAATGCTTTACTTGTCTTGCCTATAGTTTCCTTTCATAATTTTTTTCTTTCATTTAAACAACAGGGCTCCTTTTGTTTACAGGTCATTTGCAGATCAAACATATTGATTTTCTGTGCCTGTACCACAGATTAAGTTTTCATAGTCAGCATAAATACATCTTTAGAACCTCTGACAGCTCAGTCAGCACATCTAATATGTATTCCAGACACAATAAAGAAGAGAGTTAAAGAAGTACTACATGAAAACAGACTGACAAAGTTATTTATTTCCTTCCCACTGGAGGTTTGAGACTGTCGGTGTCAGTGCTATTAAAACAAAAGCTATAATTTATTAGTCATTCAGCAGACTGGTGGATTTATGTCTTTCTCGTTTCATCACCGGCATTTTTCTTTTGTTGAAGTCTTTCTTTCTTTTAATATTCTAATGAAATAATAATTCTTCTGGGAAATATTAAAAAAGGAGGCTTCTGACATGAGGAGTGGGTGAATAGGTGAAGACAAATCGGGCCAAAGTTCTCATAAGCAGAGAGTCATTAGGAGTCATACAGAGAATATAAAAGTTTCACTCTTTTTTGCTTAAATCTATCAATAGAGGAGGAATGTTGTAACCTCTGAATTTGCATTTACATTAATTTCCCCAAATGTACCCATGAAATGAGAGATGTCAGAGTGTAGGGGGGGATTATGCCTGAAATGGTCTTTTTGACTGGGATTTGCACTTGTGATTGGAATTAACATGGCTTAAATTCTCTCCACCCCATAGCTAATTGAAACAAGTAATCTCCAGAGGTTTTTTTCTGGCAGCGGGGAGCGGTGAGGACTCTGCTGAGTACGAGCAAATGCGTTTGACACGGTGGCCGGACTGTTGAATGGCAGGAAAGCAATATGGTGGTGTAAAATAAATAAATAAATAAAAGTTTGGTATTGGTTTATAGATTTATACGTCAATCATAAAGTGTTATCAACGTTGTCAGGAAGAAAAAAGATGGAAAAATTAGCAAAAATCAATAAGTGTGATTATTCTTCTTGACAGGGACAGTGATGGACATTTCGAGACCTGATGCTTCCTTGGACCCTTCCCATTAAACCCTTTTTACCAGGGGTGGACATACTTTCAGATAAAGGTAGGCGGTTGCCTGGGCACCCAAACACAAAATGTCTAAAATAATTTCCACACCCGTTTTTATTATCTAACTGTGTAATAAAAATTAAACTAATCACTGAAATGGCATAATACTGCTCACGTGAAAGTGTTTTAATGTGAAAAAAAGAAAATGGTAAAAAAAAAGCAAGATATTTTTTCTGCTATATTTCCTGAAGTGTAGGAAGACAAAACAGGAAAATAAAAACAACAGAGACAAAAAATGTCTCAAGGATAAAGTCGTAAAGCTATGGAAAAAGTGTAAAAAAAAATCACAAGAATAAAGTTGTAAATTTACAAATAGAAAAAAAATAAAATTTTCTAAGAAAAAAGTTATAGAATTCTGAGACGAAAAGTTACAATTTTACAAAGAAAGTTATAAAAGTGGGAGTTTTTTTTTAATGAGAACGAACTCTTAAAATTATTAGAAAAAAATTGTAAGAAGTTTTTTCAAAATAAAAAGTCCCATTTAGCTTTAAAAATGGGTTTCAATCAAACATTACTTGTTGCAGACCATTCATAGAAAGTGGATGGACATCACAATGCTCAAGAATCTTAATATGCTTGTTTTTTGGAAATGTAAATCTTTTTCAACAAATTACAACTTTACTTTCTAAAATCCAAGTAAAATTATAACTTTTTTGAGTAAAAAACGTATGATTTTCTTCTTGTGAAATTTCGAGGTTTTTTTCAGTGTAAGTCTTTATTACGCATATATTTATGTTTGTATTTTCTTTTTTGGTGGCCCGACTTCTCTCCATCATAAGAAAAAGAACAAAAAATGAGAGAAAAGGCAGAAAATGTTCTGTTATCGAATTTTTCTTTTTAATTGACGTCACACCATAGTGAACCGCTTTGTTTCATCATTTAGGTATTTTTAACATTTTTTCTATATTTAGTAAAACCAGACTGAAATGAATGAAGAATACAATCGCTGCAGAGGGCTCCATGTTGTCTTCCCCTGGGTCCCCCAAACTGCTAAGTCCGCCACTGCTTTTTCCCTTGATGTGGAGTCCAACACTCCACAGGTGTGACCCACTCAGACCTGTGAAAGCTTCATCCTTGTGATCAGGAGGGCAGAAAGAGTATAGCTGCTCATAATCAGAGGACAGAGCAAGAAGGAGAGAAAACAAGCTCCCTGACAAGGAAGTCTTTTGTCGTTCATCAGCTCGCCTCATAAATATTTGAAGGTTAACAGGCAAAGTTGCATCAACTGCATGGGGATCTCAAATACTATCATCTCTAGATGTCCTCTTCTTTAAAAGATGTTGGACACAGAGACATGTCCTTGGTTATATAGTTTCATAATTGTGCTGCAGAAGAGAGTGCTGGCTTTTACTCAGAGCAATAAAAAAACACTCTTAAACAGAAGCCCAGTGTCCAGATTGAGTTCTCGCTTTCACTGATTGGACTTGATATGTTCGTCATGGTTTTACGCACAGCATCCCAAGCGCTTTGAGACGCAACATACCGCATAGGCTGCGGCGGCACCTGCAACGTTTGACACAACTGAAGGGGGACACTTTTGAAAATAACAACAATAAAAAAAAAGATCTACTGTCAAGAGTAGAAACTGAGTTGATTTCCCGCACATGTACGCCGCAGAAAATGGGAAAAAACGATTCATCCAGACTGAAAATATGACTTTATTCTGCTTAAACTATCACATTTTGTGTTTTTCTTCGTTTGATTGTCACTTCGAAGATGGGGGAAGATAAAACCAGACGCTGTGGGTGACCGAATCGACGTTAAATATATCTTAATAAAATCCCACAAGCTCTGTCTGCCTGTCTGCCTCATCCTTCCACGCACTGGAGTTACAGCACGCTACAATTCGGTTGCTTCTGTTCACTGGTGGTGCATCTCTGCTCTTATAAAGACGGTGGGCTTGGCGATGCTTTTAACATCAATCACATGCAGTGCACGGGGCGCACACGGTCTCCCGTCTATCAGTGGGAAAGTGCTCTCGCCTCGGGTGTGGGGATGCGCGTCTCCGCTCCATTATCCCGTCCAAATCTGATTCTCTCCTCGCCCGAGTACCAGTGAGTGTTAGTCTCTCATCTGCACACAGCCGCGAAGTTGGGACTTGAGACTTTCAGCACCACTTTTTGGTGGACAGCGCTTCAGTGATTCTGGGAGATCGACGCAGCTCGATGTTGGATAACATTGTTTGGGTTCCTTTAAAAAAAAAAAATAAACCTAGAGTTAGATCGGGATTTCTACTGATACGTCAACATTTTTTTTCCCTCCAAATTTGGGTCATTTGGGCGTAAATTCCTCGTGGACAGGATAGAGGGGTAAGTATGGCCACCCAGACTGCAAAAATGGGTTATCTGCTGCATTCAATTTCTCTGAAAAAAGGTTCAGAATTGTCTTAAGCTTTGAAAATGTCTTTGTAGATTGGCATCGCCAACCATTTGTGCGCATAGAACACTTTCAAGAGATGTTTGATACTTAAATTACTGATTCGTTTATGGAGTTGTGCCAGTTTTGAAAGTATATCCTCGTTTTGTACGTGAAAGGAGCGCAACGCCCTGAACTGAGTGTATCGATTGTTGTTTTACGCGTTAAGGCGCAGCGTTTTGTGTGGATCTCCGCTTCTCGCTACGCTGCAGAGGCGCCTGAAGTCTCAGAATACAATAAAAAAAAGGTTGGGAGACTCAACATCAAACCGCTGCATCCTCGGGGTTTTAATATAATCATAGCTGCAGCTTTGGAGGCGCGCAGATTAACCAAACCATGAATAAATCTTTCCCTTTTTAACAACACAGTTTGTCTCTGGAGGGCGACAAAACAGCGGCTTCATCAACCACAGCTCCCTCAGATTTATCTCCTTCCCACCTCTCGTGTCTCCCTCTCAGGCGGGGAATAAGTTGACTCACGTAGGGGGAAGCACCCCAGCTGGGTGGTGGTTGGTGAGAGTGCTGGGGGGATGGAGGAGGGGATTGAGAAAGCACCCCTCGATTGTCAGTCACTGCGTGTGCAGACGTGCGTTTCTCCTGGGGACGCAAGCCAGACTTGAAACTGCTGATGTGAAACTGCGACCTACACTGTAAACTCTGGGGGCCCCACTTGTACATGCATGGGCCCCTGTTGACAGGGATGTACGTCATGCGTAATTGGCACGTGTGTTTGCAGCACTTTATGAAAAAGTGTGCTTAGAAGTTAAGGTTGGTGAAACACTTCCATTTTGAGATGTTCACAGAAGGGTTTTTGCAGGTGCTCTGGCACTCTCACAGGTTTAGTTCACAGTGGGAGTCTGCTATGATTGCATCCGAAAATGCCACTGTGTGCATTCCCTCTGAACATTCAGGCGGGATATGGGAAATGTTTTTCATATCAGTAGGTAATTATCTAAAAAGTATGACTCAGCAGAGGAGAGCTTTTAATTCAGTCTGGTCCAGCCCTCTGAGCTCCCGTGAGGTAGATTTGATGTCTTATGTTGGGTTATTCTTGTTGTTGTGCTCCCCACTACTGCGGTGACTAATAGCCCACCTGGCTCTAGTACCAAAGCGTGCTTAAAAAGTCTTCCCCAGAGAGAGATTGGTGGAATAGTGTGGCTGCTGGAGAGGCGTGGGGCTTATTCAAACAGCCTCAGATTTACTTTTTCAAACTTTGCCCGGCTTATCTTGTCCTCCGAGTTAGTTTAGTGCAGAGTCAGCATAAGACCATCGGTTTGCTCTCAGCTAAGTTCTCTTTAATATGTCATAGGGTGGAGTGTAAGCAGCTTCAAGATAGTGCGGCCTCATTCACTGCTCAATAATACACGAGGAGTCAGCAGCACACGGCTCGCCCAGAGAATGCATTTCCTTTTTGCATTTCATTCTGTTGGCATAGAGGTCAAACAACGAGCAAGTTGCATTCATTTGATGGAAAGCACAATGATCAAAGTGATGATTGAAATCATTCCAGGAGATGGGAGGGGTTGTTTGATCCTATTCTCCTGCCTGCCTGCCGGTGAGAGACTCCCCAGTAGCCGCTGTTTTTTTGCTGTAGATGTACTGCTGCATGGATCTGAGAGATAGGCTGCAGTAAACAAAACACGTGCACTGTTTGTCAAAACAGACTCGTGGTTCAATTCCCAGCGGAACAGCACGGCTCCCTTTTACAAAGGCTTGTGGTGGAAATGGGGAAATGTGTGTTTAGTGTATTGAGTCCAGGTTTCCAGCTAAATTCTCCTCCCGGCAGACACCATCTGCTCAATGGGGGAGGTTTCCCAAACAATTCCAGTCAAAAGACGCAACATGCATGGCAGACATGGCGGAGGCAGCTCAGCTTTTCTCTGGGAAAAACTGATAGCAGGTAGCTTAATCTACAGGTAGCTTAATACACTGATTATAGGAGATATCTTCACTGTACTGCTCCCCCTGCTTCTGCGTCTCTCAAACCTCCTGGTTACACATAAACAGATGCCTTCAGCACACCATCACGCAACAGTTAGAAGCCTTTCCCTCTTTTTGTTGACTTGTCAGCTTTTCAGAAACTGACATTGTCTTTAGCACATACATTCAATTGCTTTATAGTACATAAAAAAAAAAAAAAAACGTTCCCAGTAGTATTTTCATTATGATTATAAAGTTTTTAACAATCCCACAATCTAAATGGCTTAAAAAGCCATTTCTCATGTTGATCTGGAGTTTCCAAAATCTCCTCTAAGTGGGTGTGGCTTCCTGATCCTCCCTGTCTGATTAAGATAGCTATGTGTCTTGCTAACGTAAATCTTCACCGTTGTTATACATGAAAACATCAAGCAGTATTGGTAATGTCCAGCCGTACCGTCAGCTCAGACGAGAAAGTAAAGAGCTTTGTGGACGGAACTTACTACAAAGGACGGATTCGTTCTCGTTCCAGTTCATCAAAGACTCTTTTAGCTAATTATCAAATGTTTATTGAAGTTGCTTTGGTTGTTGCTTTCCATGGTCACATCAACAAGCTTTGTGGAGTCTCGCAGAGGTTTGTTCAGCATTTGCAACCTGCTACCATAAATATTGTATGAAACACGCGCAAAAATATCCAATTGACGTCTGATTTGATCACAGAAATGCAAACGGTGGCTCATTTGACTGCAGCCAATAGGAATATGCCGGGCCAGATGAGGGGTTTAGCGCATGTGCAGCAGAGCTGTTGTGACATAAAGAAGGCTCATTAATTCAAACAGTCTGTCTGCGACAGTTTGATTGACAGCGATTTAAAAGGAGAAATACTCGGAAATGCAAAAATGAAATGATTCTTTATTACATTTGTTCTCTTTTAAAAGAAAAATGGCACACAGGCATTTTAAAAACTCAAAAAAACAGGATTTTCATCAGAGGGGGACTTTAATGATCAGTTTTTGTGTTTGACTTGATCTTGTCTTAACAAATACTTCAAAAAGCTTAAGCATTTATAATGCACGTGTGTTATTTGATAAGTTAATTAAAGCAGTAGGCTTGTTATATTTACAGAGAAATAACAGTTTTTACTATATAAATAACATTTGTAAGAATGTGTCTTTTTTTTTTAAAGATGATTGTCTTTTGTTTTTTATTTAGGCAATTTTTTTTAAAAAGAAACTAGTGAAAATCAGACTTCCAAACTGGTGGAACAATTGGCAATTTTCCCCCCATTAATCTGATATTTCTTGACCAAGTTAGACAAATAATACAATTTGAAAGATTGATGTTTGTGAAACATTTGCCTGATACAATTTTTCACCCAATGACATATTTTTTTTTTTTTTTTTTACAATTTTTATTGCATTTTCTGCATTCCAAAACAAAAAGAAAAGATGGACAATTGACAGGAGCAGCAGCAGGAGGTTGCAGAAGACTGATGTTGTGTGTTTCCTGAGTCATCATACACACAGATTCTTCCTGGGGCGGCACTGTGTGAAATGGAGTGTGAAATGAGTGCACTTAACATCTTTGCACTGGATTATGCGCATTATCTTACGCTAAGGTTTGAAAGCATCTTGCCTCCACCCCACGAATCTGATGTCGAGGTCCTTTTTTTCCAAGTCTTGAAAATATTCGTGTCTGAGTCCGCTCATTTAGCCCATCCATTCTCTATTCCGGCTTTATCCCCACTCAGGGTCAGTGGGGGTTGATTCCCTCCTAGCTGCCATCAGCTGGGAAAGGGGGCACACCTTGAAGAGGTTGTGAGGGTGAAATCAGTCCTTCAAATAACTCTCAGATTTATTGCAATGGAGGGTTTCGGTCATTAGTGTTGCACAAATTGTTCATCGCTTGAAGCACTGAGATTGTTTTTCACTTCATTCTCACGCTCTCTGATTCTTAGTTCTTTATTTAAACCTATATTCAAAGATACAGAGCTGCATATTTAGTTTAGATGTTAATTACCTCTCATTTGGGAAAACTAACAACATATGTGTATATTTATGTATATATATTTAACATTTTTCTTGTTTCATCTTCATTTTATTTGAATAAGTGTTTGGGGTGGAATAAATATATTTTTTACAGCTTAACAAACAATGTCTTAATAGTCTTTTAAAACATGAGGGAAAAAAAAACAAGACTAGATAGAGTTATTAAAATACAACAATAAAAGCACTGAATTTATAGCAGTACATTTAGATAAAGCAAAAAAAAAAAGCTCAGAGTGACTGACGACAAACAAAAACTAAATTTTGTTGTGGCCTATTATGCTAGCGGTTCAAAATCATGATTCATTGGACAATAACTTTCTGGCAGTCTGTTGGAAAACATTTATAACACTGTTGCTTGTGTAGTGAATATAATAATGCTAAAATGTATTTTAGCAAAGCCTTAAAAAATACATTGCAACAAAGAGTAATGTGTTACTATTGCATCACTCTTGAAATCATAATGTTTAACTGTGTGGGCCTTTTTCTTTCTTTGTTTCATTCATTTTAATTTATGTCAGATTTTTAATGATTTTATTCTCAAATTTTTGAAAAGAAATGAACATATTGTTTAATGAATTCACCATGAAGGTTTTAAATTGATCAAATCGACTTTTTTTCCCGTTGTTTTATTTTCTCAACGAGATTACCACATCTGTACTGGGAGATAGAAGGGAATGTTGGTGGTGTTGCACAAATTTAAATCTTTTACTCAAATGAAAGGGTTTCAGCAATGTGCATGAATGTATTACCCTAATATTTACTTTGTGCTTTCAAATTTTTGGGTGTATTCAGACTGGAGACATTTTGTTTACTTAAAGTGAACCAATTTGTTTTCCCCGATAATCCGGAACAGATTGTCAGTCTGAAAATAACTAAGTGGATTCTGGTCCAGGACCAGAGACCGCTCTCAAGGTGGTATCAGTTTGTTTCAAATTGGACTGATCTCTGGTTTGCTCAGAGTTTCCTGTCTGAATATGGTCCGTGCTCGGAGTGGAACAACTGAGCCTTAATGACCGCTGTAGCTGGGAATTATGGGATGCATAGAGAGTAGCAGAGCAACGATGAGACACAGGAACTCATTGAAATGTTGTCTGATGAATGCATTAAATAACATTAAATAACTATTTTCTGCGATACACAATACTTCTCATACGGTTTTCCCGACAATCTGTATGTCGTAAGCGCTTCTCAGCGTACTTTCACAGCTGTCACCTCCTCCAATTGCAGCAAAAATGGTTTATTTCAAGCAATCAAAAACAAGTATAATGCATGTGCAATACAATTGACAGAGGATTTACATCCGTACAAAAATATTTCAGACTTAGGAAAACTAGGCATCAAATTATAGATTTCTTGAAAGGGAGTGGGAGGAAGCAAACTTATATAATCCCACCCCCGCTCCACCATACCATTTCTTTTACATGAATTAATAGTATCTTGTTATACCTCACCAACACAACTACAGGTCATTAAAAATCATGAAGTATCCATTGATTCCATGACTATGTAAGTAGACATTACACTATTTCTGAATTTATCATAGCATATGCAGATCAATGATCAGAATCCCTCTGCCATATCAAAGTTGTATTAGTGTTGTACCTGACGTTGATATAGATGTTCAAAATTGGTCAGCAAAATAAAAAGTTTGAATAAGTGAACTATCCTGAAAAGGATTGAAAACTGTAAAACTATTTTATCTCTCGTTGCTTTGCCCTACTCTCATAATTGTTGACCAACAACTGAAGAGATCTTTAGCCTCATAAGACAAACAGGAAAAACCTTCACAGAAAGCGGAAGGATACATATGAGTTGTTTAGCACCACCACATAGAGCAACATCTGGTTCTGTTTTTCTCCTTTTAACACAGCTTTCATACAATCTTACCATGATTTACTTTTGTTGACATTTAGCTAGTAAAACACATATCAAGGTGAGATTTTTCTATAGAATCCATTTTCAGGATTTTTCGTTTCCTCTGAGAACAGAGTGGAATAGTGCAGATGTGGAGCCACGCTTATTAAACTAATACATTTTGTGGTGTGCGCTAATGTGGCAGCTTCACACTTTTGATGTGAGATTGGGCTGCCGTTTCATCACTCACATTAATCCTTTGGAGGTAGTTTTTCCACACCTAAGCTTTTATTGAGAATTTGTTTTGATTTGATAAACAAAATCCTTAATGTCAAAGACAGATCAAATATTTGTTATCAGAGTTTTTTCTTATGAACTTCACACACCGTCAGTATCGAAAGAAAACATTGTCAAATATATTAAATGAATCTTTGCAACTCCAGATAAGAGATAACTTGTGCTGATGACATTTTGGTAAGGTTTTGCTCAGATAGCAACACAAAAGCTACCAAATGAGCAGATGAATGTGCAAAGCGTGAGCTCCTCATCAGTCAGACTAAATCCACAGTAAGACGACAGCACAGCACCTTTATTAGTCACATCTCTGCTTTAACCTGCTCCTGTGCCAACCTCCTGGTCTCCTCCCTTCCCTGTTTGCCTCTCACTTGTTCTCACCTTTGCATTTATAAACCTCATTAAAATTCACACATGGACCGATGCAAAATGCTGTATATTAATGAGAAGCACATGAATGCCGTCCTTTCTTGACATGAAATGATGGTGAGCACAAAATGGGAGCTGCAGACTTTTGTGTGGAGCCTATTTCAGCTTTCATCCCTTTACACCTAAAGAATGACAGTTACAATGATGCCAGAGATGAGAGGCTTGGCCGGGAATGAGGACTGTGTCAGGGCTGATATTAACGCTCGCCGATGCCTCCTATTTTCCAGAAGAATCACCTATGATTTCTTTTCCTGCTGTCCATGCATGCTCGTGTGCTGCTGCTCTGCTGTCTCCTGTTTCTCACCTGCATAATGAAATAATGGTGAAAAAAAAAGAGCTGCCACACTAGTTATTCAGAACCTAAGAGCAGGCAAACACTATCACTGCACTAAGACAGGTAAGTAGACAGAGAGATAGATGGGGAGATGATTGTTTTTGCTGCACTTCAGCATGCTATGTGTGCATTTTATCAGCACCCATATTCCCTCCACCTCTTAGTGTGTGGGAGTTCTCTGTTATCACCGATGAACTGCACTTTGTGCCTTCCATTTGCGCTAACTTTCCCTTGTAACATCCTCTCCCAAGATCACGTTCAAAGGCGGTTAGAGTAATTTCTTGTCTTTTATTATTTAAAAAGCGTGTTATTGACAAGCTCCTGCTCCACTTTTTCATGCCTGTAGCTCAACACAAGAAGGTAAAACAGCATTTTGCTGCTCTTTGGGGGTTCTCGCCACTCTAATTGTCACAACACAAGTGTGTGAGAGCTGTGATAACAGGATAGATGTCAAGCCACTTAAGAACGGGAAAAGAAATCTAGATTTTTTTTTTTGGCGAATGTGTAATTGTCTTAAAGGCTCCAGTTTTGTTTTTTTTCCCACTTGGGGGCAGCACTTATAATTGTTGATACAGCCAGTTTCAGGAGGTGAGGCTATTAGCCAAACTGACTAATTAATGCTTTAGATAGACAAAGATAAATCATTAACAAACATGGCTCATGCATGCAGACATGGAGGAACACACATGCACTTCCAGCCTTATAGAAATCAGCAAATTAGCGTCACCTTGAAAGGAAAATAAATAAAATAGATTTTTTTTATGTAATTAGAGATGAAGTCAGATAAAGTCCCCATGGATAGGAAGTAATTCATTATTCTTTCTTTGTACTGACTTTTTTTGGTAGATTGATGTTTTGTCTAAAGCAGGAATAGACAACTCCAGGGTCTGTATGATTTCCAGATATCCAAGCCCCTCTCCTGATTACCTGGTTCAGGTGTGTTCAGCTAATTCGAACATGCCAGAGTAGAGTATGTTGGAAAACATGCAGGAATGCAGCTCTCGATGCCTGGAGTAGCTTTTTCCTGGTCTAAAGCATGAAACAAAGTTTTTAATTACATTTGAACAATGACTTACATTTTTTTTATGTTGTCAGTGCTGACAAAAAAAGACATAAATAATAAAAAATACTATTAGTATTAGGGCCACCAAAAAAAAAAAAAAAGCAAAATGAAAAGCTGTTTTATCTTTCTTAGGGTTCTTAGGTTATGTTGAAAGTGACATCTTGGGCCAGTGAGATGTTGCTTGGGAAGTTTCAGTTTTTTGCAGTTAACTAAGTCATTTGAGTGCTCAATGAAAATATTTATTTTCTACAACAATATTTAGGTTTTAGTTGCTCTTGTTACCCAGCTAGAAAGGGCGCGTCGGCCCCATATGGTCTAAAAAGTAGGCAGAAAAAGTGGGCCTCAAAAGGGTTTGTCCACAGTTTACGTGGTGGCCCCATGTTTTCCCACATAGACTTAAGTGGGCACTCAGTGGGCTGGCTCGCGACGCTAACTAGCTCCTGATGGACAGCATAACGAGCGCTGCCGCCCAGGCTAAGCAGCGGAGCAAATATGGGCAAACACGGGTGGGGCCACCATGGAAACTCCGGAAAAACCCATTTGGGGCCCACATATTCTGCCCACTTTTAAACCACATGGGGCCATTTGGCCTAGCTGGCTGTAATTTACTGGAAAAAATTGAATTTTCTTGTATGTGCCAGAGGAGTTCCTTAGGAGTTCTATTTTGGCATATTTATGGAAAGGATCATAGATGCATTTGTATTAAAATCTAGGAATCATTTGAAAGAGAAACAGAAATGGTTTTTCCAGTATTAGGTGTCACAGGATTTTTATTATTACTCTTCTAACACCACAACTTATGCTCCAACTTATGACAATCTCATCTCTTCAACTGTTTATGTAATTAATGTAATTGCAGTGGATTTTGAAGTGGAGAACAACAGCTTTGCGCCAATATGCAGCACTTTACATCAATGTGTTGCTGATCAGTGTAAAGCGGATATGAAAAACCACTTTTCTTGGCATCAGAATCAACCAATTCCTGTTGAGAAACGCTTGAGGAATTACAGTTTGTCAAACAATGTTTCATTTTTAGCTGTCACCAACAACAGCTCCACTCTTAAAGGATTAAAAAAAAAACAGTCTCCTCTTTAGCAGGCTTCCAAAGCGAGGAGAATTTAGCTACACTGCAGGCTAATGTTGTCCTGTCATTACGCAAGAAACCCTGTTGTCTTAAATCTAAAGTATGACTTAATTTTAAAGAAGTAAAGAAAATCTGACAACACAACAAAAAAAAAACTTTTTTAGCTCTTTTTTTCTAATTTTAGTTTTTTCCTATTGTATTACTTTTGAGGAAACCTACACATATCCAAAATATATTCATTTATTTTTACAAACGAAGGTACATCTTGGATAAAAACATCCATTTAATTCAAAGAACTTCAAAATACTTTTATTGTACCTACTTTTTTTTGCTGTCTTTTTTTAGGTCATGAATTTTCACATTAAAACCATCAAATTAAGCTTAGGCATTTGCTATTTTTTATGTTTTTGCAGTTCAGGCTTAACAGAAAAACAATTTGAATATGAGTCTAAATTTGCTGGAGCAGTCTCTTTCACTAGAATTAACAGATAATTCAGTTTAAATGTTGATCATTTAAAGAGGGCATGCTGTGCATAGTTTCTCCACAACAGCGGAAGTTAGAATCCAGAAATGTGTGAGCATCAGGTGTATCTTCACTGTATTTGTGGTGCAAAGCCACACAAAAAATGTGTATTCGTTTTTGGTCTTGGCTCAAACCGTAAATTCTATTCAATCATGGTGACATGTTTGTTAAATGAATTTTAGCTCAGGTCGGTGCAACACTTTGTAATGGAGCTGTGCTGACAATATTCATCTTACCTCTCTGTTGCTTATATCCCCTAAACACGACAAGAGCTGGGGGTACTTCATGCAATTTTTAGGTTCTTTCATAGGACTCCAGATGTAAAACTAAGCATGTCTGTGACACCACAACTTTATGTTTTGTGCCAAAACAAAAACAGTGACTTCATGAATAGATGTTGGGTCCCTCTTACATAGAAGCTGCTCTGCTTCTCACACTCTGCTTGCTGGCAGAAAGGTGTTTGATTAAAAAGGAAGAAAGAGCTCTGCTCAAAAATAGATTGCTGGCCTAGCTATCATGAGATTAGCATGTTGCAGGTTCTTTAGAATTGACAGAACACGAGGCGAACTGGTATACGGTTGATGTGCCCTAAAATTAGCATCTCCGGGCACACAGAAGAAATCCTCTGATGGCCTGTGGAGATTCATTTAACTGTGCAACGGCTGATTAAACTGCCTCCCTTTTAAAAAGATCACGACTGAATGACAGTGTGACATATGAAACCTGTTTTATTTTGAATTTGCAACGCACCCTTTGCAAGTATCAGTGACACCTGCGTGTGAAAGTAAAACTTGTTATCTGTGACATAGATGTGCATTCAGGCACACGGAGGCTAACCAGCAGGACTTCATTTATGTGGTTATTTTACTCACCTACAGCTCGAAAACTGTAATTTTGGCCTCAAATTGAGGTTGAAATGAATCGTAGTAGATATTTTTTTCATGAATGAACACAATATCTTGGAGACAAGTTTTAATTTGTGGAAAATAACTTGTAAAGAATTGGAAAAGGTAGTGAAAAGAGAAAAAATACAGAAGGGTTTTGTGAACTGCTCTTGCTCTGTTCCTCACATCTTGGAGAAATAATATATCAGTTCAATCACTCTTTTTTATACTCTGTTCTGTTACCGCCTGAGCATCAGCACACCTTTGACGAGGGTCTCTCAAAAAATAAAATAAAAAAAAAAGCATCTCTGACCAGCTTCTGAACATGCTCGCATTTAAAAGCAGAATATGATTTGGGATCTGTGAAAATCTGTCTCAACCGCATCCACCCACACTTTGCACAAAGAGCACAAAAAGCATATGTGGATGGCGTTGAGAGGCACACACTTCTGTTACAGCTCACAGAAAATGTTACATGCCCAGGCATGAAGACAATTGCTGCAGCACTTTGCATATATGACACATTTTACGTTTCTGCAAGCATGTATGTTCTGCCAGGGGGGCAGACAGTGAGTGTGAGCCCCTGGGCTGAATGGGAGCTCATCTGAGATCCCTGCAGCCCACCGTGGGTGTCTCGTCTTTCCTGCAAGGGATGCTCGTTGTTTTGCGGGGGCAGAATCCAGCTATAAGATTAATGAAAAGCTCCATCACAGTTACAAAAAGGGGCATTTTCACAATCTATTTAACATCATGCATACCGAAGGCTCACATTAGGCATTGTTGACTTGTGCTCGCCTACAGCAGCCGGCTTCTGATGCATTCACTGCCACTGCTGTGATCTTCTGTGGCTAAGCTGCCCCCTCTTTTAGACATGCCCATTGAGTCTTTTGCATTTCTCATGTTCACAGTCAGAAAACCCATTCTTTACAGGAGAGATGAAATATGGGACTCAACTGGAAGTCAGGGGGAGTTACTGAAGAGATGAAAGTAATTGAGCTTCTTGGGGCTTTGGCATTCTATTTTTTTGGATAAGGACCTTCTTTTCTTATGTCTGGATGGATGACTGATAATAAAAACGGAGGATAGAGAGGAGCACGGCAGAGTTTTATGCAGTTTAACCAAACCCTTTAGACTCAAACAGAACATTCTGAGTGCTTGCTGTGAGGGGTCCCGGGTCAAAGGATTATATTGCAGGATGTTTCTGTCTCAGTGCTTTGGTTGACCTGACGGAAACAGAAGTGGTGTAGTAGTCTGCAGTGGAAAACCTCGGGGAATGCATTCCACAGGAGCTGGATGTTATTTCAGGGGTTGATACTGGTGAATAATTTAGTGCAAATAGTTGTAATTACACAGTGATTACCGCATGAGGAATGAGGTAGGGATGTGTCTGAATCATTACAGGGATCGCAGGACCATGTGATGAATTTAGAGTCCTTCCAGGAATTGCTGCACACTTTCACTCCCCTCATTTCTCTCTATCGGTGAGCCCCTCCCCCTGAAGCACTGTCAGCAATTTCTCTCCTATGAAAGGCTGGTGTAGAGCTCCTGAGCGTCTAAAAGGACAATACACATCCCTGTGAGACATGGCCTCCATCCCTCTGTTACCACTAAGACCCTTTTGCCAACCCGCCCACAAAGCTCTGATAGTAATCACAGCTTCTAAGGATGTCGGTTAGCATCACAAGGCCACCCTCGCGCCTGCCATCAGGGCTCAGTCAGCGAGGGGAACTGGGGCAAAGCAAAGTGACTCCTTCATAGCAGCCAAGAGACAGACCGGCCACTCTGACTTTTCAGGGTTTTTCCAGGACTGTGATGTAACGGCGTAGGTGGTGAGTGATAGTGAAAGTAATGCCCGGATTCATCTGTTGACACAAACACAGTATGGCGAGTGCAGCCGAACAAGACACAGCTAAGGACTCAAAGAAGACCCAAATGTCATCCGATTCACATTTTCAAGAGGAAGACGACTGGAGGGCCCATTATGTGGTTCTGCTCTCCCGTCCTGGCCAGCCTGGTTCGTCTGTCAAAGTAAAATGGCAGGACTGCAAATTCAGCTTGACAGCACAAGCTCCCCTCAGGGAGACTAAGTGGCATCAACCTGTGGTAGTCACACACTGTTGCTGACAAGGTGATGATGAACACCTTTCATTAAAAGGCAAGAGCTATAGGCTTTTTCTCTCAGAGAGCATGCTCTGGCCTTTATGTCAGAAGGAAAATGACCAGGGCAGGAAGAGTCCAGCCTTTGCCAGAGTTTACACGACATCATGATACGCTCTTAAATGCATTCATTTTAAAGAAAAAGAACTTTCTATCTGATGAATCTCTTTGTTATGTTGGAGTAAATTAGTTTAAAGGTGAAATATCTAATGATTGACAGTTTTGTTGAACCAAGCAGTGGCTTGAAAAAACAGGACCAGGTTTTATAAAATTGATGAATTGATCTGAATCAATCTAACCATAATAGAACAATATTAGAGCCATAAAAGTACAGATCAAGCTAATGCATTATGCTAAGGTTTGACAGTTTGATGCTAATTTATAATGGGGGTTTCCATAGGATTGCTAATGCTGGGGCTCTGGCGACCTAAGCATATATTGCTGACTAAATGGAAATCTTTTTTTACTTAGGAATGAATATTCCAAACTCTGTTTTAAAGTAACTACCTAGTCGTCAAACTGAAATGCCCTGTGTAAACCATGTAAACTCAAAATGGAATTGAATCAAATTGAGTTAACTGAAAGAATAATAATTTAAAAAAAAATAGTTGAATTGAACAAGGCTCTGATGAATCAAATTGAATGAATTCTGGAAATTATTAGTGATACTCAGGCCCTATTGAAAATTATTTAACTTTGCACAAACAGCACTTTCCAAAACTTAACTTGTGTGTTTAAACATTATGTTTTAATACATGAAGAAACATCTCTAAAAGATTCCTCTGACTATTCAGAAGGTAATACATTTTACAAAAATAGCTGGTTGTTCAGACAACCAATGTTAAATGTGGCTTATAATCACGTGATGCAATGCAAACCATGATGATAATAACCATTGTTGTGAGGAAACCAGGGTGCTCCAAGATCAAAAACACTTGTATCCTCATTTCCATTGATTTCCAAAAAGGAGGATATTGAGTGTTGGATCCATTAGAGTCCACTGATCAAATGTAAATTACTGCATTAGGAGTAATAATGGCTGAGATTTCTCTGTAAACACGAGTTACTGAAGCACTCCTTCTGCCAGAGGAAGGCTTCAAAAGAGACTCAGCTCCCACACGTCTACCATGCACAGATCCTTACAGGCCTAACAAGCAGCATTAAACTTTGTAACATCATGACAAGTTCAGATCTTCTCCATGACAACAGTGATGACAGAAAAAGGGCAAATTATTACTGTTGCTTCTTATGTCTGTACTTTGAACCAGTGCATCTTAGCTTCTACTGTTTATGAACGTGTCTCCTTTTATCTTTTATCTCATTCTACACTTATTTCAGTGGGAACAGATTGGTTTGTCTTTTTCTTTTGTTGTCCCGATGAACAAATTAAAAGCTTTAAAGGATCACTTTGTAACAGACCCGGGCAGAGGAAACGGCCAATTCACTGTTGCATCATCTGATCATTTCAGAGTGCAACTCAAAGAGAATGGAGCTGGTGCCAAATGACTGTATTATGATGGTAATATCGTGTAGAAATAACATTGTGTCAGAAAATGCAGGTTCTCTTTAAGATACAAAAAATAAAGGTATGCTTTGGGGATATTTGCGAAGTTTTATAGATGTCACAAGTTTTGTGTGGCAGAAAAAATCTTCACCATAGGCTGAGTTAAAGATTTAATGTGGAAAATACAGAGATCTTGTTCACGCTGCATTGTGCTTTTTAGTAGGATTACTGTTTAAAAAAAAAACAAGATTTCAATGCTACGTTGAGGATATTGTTTTTGAAGTTCAATATAAAATAACAGCATAGTATTTAAATGATGTATTTCAGTATGAGAGATCTTGGGATTGAGAGAAAAGAGCCAACACTCCAGCAGTTTTAAGATATATATATACAGTATGATTTTGTTGGTTATAAAGTGAACAATTAATTTATTAGTTCAAAATGAAAGCTGAAAGGATAGCAATATGTAAAGTAGCAACCTAGCGTGCCTGGAAGTGAGGTAGATTTTCCATTTCATTTAGAAAAAATGGTCATCTGGATTTAGTTTTTGAGATAAAGATGTTTTGTCACTTTCATTTTTTTCCTTAATTCAGAATCGAGGAGCATCTTGCATGAGAGATAAAATCATCTTCAACTTCAAAAAAATCTAAGTCCAACTGTTCAAGATGAGTTTTAACCCACTAACAGACACATATATGGGACAGCCATAGTGCAGAGGTAGAGTGGTTGTTACAAACGGGCAGACAGTGGGTTTCACGTGCAGCAGGTTTATTAGTTCGGACAGGAGCAAAGCAAAACTAAAAGTCGACAAAGCTAAATCAGGGTCAGACAGGCAGAGATCAATCCCGAACATGGAATCATCCAAAAAGAGAGTAGAGTTGTCACAGTACAGGCGAGGGCAAGGGTCAGGGCAGGCAGCAGGCAATCAGAGACAAAGCAGAAACAGAAGATCAGGTCCGGATAGAAACACTTGGTAATGCAGGCAGGGTCACACAAACAATACTTCACAGTGAGTGAGGCTCTGTTCAGTCCTTAAGTGTCCTGTGGGTGATTGGCAAATGAGAGACAGCTGAGCAGCATCCAGGAACTGTGCGCTGGGCTTGCTAGGAGATGTAGTGCAGTCAGTACTCTGGAGATAGCTCCCACCGGTGACCAGAGGGGAAGACAGAGTGCTGACTTTCATTTCAAACCTTTCATTCTCTTTAGTGAATCTGCTAATAATTTGACATCACTTTGCTCCACACTTCAGACCTCAGCTACATTTGATCAAATTTAAGAAATCAGACAAAGTTGTGTAAATTGAATTATCTGCAGTTTTGATTATGATAAACCCAATAAAAAGTTATCATGTTAATTCTTTGAAGCATCTTCCTACACAGCTGTTGACACTCTATCCTGTTTTAGCTTTACACATTGTTTACTTTCTTTAAGAAAACTGAAGGAGCAGTTTAATACCAGGAGAAATGGCTCTTATGGAAATGGTGTTCTCCACTGTGTAACCCCAGACAGTTGTATTTAAACTGACCTATGTGGTTCTGCTTGTATAACTCTGCAGTGCTTTTAGACATGTCTAATCACTGGTACTATCTTGGCTTAAAGCTTTGTTCATGGCAGTGAAAAATGGAACCGTTTCATAATTTTAAATGCCACCGACTCTGTGATAAATTAATATTTTTAGCTTTCGAATTTTTCAGTTTGTCTCAAACATTCTGTTTCTTTTCATCTGAACCATATTTAAAAGTCTAACTGTTTTGTGATTTACCAAAGGGTTATCTGCTACTTCAAAAACACATTTGAACACCCAGTTGATGTTGTAATATACAGGTTAAAGTAATTTCAGAAACTAATGGAAATTTGAAAAAACAAAAACATGCAAATAATACTACTAATAAAAAAAGATACAAATGAGTAAACAAATCCACCAGGTTGACAATGGAAAATGTGAATTATGGAAAGTTAAAAATAGTATTTGTTAATTTTGTTGTGCAAAACAAAAAGAAAATTGAAACTGCTTTGGTTTATTTTTTCAAAAAATATCATTATACAAGAAATGACATTACATTTGCAGGGAGGAAGAAAAAAATTCTCATTAGCAGTCAAGCTCTTTGCTCTAAAAACAGTGACATCCTTGTCTATCCTGCCCCTGTAGACAGTTACAGTGTTCAAGGCGGCTTGTGAAAGCAAGGCAGTGCAAACTGATGTTTGAACTGTGACATGAATGCAGACAGAAAGGCAGTATTCTCTTCTGGAGAAGACATCTTTTTCCTCGAACAATGTCTGCTACTTTTTCTTTCACATTATCTTATTTGAGATTGCATTGTGGTGCTGTCTGCCAAAGTGTCACGTAGCAATTACTCGTTTGAAAAGATGTGTGAAAGGCAGCGCGGTAAAGACAACTGCACATTATCAACACTTGCTCGCTGAAATGTTGGAAGGTTCTGATATGTGGTTTCTTTTTTTTTTTTTCTTTTTGAGAAGCGGCACATTTTTGGGAGGGTTTGCACCTGCTGTGTTGTTCATCAGGAAAGGTTCAAGACGATAATTTAAAAATCATATTTTGTTCTAAAATGTGGTTAGATTGAAACAAAAGGAGACAAGTTTCTGAAACAAATTCCAACTAAGAGTCTGTGCAACAAACAGGGAGGACTTATTTAAAGAAAACTGTCATCTTTTCATGTCAGAAAAATCATATCCTTTTGATATTATTTGTTCTTTGTCTTAGATTAAATTTCACAAAATGTAGTTCTTGTTGACAAATTCTGCAGACATGAATTGAGTTTCTTACTGTTGTCTTCTCATTGCGTTGCCATCTTGGTGAGCTGTGGCTGATAAAAGAAAAAACAGTCCAGCCCACACCCTGACCATGCATTTCCCACCAGCAGCTTTGGAAGAGTGTCCTCACTGTCAAGATCTGATGCTTGTCTCAAGGAACCTCAGGGCTGGAGGCGGCCTTGCCTTTATTGCAGGGAAGGCTTTGCTTTGATCTGTATGGGTTTGACATAAGTAAAAGACATTTGAATAAAAGAACAAAAAAAAGGAGAATAATCTATACACGTATTCACAGCTATAATTAAAGCAAAGCTGCTCTAAAGTTTGTGTTATGGTTGCAGGTGTTCCTGCTCATGTGCTGCAGAGTAATTGAGCCAATTAAAAATTCCCAGAATACACAGTACCTTACAGGTGCTCAATATATAGACTTTCTGCAGGTGCTGGGTCTGTGTATTTTTCACGCGTACCTGCTTTCAAAGTTACAGGGTTGATCACCGGTCAGAGAAACACCTACGATAGAAAATATGGTCTCTCTAGAAATGTATTTTGACATCAGACTGCCAGGTGTTGTCTTGAAGAAGAAATAGAAAAATTGACTAATAGTCGACTTAAATAAGTAGAATACATAAAAATAATTTTAAGGAAATGGTATTTTAGATGATCTAGACTGCTGTTATTGGTAAAATGCAGAAAATAAGTCTCCAGTCATGTGGTGTTGGAACATTTTGTTGTTTTTTGTTTTTTTTTTTACATTCATGTGTGTTTTCCGAGTTGGACAGTGATTTTTCTGATCATTCCATCACCACAAGAATGCAGCAGTTATTTAAATTCACATTTTCCTGTGAGGAACACCAACCCATAGGACAATTGGTACCAAGAAGAGAACACCAAATCACTCCTTGCATCTGCTTCCGGTCCAGCACTTTTGCCAAATTTTTGACGAAAAGTCAAAAAGTTTTAGAATCTTTATGAAAAATATAATGTATAAATCTTTTGCATATTGTAAGCATTTCAAAAAGGAAATAAAAAAGGGGAACATTTTTTTTAAGGAATAGGATATTAATTAATATTTTTTAATGTAGTGGTGTTGAAAATAGTCACATAAATATAAACAGACTTCCATAAATAGAGCTATATGCACAACGTCAACCCCAAAAATAGAAAAATGTATTTTCTGAAAGCCTGGAGACTGTCTACACTCATATCTGGTACGTGACGTGCATTTAGCATATGGTGTTCACGCTGCACTGTCGCTACTCAATATTAACCCATTCTTAACAGTTGGAAGACGCTTAGTGTGGTATGTCAAAGTGGTGCAAATCTTGTGGATCTTGCTCCAGGATTTTTCTCGATCAGGGTATTTCAGTATATGAAAAATTTGGTGTCGCAAATATCTGTCCGGGCACAAACACCATATATTTATTTCTCCTCCATGATCATTTTCCAAACGGTTGGCACTTCTGTGAAATGAAAAGGATGCCATCCATACATCACTACCAAATCTGAGTCCCTGATTGGTCAAAGTTCAACCTGGTTAAACATTAAAGGTGCATTCAATGGCTTTGCGTTTTGTATCTAGAGCCTGAAAACGATTGTAGAAACTTGAGTAGCAACGGAGGTGGTCGCTGGAATGCTCATTGCCAAGGGCAGTTTGAGTGTAGCTTTACACATAAGGGACTTAATATCTGATATTAGTTTTGTGGAAAACTGTTCTCTTTAACAGAACAATGAGTGCTGCAGGGAAACAAGCTGTTTCTACAAAGTTAGCCAGAGGGTATCAGGTGACGTGTGCATACTAATAATATGTATTCTACATGCTAATAATGAGACATTTTACATTAGTCATCTTTGATTATGGTTCTGTGATCAAACATGAACAAACCAATTTCCGCCGTAACAAAAACACTCCTCAACAATAGCATTTTCCACTCACAACAGTAGGCTTTGTTTCAGAATGATGGTCAGCTGAGCAGTCCTGCTGACTTCTCAGAAAAATTGATTGTCTGTGTGAAACTTGACCTGAGAAGAAGGGGTGCACTCAGTGGAAAATGATCATTATGATGGTGGTGATTAATATCTATTGACTGTTCTCTGGGCACAAAGTAAATAGTCCTCAAAACTTGGTGAATGGAGTGCACGCTTCATCCGTCTTTTCCGGTTCGTTGGACTAACTGATTGGCACAGTCTATATCCTGGCGGGCTGTTAGCTGCTGTGCCGGCTCTGTTTCTTAATTGTGCACTTCCGTTGTTGTTTGGTGGGATTTGTTGCTGTCAGTTGTGCTGAAGTTGACAAAAACTAATGTGTGGAGGCAGAACGTGCCTCCGCAATGCTCATTAAGGTGGATATATTAGTGTTCAGCTCACCTATTTACGGCGTGATCCATCATGCTGTTCGGCCCGTACTTTGCTTGTTACGCGGAGAAAACAGTCTGCATTACTTTGGATAACAGCATGGGTAGATGAATGGAGGAGTGAAGTGCAATCCAAGTATTGAATGCATTCTTCATGATACCAATATCATCTTGCTATTTGCTCTCCGCATTTGGTGAAATGACAGTTTAACGACGATACCACCAACTGAGACTGTTGAACTCCAATCAGCTTTCAATGCCAGTTCTCATATCATCACTTATGTGTTCCCAGACTGCCATATATTTATTTTAAGTAAGTGAATGTAGCCTATCAACAAATGACCACAGGTAATAAAAAACACCTTTCATCAGAGCCACAAAAAAAAAGAAGAAAAAAAACTGTATCCACAGCAGGCACGTCTATTCTAATTAGTCATGTGGCCTAATTAAGTAACCTGCAGCCAATGCTGATTATCTGAAAAATGACATTTACTCATCTGACTAATGAATTGTTTTTATCTCTATTTATAAGATGTCAGAAAGTCGATTCTACTGTCCAAACAGACTTATTCTCTCTGCCATATGTCTGAAAGGTTTCATCCTGGTTAATTGATGAACTGTCAGGCTGTGCAGAATATTTTATTTTATTTTTTTGTAGATTAACGAATCGTTAAAGGGAGATGCCGTAGCTACTGCTTCTGAGACAAAACATAGCTTTTCGTGGACTGGAAGAGTACCTGATATTTCACCTCTTTAAGTACTTTCACATTTAACGTGTCTTTCTCAGGACCGCATAACTGTGTTTTTATATTCAGGTTAAACAGGAGGTGAGGGGTCTCAGCTGCTGTTAAAGACACCAAGATGGCCTCAGTGGGCAGTTTTAATATTGAAATCATATAGCTGAGGTTATGACATCTGATTTAAGCAGAAATTGAAGAAACTTTACTTTTGGGAACCTTTCAGAAAGCTCACTTTTTTTAGTCTTTTACAGAAATTGCTCTCTGGTTCTGAACTGTAGAAATATAGAGATTTAATTTATCAGTCTGTGAGTTACAATCTTCTCATGGATTTTGGAAGTTTAGACGATCCTGTTTTTTACAAACAATGGAAGCTATACAGTGGTATTTCCCCAAATCATCAAGAAACATTGTCTTCTAAGCTTAATGTAAATACTGCAGAAATTATGAATAAGTATTTTGTACTATGGATTTAGTTTGCATTTTGGATTTGTATCTCTTGATTCAGGATGATTGTACAGTTTTCTGATTTTGATTTCCTGTTGATTGGTCCCTTTGACAGGAAGTTTGTAACCATAGACAGTACATAGAGAGAACTGGACTGATCATCCCCTCCCCCGTTGTGTTCAAAATAGGAAGTAGCCACTGGCCCTAGAAAGCCAAAATCCCATTGAATTTCTATTGAAAACTTAACAGCTATTTCTCATTCTCTTTGTCAGAATAACAATTATTGCTTAAGTGTCTTTTTTTTTCTTTATCACTAGTTATTCAAGTTAAAAAGTAGCCGATCAGATGCTTCAATAAGAGCATGTGGTGCCTGCTGGCCTCAAACATTTGAAGCATTTGACTGACAGATTCTCGGTCCAATCAATGCTTTGCATATTTTGGTCCCAAAATGGTGAAATTGGGCGATACCCTTACTGCAGAAAGGCTTGTTTTGTTAATCTCTATTAATGTCAATGTTTGCAACTTGAGGCTTTTGAGCCACTTGTGGCTCTTTTACCCCTCCATTCTGGCTACAGGTTAAAGAAAAAAATAAAGTTTTATTGAAAAAAAATAGAATTTATTGGGACTACGAGGCTTATTAAGCATCACAAAACAGTCAAATAAGTCAAACTTTCTTCAGTTCAATCACAAAGCATAGAATGTATCCCTCTACAAGTCTCCTGACAATAGGGTAACTGTAATCTCCAACAATCCATCAAGTAATGCGACTCTATAGTTTACCAAAGTCATACTAAAACATTTAGACAGATTTTTGAGCACCATGTACCAAAGAAAATCAACTGGAGATTATTAACCACAGCCAGAATTCTTTCGTTAGGCACGACGGATAGTTTTCAAAAATCGTCGATATGGGTCACTTCGTTAGTTCTGATTTACGGATTTCTGTCTGAGATACACTAACAACGGTAAAACAAATTGTGCATTTGTTTTTGACTGCTGACATTACATCACATACTACATTGAGATAATTCTATGCAACAAGGGGTGGCTTTTATTTTAAAATGAAGTTATGTAAACCTCTGTCAAAAGTGATAAACTACTTAGTACTTTGAAGAAAAAATAAACTTTTTTCTTAAAGCTTATGTTTTATTGATGCCAGAACCAATGTTCTTTTTATATTAATCATAATTATAACATAGATACTAATCTTATTTCTCTAGGGTGAAGTAAGACTTTGTGGTTCCTACTGGGTTGTGGTCAGTGAGAAATTGACCCAAATAGCCTTTTAAGTGTTGAGGGTTGCAGACCACTGTCGTAAATGAATTAAATTGATGGTATTCAGATGAATTTGCTTGAGATGAGGTAAAATTTGTAACCGCAGCTGTCGCACAGATAGTTGAATAAAAGAAAATTCTGCTTTGAAAAATCTTAAAAGCACACCCTCAAACTTGTTTTTTCTTTTTCACATGCCCCATTTTTCCACATGTTGAAGCCTCAAGTGATTGCGTAGGAAGCAGGTCTGTCACAGGCACAAGTTTGATAAGACATAATTCCTTAATCCTGACAGGCAGTCAGGTCCACCTCAACAGATACAGCAAATCAATCAGTGTGTCTGAAAAAGTAGCACTCCTCTATCGATTATGTACCCTGCTCCACCTTTTTCCTTCCACACAGTTTTGACACTTGCAACAATCTGCCAAACAGCGACAGTTCATATCAAAGCTGGGATTTTCACTTGAGCAATGGGAATATCATTGTGGGTTATTTTTTTTCTGACATAGAAAGACTAGAAAAAAAAATGTGACCCATAAGGTGAAGCATGAAAGTCATCGTTACCAGTTGTCACAAGAAGAGTGGAAGAGGTTCACCTCATGCCTGCTTCCTGTGGTATGGATCATTTACCAGGCTCACATACAGACAGGAGCTACGATGGAACAAAACACTCCAATGAAAATCCGGTTTTTGACATGTTTTTATGGCATGGAGGACATAAAGAAAATTAAAGGGTAACACAACAGGACAGTTGGAGGCTAACTCCATTCTCAGCCCAGATTTGAAAAATGTCAACAACAAAAAAATGAAAAAGAAAAATAAGAGGCAGGCTGAGTGGGGGAGCTGTAGTTTAGATCTGTGATTGACAGTGACAATGAGGTAAGATTTAGGTATCGAAGTCACTCTGCGTCCTCAGTATGGAGAGTGGTACCGAGCAAAGTGATTCCAGTATCTCCACAGAACTTTCTGTGGAGGTTGAGGATTTTTCTCCTCTACCTTCTCTCGAGGCAGGCGCTCATGGTCCAGACCGAAGGTGACCCGAGTTTGAATGTTAAAATCCCGCTATCATAATAGCTAATTCTTATATTGTTGATGGAATTCCCCTTGAGATGCAGCATCTCATTTTCAAGGGGGTCCAAACACAGAACAATGTAACAAAAACACTAAATTTAAATAAAAATACACATATACACACCAAGCAAATTATGGCTACAAACAAAAACACAGATATCACTTTAGATAAGGTGCTGCAAAACATGCAGTAAAATGTTGATACTTAAAACATTTGTTAAGCTTGGAAGCAGTTTAGTAATATGGTCTTCGTAGACAATGGTCTCCCTTTAGATGTTAATGAATCATAATAAGTATGTTAATAAACTTTATTTGGCTTATTGGGCTAATAAATGTCTTATTAACACCTTATAGACATATTAGTAATGTTTGTTAATTTATTAATAAAGCTTGTTAAGGAATCTTATTATGAAGTGGTACCATAAAGTTTAGCAAATTCATGCCAACCATACCAACACTATAAAAATAGTACGCCCACAATTAATATAAGTAAAAAAGATAAAAACAGTATTACTTAATACTACTAATTATGCTAAAAATTAGCATAAGATAAATACAATATACAACACAATAGGAAAGATCAGAAGCACTGACAAGGAGTTTTTAAATACACAAAGATGATTTAAACAAAACAAGAGAAGTTGTAGATATTAGATATACTGGCAATTTGTTCCAATCAGAAGGAGCTTTATAAAGAAATGACCTCCGTCTGACCTTTGTAAGGACTCGTGGGACAGACAGGGTGACACAGTCAGAGCTTCTAAGTAAATAAGAAGAAACCAGATTTAGATATTGCGGACAGTGAAAGTAAATAATGTAAAAATTGAATTGAGTTCAAGGAAATTCATGTCTCTTACTGGGGTGCAACCAGTTGAGTTTGACAAATAGAACACTCAGATAAGTTATGTGACGAAGAGGCTGAGACGTTTGGATCCATATTCAACAAGGTTTTAATGAAGACAAGGAGCAGGTAAACACAACGAGGTGTGGTCAGGAAACAGGCCAGGGTCAGAGCAAGGAGCGAGGAAGGAGACGAAGAAACAGGCAGGGGTCAAACACAGAGAGGCAGAAGAGAATAAATGCTCAGACTGCCGATACCGGCGAAACAATTCAAGACTTCACATGGAGCAGAGTGGTGAGCAGGGTTAAATACAGTTTGGTAATTAACTTGAATGGGAAACAGCTGGTGAAGGCAGGTGCAAAAGGGCATTCAGAGGTTTGAGATATAACTGATAAATGTTTTGGTATTTTAACTAATAAAGGCTGACGTATTAAGAAAACAATCCTGATTGGAACGTTCATTGCAAATCATCACCAGGTTTTTCTGGATTCAATGACTAAACCACTGTTGCCTAACTTCCAAGTCTACTGGAAAGTTTTACAAGCCTGTAGATTTTTGACAACCGAAGGCAAAACACCTACGAGCCAAGCTAAAACTAACACGATTATAACCAACTGTTACAGAATCAAAGATGGGCGGGGGTTTTATACTGGAGCTTCAGAGCATGATAACGTGACACTTCTGAAATGATGTGGGACTTATATCAATTGACCAATCTAAAATTAAACTGTAAAACCTCATTTCAACCTGTAGGGGGCAGCACATAAAGGGTTTTAAACTACAATTAGGAATTAAACAATTTTATTTAAAATTGTCAAAAATGTGACAAGGACCAACAGACAGGACTTCTAAAGCCTCAATTATATAGGTCAACAGACAAAAAAAGGTTGATTTAGTATTGGGTTTCCCTTTAAGCTTACAATTGCCTTTCTGAGTATTTCTTTATTCATGATTGGGAATCAGGAGAACATGAATACATGCCGCTGGAAAAACCTTGTAGCAGTGACGTAGGTACTCCCATTGGTGGGTGACAAGCTCCTTGCTCTGCTCCATTCTGATGCATCCTTGTTGACAAATAGATCCATGTTGTCTTTGTTTATGTCTTCAGATCTGGCATCTGACTCTGAACTGGATAGCTCTGATATTGTGCACTATTTTTGTTCCACCAGTAATGTTAAGTTAGGGTTGTAAGGGACTGTAGCCACCTGGAGAGAAGGTAAACAGATGGATGATGGGAACTCTGCGCCAAAAACTCAAAGGGGAATTTCCAATGAACTACTGCCACTGCAGAAACTGTCCTAGAAGGTTTTTAGATTTTGCCTAAAAGCATCACCACTGGAAACTGGGATCAAAAGATGATCAGAGTGACACTGTAACCCTTAGTCAGAACTGAGACTTGGCATTTCAGTCATATCCAATCCAATCACCTGAAGTGTACTTGTGAGGAAAAATGTTTATAGGCAGAAAGAGTTACCAACATTGACTTAATGCTCCTTTTTAAGCGCATCCAAGAGCTTATAGGGGAGACTGAATAAAATATAAGACTGTAAAATGATAAAAGGCGGGAATCGAGGGAGGGGGATTTTTATTGCTGTAGCAGGATGGCCATCACTGAATCAGCCATTTAGTGAATGGGAAGTCAACAGTTTTTAACGGCTCCTCTGACTCCCCAATGGTTTCCCCTCATAGCATCTCCATCCTTTTTAAGCAGCATGAGACAACTCCCTCGTCTGCTCAAGGGCATGAGTACCAAGGCTTGTTCTCACATTTCAGTCCATTTATTTCATGCTAGATGCAGCTCAGTGATCTTAGCCCCCCCATTAGGCTGCACCAAGAAGCATCCAGAGTGAGTAAACAGAGAATTTAGGGACGGCCCATTTCTTTTACCCCACCTGCTTTCAACTTCCAAACCACTTACTGCATCCTCAAAACAACACACTTTCTGTGTTTTTTTTTTTTTTTTTTTTTTGGAAAAAGCACGGCTTTCATCTTGAGTTAATAATCCGTGCGCTTGTGTCCCCATATCGCCGTCACTGGGACAGAAAGGGAGCAGGTCTCTGATGTAATTGTCACAACGCTGACATTTCATGAGATAAATTACATCCTCTTTTTTCGTGATTTGCACCTATGTAGAAAATAAAAAAAAAAAAAAAACACCACAGTCTATTGCATAATACACTTATGGAAAGACTTACCACACATCTAATAGTTGTAAATAAATCAGGAACGTCATCTGGTGCGTTAGTTAGTTTTTCTGAGATTTAAAATATTTAACCCACACACACACACTATCTGTTTAATATGTAACTGTGACAAAACAAACTGAAAATCTAGGAAGGAAAATTTAATACATTCATCTGTTTTTTCTTCCATTATCAAGCCTTCAATTCATCATGCCATGATTTTCCAAATCCACACATCATACACATACGATAACATCTGTTTAAATTGATTCAACTGTTTATTGCTCTTGGATTTAATCAAGATTATGTTGTGATGGGCTCTTCAGTGTAAAGATTACCTCTTAAAAACTGAGATAATGTTTAGAAATGGTTTAAAACCGCACAGTTTTAAAAACTTTCTGATAAAAAACATTTTTGAGGGCCATTTGAAGAAGATTATCATTATGTGATAAGAATGTCTTTGTATGACAGGATAGTTAGTCTTTTAAGTACAACACACGGCTTTGTTGACAGGAAACTAGAAAAACAAAATGTGTAACTTGGTTTCGTTAATACACTCAGTATGATGGAGTATGACATTAATCACAAATAAAGTTTTTTTTTTACATGAAACTAATTAGATCAGTACATAAAATTAGAATTTATGAGCACACTTTGTTAGCGAAAAGGTGTAGATAATGGAAAACAAAATAAAAGAAAGGGATTTTCTCCTTCTCCTGGCCAGTTACTGATTGTCTCAGCTAACTGAGTGAGAGATCACATTTAAAATAAAAAACCATTAAGATTTGATATGCCTGCATATCAACATTAGCTTTTAACGAAAAGGTATTTCTTTTTTTTTAGACAAATATGTGCGCAAAGATTTTCATAAAAAATTTTGCATTAAGTACATTCTGTTCTACTGTTCTACACACTGTACTAATTTCTTTACCGGGAGAATATACGTACAGAAATAAAAGGACCCTGCAATGTCCACCTTGGAAATTCGTTTTTCACAAACTGTTTATTAGGCAACAGACACACACTGACAATTCACTTTATAATTGAAAGGATGTTCATATTTGGAAGAAGTTGTGTTCATAATTACTGTGGAAATTGATTTTGATTAGCAGGATCTGGGCTCCCCCACAACATTTTCACCTGCATTACTTTGTAAACAACTGTTTTCTTATCCTTATTGTTTGTGGTAGATAGTAATTCAAATTTATAGCAGGGATTTGGAACAAACTTTTGTGCTAAAACTTGTAAAGTTCCTTTTCAGTCACAAGGATTGGCAGCGCGCTCAAAGACTAGAAAACTTGCTATGGAACTTCTGTTAGCAGGACACAGATTAGAGACTGAGGGTTACTCAGTGTCACGATTTCCTTTACAAAAAACTGAAATTGTCATCAACATTATTTTGACTAAACTCAATAGTTTGACAAATTTCACTTTTAATCTCTAACGTGCATAAAAAAAACGTTTGTCCAAAATTTCTAAGTGAGTCCTGTATTTTCTGAACTATAGGATACACAGGATCATGAGATGCACTGTCACTTAATTGCTATTTAAAACTCTACCATGCAGCGAACTATAACATGCAAATGAGTCAGAAATAAATCTGTCAGTAAGTCAGACTTTATTTACTGAGTTCACAATAACCCTAGAATTTGATTGTAATATGCTACACATTAGCATTGTTAGAAGCATTAGCATAGTCACAATACTTACAGCCTTATATGCAACAGACTGATACTGTTGAAATTAGCAGTACAGTGACTACGCCAACTTCTAACCTTGTTTGTAATATTTGAAAAACCACACTTCAACACCACTACAAGTTAACAGTGTTAGCAAATTACCACACAACCTTTTTGCAACATATGAAATACAGACTGATGCCACAAAAAAAAAAAAAAAAAAATGTTATCTTGACTACGCTAGCTCGCAACCTTGCAGTCTGACATCGTTACAATTAAGCCACGTTTACAAATTTACAGCAACACCCAACATTGTTTGTAACATATAAAAATACTGACTGGTACTAAAAGAAAAACAAAAAAAACATTAGCTTATCATAACTAACACCCAACCATGTTTGCAACTCATAAAAAAACAGGCTGACATTTTGACAGCAACGTGTACCCCTGATTCAACTCTCGCTTTGACATCAATAAGCCCGACCAAAATAAATTATTGGTATTATAAAGAATGTTGTTGTTTTTTTTTTTTTTTTTTTAAAAAAAGCTTTTAAGTGTGCCTTATTATGCGGAAAATATTGTAAGCCTTATACATGTGCAGTAAATATATATATATAGTATATGTATATAATTTTCAGTGATATAAAGAAATGTCACTGCACAAGAACAACTTTTAAAACTGCAAAAGAAATTTAATATACAGCAAGTGCAGATAAAAAGCAAATATTGAATTAATTTTTGCTACAGCTGTGAGAGAGAATCACTGAGGTCGGAATTACTGGCTTATGGTGCTGAAAAGCATTTCAATGACAAATTGCTAGTTCTCTTTAGTGAGCTGCTTTAATTATATCACAGTTTTAGGGGGGAGTTGTGCTCAGGAAAATACATTTCATCCTTAAACCACTTAAAAGCTTAATCCATTTTTTCCAATGCCAGTTTTAAAGCCATTTTTGTCTTTTTTTTTCTAAATTTCATTAAAAGTAAAGTGGCAGCCTCCACTGAACTCTCAAGTCTTTGTATGCATCTAGGCCTTGCACTCTCCATTCATTTTCCTCAGAGCAGCACTGCTCCTACCTTCCTATTGATCTGCTGTGCAGCATCAACATGCTGAAGAATCAATTAGGCAACCCCTCCTGTCCATCTGTGAGAGGAGACATATCTCTGAGTTCAACTGGCTTCACTATCCAACAGCTGCTCAGGGCTCAGCATAAACGCCTAAAAGTAAATACACACATAATTTTCATATATATACTTGTGTGTGTGCTTTATGATATAGGCATAATATGTAAAACTGAAACTCTGGTGTTGGGTAGAAGGCTGGAACATGGAGTTTTAAGCTATGTTCACATCCCCCTTGGCAACATGCGATCAAACGACCACTTCCAAAGGTACAAGAAACAAAAGTACAAAAAAAAAAACAAAAGAAAAAAGGGGAGCCCCTCCCTGCTCGTCCAGCATGAATACCATTGGATAAAAAGCACGTATAGGAACATGTGTCATATGCCCAGTGTGTCCGTGGCCTTAGGGTTAGATAACATTGCTGACTAGTGGAAATATCTTTTTAGAAATATTAAAAAAAAATATCTTCTGTTCCTCATGTGCATCCTGGAAATTTTAATATTCACAATTAAACTCTTTTTCCAGACAACACAGTAGGCATGTTGGAATTTCACCATGTCAACATCTAGCAAACTCCATGTTCTGTCTGTTGTACTAAACTTGTAGTCTGCTCAGTTCATCAAAGAACAGTATTTCCTGATGTCAGGAATTCAGATTTTTCTCAAAATTTGAAGTGGTTAAATAATAATAGAACTGCTTTAAACCTGTCATTTGAAATGCAATAAACGTTTTTAAAGCATAGGTTCATATACAGAACAGGAACTTAAATTAAAAGATAAAATCAATCTTTTTTCAAAGTTGTGAAATAGGTTAGGCTGTATACAGGTGTAGATTCAGGTCTGCATCCGTGATATCCGCTTAGCATATTTTTTTGCATTAAGGGAAATAAGATCTAATAGAAAAGACAGAAAACTATAGCTTTTTTTCTATTATTCCTTACTGCAATCAAAGTCTGGTGTAGTTCTGCAGATGAGTCATGTCTGAATCATCTCAATACAGTTCTTTCTTTTAAAAGGCCATGACTATCCCACATTCATAAGGTTGATGTTGTTTATGAATAAAGAGTATTAATCCTCTACAGAGATGCTGTGGTGTCAGACTTTTTTATTGTGTCTAAGACAGACTGTATAAAGGCTGGAAGTGCTTGCTTTGCTCCGTTTAACCTACAGGAGTGTCTCAAGTCTCTTGTCACACTTGGTGCTATCAGACAGGAAATTAATTAAAAACGGCTAAAAATAAGTTCACAATGTCTTCTGACATTTTTGCTGCTGAACTGAGCCAGAAAAGAGTTGTCAAACTGCCAGCAGAGTGATGAGATTGAAAACAGTCTGAGAAGTGTTAACTGTCAGAGAAAAGGATTCAGAGGGTTTCAGAAGGCTGACAGGAGGGAGCGCCAGTACGTGCCTGATGAGATGAACTATAAAATGTGCCATTCATCCATTAGCTTACTTCAGAGCTCACTGTTACGCCCAGACGGCTTCAGTGGTGATCACTGTCTTCTTATACAAATGTTATCTTATGGATATGACTCTTTTAGGCAGAGTTGCTTCCCATTGAATTGCTCTTTGTACAATACATTTCTAGATTTATTTGGTCAAAGATGGGAAATTATAGATTATTATAGATTGAAATGAATGAAGGCATAAGGAATACTGTACATGCTTTGAGAAATTGACTAGATTAACCAAAAAACAACAGAATCTGTAAAACTCCTAATGCACATTGGATATCAAAATAGTAAAATGTTAGTGGTCTTGTCTTCTAAGAACAAATAAAAAATACAATAGTGGATTCCTTTAATTATAACTCAGATGAAAATTGTTTTTTAAGTATTTAACATGTTAGTTTAAGTACGTTCAATAAATGTTTGTCCTGTTGTCAAGTTTTGGAATTTGGCCCCTCTGTGCGATTGATTTTGATACCCCTGCTCTATGCAAATATTGCAACTGATTTTGTCATGGAGAAAAGCAGCTCTGGGACAATATGCAACACTTAACTATGACAAAGTGTTGCACAAATCTGCTTTTCTTAGCCTCCGAATACATTTATATTAATTGTGTAAACAGTCAAAAAGCTAAGATGATTCAAAGAGTGGATTTCCTGTTGTCTGCAAAGCTTATTAAAGGGTTAAAGCCATAATAGTGGATATTAATTTTTATGGGAAAAAAAAAAAATTATGTTTACATTGATTATAATGAGGGATTTAACTTTATAATATTACACATAGCATCTGCTTAGCTTATAAATGATTTTATGCAAATTCAGCAGCCGTGGACTATAAGGACGTGTTAAAAAAATGTGGGCTTTTCCGCCTAAAGGTTGTTGTCTGGCCTTTTGAAATTAATACAAGTTCTAAAATATGCATTTGCACCAGAGGAAAGATTGTTCTCATGATATGAATTTCCTGTGGTTCCTGCAGCTGGCTTTGACATTTCACAGGTGGTAAACATATGCTGTTTTTTTCCTTACTTAATTGTGCTTCCATGTGTTGAAGCCGTTGAGTTAGAAAATTGTACAGTTACCTTCATATTTCTCTAAGGCAGTTTCCCTGTCTCATTGCTGCTCTGAAGTTGACTAAGTGTTTGTTATGCCACGGGATCAAAGGTTCGATCATCAGGTCATCTGCTCTGTATTACAGCTGAGCTGAGAAAATGAGATGTACACCCAAAACATGTGCAGCCTGATTTCTATCACTGACTTACCATTTAGGCTCATCCATCTCTGCTGTCACTTTGAATAAATGTCTGCAGGTTTGCCCTATCTCACTAAAATAGAAAATTTAGGTTTCAGATGAGGGATGAGAGTGTCTGGCACATCTATTCGACATGTTGTTGTAAGACCCCAGAGAAGGCAGCGATAATTTTCAAATTACTCAGTTGCTTTGGGGGAATGCTGAACACTTGACCTGTAATACGGCAAAAAATAAAAAAAAAACTTTTCATATAGTTTAGGATGTAAGATCGTTCTCCTTCAGTTGCACCACATCCTATGTTTTCAGTGGGAAAAAGAAATGAGCTGTCACCTCACTGGTTTTTCTTTTCTGCAATCATAAAATTGGATGACATCTGTCTTGGATTCTGCAGTCTTGCAGAACCATTTATTTGAACAGTTCAGCGCTTACATTGGTATATTTTTCCTTTTTCCCTTTCCAGACCAGTCAGAAGTATCAATTTTTACTTCCTTCACCAGCAGGGTTCTAACGTAATATGTGCTGCTGCTTCTGTGAGGTTCATTCTCTGCTATGTGGCTAACACACAGGCTGGCTTCCTGGTTGTCATCTACTCTGCAGTACTTTAGGTGCACCTGCAGTGAATCAAGTCTAAAAGAATACTTCTCACTTAGTAGAGGATAGTTGGGTGTATTCAGAGGTCCTTGTCACTTCTAATATGCTCCCAATGAATCTCAGCCACTGCAGATGCGAGGACTCAACCCGCTCTACTGGAAAACCAATGCCTACAACCTTATTGTGCTCCTGCATGCACAAAGATTGTTCTTTCATTCTGCATTACATTTTGAAGTCTTAACAAGTTGCAGACAAGATAGCTCGTTCTGTAGCGGCGTGTAATGTGTGTCTCTGACATGTGCACACCAAATGTGACTGATGTGAAAGCAAAAAAAAAGAAAAAGGAGGAAACAATGTTTTATGTTGGCAGAAACGCATTACAGAAACAAAAGCAGAACATTTTCTGGTAAATTTCTACCTGATCTAGCTTATAACAATTTAATTAGATTTCAATCATGAAAAATGACAGAAAATAAGACTTTCATTATATAATCGAAGATGAAAATAATACATGTATCTATGAGCAAACAGAAAATATCTCCACTTTAAAAAAAGATTAGGTGTTAATAATCTGGTCTTACCTTGAGGTAGTGATGTTGTGTTCTTAGGATAGGCTCATCTATTCTTCAAATTCCCATGAAATTAGTTTCTCATTTCAAGTGTTTATGATTTTGTCTGGTGTCATTGATTGCACAGAAGATAGTGTTTCTGCAAAACAATGATTGTTTTTTTGTTCATGTGTGAGAAGTTTCCTAGTTTAACCTTAAACATTCATTCTGCATCTACGCGTGTGATCTCATTCAAACTTAATCAAATAATTTGTTGACTGCACTGCATAAAAATAACAACTTGAATGTTATAACTAGGAGATTATGACTAAGAACTTGATTTTGTATTAAAAAAAATAAATGAATACATCAATGATGTATTGCGGACCATCATAAAGGTAAAGTCAGATTTTTTGTTAAATAACATTATATTGAATCGGTTCAAACACATTAATGCAGTTGTTTGGTAAATTAATAATTCCGTTTGAAAAAAAATCCCGATGCTGCAAGTACAATACTGGTAATACCTATGAAGATTCTCATCCAGATTATTTCTGTTGAAGTATCAGTCAACAGTACTTGGTTTCATCTTTTGTATGAAAGACCTTTCATCTCAATGCAAAATTGAGAAAGCTTTTAAGGGAAAAGGTAAAATGTCTTTAATAAGAAAAGACTAGCAGAGTTAAATCAAATGCTTTTCCTTTACCTACTGCTTAATTACTGATTAATATATATAGAGAGAGCATCTAAAATTGAAACTGTCTGCACGCAAACATGAGCAAGAAGATTTGTCCAAATTATTTTATAAGCAAAATAAAACATAACTTAAAAAATGCAAGTTGTTATTGCTATTATTCTTATTACCATTTTTTAAATGATCATTATAATTATTCCAGAGTCATTCTATAATCATTAATCCACTTATTTGATTTATATTTCAATAAATCTCTTAGAGGGAAGTTGTTACATTTCTATATCATTATTAAATCATGTCAAAATAAAATATTGTAGTAAATGTAATTGATAATGGAAATATCATTTGGATTCAGGCACAGTAGTTTTATTTTAATATAACAGAAAAACAACCAAGGATATCCCAGCTGACAGCACAAATGAGATGCCATCATTACAGTCCAATGTGTCGAAACACTTTGAACTTTGTAAAGACGTGACCGTGTAGTTTAATTCTCTTTGTTCTATTTGTATTTTGTTCTTTTGTAAAAACAGCAGTGGGGTGACTTTTACGAAATTACAATGTATTTGTCATTAATTCTTGTTTACTTGTTTGTTTCTGCACATGTTTAGCATATATAAACGTATCTTGCAAGAAATACAATCTAGAAAATGTCACTTGCACTGTTTAGTACCAGTTTTTGACAGTTGCATTTTTGGCTAAAGATGTCTAGGATCGATTTTGATCTGGTTAAATCGGATAGTTCAAAATCAATGGATATCGACAACACATTATGATACAAATCAAATGGTTAAAATGAATTGTTACTCCTTACAATATGAAAACATTTTTGCATTTTGAATCTGTGTAAAACGCATATCTTGTGACAATTTTTGAAAGAATAGTTCTGGAGTCAATTCCCCGCTACCACTGAAAAACAGCAGTGACAAGCAGCTCAGTTTCCTGTGAGCATCCTCCACTCTCCCTGAGCTGCTGGAGATCAAGATTTCTTTCTCTGAACTACTTTATCACTTTCTGCACTTTATGAAGTGTGGACCCACAAGTGTTTTTGCCTCAGGTCCAAGCAAGAAGCAACATGTGAGGACACATCTGAGGCTCTTTGTTTCAGATGCAACACTAGCTTCACCCGGCTGAGGTTAAACTCCTCCTCATTGTTGTTTTGAAGGTACTTTACACAAAATCCTTTGATTTTTTGTGAGTATTAACTTGCCTGAACCATTCAAAACACCTTTATGATACCATATATATTTAAGTTGAATGCTTTTATCAAAACAATGGGAAATATCTGTGACTTTTTTTCTCTGCTGAGTGAATGTGAAGTGCAAGTTTAACTTTCAAGTGATAATTGCTTTTATGAGCTGATGTGTAAGGATTGATGCCTTTTTCTTACAGTCACGCTCTGTTTTCACTTTCTTTTTTACTGTCACCGTCACACCAGGTTAAAGTTTCTAATCATTAACGCTGTTGCTTTTTGTGTTAATTAATCCTCAGTGTATATAAATTCTAGGTTTTTTGACAGAAACTGTCAGATCCACTTGTCTTCACTGCATTTCACTTTATTCATCTCATCTATATTTAGTGCTTTTTATGGAGGGATTTTTATGCCACTCAGGCTGTTTTGTTTTTGTCTTAAAACAATATTTTTGCGTTTGCAGCCCAAATTATATTAGATGCGTTGTGTCTCATCTTGCTTTCTCCCTATCTTTTTATGTATGTTTCTGGTTTGAGTGATGTTTGTGCCAGCTGGCTGATGGTGGCACAAAAATCACTCCTTATTTTTTTGGTCATATTTTCTTTTGTTTTGTTTGTACTCTTTTTTTATGTTAGTTTTTCAATACTGTCTACAAATCTTTTTCTCCTGCTTTTCCTTATTTCACAACAAGCTCCAATTTCTATCAATCATCTATTTGTATTAATATTCTCATATTTAAACACATTTTTAAAAATCTACATCCAAAAGCAATGCCGGGAGTTTGTCAGTGTAAAAACACCATGTTGGACTGAATTCGGTTTATTTACAATCTAAGAAAAACGTCTAGAAAATAAAATGAATAAAATGAAACAGATGTTTAATAAATTGTAGATTTTTATGGGATGGAAGGCACAACATGAGGTGGACAAATATATGAGCTAAATCCACAGCTTACTCTTCGATGGATACAAAATGTTTACAGTATGTGCATTTGGTCTCTCATTGAGGTAGCTTTATGAATGACATTTTGTGTTGTTATAGTGGCCATAAATCTTAAGTTACACAAGTGTTGACTTTGTGTTGAAAGTGGAAATGTTGAGACAAATAAAGAGAAATTGCTTTCAAAGAAAAAGCTCTAATGAGAACCTAGAAACTTGAGCACAAACTCATTAAAATCATTTTCTGTTGTGTTTTTTTGGTTTCTGACTGCAGATGACAAAGTGTCACAAGAATTTATCTCTCCAAAATGTCTGGACACATTTGCATTGGTTGCGTTGTGAGTCACATGCCTTTACTCTTGTGCCACTTACATTTTTAACATTTTCAAAATGTGGGTGTCTCAAATTTATTCCAAACACGTTTACAATGTTACTTCTGGTAAGATGATGATGACCTCTAGAAATACATATTTCCGATGGATTATCAACAGCAAAAAGTTGTTTTTAAATTTAAGTTGTTCAAACCCTGAAAAACAAATGTAATTTTATTTCATATAAAAAATATATTCAACTTTCTGTTTTAATTTATAATAATAAAAGTGATTTGGACAAATACCTTAACTCAACAATACCTGTTACATTAGACAATGATCAGTTACTGATGGGCTGCATCAACTAGAGACACTTGAAGGTGTCGTAAGCATACACTGTTAACCAATCCAGCTAAATCTAAATTGAAAATATAAAGACTGCAAGGATTGCGGTGAAGAAAAATGAGTTAAAAATAACAAATCATTCATAGTGTGTTGGCAATAAGATGTATTTATCAATATTTGCATAAAGGTTCAAAGCAATTTACTATCACAGGAAAAACCCTTTCACTGTAACTGGTAAAATAGATAGATTACACTATACAGAGTGTATTGTTATTGCATTTCAGGTCTCATCCATCCGTCTCACTTCTCATTTCAAAAATCTGAGATGACAGCCGCAAAAATCACAAAATAGAGGCATCGCAAAGGCACAGTGGTTATGTTCGTTTTTGATAGTTTTTATTCATAAAAGGGGGCCAACACAAATGGCTCTCAGTGAGTGTTTGAAGGGATACTTTTCCATAAAAGCTCTTTTGCATCTTTAATCGTGTCACTCTGGTTTAAGAACAATTCTCCAACCTGCACCGCTGCTGATATGCACTTACACTTTCTTCCTCCAAAAGCCTCAAAGTTAAAAAAGAACAGATTTATACATATTTTCAGTCTCTTATTGTATGTAGAAGCCTATGTTGTTTGCCAGCACACCATAGTATTGTTTGTTTGGACATCTACTTTTGGCCTTTTAGTTTCCTAAACGGTTGAAAAGATTATAACTATTGAAAAAAATGATTTTTTGAAGGATTTTTTTTTTTTTTTTCAATTTTCATTGCCAAACTTGTTGTTTAGTCAATCATTTTTTGAGTGTGACTCACTTCGCTGCTGGACACTGACTGTTCTCAAAAATATGCCGCAGTGCTGCAATGGCAACTACTGACAAGGTGATGCATTTGTTAGCATGTTGTCCAGAACGTATAAAGGAGAGAAATCATTTAGGCTGCAGAACTGTTCCCTCATTCTTCATTATTCTACAGTTAAAAGGTTAAGTAAAAAGAGCCTTTGAGGAGCTCATGCCAATTCAAATCCCTTTGCCCTTTTCTGTTTTCTTTGTGCACTGTCTCAATTCGCCTCTCTTTTTCATCTTTCAGGAATTCACTGTGAAGCTTGTGGACCCGAGCAGGCCTGGGGGCTCTGAAATACACCAAATCCCTGCCCTGGGGAAGAGAGAAGATTAAAAACTTCTGATTGAGGTGGAGAGGAAGGAGACTCAAAGAGTGGGAGTGTGAGACAGAGAGGGGAAAAAAAAGCTTATCTTTCACCTTTGTTCTTCGTAATGCCCCGAGTAAAGGATCTCCATAGGCAGGACTGCGAATAACCAAAGACACAGAGGCAGCTGCCCACCACAGCGGTCAGAGGATGGAGTGAGAGATGAGAACAGGATTGCATCCTGTGAAAGGGCGAGGCTCTCATTATTCCACATTAATTGAATGCCGAAGAGAGAGGAGACATGAGAGGAAACCCTTTCAGTGCCAACTGCTTCAAGGCGCATTGCAATTAGCCCGTCGGCTATCGCTAAATCATACCCTTTTCTGTTGCTTCGCATTTGTTTGTGTGGATGTGCACTTGGACCATGATTGCGTTTCAGCCCCCGGCGTGTAGAGCGCACCGGACCGGCTGTCAAAGAAATAGCCAAATTCTGCTACTACTGCTGCTGCTGCTTCTCCTCCATGGCCCCCTTAAGGCCACTCAAGCTGCCAGACCCAAAGGGCCTGGACAAACTCTGAACTCCATCCGCATTGACGGAGATATCTCCCTGGGTGGACTCTTCCCAGTCCACGCCAGAGGCCACGATGGCAAGCCTTGCGGGGAGCTGAAGAAGGAGAAGGGCATACACAGACTGGAGGCCATGCTTTTTGCCCTCGACCGCATCAATAATGACAACAACCTGCTGCCCAACATCACACTGGGAGCACGGATCCTGGACACCTGTTCAAGGGACACGCATGCCCTGGAGCAGTCGCTCACCTTCGTGCAGGCTCTGATTGAGAAGGATGGGACAGATGTCAAATGTCATGGTGGGGGGGCGCCCATCATCACCAAACCTGAGAGGGTGGTGGGTGTGATAGGAGCCTCTTCCAGCTCTGTTTCTATCATGGTGGCCAACATTCTGCGCCTCTTCAAGGTAAGAAAACAGCACACGTTCGGGTAACGTAACTTCAAGAAAATGAAGTTTATCCTTTGATTGAGCGTGTGCACAGCAAATGTTTTACTAGCTAGTAATTCCTGAAAAATTGTGGAAAATAATGGTGTTTAGACACACAATGAACACTCCCCCATATTTTTAGAGACGAGGTCCGGTTTCAAATCTCATCAATCCGACTGTTTCCCTGGTGGAGTTGGTTGCTAAGCAATATGAGGCAGTGCTTGTCACAATACAGGAGTGATTAATAGGTTTCTTGATTTCCTTTTTGTCTCCTTTTAGCCTTTCACGCTATCAGCTTGTGCTTACATCTGTTTGCGCAGTGAAAGAATATGCACTGTTCATGGAAATTTGATAAATGATTTCACAAATGTATTGGGTGAGCTGTAGGAAATGACTTACAGTATATTTCAGTAGTATGGTGAAATAACATGGCAAAAATGCACACTTTGGGGGGGATAAATAGTTTTCATCGGATTTTTCTTGGTGCTACATCTTGCTTAAACACAGCCATGTCTGAAAGGAGAAGCTACTCAACATTTATAAAACTCTGTTACTGGTTTAGCAGTGGGGAGGCCATCTTAATATTTCAAATGCACTCTTCTCACCTTTCTAAAAGTACTGCAGTGAGAGGCTGCAACTGGCTGAAGGCAGTAGTCCTGCAGATGATTTGATACCTGTTTAAAAGCATAAAGCACATCTGACAAACGCTTGATTGGAACAACAAACGGTAGCTTTCCTTTGTCTACAAATTGAGTGGAACACATAGTGAAAACATTACTATATTTTATAAATATGTTGTTTTTTAATGCTTGTTAGAGGAATCAGTTGTGTGCTAATGTCAGAAACTTTTTACATAATAACAGATAAATAAATTGTTGGAAGAATTTGTTCCAATTAGTTGGGTAATTCTGAAAACTGCTTTGCAGATTAGGCTACTTGATCATTGGTGATAAATCAATCATTATATTAATCATTGGTGTAGTGCAGGGGTCAGTGAAAAAGCTATTTGGGCTTGTTTTCAACTGATATAGTATAGTCTTATTTTAGTCTTTAAGAAATATGGATTTGCATTCATGACCTTTTTTTAAAATTATAAATATGAATTATGTCTATTTTTTGGTACAAACAAAAGCAAAAATATAAAAAAAAAAGATATATCATCTCTCAAAATAAGATTTCTTTTTAAATTTTTTTTACTTATTTTCAAAATAAAAGATGATCATTGCCAAACAGGATCATCTCAGGGCAGCTCTGTTTGTTTTCCCCTCTTTGTCCTCTGCAGTTTCACATTGCTGGGTTTTGTTATTTTAGTTTGGGGTTGGACATTGGTAGTCTTAGTTTGAGGGCTTTGTTTGTTTGTTTTCTTGTGGTAGTTTTTGGTTAGGCAGCCTTTGGCCGGGAGTTGCTGACTCCGACAGTCGACATGGCTGGTTCAGCAGTCTCTCTGATTTGTTTTATGATGACCGAGTAGAAAGATAGAAGAGCCACATGTGGTTCTGGAGCTGCAGGTTGAAGACCCCTGGTGTGGTGGTTAGCACTTTGGCCTCCCTTCACAAAACCCTGATTCAAATCCCAGCTGGATGTTTTCTGGGCGGAGCTACGTGTATTCCCAGGGAAACATGTGTTGATTGGTGATTATAAATTTCCCATTAAGAGTGAATATGCATGTGGTTGACTGGCTCTGTGTGATCCTGCAATGGACTGGAAAACCATCTAGAATACTCAAAGATAGCTGGGACCGGCTCCACTAACCTTGTGACCTTGACCAGGAACAAGCAGGTTGAAACAGTGGATTGATAGATGGTTTGCCTAAAACCAACACTGACCAGAGAGGAAAATGGAAAATCACAAAATAAGACTATTTGCTGGTCTTTTGAGGATCATATAGGAGACTGGAGTCACACCTTAATCTCTTTACCATTTGGTAAGGCTTCGGCAAAACTGTCTTTACCGGTGTATATGGACTGTGCAGTTGAAAAAGGGGCAAACTTGCATGGGGCACAGGTTGTCCTTAGGAAATTATCAACCTGATGAGCCCATAAGGCAAAAAGGTAAGGTAAGAGTAAGATCGTTGTAAAAACTTAATCAAGGGTAAGTAAGGTAGGTGAGATACATTGGGGACACTGGTTAACCCTCCAGTGCGGGTGCATGTAACAAAGGCTACAGATCTGTTCCAACTTTTCCTGATCCGAGCCTCTTTATTCCATTGAATAGGGGATATCCATTCATACTGTCACTGAACCACACCAGGGTTCATTTGAAAGTCAACTGCAGACTTTTCTTTTCAAAGATGTGAGCTTGTTTGTTTGGTTCAGAGAAGAGTTCAGGTGAGCATTTATCCTTTTCTAAACTAAGTAGACAAGGACAAAATTTCTAACGTGGACCAAACAGTCCAATGTCCAATGTAAAAAAAAATTGGTGGAAAATCCTTTAGTGTCTCCACGAAAGTTTTTGCTTGATATCCACCAAAAATATCGACCCAATTTCCAGGGACACTGGAGGATTACACTTTGCCCAGCTGCTTAGCTCTTTACTCTAACACATCCATCTACTCATCTTCTGAACCTGCTAAATCCCTTTTGGGGTCATGGGGTTGCTGGAGCCTATCCAAAATACTGTGGTGTAGGGTACACCCTGGAGAGTTCGCCAGTCTGTCGCAGGGCCACACAATCACACACTCAGACGCATCCACATCTAGGGGCCATTTAGAACTATCTATTAACCTAGAAAGCTTGTCTTTGGACTATGACAAAAGCCAGAGTGCCTGGAAGAAATCCTCACATACACGAGGGGAGAACATGCAATCTTCCTGTGAGGCGACACTGCTATGTCACCATGCAGCCCCACTTTTTCACAACTGATCAATTATCAAAATTGATTTGAGAGATACATATCCATATTTTTTTTCCAAGTATTGCTCAGTCCACACGTTATTTCATGACTTCATTATGTCGAATTATTCATATTATTTAATTTATTTATGTAATAATCATTTTCTTTTGAAAATCAAGCATAATAGAGACTTCTGAAGTGCCTTGCACAGATGTTATTTTTATTTTTTGAAAGAAGAAACAGAGTTGCATTTTCACAATCTGTGAACAGTTAGCAACAGTTTTTGGATTTCCATCCATGTGTTGTCACTGTGAATTCAACAAAGCTGCTGCAAGTGGAGGCCAGAAAGACATGTGTGCCTGTAGGGAGAGTAAACAAAGACTTGCAGATAGACACACATGCGCATGTACACACTCGCAAACACGTGTGTTGCTTTCAAGTAGATCATAACATAGAGGCAAAAAAAAAAAAAAAAGCCTCTTTGAAAACGCTATAATGCAAAAGCTTAATCTCTAGACCTAAATGTCTAAATATAGATATTTAGAAAACAAAATATAGATATGTAACAAAATTCACAGCAACATACAATGAAATTAGTTGATTTTTTTTCATATTTATATTTACATGTGTCAGTTTTTTACACAAACAGCCTACAGTTTGTATTATTTGTTAAGCGCAGTGACTCCAGACTCTCAAAACCTCTTGGGATACATCCTCCTTGTTGTGGCCTCAGGCTTTAACAGTAAACACACTCTGACACAACTAACACATTAAGAATGCGCTCTTCTCTTTTTATACTTTTTATCTAGGCGGGTTCCATTTGTTATGTACCATTTATTTTATGCTAAGTTAACTAATACTGAATACATTAATCAAACAAGCAGAATTGTAATGTGGGTTATCTTTAATTGTCTTCTAAAACAAAATAAAATAAAAATGCCTGTATCTGCGCTCACTCAAGTTAACCTCTCTTGATTCTATTTAAGCTGACAAACATGAAAAATATTTTGTCATTATTGTGATATTGTTTCTCATTTATAAATAAATGCAAGCTTATTATAATATTATATTATATTCAGTTACTTCTTTTTACTATTAACATATATTGTAGAATTCTAAGCTTGCGGCCTTTAGTACTTAGATTTATGGAGGTATATTAAGCAGCTCTAGCTGGGAAATGCATTACAGTGAACATGGGAATCACTTGAGTCACATAAATGAAAATTTAAATGTTCTGGGAAATAACCATTCGATTTCAGTTTAACTCTATAGGATTCAATGTGAACATTTTCAACAAAAGCGCCAGTTTCTGACCTGACTGTAGAGTAGGCTGCTTGATTACATAGATTAAACAGTAAGCCTTTAATGGAGAGTGGTGAGTGATCATTTCATTGGAGTCTTGAGTTATGGCCTTCTATGGATCCACAGGTCAACCAAATGCTATAGCTGCTCCTTCTAGCTGAGGAGATTTTGACTTTACAGCCTTCTCATACCGTCCTCTGTGCGAGCAGGACGCCATTGAACGCCCCTTCTAACGTGAGTAGGCAACACTGCAGTTAAAAATGACGGCTTTTAATGGAGGTGGTGCATATACACAAGTGTGAAGTCAGCATACTGATGAAGGCGAGCAGGCAAGCAGACATCCACGTGAGTTGCATGCTCTGGTACGGACCACAATGTAGACAAATGGCAGCACCACAACAAGTGCACACTTTGCTTATAAATCTGTCAAAAGTGATAAAAACCTAAAGCCATCACGTTTTCTTGCTCAAAAACCTTCTTGAAGTCAGCAAAGGGACCTACCTAAGAGTAGTTTGCAGGTTTACAGCAAAGTGGTTCCTCAGCACAGTTGCAAACAGATGTGGTTCAGAGTAACTTGATTAAAATTTTACTGCAGCCTTACGTAATGCTAACACTTTGACCTGGAGCTGCAGCTCAAGAATATTTTTACAGTAGTTCTGAGAAGTGGGTGCTGCTTCGACAAGCATCTTGGGAAAAGATAACTCATGATCATAGACAAGCCATGTCAGATGTGTGCATTATTCATTTGCCTTGTAGATGTGCTCATAAAGTTGACACACTTCACATACAACGCAAATTACACTTTTTGTTTTGCTCAGCAGGAGGTTCTGTAAGGGATTTCCTTTTCAAGTCAGCCATAGCCACAGCTAGTGAAGTGAAAAGAATTTTTTTCTTTTTTTTTTTGTTGCATTTCCTTTGTTCTCTCCTGTGGTGCACATAAATATTGTGGCAGTGACCCAAGTTACAGATGCTCAATGTGTTCTACGCTTTATTGCTAACTGGAAAGCTCCTTCTGACATTACAGTTCACTTCTGTAGAAGACGAAGCTTCTCATATTGCTTAATGGAAAGGTTGTGCAGTAAAGGGCTCGGTAAGGAGCAAAGATAATTTAGAGGAAATAGAAACAAATGCCCCTATATGCAAGAAAACACAGCCTTTCAGTCTACCACTTAACTAAGCCAAAAACTTCCATTAAAATTCTAAAACTGGAAAATTGTACTGACAAATACTTTCAAATAAAACCTGTGTTTTCTAAACCTTTCATAAGCTGGAAATATATATATATATATATATATATATATATATATATTATATATATATATATATATATATATATATATATATATATATATATATATATATGTGTGTGTGTGTATTGGGGGCGCAATGCACTTCATCCAATGTGGGTGCCTAGGCAAGACTCTTTATACTGCCTGACTACAATATGTAGCCATAAGGAGGTCCAAGTCTGGTCTCCCTGTGCCGGTCCCCAACTCGGATAAAATACAGGGATGTGTCAGGAAGGGAAGCCGGTGTAAAAATATCTGCCAAAGCAAATGTGCGGATTGGTGAAAGTTGATTCGCTGCAGGGACCCTTAAAGGGATATGTTGGAATATGAACATCAACATTATTTTTGATTAACTTTGTGTGAGGTCTGTAGTGGTGTTATTTAACTCAACCTTTAAGGCATTTGTGTTAGTTGTACTGATTAGCTGATTCCAAATCACAAAAAGTAAAGCTAGTTATACTCAGTGCTCTGGACTGAGTGAATCTGATTAGTTTTGAATAATTTAAGTAATTACATGTATTGTGCTAATGGAAGTAATTCAATGATCTAATTGTCAAAAAGGACTGCCACCTTTAAGGGTGGCACCCTAAATTTAGGTTTAACTTGACATTTCCAACTTGTAGACTTCCTAGTTCCACTCTTATCTTTAATATCTTTTGGCATTCCTCAAGGCTATGTTGTAGACCCTAACCTTTGTTTTATTTCCTGCTCCTGGGCATTGTCTTCAGAAAAAATACCAGTTTTAACCAGTCCTGTTTATACTACGGTCACAAAAACATCTACCTACACCACATGTTGGGGAGGCATCAGTGGAATCTATGAGATTTGTTAACGTCGCTTGATTAAAAAAGAACAAAAGTTGGTGTGATCATGAACATAGACGGTGGCAGTCAGGCAGCCATCAGGTGTGCAGAATGACCTGTTCTTTTTAATCTACCCCTGTGATACCAGGCGGCTGGTGGCACTTGAAATGAATGTCTGCCGTCTGGAGACATTCAAATCTTGTCCTGCCAAAGCTGCTGCCGGCCAGCAATTCCGGCTGCCACAGACCTGTGGCTACCCAGCGATCATACGATTTTGTAATGGTGTCATCCCTACTGGACTGCTACTGCATAACCTCAAAATGTGCCTGGGCGGCCACTGACCGATGTCAACTCTTAAAGATGAAATGTCCAGTCGCAATAAAATCTAACTTTTTAAAACCTCTGCGCCTGATAACAAATGCCACTGCACGGCTACCGGCCCAAGTAGCTAAAAACGTGTATATTGGTCACTGTATGGTGGCATTTAGGGATATGTGACCATAGTCTTACTGCTATTGAATCAAAAAAGCCAAATAGTGTAGTTTTAACTTTTTTTTTTTTTTTTTACATATTCCTTAATTAGATATGTATATATTTTATTTTTTTGTGGGTTCAAAAGCAGTTTGTTTCTCAAAACAAACCTTTCTGTCTTCACTCTAAAGATGAGTGGTTCAGGTTCTCCAGTTTTGATAAAACAAAAGGTAAACTTTTGAGCATAAGTTATCAGTCTCGCAGGGGGGTCACTGAGACCTTGACTTTTTTGATCAGGCTATCACTCTAGTAATGAGGTAAACTCTAATTTAACCTTCTTTAAGGTGTAAATAAGATTTAAGAAGGAGATTAACAAAAAGTAAGAAGTTTAAAATTACAATTTTTCTTACAGTATAACCAGTTCTTGAATTGTTGAACTTGAAAAATGATCGGATATGATGGTAGATCAGGTGTGGTTGGGAGAATATTCAGATCCAAACTTCTGTGAAGTCTAGTGTGGACAGCCATTTTTGTTAAATCTTTATGAAACAATAATACACTTTTTGTCATCATCTAATATTGAGTGCCCTTTGTGCCTCTCTAGCTGTCCGACAGAAGTCAGTTTCTTAGGTTGGCAGATTCTTTCACTATACATCTTTCTAACCTGAGCAATACTTTGGTCAAACTCAGTTGTGTGTAAAACTAGCAGCTGCAAATTTAAGATGGAACTTGTTTTTGCAAAATAGCAGCAAGCTTACCTAGTGCATGAGATTTTTCTATGGTATTTATGACTGTAGTCTGATTACTCTCTTCAAAAAATATACTCTCTTTTATGTTTGCTAATGTTTGCGCTTGCTCCTGTATCTTTTGGTACCGTGACTCATTACTGAGAATATGCGCTTAGGGTAAAAAAAAAAAAAATCTACAAAAACTGCAATTACATAACGCCGTTTGAAGTGAATGCTATCAGCGTCAATCTCATTCAGTGCAGTCTGTACGGCAGGAACTTAATCATGCGGCAAACTGTGAAGAGGATGGTAGATATCCTTAGCAGTTGACAGTCTCTTATGTGAGCTCCTTCAGTGTGAGAACTGATTCATTTTGCAGCTGGTTTCTGCTTGAAGCTTTACCACCTTCTTGTCTCCCAGAGGTGCTCGCCATCTGCTTTGTTGCAACCTCTTTTTAGCCAGTTAATGGTTATTTCCCTCAAGCTGATCCTCCATTCCTGACTGTGTATATTTTAGGCTTCGACCAGTTTGGAAAAATCTGTTGATGTTTTCCGTACATGATCAATCTTTGCAGGTTTTCAAGCCAAAGTGGCACCATGTTGTTTTAAAGCCAGCATTTCTCTCACTTTACAAAACTCATGAACACAAGCAAAAACCCTCACGAAAAAACGATGCATTGCAATGTATTGGAAACTATATCATACAGTTCAATAAATCAGCAACTTGCTCAGTTATTATAAAATTGGTCATTTTCACTATAACATGCTTTAGGTGTCCTCATGGCATCATTTAGTTTAAAAGAAAATGGAGTGGATTAATCAAACTCTGACTTCTTACTATAAGTGATCAAAGACTTGCACATATATGAGTAAAATATTTGTCTCTTGAATTGTAATTCCTTCAGTTTATGCCAGTTTTTTTCTTTCCTTTGGATGTATGTGATTTTGGTTTGCCCACACACTTTTCTGCTTACTTGTTCGTAATAAGGGATTAAACCCAACAAAGACTTCAATGTGGGCCCCATATGGTTTATCATTGGGCTGAATTGGTACGCCCCAGGCGGGTTTGTCCGCAGGTTCCGTGGTGGCCCCACCTGTGCTTGCCCAGACTGGTTGGAGTGGGTAGCAATTCTAAACCATTTGGGGCCTGCTTTGAAATGTTTGCTGGGAAATGATGCTAAATCAAAAAAGATTTTACGCATTTTTTTTTTTTGTCACAGCACATTATTAAATCGAACAAGTAATTTTGGTCATGCATACATTACAATATATGGATGGACAATTTATTTGTTTATATTGATTCTTATATATTTAAATTCCATTGATGTGTAAACAAACTTTGTTTCATAAATGCTTTGATGAAATGACTTTTTGGGCAAAGGACAGTAAATCAGATTTTACCTTTTTTTGGGTTTCAGGGTTCGTGGGATCGCTATGTAATAATTTATATTACTTAAATGTTGTTGACTGCAATGCTAAATGATTATATATATCACCTAAAAAAAGAGAAAAAATTGTTGAGTCATAGCAATGAATATGTAACATCATATAAGTCTAGGTATATCATGTTTTTTATTATGGTATATTATATGATAAATACAAATTTATTTATAATAGCTTTTAAATATAATACTTATGTTATATAATATTGTGGGATATTATATACAAATAGCAGTCTATCAGTCAATATATCATCGGAAATGTCGGCATTATTTAGAGTACAGTAGACATCCGCGAATACTCTGAAACCGCAAACATGGAGTAACCTCCCGTTCCCATCTCTCCTCCACCACCACGGTCACAGAATGTCTGCTCCGGACAATCATTTCCCTCCGCGGTCATCTTCTACAGCATATGAGTATTTTTTTGGTTTCTTCTGAGTCAGCTGATGTTATTTCTTAAATGCAGGGTCTTGGAGAGAGTGAGGGGGATGCGCTCCCACTTCACGTTCCGCTGTGTGGAGGTACACCTCAGAACCGCAGTACCTCTTTTGGACGCAAAAATTTCATACAAGCGTCTAGAGTTGTCTGAGTTTTAGTGACGAACTGGAGGAGTCACGTGACCAAAAAAAAAAAAAAGCGATTTGTGAAAACACAAATAATGAAACGCAAATATGTAGAGAGCACTGGATATTGCATGGTACATTACCATACATGGGGATGGCAATAATTGCAGTATTTTAAGATGATAAACATATATTACTCTCATATATGAGATATATTTTCAATAAATTGAAAATGTGTTAAGAAATATATTATTGTTTCATTAGGGAGGATGATTTATTTTGATCTTGCGCTTTTTTAATGTATTGGAAGCACCTTTTTTTTTTTTTTTTACATTTTACACTAAAGTGGCGGCATATGGGAAATTCCTAAAGCACAAAAAAGACCTGTGCTATTTCATGCTTGGTGTCATCATCCTCTGATGGTTTTTATTCCGCTGTAAACCTTCCAGTGACACAGTGTAATGACAGCCTGTGCCAAAATTGATTTAGAAGCTCATTTGAGAGAGTGACAGTTATCAAGATGAACTGGTGTGAGTCCATTGGTGCACTCTGTGTCAGCCACACCTCCTCATTCAGCAAGCCACTGACAAGCTGATGGTTCACAATGACTACTTCATATTTTTCAATTGCTGTAATTTGAGATAAATGTTTCAACCATTCAGAATTCTTAAATTGTATACTTTTTTTTGTAATGGGAAGCAGAAGGACGGAAATGTTCCATTTCATGACAAGGGAAGAGGTTTCAAGCTTCAATGCATCCATATCTTTCATATGAATTATTTTACTATTGTGTACATACAACAGGTGTCATAAGAAAATTTAATTTGATTTTCAAAAAAGACACTGCAGCACACATAGAGGTTTAAAAATGGATGCTTCTTTGTCATCTTAAATAAAACAGCATAACTATTTCTGTCAATTAAGACAATAATCCAGATCAAATTGTGGTTTTCCAGTTTGGTTTGTTTCCTGAATGTTTTTATTTGTGTTCATGGTTTGCTTTATCCTTCGCTGCCTATTCTTCAAATTCTTCAACTTCACCTTTTAAGTCACCACCTTCCTTTTTGTATTCTTTTTCATCCCCTCTAAGCAGTGATTTTGGGACAGCTTGAACTATAGACAGAATAAAATCAGAAGATAAACTGAAATCCTGCTCATCCGTTAAGATCCACCTGCTCAAAAAAGCTCATGAACAGGCTTGTGTCACATTTGCCATTTTCAGCTAAACTGGTCTTCAAACCATAATCTCACAGAAATCCATAGAAAAGAGATGATAATGGCAGAACCCTCCACGCAAAATCTGAAGTTTTGGAAAGAGGTCAAATACCTCATTGTTGATGAGTCAGAAAGCAATAGAGTTCTCATTTTTCCAGGTGCCAACCAAAGTGAAGAACTGTGTCTCTGCTGAACTCACATTTCACATTTGGTAAGGTCAAAGGTTCAAGAGGCTTGTTACTGCCAGATCTGTAAATTGTTCCCCGCACATGCAAAAATACTTCAGCTAAAGCATCTTATAGTCAGAGTACAAAGATGAATCTCTTATGTTTAAAAAAGAAAAAGGTTTATTTTAATGTTGCAAAAAACAAAAAGAAATCAGGACTGCACAATTCTAACTGTGCTTGTGCAAAATCGGACTGTCCATCTGTGTCCACCTGATCAGTCCCGCGCATGTGCAAACGTTTTCTTCTTCTTCTGTTGGTTTAACGGCTGTTCACTCCCCAGTGTATGAGGATATCGCCAATTACTGACACTTAATTAACTCAGTTAACACAGACAGGTTATTTACGGTTAATTTGGTTCCAAAAGTGGCTGCAGTAGCTTCAGGGACATCTCCTCAGAGTAAAATGCCCTTAGTTCTCCTCTTTTCCCACTGGCAATATAAAAATGAAATAAAATAAAATCAATCGCTTTCATTCTATCACGCATCGATTTTCATTGTCTGTAATGACAACGACATATGATTAGACAGTGTTTTGCATTTATGTGATGTTTTTTGTAACCCCAGTGTGTGACACTCATTAGTAGAATATGCACCACCTGCTGTGCTTTTATTTTGGAGGACACTTCCTCTTATAAACATCCAGGTCACCAGACCACTTCCTGCTTTGCTCTTCCTGCTGCTGGCACTGCTGCATCGTTGTGTACGGACGTGCTCTGGCTGACCCTTAGGACTGCGCATCTCTGCTGTGTCAGGACAAAATCAATTATTCATTCACACAGAAACGAACCCCATCTGCTCTTCGGTGAGTTTTTTGATCGTGGCTAACAGCAATAGCATATCATTCAGTATGCTCACTCTTAATGCTAATGCTAAGCTAGCGCGACTTTGGAAAGTGTTTCTTACCAAACAGCTTGGTTTTTTTTCCATTCCTCTTGGCTTTTTCCAGCCTGGACATGTATGTTTATGTTTAGCTTTGATGTTTTTTGGGGGGATTTACTTATTTTGAGCTGTTAGAAAAAACGCATCAGTATTTTATAAGCCAAATCGGCCATTCATGTTTTGAGTCTGCATTTCCCCCTTTGCTTCAAGTGTAACCTTTTTTGGGTTAAGGAAAAAGAGTTACTGAGATAATTAGATCAAAGAAACCATGGTTAACCGGTCGATCTGTTCACCTTTGATTATTTTGGCTGTTGCTAAAATGTGAATATTTGAAGTGCACTAATTGTAAGCTAACTTGAGAAATTGACTGCTAAGCTTATTCTATTTCTACCTCATGTTTTTTTGTGTGACCAATTCAGGTCAGGTTTTTCCTTTGGAACTGTTTTCTACTGATGGCGAGCTACCAGTCCATTCATGGAGGACACCTGAACTAAAGAAACGTTCAAGAAGGACGCTGAACTGAACTTGAGAAAAAAAACCTGCCACAAGGTTTGAAAGGATCTGGACATCACATATGGACAGAACAGTTGATGTTTAATGTGTTTGTTTTTTTTTGTTTGTCAATACAATCAATTGATTTATTTTACTCGGTTGTTGTGTTTTATTCACACACTCTGGGCTCCTTGAGACGAACATCCCTCTTCTGTAGTCAGTGTTACAATTGGCGAGCTAGCCAGGAGCCTGGATGTGTGAATATTTTTTGCAGTTTCGTTTACCATGGATGCCATTGCTAAAGCAGGCATCAACGTATCCACATCTGTTTTGATTACAGGCGTTACAAACACAAAAGCTGATGAAGTGCTAGACTGTCTACGCAGTTATGGTAAACTTAAGCACACTTTTTATGTAAATGATCCAGACAGTTCCTTCTTTAAAAACCTGGTCGCAGAATTTATAGATGCAGCTGCATTCTCTGCCTTAGAACCATTATTGCCTTATAAATACACATCACAAATTACTGCTGACCTTGTGTATAGTGTCACTGCGTTGGCTACAGAGTACGCCGCCACAGCGAGCAGCAGTGGTCACCCTCCGGATTACCTAAATGAACTGAAAAAACTAGCAGACCGGAGTGGCTGCAGTTTTGAAGAAGTCCTAAAGACTGTGATGACCCAGATTGGGCAGCACCTGAATGCAGCAGCGCTGGAACAAAGAGGTGACACCAGGATCAAAAACGACCCTGAAGAAGAGGAGGAGGAGGATGACGACGAGGAAGAAGAGGATGACGACGAAGAAGAGGAAGAAGAAGATGATGATGATGATGATGATGAGGAGGAGGAGAGGGATTATGGCCCCTCAGCACAGTCCATCCCATCACCACACTCACAATCCATTCCCGTCCAATCCAGGGCTGTTCGGCATGGGCCACGTCACCGGGGCAGAACACCTCAACGGATTTCCCTGACGACAAACCAACTTAACCCACCACAAGTCCAGAAGGTTGTCGTGGAACATGTGGTTCGGAACACAGACATCACTGCCTCAGCACTGCGTCCGCGTCCTTTCTCCGGAAGAATCCCAAGGCCAAGTAATGAGGTGGACTATGAAACATGGCGATCCCAAACTAATCTCCTTGTTGCAGATTCCAGTATTTCAGCCATAAGCATTACAAGAAGAATCATGGAGAGCTTGACATCACCTGCTGCTGAGAAAAGTCTTGGTCCAGATACATCACCTGCAGATTTAATGAGTGTGCTTGACTCAGCCTTTGGGACCGTGCAAGATGGGGAAGAACTTTTCGCCCAGTTCCTGAACACCCTTCAAAACCCGGGCGAGCGGCCATCAGCGTACCTCCAAAGACTACAGCATGCCATCTGCTCAGTTGTTAAACAAGGTGGTGTCCCCGCATCTCAAGTCGATAAACACCTACTCAAGCAGTTCTGCCGTGGCTGCTGGGACAACGCTTTGATTACAAAGTTGCAACTGGAGCAACGCAGGAGTAATCCTCCGCCGTTTCCTGACCTGTTGTTCCAACTCAGAACAGAAGAGGACCGACAGACAACTAAGGAGTCCCTCATGAAACAGCACATGAGCACATCCAAACAGCGAGTCAACATCCAGTCGCAAAGTGCCTGTGCCTGTGGCCACAGCCCTCGGGACTATGATGAGATCAAAGACATGAAACAACAGTTAAAGCGACTACAGCAACAGATGTCCCAGCTTCTGTCCAGAAAACCTGCAACTGAGTCCCAAACCACAGCACGTCAACATAAAACTAGCCATCCTTCCCCAAAGTCTCCTGGCCGTCCCAAGCCCTGGTATTGCTACAACTGCGGTGAAGATGGCCACATCTCTTCTGCTTGTGTCAACAAAGCCAACCCTGTTGTGGTTCAACAGAAGAGAAAAATTCTTCAACAAAAGCAAGAAGCATGGGATATCAAGAACAAGCAGACATTAAACTAAACCCAGCTCCTGCGGTGGGACACTCAGGAGCTGCCGCTACAAGACGTCCCAACAACAAAGATTTCCAACTGCCAAGAGGTCTCATCGGAACCAGAAGTACGGGTTGTGTTAAAATAAATGGACAATTGTTTAACTGTCTTCTTGACTCTGGGTCCCAAGTTACTACCATTCCTCATTCCTTCTACAACACACACCTCATGGATCATGAAATCCATTCAATCACTGATTTCCTGGAGATCGAAGGAGCAAATGGACAATCTGTACCATACTTAGGATACGTGGAAATTAGCTTGTCTTTTCCACCTGACCTCTTTGGTACTACTATTGATCTAGACACCCTGGCATTGATTGTACCAGACCATAATCAGTCTTCACCACAGATTCTCATCGGCACCAACACGCTTGATGTTGCTTACTCTAAACACGTGACAAAAAGGCCGCAAGTCCATCCAACTGCATCTGGTTACAGCTCTGTCTATAAGATCCTTAAGCGTCGCTTCAACCAGAGAGCTGACGACTGCAAATCCTTGGTTACTCTTCAGTCAAACCAGCCCTGCACCATCCACGCTGGCCAAACCATTGTTGTAGAAGGCTACCTGGCCACAAAGTCACAAGGTGGAAAAACTGTTCTTGTTGAGCACCCCCAATCTAGCTTGTTACCTGGTGGACTCATTGTCAAAAGTTGCCTTATAAACCTGCCACTGTGCCAGCCTTGTCACCTGCCGGTTGTGGTAAGCAATGAGTCCAACCATGACATACAGATACCAGCAAGAGCCACTCTAGCAGAAATCAGCAACTACCAGATTATCTCGAAAGAGCAAAGCATCAAAAGACCGCCTCCAGAGACAACACAAGCATCCCCATTACAGTACGACTTTAAAGATTCACCCTTATCTTCAGAATGGAAACAACGAATAATCCACAAGCTTAACAGTGTCCATGAGGTCTTTGCTAAACATGAACTAGACTTTGGCAAAACAGACAAAGTGAAACATCAGATCAAACTGTCCGATCCTACACCTTTCAAGCAAAGACCCAAGACCAAATCATCCTCAAGATGTGGACGCTGTAAGAAGCCACCTACAAGATCTTATTGAGTCTGGAATCATCAGGGAGTCGGACTCTCCATTTGCCTCTCCCATAGTCGTCGTACGAAAGAAAGACGGAGGCGTTCGTCTCTGCATCGATTACAGAAAACTCAACCTGCAAACAATAAAGGATGCATACGCTCTCCTCGAGTCTTTTATCTGTACTGTGTCTTTTCTTTTGGCAAGTGGTTTCAGTCATCTTATCTAAATATATACCAGATCGAGATGAAAAGCAGCAACAAGGAAAAACTGCGTTTGTGTGTCCCCTTGGGTTTTGGGAATTCAACCGGATGCCCCAAGGAGTCACAAATGCCCCGAGCACTTTCCAACGCCTAATGGAGAAATGTGTGGGAGACTTGAACTTAAAAGAAGTGTTGGTCTTCATAGACGACATAATAGTCTTCGCACCAACCCTAGAGGAACACGAAACAAGGCTAATGAGAGTTTTGAACAAACTAAAAGACTATGGTCTGAAGTTGTCCCTTAAAAAATGTGTGTTCTTCCAGACCTCAGTGAAATACCTTGGACATGTGGTTTCACAGGACGGTGTGAAGACTGACCCAGATAAAATTTCCACTCTCACATCATGGCCTGTGCCAAAGACTCTTAAGGAGTTGCGCTCCTTTCTTGGCTTTGCTGGATACTACAGGCGGTTTGTGGAAGGATATTCAGCCATCGTCAAACCCTTGCATGAACTTACAGCTGGATACCCACCATTGCAAAAAGGACTCAAACCGTTACGTGAACCACAGAAATACCATAACCCAAAAGAACCATTTGGAGGACGTTGGACGGCGGGTTGTCAGCAAGCATTCGACACCATCATTGAAAAGCTGACTCTAGCCCCTGTCTTGGCCTTTGCAAACCCCCAAAAACCCTACATACTCCATACTGACGCAAGTTCTACTGGCTTGGGTGCAATCCTTTATCAGGAACATGAGGGAAAGAACAGAGAGGTGGCTTATGCTAGCCGAGGCTTGACTAGGAGTGAGTCAAGATATCCTGCCCACAAACTAGAGTTTTTGGCCCTCAAGTGGGCAGTCACAGAAAAGTTCAGCGATTACCTGTATGGAGCCCAGTTTACAGTGGTCACGGACAGCAATCCTCTTACTTACCTGCTTACAACAGCAAAACTGGACGCCACCAGCTATAGATGGCTGTCAGCGTTATCCACGTATAATTTCAAGATCGTATACAGAGCTGGAAAACGGAACATTGATGCAGATGGGTTGTCGCGTCGACCACACGGTGAACTACAGGAAGACCCCATCTCCAACAAAGAGCAGGAGCGCATTCAGAAGTTCACGCAACATCATCTGCACCATCACCCTTCCACCATTGACTGCCACACCACCAAAGCAGTTTTGGATCGTCACATGGCTTACAGCATGCTACCTGATCCTGGGCATGCTCTTGTTCTGTCCATTTCTCATAACGTAAACAGCCTGCCAGACGAATTCACAAATAACCCTCTCGCTCCTGTCGCACTTCCCAGGTATTCCAGGTCGGACCTGGCAGCTAAGCAGCGTGCCGACCCTGTGATCCAGCACATCGTAGCACAGGTCGAACGCGGGGAGACGCCACCTCCAACGGCCAAAACCCAACTCCCTGATCTGCCTTTGCTTCTAAGAGAAGTAAAAAAAATGGAGCTCCTCAACACCCTTCTTGTGAGGCGAAGACAGATCAGGGGAGTCACTACCTACCAACTAGTGTTGCCAAAGGAATACAGGGGCGTGGTCCTGCACCATCTCCATGATCAGATGGGCCATCTTGGGATTGAAAGGACACTTGAATTGGTGCGCTCTCGTTTTTATTGGCCCCGGATGATGGCAGACATAGTGACGAAGATCAAAACCTGTGAAAGATGTGTAAAACGCAAGTCTCTTCCAGAACATGCTGCACCTCTTGTCAACATCAAAACAACACATCCATTGGAACTGGTGTGCATGGATTTCCTTTCTGTAGAGCCAGATGGAAGGACAAAAGACATCCTTGTGATCACAGACCATTTTACAAAGTATGCTGTAGCTGTGCCAACCCCAAATCAAAAGGCCCGCACTGTTGCAAAGTGTTTGTGGGACAATTTTTTTGTCCACTACGGCACACCATCAAAATTGCACAGTGACCAAGGCACTGACTTTGAATCAAAGACTATCCGTGAACTGTGTGCACTAGCAGGAATACACAAAATCAGAACGACACCGTATCACCCAAGAGGCAATCCTGTTGAACGATTTAACCGCACCCTGCTGGACATGCTTGGAACGCTCACAGAAGAAGAAAAGCGACATTGGAAAAATCATGTCAAACCCCTTGTCCACGCTTATAATTGTACAAAAAATGATGTGACTGGATTCTCCCCCTACGAGCTCATGTTTGGCCGTCAACCTCAGTTGCCAATAGATTTGGCCTTTGGACTACCGCTGCTAGAGGACCGATCACCCTCTTACAGTGAATATGTGCGGAAGTTGACATCACACCTGGAAGAAAACAGACGAGCGACCATCGAAAACGCCGCCAAATCCATGGAGAAGAATAAGGAAAGATTTGACCGGCACGTCCTCGCTGCAGAGCTGGATGTGGGAGAGAGAGTCCTGGTCAGAAACGTCAGACAGCGAGGGAAGCATAAGCTCGCGGACAAATGGGAATCGACTGTGTATATTGTGGTGGAAAAAGCAGACCAACTCCCTGTATACACAGTTCGGCCAGAATATTATGACAAGCCGCTGAGAACTTTGCATAGAGATCTTTTACTGCCATGTGGGTTCCTTTCCACCTCACCCAAAGAACCAGTCCACAGACGGAGACGAAGCTCTCCTGTATTGTCTTCGCCACCTGCTGATGGAGAATCATTATCGGATGTGATGGAACATACTTTTCTCCCAGCACCAAGTGAGCCTGTCACCATCATAACAACTTTTGACATACCTGCTGTTCAGCAGCCTGTTCCAGATGTTGAGCCCCTAGTTGTGTCTCCACCTGCTGTCCCTACTCAGTCCTCAGCGCCTGTTACCCAACCCAGCAGTGAAGAGGTCCAAAGCCTTGAGGATGAAGTTGTTGTTGAGGAAAGCAGTGACTCAGAACTAAGAGCGGAGCCGCTGGATTCTATGGAGAGTGTTGCTGCCACCAACCAAACCATGAACTCCAGTACTCCTGAACAGTCTGCTCCAGTGAGTGCCGATCCGTCCTCTGTGTCAGTCTCCGACTCCCCAAGTCCGTCACAACTGCCACTCAGGAGGACCAATCGGATTAGAACCCAACCAGAACGCTTACAGTACGTAAAGCCTGGAATGCCCCTGTTGAAGAGCATGCAAATGCTTCTGCAGGGGCTGAGCTCTGCCTTCCTCTTCGCCCTTCCAGACGATGATGGGAGGAGCCTGGACCAACCTGAGGATAGCCACAGTGTGCCATGCCGGCAGATGCACGAGGACGTGCATGGGATCGGCGGGGGAGTGTGTAACCCCAGTGTGTGACACTCATTAGTAGAATATGCACCACCTGCTGTGCTTTTATTTTGGAGGACACTTCCTCTTATAAACATCCAGGTCACCAGACCACTTCCTGCTTTGCTCTTCCTGCTGCTGGCACTGCTGCATCGTTGTGTACGGACGTGCTCTGGCTGACCCTTAGGACTGCGCATCTCTGCTGTGTCAGGACAAAATCAATTATTCATTCACACAGAAACGAACCCCATCTGCTCTTCGGTGAGTTTTTTGATCGTGGCTAACAGCAATAGCATATCATTCAGTATGCTCACTCTTAATGCTAATGCTAAGCTAGCGCGACTTTGGAAAGTGTTTCTTACCAAACAGCTTGGTTTTTTTTCCATTCCTCTTGGCTTTTTCCAGCCTGGACATGTATGTTTATGTTTAGTTTTGATGTTTTTTGGGGGGATTTACTTATTTTGAGCTGTTAGAAAAAACGCATCAGTATTTTATAAGCCAAATCGGCCATTCATGTTTTGAGTCTGCATTTCCCCCTTTGCTTCAAGTGTAACCTTTTTTGGGTTAAGGAAAAAGAGTTACTGAGATAATTAGATCAAAGAAACCATGGTTAACCGGTCGATCTGTTCACCTTTGATTATTTTGGCTGTTGCTAAAATGTGAATATTTGAAGTGCACTAATTGTAAGCTAACTTGAGAAATTGACTGCTAAGCTTATTCTATTTCTACCTCATGTTTTTTTGTGTGACCAATTCAGGTCAGGTTTTTCCTTTGGAACTGTTTTCTACTGATGGCGAGCTACCAGTCCATTCATGGAGGACACCTGAACTAAAGAAACGTTCAAGAAGGACGCTGAACTGAACTTGAGAAAAAAAACCTGCCACAAGGTTTGAAAGGATCTGGACATCACATATGGACAGAACAGTTGATGTTTAATGTGTTTGTTTTTTTTTTGTTTGTCAATACAATCAATTGATTTATTTTACTCGGTTGTTGTGTTTTATTCACACACTCTGGGCTCCTTGAGACGAACATCCCTCTTCTGTAGTCAGTGTTACATATTGTATTTTTGTTTTTCAGTCAGGGTAGCTCTCCATGATCCCCTGCTTATATAGCTCAATCATTATGTTGGGAAATGCTACCTTGTATCTAACATTTTGGGGTTTTTTTATTTTTATTTTAACTATTTATTAACAAATTGCAAGTTTTACCATCTTGGAACAGCAAACGTACAAAAAATATACAAGCTAATCCAGTTCAAATTTCTTAACTGTTGGAATGTTGGCGATAAGAGGAAGTGATGTAAGGTTTGCTCATGCGGGGAATGAATTGGGTACCTGTTATAGATAAGGCTACTAACAAACATTCAAAACCTCTCACAGGGACATTATATGATGGCTCCTATTTTTTGAGTACACAAATATATCCTGAAGTTTTGATCCTCAGTTTGGGACACCCTCAAATACGTTACTCGTCAACTTTTGCACATCCTAAAAACTGTACATTGGAGAAAACGGGTGTCATAAAAGCGGAAATATCAGAAGAATGTTTAGTCAAAGGGACTTTCTAAAACTCTTTCAGACTCTTTAAACTTTTAGACAAAGACGAATAAGCTTTTTTTTAATATAACAATAATATTTAGTGCAAACTCTAATGTTCCAAAAAACAAATTGAAGATAAGTGCATATTGAGATAATGCTATAATCTGTGGGAGAAAATAAAAGAAAAATTCAGGGCACATACCAGGAATAAAGAAAAGCAATTTGCCTGGATTAACATCTGCCTGAAGCAAATAAAACGTGAGAGTTGAACAGAAAATGCGTGACACACGTTTGTATACAGACGATACATCATGCTCATTGTGACAATAGCTGTTATATTGTTCAATATTTATTCAAAACACATATCTTTCAAGTAACCTTGATGTTTATTTGACATAATAGATAATTGAAGGAAAACCTATTCCATTGCTGTCTTCACCCTCAGGAAAATGCCACGTTTTTGGGTGATTTTTCCACTTGTGTTGTTTTGCTGCTCAATGAGCGAAGCCTTGATTCATGGTGATTCACTCATCTGAAATAGAAAAGTTCTGACAACACGCATGGCCACAAGACACGTTTTATAGTAGCATGACTGTGTGTGACGAGCTCTGGAAATGCAAGAGATTTATGATGTTATAATTGGGAACAGTCATTTTATTCCCTCTGATCCTCTTTTCTTTGTGTTTTGATTCTTGTGTTTTTCAAGCAACAAAGAGACACATCACTGCAGGCAGCTGCTGATTCCTCTCTCTGCAATAGATGTGCTGTTCCTGCATTACCGTATCACTTGTCTCCATAATTATATTGTGCTTTATTTGTAATCTTGTGTTGCAAAATGCAGGTGACTCATTGCTGATGCAAATCAGACATAACAAGATTTCTGTATCTTCAAGACTTGACAAACTTCCACAGAGAGTTCAGGTCCAGACTGTTTACCATCTGTCAGTTTTCCTCTCGTTCCTATAGTGTGTCTGTGTGGCTCTGAGGCTCAGACGCAAATCATTCTGGATGCTCTTTAAACCCTTTGTTTGCATATTTACCAAATATTTATGCATACATTTATATTTTTAGCATTATTTAAAAATAATTTTTAGTTTATGCTCCAAAAAACAAGGTCATGATTTAGATGAAAATGTTTTAGTTGGTAGTTTTAGTAGCTCAAAAGAATTTGTATGAATCTGACTTTGGCTACAAATAATGATGGAAGCAGAGATTTTAGTTGGAAATTAATCACAAAAATGTGACATTTGAAAGAAACTCATAGAATGGTGTAAAAACTTCAATGAAAATTTTGTTTTTTATTTTCTTTAACATTTTTTCCTCATGATGGAGGACATATATAGCCTAAAATAATTTAAGATTAAAACATCATTTATTTGGTGAGGTGCTAAAAACGCTTGCAGGAGAGAGTGTGAATATAGGGCTGATGCGAACTCCTGCTGCTCGACGAAGATGTTTTGATTTTAGCTAAAATGTGCATAATCATATTTAAAAGACCACTGAGAACGATTTTTCAATAGAAAAAAATATATATAGTTAGAGTCGGACTTCAATCTTAAAACAAACATGACCTCTTTACAGCACTTATGCAGCAAAACTTGTCATTGTTTACTGTAAATTGTGAATAATCACAAAAAAATCAACATAAATCAATATCCTATTCATAAAGAGTTCTTTTCAATATACGAATAGCAAGACTTTTTTCTTCCTTCTTAAAGAGCACTTCACATCTCTCCCTAAGGGCTGTGAGCTCAAACACTCCTGAATCAGCTCGTCACCTCTTCGTCAAAGTTTGCAGATTCCTGTTAATGACTCAGTAATTTTGTGCAAATGCGTTAGAGAAGGAAAGCTTGTAAAGCCTGCAGAACAGGGTGTGAGGACCAGAATTAAGAAACCCTATTTTAAGAAAGAAAGAAAAAGTACTTTCTATTAACACATTTTTTTCAGGCAATATATGAAAAAAATACTATGAACAGCAGAATTCTTCCATAGCTTTGGAAGCACAAAGGGCGGAAAAGATGTTTCATCATCTAAAGAGATGCTCCTCCATGATACTAAGAAGACTGGACAATGAAGCAGAATCCTGGCTCTCCTCCCTTTCCAACAGATTTCTACCCGCCTTGGACAGGGTCAATCTTCTTTCTTAATCTAATACTGGGTGGGTTTGATTTGATAAGACTGTGTAGAAAGGTGCTTTTAGAGCACATCCTGTTGTGCTTTATCACATTTGATGGTTGCAAGTCTATCCAGTTGCATCCAGAGGCATTTTAGTCTCTTTGCATAATAAATCTCCTTTAAAATTGCAAATACATTTGGATATGCCAAACAATTTGCATTTTGTGCATTTATCTGCCAATTTTAGGATGAGGCGATCTGTTTTAACAGGTTATTTTAACATCTGTTCTCAAAACAATTTTATCTGATCACTAGTAGCCTGTAGCATAGAAATAAAGCAGAGGGGTATAAATCAATCATTTTTATTTGAAATATGAAATACTTATGTGCTCAAAGCTATAAAATAAAATACAAATAAACTACAATTAAATGCACTGTTATTCTTTTTACATCAGTGAAAAAATGACTTTTAAATACAATTTCAGATTTTTTTCTTTTTTTTGCCCCTAAACAGGTTCATTCTATTAAAATATTGTTTATTCAATTTAAAACATCCTTTATTGGGGCCAAAATTAACTGATCTTTAAATGTGCTTTTTTTGTTTTAATAATTTCTAATTATAATATATCAAACTAAAGTCTTAAATGAACAATTACACTGAGCTAAATGCAGCCCTTTCACTTTCCGTACCATTTGTCCTTTTTGTTGTTTTGAGTGTGAAGTCTACAAATAATGTCCTGCTTTTCAAGTAAATGAATTCTCTTCTGCTTTAAAACATTTTATTAAAATTGTAAATAGCATTATTACACTGCTAAAGTGACGTGTGGGGGTTTCTCAAAATAGAAGTGTATCAATAGATCAGCACACAAAATGAAAATTATTTTATGATTACTAAAAGAACATAATCATACACTCACTAATATTATAATTAGCAGACAATATTCCTTTTTTTTAAAAAAACATTGCATTTTCTGTTCTTTTTATTATAAAAAAAAAAAAAAAAAAAAAAAAAATCAGGCTCCACAGCATGTCTCGAGTTGCTGTTGTGACTTGGCAAAACACGGCATCAATATGTTTTGTGTTAATCACTGTACCTGTTGGTGCCTGCTAATTCATAATAAATGCAAGAACTGTTATCACAACACTTAATAATGGCTTAATTAATCCATGATGAGTGAAGCAGTTAAAAAAGCATTTTCAAGCTAATTTGCGGTGGAATGGTGGAATGATTGAATGCAAATAGCATCCACCAGCAACTGTCCATGTGCAGCCTGCAGCTGGGATGGTTCTGGATACGTGATAATCAGGCTAAAAATGGAAAAAACAAACAAAAAAAACAAAACAAAAAAAACGCCTGTTGGTTTGATGCCGACTGTTCACAATCTTAGTTTGTTTTTTTCATGGGTGGATTTATAGATCAGTGAACTGTATGATTGTATTATATTCAGTCTGGCATATGAAAATAGACGCTATATGTTTCAGTCTGTCTAAAGTCAGTTTATGAAAACGCTCTTCAAAGAATCGTCTTAAAAACTTGGATCACCCTAAACTTTGCTTTAGGACAGTATGAGTTTTTCTGACTCTTTTAAACTCTCTTTTTTTCTGTCCTAATTGTCCATACTATAACCTGTGTGGAAGATTTCTGCTGTTTTCCTGCAGGCTGCTGTAACATACCAGTGTCAGGCAGGGAGAAGGCCAGGCAATGGCCACAAAACATAAACAGTAGTCAACGAAAAGTCTGTGCCCTTCTTCCCAAGCAGCTTCACTGAGCAGCACAGATCGATTGTCAGAACGCTGTAATGTTAGGCTGGCCATGCAGGGGAGAAAAGTCAGATCCTGTTATGGCACATTTCACCCCCCTAAAGCAAGATCTTTAAATTCCTGAAAGTGGCCACATCATAAGCTCTCCAAGCATGACAAGAAACCAGTGTTTCTCCTGATGCTCGTGGAGGACGGTTGAGTGAGTAATTATTTAGACAAGCTTCTTTTCCAGACACCTTGGACAACAGGCAATTTAGTTTGACATTAAGCGATTGTCAAGCTGACACTGGAGTTGACAAATGTCAAACAGTGCAAAGAACCTGCAAACAAATTCTCCCCGTGTGTTTTCCCTGTGTGCTTGTGCTCAAGTGTAAGCATACGTATGCACGTCCGTGTTTGTCCTCAAGTGCTTTCACCCTGTGAATGCGGCTCGAACATCTATTTGTGAAAAGGCCACCGAACCGGTGGGGAATTGTGGAACAGCGTTTGTCAAACCTCTCGCCATCCGAATCGGTGTGTAGTGTTTTTTTTTTTTTTTTCTTCTTCAGACTGAAGAAAGTCCGCAGTGAGGCATGAGAGAGACCATTACACACACGTCTAGTGCGTTCTAGATGATGGAGACATCTGGGACCCCGTCCTCCCATGGAAATCGCCTCTGGCTGAGATGCAGGATCCTCTGAACACAGATCCTAGTCAAGCCTTGCAAGGCTCTGCTGACACAACGCACTCGTGGTGGAAACTGCCCGGAGACAGTGCTGTGTCAAACTCAACTGTTAGTAATGCACCGCGGTGAATGTGGTGTTCCTGCTACTGGAGGAACATGGAAATGTGATGGATGGCTTTATTAAAGTTTAAAGCAACAGGTGATTTGAAACCATCAAATATTTCTCAGGTGGGTCTGTAAATGAATATCATAAATAACACTCCTATATCAAATTAATGCAATTAATATAATAAAGTTGTGTGTAGTTCATGCAAATGCCAAATTCAATTATTTCTGAATAATGAATCTAAAGAAAAGGGATCTTTCTGAAACAATCCTCAGTCTTTCAGTTGCTCCTCTAGTAGAGTTAAATGCCAGGCTCATGTTCTGTTTGAGAAAATGACATCAATGAAGCAATTAGAGGAATTCTGACTGCTATGGAATGTTAAGTAGTCACAAAGTGTGTCTGCATGATCAATTTGGGCCAATATCTTGTCAGTTGCTTGAGCAGAGGCGGTGTTTGTGTGTGCGGCGTGCAGAGCTCAGGGCGGGAATTGTCATTTGGATCCACTTCAGGCTGCTTCCCTCTGATCGAACATGAGTTTTTTTTGGCTTTATTTTGATCAGCTTTCTTTTTTTCTTTTGCACTTAAAGTTTAATGATAACTAGAGTAGACTTCAATATTTTATAAGAACACAGTGTTCAAGTGTTTGGAGAAACTTTTTTTTTCCTGCTAATTCAAAGACCTTTGCATAGTAAAACAATCATGCAATAACTCACATATTTGCTTTTAGAATAGAGACCTGACGGGTCTATAGACCGCCAACTGTAAAGGTGAACATTCTGTAATATGTTTGCATAAAGTTCTGAGTTTGAACACAGTAAATGGTAAAAATACTAAATGGCATTTACTTATGAGCACTTTCCTTAAAGGGCCAAAACGATTTGCAGTCGCAGCCCCGTTTACATTCACACTGATGACGACTCTACTGCCGAAAACTGGCGCTAACCTATAACCACCAGTTACAATGTCAGTTCAGTGTCTTACCAGTGAGTTAAATCTGCAATATTTTGAACAGAGATTGACCGCTCCACCTCTTCACCACCATGTAAAACAAATAGTTAGTGAAATATTTGTATTGTGATGACTTTGAGGTATGAATTAGTTCAACTTTTTCTGTTCTGAATCTGATCCTGACATATGTGTTCTGCTCATCTCCTAATTTTGTTGCACTGATCCAACACAAAAGAAAAAAAGATTAAAGGTATCAACAATATTTAAATCCTGTTACCTTAAAGTTTAGTTTTTGAACCTGAAAATGAGCAAAAAATAAATATTGTCGGTATTGCTCTGTATTCTCTGTGCATTTGCAGAAGACAAACATACACGACAGTTGCAGCTCGTCCAGTGATGCTATAGCTTGTCTGAGACAGGAAGGGTTTTCTCCGTCTAAAATCTACTCATTCAGACGGCGGTGCTTGCTGAACCATGATTCTCATGCTCCTCCAGAATGTGGCCAAATTCCTTCACAAAGCTGCTCTTGTCTGGTGCGGCTGCTTCCACTCCAATGATCATTTCCTGGGGTTCTAAAGTTTTCACTGCAGCGTCTTTAAACTGAATATAAAATGAATCATTATCATTTGTTTTAACAGTTTTCAGTTTCTCAGGTCATTTATCTTTTCACCCCTTTGTTCTGCTGTATCTTAAGTCCTTTACTTCTAAATTTTGTCATGCAGTTTATGAGTTTTATTTAAGTTTTTATTGATTTATTCAAATTGTTTCAGTGTAGACTGTTTGACTATTTTTGAGAAAATTGGTTGTTGGTAGATAAAAACCTAAGTGCAGAAGATAAAGAGGATACAAATCTTCATTGATTTTATAAGTAAACAAATATAAACCAAAAAAAATAGTTTGTGTGTTTAAGGGATTGAAAGTACCATACCATAAAAAGATTTAAAGCAAAGATGTATCAAGAAACCATTGAACATTGTTAGGAAATGTGTAGTTATTGCTAAAGGGCTTAACACAGCACATTATCAGAAAACTTAATAAACGCCAAACAAAATAATAGTTCTTAAATCACATTTTTAAATCAGTTATCTGAGTAAAAAGATTACAATTAAATTGAAAGAATTAACGTAGAATAGTTCAGAAGGCGTGTCATGTGTCACTCCAACAAATCCAATACATTTTGAATACACATAAAAAGATACAAAATGATGGATTAGAATTATGAATAAATTCAAATGTAATTAAAAATACAAGGAACCTGACTACAAATGAGTTTAATATTGGAGTTGGATAATCCAATGGTTGATGGTAAAAAGGCAGCCTCTCTATCCTGCATTCTACTGCCAACAAACCTTTTTTTGTGTTTACACAGTACCTTGTAAAAAGGGGGCTATACATTTGATCATCATGGCCGTCGGTTTGTGTGCCAGTCTCAGATCCACCCCTGCATCCAGCGGGTCCACCTCCCTCCCCAGAACAGAGCCGACTCTGTCCATCAGCACTTCCAGCCCCCTACAGCCCTCTTTTTGCAGCCTGCTGCCTCAGCACAAAGCAGCACACAAGAAGGAACTGGATCCCTGATAGAACATGGGAAGCATGTCCACAGAAGTTTCCTTTGGAAAAAGAGAAACTCTGTTCATTTTTGTATCGAGATACTAATCCAAGTTTTCATCCAGGTATACTCTAAGATACTTGATGGCTGCACATTCTATAAATGTTTATCGATTATCTGTAGAAAGGGCAGCAAGAACCATCCTGAAGTCCTCCACCATCATTGTATTCTAGGAGGTGTTTTAAAACATCCATCCATCCATCCATCCATCCATCCATCCATCCATCCATCCATCCATCCATCCATCCATCCATCTTCTTCCGCTCATCTGGGACCAGGTCGCAGGGGCAACAGTCTAAGCAAAGATGCCCAGACTTTCTCCAGCTCCTCTTTGGGGACCCCAAGGCGTTCCCAGGCCAGCCGAGAGACGCAGTCTCTCCAGTGTGTCCTGGGTCTAGCCCCGGGGCCTCCGCCCAATGGGACATGCCCGGAACACCTTTCCAGGGAGGCGTACAGGAGTCCCCTGTTGGGGCACTTTCCAGTACCCCTTGAAGAGACACCAAGAAGGCTGGGTACTCCGAACTGCTGTTTGGCCCGTAAGCCGAAACCACAGTCAGAAACCTGACCCCCACCCAAAGTCAAAGGGACGTGACCCTCTTGTCCACCGGTGTGAACTCTAACACTTGGTGGCTTACTGGCTCACCACCAGGCTCCTTCAATCCCGGAGAGGTGACCTTCCATGTCCCAAAAGCCAAATTCCATGCCGGGGGTTTGGGTCGCCAAGGCACTCGCCTTCGACTGCCGCCCAAACCACATTACACCAGCCCATTCAGATGTCTCCTGCAGGTGGTGGGCCCACTGGCGAGTGAACCTACGTTGCTCCTTCGGGCCACAATGCATTCCAATTTAACCAGAGGCATACCCCCAGCCTTGTTTGAGTGACATAATCTCTTAATCCAGGCAGTTTTGGTAGTCCTTAATTATGCTACCACTACATCCAAGTGGCTGAGAACACAATTTATGGCAATAGGTACACAACTGTGTCCTAGACCCAGAGCCTGCACTGACTTTTCTGACAGATCTCCCCAAAATACTAACCTTAAACTACTAATGTTGTTTTGATAATTCTGCAAATAGACATGTAAAGCTTTTACACATATCTTTATGTCAAACAGTTTATTTGAAAGCTTTCAAAAAGTGCAAATGAAACAACTAATAAAAAGTAAAGAAATATAGGGAGCGCTACTATGCCTCAAACACGTTAATATAAATGAAGTATTTAGATAACAGAAAACTGAATAAAGCAGCCATTTGTCTTATCCTTAATGTGACCTTATTTCAGCTGAGTTGGTCACTGGCATAAGGCCATGCTTGTAAAATAGTTAGTGTTGTGGCCAGGACACGCACAGCAACATTTTGTCCAGAATTCTCTTTCTTGGATTATGTACCATTTTACTTTGACTCAGTGATTTCCAAGATAGCTGTCAGCTTTCATTTGCATCTGCAGCTAAATATTTTTTGAAGATGCGAACATGTGAGTGGAGAATGCCTAAAACGTCCCACAGTCTGCCTGCTGCATGTAATGAAACCCCCAGTACTTCAATGCGACAACAGCCTCTTGTTTATTACCAGCTGCAAGGCATGAATGGAGCAGCGTTATTACATTCAATTGAGTTTATTTAGAAACATTGTGCTTGCATATTTTATCTTGGTTTTGTCCATGTGTCTTTGACCTAACATGTATTTCAGTCATCAGAAAATACAAAAAATCTAGTTTTTTTTTTTTTTGTGGCAATGGAAAATAATCATTGCTAACAATCTGTGAACCCAGGATTACTGTTTAAATATACACTTTCTTGTGGAATCTGGTTTTACTTTTTACTTTCTTATGGAGCTGTGTATGCGAACTATGATTTCCAAACATCTTTTCTCTCAGTTTATTTGCTGTCTGCTGAAATCTTTCCTTCCTTAAATATGTCAAACTTTGCTTTTGTTGCACTTCCCTTTTGTTCAGTTGTAGGAATCTTGTTTTGCTCTTTGGAAAGATTTTTCTGAAGGTGCTTGAAGGTGTTTGGTTGTATTTGGTTGCTACCACCTCTAACGAGATTTTTTTTTTTTAAAGAAATATGACACACTTTTAAACTCTGTCTCAAATACAGACCAAAAAATCTCAATAAAGCTGTTTTCTTTTAAATCTTGTATGCTGGAAATAATAAATTTGACAAAAACAAACAAAAAAAAATGGAAAGCAGTCTGTTTTAAGCACACTTAAATATTTGTTCAAAACATTCTTAAAAAGCAGTGCTGTAGGTCAACATGGCATCAGCTGCAGTGATCTTAAAAGGCGGAAGGTGAATAAGTACGTGGGAGTCCAAAGCTCTTGAGAAGTCTATGCAAATGCGCATAGAGCAGAATTTTGGACTTCGTTTGCATTGAAAGTTTCCGCCTAAATGCCTGTTGATGTAGTCGTTATGATAGCACTTTAAGATGTCTGCTTACAACCAAAACTCCAATTGTCAGGCAGTTGAAGGGTCATGCTAAAGTTTGAATCTGCTACACTAACTCTGATCTAAAAATATGCTAAATTAATAAGAATATCTCTTTCTTTCTTTTTTAATTAGGTAATAAGCACCCCTTATGAAACATACTTTAACAGAGACAAAGCAGCAAGGCTTTGATGATCATGTTCTTTGATTTTTCCAGTCTACAATACAGTGCCAGAAGTTCTTAAAATACAGATGGATGCCTCCATCCCCGCCTGGATTATTGACTAACTGACAAGTGTGTTTGTGAAACTCCCTTACTGTGTGTGTCTGATTGGGTGGTGAGGATGAGGAGCACCACAGGGGACTGTACTCTCACTGCCCTGTACACTTCAGACTTTCAGATGAACATTTACAGACAGCTAAAGCTGTTTTGGTGATAATGATGTGACTCTACAGAGAAAACAGATAAAGTCAGACTTCTGTGCAAAAGATGTGCCTGATTGGTTGTTAAGAAGACACAAAAAAAAAGTTTTCTTCCTTGAAAACAACACCAAAAAAGACTAGACACTTGGGCAAAATCATTTATTAGAGATTAAGCTCTTGAGGGAATTCGTGAGAAGGGAGCAGACATGCTAAACTTTCCTTGTCATTTGCAGCATAATGTTCTTTGATCAGGGAGGTGTTTTTGGATGAATCTTTTGGGACAGCAGCATCAGAACAAGTGACAAGAGGAAGCTGTATTTTGTGTTGGAGAGGACTCTGTAGTTTAAGGAAATATTCTGGATCAGCACACCTCAAGTCTGTTGGAAAAGGTAGTTTTACGTAATAAGAAAATTATGATTGAAAAATAATATTGTGTTTATGAAACTACAATATAAAGTTTTTAAACCAGATTTGTCAATGTGTAGGGTTACGGTTAGGGCAGGGGTCGGCAACCTGCGGCTCCGGAGCCGCATGCGGCTCTTTAGGCGCTGCCTTGTGGCTCCCTGGCACTATTTCCAAAATGTTGGAAAATGGAAAAAGATGGAGGAGGGAAATATGTTTTTGGTTTTAATCATTGTTTTAACCCCGAACAAACATTGACAGATTGACAGGATTCAGGTCTGCAGAGCGCTTCTGCATGGTGCGTTCACTGACTCTGGACACCGGCAGCAAAACAAAGCAGTTTATCGTAGGAAAACATTGAACCCCAGAACTGATCCTTATAAAATCAAGGGATTAAAAAGTCTCGCCATTTTTTTTCCTGAAAAACTGCTTTTTCTGAGGATTGTATAAAAATGTCAAAAGCATAGTAGCGGACTGATTTAATGTCTGAGTTCATTGAACACAACATGCGCAGTGATCTGTCAATCAGCTGTTCGGAGGTTTGGGGTAAATAAAGGGAGGAGGGCTGGTGCATGAGACGGAATGAAGGCGTTCGAGGTATCCCCACTAATAAAATGATTAGTGAATACAACTTTTGTGGAGTGTTCTGCTGCTGTTTTTCTGGTTAACCACCAAATAAAGAGACTTAAAACAGATGAAGTTTCGGCGTCTCCGTGCGGGAAAGAGAGAGCGGAACGCTTCATTTTTCATTATTGATTATCTCGTTATCACGAGAAAACGATAAAAAGAAAAGTAGGGCAGGGCGCTTTCAGCGTCCGTAATTTCTGATTTTTGTCAGTATATATTTGGAATGACACTTAAGCCATTGGCTGTAGCTAGTCCGCTCCCGCAACGCAACAGAGCCGTGACTCTAGCGGTGTAAGCCCGGGGTTAGGGATATTATTGTGTTTGGTTGCTCAGAAATGAGGATAGCTGCGCTGATTTGGTGTCAAAAGAGAGAGAGAGAGAGAGAGAGAGGATACTGCTGCGTTTTACCCATGCACTGACTTGTTTGGCATTTGCACAGAAATCAAACTTAAACTGTATTCATTTGATTTTATACACTTTACCTCTTCAAAAGGCTGTTGTTTTATTTTTATTAATGTATGCTGCATTTTATTGTACTCTGTTGCCCAGATAAGGGGCACGTTATGCACGTTCCATTGTTGTTTTTACGAATCCTCAAAATAAAAATGACATCAGAAATTTGATTTCTTTATTGCATTTCTTTAATTTCATCAAAGCAATGAAACAAACTAATTCATTAATATTGTAATGAAGTTAAACTTCATCCTACAACAGAGTAGTCACGTGGGGGATCATTCTCCACAGGATTAAATAAACACTTAATCATGAAGGTTCATCATGTATTTGTAACCAACTTAGTTATTTTGATAGTAGGCTAATATAGCTAATATAGATACATACAACATGTGTTGCCTTCATTATAAGACTTTTAATTTTTTGCGGCTCCAGACAGATTTGATTTTGGTTTTTTTGGTCCAATATGGCTCTTTCAACATTTTGGGTTGCCGACCCCTGGGTTAGGGGAACAGGTTAGTACAGTAACAGTAGAGTAATGCTTTTCTAAAAATTTTCTGCAGCCAATAAGCGCCGCCATTTAACCTGCACTTCTTTAACACCTAGACTTTGACCTCAATAAAAGCTCTCACATGAAACAGATTGGGAAAAAAGTCTGCAGCATCACTTGATATTGATTTTAGCTTCGACTATGTGTTATATAAACTCGTGTACAGGCATGGTTAGACAATGGGAGTGGCTTTTAAAGGTGCATTTCTGTTGACCACTCTTGCCTCAACAGTTTTTTTTGGCCTGGTCTCATTTTCCCATTATTTTTGAGAACCATTTCATTGTGGGTGTGCAAAACAGTGAGGCGGAGCCAAGGCCACTAGTCCTCCCCACTTTGATCCGTGCTCATCCAATGTAATGAAACATTTGTAGGGTGCAACAAGTGGCAAACTATACAACTTAATAATGTGCTCAAAAACATGACCTCAACGATGATTTCAAGGGAGTTATCTTCTCTATGATCTGATTACAAAGTCAACTGCAAATCTCAAGGCTCAAAATGAAGTGACAACTGTTCTTGTGCTATTCTGAAGTATTCATTATCATTTAACCCTTTAAAAGTTGAGCTTTAGCTCCAATGTTTACATCCGTTCAACTTTCATAACTCTTCTGCTGTTCATGCAATTAACGGAATTCAAGCGGATTCTGAAGTGGAGAAAAGTGCCTTTGCACTGTTATGCAACACTTTATGTTAGTAAGTTTATATATTAGTTGACATGAAAATAGAATGTCCATTTAACAATTGGAATGCTTACATCCCCTCTAGCACGTCTGCATCTGCTTTGCAAGGCAACTCAAAACAGGCTTTGCGCAGGAATTATATTTCTATGACACTTGAGCAGCAAAAACACAGATGAACAAGAAACAGATTCACATTTCAAAATAAAACTTTTATGTGCTTTCAAAATAAAACTTTGTGAAACATAATTTTACATTTAAAGGGGCCCTACCATGAAACTTCAACTTTTTGCGGTTTTAAATGCATTTTACTGCTCATTCCTCGATAAAGACAACCCCAAAACAGCATTTTGATCTGTTCATGCATTTAAGAGCAATCCTCTGAAAACCTGCACAGTCTGCAGCAGCCCCTCCCATACCCACGAAAACGAGCGGGGGAAAACTGCTTTACGTAAGATCGTTGCTAACAGCTCCCTCCAGGAAGAGTCTGTGCTGCAAGCTCCGCCCCGCGGCTTCCATAACACTCAATTTATCCCTTTACCAGTGATAATCAGCAAAATAAATTTTCATTTTAGATCCAGAATACCATATATCTTCCGGTTGTGCCCTGTCTTCAATAAATTCCAGCTCAAATAGGTGTTTGTTACTTTATCTTTATGGATATAGTTCACTCTGAAAGGCTTAAGAAAATCATGGTAGGGCCCCTTTAAGGTGACATGCCCACGTGATAATGTACATTAACACCATTGATATCGCTGTTTTCCATTTTGCCAATGGACGCAATTAATTTTTGAGTTTAATTTTGAAAGTACATAAAGACAACATAATTTATGACACAAAACATTTTACAAGGACTTAGTGAGGACGGCCATGAGTGAAGAGAGCGGGATGAACGACAAACCATTCCTTCGGAAGCCAAGTGGTAGGGGGACAGATCGGCAATGCGATGGAGACAATGTAAACTTGGGATGAACTCCCCACGCAATACAAGAGAGATGCACCAAAGACTGAACAATGTAAACTCGGCTTTAAAGGATTAAGAAAACTTTGAGCAATTACAGTAAAGTTGTAGGTTTTAAACAAAAACTTTGAGCAATTACACTAAATGAAACATTTATGATACCACTAAAGATATTTCCATGTGAACACAAATGAGTTCTGGAGAGGTGTAGCATACAGAAGAGAAAGTTTTGATGTTATCAGATGTTTGGCTTGTTATTTGTTTTTATCCTGTTTTCTGATAGCTGATTGCGCTAATGCTGTTCAATTGTGTTCCACACTATACATTTCTTAGCATGGTCAGCCGTGGTGGTCAGGGGTGGTCAACCCCTCCGATAATAAAATTGCAGGTTCTATTCCTGCCTTACGTACTTATATGTCGAAGTGTCCTTGGGCAAGACACTGAACCCTACCTTGCCTCTGGTGGAAGTTTGGTGCCGGTGTTTGAAAGCAGAGCCACCACCGGTGCATATGAATGGGTGAATGGGTCTGTGACTGTAAAGCCTGTTGGGCCTTCAAGGAAGTTAGAAAAGCACTATATAAGTATACACCATTTAGTTACAGTCTGTTTTGGTCTTGTTTTTCCATTGCTTCTCAATTTTCAGTTTGTAGGGTACTTGCAGTTGTTTTTTCTATTTCAGATGACATATTTAAACCAAGTCAACATAAAACCTTTGCTGTTTTGAACTACTGTCTGCATTAGACCAAGGCTCTGTCTTTAGACCAAATTAACTGTTGGATTGTCATCATCCCATCCGGGTTGTTTCCTGGATTACAGCATTGGATCAAAATGTAGATTACATATTACTGATATTATCCTTCTTCCCTAATCCCAGCCTCCCTTCAAAAAAAAAAAAAAAAATTTCCAGATCTGTAAAAAACTGTTTTATACAAGGCTCCACAGTCACTTATGGACCACACTCTTCTTCGCTTCCTATTGTCTCTTCAAACACACTCACTCTCGCCCCCTTCTGGACAAGCACAGAATGAAACATGGTATCAAGCAGCTGTTCTACCAACCCTGACTATAATTAACTGTTCACCTAGCCATCCAGTGTCGCCTAACAGCAGCTGTCAGCCACACTTGTGTCTTATTTGTCTTCATGATCTTAACTGAGACCGATTTCTCTCCGCTTGAGCCTCAGGACTCTCGGTATATGCCTACCTTATTTCCTCTGTCCTCAGTCGTCAGGAAGATTTGGCCGTGGGGGCTTTCCTGTTGCTGCTCCCATGTGCCCTCATCCTCCTCATCTAAGCTTTTAATTAAACAGTTTAACTTAACACTCCTGAGACCAACTCTAACTGGGTTGGCTAGCCTTTGATTCACAACAGATGTGATGCAACAATGTCTCTTTAAATAAAAAAAAAAAAAAAGAGAAAACATTGGAATGGATCGGTGTATTAATGTGACAGCAGTTCTGTTGTTTTCTACTTTAAAGTACTTTCAGCTGATCCAGAAACATCTGGAGAAAATGGATTAAAGGGAAAATGGAAAAGAAAATTAAGGTAAAGGTACACAAAAATCAACTACCATATTCGGAGGACCCCCTTGAAAACGAGATGTTCCATCTCTAGGGGTTTTTTATCCTCCTACTTCAGTTTAAATGTGTAAATAAAATAAAATAAATAAATATTCTGACAATATTTTAACTGACATTTTTGTTTAGTTGTAACATTTCTTTTTTTTTTTTACTTTTTATGTAAGTGATAATCCCTCACAAAGACTGCATCATCAGAAATTAATGCACAACGTCGTCATACGGTTCAGGCTTCCAAGTGGTACATTCATTTTTGACAATGCACACTTTGAAGGTTAATATCCTGTTTATACCATGGTCACTTACAGATGTAATAAACATTGAATTGATTTTTAGTACTTTATTTTATTTTTTTTTTTCGCTTTTCCACAAAAAGCAGACTATTTGAAACATGGTGCGCCAAGTTGTCATGGTAATGAGACAATGCACCAGCGAAGCGCGGTGAGGTTCACGGCTGGTGAGGTTCACGGCTGGTGAGGCACTGACGTCATCATTCAGATTTACAAACTTTACGAAGGGGCTGACCCCCCCCATGGTTTAGAAATATGAAATAAATATTTATATAAATAAATAAAACAAATAAAGAACTGGAAAACTCTGACACTATCTTGCAACACTGCTTACAGAGCAGCTTATTCACAATTTGACTGACAATAGATAAAGTGTTGCTTAAAATTTCAATTTAGCATTTTATTTCTGTTGACAAACTGCAGCATAAAAAAAACACCAAAATTGTTGTTAGTGACTTACTTTTACTTCTGAATGAAGTCTGTGCGCTGCTCCTTCTGAAGAAACAGATAAATAACCTGTTTGTAGAAGTCTTCCTTTTCCTTCTTCAGAGTTAAAAGTCTCTCTGTCTCAGTAGAGATCACTACCAGTGACGTGTCTAAACAAATTCTTGAGCTTAGGGGTTTAAAAACCAAATCCTCCATTTAGAAATTGATGCTAAACAACACTAAAGAGTAACTGGACGACTGCACTTGTTTCGCTATCGCTAAATCTACTATTTTTTTAGCCGCGGTGTCACATACATTCTGGGCTCACCAGCGCCCTCTGCTTGTGGCATGCATACTGTGGTGAGGCAGGCACACCGTCTGCCGCACCTAGTGTGTTTTTGAAGCGCATTTTTAGCGGATAAAATGAGTCTCTGGCACCAATGTAATCAGAAAGATAGCAAGAGATAAGCAAATCAGGTCAATCTAAAATAAAATGCATTTTAAGTTGATAGAAAGACCAAAACAACACAGGCATGTGTCAGCTGCAGCTAGTCAGTGTGTGTGGCGCTGGGTGAGGCTGGGGGCGGAGCTGCCTCACCCAGCGCTGTCTAGCCTATTTGTTTCAGGAAACTCGTAAATTTGCTGCTTTTTTACCAAGAAACGTTCAAAACCCAAACAAAAACGGTAATCAAAGAAAATAACATCTAAAAAAACTAACATTTGATTTTTTTAATTTTTTTTATTTTAAAAAGTATATTCATCTTATTGAATTTAGGCATTTTTTTAGCTATATTTTGCTGGTGAGGCTCAGCCTCCCTTGCCTCCCCTGATTGCACGTCACTGCAACGCATCGTCCTTGACTGCAGCAGTAAAGGAAAGCGATACATATGCTGAACGTCCTGATAGGTTAAATAAAGGATCAGTTTAGAGAAAGTTCATCTGATGAAGTAAAATTTAGCTTTAAAGAAGCTCGTGTAGTAATATAGAACATTTGGGCTACGTGACTTGAACTTGTTTTTTAGGTTTGCACTATCATTGTGGTTTATCCCCTTTCAGTCCAGACCCAGCAGCCAATCAGAATCAAGAATTCAATCAGACCATGGTATAAATATAATTTTTTTCTAATAAGCAATACCTTTGATTAAAAAAAAAAAAAAAAGAGTGAATAACCTTCTACTACTATGACACAATTTAAAGAGGTAAAAAATGTTTTTGAGTTTATGCTGAAGAAGTTTTAAAAGAAGTAATCTGAACTTAGCTCTGTTGAACTTAGCTAAGACCAGACGACCCCTTTTAAAACTTGTTCTGCTATGAAGCAGAAATAAATGAGTCTTCCCAGATATTTTAAAAGCATGTTGTTTTGTGATTATTATTTTCATTTGTGAGGAAACAAGAATGTGTCGTAAAACCAAATGTGAATATTTATCTGCAAAGGGACAATTAATTAGTGACTGTCTATCATTGTTTAAAGAGTTGTACAAACCTTCTGTTTTATAAGATTAGAATAGGTATAAATACCCTATTTTAATTAAGTGTTGGCTCAGTATTTCATTCCCCTAAGATTATGTCAGATTCCATACATTATTTAATGGATTTTATAAGCAAAAGCAGCAAAAATCAAGATTTTGTTTTTAATAAAAGTTAAAATAAAATGAAGACCTTTGCGACAGAGAAGTCAAGTTTAAGGTGTGCGAATAAACTGTAACACTTCAGATTATTGTACCTCTTAATTTACTAGTAAAAAACAATTAGCTATTTGAATTCATTTGAATTGTAACACTGTCATTTATTTAATAAAACTAGTTCCCTCTACAGATGTTCTCTGAATATCCTGCCTGCAGCAGCACCAAGAGATGAAACGCTGAACATGAAGATTTTTCTTAACAGTGACAGCAGCTCACACAGTCTCATCAACTCTTAGTTAAAATAGGTGTTCAATGTATGGTAGCAGCAGTCAATGTCGAAGCAAGATTGTTCTATTTATAAATAAGTGAAAGCACAGCAGGGAGCTGTCAGTTTGACTGACTTTGTGCAAGCAAGTTTGAAAGACCAAAAACTACTAGATATCCAGTCATCACAGAGCAAGAGTGAAAAAAGAAACAGTTCTCATCTATAAACAATATTATATATATTTTCCTTATCCAGTAGCACTTCTTAAAAGAAATGTCAACATTAGCTTCTTTAAACCCTTTTTATATTTTTAATACTTTTTCAGAAATTATTTGACATTTGAGCTGACGAAAGTCTGATTTATGTTATGATGATAACCAGTATTATTATTAAATATTAAACATTTCAATATTAATTAGTCTTTAAGGCTTGACAGATTCATGATTAAAACATGTATTTTTCAACAGCTTTATCTAACAGGCGACAGCATTACAGGCTTTTGACATTTATAGTTTACATTAAAAGCGAGTTAATTACATTTTCCACTAATTAGATACAACATGAATTTTAAAATGTTTTTGCTAAATATTGAGTCTTGTCATTTGAGTTTATTTTTCCCTTACTTGGGTTGTTAATTTCTTATGTAAAATATGTAGCAATAATGTTAGTTTTGTGATATATAGAGAGAGAGACAATATTCAGATTTTAAATCTGTTTTACAGAGTAGGAATTTCAAAGTAAAACTGTAAATTGTAACTATAGATGTTTATATTAATATTATTCTACATATTGCATGTTACAACTCAGAGAAACCTCTGAAAAGCTTGACATGTTTTTCAGTTCTTTGCAGATGCAAGCAGCACTGAATAAAGTTTTTGTGTGACATGATGCAGTGGTGGAGGTTCTCCTGTAGTCATGCCTCACACTGGAAACGTTCCACATTAGAGAGAATGATCTGTTAAAAGGTCATGTTGAAATATTTGCTTACCCCTCTTCTACATTAGTGAACTGGAAGCTGTAAGTCTTATGCGGGTGTTTGAGACACAACATACTGCCTCCAAGCCAAAATATAAAGGACTAAACTGATGAAGCCATTGGCGATGGTCAAAGTCTAAAATTGAGACTAAAAAACATTAATTAATCATGGAGTCAGGAGTAAGTGAACCATACTTTTGTGTTTTCTGATATTTTGAAGCCAACCAACTAAATACTTATGCTCTTTAAAGACCCAGCCTGATGAAAATCTTGTTTTGTGTTGTTTTTAGGATGGTCTTGTGGCATTTTTTTGATGATTGAGAACTTATGTTAACAACATAAAGCTCAAAAATCTCATTTCTGTGTATTTCTTTATTTAAATTGTTGTTAAGTAGGAGTTAACAAAAAAAGCATTTGGACAAGAGTGTATGTGTTCTGTAGAAAAAACACTGGATGTCCAAAAGCTCTGTGCTCCACTCCATTTTGATGCATCCACTTGTAAGCAACTAGATTCATGTATGTCTTCGTTTTCCTCGTCCTAACAGACATTTGGCTCAAAATTGTATGTCTTAATACTTGTTTAACTAAGACCAAAGAAAATTAAAAATATATATATGTTGTTGGCAATTTATCAATGAATGAATGAATGAAATGGTTTGTTTCAAGCAATCAGGTAATAATAGATCAAATAACATCTTACATATTCAATCACAAGATGATCGCTTGAAAGGGAGTAGGAGGAAGCGAGCGTATATAATCCCACCCCGGTTTGATCACCAATAATCACATTATTAATGCCAGAGTGTCATTGTGTTTTTCGTGTGGCTCAAACATAAACAACAACCAATGACCACATGACCATTTTCTATTTCTTATGTATGAAGCAAAGCAAGTTTACACTGGCGGTTGTGTTTGTACAATTAGCTTTGGATGTGTGTGAAGGATCAAGCAAGACAAAATACGAGGAATGATGCCAACTGCTGCTTCAGTTGTGAACCAATACAAGTTTAACAAGGGCAATATTTCAAATACACATAAGTACAAAGAAAAAAGTGCAGATTTTATTATAAAAGACTACAAATATCTTTTAATGACATGCCTTAGTTTCTGATACATTTGACGACCTAATGTAATTTATCTGACCTACTTCAGAGGGCTCTGCCTTTGTCTGACATTTTCATCTTTTGCGGCCTTTATCGGAGGCCAAATTGATTCTTTTTTTTTTTGCCCCACATATCAGAGAAACAGAAACCAAACTCTGACGGTGACTAAAGAATTTAGTCCTTCAAAGGAACTCCAGTGGGTATTCATGAAATATGCATGAATGCAGACTGCACATGAATGCTCGCTTAAGCTCGGGCTCTGAAAAAAAATGACAGTGACAAACAAGGGTCTAATGTGTCAGCATTATTGCGAGGAAGAGCGATGAACAAATGTGGAGGTGCACAGGATACTTTCTCATTCAAATTACACTCTTGCAGGTCACCTAATGTGTGATTTTGGTGAGAGAGAAAAAAAAATCTTTCAGAGGATTGTGTTTATTTTACTTTTGAAACCCACATCTCCTGAATGAACAATAACAATCACACTGACTACTTTCTGTCTCTGTGGGAAGTTTAATCACAGATTGCATGGCTGCTCTTTACCGCGTGTTCAAGTTGTTGTAGTAAAACACACAAAATAGCAGTTACACCGCTCAAAAAATAAAAAGAATATTCTTCTCCCAAGAGGTGTCCTCTCCTGTGGTTTTAAAATATACCTGTAGATGCGGTGAATCACTCCTACTGCAATAGTGTTTGATAACACCGCCTTCTTTATCTGATTTCAACCATACCTTCGATACTTGCTAAACTTTACATAAGGCACCGTATCCTGAATTAATTGAGGGTTTCTAAATCCAAACTGTGAAAGTCTCAAGCAATGCACGGAGTTTTGCAAGAATATGTTGCTGCAATACAGAGGTGGCACAAACTGTGGAGGCTAAAAAGCCAGAGCTTACAAGAGACAAATTGCCCACACCAAGTTTTTCCCATAAAGAGCTGATAGTCACGGTCTATTTTAACGGTTCGGCTCTAAGCTGATGTATTCAACTGCAACATGTTTAGCCTCAAACACACACAGCAGAGGAGAGAGATATGCACAGCAACATTTTTCATGAAGTTTATCGATGAAACAGCACATTTGCAATATAGCGTGGTGAAAAGTAAACTTGAAATGAAAGCAGGACACAGATGGAAAAGTTGGTTGTGTCAGATTCAGAAATCTGTTTTTTTTCATTATGCTTTTGCTCCTATTTCTTTGACTCCAACAGTACCAGCAAAAGGATGTTTGCTGTGTTTCAGAGGTAGAATTCCAATATTGGTAATTCAAGCCAACCTAATAATTTGGGAACCAATTTTGATTGGTTTTTGCAGGCGGAGCTTTAACTTTCAGCCCCTGCTCAAATCCTTCTCGCTATATGGGAATTTGAGCTGCTTTCTGGTGACTCATTCCTGTTTCATGAGAGGAAAAAAGGTCACATTAAATGGGGATTTACATAAGGCTATCTGTCAAACTGTGAATTCCCATGCAGTAATGGCACATTTAAAAAAAGGCAAATGAATGATTTTGGATATGTGCGAGGCAATACACTTTTACACTTTGACTGTTAGTGTTGCTCAGTGGACCATTTCCCTCTGTCGGGAGAGAAGGCATTTATTTCCCATCCTTCATTGCTTTTAAATTCCCTCCCTAACAAATGAATAGTTGTGCTAAAAAGACCCAAGTCAAGACAAATAAAGAGAACAAAAACAAAGCAAAGTGACAAAATCAGAACCTTCGGATGAATATCTCTGCAATCTGAGCCCTTGTTACCGCCGTCACAAAAGCAAATAGCAGAGGGAATCTTTGACATTTCAACAAGGGACGCTGCCACAAAATGAAAAACATTCACTTGCCAATACTTATTTTTTTCTCTATCACGTCAAACCTAATGTTTGTGCCACCATTCAACACACTAGAGTACAATATTGGTAAAGATTTATATCCCAGGTGGGCCTGTTCACAATATTGGACATATTTGTAATATCGGACAGCACATAAAAGATACTAATCTATTTCTGCTGGTATAATTCCATATGGGCAGGCCATTGATAAGAGCTGTCTAATTGAAACAGCAAGTTGAGAAAGGGATCGATGGTTACACTGGTGCAGAGAGCTCTCCTTGTGAGTCATATTATTAGATTTCAGACAATCTGATAACCTTTTTGCTTTTGATTGATCTTTTCCATTTCAAACACTCAGGCCTTGGATCAATGCTTGTGCCCTGCAGCTACTCCTGTCTAAAAGGTACTGAAAAAGCAGAGAGTGGTCACCATGTGGAACCCCTGTTTAAGTTAAATTATGTGTTTTTTTTATTGTCATGATGTAGAAAAGCTGTCTGGCCGGTGCTGCAAATCTTCAGTGATATGTATGTAAAAGCATAGAATAACCGCAGACTGTATTGTTGGCTGCAGTTTTGAGGAAACTGATGTTCTCGTAGAGTTTTTCAAAGGACAATCAAAGAGTAATGTGTTCATGTAGTGTCATCAGATGTTTCCACGGTGAGTTTTCCAAAGAAGTGGGATTTGACCGTGAAGGCAGGAGAATAAGCAGAGCTAAGTGCCCCTCTCTAATTCTCTAAGCCTAGTCTCTTGAGATATCCAGCTGAAGCTGGGGGTGCAGTCATAAGAACCAAAGGGGTTGAATGAACTATAATGAGATTAGTAAGTATAGTGCACGGGAGCTGCCATTTTATGGGGCTGGGTACCTGGTATTACATATCTTCCTCGCACTGGTGTTGCTGTTGAGCTCATCCTCTGTGTTTGGCGAACATGAAAATGTAATCCTTGAAGACGGAGTTGCCCGGCATTCACACACGCTCCTCGTTCCTTTGATATAAAGAGGTTTAGCATCTGTAGATGCTGTGTGAGGTCACAGCATGTCGTTTGCATTTAAATGTCTCTTCACAGACGAGCACTTTCAGTCGGGACCAAGTAGACAAAGAGGCGACCGAGAGAAGTCGGTTGTGGATGAAAATAAAAGTTGACATTTCTGTGTACTTGGGCTTGAAAATGCATTCAAATGTTTAAAGGGGGGAGAGTCCTTTGTTGTCGCTCTTTTTGTGTCTTCAGACAAACTAGCAAACGAATGTTTCAGATATAAGAAACAAGAGGAAATCAAAGCTAAAGAAAGAAATGAGAAACTAGGAATGTGGTTAAAAAGTACTTATCTCTAGACATGTCAACACTCTGAGTTATATGTCATCGTTTGTGCCTAAGGTTATTGCTACAAAGTATTTTGTTGTAGGGGCTGGATGGTGTGCTAAAGGTTTTCCATGTTTCTGTTGTGTATTAGAGATCATTGAGTTAATGCTATTTTGACTAAAATGTAATTAGGATGTGTTTAAAGTTCCGACACACACATTTCCCAAGATAAAGAGAACTGAAATGTTTAATTTCTAGAATGATCTTTTCCCCTTTGCTTGATCTCTACTAAAGTTATTACTCACATTTCTCTTTTAAACAAAGGGATGGAATACATATTTAATCATAAAAGTTTCATTGAAATTGTGTCTAAAGATGAAAGGTTCTGTGATTCTACAAAAATCATTTAGTTGCCTCTCTTTATTTTTGAAATTTAGATCAGATCTTTTAAAAAAGACCTTTTTAAAAAAATAATTAAAAAAAACCTTCTTTGTTTTTTACCCTTGAATTCCTCCCTATGAAAAGTTAATATGTTCATCCACAGGAAGAGACACAATTAGTAGCAGTTGGAAGAAACGACCAAGTTTCAACATTGACCTTTAAAACAAGGAGAAACTGAAGCAAAAATACACTTATGTATAATTTATGTTTTTTATCCCAATAAACCCAAAAATCTGGAAGCATTTTGTCGTTTTCCATTTAGTTCCTCAGCCATTTTATCAGGTTGTTATCTCCATGATCTCTTTACAACTGGTTGCTGTATGGACAAAATAATACTATTACTGAGTGTCATCACTATTGAAAAATACACTGAAAGGATACACATTAAAAACCAGTTCCTTTTCAAGTAAATCAAAGTTTCTTTTAAGAGATTTAAATTTTCATACCACAAACATTAAAATTACAGTTTCTAAAAAGTAAAGTAACTAAACAAAAGCGTAACCATATTAAAATAAAGTCAAACTGATCCTAAAAATATTTTCCATAATTATGTACTTTGAATATAATGTGTCCTAATTTTTTCAACAAAAATGCAGCAGTTGTCTGGTGTTGTGGTTGCTAACAAAAATCTTTAAGTGCAAAACAAAGAAAATATGGAAACATTTTACATTGTTAATTATCAGCTTGCTAGTGGCAATTTGATTTTTTACATTATTTTTTCCAAATTACATTATCAATTTATCTGTGATGATCATCTTGATGCAAAACTGTTCTCCTATTAAATTAAGGCTTTGGGCTTTATCTATTCTCACTTATATTTTTACACAATTGCTTCCTTTGAATTGAAAGAGCTGAGTATGTTCCTTTATGTGTCTTTTACTCAGCAGCTTTATGTTGAGTCTGTAATTAACGATCTAAGATTCATAAATTAGGTTAATTTTCATATCAATACCATATTAGATTATATATATGAACTACAAAACCAAGAAAATGATACTAGTCATTTGCTGTTGTAAAGTCATTGAAGTAAATGTACTTGAAGTGCACGGCTGAAAACATGTATGGGGAAATGAATAAATAAATATAATGGAATAATGCAGTTTTACATCGATCTATGCAGTTTCCCACACATCCTTGGTGTTGATAATGAAACTGTTTGAGAGATGCGGGGAGAACCTCTTATAGTCCAGCTTCTTGATGCTTCATTTTTCTCATTAAAGGGAAAAAGTCAGAGAATTTACCCCATCGTAAACAATTTACATTCGTATCCACTCTAGCATGACATGTTTCTCTATTCTTAATACGATGAAGTGGGGACTTTGCCGCCTTTACATCCTCTTCCCAGTTAAAGACATTTTGTAAAAGGATATTTAACACGTTGATCTAGTTTAGCAGGTTTACTTACAGATAAAATTTAACAAAATACATTTTTTTTTTACAAATGAATGATTGTATCATGATCTGAAGTGCTGTCATTTATATTTGGTGAGTAACAGAATCAGTGCCTGGTATTAGCAATTACATCCTGAGGATATGGATGAAATATCTATATCTTAGAAGCACTCCGGCTTCTAATTTTTTTCAAACTGTTATTATTCTTTTGGCTGCAGAGACAATTAGTGTGTATCAGCACGGTCAGTCAGATTGAAGTGAAAATGAAAGACGGTGTTATAATGCGGGTCAAAAAATGACAAGACTGAGGGCAGGCAGCAGATGTGAGTGGAGTAATTAGTTTGAAATAATTAGTCACAATAAGAATAGTCAAGTATGTCCCTACTGAGGTGTAACAGAAAGATGCAACAAGATATGAGTAAATATTGTGACATTAACGGTTCAATTTTGCCATAAAAATGGTAGGAAAGAAAAATGCGTCACACGGAAAGTTTGTTTCATTGAAGATCCATTTGACTGAGATGAAATTGGCTTGTATTTTTACTGTTTGATTTTCAAGCAGAGATTGAGATTAAAGGACAAAAACACTGAACACTTCAGTTCTCATATTCTTTCATTTTGACATGCTGAAGGTGGAAACTGCTGCAATTTCAGTCAAATAATACATTTGCAATAAAATAAAAAATGGGGAAGTCACTTGTTGTGATACAATTTTTTTTTATTCTATGAGTATTTTGCCACCCTCAAGAATTTATCATATGAATCTGAAACAAGAAGCTCTGAAACACTTAGGAAGAACTACTAATACTTATTTGTAGTTGTTTATAACTGCAGAGCTATACTATAAAGCAGGGATAGGCAATTCCAAGCCTTGAGGGCTGGTGTGTCTACATGGTTTCCAGATATTCAAGCTGTACTCATGACTGATTACCTGGTTCAGGAGTGTCCAGCCAGTTAGGACATGCCGTAGCAGGAAATGTTGGAAAACATGCAGAAATGTTGCCCTCAAGGTCTTGACTTGCCTACCCCTGCTCTAAAACCTGTTTAATTTTTAAATACTTGTTAACAAAATCATGGTTGTTGTCAGATCTACTTTAAATCTCACCTAAAGTTAAATCAAGTTAAAAGGAATCAAAACATCAAGCGAAATTATTTTTTTTAAAAGGGATGAATTTGAAAAATCCATCCATCCATCCATCCATCCATCCATCCATCCATCCATCCATCCATCCATCCATCCATCCATCTATCTATCCATCCCTTCTGCTTTCCAAGTAATCACTAATTCCTTAAATTATATTTTTTTATACAATAAATCAGGAGCCAGATTTTCAATGTGCTTAAAATTATAGTTCTGACACAAGTCTGTGACATTTTCAATAATTTCTTCAAACTTGAATTTTTTCAAATGATTTTTGTTTTTAAATATAACGTTTATATATCCAAGCAAGACAGATTAAGAAAAAAAAAGAACGAAAAAACATCATATTTTTCAACTGTGGCCTAAAAAAAAATCAAGATATTCAAAACAAGAAAAAATATATATATTAAAACTTACAGGAGATACACTGACAGAAACAATCAGGATAAAACAGCAATAACACAAGACAATTAGTAAAATGATTAAAATAATTAGAGCAGCATCAAGAAGCCTTTTAAGAACTGTTTTTGAAATAAAGTTGTCCAGTTTCAGAGTTTTTTGTAAATGATTCCAGTTTCTGGGTGAAAGAATAAAGAACACGAGTATGATTTGGGGACTGTTAACAGAATCCGTTTCCCAGAACTGTTGTGCATGGGGGATGAGGTGTGTTTTTTGCAACATATCTATTTTGATTCTCCTAAACCTCTAGGCTCACTTTACGTTGTACTGGCACCTTCTGGAAATCATTCCGGCAGCTGAAGGAAGCTCTAGTCAATGTATTTGTCCCACTTTTGACTTCCTTGTCACTGTTCAGAACCATGTGAGTGATGTCGTCCAGTGTATCCATCGTTGGTGTTAGTAGTTCGTAAACCCCCTCAGAAAGGTGCTTTACTGTGCAGAGCAGGCTTGGAGAGACTGTTCGTGCTCCAGCTGATGAGAGAGCTGCACAACTGTAGCTACAGAGAGGAAAAACAAAAATGTGTGTGCTGCGGAAGTGTGGAGTTTGTATTGATTCCCCCTGAATCCAAGGTCCAGGATCAGTCCAGTAGTGGTGCAGCTCAGTTTTTTAGCTCATCCTGGAAACTCTGCTCTTTTCTTTTGAAATCATCTCAGGCTGAAAACAAAAGCTCCATTTTGTTGACTTCCTAAGGGCAGAAATCACTTCAGACGTGTTTTATTTTGTGCTTTCTCATCTCCAGTTTCAGAGCCTCAGTGACAAAAACCCTCCACAGTTGAATTTTACACTGCACAGAGCACTGCATACTAAGATATTTGAGTATATCATCTTTACCTAGATATCTAAAAAAATTGTAACGTACCCTATTAAATGGTAACAGTAACTACTTATCGTTTGGCTTCAGAATACACTGTCGCTACATGTGTTATATTACTGCCCAACACTTCCCATCAGTACCACCTTTTCAGTCCCTGTCTGTTATAAAGCTTCCCATCATGTTGCTTTCCAACCAGCGTAGAAAGCCGGCTGTGAACTGCCAATCCCTTGCTCCATGTGTCTGGCAGCTTGAGCCTGTTGATCGATGAGGAAATGCCAGAAAACGGAGAGTCCAGGAGTTTCATCCAAGGCTATTTTAGGGTTGGTGTGACACATTTCATCAAATCATGTCAGCCTTCAACCTTTCACATGTGTATGTTAAATTCTATATAGTGGATGGTGATTGTTGGACACACATATGATGAACTTGTTTGTTTTATTATTTTTAGCCCTTTTCTCAAAGGTCACTGTGAGAGTGAGAAGGATCAACATGGAGAGAATCTGTGACTGTTTTCAGAGGGATAAAAGCACTATGAGCTATTGACAACTTTATGAAGGATGACGGGAGAAAACTGTCGATCACACGGGAAAAGTTAATTACTTTGAGATTCCAACTTGAGAGGTGATGGAGGGATCTTGTTAGGATTTTTACAGAAGGGGGAAAGCTGGATTTCATGGGAGAAGCTCACAGCAATGAGACTTCCATTTTCAATGACTTGCTGTGACCAATAGCATTTTCCCCAGCTGTTGCAATTCTCTGGCTTATTCTTGAGGCTGGAATACTATCTTACTGACTTGCCAATAAAATGTGTCTTGCCACTGGGAAAGAGTAAGAACTGTCAATTGCTTTCACCTTATCTACCTTAAACATGCCTGTGCTGACTTTGTGCTTTTCTCCGTTCCTTTTCAGTTCTTATTTGTTCTATTTAACACTTTCCTCCGTCTGCTGCCAAACAAATCAGTTGATTACTAAAAATGAAAGATCGTGTTTTTTTGTTTTTTTTTTTTAAATCAGGCACCACAAGAGCGGCAGATGTTAAAAATATCAACCAACAAATAAAGAGTACAAATTGATTGGTCCTCAGCTCTAGATTTGATCTAACAAGCCATATACACGCTGATAGTGCAGCTTAACTGCAAAGTAGTTCATTTGATAACCATCTCACAGATAAATGGAATGTGAATGCTCCGTTTGAAAAGGACTGAAATCTCTTCATCTCTGCAGATGAGGAGGTCGGGTGAGGTAGAAGTGATTGGTCTGTGAGTGCTTCTCAAAATCAGGGTTTCAAAGAGTGGAAAATATAGATGACAAAGGATGGCTGGGGAATTGCTCTCATAGGATCTGATTGAAAGCTCATGTCAGGGAGGTAGCGGCAATCAAAGGACTTGTGTATCTCAAGTGGAAGGAGGTCATGTTGAGAGCACAATAAATCCAACATCCCGATCCACCATTCAAAAGCAGCTGCTTTCTATTGTTGCCCCACTTCATTTGTGTGCCCCGGGATGCAGTCTTCATTTGCCTGGATGTGCAACAGTGCCTCAAGATGTCACAAAAAGAGACAATATTCTGTGGCTTCAGTAGCGTCTGATTTCACTACCTGTCAGCCAGAAGCTTTTGTACTGTAAGCGACGGAGAGATGTGTTTTCGGAAGAGGGAATATCTAACAGAAAATGATTTTAGGTTAAGGGAAGCTGAGATGCTGCACTCGCGGGTTAGTTTGGGAAATCATTTAGTAATATACAAGCCGCCTGTCGACTTGTTATGCTGCCAAGGAGCCAATTAGTGAAGCACCTGCCTGCTTTAAGGAGTCAAATAAAAGGAAATCTATAAATACTTTACCTTCCTGACATTGATTAAAATGCCAATTGGATTATTATGTAATATTTATAAGAACGTCTAATAAGAATGTTTTCATCAAGGTTTAAGAAATTTAATTTAAATCGGATTTTTGAACACAGTCGCTTTAACTGTTATTTATTCAATACATATAAATTAATTATACTGAATGCAGGTCTCTTTTCAATATTACATTATGTTTCTTGGACAAGGACACTGAATGCAGAAGCAGCAACGATCCACCTGCAGATAACCAGCATGTCGAGGATGTATTTGTAGTTCTGAATTTTTGGTTTAAAGTCTTCTACACAAGAGCGAATGAAGCAAACTTCCATCAAGCCACACAGGCAACAGCAGAATTGTTGTGCATCTCCACTGCAGCAGCCCACTCATATCGGTGATTTGTGTACGCACAGATCCAATCAAATTGACCCGCTGTGGTCACACTCTGCTAATGATCAAATCTGGGAAACAAATCGGCATTGTGTGCTGCCTGAATATAGCCCCGGTCTGGTCTGTCTGACTCATTGATCTTCTATCTTACAGAAGTTTATGCTCCTAAGATTGTCTGGCTCTGGTTATGGCTCTGACATTTTAGCAGCCAAACTCTGCTGCATATTAATGAATTCATGGAGCCGAGGTGCAGGACAGATTTGCTGCTGAATTTATTTTCTTTTTCACTCTTTTTTTACTCTCCATTTTTTTTATCTTGAATCCAATAGAATACGTTTTTAACACTACACTGTAATACATTGGGAGTTTCAGTTGTCCACATTGATTTACTTACGACTGATGAAACATTTACTTTAATACGGGAATTTTTCGTGTCAGCATCTCTATACATTTAATCTGTACATCCAAGTACTTTGTCTTTAAATTTGGCAATTTTTTTATCTGTATTTTACAGGACGATTTAACAGTTATATTCAAATTTATTGTAGAACTAAAACTTTTATTCTGCCCTCTCTCACCTGGGTCCAGTTTGTCTGATAGATGAGTGAATCTTAATGAAAAGCAAGTTTTCAGGTTTTATAAGATTTTTTTCCCCATCAAGAAATGCAAAACTGTGAACAGCATACAAAAACAAATATGTGTTAGCATGATGCTAACTTCTCTTTGATTTTGACATAGAGCCACTAGCGGCCAACATTCACATGGCCTAAACATATTTTAATAACAAACAAACTCATTTTTGTTACTCACAGGCATGAATTTTCTGTGCTCTGTGGAAGAAAAAAAAAGAAAATTAGGTCTAGTTTTTGATAGACTGTTCTTGCTCATCTTCTTCTTTAGCTAAAGCTAAAAATGGCAGGACTCCTGCTCCACCTAGTGGGCAAACGATAACTTAAACCAGAAGACAGAACAGGGTTCAATTCTGGGCTGAGTCAGATCAAAAACTTTTAATATCAATTCAATGCCTCCCTGCTTGATACTCAACATTAAGGGATTACATAACGGGGGTGGGGGGTAAACCCCCAAATATTTCCTGATCATAGCTGCTAATGTGGGGAGCAAATTGCACATACCTGAGACTTGAAGTTTCAGATCTGGAGTCTGAAAACAGAGTAGATATTGTTAATTGTGAGTTGACTGGGAAGACTGACTTTTTGGTAAAAAAAAAAAAAAATCGTAATAAAAGAAACCCTTTTAAAGCAGAGCATAGGTAGGATCTTACTGGTGTGCAGTAGATTCTCCACTAAGGTGACAGATCTGTGGTATGGATAATTGGGCTGCTGATAACTGTCATCTTGGAACTTAATGAAGATAATCAGCTTCTAGTTTGACAACTCTGTTAGGGCTATTCTGTTTTATCCCCTCTGCATACATTTTCTAAATAGGGAGCCGTTCTCACCACCAGCTCTTAAGCAGTTCATTTTTTTTTACATCTTTCAGGCATTTCTCTTGGACTCTCTATCAGAAAATTAAAAATTTTTTGTGTCAGATTGTGTTATTTCTTGTGAAAGAATTGCAGCATCTGTTAGTTATTTGGTTTTACTGGAGAAATTAAAGAAGCAATTTGATTTGTTCTAAATCTTGATTTTAAAAAATGCAGATCGGTGAATATATATATAAAGTCTTCCAGTCGCATTGTTTGGAAAAGTCAGTCGCTATTAAAATTTGAGCTTTTCTGTGTGATGTAATCCATCTAACAGGATGGTGTATGTGCAACTTTTTTCAAATTGTTATTTTACTTGTGCAAATTGAGGTTTGCAGGCAATTGTCTTGTCACGGCAATCTGAAGATCTAATCACAGAGGATTAATTAAGTCTACTGAGCACTCATTATTGTCATTCGTTGTCATTGCTTTTGCAGTGATGTGCTCCTGTGCATCATTGTTTGCTACAGTTTAATCCAAGCTCTGCTTGCTTTTCCTATGACCTCAGAATATTTATTCATATGGTGCCATAAGGATAGAAATATTTGTTTGCAAAAAATATCCTCTTTTGTTTTCCCACAAGCTTTGTAAAGACACACACACGCAAACATTTTCCATTGAAAACAAAGGCAAATTTGATCTTCTGAGAGGATGAAACTCTCCAAAACAGACTAAAGGATGCCAATTCCCTTCAAGTTTTTGACAAAAGGATAAACAAAACAAAATAGAAGAAGGAAATCTTACCACATATTTCTTATTATCCAAGCATAGAAAAATACTGCCAAAACAAGATTCCATCTAGTTGTGAGAAAGTTTGACTTCCTCTTTCAATAATACACTGTTTTTTTTGAGAGTTTCATAATGGTCTTGTAATTGTTGTTTTTAACATCAACAAAACTAATGATTTTCCTGTCTGACTCTAACAAAAGACGAGCGTAAACATCTGCAAACCTGTCCTAAGCAAGGTGCAACAGCTATGACATCCAATATGACCAACTGAACGTGTCATTGCCATAAAAATTAGCTTAAATTTGAAGTTTTGATTTTTTTCTCTTGTAAAATTATTGTGAATCAAAAAATGACATTTGAAAAAGATTGCATTTATTACATAGAATATAAACTGAGTGAGCCATAAGCTCCTTGCTCTGCTCTATTCTGATGCCTCCACTTGTAGAAAACTACATTTTCGTTTTTCTCATCCAAGCTTAAAATTGTACATGGATAGCTCCAGTATTGCTCACTATTTTTGTTGCATCTTTAATATTAGGCAGAGGGTGTAGGGGGTTATGACCTAATGGGAGAGTGTGTAAATAGAGCACTCTCAGAGGAAGTAAGGTTCTCTAAACAAACAGTCCCTCCCACAACTTAGGCACAATTCTTTATTAACTCCTTACCGGGAGGGAGGGTCTAAGGGCAGGGATAACCAGATTTATTTAGTCTGTTTAGTCTTTAGTTATTTTTTCATATTTTATGACTAACTTCTGCAACTGTAAAATTACTTGCATGAAGCCCAGTGAGGCAAATTGTCTTTGGGATTTTGGGCTATAGACATAAAATTGAATAAAATTGAAGTGAATCCTGCCGGTCTGTAGAAACTGTCTCAGAAACTGACTATTTTTTTTCTTCTTTTATCTAAAAACAAAATAATCATAATAGAAAGACCACTGGGACTTCAGAAATGTGAAGATGTAATTGTGGACCTTGGTGAGTTAAAAAAAAAAAGTTGCAATTAAGTTTACTGTAAAGCCCTGACAATTTTTATTTGTATCCATCAACCTCAGACATGAACAAATATTACACTTTCCATGGTAGAATCACCTTTGGCCTACCCAATACAATGTTGAATCAAAGTTTGATGCCCCATAGGGTCAAATTGAAGCTGCGGTGAACTTTAACTTCTTTTGTGAAGCCAAAATGTATTCCCCAAAAATAGTTCAGATTTGTCAAGACTCTAAAACGTCTTGTAAGGGTAGACGGTGGGGTGTTGGAAATAGGAGCTGTTCAGAATAACCCCCGCTCCAGATGTAAGGCCTGCTTTTGTATTTTGCATATTTGTATGCCAATTGTCACGACAGGGTGTATTCTGTGGTTTTGTTCTTTTAAGGTTGCTCTGATTTCTCTTTTAAATATGCTCTGATTTATTTAAAAACAAAAACATGTAACTGTAAAAGGGTTTATATTCTACAGTGAGTCCCAAACCTCCTTTACCTATTCCATATGACAGTTCTGACAAATCTAGGCAATGATTTTTATAGCTGAACTATAAAAGAAAGGGGAGTGATGCTTGCTGCAACACTAATAGTCCGGATCTTTACACGTTTTTCTATAGCGGTGCTCGCACTGTATGGATATCGTTAACAAATGTAGAGCTGCTGCCGTCAGCACAGTGCATGCAAATGAAATCACGGGAAGAATTTTTATTGCCTCTCAAATTTATTAACCTTTAACCGTTGGCAGCTACTCATCCAACGAAAGTAAAAGAGCGGGGAGCCAATGTGGCAATATGAAAGGCATAAACGTCATGGTTTCCAGCTATACGCAAAACAGATTTGAAATGAGCTGTTCCTTTGTAGATTTGAGTCCAAAATATGTAGAGAAAAAAAGTAATTAGGAATGTCGTAAACAACAACGTTTTTGCGCTGCTGGACTTGGTTTCATAATCAATTACAAGAAAAAAAAACTTTTTTTTTCCTGATTTCAGACATCTATTCTTGTAAACTTAGAAGGAAAAAATTTACATTTATTATATACGTCATACAAGAGCTCAGTCACATACGGAATATCATGACTTATGACTCATTCTGAGCTATTTATTCTTTATGTAAAATAACATTTTTCTAAGTACTTGTGATCAGTTCAGCCTGTATATTTGTGGAAACATTTCTATTTCCTTACCTTTTAGCATTTAGATGGAATAAAAACCTTTCTAAAAACAGATTTCATCAAGGTTTAAACAAATCAAAACTGAAAACTCTCTTTTCATAAACTGCCATAGCTTTTCTTTTCATGCATCAAGCTAAGCATCTTCTGCATGTTAAAAGTCTAGGCTTGTCCCTCTGTAATTTAACAGTTGCTCAGTTTCGCCCTGATTTAATATTGCTTCATGAAAAGTTGAAAAGGTGATCGCGTTCTCAGCAGTTAATAGAGTAATAAATCTGTCTTTTAGCCACAATTTGTGTCACTAAATTCAACCACTTGTTGCTAACTTTGCCAGCTTTGCTGGTGCTTAAGTGGCACACAGCACTCTTTATCTGAAAAGAGCTGCCTGCTGAGACTCAACGCTCTCAGCTGGTAGGTTCAAAGATATAAATCAAAGTAAGCAACCCTTTACTCTAAAGCTTTAGTAGCAAATCATTACCGGCTTTTTGAAAACCCAAGCGGTAGAAACATTTGAAAAACTTAACACAATGCAGAATTACAAACTCAGTTGTCTACATAGTCGCTTTCTAAGAAGTCGGTAATACACTATTGACCAGCAGGGATTTGAAACTGCTTTAATTGTACTGATAATTGACCTGTTATTAGCTTTTTTAAACTCTCAGTAAGGTCATAGAGGCTTAGGTGAATTGGACCAGAGCATGCTGCCTCCTTTACATAAATGTTTTGTCATTTTATGAACATGACAATGACTAAATGTGCTCAAACAATTATTGTTTAGCATGTTATATTATGTGAAGATATAGACAATTTTCTGAAGTATCCGTATACAATGGAGCTAAATGGTATTTGGCAGTCCCCATTTCTTGACGATGTCCCACTTAAACATATCAGACAGTTCTGTAATGTTCTGTATAGGTCAGGGGTCTGCAACCTGCGGCTCCAGAGACACACGTGGCTCGTTTACCCCTCCATTCTGGATCTTTTACAGAAAAAAAAAAAAAAAAAGTTCTAAATTTTAAACATTAACTATAAAGTAGGAATTGAGAAAGAAGTGAAAGGGGAAAAAAGTCCCCTAACTCAAACTTTAACTCATTTACAAACAGTTGAAGGACACTACATACCACAAGTTGAACTAAACATTTTGGCACATTTTTGTGCATCCTGTCCAGTACTAAAATAAATCAGTGGACACCAAGAAGACAATCAGTATCAAAGCACTCCGGATTATTAATTGAATTTTCTATTTTTGAAAAAATTAAGGACTTCTAAGTGTCTTCGAAAATATGGCAGGGGTCATTAAATTTCATTTTAGTTTGATACTTTACATTTATGGCAAAGATGCACCAACAACAGTGAAATTGACTATTTTTATTTAATCGCTGCTGACATTACATTTGCTACTGGTACTTCTGCTGTATTGAGATGATCATATGTGACAAGGTGTCTTTTATTTTGAAAGGAACTTCTGTCAAAGGTTTAAAAAAGGCTATTTTCTTTAGTAACAATAGCAAAAATACAAATCAGTGTCTTATCATTTTAAAGGGTGAGGGAAGACTTTGTGGTTCCTACTGAGTTGTAGTTGATGAGAAATCAATTCAAATGGCTCTTTCAGAGTTGAAGGTTGCAGACCCCTGATAAAGGTAGAAAATAGGTTCTTGGTCAATAACAAAAGTTCACCTTTTTTATACAATACTTTGTAATGTTTGATTGCCAAATGTTTCCTTTAGGTCTCTACCAGATTTACCTACTCATTAACAGGTATTTTGACCCATTCATTGCAGATCTTCTCAAGAGCTGGTTCCTCTCAAGACTACATGAGTTAAACCGTAAAACAATGACGCGAGCGTGACAGTCGGCTGATTTGTGGGCTCCTGGGTTTGGAAAAAAATAAATTGGAGTCAAGACAAACATCTTGCTTCTTTCCTGTCACTCCATTCTCAGCTCTGTAATAAGTTTGATGGTTGAAGACTGATTGATATCTCGGGCCTCCATGGGATGTTTTCCACCGTTGTTATAAAGTGGCAGTTTAATAGACTGTGAGGGTTTATCTGTAGATATTTGAAATGCTTGCAAAGGTATGCCTTCTATTGTTTGGAGGCATGTGTGTGTCCTTTCTTTGATTGTTTTGGGAAAGTCTACATTAAATAGAAAATTACCTGATTGATTTTACCTTAAGGTACTGAAGATTTTCATTGAGATTTAGTAAAATATTTTATTGTTTGAACCATCAATTTCAACCATTTTGTCAGTAAATATTAAAGTTCAGGCTATGTGTTTGTTTTTTGCTCTTAGCTTCATATGTTACTGAATGGCTCTGTGAACTTGTGAACAACTGTTACTGCTGAAGCTGGATTTTATGCCTGTGGCTGTATTTTTATTTATTTTTTTTGTATCATGCAAAGGCCACTGCAATGTCTTGTCGGTTGCATCAGAGTCTAAAACAGGATAAGCTCTGCTGCACAGCGAGGAATCCCCCCCCCACCACCACTGTGTTGTGTATGTTGTGAAACAGGACACACAGGCTTGGCTGGTGTCCATTTTGTTCCCTGCCAGGTTGAATTTGTACTTTTGTTGAAAACTTACTTCTGTCTCCACATTTTTAACAACAGTGACAAAAATCTATAGCAGCTGCTGTAAAAGAATTGTATCTTCACCTTTGTTGCAGCTGTTTATCTCATAAGTTCAATGAATCCATCCTCTGTTACAGCTTGGCCCTGTGCAAGGTCACAGGGGTCACCTTTGCCCAGATGCCTCAGAGCACAAGAGGAAAGAAACAGTCAGAACAAGTCTCCAGTTCACCTCAGAACAATTCAAGAAACTAAAAAAAAGCTCAAAATAAGTATACTTGGGATTATACAGAGTACCTCAAAAAAACTCCTAGATTTCACTGAAGGGTTTGTGGTGTGATCCCCTGCACTCAGCATGATGATAAATTATATGCAATGGATGAGTGAAACGGCATATCCATGTTTAGAGGATAACCTTAACTCTAAGCGCACAATTATACTGACAGGTTTCTATGAACTGGAGGGCGGAAGTGAGCCAAAGAAAAGAAATGGCGCAAGTACAGCGCAACACAGTGAGCAATGCACAGCCTGCAGTATTAATCTGAATAAGTGTGGATCACATCTAGCTGGAGAGCTGGCAGGAACAGGCTGTTGTCTTTGTCATGCTCTCTTTTTCTCGTGATCTGAGCTCATGCACTGCTGCCAAAAGAGCAGCTGTTGGAACTGTGGTCTTTTCTGGGATGGTTTATTTATGTGTTCGTCTTTGGTGGTCTCTTGATCGTGTCAACTGCGAAAGAGAAACCAAAACAAATATACAAGCAAAAAAAAGTTTGAAACTTAAATGCATTTCCCCAGTGCCTTCAAAAGGATGTTACAGAACAGTTTTCATGTAACATAGTTGAGTCGTAGCAAACGGACTGGAAATCATCTTCTATAAAACATTTCAATAGTTTCAAGACTATGCCTGAGAACCATTGCTGACCGTTCTAATATAAAGAAATAAAAAAAAGAATCCACAAACTTCAACAAAAAGGAGAACAAACACAAATAGGAGTTTTTACCAACTCAATGGTCTTGTAGTAGAGTGTCTGTCCTGAGACTGCAAGGTTGTGAGTTCAAATCCCAGTTGAGTCATACTGAAGACTCAAAAAAATGGGACTTATAGCTTCCCTATTTGACACTCAGCATTAAGGGGCAGGATTGGGGGGGGTTAAACCACCAAATGGTCCCCGATCGCAGTTGTGTCTGCAGCTCACCAGCTCACCACTCCCAAATGCAGAGAACCAATTTCACATACCTATGTACGTGACAACTAATGTGATTTTAACTTTGCAGTCACAGTATTTATGATCACATAATTTTAGCTGTTGGAACAACCTCATTTCTGAAAAGATCAACTTCCACTAGCAATCACATCTTGTTTTAAAAATATTACAGCATCAAGTAAATGGAGGGTTTGACATGAGATACCTTTTGGTCATATGTAAATTAAAAAAAGCTTTAATTCTCTAATAGCAAAAGTTATCTTTTCCATATCCTGAGATGAACTGTGGTCCTGCCCAAGGCATACCCCGTGAACACCCAACAGTAGGTGAGGTATAGCCCGTTGACCCTGAAAGGGACTTGGGGAGTTTGGGAGATGGATGGATTTTTTTGTTTCAACCATCCACAAGAGTTATTTTGGGATCGTGTAATATTGCCATAAAAAAGATAATAATAAATATTTGCCATATAATGAGACAGTTTGGCTGGTGACATGTTGGTCACCCCTCTAGATAAAGGAGAGGTATTACCCATTTCCTTTCTCTGTCATGGCAGGGCAGTGATTACTCGGTAACTATCTCATTGGTTTGAATATTAGCAATGAGGCAACTCACTGCCAATGAATGAGAATTAAATCAAACACATGGATCATTGAACAGCTTTTAAAGACCCAAAGCTCCTCAGATAAATCTTCTAATCGCACGAACAAACATGATAACATGGGAAAATGAATTAATTTTTACAATTAAATTCTGGGAGAATGCAACGTGTGAGAAAGCAAGCCACCCAATTGAAGATTTAGGATGTATTGGGTTACACAAATGCACATAAAGTTCTAAGGCCAACAAAGGAGGAATTTCAGGCAAAAATATTAAACCTCAAACTGACACTGAATCAAACATACAAGCTGTTTGATTAACAGTAAAAGGATTGTATGATTTATAATAACCGTTTTTATTTATTTAGTGTCTTATTTTTTTTATATTCAATTGTATTTTTTCCACATTTGAAGTATTTTCTCAAAGAGAGGCTGAGGAGTCTTTTGCCAACTACCAGGGAAAATCATTGCCTTTATTCAAATAGTTTTGACATGGTTTAGTAGTGGTAAAAAAAAAAAAAAAAAAAAGAAAAAAAAAAAAAACATCAGATGGCAAATTTCTCCACTCTGTCATTAGCAGATAAGCCAGTTTTAATATTTTTAGCTACAGAGTTAAATTTCCTGCCAAACTCTCCACGCTCGCCTCACTGAGTCCTGGCATTGGACATAATAATAACTAAAAAGCCAAATCGTCTAATGTGGATACTCCACCACATAATGAGATATGAACACGACTTTCATTAGGATCATTTTACAAAACGTAAATTAACAGGCTGTTATACTGTCTTGTGTCATTTTTCTCCAGCTGCAAGAATCAGGGAAGCCATAGAAATAGCTTTGTTTTGTTGAAATATATATATATATAACTTTTACACACAAGGAAATGTTAAATGTTCAAAACAATATGTTTATTGAATTTTAAAAGTTTTCATAAACAACAGAATTAAATGTGCTTTAAATAAACCTTATACACTGATGGGAAGGTTTTTAAATGGGAGCCTGGAATTATTATAATTGATATACACATATTATTCACCTCTTTATATAGTAATATCAAAATAACTCTTTGAACTTTTCTGAGTTATCTATTCTACTTTGCAGTGTAGTCAATAAATAAATAAAAAATGTAGGCTCATTCAAGTGACGCGATTTTTGTTTGCTGTTTTGATTCGAATTTCACAAAATGCTTCTCTCAGTAAAATGAAAGGTCATTAGTCTCATCAATTTCACACAAAAAACAAAGGGATGACAGCTTGTAAAGCTAATGCGAGCATGCGAAACTCAGATGGAGCGCATAAATCAATATTTAGAGAGCCTTTAGAAAAATCACGTCTATGCTCCATCACGCACACAAAGACACCTTTGCACTTTTAGCGCCTTAACCAGCATTTCAGACGCCTGGGTTGCTTATGTGTGATACTTTTGAATTCAATTAGCCGACTTTATAATGTAAAGGGTGTCGTCTTCTGCTCTCTTCCACAAAATGAATCGATGCCGTGTCCCTCGTCCAGGAAGTGTGTGATTGTTAACTTGGCCCTTAAATCCAGGGCCACCCACGCCGCTGCTCCATGTAGACTCACCTCAAGAATGGCAAAACAACATGCCTGCCAAATCCTGTCACTTAAGCATAGCAAATAGCACCATGTTGAATTAAAGCCTGCTGTTGTCGACAGGCATTATTTATGACCCTATGAGAAACACCAGATAACATCTGACCAGAGAATAAAACACTATTTTCACTTTGGGCTAATTCACAATGCAAACCTTGAAGGCAGACTAAAGGTTAAATGTCTGGTGATTTGTCATTAAATTTAATGATTAGGCACTCCATACCTCTGGTTTGGTCTTATAAAACTATATTTTATTTAAACGTTTGCAATAAATTGGCCAACAACATCACTTAGTACTTTCAGTGTTACGAGGGGCAAAGGTTGCAGGAAAAAAGAATGAGGCCTCATTAAAACCTCGGATGGCTGTAGAAGAGATGGGGACTGTTTTAACAGGTATATGTGAGAGACGGCTCAGAGAGAGATCCACACAGAGAGCAGCGCAAGACACTGGAATGGGAAAAGCTTGATTGCTGATTTTTGTGATTTAAAAAAAAAAAAACTGCCCCTATTGCTCATAAATCACTTTTTATTTATTGCCTTAAGATTATTTTGCTAAGGGAAATTCACAAAGATTGGATAAGTGTGAATATGCTGCATATTGAATTTGCGTGCTGATTGGTAATATGTTGTTGTTTTTTTAATGAATATATATATTGTTGCAAACTGACCAATCAGGTGCCTCAGTAGGTGTGTGTCCTTTGTAACTTCTCAAAAAAAAGTTTTTATGCTCAGAGGAGGTGGTATTTGGGGCGTTTCGAAACAGATATTTTTCGCAAAACTGTAATGGAAACACTTTTATCAATAAATAAATAATAAATAAATGCGCCTCTTTGTATGAAGTTGCTGTCAGTATAGCGCAGCACAGCAGGCGCCACGAGAGATCCAACAGCTTCACAGCTCATTATCAGTTGCGTATCATACGCAATCGTACAGCTCCTCCATAATAAAATCTCCAAGATTTCATCGTGGCTTCATCTGTAGCTGCACTTTTGGAGCTTAGAGCCTGAGTAAGACGCGGAAGTCTCCTTAGAGGACGAAGCTGCTTACTTTTTAGAAAGGTTTTTTTTTTTTTTTAACACCACTGAACAGACTTCTCACGTCCACCTGAGACTGTTAATGGACAAGCTGCGCGGCATGCACCCCCCAGACAGTGCTGTGACGTCACCAAAATTCTCTTTTTTAGTGAAATAAATAGAAAAAAATACTTGATGTCATCCATCGCCACGTTTTTAATGACTTCTCGCGTGAGATGGTTCGTGCTTTATCGCAAAATCATGATTTTGTCATTTCGAATCAGTATTTTTTTGAAATTCCTAGAATTTTGATATTTTTGCGCAAATGTGTAATGGAAACACAGCTAGCGAAAGCATGTGGTTCCCAAGTCCGCTTTTAGGACAAGGGTTAAAAGATAAGACACGTTCCGGTTCAGGTTCAAGGGCAAGCAGATGTGTGTCTTCAACTCTTCTTAACTCTTCGGCTTTTCAAAGTTGTTAACAAGCAACTTTTATTGCAAAACAGCACTACAAAACAGTAGTAATTCTGAAACTAAGAGAGTTGAACATTGCACTTAAGAAAAATATAGAAGCCAACTTGACGGAGCTTAAAGTTACACTAACCGACATCCAGAATAAATTAGGTCCACTGCTTCTTATGAATGCTATCATATCAACACTGATGGAGCTTGAGGCTAAATTATCACCGCTGTTACAAGATGTGCAAGATTTCCGACAGGAAAAGGCATGTAACGGACAACAAGATAATCTGCAATATCTCCTGCAGAGAAGAATGAATGACGTGGATCAACAAGTAAGAATGAACGTTATTCTCATGAGATTTCAACCCAAACCCCAGGCCCGGCCTGGTTACACCAACGTTAGCACTGATGCTAACGCAGCTGTTGGAGATGCTAATGAGTCAGTTGAATGCCAAGTTGGATTATTTCTCATGTCTAAAAGGATTTCCCTGGTTCTCTATTTAGGTCTGTCTTCCGCTTCCTCAGACAAAGAATTCAGATGAACCAGCAATCCTGATCAGGTTAGCGAATCTAAAGCACAAGATAGCTCTGATGAAACAACAAAAACATCTGAAGTGTTTCTCTAAATGATCCACAGTGGAAATATCATGCCGATCTAGCAAAGAACGCTAGACTCTTTCGGAAGAGATGATAGATCCAAGGAACGTGGGTGCAGAACTCCAATCTTGGTCAAACAAGATCTGGTTGTGATATATTGCTAAATATACACAATTACTATTAAAAAATTATTTTTAATAAATACTAAACTTTGATGCACATATTTGTTTGCACCACATATGTCTTTGCTTTCCTTGTCTGAGCTGACATCTGGATAGCTCTAGGGAAGTTAGGGGAGTAAGGGCCTGTTAGCTATAGCGGGAGAGTGTATAAACAAAGGGATGATGGGAACTGTGGGAGGCTTACATTGCACCAACAGTCTTTCCCAAAATTCATAGGCAAATTTCTTGAGAACTTCTGCTGCCTCGGAGAAACTGTCCAAAATATAAATAAGTAGAAAAGACACAGGCTTTTTAAACAAGTGTTGTCTTGCTACTGATTCACCATCTGTCAGGATTTGCAAGTGTTTACAGTAACATGGTGAAACCTTTAAATAGAAGACAAGCATTCTGTCTTGTGGAGTCAAATACATATGTTTGATTTAACTCAAAGAGGACAACCTGATTATTAAAGTTGATCATATTGACACTAACGTTCAGCTGTTTTAAACAAGATGACGTGCCGCATGTATTGATGCATACAGTTGACAACATAAATTTTGGAGAATTATATTCTGAACTCTCTTTGAAAGCAGTTTACTTGCTTGTGTTTTTAGATAAATTAAATTCATCACACAGGGCAAATGAACTGGACATGAAATAGATTAGAGGTTGGCAATATTTTTGACTCAATGGCCACAAAGGGCTCTCAAATTTGGCTGAATCCACCTCATAAGAGACAGGAATAACATGACATTTGGGTGAAAACCTGCTTTAATTTGAATTAAAAATACAATTTTTGAAACAGAACATTTTTGAGGTTTTGTTTAAAAACTGTGGCTTTTGTCCTCATTTTAGTGTCAATTTAACTAATAGTTTGATGTCCTTCATGGAAAAATGCTAATTCAGAGAAAGTCTGGATTCATCATGAATAGATCATGTAATTTGGGCATACTCAACTTTTTTTAGTGTGTTTCTTTTTTTCAGATGTAGCTTTTTTATTTTTACTATTGTTTTAAATTTCCATTTAGACTATCACTCAAAAATAGAACTCCACAAAAAAAACATAGTCTTTATTGTTTCATTTGGAACTTGTTTACTTTGCTGAACAATCTTGTCACACTGGCAATGAAGAGAAATAGACAAATAAAGAGAACTCTCTCTGGACTTCATCATACCTTGTCTAATGACAATAAAGGCTTTCTACTTGTATTCTTCTCTATCAGAATGCATTTCCTGAATAAATCTATAGACTGAAATCTTTCAGCTGTTGGGAAAACAAACTTGAGATAATGGCTTAATTTTCATTGTCATCTCAACAGGTTGAGCTCAGATCACCAGATCTTGTTTTGAAGAGGTTTCCCTCTGAGTTAAATTTGGAATGAAGAAAACCGTGTTTCCCCAGAGTGATCTGCATGATTGCATCAGGGTGATGTCTCTGAGGAAGACAAAGCCAGATCGACTCAATGTTATTGATTTAGCAAAGTGTCAAAATAGTAAAGGTCAATTAAAGAAGATTGAAATGCTATGAAAAAGCTCTAAGGAATGCTCCATGTTTTAGTGCCAGCCTCCTATGACTGAAGATGTTGCCAGGCTGAAAAGCTGCTAAAATATCATGCCTTTGACATAACTGCCCTTATGGGCGGAAGGTGCAAACCTCAACTTTTAAGAGCCTATTGCTTGATGAGCCCGTAGAGGAAAAATGTTCATCCACATTTCTTCTGCGACAGGTTGTAGTGAAAACTTAAACAACATAATAGAGATAAGTAAGGGTGAAGTAGTTGAAATGCTGACACATTAAAATTATTTCTCTTTTTTTGAACCAATGAAACCAGCGCACTACACAAGGGGCCCATTAGTGGTGTTTCAAGTCATGAGTGCACCCTCTGTGTTTGCAGCCTTATATTACGATAAGAGTGTATGTTTGGGCATGCTAAAGGCACACACCATGCGTGAAGCATTTGTGCACGGTCAGTAGGGAGCCAGTACGTGCCCCTCACTGATGACCGCAGCATTAGGGCACCACGTGATAGCATCCCCTATACGTCATGAGTGCTTTTAACATACATTATCATAACATTTACTTCACAATATACTTACCACTCACAAAATGATGGTACGTTCCATTTTCATGACGTCCCTTAAGGTGGCCATACAAGCCTCAAGGGAACTGCAAGACACAACAGTTGCAGCCGTACCTTTCTGTGACCCTCAATAGCCAGCATCCATAAAGCCCTGTTTATACTTCACAATCAGCCATCACATCAGTCGCATCCACAGTCACACGGTCTAGTTCATACAAACGTTAGCTGGTTTTACTTGAGACTCTGCTATAACTGTGATGAACTTTTGAGTGGTGTTTATACTTTTCAAGTGATGCAATTGTTCGTGTCCAGCGTTTATTTTCAACACCGCTCAGACACTTGAGGCATTTAAACGCGCAGGTACATGAAAGTCATTGAATAGAAAATCACAGAATAGAAATGCAAAAAAGAAAAAAACCTAAATTGAAAAATGAGCAGATTGCGTACTCTAGTGATGCAAGATATGAGAAAGAAACATATGTGTCCAGTAACTGGCTCTAATTTCTATCTAGTTCAGGGGTGCCCAAACTTTTTCACTCAAAGGGCCATAATCTAAATGGGATCCCGGTCTGAGGGCCAAGTACAACATTTTTATTTTTTATGTTATGAAATAAAAGGAGTAGATAAAGAATGTTATTTAATGCATTTATTTTGATTCTGTCTTCATAAAGGTAACACACATTAGTAAGAATAAAAAGTAAGTAATAATTGTCTTTGAAATCATTAACAGCAAGGCCTCAATAACCATTTTTAAGTTGAAAAACAAGAGCAAGCTAAAACAGACTTTCTTCAAACTGGGATCCTAATGAGAGACATGGAGCTGGTCTTTTGACTTTATCCATTTGGCACTGAGAGCGGCAAAAGAGCGGCTATAAGCTTCTGAAGGCTCTTGGTAATTTCTAACACGCACACAAAAAAAAAAACCCAGTGCTTTCTCACTTGTGGGTTGTTTTACCCTTAGCTGCAGGCAAATAAATTCCAAACAGCGCCACCCGGAAGCTGAAAGTATACTACAGTTGTAGCCGTAGTTTCCCAGTGGGAAACAGGTAAGGGGTTTAAACTAAACACTTCATGGCTTCCACAGCCTCAATTTGGGGGGCCAAAATGTAACCTTTGGAAGGCCAAATTTGGCCCGTGGGCCCCACTTTGGGCACCCATAATCTAGTTGTCCCCTCTCTTACTCTCTCTCTTTGTGAAGTTCGATATTTCCTAATTTCTTTAGTAAGCTTTCATTGCACTCCAGGTGTAACGTTTCAATTACGTCACCAGCAAGTGTCACATTCTGCAGCGACTGAAGCGATTCTGCTCCGATAGGTATACGACAAAAGTGACGAAAGAGTTAACCACCAAAATCAATAAAAGGCATATACCACTCTTCGTGAAAAAAAAAGGTCTGGATAAAGTATTAAATTATCCTCTCATAGACTGTTCCCTTATCTATTAAGGAGTTGTTTAAATTATAGCAAGAATCACCATGGTGCTCTTTACCATATTGTTGTTCATTCCTGCAGCAGTGAAAATCTGTTTTGTTGTATCATTATACAGAAATTGGTTTTCTATTCAGGAGTCTCAGCTATTTACTGCTTCACTTACCCAGACAGAAACAAAGTGAAACTTTCATCTCCCCTCAGTGTCAACGGCAGCTGATAGCAATTAGGGAGAAAGGATGGATACTGAAGGGGTGTACTTTATTCAGTGTTTACAGACACATTTTACTGCAAAAACCTCTCTTGACTTCTTGTAACGTTTGCAGCCATCATCCAAGCCTAAATATTTCTTCTGAAGTGAAAGACATAATTATGCATCCTGGATCGGCTCTATTCAAATGTGCATGAGATGGAACATTTGGATTCAGTTTCAGTAGCAGATTTTTTCAGCAACTGGCCATCATTTCATGTATTAACTACATGGATTGTGATTTTAATCAGCTCAATCGAGGCGAAAAGATCTGAAGCAGAAAGTACATGTATTAGATTAGCCTTAATAAAGTAAAAGTGCTGGGTTTTTCTTTTTTGTTTCATTTTACTGGCTGGTACTTGTGTATTTTTGCACCCTTTGCTTTTCTGCAGCTATCTCACAGGTCTCCCGCTGAGCCAGAGTCAAGAGCTTTTTGCACTGAGCTTGGGCTTTCTCTGATGCAGAGCAAAATAAAGCCAGAGTCTACTCCTCATGAAGTGCAAAAGAAAGTCTCACGACAGTTTCTTTAGAGGATTTGATTTTTTTCCCCTTTTTTAAATAGTGGTTCAGTTTTATAAATGCCTTGTGACTTTTGAAGTTTAATTTAATCAACTAACTTGTAAAGCAAATTGGAGCTAACAGTTGTTCGAGTTCCTTTGTAAAAAGACAAATTTGTAATTTTGTATACTTCCTCCAGGATTTTTTTTAAACATGTTATTAAAGCCATTCTTCATATTGAAGTGTCCCTTTACCACACTCAAATGCTGAGACGTAATTGGCTCTTGTGTTCTTTATTTTGTCGAACAGCTTACCCAGCAAATTTTATCAGCCAGGGTTAAAGGTCAAATCACTCACAGCATGTTTGGATATTTGGGGTTGTCACCAAAGACACAAGCGTTCACATGGAGCCCCCACATTCCATCAAACTATTAAACCATTAAGCGTTAAACCAGGAAGTGCTAAATGTTGTTATTGCAACCATCGTCCAAAGAAGCAGATTGCAGAAAAGAACAGTTCTCCATGAAATCTTGTTTTAAAAAGTAGAATTTGCATTAAAAGCAAACATATTTACTGCCTGGTTTCAAAGACCTTTTCAATGTGCATCTTCTATATTCCTCACAGCTGTCAGCTGTGGGTAAGTGTGCATTTTCTCTATCCCCATTTATTTTGTATTGTTGAAATTTTCATGTTTTTAAGTGTAGAGATGTAGAGTTCCAAAGTTTACTTTATTTCCCCCTACCGCTTGTAATTCTTTTTCATTGTGCAGAATGAATCCAAGGCATGAAATCAGAGCTTATCCATCTAGTGTACATACATCTATGATTTACGCAGAAAATCTTTTTTTTTTTTTATACATTTTTCACTTGGATTTAAAGGCAATACATCTTTATTATCTTTGAACAAAACACTTTCTTTTAAACATAATACTAAAACAGAGTAAATACCAGATAAGCACTCTTTGAACCAGTAACTGAGAGAATAGATCTTTCTCAGTCACACACTGAATTAGTGCTGCCAACACTTTGCTCCTATTTAAAAAAAAAAAAGCATCTCATATTTTATCCTCCTCTCGGGGGAAACCAGTGTTTCATCTTCTCTTAGACTCTTCATCACTTCTATATTCACAGTTATCTATCAACCTTAGCATTTTTTTTCCCTTCATTTTGTGTGTCAAATAAAGGCTGTTGCAGTAATTATGGTGGTTCTTGTTTTACTTTTTAATTATTTTTCCCCTCTTATTATCAGATTTCTGTTTATGGACTTTTTTTTTTTAATTGAAAAGATTATGTTGTCAAGTACTGAAACGGATGCACGTTTTTGACCATTTTAAGCAAAACAGCATCTCTGAGGGTTTAATGTCTGACTGGAACATGTGCAGTTTCAGATGGTGAGTCTTAGGGACATGTTTTGGAGCAGTAGAGAACAACGCAGTCCTGCCATAGAAACTTAAACACACTCATGCTCACCTCTCAGCAGACAGAGAAGATGAGTCATTGCAGAGCAGCAAATTGGCACGGCTCCGATAAGTCAGCTACACAGCTCCTGAGGCATGCGGCTCAAACAAGTTTGGTTTCAGAGAATGAGCCAACCAGCAGTCATTTAAAGCAGCCTTTCTCCCTTTTATCCCTGACAACTTTAAAAATATTTCTGTTTTTGTCATGTCCATATGTGCACTGAATTCTTTTGTCTAGTTGAACTGCGCTGACCTCAGTCGCCGTTGTTAGGTTTTCACTGCCAACGTGTGACAAATGAGAAGTAAGCAGGTTTCCTGGCCACTCGGTAGTTCTGCTTTAACTTGTCAAATGCATACTTAAGGGAACTATTAATTTAATTATTTGTGAAAGCTTATTTTGGAAAAAAAAAACAAATGAACATTGCAATTTATAAGACTACATGCATGCGTCTGGGTGCTGTGAATGTTTTATGAATAATGGATTCAGGAACTTAATATTTAATCACTAAATTAAAAGTATTAAACATACTTAAGGTCCTACTTAATAGAAAATCATACTGTTGTTTTTTAACATGTTATTATTGCATTTTTCTTGGGATAGATGACATACATAAAATAATCTGAGACTACAACTGTGTTTCTAAGTATATTTTTTATTAAATCGTACTGGATCTGAAGCAGACATAAAGCTCAGGTGATGCAGCAACTGATAGGAGAACCAAAGTCTCCTTGCTCTGCTACAACTCAAAACTATTCACTTGCAGACCAATAGATTCATGTGCGTTTTCCTCATTTTAGCTTGGGGTTGTGAGTGTCTTGTCGCTACATTTTCTGTATGCAGAAGCAAATCGGTTGCACCGCTCACTCCGCATGCGCAAACCGAACGTCACTTCCGCCAAAGCATTTTACGGTCTTTGGATGTTAACAACAATAATAACCTCTTAGGATGTTAATATAGCACTTGAAATGCTTATCATAATGAAAGCATTCACTTATTGTTGAGAAAAAAAAACAAAAGAAAAAACACACGTTACGGATCAGGACCGTACAATTTTGCAGTGACTATAAACAGACTACAAATGTTTTCTTCTTCTGTTGTTTTAAATGATGGCAGTTTACTCCCCAAGATAAGCAGATACAGCGCAACCTCAAGACACTTTATTTTCTCTGGTAATCCAAACACGTTATTACTGGGAACTTATGTTGCAGCATCCCGTGACAACTCGTTCACTTGTCATTTGTTTCCAACAAATGAAAAATAAAAAAGATCAAACGGAGAGAATGAAACCGTGTGTCTGTTAGTTTATCACATAGCATTGAGATTTTCCTTTGTCTATAATGAAAACAAGATACGATTATAAAGTGTTTCATAGGCAGTGGGTTTTTTGTTTGTTTTTTGGCACTGTAATCCAGTCAGGACACGCTCTCGGTTGCTGAGAAAAACATAAGTTCTTGTGATCGAGGAGTGTTACTGTTTGGAAATGACTGTCATAAAGTGGGCGAAGAGTGGAAATGACGTGTGGTTCGTGCATGCGGGGTGAGCGGTGCAACCGATTTGCTTCCGCATACAGAAATGTTGCAACATGTCTGTTAGCTTGTGGGAGAGAATGTAAACCAAGGAATGCTTGGATATCCACCCTGTGGTTTCTGGGTGGGACTATAGGGTTCTGGGTGGGACAGGGAAATTTCTAACGAGCTCCTTCTCTCTGCAGTCTTAAAATAGAAAAACAACTCAGGCTTTTTGATTTTGGCTAAAAGTGACATAGTCATAATTAGAAGACCACTGGGAACGTTTTTACCACACCAAAATAAGTTGTGTGCATTGAAGTTTGTAACTGCAAGGAGGAAAAGGGAACGACCATAAGAATGTCAGAGATGCTATATAACACAAAATAGCAACATGATTTGTAATTTTGACCTCAGTGTTTGCTCTGCTGTGACCGCAAATGAGTCTGGAGTGAAACCGAAGACTGACCCATCACTCTTTGTCAACGTATTAATTCAGATTTTATCTTTAAAAAAATCTCCCTAGCCTCCAGCACATGCCCACCCAAAGGGAAAGTCCAGCATAAAAAGAACATTAGACTCCATGATTCATTTTTAAGGTCAAAACATCAATTTAGAAAAAAAAGGTCTTATTTTTTAACCTTCCATGTTTATTTTCAGCTTATTTTACCATCTAAGTCTAAGTAAAAGCCAACATACTTGTATGACAACAATTCTGTTTTTCTGACAACATTTCTTTGTATTTTCATGAAAGCAACTTTATGTATGTTTGAGTCACAATAACTGGACATATATTGGGCTTTTTCCATATTAGCAAGGTCAATGTCAAGGCAAACAAGACATACTACTGCAGTGTCATCTGATTTTTTTTTATTCATAATTCAAACTAACAAACTTGCTACATCACATGATATCCATATTTGGGAAAGTTCTGCTCCTGAATAATATTTTATTTCTTCTTGGTGATACTGGGCTAAAAGTTAATGTCCTCCCATGGTGAAATGAGATTGCCCAGTATGAAGGATAAACTATATTTGCCCACCCATGTTTTTCCATATGAGAGTTGATTAAAGCAGATGCTTTGTATTCGAAGGCTCACTGCACAGCAAAGATCTGTCAGGTGTTTGAATTACAGATGCAAATATAGTCAGGTGTTTTGCATACCAGCATCATTTGCTCAGAAGAATTCTGCACCTACACCCGGGCTTTAACATCATTAATTTGCTCCTGATCGCAACAAGACGGTCAACAAAGCGAATTTATGAGATAAACGTGATGCCAAAATATCACTGAAAGGTTTTTAGAAGATCCTGCATTAAGTGCGTGCATTATGCACCCCTCAACATTTATTATATATCGAGTGGATAAACTCTGTTTTAATCTCTGCTTGTACGCTTAATTTATTGGTGCCATCAGATCCTGAAGTGGCCGTCTTAAAATGTGAAATACCTCTCCAACTACTGTAAGCTCATTAACGAATGCATTAAAAAGTACTAAAAAAATATAACTAGATTGTACAATGAAAAATCAGCTGGAGCAGATGGTCCTGACTAATTAACAAAACAGTGCAGCTAAATGTGTCATGCAAATTAAATAAATAGATTACCTGTTATGTGGATACAATTACTTCCGGAGGAGTGATTTAGAAACCAGCAACGTGCTGGAACTCCTGCACAGGTTCTGTAAGTGTCACAACATCATAGAGATGTGACATATATTCATATTCATCAACTTAAAGTCTTAATATTGTTATTTGACAATCCAAGAATGAATGCAAAACAATTCAGCCCAATAGAAGAAAAACGATTTCCAAATCAGATTAGAAGACAACATTTACACACTCCTGCTGAAAACAACATGTCACCTTCATGGTAACTGACAGATTGTGACTGTGACGTGGTGTGACAGCAATCTGCTATTTTTGCCCCCATATTGTACCTGATAATAGCCACAACAATTAAGCAGCTTTGCACACTGCTGATTTCTCAGTCGAGCACATGTTGGGTGTCATAGCTGAGAAAGCCTCATGCCAGGCTGAGAAACACAGGCTAATTGTTCGCTCTCGTCTCTCAAATGATGTACTTTTGCTAATTTTAGATACATGTGAAACAGGATAATTCAAAGCTCCATCAATGCATGATGCTTTACTCTATTCAGCAGGCCAACCGGTATGGTTGATATGAGCAAACCTTGTCTCTTTTAATTAGGTTCAGCACTGTGTGGATTTTTGATGGGCTTCGAGATGTAATTCATTTATCTATTTCTGTGATAGGAAGAATGGGGATGTAGCACAAATAGGAAATCAAGAAAAATCCAGCAAAGAAACAAGTCGCTTTTAACGGCTGTTGGTCCAGACCGAGAGCTATATATATAAAGCCACACCCTTTCCAGCAAAAGCGGGCTTGGGAGTATCTGTCAGTCAAATGTTTTGGGGACCAGCGGGTACCACATGCTTGTACTGAGGCATCTGATTGGTAAGCTTATAACTCGAATAACTTACAATAAAGAAAAATCAGGTTTAGCAATAACATGTTAAAAAGAGGTACCAAAGCACCATTGGTCATTCTGACAAATAGAATGACTGAGTAATAGCTAATAGGTATTTATTTCTTTATAGATGTTTATGGGATTATGACTTTTTGGGACCAGCAGGTACTTCCTATTTGGAATGTGAGGAAGGAGGGATGATGCGCTCCAAACCGATGATTGTAAACAAAATGACTATCTATGAAGGCACACTGATAGGTGTTTATGGAACAAAGATTGTTGAGAAAACAGTGTTAGAAGCAATTCGTATCATGTTAAAATGTTTTAATGAGCCTGCGCTCATCTGCCCACATTTCAATTAGTTGCTGTGTCTCTTTGTTGCTCTGCTAATCTGTTTACATCCCCTAATACCCAGCTATGGTGGCCTTTTTGGTCCAGTTGTTCTGCTTAGAGCAGGAGCCTGTTCAGACTGAGGAAACTCAGGGCAAACTGGGGCTCAGTGGAATTGGAAACAAACCAAGACCACCTCAAAATATCGGGTCTGAAAGTGGTCCTCAGTCCCAAACCAGGATCTGCTTGGGTGTATTCAGGCTGGAAATTTTCTCTGGATGATCGGGGGAAACAAATGTAACAAATTTGGCAAACGTGTCCAGTCTGAATACATCCTCAGGCAAGAAAAATCTACATTGTCCTGATTTGTGTGTGGTGTGAAAGATTCATGTGATTGACATCTGCAGTACTGGACCTAAATGATGCTTTAGTTGGAGTTTGAATCACATTTCTTTTTTTAAAAAGTCTTATGTTAGTTTAATTATTTTTACAAAAAAATTGATGTAGGGTATTGCCTGCTTCTGGTAAATTTTAGCTGATGTCAATTCTTTCATCTCAAGATAATCATAAATAAGTAACTACACTTGTAAAAGTATAAAGTGTCTTGAACATGTGCTTAGCTGGTCTAATATGTTGCTTGGATGCTCAGCCGAAAATTTGTCTGCAGTGATTATGAAAGGCCATGTGTGGTAAAAGAACTTTTAATAGTATCTATACCTGATTTACACAGAAAGCTACTCTTTCCATTCAGGTTTTGCTTCACCAAGTGCAATTTCTCTTGTTTTTTTTTTTTTTTTTTTACAGGAACACAAAAACATGACAATTCTTTTTTGTTGAAATGTCACACTGTCTCTCATTACCAGAAATGCTATTGCCTCCTGCCACATTGGAAAAAAAACAAACAAACCTTAAAAACATTTAGAAGTCATCTACAAAGCTAAGCTGAGGAAACCCATTCTGTTGTAGAGAATGCATTTATAATTCAAACTAATTTCTGTCATGGAGCTGTATTTTTATTTTCTTTTTTTTTTTTTTTTGGTAAGTGACCCCAGCTCATATATGTTGCATGCTCATTATATCTCCTTGTGAACAAGGCTGTCTGCCGCAGGCTGCAGTGATGCTGGGCTTTCTGAAGGGCTCAGCAGGGGCTCACTGGATTGCTGGTGTTCTAAAAGCAGGGGAGTTTGTGAGATCAGATCTGTCTCTAGCAGTTTTCACACAGCGATCGTGTTTATATCAGCACAAAAAGATGGACTATTTGTGGTGCTGTTGTTCTCTGTTAGCAGTTTCCACAGATCAAAGAGGGATCGGACAGTGGAGGCCTGCTGTGTATTTATAGAAAGTCCTCATTATGAGATCAGCTGAAATGTTACTTTTTTCATTCACAAATAGTGTTTCACAACTACCTAATATCTTCTCAGACATCATTTTGATCTTATTTTACTTTGTTACAGGGGTTGGAAAAATGCTGATTTTTTTTTTTTTAACAACTATGGAGTTTCCACTGTAGGGTAGAAATAGGGCTTAGAGCAGGACTGTCAAACCCTCACATATCTTTACTTGTATGTCAATTTGAATGAAAATTCAAACCTATTAACATCCAAAAAGGTTTTGCTCTCCAAGAAATATATCCTGTCAAAATTATATATTATGTAGGAAATCGGCAAGGAAGCTGATGCACTGTATGATGGGATTTGTTGTTAATTTTGTAGTGATGGTCACAGACACAATAGGCCTGCTGTCAGATCTGGTAGCGCATGGAATTGTGGGTTATTGTTCCCTTTGCCTGTCTGGGCGGATTGTGGTCTAAGTGTTGGTTTCGTCAACGTGTTTTTTTTGTGTCCCTGTTTTACTCTGTTTTGCCCTGAGTTATTTTCCTATTATGTTAAAAGTCATTCTAACTGATCTCTCAGCCTCCATAATCATAGGGTTGCTTCAATATGTTAGCAAGGCACCATTGACGGATCCGGCCCCCGGGCCTTGACTAGGCAAGTGTTCTACACCAACGGTCCCACCCATCAAAAGATAATAAGACTGGGTCTCAATACCCATTTAAAGTCAATTTAAAAATTACATTGCAAAAATGTGCATGAATAAATCTTTTGAAAAGTTTTTTTCCTGATTCAATAATGACCATATGACAATGAAAAAGCTGATTTTTTTGAGCCGTCAAAGCAATTCTCATGTAGTTGTTTTTGTCAAAAATCCAAATTTGACATTTTTCACCAATACACCAGTACGGTAATTGATAGTGTCTTATACAGTATCGGTGTATCAGATTTTGTGTCCTCCTGTCCTTAGAGGGGAAAGATGATCAAAGTAGGAGGATGTAATTTAGAGGATGTGGAGAGAGAACAAAGATAAGTTTCTAACCTTACCGTCTTTCTTTACTTCTTACAGTCACATATTTTATTACTGGATATTTTTATTTATTATGCCTTAGTACTTATATCACAAAAGCACAATTTGTCTCAAGTAGCAACCCATCCGGCACTGCTAAGAGTCTACTTCTCATGATGTGGCCATAGATACTTTGATTTTACTCGCTTCGTGCTGATAATTAACTTGTTTCAGTCCTTCCAAACACCAATTCCCCAAAGCTTGAGGTAATAGAGGAACGTGGTGTGTGTTGAGTCCCAAATGATATGCTTAGCTTTAGGACTATCAGTCAACATCTAGAGGAGTGAGGAAATTTGTAGGGATTGGTAATTAAGGTGAATTGTATTATTTATGTTAGAGGTTTAATGAGAAAAGAATCCTCCGGAGTTCTAGGAGAAGGAACTATATGTGAATATATATATATATATATATATATATATATAATATATATATATATATACACCAACGGTGTAATATAAAATTATATATTACACCAACGGTGTAATATGTAATTTTCTTATATATATATATATATATATATATATATATATATATATATATATATATATAAGATTTTATATACATATATAGGAGGAACATTTGTCACAGCTGTGTCTGGGGTCCTTCAGATGCTGCTTCTGTCCTAATGTATGGGACACTTAGTGGCACCACAGCAGCTGACAAAAAAGTGGTGCCAAGAGTCATAAAGACAGGGAAGAAAATCACCAACACAAGCAGAAGGCATCTACACCTCCCCATGTCTGTCTGCCGAAAGCATCCAGCATTTTTTTAAAGGCCCATTATTACCCACCACATCAACAGTTTGAACTTCTCCCCTCAGGGAAGAGATACGGGGCCATCACAGCACTGACAACTAGACTAATGAACAGTTTTTCCCTCCAGCCACTACCACATTGAATTCAAAAATCATACAATTTAAAATGGCAGCGGTAACTTAGTTATTGCTGTTTATTTAAAAAAAGTGTCTTATAACGTAGCTCAAGTGAAGCAACGGGATGCCAAAACATATATTTTTCTTTCATTTTTATAATAATATAAGACATATTTTTAAACCACATTTGTTTTATGGGCGAATTTCCTGTTTTACAAGATTTTTTTTCTGCAGATATTTTATTCTGCTAATAAAAAAAGACCTAGAAAAGACAAACTGAAACATTCATAAAAAAAAAATCCCACAAAAAGAAAATCCAGGATTTGTGAAACTGTAGAATTATTCTGTGGTTATTGCAATATGTGGTGATTGCAACCTGAATCTAGATCAGAGATGTCAGATTAGCTGACCAAGCCACATTCTAACTATCCTAATGCTATCTTCATGTTTTTGTCTGCAGATTCCCCAGGTGAGCTATGCATCTACAGCTCCAGAGCTGAGTGACAACACCCGCTATGACTTCTTCTCTCGCGTGGTGCCTCCTGACACGTATCAGGCCCAAGCCATGGTGGACATTGTCAAGGCCATGGGCTGGAACTACGTCTCCACAGTGGCCTCAGAAGGGAACTATGGGGAGAGTGGCATTGAGGCTTTTGTTCAGAAGACTCGGGAGGATGGTGAGTACACACTTATCCTCAAATCTTATTATCTGATTTCACTAAAAAAATGATAAAAATAAATAATCTCTATGGGGTTTAATGACATGAGAAAAAAACAAATAATATAGACGTGTTTTGATTCATTCTGCATTTAAATATGTGAGCATTTTAACTGGATGGAAGTAAATATAGCATCAATGATCAACAATGAAAAAAATAGCAATGAGTGCAAAAAAAGAAAAAAGTATCCACATTACTACTTGTTAATTAACTTGTAATTAATCTCCAGCAACATAACATGTAAAACTTAACTTAAAAACAAAGGGTTTTTAAAACAAAATGCTTGCTTGACTTATTCTGTGTAGATAATAAAATAAAAATCAGCTTTTGTTCAAACCTAAAACTAGGTGGAGCAGAGGCTGCAGCTGCATTAGATGATCCCTGAGTGTTCACTTCACAGCTGGCTGCACTAATCTTTATTGTCCAGCCCCAAGGAAGCCTTGTTATCATGTAAATTAGGTTGGTGTGGAAGATGTATGGTTGAAAAGAGGCATTGTTGGCATTCCTCTATAGTTACTGATCTAGGAATATTTTTTTTTTGCCTTTTTTGTGCTTTGTAAAATAAAAAAAAAATGTCATGACAATCCCTTTGCAGAATTTAGCTTTTTTTTTTAAATAATAAAAAAGACAAGTCTTGCTGCTTTTATAAATCACCATTTATCAACCAATTGCAAATTTTAACGCCTCTTACTTGTTAGTAACTTATTGTGAACATTATACCTGTGCTGCTCTGAGCCATCTCCACAGATTTCTGCTGTAGGTAACTGACAATATCTCAACGAAAAGGGCAAAGGTCAAATTGTCAAAAGGAACAGCAAAGATGAAGACAAACAACAGATGAAATTCCCCGTCTGTATGTTGTCTCCAGCGAGTGTAACCAAACCCAAAACACACGTCAGACTATTGTACCTGCAAATACGCTGCCAAAATAGGAGTTATTCTTGTGTTATTTAATAATATATAATAAGAAAAGTAACGCAAGGGTCAACATGCCAGGAAACGGGCTGGTCTTGGTAGCCCTTTAAGAACATGCACATCTACTTCTGGGTACACTGCCAAAATATTGAATGGATTTAATTTTGGTAAAGGGAGTGTACTTGTATAGCGCTTTTCTACCTTCCTTAATTTTGATTTTTTTTTTTTCTTTCTACACTGAGATAGTTCCAATAACTCAATTTGAAAACATGCAGAAAAATGGCAAATCTTTATTGCTGAGGTCTGAGATGAACCAAACTACCAGATACTCAGTTAGTAATAATAAAAGCAAACTGACCATAATAAAAATAAATAAATAAATAAATGAAACAAAGAGGAAAATTGGCAGTAATAGCAAGCAGTTACATCGATTTTTACCTAGCAGACATTTTTCTAATTTTTTATGAGATGAATCCTACATAAGGTTCATGCTGTAAGCTGTTTTTCCTCCTACTCATACGGCTTTGCCACCTACATCATTTGCTTTCTTTAGTTTGCATTCACACTCAAGTGAATTGAGGTCGTCTGAGATCCATATTTTCAAGCAAAGCCGAGTTTTTTTTTTTTTTTTAATATTATTATTTACACCAAAGCAAAGGTGAGTGTCACACTCGCCATTCTCATTCATCACTTTGACTGAATTCAAAGGTTGTATGGAAATCTATCTTTTGATGGTTTGGCTGTGTACTAAAGATTTTAAGCATTTGTTCTGTTTGCACTCCTATGTTGTCATAAAAGGGTGCTTCTTTTTTTTTTCTTTTCCTTTGTTGGTTAAACTAAAGCGCCGCAGGACTGATGCTGTATGATATCATTCGATTCACCTGGAAGTTCAAGGCAGACAATCTGAGGAAACAAACTGATCCAGGATCAAACAGGCCAGTGAGACTTGACTTTAGACAAAAAGAAAGACGTTGGAGGTTATTTATGTGGTTCTAATCCACCTTTCTTTTATTTTGTTTTTTTATATATATAGTTTTTTTTCCTAAAAAGTTATTCTTTCTTCTGTAGAGCATATTAGTTAAGGTTTTTTTTTTTTTTAAATATAATTTTTGAACTAACTGTCTGTCAAGGTAGACAGTGAAAAACTGAATTCATGTACAGACAACACAAAGTAGCCTACACACCCAAGAGGGTGCAGAATGATAGCCATGAAAACTACGATCATAAGGGAGCATTTATGCTCCCCGACTGAACAAAACAATCTTTATGTACAGAACAATGTGCCCCTGAGGGCATACGCCTTGGCTGTGTGCACAGTTATGGTTCCACAACCCTGGAGCAGAGATGAGTGGTGCTCTACTCATCCTAAGGGTCTTCATCTCTCTCATCATCTTAACTTTTGAAACTTCAGATCCAGAGGCTGTTTTAGATGTTTCTCACCTGACTAAATAATATCAGCACTCTTTTATGTTTATGGCACCTTTCAAAGACAGGTGGGAATTCTGAGAATGTAGCTTTAGACTCAGAAGATTAAATTAAAATTTGAATCATGCAAAGCATCAAACCTGTGCACATATTTTTAGGTTTTGCATATAATGAGCTACATTCAACGAGATGTACTTTTATGCTTATTGACTCCACGTGTATTTATGGTAAAACATTAACAATTCAAATATTGGCCTTGTAAGATCCCACACAGTATTTTTTCCCCCTAAGCACTCAATTTCAAATCTTAATAAGTATGCTGCTCATCCCAGTCTACCCTTATTGTGAAAAGTAAACAACTTAGTGTGGGTATGTAAAAATCCTACATTATCAAAATGAGCAAATGCCATTATAGAACGCAGGTATCATCATATGGCAATCAGTAAGAGTGCTGCACACTGCAGCTTCAATCTGCCATACTGCACTGGTCAGAGCTGCAGAGACTGGATAATAGCCTAAGAGGGCAAATTGTCTGAGTCAGCTCCCACAGCAGCCCCACAACCCTTCCAGTCACCCACATGGAGTTTCACCAGCACAGGCTTCTCCTCTTTCCCATAATACATATAAATGATCAGTGAGAGGAAGACGCAGAATCAGGCTTTTTGATCTGTACTTTTATGACTTAGTCAATCAATGCTCTTCATTCCTCTTCCCACTGTCTGGCTATATGCTGATTTGACACTAAAATATGTATAATATTTAACTATTTTTCCCCTCTTCTTTATTTTTTTTGGCTCAGATGTACGGTGGCCCTGAACTGAAAATCACACCAACGAATCACTCAACGCAAAAACATATTAAAGATCACAATAATTATTTAATGAAAATGATGGACAAGCGTCCTCTTCCAATTAGTGATGTCCCATAGTACCTACCTTTACCATTTCCCATAAAAACAAAAAAAACAAACAAAAAAAAAAACAAGTAAGATAATTTCCAGAAATTAAAATGAAATGCTAAAAAATGAAACAAAAGAAGAAACTAGAAATTGTAGGCACCACTGGACATCGGTGACTAGATGATGACATTTGTCCATCAATTCAACCAACTGGATATGCTCCCTCCTAATCATTATTTATTTTATTAGTGTGTGGACATTGAAAACTCATTTGAAATAAATTACAACATCATCATCCCATCAATGATGACCCACTGTACCAATCTTTTCCAGTTTCCTGTTGTGCTTTGTTTTTTATTTAATTTTGATTCCTAAAAATGACTTTTGTTTTCTGAAACTCTATTTTTTTTCTTGGGTTTTGAAATTTGGTTTTGGTTTCTGTAATTTGTTTTCATTTCTGAAATGTAATGTTACCTTATTATTTCTTTTGCTTTTATAATTGTTGTCATGATCTTTCAAATGTTTTTGCGTTAATATATTTGTTGGTGTGATTTGCACTTCAGGGCCACCATATAGTTGTGACCAAATAAGGGATTATCTCTAAATGAGAAATATTTTTCCTTCACTTTGGCTTGATTTTTCCTTTTTTCTTTAGTGTGGATTTGTTGCATTGGTTGTCTAGGTGGGCTGTTTTTTCTTTCTTTTTCTTGCGGGCTGTTTTATGTGGTGCTTGCCTCTATGAATTAGTCATCTAGCTCCTAACAGCAAAACATTAGTCACAAAAAAAGTATCCTCCAAATTCTTTTAATACATTTATTTTCAATTAAAAAAGCTTCACATTTATAAGTCAACTGTCCAGTATTAAAGAGTATTGGATGTGATTCACTGTTGGCACTAGCTGCCTGTTCTGTTATAATAAAAACAAACAAAAAACATTTACTTTTTAGATTTTGTATTGGATAAACTGGATTAAACATGATTTATGAATATGACTATTTGGAAGTCAAAGTCAACAAATGACAGAATGACCCAATATGTGAGCTAAGACGCCCATTTTTGTAGCAGATAGTTTTTTCTCTGCAAAGATCCTGTTAGAGATTAGTACAGAAATTGCCTCAAAAGGCGCCGTTAATCAAGTTAACGAAATCCTGTCAAAAATAAATCTATTAAGAATCCCTTTTCTATGCATTAACCTGCTTAACATCAACATGAGAGAACCTTACTAGTGGAGTAGCTGCCACTCCTGTGTGACAAGGATTATGACATTAGCTGCAGCGTTGGGATGAAAAAGCACATGTGGGGACTGAAAATTACAAAGAAAGAGAGAACACAAGCAGCCCTGAATTGCTCCAGGGTGATGCATTTGTACATTCACAGAACAGACAACATTAGACTGTGTTGATATTATTTCTGTGATATGAAATAAAAAAAAGTGAGCTACAAGAGGAGGGAAATTATAAATAAGCAGTTTGCATTGATCACTTCATAAAAAGACATATAAACTACCATTATCATTTATTACCCAATGTTATATTTCAATTATATTGATGATAAAGTTTGGGAATGGTTCTATATTCATGTTTTACAAAAATAGTATCCCAAAAAAATGCTTTCAGAGAAGCCAAACAGTTTTTTTTAAGCATCAGATAATATAACAGTTTTTTGTAGATTGATACATTTTTTTAGTTCATTTCTTTATGTATTTAAAGTAAACTGGTATCCTTTTAAGAACACCCTAAGAGAGTAGTGCTTATTCTATGTACAAAATAGCAAAACTAAGATTTAATGCTGTGTTACGACAGCAAACAAAATAAACTCCAGCCTGACAGGATTTGGCGATGCAAACACAGCTTGGGTTTCTATGAAATACGATTATTCAAAGAAGTGTGAAATACTGTGAGATCTGTTCTGCACAAACAACCCTAGCAGTTACAAGAGAAAGTAATGCAAAATATATCACAGGTTGTATGACTGGATTAGAGTAAAGCAGGCCTCCAAGCAAAGCAACAGGGAGACTTTTGAACATCTGTATTTTAAATGACCGCAGTCACAGAGGGGGGAGATCACAGCACTCAGCAATGTTCCTGTTTCCTTCCATATGGCCTCTTAATCTCTGGCTAACACTCTTGTGCGGTTTGTCAGCCAGTTATGGCCTTATTTATTATGTGACATCACACAAATGACCCCTGAGTTGCTCCTGTTTCATTTGGTTTAAACTGTTTCTTGTCATTGCTTAATTGGGCAAAGCTAATGGTTGAATGATCATCATTCATCAGTCGCATTTCTCTCTCTGTGACACCACACTTAAACTGCCAGCAATGCAGAGTCAATGCAAAAGCCAATTTTCTGCAGCGAGTAATGCTACTTAAACTTTGATCTTAAATGTTGCTTAAAAAAATAAATAAATAAATATTTGTTAACCAAATCATTTCACATGACATTTTGTACTTACGGTTATAGATAGATTACGTAAATGCACTCCCAGACATTTTCCCACACGGGAGCATGTTCTCTATTATGCAAATGTAAATTAATAAATATTGAAACAGGGAAGATGACTGGAGAAAGTGTGTGCTACTCAACAAATCAAAAGTGGATAGAAAACCAAAGCAATGGATTAGGGTGTGAGGGAGGTTATGTGGGATGCTGCAGTTTATTTTAGCCTGATGTTCTCAGGGGAAGCTGCACATATTGGCCACAAAAAAATGGGGGCTGTGTGAAAAGTAGTACAGATAAGACTTGTGGCTTCTAAGCTACTGCACTGCTTAGAAAAAATTCACATAGCTAAAACACAGAAACTATCTATATTCTGCTATAAATGTATGATATAAATAATAGAAATAAATAGAACAAAGGATTTGTGTCACTGAACATTTTATTTGACAAAGGCTCAAATAATCAAACTGTTTCATATTGATCAGATGTACGTTTTATCTTCAACCACTGTTAAGTTTGCTGCAAGATTTTTCTCTATTTTAAAGCTTAAAGTTAGTCAATTTTATGGTCATGTTGTCTTAACTTGCAGCATTTGTGACAATATTGTAGTATTGTACTGTACAGAGGGACTAACAGTTTACACTCACCAGCCACTTTATTAGATACACTTTGCTAGTACCAGGTTGGACAACCGTTTTACCTTCAGAACTGCCTTAATCCTTGGTGGCATAGAATTAAAAAAGTACTAGAAACATTTCCCAGAGTTTGATCCATATTGACACGACATCATCACACAGTTGCTGCAGATTTGTCAGCTGAACATCCACCACATCCTAAAGGTGATCTATTGTGTCGAGATCTGGTGACTGTGGGGAACATTTGAGTCCAGTGAACTCATTGTCATGTTGAAGAAACCAGTCTGAGAAGATGCAAGATTTATGACATGAAAGTAGGCATTAAAAGATTGTTCAATGTGGTCATAAAGGGATGAACATGGTCAGCGATAATTCACAGGTCGGCTGTGACGTTGTAATGATGCTCAATACTTTATACTAGTATCACAATGGGATTCACTGAGTGAATTGTAGCTTCAGTTTCTTGTTCTTAGTTGACAGGAGTAGCGTCCAGTGTGGTTTTCTGCTCCAGTAGCTCATCTGCCTCAAGGTTGGACTTGTGTTTTCAGAGATAAGCTAAAGAGCGTATCTCTGACCTCTGGTGTCAACAAGGGAGTTCCACCCACTGAACTGCTGCTCACTCGATAATTTCTCTGTGTCGGACCATTCTCTGTGTAGATGGTTATTAGTGAATATCCCAGAAGGTCAGCAGTTTCTGAAATACTCAGACCAGCCCATCTGGCACCAACAACCATGCCACGATTAAAGTCACTTCAATCACCTTTTTGATTGTCTTAACCATGTTTACATGCTTAAATGCAATGTGTTGCTGCCATGTGATTGGTTGATTAGAAATTGGCATTAACGAGCAGTTGGACAGGTGTGCCTAATGAAGTGGCAAATGAATGTATATATAAACAAATAGAAACACAGTAAATACAAAAATATCTTGTTATTTGCCTTTTTTTCATTTATGATTATTATTAGTTTTTTTTATCATGACAAGATATCCCAACTTGGTTTAATATATCTATGGACATGTTTACTGGTAGGATATTTATTGGTTGGTTTATCAATTCCAAGTATATTTATTTTATTAAGAGCACAGTGGTGTAATAGAACATTTTGCACCTGTTATCATAAAAAAAACAATGTAAAATTGTTAATTTGTTATCCAACTGTTTGATTAATTTACGACAGCTGAAATTGTAGTCTAGTGCACGTTTTCACAAACATAATAGTGTTTGTCAGATTTAATACATACAGTATATTTGCCAATGAATTTTAAAACTAGAATACATATCCATGTAAAAAACACATGTAAGGAATATGCCTCAAAAATGTTCTTAGAATAAAAATAATCAAATATCACTAATAATCTGCAGAAATTGAAAATAAGCATCTTACAAGTTTTGTCACTGGTATTATAAGGGAGTTTTTAAGTATAGAAAACCCAGTCACAAACGAGTAGTGTAATTGAAAAACACATCAAAATCCAAAAATAAAAATATATATATATATACATATATATATATATATATATATATATATATCAGTTTAAATAAAGTAAAATAGTGTATTCTGAAACCTGTTCTTAGCCATCTTAGTCATCCTGGAAAGGATTTTAATTAAACTACAAGAGAGTAGACTGCAAATTAGGCTGCTTGAGCAACTAATCTGGATTACAATTCTGTTACTAATCCATCCAGCTCATCTTGATCCCTCAACATAATCACTTTGTCAAAGCAGTGAGTTTTTCTACATTCTTACATAATATAATCAGTTGAATAGGCTTACATATTGTGTTCTGGGGAGATAATTAGATCTTGGAGACACTGATACCTTCTTGTAATAGTTTATATTCTAAATTTACCGATCACTTTAATGAATAGATGGATTAACAGGTGTGTTCTTTCTGAATGTTTACAGTTGAACGTGTTTTAATTAAACATTTCCTCATATTAAAACCGTGTGTTAAAGATTGATCTTATCAAATAAAAAGCTTTAAAACTAAAAGGTATGAGTGTAAAATATCATTAGAGCTGCTTCTTCATGCCTGCAGAAGACTCGGGTTTTAGTGTCACGGGATGAAACATTATCTGACTCTGTTTTATCTCAATCAGCATAAAAAGAATGACTGGAAAGAAACCTGAGAAAAATTGGGAGAAAATAAAAAAAAAACAGCTTTATAGATTAGCAGGTTGGCGTCCTTTTTCATTTCGGACAGATTCAACTCTGTCTTGAGCTTCTGCCATTTTTCTTTCTATTGGGGAGTTTTCAGATGGCTGCAGTTTTTTCGCCTCTATTTATCAAAGCACACACACTGGACTTTTTTATTGTCCAAATCTTTACCATGTCATCCTAAGCACAGATATTGCATTCACAGCAGTGAATGTCACGCTTCATGTCCTATCGCTTTTGCCAATTTAGAAACTTTTCTGCTGCGTTCGGCATCTTTCGAGACTTATATTTCATCTTTTTTTTTTGCCTTTTCAAAGAAGGCCCTCAAATTTTGCTTATTTCATATTTTTTTAGACACGTGGCTGTCAGTGTTGACATTAAAGAGTGCGGGAATTGCTTCTGCAGGCACACATCTCTCAGCTTCACTTTGTTCAGCAGGAGCAGCAAGGAATGACCAACAGTACCCAAGAGTAAGATGTTTGAACACAGGGAGTGAAATCCTTGATGGATTTGAAAGAAGGTAGAAGAAAGTAAATAACCTCTAGCTGTCTTGTTTAAACATTCATTTTACAGAACTATATATTTAAAGTCAATGCAGGTTGTTTTGAAGTTGAAGCGATTTTGATTTTTTTATGACCTTGCTTTTTCCTTTAAGTCGACACAATTCATTGAAGTATTCATAAAATATCTGCTTTGATCATTATACTCCAGAAATGTTAAACAAAAGCAAACATTTCTGATTATTTTATTCTTTTGTGAAGGAAAATGTAATGTCGGTTTTGCCCTTTGATGACATCCTCAAATGAAACATTCTTTACATGATACTGCGCAAACTTTTGGTAAATAACCAGGGTGAACTGAGATTTGACATTTGCTTTTTTGTTACCTTAAGTCAACAAAATCAAAATCATTTTCTATTCAACAAGAAAAGTCTTGAACTGTAAGACAAGGAATTTGTAATTTAATTTATTCACACAAATCAACATTGGTGCACAAGTAGAATAAAAAGAACTCTCTTACAATTTGGAAAAATAAAAGCATCATGTTTTGTGTGCTAGAGGAGAGGTTTTACAGTAAGAAATGAAAAGATTCTAAGAATGTACTTTCTGGGAAAAACATAAAATTGATCATTTTACCTCCTCTTTCATCATGTTACCAGTGTGCTATTTTAGATTTCCCGACTCCTGACATGGCTTCCTTTTAAAAACATGTTCATAACTTAGTATAGCAAATAACAGCATGACAAGCAAATGGTTAATTTATTTATTTTTTGCAGAACATCTATCTCCTCTATACAATATATTTCTATTATTAGTCTTTTTTGGCAATTGTCAGTTTTCACATTTAAAACAAGTTATTTGCATCAGTGATTCAGACTGAAAAAAAGATAATTTGTGGGTTTTTTTTTTAATCTTGTTTTTGATCATTTAACTATCTGCTTTAAAAAATTGTATAATAAAATTATATCTGATCAAAAAAAAAAGTGTTTTTATGCAGGTGAATGTTTGTCATGTGTAGCATCTGTTTATATGATAAGACATTATTTACCAATTCTTTGGGGAAAAAAAAAAAAAAAAAAAAACTTCTACTGCTGCATTTCCTTCAGAACTGTTGTTCTGTTGTCTAATGAGGATGTGGAAGACAGAGTTCAGTCAGCTCCTCAGTGAACCAGATGTGAACTCTGATGTGAACCTGACAAACACAGAAAAATGTGGCTTTTACAACACACTCCACACACTCAAATCACAGTTGTGTTTACTATTTTCCATCAATGTTTATGGTAGCATTATTGGCTAAGATGCAAAAAAAGGTGTATTGCATATTATGTGAAGATGATTGTTTAATATTCCCTATGATTATAAACATTTTTATGTAGTGTTCTGAAAAAGTTACAGTTTCCCATAAAGGAAGGGGAATATCTAAATGAGGTCACAAAGCACTGACTTTGTTTTCGTTTTCAAGGGACGACAAAACACTTTTGAAAATAGCTTGTAATGAAAATATTAACAGTATGTGCTGTTTATGTCTTCCCTAGAAAGGAGTTCACATGAGCATTAGAGCATAAATTGAATCTAAATAATGATTTAAAAATCCAACTAAGAGAATATTAGAATATTCATCAGTAAAAAAAATAAATGCTTCGAATATTAATATAAATATATTACTTTATCAAGAAGCATTTATAAATATGTTTACATTTTACTTTAGAATTTTATCTTAAAGGCTTAAAAACTGTTTTCAATTCATCAATTGAGCAAGAGGTACAGTATATCTTTATGCTACAGTCACAAATACAACTGAGGCATTAGTTCAAGATTTCATGCCTCCCCCCAATTTTTTTGATAATCATTGGTGTGGTCATGAATGTAGACTGCGCCAGTCAGGCCCAGAATGGTCCGCTTTTTAGATACCCCTGGGCTACCGGGTGTCCAGTGGCTCTTGATATGGACAGCTGGCATCCAGAGGGATTTACACATCATCCAATCAAAGCTGCCGCTGCTCAGCTTTCGCCCAATTTCATAATGGCGTCATTCCACTGGAATGTCACCGTGTGATCACTGACTGATCTCAACTTATAGAGAAAAATCAACCAGTCGCTGTAAGATTTTAATTTTTTCCTAAAATTCCTGTGACCACTGCACAGTGTGTAACAATGCAACTGCTGCCTCTCGATTACAAATGCCTCCAAGCGGCCATCTGCCGGATTTGCTGAAAAACTTGCGTTAAAGTCTCTGACTATGGCATTTTGGGATATGTGACCTTATCTTACAACTGGGACAGATAAATATTCTATCTCTAATAGTAATCAAATGGCATCTGTGATCACATTTACCATTTTTTCCCCTTTTCTTTTCTTTGGTTGTTTGCTTTTACTTTTTAAAGTTCCAACAATATTTAAAGAAGAATGCGTCCTTTAAGCGAAGATGAAGGCAATTTCACTTCTGAATGAGGACCTTGAGAGGTTAATTTGGAAGAAATAGGAGAGGCACCGCTGCTTTAGTGATGGGGGGGTAGCACTGTCACAACAGGGGATGAATAGAGCCTTTGGTACCTAAAGTGATGAGAGAACATCAGCGTTATCTGACTACTGACAGTCAGGGACAGACAATCTCTTCCTCAGTGTGATAAAATAACCTTGATGTTGGAACAGAATTTGATTAAACTAAAAAAAATTAAAAGAAATTGTGAATTGGGGCTTTGAATGGAATTTCTGTAACGTAATAGGCTGGACAAGGAGAGTCAAATAAGATTCTGATTAGATTTTTCCATTATCCTTGATGACATAAGGAACACAGAGGGATTCATAAACAATATATGGATTATTCTGTGTATTTATTAGGATAAAATATAATAAAAGCATCTGTTAAAAAAAAGTGGTTATTTTAATTTGTATTGTTTCTGTAGAGATTTCCTTCAAGAGTTTTGGTCACATTATCCAAACTGTGTTTACCGATGACAAACTATGTCAACCATCCAGACATCAGATATATTCAAGTAATTTAGCAGCTAAAAATTGAGTTTTGCTTTTTAGACAAGTAATTGGACAATACCCCTTCAAAGACATACAATGCTTAAAACAACTGGAGAGATGGTGAGATCTTAACCATAAAAGTCAATATTTTATTGTGTAAGGCGCTGCTTTTTTAATGGCTCAGAGGAAAAGAGTCTTCAGATTGTTTGTTGTCCTTTAAAAATCATTAAAGTATTATCCCAATATTTTCCTTGGCAGAATCTAGGCTCACTGAAGATATATGGAGCCTTTCAACTTTCTCAGTCGAAATGGAAGAGAGGATAACATTGGCTTGCACTCAGGATTTTAAGTGTTATTGAAAACATTACACTGGAGCCTTTTTGATGTTATGGAAGCCTGAGAAAGGCTTTCTAATTTAATTCTGCATGAGGAATAAGGCAAGAGTGATTTAGGCTGGCAGGAATCACAGGATGAAATTTTGACATAATGTCACTTTGACTCAGGGTGTGTCATTTCCATTAGAAATGACAACCCGCTTAACAGTCAGCTGAAGCCGTGAGAGGCAGGAAGGAAGGGGATGTGGGTTAGATGAAGTGGGATCAGATTTTAAGGCTGAAAAAAAAGGAAACGTTTGCAGAATGCAGAATGAGAGATAGTTGTTTGATCAGCCAATAGGGAGGGTGTTGCATCAACTCTGCATTTCATCACTTGTTTTCTTCCATTTTTTTAGTGTAAGTTAAAGTTTTTAATCTTTATTTAAAATAAAAAAAGCAAACATGCACCATCATGGTATTTATGCAGCAATTCATGCAGGAATTCTTTCAGGGATTCCTCTGGAGCATCGTATACACACCCAAGTCTTTTGTGTGCTCTCTGGTCAGTGCATTTATAACTTTTCCATTTTTCCTGTTGTATTGATCCATTGAGCGCCATCTGCGAGCTTTGTGAATAGATTAAACTGACACACAAACAAAGAAAATACTGTGTCCCAACATCAACAGAGGTAATCAATGAAAGAGACGGACCAAGGCAACAATTTCAATGCCTTTGTTTACCAAGGCAAAGTATCAGAGACAGAGGGGTTGGTGGAATAGTGGGTGCAAAGCAGAATCAATACAACAGCTATCATCATTTGCAGGGTTTATTAATGGCTTAGCCAGAAGCCGAAGAAGAGAGAAACACTCACTTGCATTTAGGCAAGCAACACTCCAGCGTTTATGCACTTCATGCAGTATCAATCATCGCAGCGTAAGTTGCTCTCAGCAATGGTCTGGCTACCTCCACTCACCTCACATAAACACTCCCCCCTCAATCATGTAATGAATGGCATCAATTATGTGACCAAACTGCCAAGACATACAAATGATTTAGAATGGTTCAAAGTCTCAAGGCTAGCAAAAGTGACTGCGCGAGGCTCGGTTTAATTCACTTTCTTTCACTGGGTTGCTGGCTGCTGCTCAATAGAGTTTTCATGAATTTTAAATGGTATATCCTTCTGTTCATGACTGACAACGGCATCAGTCATACAGGATACAGCCATAAGGTACTGCCGATCCACATGGTGCTCTGAAATTTTCCCTTTGTCAAAGAGATTCCCAGCAAGATGACTAGAGTGTCATCTGCTACCCTAGGATACAGTAGAAAAAAAAAAAAAAAAAAAACACTTTTTAGGCTATTAAAATAGTTTTAGCAAGATGTGGCAACAGACGAAAGTGGGAGTCTTCACTCACATGTAAAGGTGTAAAAAAACGAATTCATTTGAGAAAATAATGAATAGAATGGAAAGTTGTTTTAAAGTAAAAAAAAAAAAAACTCTTTTAAAAAAAAATACTTTTTTTTTTAGAATATGAAAAGCAAAAACAGAAAAGCATCGGTGTGAGAATTGGAAACAATAGAACAAAAGAAAGGAATAAATGAAAATAATCCTCTTTCAGATGTCTCCAGCGCATCATGGATCATATTCCTATTATAGTTTTTTACCAATCTGCTTCAAATATCCGAATATCCTACAGTAATTCAAGGTGTTTGTTCACAAAAAATAGATTGCAATATGCAATGTCTTTTGAAAACTAAAAACATTGATTTTTATTACAATTTAAGCTTTTTCCTTTCCCCTTTGACATGGGAAATGGTTAAAAGTCGTGCTGCTTAAATTAAATGAGTGCCTCTCATGCAAAATGAGGCTTTTGTGTTGAAGTGATTTTGTTATAAAATTCAAATTTATGCAGGTGATAAAATAAGACAAGTTCTACATTAAAGTCTAGGACTTCCACAATATTAATTAAACAAAGAAGATTGAATAATTTCTATCGAAGGAACTAATTTCCAATTTAAAACACCTTTTATTATTAAAAATTTGTTTTTTTTCTTATCCTTGATTCTTTTTTAGAGTCACTGCAGTTATTATATTCTATTTAGCAATTTTATATATATATTTTTTTAAAACTAGATGTCCTAAAGTGATTTTTTTGCTTCTTAATGAGGTTTGTTGCTCAAAGAAAACCAGGAAGTCTGTACCTTTCCACTTATCAAGATTCAATCCAGCATATTTTAATTATTTACTTTAAAAGAAACTACAATAATATTGTGCTGTTTACTTTTATTTTTATTTTTTTAGATAATACTGTTCAAACAGCATCCATGCTGGCATATTTTATCAGCTAATTTAAAAACATGGTGACCAAGTTCAAATTTCCCATTTCCAAAAGGCTGTGGTAAATCTGTTTTTCACATAAACTCATCTAAAATTATCATTCTGTACAATGCACTTTAAACTGTCTGCCTTCAGATACAATATTTACATCCGTTTGCATATCAAACACATAGAAGCATGAAAACACGAGATGGGCTGGCAAAGTGGATGATAGGCCACTTTTGCAATAGAATATTAAAATCTTCCAGCGGAGCCCCCCTGAGGCCTTCTGTTTAATTAAAGGTTCATCATTATTCCAGTTTACTTGTGAAGTTTGGACCCAAAAAAATCACCACAGTTGTCTTTTTTATGGAGTGGGCAATGTTTAAAGCTGACTTGCCAAAACAAAAGCTTGACAAAAGCTGATTTACAGGCCAGGAATTATAAAGCAGTTCGCTCTTTAAAGACCCACTCCATGATAATCATCTTTTCTGTGGTTTTTTAACATGTTCTTGTTGCTTTGTCTCCTAATAGAGGACCTACTTATGATTCAACTTTGTTTCTGCGTATTTCTTAATTAAAATTGTGTTGAATTAGAAAACTGGATGCTAGAAAAACTGACGCAATGACTGACAGGGCCTGCCGAAGTCTCTCTTACCACTCCACCCTCTTGTGCGCATTTATTTTACTCGTCCAGGCAGACTTCTGGCTTAAAACTGTTCTTCTGGAATGATCCAATATTGCTTGCCACTATTTTTACACCAATAATGCTAGCTTGGGACTATAAGATTGCGCGTGAGCATGCAGACAGGGCTTCCAGCCATGGGAGGGGGAAGGGGCGGGGTTGGGGGTTGAACTTTAAGTCAAATACAGGGTGGTATCATAGAGAAAATAGAAGTGAGAAGGCAAGCTTCCTGGTTGAAAAACTCTATTTGAGCTGAAACAGACATACTGAGCTCTTGAGCCACACCTTAAAAATCCAGTTAAGACTGTTTGAAAGTAGCATAAAAAAGTTCTGTCTCAAACTCTTTTAAAAACTTTCTAAAATTCACAGGGCTTTCTGTCAAATGTTTTTTTTCTTCTCCTTGTTGTTAATTAACCCGTATAAAGTAACTTCACGAGTTTTTACATTGTCAATAGTGAAGCTAAATCATCAGACATAAAATGTCGATCCATTTATTATCTAATCCACCTGTTCCACACCTGTGCAGGGTCACGGGATACTGGGGCCTAGCTCAGCTGTTGGAAGAAAGGTGAGGTGCAACCATTGTAAAGCTACACAAAGACAGATAACCACACACACTAAAGAGACATTCGGATTAGTCATATTTTTAGACTCGTGACTGAGTGTCTGGAGATGACACATGCAAGTACAGCCAGCATGTCCAAAGTCTGGACCGAGGGCCAAATGCGGCAACATTTTTGATGGCCCGCAGGTTCCTTTTATAAAATTAATAATATGCAGCCCTCAGCGCTTTCTAAAAACTTTGTGTGCGATTTCTTGTTTGTGGTTGGCTAAATTATATTTTAACATTGACCATGAAGATGTACGTTTAGACGAGACACACCATCATCTACACAAGCTAACTGGGAATGAATGGTGCAAATATTTGATAATGGTTTTTACTAAAAACTATATCCAGATATGTTGGTTCTATGGGAAGAAATGAAAAAAAATATGTAATTGCATTCAAATATTTATCAATGAGTTCATTTTAATTTAATGTTAATAGTTAAAATATTGCCAGGTTTATTGTTTGGCCCTCACACATTTCCACCTCACCAAATCTGGCCCTTTTTGAAAACCTTGGGAGTGTCCCCCATCATGCCACTGTGCAGCCATGACATAGAATTTAAACAAATAAACGAAGAAAAGAAAATAATTAGAAGACTTACAGTAGCTCACATCAATGCTAATTCAACTGTAACATTTTAAACCAAATTAAAGAGTTTTGTCAGTTTCCTCTCATGCATAAAAACAAAAAAAAAAAAAAGAAATTGCAATTTGCTAATGTTCACTTGTGAACTGTTCCATTATTTTTTTCAAAACATTGAGCGAAGGGTTGTTGTGCTTTTAAAAAAATCCTCAACTCAACATGGAAAATGTACAACATGGAGAACAGGTTTTGCTGGTAATTAGAAATGAAATGGACATCAACATTGAACAAACAATTCAATGTAATGAAGTGAAGGTCAGGCTTTAGAAAATTAAAAAAAAAAAAAAAACTATTGTTGTTTTTAACAGTGTGATGTTTGACATTTTCTGAAAAAAAAAACAAACAAACATGTTGGCCTTTTTCTGATTCCACTGTTCTGCTTCTGCAGAGAAAATGTTGCAGTGTGAGATTTCAGTAAAAATTGTATCACTGTTGCTTAGGATTCTTTTCATCTTACTACTTTGATGCAAAATTGCTTAGGTGTGGCTGAGCACTTAACAACATCACAGGGTGTTTAAAATATTTTTCTCCCTTAACGCTCAGTCGCAGAAGCCTTTTCTGAAAACTGTTTTTTATTTGAGCAAAAACAACTTCTTATTTTAGGCTTTTACAGACGTTCAGTTTTACAGAACATCTGCACAATTGCTGTGGGGTAGCTGAAAATCTAAAAATCTAAGACTGCTTTTTAAATGAAGGTAAAACTATCACAAATCATTAATTTAGGCTCAAGCTCCTGCTGAGTAATTGAAAGGTTATAATGATATTCTGGGAACACATTACAGAAAAGAACATTTTTTTGCTCCTAAGAATACATTTTCACATAATGCAAAAAACTAAAAATTCATACTGACACTGGGCAGCACCATTTCTGTCCATTTGTCACAGTTTTTTGGCAGCTGAAAACACATACAATATGTGGAGACCACAGACTGTCAAAATAAAAGGTGTCCATTTTTTTTTTATTTCAGAGAATAAGGAAAAAGGTCAATTTATTATAAAAAAAAAAGGCACACATCCAAATTTGGAAAAAGAAATGAAATAATTTAAGACCTGATTATTTGTGGACATATACAAAGCATAAGTAAACTGTGATAAATCTGAAAATACTTGATATGCTTGCCATACAAATACTCATGAAAATAGATCAGAATCCCGTGTGAGTGAAATTGGGTTTGTTGGGACATGAGATTTAAATGGAAACAAATGATTGTTAATATTTGGCTTAAATGTCTCAGGTGTTTCCATATGTAGGTTTCTGCGTATATTTATCTAAATGTGTAGTTCTTTTTTTTTTTTCTCTTTAAAAAAAAAATGTATTCATTTTGTTTGAGACAGAAACCACATCGTAGAGACAGGGGATTTTGGTTTAATATTTTAAAATAACATTTGTTCCGTTCAAATAATTTAGATTGCTAACATCGGACACAGAAATGTGTTAAACGTTGATCTTCTATTTATGAAAATGTTGCTATGAATGTCGATTGACAAAAATTGTAATTTTAAGCTTAAATCTAACTTCAATATCTGATGTTCCAAATGTTGGTCCACATACAGAATGCTGCTTCTAGGAGAGAACATTCACTCCAAAACATTTACAAAGAAAGATAAAAAATAACATCACCTGTACACAGACTAAGTCAAGAAGAATCATGTTCTAAATGCCTAATTCCCTCTTTTCTTCCTCTGCGGAACAATCAAATATTTGTCATATTAAAAAGAAAAAAAGGAAGGGAAATCCATGTTGACAGACGTTAGAAATAATAGGAAGTGAAGAGCAGCAATATTGAAGTGATGCTGCCTAAAATTCACTGGTGACCTCAAGCAAATAGTTCAAGCTGTAAGTCCACGATAACCTGCAAAATTCAAAGAGAAGCTGATGCTGCTGAACACTTTTCTCCGTGCCACGGTTTCCTCCCTGACTGTTGCTGGCATGTTCACTGAGAGGCTCTGTTCATCACCGACAGAAGAAGCTGCCAAAACGCTTTATGGGTATTCTGTTCTGAAATGGGAGGTCTGTCCTGCTCGTTTACTTGTTGGCGAATTTGCCAGATTTCCAAAGTATGCAGAGCAAAGTGAAGGGATTTAAATAGATTGCAGAAGTGAAGGAGGAAGAGTATAAAGAATCTGGAGTATCTTTGAAATTAGTAACATTATAATAACTGAAACAAGAATGTGGATTAAATATTTAGATTAAACATTAACACATCAAAAATATTACTCCTATGAACTGAACAAACTGAAAGACCCTCTAACCAGCCATGGAGCTAATTCAATCCTGCAGTAAATCATAAATTGTTTCTTTTTCACAGCACGGGGCTTAAAGTGCAGCACAAAAGCATAATGAACAAATTTAATCTGAACCATTAAAAAATACAGATTCATATCAACACTAGAATAATAGAAAAGCAAAATAACCACCAATTTGACTGCCAAATTTGATCATACTACGTGGAGGCAACCCTTTATGAAATAAATGGTGTGGGTGGGACATCAGCACTCATCAGGGTTACTTGTTGCAGACTGCAGAAGGATTTGAGCAGGAGGCCCAGGAGGTGTTTGTTTGGCTGGAAGTTGCCAGTTTGCCAAATTTGCATACATTTTTAAACATGACTTGACCTTTTCTTTCTTTTACACTGAACTCACTTTTCTATTAAAGTTGAAAGGGTCTGTTCTTGAGCCTATCAGAATAACTGTATTACTGTACCTTTGGCACACTAAAGAACAACATTTTTAAAGAAATATGAGTTACTGTATTTTTCCTTTTCCTATGCGGAAGTAAGATGACTTGATCTCTGAGGGACCGCCTTTCGCTTCTTGTGGGTGCCGCCCATTTTGTGATGTCAACCCAGAGCTGGCCTCAGCAGCAAGCTGACGTTGTCTCTTCGGAATGGGTGCGACAGGAACCACTTCTTCTCAGAATTGATGCTGAAATGCAAGCACTTCACCGAAAACCACCAGCTCCATAAAGAAAGAGTGTGTGTTAGCCTTTTGGTTGGAAATGGCAACACAGATTCTTCCAGGAAGGGGCTGCAGGGTTAAATTAGTGTTTTAACTGTCACAGAGTCTTTTAAAAAAGAAGAAAATAAAATAAAAAAAAGTTTGTGTATGTCTTGTCTGTATTTGTAACAAACAATGTGTGCATGGTTTGGTGGAAATGAAAGTATGGGATGATGGATGAGTATGGCTTGTTTAATTAGTTACATTTATTTGAACCAAAGATAATTATAGAAAACATCAACGCATGGTGGTTGAAACAGCTCCAGTTTCTTTGTTTTTTTACACTTTTCTCCTCCTATATACTCCAGCCATAATAGTACACTTTTACCACTGACCGTATATGAGAACTCAGCCAAGTGGGTGTGACGTCACTCAATGAAAATGGCTTACTTCTGGCTCCAAGGAACAGAGTCTTTTTCTAGCATTATGAATGCCACCATGTTGGAGTAAGATGATGTCAGTTAGCAGCGATTGGTCCAACTCGGTCGAGTTAATAGTTATATGGAAACCACTCTTGCCAATCGGGGGTGAGCTTGTTGGAAGGCCACACCCCTACCACTCTAAAACGAGCTCGGGAGAATCTGTCAATAAAACATTTTAAATGTTTGACATGAGACCGCATACTTTTACTGAGGCATCTGATTGGTCAGTTTATTACTTGGATGACTTGCAATTAAAAAAAACACTATAATACCATAATAATTATAAAAAATATATAGAAAAAAATAGGATTTGCAAGGACATATTAAAAAAAGGTGTGGGAGCAAGAACGGTTATTCTGACAAATATAATGACTGAATGAATGAATGAATGAATGTATGAAATGGTTTATTTTAAGCAATTAGGAACAATACATGAAAAAACCATATCACATTGAATCACAAGTAGATCACTTGAAAGGAAGTGGAAGGAAGCAAATTTATATGATCCCACCCCGGCCCGACCATACCATTTTCTTTACATGAATTATCAATATCCGGTTGAGGACTTTATATCAAATATGAATACTCTACAATAATATATTCAAGTTATAAAGGATCATTAGGATCAGTGATGTAATCAAATTTCAAAACATCCACAGACAAATCATTTATATTAATTAGTATCAATAATCTAAATATTTTCATTAAAAAAAGATAATTTGTGCAGATTGTATTCATCAGACTCAACTGAGTGTTAACTGTTTATTTCTCAGTAGAAATCAATGGGATTTTGGCTTCTTGGAGCCAACGGGTACTTCCTATTTGGAGTGCAATGGGGACGGGGTCTCTCAATCCAGTTCTCATATACAATCAATGTCTTTTTCTTAATGCAGTAAGTCACCCAAAGACAAAGGTTAAAACTACATCAACTTTTTTTTTATAATTTAAGCAACGTGATTGCTAAGATGTCACAATATGTAGAGTGTCAATAACAGTTCAATAATAATTTACAATATAAGAGCATTACTAAACAATTTGGGAATGAGGGATTGCAGGCTCTTTGATGCCAGAACACCATTGTATTGAATATTACTGTGAGACTAAATCTCCTTTGGTGCCTAACACCGTGTTTAACTTGCATCAAACCCAAGTATCTCAGCCAGTGATGACTAACAGCACTTAAAATAAAAATATCTTTGGCACAATTTTATGTATTTATTTATTTTTCACAAACTTCAATTATTCCAAAGGGTGACATAAATCTCTGATGAATGAAATGTTGTTCTATTATAGCTTATCCTCAGGGCTGGATAGCTCTGAATACATGACGCAAGCATCAGAACCAGCAAAATCGTATAAATGCCTCCCACTCCAAGCAGCATATTTTGCTGCCAAAGATGGTATTTGAAAATCCTGTTTTGTGTTTTTTTTTTTTTTTTTTTCTCGTCCATGCTTAAATTCTATAGAACACCAATGTTACAATAACATTTCACTTAGAAGATCCACATAAAAATGTGTTAAAGTCAATTTTTTTTTTATCCTATTGTAATTTGGTAAAACAACAAAATTATGTTATAAGATAATGGAAAAAGTGGCCAAAGTTAATTTATGGGAAAGCTTTGGCTACCCCTATAGAGCTACACTAAAGTTTCACTGAAGACAACCTCTTCCGAGGGCCAGAAGGGCTAAGAAATGTTTAAAGCCAGGAAAGTTACAGGAAATGCAGCAAATGCATGTAAAATATTTGTATCCTGCACCTTGGTCCTCAAGCTTCAATTATCTGTCACTGCTTTGCAACAGATAACCTGAACTGATGTCTACCTTCCAGCTTTATGGATGGAAAATGGGCTTACTTTTTGTCCTTATGAGTACCCATATCTCAGCAGTTGTAATTTTACAGTTCAATATGTCTCTCAGGACTCTGTACTTACAGGCTTAGACCACGATTTCTGGAAGCTCCCGTGTTCCCAGGCAACAGGTCTCTTTGATGATGGGAAATTATTACAGCATGACGTCATTTATGGAGCAAAAAACACTTGTAAGTAGGTTCATGTCATATCTGGAGGCACACAATTTTTTCCCCAAATGATTTTCTGCTACTAAAAGGCCTTTCATTTCTTAAAATGTCCTTTTCAATATTAAAATGTAAGGAATGAAAAAGTTTTCGGTTAATTGACTTCTTAGTTTCAAATGTTCTCTGAAATATTATATATATTTTTAAATTTAGTTTGTAGCGATTTTATTTCAAACTGTGCAAAAATAAAGGAAAACCAGTGGGCTGCGATTGTGAATAAACAGTTGATCCAGCAGCGCAGGTTTATGACATGTCAGACACCCATGAAGATGCATTGCTTAATCCGTGTCAACCTGTCACTTTTAGGTGACCTCTCCATAGAAACACATAAAGAAGCATTAAAGCCAAACTTCAGAACAGTAGGGGCCCACAAGGCATTTTCCTCCACAATATGGCATTTATTCTTTCATTCCCCTCTCTCTTTTTAATTAACAACTCTTGAAGGTAAGCAGCAGTCAATTTTTGCAGAGAACAGGTCAAAAGTAAGAAATACACAGGAGGAACCACAGGTTTCCAGACAGAATTAAATGAAAACAATTTTGTGAACTGTGTGCATAAAAAAGTGTAATGAGAACTAGAAAAAACTCTCGTTTTGACAAATAATGATTTTTACGAATCATTTATAATAAAGCAGCAATCACTTTTAAATCTCAGAGGCATTAAAGGGGTCTGGCTTCATTAATATTTGAATATGTAACATTCGACATTTAAATTGTTTAAATGTATAGTCAGTGTTTAAGAGGTTTTCACACTCCCATCCCTATTAGTTGCTACGTTATGTCGCTAAGTCAGAATAAATAACAAGTCAGTTTACTGCAGTCAAATTGAGAAAGTTGTACTTGTACTGTTATATTTTGCCCCCGAAAATTAACTACGTAGGTGGTATTTATTTTTGAAAGGTACATCATTTTGTTTATACAAATGTGAAGAAAACAAACAAGCTTTGAGATTTAACTGCAGACGAAAAGCTTGTAAAATGAGTCACTTTCCATAAAAATTGAGTTTTTGCTAAATCAATTGTTATACTGAGTAATATGTCTCAGTATTGTTACACTAAGACTGAACAACAAATTGAAATATGATCTGCTTAAGAGAGCATGCTACGGTGCATCAGTTGAGGTGGGCTGTTTATGGCTTATAGGTGATTTGCACAGTCTGTTATTATTGTGCTGAGTTTTGTCCTGGTGTCTATTATAAACCAATTTCTACCTGACAATAATTGTTTGCATGGTGTTGCTGATGATGAGTCACACAATTAAGCTATGGGAAAGAGTACTAGCAAATGAAATCTGAAGTGAACATTTTTGAGCAGCGTTCTGGTTTCTTACTAAGAAATAGAACCATAGATGCAATATTAACTCATACTGCTGGAAAAATATAGAGACAGTTAGAAGGAATTCCTTTGTGATTTTGTAGATTTAGAGAAAAAAAACTATGTCAGAATATAAGAAAAGAGCTGTGGTTTTGTATGTATAAATGGTATATTACAGTTGTGCAGGACTTGTATGAGAGCTGAGAGACAGCAGTGAGATAGTAGGTGGACAGAGGAATTAAAAGTAGAGGTAGACCACACCAAGGATCACCTTTGATCCTTCTTGCTTTTCTGGTGATTGACAGGTTTACAGAATAGATTAGACAAAAAACTCTTTTTGCAGATGACACTGTGATTTGTGGTGAGATCAGGAAGTAGGTTAACCCTTGTGCTATTGGTGTTGATGTTGACGTTGGGAGTGGGGTCATCTGGACCCCACAAGAGAGACTTTTTTTTAAAATCAGTTTTGATTTCATGGTGTCCATGCCAGACACGAAATCCTGTCCACCTCCGTCCACATTTGTCATGGGAAGGATCACATGTCAATGTAAGGCTGGGGTCATCTGGACCCCATAAGATAGCACAAGGGTTAAGGTACATCAAGTGAGGTGGAAGTTTGGAAAGGAGAGGAGTGAATGTCAGCGACAGCAAGATAGAGTATTTGTATGTGAATGAGAACAACCTAAGCAGAACAGTGACGTTAAGGGGAATAAAGGTGAAGAAGGTGGAGAACTTTATAGCCTTGTTTCCACTGAGTGGTCCGGTTCTGTCCGCAAGGAGGGATATGGTACGGTCCAGATAATTCTGGCGAGTGTTTCCATTCAGTTAAGCCTCACTTCCACTGAGCAGTTTGTTTTCCCGACGCATGTGTTGTGTAGACCACTAGCGTGTCATTGTGTCATTGTAGTGCGATGACTAGAAAAGCAACAACAATGGAGGTCATCCATCAGATCATATCTTTCTTGTTTTACTTTGGGTACATTGTGTATAAAAGCAATTTAAGGCTGTTTGAAATTAGATTGCTAGAAAGAAGAACACCACTATAGAGGCTATATTGAAGCTTTCTAATGTCGTCATCACTTTCTGCCACTCAACAGGTGGCTACAGCAGGTCCGCCCAAACCAATCCATTTCTCTATGAATATACAACTGATGTAGGCTCCAGTTCTGTACTGTTTAATGGTTCAATTTTAAAATGGAAACACTTAAAATATCGGAACAGATTCAACTGGACCGTTCAGTGGAAACAATGCTTACAAGTACTCAGAATCAACAGTCTACAATGGCAAAAAGGAAAGAAAAGGGGGAGAAGAGTGTGAGGCCTATTGAAGGCTCAGTGATGAAGATAAGCCATGATGGTCTGAGATAAAGACGATGAAAGTTGTGGAGTGGAGACAACTTTGGAAGAAAGATATGGAGTTTGGCCTTAAAGGCTACTAAAGGATTTGCAGGAGTTCCACTAAATTCACAAGCTGGCGGAAGAAAATCACACATCTATCAAGAGGACAGGTCCATTAAATAATTAAAATACTCATGTAATTTTTCTTCACACGACCATTTTTTTTCAGAAAAGAGTTCAAATCACACTTCCTCTGTTCTGCTTCCACTTTGTAATTAGTAAACAAGTAAAGGGTTGCCCTAGAAAGCTTTTTTTATTATTATTTTTCACTGTAAGTTGCCAGAGTGTGCTTGAAAATTCAGTCAATTTGGTGGCAGTGAACTATGACACTATTACAAAGTCAATTAGGTAGGCTACTTTCTAAAGCACTTCTGTTCTAAGGGCAGAGTGTGTGGATTGAGCCTCACCAAAGGGGCTTGTGGACTGTAGTCAGAGGAACGAGGTCAGGCAGAAGTCAATTGCTTTGATTGAAACCGCAGCCTTTACTTCAGAGGTGAGAAATAACACTGCCGCCATTATGCAACTGTCCAATGTTTTAATGTCTCACACTTTGAAAGCCTAATAGCTATGACATGCCTCTGTCAATCTAGCTGTTAGTGGGATGCTTGTGGATGACATAACAGAGATGCACACTGGCTGGCTAAGCAGTAACGTTCACTTTTGTGTCTTTAAGTGTTGCATCATTTACACCGTTTTCCAACTTTTTTAGAGCTTGGGCTTTTAAACTTGCAACATGTTTCCGAGTGAGAAAATTGTGTAAATCAGTTGCTTCCTCTCTAATGTCTGCTGCAAACATCAACAGCACTTCAGGCTAGCTAAAAAAAAAAAAAAAGGTCTACCCTCCTGTTCAGTTGTGCGAATACAGAAAAATATCAATGCACTCATCATTTTTCAAACTTATATTTACATGAGATACAAAAAAAAAATGCTTCACACAAAAAGTTTTTCTTGAACAAGCTAGATAAGACGCTGTATCATAGAGCACAATGGTTGTGTACAAACTCCTTGATTACATAGTACACTATAGTCCATTGAGATGTCTGAATGTGCAAATCCAAAAGCCTAAATATTTCCCAGAAGTCTGAAAAACCAATGGGCATTGATGCTCAATAGATTGGCAAATATAGACCACAATGCATTGGATTTGAATGATTTTTCAAGCGTATTACTTTTTTTTTTTTTCAAATCATGCAAGTTTTCATCATTGTCGTTGGATCTTTTGCATTGACCAGCGCTGGGGGGCAAGAGTAAATTCAGATGACTATTGATCATCTTGTTGCGCCCAGGATTTTTGGTGCTGGTTGGTGCGGGGGATTTTTTTTCTGGTGATGTTGGATCTTTGGTATTGATTAATGTAGATGATTCTTTCCTGATGATAATCGTCTGAGTATATAGAGAATTTTGGTACAGATTAATATAAATGACTTATCTGTGGATGTTTGAAATGTAATCACATCACTAATCTTAAATATGCTTAATAACCCAAATCTATGATTGTAGGGTATAAATATTTGACAATAAGTCTAGAACTGGATGTTGTTAATTAATGTAAAGACAATAGTATGGTCCAACCGAGGTGGGATTAAATAAGTTTGCTTCCTCACACTCCCTTTCAAGTGATAAACTTGTGATTGATAATGTAAGATGTAGTTTTCTGTATTATTACCTGATTGCTTGAAACAAAACAAAAAAATCATTAATTCATTTGTTCATTCATTCATTCATTCATTCATTCATTCATTCATTCATTCATTCATTCATTCATGCATCATCAGAACACAGTGAGTTAATAAATAGTCTTTGTAAAATGTTCAAATTATTAGGATTTTATTTCTGGAAATCAGTGACGTCATATTTGCCGTTTAAAAAGAATAAATAAATAAATACATAAAAAGTAGTGAGTGTGGTGTATGACTTGCTTTCAAAATCCAGGGTACCATACAGGCCTGCACTATAGTTTTTAGCAGTTTGGGAGACAGGAGGGAATTCAAACATAGCCAATGTAAAGTTGTAAATTCATTCCACAACACTGCATCTGTCTATTGAAGTTTGTCAGCACTCATGTATTCACATTTCTTCTTGGTCTCACCACAACATTTAGAGAGTGGTTGAAGTCTAGAAGTGAGGTGAGTTTTTGCATCATCTCAGTTTCTTCACCATGTACCTTTGTTTGACCACAGGTCAGTGTAATTGTAAACAAGCTTGCTGACAGACAGAAATGCTCAACATTTATCTTGAGTAATTTGAATTAGTGTCAAATATTCTGTGTTTTACAACACAAGCCCAAATCATCACCCTCCCACTGCTATGCTTCAAAGGTTTGAGAAGATGTATATCTGTTTTACTGGCTTTTGCCAGACATAAGGAAGCACAATGTGATGTAATATTTGCAACTCTGGGGTTATATTTCTAAAAAAAACATTGATATTACTCGTCATCTAAAAAGGGTTTTTGTTGGTGACCTCAGAACAAGGGGTAACAACAGTTCCTTCTCACTTATTCTCTCTCATACTTGGCAACATGTGACACTTATTAATACTGCAAAAAATGAAAATCTGCTTTATCCTAATGGTCATCACACCTCCTTGAGTTATTCGAGCGGATTCAAATCTTGAATCTTAAGCCGCGTGCTTCATCACAAGCTTCTTGAGTTTCAACTGAGTGTCTTATTCCTTCTTCTGATGTTTCAATGATTATATATATTTTATTTTTTAAATTTCAGTTCAAAATGTATTTAAATACAGAAACTTTTGGCTTTTTAATAAGTACACTGACCTTCAAAAATGTTTTTTTTTTTATTTTAATGAGCCGATTTTGCTTGCGGCATGAGTAGGAGATTGAAGTCATTTGTTGCTTGAATAATGGGGTGTGTCAGCAATTACACAGTTGATTGGGGTTGCAACATTTATCTTGTAATGTACTCCGGATGAATCATTTAGGCTGATATTATATACTCTGGCTACCATGTAACAATCTTTAGCTCAGTTTAATATGTGTGTGTTTTTGAACGAACAAACAACAAACTGTAGAGGATGAATAAAGACAAGAAAAAAAAAAGTATCTGTTATACTGTGATGCTGCGTGTTTGCACACCTTATGGTCTAACACTTTCATTTTGATGCAGGCTTTAGTAATAGCCAGAGACAGCTTATACTAATCTGTAAAAGCTCCAGGTGGAAATCTCGACTCACTTTAACTAGAGTGTCCTTCAGTGTGGCCCTGAGAGACCAGATCAAAATGTGTCTTCAATCTGCAGGAGTGTATAGAGGGCTAAGCACATAAGATTAGATCATATAAATATGGTAACAGTGTTTTAGCACTCTGATCTAGTTTCTCCTCAAATCTTTATGTCCAGATGTGTGCTCTATTTCTCTAAAAGGTCAAAGTCAGCATTCAAAACATTTGGCTGTCATTTCTGAGGCTTGCATGCAGTTTAGTAACGTTGCTCTGTCTTTTATTCTGTACGGAGACACTTGACAATTATTGAAACCTTTACTAAAGACCTTAAACAAAAGGTTTATAGGTATACTTCAATAAAAGTTGATTTTTGGTGTCTTAACATGCTCTTGTGGCATGATAGAGGACACATTTCTGAGTATTTCTTGTAACGTTAGGTTGAGGGTGTGAGGGGCTGTAAGCTAGAGTCAGAGCACGAAACATATGGATGATGGGAAGAGGATGGGCTTACTCCATGCAACCGGTCCCATCCACAACTCAGAGGTGAATTATAAATGAACTATTGCAACTCTGCAGAAACTGTAACCTACAAAAAAAAAAAAAACATATTTTATTTTTGGCTAAAAAACAGCATAATTATAATTAAAAGATCACTGGGAACATGTTTAAAACAGATTAAAAGGTGATTAGAGTGGGAGTTAAAGCATTCAATAAGAATTATATCAAATATTAGCACAGTGGCCAGCGGACCAAATATTTAAACTAGCCTTTTGGCTGATTTTAGAATTTTTAAAACCATGTGTTTTCCCATGTTTAATTTGGTTTTCTCTTAAATTGTATAATCCCCTTTTATATGAATAAATACAAATTATGTAATTTGGCGTGATCCTGCAGGTATCTGCAATTTTCATGGGAATTTCCAAGGAAAAATAAAATACATAAAATTAAAACTATATTTTTTATTATGAAACATCCTTAAAAAAAATAAAAATTAATATTATATTAATATATTAATATAATATTAATAATTATTTAAATATTGAATTATTGTGTTCTTTGTTATTTCTCTTTTATAACTTTAATAGAATAACAACATTACAAAAATAAACAATATGTAAATGTTTTGATGCCATACCACTCAATTTGCACTGGGTTGTTAATTCTTTTCAAATGGGTTTGAATTAAAGAATCTGTTTACTCCTTTTAGGACAGATATGGGGACATTTAGGGTTGAGTTAGGAAAACTTGTTTTTTTTATTAGCAAACAGAATTCACAAAAACATGTCAAAAGATCCAAAAATAGATATTACATTTTCTGTGAGCTGAAACATAATTATTTTTTTCTTCCTGTGTTTAAAACTGTTGCAACTCTTGAAAATAAAATGTTATGTAGAAGGTACGATGAAGTTTACTAGTCAACATTTCTATGGGTTCCATCAACATTAATATATATTAAAAAAAAACTTTTTTTCTCATTATTTTATGGATAATTTGCTCAGATGCTACCTTTTCCTATGCGATTAATATAAATTTATTTTAGAAACATTAACAAAATTTAATTACATGCAATGTAAGTTTTCTTTTTACAATTTATTGTAAGTCTACATCTTTTTTTTCTTGATTTTCCATCCATGACTAGGTCAGCCAGTGAAGACATTTCAGATGTATTTGTGGATTTATTGGATGGGTTTCCTCCCTTTTCTGATTTGGAATGAAGGAAAAATGTAACATCACAGAATAGAGTAGAGCTCTCAGCTCAGTCTGCTGCCCTCAGAACAGTTGTAAAAAAACTAGAGAAATGTATATAGAAACCACAAATATAATAGAAAAACTAAGATTACTTTGCTCCATGCTTCTTAGTTTCAGCTTCACATTTCTGAAAATCTCTTGTCACAATATTTCCATCAACAGTTCATTTTCCTTTTTTTTCAGCCAGTGTTTTTGTTATAGAGCGTATGTCACACACCATTGACAAACGGGGTTTACTTCAGGCTGAGCGTGACTACCGTTTGATTGATAGTTTTGTTCTCACTTGATTTAACAGAATGTTTCCGAGCAGAAGCAAGAGATCTACTAGCTTTTTGTTGACTTGAAATGGACAGGAATGTGGAAACCTTCTGAAGTCTGAAGCAAAAGGAAGAATGGAGATGGCAAGTGGCACATGTTAATTATTTACTTGAGTGGCTTTACAGACTAAACACACAAGAAGACAAGAGAGCTGAACTAATAACTGGGGAAAGATGTACAATTAAGAAACGCAGTGGTGCAGAAAAAAACAACAAATTGTATTTTCAGACCAAATACTGTGCATTTTATTGGTTTAATTATTAGAACTGAGCATGGACATGATGAAACAGAATGCACCACAAAAGAATCTGCACTAGTAGAAACTGCAGCAGAACAAATGACTCACCTGTTTCCTGTCTGAACAAACAAATCATTAAGCTTCCTCTGTTTTCAGCTTCTTGGGCTCTCAGGTGCAGTTAAAGGTGCACACTTGAAATGAAAGGGGAACAGCTTGAGAGAAAAAGATTTTAGATTTCCTAACTTATCAATGGATACAAAGCAAACTAAAAGACAAATGTATATTTTTGTGTCTTAAAAATGCAGCAAATACATTGTGGGCCACGGTGTCTCTTTGAGCATTATCTTTCAGTTTCTTAATATGTTTTCATTTTACAACTCGTACATGAGCTCTGTGGATATTAGGCTTCTGTGATTTTTTATAATTTTGTGTAAAACTGTCCCTGAGGAAATAAGAAGAGTCAATAGTTATTTTAAATGGCATCGCTACAACTGCTAAATCAAAAGTCAACATACAATATTAAATTATTTTCTGCAATCCTCAATTATCTTGCAATGACTAATCATTACAGGTAAATTAGAGCAGCTTATATTCAACTGTTACACTATATTTTCTTTTCTTTTGTGGAATAAATTCACTCACTGACAGAAAGGGTTCTTGCATTACTTATTTAAATTAGAGCATAAAGCTGTAGCGCTGCAAGGTTAGCAATTACACCATTGTTTTTACAAGTTTAGCCTACTACAGGAAACTACAGTTCTTTTTTTTCATTACTGTAAATTATTGCACCAAAGCTTTGACAGGGGAAATGGGCTGATGTAAAATTCTTGCTTAAGCAGAATGCTTTTGTCAGCTCATGTGGAGTGCAGCCTCAAGATGTAATTCAAGATTTTAGGTGGCTTTTCTCTGCTTTCAGTATTAAAATAAAAAGCGCTGAGGCTGCACAGTCTAATACATAATGCATTCAGATATTGTGTCTCTAGTTTTTTGCAGCTTTGTGCTTTATTTTAACAAACCCATGTGATGTGCATTGGACCTAGAGGTCAAGATCCTGAAATTGTAAAATCATTTCTGGTATTGTTTCTATTAAGGGGAAGTAGGAGAGATGCAGTGATGTCATTTATAAAGCAGGAAATATACATTTAGTCATAAAATACTAATTTACCTTTTTTTTTTTAAGTGGAAGCAATTTATTTATATATATATATATATATATATATATATATATATATATATATATATATGTATATATATATATATACATATATATATATATAGTTTTCCCTGGTCAGTATGGTGTTTCAAAATAGAAAAATAAACAATTGTTGTACTTTTATATGCACTATTTCCTGAATCTGTATGTAGTAGATTATATAGCTTGAATGTCAATTTCCTTTTTTCCCTTTTTTTTTGCCTTCCACAAACTTGAACTGGATGTACGGACCAAGAGAATATATTTTGTCTGAAATAACTTTTAATTTTTAATATAACTTTTTAAATGTTGTGTGTTGTACTAGATGTGCTACGAGTTATCTCATAATTTGTTGTCATGTTAAATCAAAGTTGGTATTTTATTGTGTTATATATTCTAGTGCTTCAGTGTACATGTCCCAAGTCTGGCTGTATGCAAAGTGTTGTGGCAGGAAGGGCAACCACCATAAAACCAAAGTGGTTGTTCACCTTTCTGCATATCCCGTCAGGAGTTGCCACAGCCAATCACCTTTCACTTATCCGCACATTTGGTTTGGCAGAGAGCTTTATGCCGGATCCTCTCTCTGACACAACCCCATATTTTATCTGGGCTGGAGACCGGCACAGCGTGAAGGGGTCTTGCACACGGACCTACTCCAGAAATGGCTTGTTGCGCCCCCTGGGAAATAAACCCAGGTTTTCTATGCATCAGTCCTGCATGCAGCCACCCTAATCACCATAAAAAAAGGCCAATCACAGCATATTTTTTGTAGTGATCCTCTAAAAGCAGCAGCTGAAAGGCAAAAAAAAGGCGTATTTGAATCAATTCTGAATACTGAACAATTGTCTTAGCAATGACAACAGAGCTTCTTCTACTTCTATGATTTCACGAAATAAAACAGAGGTTATTGTTCATAAACATCGGTTGAAAACCACTACAAATTATAGTTATAAATAAGGAAAATATATAGAAGAGAAATGTTCTATTATTTAGTGAAAATGATTGCGTACATTTATGTCATTGTAGTTTCTATCACTATAACTGCCTTATCTGAAGACATTATTCACTTGTTTTTTATTTATTTATTTTTTGTATCAGAATACTCTATATTATTATGTATTCTAGCTTTTGTTTGTTTTCTCTAAATATGACTTTGGGTTTTGCCAAAGCAATAAAGTTGTTTGTGCAAAGTTTTGTGAAGCAGCAAAAACTATCTTGAAATAGAAAAAAAAAAAGAACAGCATCAAAAGTTTTTAAATTTAACTGCATACTACAAATTTAACAAGAAAACTTCACTGAAATCCTTTTACTTTCTTGATCTTTGACACACTTAAAAAAGGCCATTAGCAGGTTGGATGCATTGTATGAGTTGATAAGATTGGAATAATGCAAGGCACAAACAGTAAAAGCCGCTGAGTTGAAAAATGTGCCCTCCATGGTCATATTGCGTAAACTTTAAATTACACATGAACACAGCAAGTCCACTTTGTGCGAGTGAGAGGCTCATTGACTTCCTCAAGTTGAACTTTTGATACATTTACATTAAAACCATCAATCAGTTCATGTGCTGATGGAGTAGAAAGTAAAACACTGTTTTTCTCTGACAATAAAAACAAATCCAATTATTTTAATTTGACTTTCGCCTTGGTATTGTGTTTATGCTCCTTTGTAAATATGGAAAATGTTTCAAAGTACACAAAAACACAGAGAGCACAAATAAGATGAATCATACATTGTGACTAAGACAAACTGCTCCATTGTTAGCAGCCTGACACTGCAGCAGCTCCACGAAATTCTGTGAGGAAGCAACAACCGGAGTGGCATATAAAAAAGTGCAGAGTAATGCGCGTTTTGAATGACTCTCATTTATCTAAACCCATCCATTTAAATAAACACCCAAAAAAAGGCTGATAATGGAGGCTGTTTGAGTAAACACGACAAGTGGGTCATTGCAGCTACACAGCTAAAGTGATGAAATGTTCCTGCAACTGCAGTCAAGCCACACGCTCTGTGCAGCAAAATACTACAAACCTTGAGACATAATCCATAGTTAAAAGTTATAATTGAATTTGTTAAAAAAAAAAAAAAAAAAAAAAAGTATGTGGTTCGTGCATGGTCATGGTTAAAAAAAATGTGTACTGTAAGACTGTTAAATACTTTCTAAACTAATAGCTTGTGTAGACTCATTTCAAGTTTTAGTGATTACATAAAAGTAAGATCACTGTTCATAGGAGTTCCTGAAAGCAAGGAAAAGGAAACAGTCCATTTGTGGTGGATCCAGTGGAATTTACAGAAATCAGGCTGCCTTCTGGAACAAAAGTAGTGAGTGGTGTTAAAGAGTAAGCAACAATTCAACATTTAATATAAGAGATTAATACAGAAGCTTGTTGTACAGTTTTGGAATCGCAGAGCATTGAGATTGATAAAACCCGGAGCCTGTTAATAAAGCCTGTTGTGAATCTTAGAGGCTCTATTGTTGAGCCTTGCTATTGGTTTGATATTTTCATTTGTTGTGAGTGACCAAACAGACAGATATGAGAGAGTAGACATGATAATAGAATGAAGATCAGTTTTAGAAATAGAGTCAAACATTTTACTATAAACAAATAATATCTGTTGTATCTTTCTAGTTAGACAGGAAATTAACAGGGTCATCAGCATATAAAGGAGAATTAGAAAAGTTGAGGTTGACAAAATGAACGAAGAGTAGAGTACCTATAACAGTGCCCTGTGGAACACCATGGAGCACTTTAGTGGCTGTGATGCTGTTGGGGAGGACAAACAAAAAGAATAAAGTTTTTGTAGCAAGACTTGATGATAAATTTTATCAAAGACTTTTCAAAGATCTTAGCATCTCTCTCTCTCTTCTCTCTCTCTCTCTCTCTCTCTCTCTCTATATATATATATATATATATATAGCTAAAAACATTGGGAGAATTGTGATTTTACATCATAGACTGGTGACTACAGATGGCTATGGGTAGTTATGTGGTGTAATCATGTTTTTTCTTTTTTTAATTACACTGTTCCCTCCCGAATAAATTAACAATCTTATAATCAAAAGAGAAATTTTGGATGTAGACTGTTGTGGTTTCTCAGCCCTCTTAGTCATTTCTTATGTCAGTTAGTTTATCTTCTAATATGCAAAGTTGTGGCTTGGACATCTTTTACTTTCCCTTTGTGCTGAGGCGATGTATTGTGCTTGTGAAGGGAACTGAGCAGCATGTCAGTGAGCAGCTGCTCTGGAGTACGTGTCAGCCTTCCTGTGTTATAATTGACCTGATACCTGTCTGGGACGCCCTCAGAACGTCTGATTAAACACAATAATTTGTTGCCTGTTTAAAATATCTGCATGCCTGACATCAAAGAGAGTTTGATACATTTCCGTTTGTCAGTGGCAGGTCTTCAGCTCTGCCAGGGATCCAGGTGTCACAGAGACTCAGTCGTATCTGACAGTTAAATCAGGACAGACTCTGACATCCTCACATTCACTGTGAAGACTGTGGTGGCAGCCATAATACCACCGTTTCCTTCTCTCTCTGCAGGAATCAGATTATGAATTTTCATAAATATGAATGTCACATAAAAATGAATGTCGGAAATTTGTAAGAAAGATTTTATTGCGATTTTTAATTGTACTTTTTGTGTTTATGTTTAATTGCTTCTCAACAAAAACACTACAAAGACACAGAAGGGGTGATTGCACTGTGGATGGTATGAAACGCAATAGGCACATCCTTGGCAACAATAAAGATATAATTCAACAGAGTTTCTAAGGTAGAATTCCATATGGAGCAGGAAAAAAAAAGTAATGCTTCACTGCGGCGCATACAGGAAGAGCTATAAACAGAACATGTTCAAGGAAATGTTTCTAATTGTTTTGCTGCTCCTATTAGAGGTGCAGGAAACTCTTGTGTACATTAATATGCCACAGTGATGCACACTCACAAGAAATGCTGGAAATGATCTTTTATGAAGCAAAACAAATCGGAGCATCTTTTGCCTTTCATGTTTTTGCAGGGAATTAAGGTAGTTGTCATAGTGTACTGTTGTTGTTGTTCTGACTGCACTCTGCAGCTTTTGACACTTTTGGCAAGATGTGTGATTATAGTTTGCACAAACAAATATTTGTATTTTTAAGCAGAATACAAAATGCAGCATCGTTTTTAGTTTTCTTTTTAGAGAGGGAAGGGAAATTCCACCAAACCTTACCTTTCAAAATTATTCTTTTTTCTTTTCCAGGTGTTGTGTGTATCTCACAGACCGTCAAGATTCCTCGGGAACCAAAGCAGGGCGAGTTTGACAAGATCATTCGCAGACTCAACGAAAACTCAAATGCAAGAGTTGTCATACTTTTTGCTAATGAAGATGACATCAGGTAATACTGCTGCTCTTATTAAAGAATGAAAAAAAGAAATCTCAGATTGTGTTCATGTGGGCACATGATGCAAGGGTCTCCTCACAGCACAGTATTTATCATTTAACATCATTTATTTATTTTGTTCTTTAAGAACATATGACAAAAAAATATGGTTTGTTTAGTTATGACAGGTCCAATTAAAATCTTCGATATAGGACAACTTGGCTTATATGTAGAGATGCTGTCTGAGTATGAAACATGATAGTGGTCATTATATTGTATATAGTCCAATATTGCATTATTATCTTTTTGTTGAAAAACCATGGACTTGAATAAAAAAAGAAAAAATTACAAGCATGACAAAACAGTCCTATCTGGTTTAAAGCTGAATATAAAAGGGGGCGTTTCTGTTTTTTAATTGTAAAGCGCTTCGAGCTACTTCAGTATGAAAAGCGCTTTTCATAAATAAAGTTGATTTGATTTGATATAAAGACCCACTCTAATGAAAATCTTGCTTTTTTGTGTTTCAACATATTCTTGTGGTCTTTTTCTGATCATGGAGGACATTTATAAAGAAAATTAAGCTTCAAATTTCATGTTTGAGTATTTATTTTTTCAAATTGTAGTTAATCACAAGGAAATTAAAAAGCTAGCCTTGGAAAAAGCTTGTTCTTGATGTAGAACCTACAATCACAAGTCACAAGCCCCCTGCTTCACTCCATACTGATACCTCCACTTGTAGACAAATAGATCCACGTATATCTTTATTTTCCTCTTTTTGAGCTGCCATCTGGCTCATCACTGAATGACTTAGGCTGGGCTGCGAAGGGCTGTTGGCCAGTGGAAGGGAGAGTAAACCAGGAGTGTAAAATAGGTCTGGGTTGATAAAATCGATTAATCGATTTGAATTAATTTAAACATCAATAATCAATTCATAAAAATATAGACCAATCTAGTGCATACAGCTAAAGTCTGCTAGCTTGATGCTAACATTTAAGGGGATTTTCATTTGGACGGCTAATGCCAATGCTTGGTAGACCTAAACTTATATTCCTGAATAAATGAGCATCTTTATTTACTCACAGGTTTGAACTCTCCAAATTCTTTCAAGGAAATATTTTTAAAATAACCATTTGTGGTCCCAAACAACATTTTTTCCCCATACTTTCTTCTTCTGGAATAAGGTGTAATTCTGTAGTGCATTCATCACCAAGTGAGCAAACTGAAACACCCTCCAGGGGAAGCAGAACACTGTTTACAATGTTAATGATCAACACATTTATTTAGAAGTTCTCCTTTTGAGAAACCATGTAACACTGTATGCTGTTTACAATCTAATTATTAACTAATGAATTCAACTGTATGTGGACTGTATCAGATTAATATACATATTTTCAAAACATACAGTAGATAATTAGTGTATTTCTAAACAAATGTGTCTAAATGTGTAAACTCAAAATGTAATTGAATTAAGGGAATTGAAAGAATAAAACGATCAAATCGATTCAGGCTCTTGTGAATCGAATCAAATTGTTTCTGGAAATTATCATCAATACCCAGCCCTAGTGTCAGACTCAATTGCACAGAGGCCAAAATCCCATACACACTTTAGGATGTGGGCTGAACAGTATAAACATTTATTCAAATGACAAAAACAACATTTTTAAAGCTTTAGAAAAGTAACTTTTGGAACGCTGAATAAACCTTGGGAAGCAGTCGGTATCGTAACCTGGTACAGCTACCCTAGCCTGGTCCCTGTCTGGTACCGCATCTGAAACCAGTACCGATCCGCATCTGGTCCCAACTGTCTGGTACCGGGTTATGGTTAGGATACTGGTGCGGTCCCAGCACCGGACCGATACTGGTTTGCGGCCTACAGCTTGGGGATCCTTGATTTAATTGAATGTCATAAAACAACGAGGTTGGGGCACCCAAACGTAAATTTTTGACATGGAGGGTCCTTAACCATACCTCAAAATGTGACGACTGGGTAATGAGAATGTGATGCAATATGTTACCAGCTCAAGATAACAGCAGGTCGTTATTAACAAAAATATAAAATGATCTGGCGGGCTGGATATAATCACCCTGCGGCCCGGATCCGGGGTCCGGCCTTGACTTTGACATGTTGAACAAACCAATGGAAGGGGAGGTGGTTTACTCTGCACCAACAGTTCCACTTTCAATTTAGACGTGAATTTTTACTGCCTCTCTGCAGAAAAGCTTTAAATTGTGTCCTAGAAAATTTTTTGTTTTTCCTTTTATTTGGGCTAAAATTGGCATAATCATAACTAAAAGACCACTGGGAACGCTTTTAAAACAGATCAAAAAATGATTGAAGTGGGTCTTTAAGTGGTGAATTTGATCTAAACAGGCCGTAAGCATAAGTTGTCACAATTTGTGAATTTGTGAGTGTTGCACAGCTGACAGAAGAAAGAAGAACCACCCCATCCAGGCCCACCTACTAACTACATGTAGGCACAAATGGTAAAGGATCACTTGTAGTGCAGCCAGGGATGGCGGGCCATCAACCCCCTGTCGTGTTTTCGACACACTCCGTTACAAACGGTGTGCTGTGAGGAGGCCTGAGGCCACCTCTGCCACTTCACTTACAGATGGTTACAGATTACAAGGTAAAGAGTGCATCTGGTTGGAATCCTGACCTTATCCAAGGCAACATGTGTTTCTTGAATTGTGCAGGCGACTTCTCAGCGCAGCAAAAATGGCGAACCAGACGGGTCATTTCATCTGGGTGGGCTCGGACAGCTGGGGATCAAAGATCTCTCCAGTTGAGCATCAAGAGGAAATGGCAGAGGGAGCAGTCACTATCTTACCAAAGCGGCAGTCTATTAGAGGTATCAAGATGGGCTGTGTAGAGACATCAAATGTCAATATGTCCAAAAAAAAGATTGTGCATGCTCAGTGAAACTTTCCTTTCAATAGAACCTGAGTTTTTCTCTGTTGATATTTTAGAAGTTAGGTCCTGCCTCTCATTGGATTATCAAAGATGTAAAAGGGAAAATTGAGTACATTTAAAGAAAGAAATGAAGTAAATGGGTCATATATGGGATTTTCTCTTTCTCCCTATAGGAAACATCTTAGAAGATGCTTACACAATGTACCAACTCTGTTGTTTACACTGAGTGACAGAAAACCCATTGATCTGTTTTAGGGTTTGATCGTTACTTCATTAGCCGAACACTGGAAAACAACAGAAGGAATATCTGGTTTGCTGAGTTCTGGGAGAACAACTTCAACTGCACTCTGAGTCGTCGTGCTGCGAAGAAAGGGTCCGGGCACAAAAAGTGCACAAGTAAGACATTCTATTTCCTCGTTGAGAAAAAAAAGAATAAAGCCATTGTTTTTTTTTTTTTTTTTTTTTTTATTGTTGTTCAAACTTTTAACTGCTGGAAAAACTGCACTGTTAATGTCAAGATGCAGACGACACAATCAGCTGAGGAGAGAAAGTGTTTAGACAGCACTACACACCTAGTAAAAGAAGCAGAGGATGTTTAATATTCACAATCGCTGCTCATCTTGCAACAAATTTCTTTGATGCTCTGCATTTCTGCTGAGTCATGTTCGTTTACTCAGAGGGAGAAGTGAATGCTTCGATGGGCTGCATGCAGCTGTCTGTTGGTGCAGTCGCTTGAAAGAGAAAGCCATTGCATGTTTTATGATTTAAACATTCAGGTCATAAAACATGCATCACACTGTGATTTCCTCTCAGTGGTTTCCCTACTTTTCATCATTATAACTCACGACCATATTTCTTTGAAAGAATATTTGCTTGATTATATTTTGAATCTTAAGGGATCTTATTAACCAACCTCTAAATAAACAAAATGTTTCTTTTTTTTTGTAGCAGCAGTTGTGTATTTGTAGAATTGTGTAACATTACAGCTGTGTAAAAATGCAGAAGGCTTTTGATTATCAGATCATTCACATTTAAGCTAAATTTGGACAATATCAGCATTCTTGCTTTGCTGCCTGTACTAAGGCTTAAAAAAACCTATGAATTTTGGACCAGTTTCTTTACACACGGTAAATTTCAAGTTTGTTTGCTAACCTGCTCTAGTAGTGTCACCAAACTCTGGCTCTTAAAACGCACAAATAAGGTAAGACAAAGAAGCATTTTTAAAATGAGTACATATCTTTTACATTTACCAAAGCATTCTTGTTTGAATATCAGAGGTGTAGCCTAACTTTGATTTAAAATAATAAAAATGAAAAGATGGGTTCATTTAGAAAAATGAAATACACAAGTGGTGTTGTCATAGAAATGAAATTAAATATAGCATTGGAACATTTTTACAGCAGTGTCTTTTTTATTTTTTTTTTAATGCTTTACTGCATGTCTCAACCTTACCAAAGTAGCAAAAGTAAGTGTTTTGCCTGACCTTGATACAGATGTTACAAATTGTTCAGCAAAATATACAGTTTGAATAAATTAACCATGTTGACAAGGATTGTAAATTGTAGCAGTTCCACAACAAACTTTTCTAGTCTGAATACATCACCCTAAATTAATCAGGGGAAAAATGGACTTTGAAGTGAACTCAAACAAAGTGAAGAAACTAGAATTAAGGATTATGGGATAGAGCCTTAATTTTTTTAGACCTTTGATTAATAAAGACATATGTTTTACATTTTGTCATCTAAATAACTTAAGATTTTCTAGAAGTAATGATTCTTCAGGCAACTGAATTTTAGTTTACTTGGTTCTTTTCATGTATTAAATCTCACATAAAAAAAGTCTATTAAGTTCTTTTAAACTGATTTTTTCTCAGACTTTTAAAGCTGTTGAACTCTCACATTTGAGCCTTAAGTCACTGAGAGTCTGACGTAACCATCCAAAACACAGGTTCACTAAGGTCACTGCTTATTGTGGTAAACACTTGGGTTGTTTCGATCTGAAGTCTAAATGAGTATTGCAATAAGATTGCCTCAATATGAGAGACTATCATGAGGCAAAAGATCTGTTTATGACAAATACAACGATTTCTTGCTGTTAGGAGTCACGAAAACATGTAGGCAAACAGCAAAAGAAACAAAGAAGGTAAGCCGAACCTGAAATTCCTTGAATAGTTGAGGAGGTAAAGGTTACCCCAAAACAACAGGTATTTGGGGAGAAATATATACTTCAGTTTATTCTGTATATACAAAATTAAAGACTGTAAACAAACCCTAAGGCCAACCTTCCAAAGCAACTTGAACAATTTTTGCTTTGGCAGACTGTTTTTTATTAAAACTTGATAAACAGCCTTTCTCTCTGACAGAGACTAAAACCTGACATGAGTTGTGTCTATTCATTTAAGCACACCAGGAAAGCCTGAAATATTCATGAAAGTCTATATTTGAAGCCTCAATGATCAAAGAAGAAGGGTGACAAAAGCAGAGATGTGAAGCTTAATTTTGTGATTATTCAGCTTATGAAGTGCTGTAACACACTCAGATCATAGTTTTTTTTTTCTTAACCAACAGTATAATAACTGCATATTACTCTTTTACAGTCTGTTTGTGCTGCATCAGCAATGTGTATAATTCAATACAAACACGAGCAGCACACAATCTAATCTGTGGCATTTTAATAACTTGTTGTCATCTTGTTTTTAGAAACACATTTTTTCAGACCTTGTAAAACTCTGCAGTCTTTAATATTAGTTTTTTACTATAGAAGCTTTTAAAGTGCCCATTTGAAGGATGAGTGCTACCTTTACCATGAGAAATGTTGCCACTTCATACCACTAGCACAGAAAGACACAATCTTTCTTTCTTTGTCATCAATGTCCTCACAATAGTCACTCAACAGTAAAAAACATAACCAATGCCTCAGAACTTTGGATTCATTTGAATTGGAAGAAGTATGTAAAATCTTGTTGGATTACAATGTACATTTAAAAGGAAAAAGACTAATCTAACTAGAGGATACAAGTGTATTTCAAATTAAATGTATCTTTATTGGGATTTTTTAAGGTAATTGGTAAACTGTTTACTCTTAATACGTTATTGTTGCAATATTGAGAACTAATCTGAAAGCTTCAAGGCCTTGTGAAAGTTTAGTTTAAATAGGAATCAGTAGCAAAAGAAAAAAATAAATTCTTAAAGAATGACAACAGGTTAGTAAAATGCTGCAGACTGGAATGCTTTCTTAGACTTTTGAATGATCCACATTTTTTGACACAGCATAAAGAGACTGTAAAAGAGCAATATACAGTGTTGGTACTGTTCAGTGGGAAAATTCAACTGTGCATCAGTTATAATCTGAGTGTGTTACAGCACTTCATAAACTGAATAATCACAAAATTAAACTTCACATCTCTGCTTTTGTCACTCTTCTCCTTTGATCATTCAGGGTTCAAATATGGGCTTTCATGAATATTTCAAGCTTTCCCAGTAGGGTTGAAGTAATTGATGGAACTCATGTCAGATTTCTGTCACTGTCAGAGACTAAGGCAGTTTATCTAATTAAAAGAAAATCTGTCTCCGACAACATAAATGTTGAAGTTGCTTTGAAGGTTGACTTCAGAAGTTTTCTTATACAGTCGTTACTGAATAAAGTGCAAATACATAATTTTCCTCCTGACATCTAATTTTTCCACAAATACCTGTTTTCTAGGTAACCTTAACTATTGAATGAAACTACTCCCAGATTCAGGGGAACGTTTTTTATTCTTTTGCCAAATGTTTTCATCGTTCAGACAATGACTCCTAAACAGAGGTGCCAAAAATATTTGTACTTAGTCTTACATATTAATTTTATTGAAGTATAGGACAAAAAAAGGCTTGAGATCCTAAGTTGAAACTTAAGTGTTTACCACAATGAGCAATGACCTCAGCAAAACTGCATGTTGAAGGATTTTCTTAGACTCCCACCAACATAAAGAACAAGTGGGAGAGTTCAGAAGCTTTGGAAGTTTGGGACTCATTACTTCGAGAAAGTTGTTGCCATTTATCCAACTATGTATTATTATCTTATTACTATTATTAAACAGAGATCTCAACACTAAGGTCTGATCACACCTCTATTTTAGGATCTCTTCTGCAATATGGTTCAGTTCAAAGTTTATTTCTTGGTCTCATTATTTTAGCCTCACAACGCAGAAACAGAGGAGGAATTTCCAGAAATGACAAACCAATATTCAAATTAGTGCTGTCAATCATTTAAATAAACAATCAGATTAATCCCACTTTCGGATTGTGATTTATCACAATTATTGCATCTTTGACTGGATAAATTTTATAAGACAATATGCGTCTTTTGAACAAAAATCAGCCAGATGGAACATTCTTCCTTAGTTTTTAGTGTCTTTAATTTTTTTTTTTAATAAATAAAGTGTTAACTATGATATCCCAGAAGTGTAATTTGTGTGCACAAAGAACAACACAACAGTAAAATAATCAGAACTTTTTATGACTGCAGTATTACTCCAAGAAAACAAAGATGCTGACATAAATCCAGAAGAAACAAACATTTATTAAAGAATTAAATAAAGTATGGTTAAATATGTTTATTAGATCATTTTTTTGAAGATAAATAAATAAATAACAAGACTAAAGTACTAAGATTAGTACTATTTCTTTTGTAAGTGACCATGGTATAAGTGGGACAATGCCCATCAAAGTGTGCTTTATCAGAAAGTTTAGTTTAGTTTAGTTTAGTTTAGTTTAGTTTAGTTTAGTTTAGTTTAGTTTAGTTTAGTTTAGTTTAGTTTAGTTTAGTTTAGTAACTTATCAGGACAACGTACAAATGCATTGAGCTTAAAAAGCAAAGATTCTTGCACCAGATTGCAGCTTATTAGCTAATTTCCATTTGCAGTCCTTTACAAAACAATACATTATGAGTAAATATTGAAAAATATGTTACCAGTTTCAAAAGTGTTTTAAAAACAAATGCAATTTAAAACACATTATCAAGCATATTATTAAACAAATACAACATAAAATACAATGTAAAACATTAAAAAATTATTATAAAACAAATGCAATATAAAACACATTTACTAATTTATTAAAGTAAAGCGACAACACAAAAAAGAACATGTTTACATTTTAAAATAAGACAACTACACTTACTACTTCTCTGGTAACCATCAATATGTATATCAGTGTAACATCTGATGGCGAAATACCATCCAGCTAATGTGATCAAGACTGATGCTCAAGAATCCATTTTTTGGCAGCTTCTGAAAAAACTGCAGAAGTCTGCTATGTTTTTGAGATTTGTTGGAAGTCCATTCTATTCCTTGACAGCTCCGCCAGAAAAGGCTGACTTAGAGAAAGTAGATTTTCTTTTAGGGACACTGCAGTCACCTCTGGATCCAGACCTCAACATTTTGCCCCAGAGCTGAGAGCACGGCTGTAGCAAGTTCTTAAGAGGAGGTGCGACGGTGTCAGGCAAAATTTTATACACCAGGCGGATATCAGAGTAGCTGATCAAGTTGTCAAAACTTAGTATTATATGTTTTTCCAAAATAAAATAATGATTGTCACGCCTGGATTTCTTGTTGAGAATTTTTAGAGCCTGATTATGCAGAGACCCAAGAGGTTTTAGGATTGTTCTGGTAGCCTGAGACCATGATGTAATACAATATAAAAGATACAATATGAACACGGAATTGAATTACAACTTCAAAATCTCTAATGATAACGAGCCTCTGATATATCAAAAGTTGCAATGTTAAATTTCAGAACAATGACTTTGAAAAAAAACACCTCGCAAAGTTGAAGCCGTTTCTTTGTAAAGTATAATTATTTTGTCTTAGTAAATATTAAACCTTTTTTTTCATCAATTACTTGTGTTAAAGTTGACAGCTCTATTTAGAATACAATGTTTAGATCTTTAAAATTAGGGTTATCAAATAAGCAGACTCAAACCCAACTGTTGGACTTCCAGAATGAAATGCATTTAAAAACAAAAGTCACTTTACCTTGGCCAGTTTACCAAGTAACCACATATTTTATTTGGCTAATATAAAGTGGTTTCCACTTGGCAACAAAATTAATCAATGCTTGTAAAACCATATTTTACATATATTCTTATCTATCTATGACAGATGTATTTATTTATTTAAATTTTAATGAATTAGTAATTAAATTTAAAATGTTATTTGAATGACTTTGGAATTATACTAAACTATTGGCAGATTCAAGTGGAAATTATCTCAATACTTTAAAATTGGGAAAACGAGCCAATATTTATGATGTAAACTTAATAAAACAACAACAAACAAAACCAAGTTTACCTTGCAGTGAGGAGGCAACAATCTCCAACACAAACATGACATTTAATTGCGTAACACTGATTTAGATAAGGAGTGAAGCATAGGGGAAGGATAGAAAGAAGAACAAACCAGACATCACCGCATGACACGATGCTGAAGAATCACTCACCCTCATATTTGTACTGAAGGGCAGTTTTGTGGTTTGTTCGGATGAATAATCTCTCTCACGGCAGAAAACACGCAAACCCCAGGAAATCAAATGGAATCAAAGGAACTGCCTTTCTACAGTGAGGTGACAGTGGTAAGCACAGAGCCACCACTCTGCCTCGGAGCCACGTGTGGGAATGCACCATCTGCATGTAGTTTCCACACACAAAATGCTTTTTATACCGTGGTGAAATGCACAAAGTGGATGTAGTGCAGATTTTGAATGCTACAAATCCACACATACACAACAGGAACATTTTTAAGTGACTGCATTTATATAGAGTAGGTGCAGCACTTGCAGCAGGGGGCAGCTGTGCAGCTGACCACCTACAATAGGGTGTCCACAGTTAAGTGCTCCCCAACCCAGATCATCCATTATCAATGTTTTTAGCTATTAAAAATACACTTGTTAAAATATTTAATAAGCTGTTTAAAAATGTAATAAAAAAAAAATATGAGTCGAATCTTCTATTTATGATCTATTTTCCAAGGATACATTTTGACCTCCAAAACATAGCTTGGAAATATATCTGAAATGAACTGATTATCATGCGGATCACATTTTGAATTATAAGTTCCAAAGCTATCTATCCTGAAATAAAAACAAGTCTGACTATATTTAAAATGATCCCATTGCTAGAAAGTTAACTTTAGATTAAGCACAAAAGAACAACATCACAACACCTTTGTGTTGATATACAGCAGGTAAACATGAGCTCTACATCACTGAGGACAGGAGTGTCAGCAGGATTTGTGTCTAGCAGAGTTCCTGCTCGTCGCTGAATGCTACAATGACTCATGTGAGATAGTGTGAGACTGCAGGTCATCTCAGTTTACTCGGTTATCCATTTTGATTTCTTTATTCTGGGCTTTTTACCAAATATTTTTATTATAATTTAATTATATGAGAAGAAAAAAAATATTGCTGCACCAAGAAATAGAGCAAAAAGCGACTTCAGGGTCTTTGTGGATGTTATATTACAGCTAGACCGAATGTCAAATGTCTGGCAGTGTTGCTTACCTCAGTGATAACTTTGCATTATGCTTCAGTGACACAGTGCAGATAATAGCATCAGAAAAGTGTGAGTTTCTGCTTGAAGCCATTCACGTTGAAACACATTATGTACTGAGTTCATAATTATTATAATCTGAAATTAGGTTGGGTTAAAGTTTAGTCACGTTTTGTCATATATGTAAATAGTTGGGTGCTGGTTTTAAGCAGCAAAAACTTTTAGCTGAGTGGCTTGCAAAGTGCAGCAGTTTAGCTCGTTTATAATAATTTAACTGCATCATCAATACTTGGAACGTCGGGCGCCCTCCTGGCCAAGGTTATTTTCATTGGATGGTTAAATCAACAAGATCTGCAGATCAATCGATGGAATTGAAATGCACAAGCATCTTTTATGGCGATGCCCCAAAAAACTAAGTAAATCCCTCAATCAAGCACTGAATTGGCTTACCCTTTAAGCCAGTCAAACTTAATACACAAGTAAATAGTTTTTTTTTTTTATTATTTCATGGCAGATTCTTTTCTGTATTCAACATGCCCACATTAGGATGACATGCTGGTAAATGCTTTAGAGGCACCGGCATTAGGGATTAGGCTGCTCATCTGTCACTCATTGCAGACACTTTAGCATTAAGCTCTATGAGTTTGCGTGGAACAAGAATGTGAGCGAGTTTGTTTGAAGTTTGACTGTAACGTGTGAGGTGAGTGTGTGCTGCATGGTGGAGGGCTCGACGCTGTCCCCGAGGCAGCTGTGTGAGCCGAGCCACAGCCACATGGGGCGTTCTGCAGAATTATTAGTGTCCTGAGAGGGTTGCACTTCTCACTGGGATCAAAGGGAAAGGATGCCACGGGTGGCTGGAGGGGAGAAAAAAAAAGTAGAACTTGTCTTTTATCTGTCAGTGAGGAAGATGTAAAACTGATATTGATTAACGTGGAGAGGGGAGCTAAGGTAGAGAAGGACCTCTTCTCGTTCTGTGAGCTTTTGTGTTTTTGCCTTTTTGGAAACAATGTGGGGGAGCTGCAGGAGGAAACAAAGCAATGCAGATAAAGCAAACATGTGCTTTTCCATCCAACCATCTATTTTTTAAACCACTTATCCAGAACAGCCTTGCAGGGTGGCTGGAGTATTTCCCAGCTTGCACTGGGCAAGAGATGTAAAATATTTTTGGACAGCTTGCCAGTTTTCCAACAGGAGGATTTTCTTTTGCGCTGAAAGTCAGTGCAGCAGATAACAGGCTTTGAGGATTCTTTGTAAATGTGTAATTGTGAGTTTTCTGACTAATGCTGTGTTTGCAGTTCAATTTCTGAATATAAGCTATTATTAGATGTAAAGCTTAAAATGCTTCTGTGCTATTGTCACTGTATAAATCCACTTGTGATCAAAAACACATGTTGACATTCGCTCTTAACATTTAGCTGCTTCCTGTTCACATATTCTGCCAGACAATTGTCCAAAGAAACCTCTGATTACAGACAGAGCAAATTTGGGCGTGTCTTCAACTTGAGTCTTTGAAACTTTTTCCTTGAAGTGCTCCAAGCTCCAAACATTCTTCACTGCACTGGATTGCATAAAATACATTAATTCTTTTTTTCTTTGGGTGTGGAGTCTTTGGAGGGAACCAGATTCTGCCTCAGTCTGTTCGTAGATTTAAAATTGGTTTCCATTTGATACACTGGCGACATGTGGAATGACAATGCTCCATTTTTTGTCCTGAGAGCCTTTCCATGTATTCACTCTCTAGAGAATGATCTAAAATTGTGATCTGTTCTAACTTTTTCGCTCATAATTTAGACACTAAATCCGGATTTGGAAGACTTTATTTAGGTCAATTCAAGCCAAGTAAGATTTCTAAAATCTAAGCGGTCGTGGTGCAGCGATAGGGACGTCAACCTTTGATCAGAAGATTGCAGGTTTGATTCCCACCTTGCCCGCCCATGTATCAAAGTGTCCTTGGGGAAGACACTTAAACCCACATTGCCTGGTGGTTACAGGTTGGAGCCAGTGTTCAGCAGCAGAGATGCCATCAGAGTGTGAATGTGTGTGTAAATGCAACCACAGAGAGTTTACATAACTTTAAAGTACGAGAGGAACCTCCACTGCACGTGATCACGTCCAACCACTGGGATCTGGGCTCTCCGGTGCTCCAAATCCGTTTTGTTGGGTTCAAATTTTCACTGAGCTGAGTGGTAGTATTTTTTGTGAAGTTAGGGCTATTGAACACCTAAATCAAAATAAATGGCCAGTTATCGCATGAACCGACGTATGTTTGGAATTTCAGGAGGTCGGCAGCCGGGCCTGCGGCTGCAACCAATCCCATAGCCAATGGGAGACATCTGCTGTGGCTAGACCACACCCACGTTGCACCTGAGCTGTAACGGTTGCAGTGGGAGGCTGGGGTTAGGGTTGTGAAGCGCTTTGGGCCTCAGAGGAAGTTAAAAAATTGCTATACAAATATTTACCATTAAAATATGTTGTCTTTCCTCTAAATCAGTGTTCCTCGTTCCAGGTCCTCGAGAGCCGCCATCCTGCCTGTTTTCCAGATCTCCAAGCCCTGCTACCTGCTGATTAGTTCAGTCAGATGCCTCCACACACTGATTGAATGAACACACCTGGTCCAGGTAATCAGCAGCAAGCAGTACATGGAGAGCTGGAAAACAGGAAGGATGGCGGCTCTCAAGGACCTGGAATGAGGAACACTGCTCTAAATTGATCAGTTTTGTCAATCAAGCCCTTTACAACTCCATTTAAGTCCAACAATGCTTTCCAGTAAAAAAGAAATAAAAGAAGAACAGCACCATTCAGGTTGAAAAATGGCAATACTAAAATGTGTTCAAGTACATTTCCTGTTTTTTTTTTTTGTATGTGTTTTTAAACAAATTTTTGCTGAGTGTTGTATTTAAATAAGCACTTTGCTAAACAAATAAATGAAGTTTACATTTAATTATTGAATTGCATTAAACACATAAATTGCCACAAAATAAAAATCATTGAAGGCCAATTTAAGAAAAATGGCTTACTTTCTTTTTTTTTTTTTTTACTTACTTCAAGAATTTGAGAAATTCCTGCCCACAGTCTTAGGTTTAGATTTAAACTGGTCAGGTCAAATATCCCTTGAAGTTCTGGAGGGAGATTATTCTCCATCTTGGGGCCACATAACAACACAAAACTATTGGCTTTATCCCACAGTTAAAAATACGTTTTCTTTTGCTTGTTCCTAAACCGATTAGAATTGTGAAATTTAGTGAGAAATTACCCAATTTTCACATGTTTATTAGGCTGAAATGACAGTCTGAGTATTTTGGCAGGAGAAGAGCAGATGGCCTGTTTTTGATCAAAAGCCAATGATAAAGGTCAATAATCTTAGGCCTTCCTTTTTGGTCTAACCATTTGTTTTTGATCATATATTTCTGACTGCAAAAAGCACCAAAGAGTCAAAACTCAGTGAGGAGAAAACTACAGAGGAAAATGGCAGAAAAGGGAAAAAAGTCTTATGAAGAAGATCTGATACAAAGTTGGTGTGGGTGGACTGCCAGGCCTGCGAGACAAATGTGACTCTCACACCCACTCTGGCTCGCAGGATTCCCTGTGGCACAAGCATCACGGCCAATACTGTGACAATCTCTGTCCAATCGCTGCCCTGTGGCCCTTAATTACTGCAGCGTAAACTTCAATAATAATTTAAGCATTTCAAAAGCTCACAAGGCAATCAAGGACATTAAAGCCCTTTGGTGTGAAGCGAGGATTTGGAGACGCAGCAAATGAATGATGCTTGACAGAAAGAGACCTTCTCCGAGTTGAGAACTAGCGCTCACTGAGATTGGGGCCACTGAAACCAACTTGAATTGTGAAAGAACAGGGACTGAATGTTAAATATGCATGTGCTTGACAGTCCTCAGTAATGAAATGTTGCTATACCTACATCAACCCATTTACTTTGTTTACTTTCTGATGCTGTTTGGTGGAACACGCTTTGATATTATTACAAATAGTGTTGTGGTTCAATATTTTCTCTCATTCTGGCAGAAAAGCATTTGTACTCATTGTTACGCCTCAGTGTGACGGGATTGATCTGCAGAACAGGTGTAAGTCTAATAACCTCAGGCTGCTGTACTGACACTTAATATCACACCTATTGGAATTGTGGTTGAATTTATTAAACTTACAATATATGCATAAAAATATTATTAATTTAAGGATTCTTTATTATTTATTTTTTTAATAAGTTTTTTTTTGCATTTTTTTTTCAAATGCAATAATAATAGGTTTTCAACACCATTCTTAAAAAAAGATTTGTTTCAAAGTAAAAAAAATTATTTAATCTAACTTGCATGGTAGTTTTTCAATGTCATTTATCATGCCTTACAGGCAAACTAGTGCAAAGTCTACTTAGCAGATTACTTGAATATTTTACATATTTGTTACGGACAACTTAAAAAAAAACGTAACATCTGATAATATGCATATAAGTATTTATTTAGGCTTTACTTGTAACTGGTTTTACAGTTAGTATTGCAGTGAAAACAATTATTTTTAATGATTTTTTTCTTTCACTTAAGAAATGGTTCATAAGCTTTTTTTTGTCTTGAGCTCACAGACATTTTTAAGCTATATTAGTGCAGTTAAATCATTTGTCTATGAGACACAGTGTTACCACACTAAAAGTCAAAGCCCGAGTAGACATTTCAGACTAAATCAACTCAATCAAGATTGCAGACCCTCCCCCAAACCGAAGAAATATTGTAGGGACTTTTGGTTTCATCATGAAATTGGGAAAAATAAATCTGTTTTTCCTTCATTTCAAGGATTAGATTCAGAGTAGGGCTCTTGTTTTCCTTTGATCTATTACTTTGTCTCTTGTTTTATGTCTGCCTGCCTGACAGAGTCTGTCACACACTTAAGCTCATCTCTATGTGCATGGAAAAACTGACTGTCGGAAAATGTAGCTTTCTGCGACGCTACGTGCTAATCTTCTTAACAAACTTTTTAATTGATGATTCTGAAGAGAAAACAAACTTTTGTTCTTTTATCCCAAGTCCAAAAGCAAGAAAATCTGATTCATGCCCAAAATTTGAATAATGCATCATGAAAATAGGTGACATAAGAGCAATAGTGACAGGCACTAACATTATACAATATCATTATACTCTCCCCATTTTTACTATATTTGGATCTTTTCACTGCAGATAAATTGTATAATAACGTTACATAGATACCATTTTCATGAACACATGTGAAAGGGCATTGTGGTGAAGGCAACATCTCACTCCCTGCTAATTTGTTGCACACAGGAACACACAATTTTAGATAAAATATTTTTACTAAATTTTGTACATTCATATGTTATGTTATAATGCATGTAATAGTGAATCATGTCTAAACTCTCTTAATTGCCTTTAAAAATAAATTGTCTAAAGTAAATCTCTCTTTTTTTTCTCTTACCAGATTAAAAATTTCAGATATATAAACAACAAGCCAAATTTAAACAATGTGCTTTTTCATAACATTTTATCACTAGTTTAGTTAGCCAAGGATGAAAAACAATTTTTTTAAAATTATAATGTTCAAAGATAACCAAACTAAATACAAAAAATATTTTTGATTGCTTTGACATAAAAGCCAACCAGTCTGGCGCAATTTCTGAAAATAAACACCTTTGAAAACTAATAACTGGTTGTGCATCAACATCCCCAATCTGCATTTTAAACTCATTGGGACATACTCAGACATTTTTTAAAATATTTATTTATTCAATGTTTCTATAATAAAAACAATATTTTTAGGCAGCATGTTGATTAGATTTAAAACTAGATTTTAACCGCACCAATTTATGTTGTTTTTCTACTAATCAAAATGAATTTGCCATTGGTCCAAGGATGCTTGAACTTAAGAGCTTAGTGTGGTGATTGGATGCAACTATTATTTTGTTTTTAACATCATTTTATTAAAGTTTGATTATGTAGGATCATTTCTATGACAATTTAGAAATATTTTCCATGGTCAAGAGCAGTTAGTTTGTTCAATCCATTCAAATAGTTAAGATTAATCTATTAAAGTTTTCTTGTGAGTCCAAATGAGTTTGGATCAAATTAATACATATGTGTTGACGAAGTTACAAAAATTACAAAGCGAAGGAGCCTGCACAAGCTGACTGTTGGAGACTGTTCTTCTCTCACTTTTTAGTTTGAGATGTTTGGTGACTTCAGAACACAATTGGGAAGTTGGTTACTCAGGTGACTCCGCCTGAATCCTGGAAACTCCAGAGATGTAAACTAAACCAGGAGTTTGACAGCAAAGTGCTCCATCAAAAAGCAACTTTGAGATGACACAAATTGGCTTGCCACAGATTCACTAAAAAAAATCAAATCTGTTCTTGAGTCATTATGTAGCCAGCTAAGAGAAACATGACTGCTTTTTACATTTTTACACCTTTTGATACAACATTTCCAACAACTAATGTTGCTTTCACACTAAACACAAATTCGTTACTCGACGCCTGTCCAAAAATGTGTTTATACACTTGATGCCTGAGATGCGTGTGGGAGCAGCTTTTTGGCCTGATTTCTACATGGAGCTGTGTCTGTGCATGCACTATTTACAATGCAAGGGAGACATGGAGGATGTTTACAGAGATCAAGTTTATTTATTTTTAAAAGCTCTACAAAGGCATTGAGATCATTTAGAGGCTCTCCTTCAAGAAGCTTCACCCCTGCAGCAGGAGCTGGGTCTGAATGACGGCCGCTTTCTGTTTCTGCATTAGTCCAAGAGGGAAAAAAATAAGATTTGTGTAGTGTTGTCTTAATAAAAAATGAGAAAAAATATCATACATTTCAGGAGGAGGATGATTAGATCAAATTTTCTATGTTGGATTTGGACTCCACCTGTTGATTGAATCACTGACCATGTCACATGCCCAAAGCTGAGGTCCTGATTGGTTGACATGAAGCGTCATCCTTGCTAATGTTCTGATTTTTAACTCTGGACGCGCCTAAACTACTCTGTGATGCTTAAAACCTTAAGAACCAATACTGATATCAGTGTAACAGAAAAATATCTGAAATGTTTTCAGTGGTCAACTTAGTTTCTTGTATTTTCCACATAACTTTATTTTTAATGAAAAACTGGTTTGGGTCTCCATGGGTTAAATTGTGCAGGACCTCAGATTGGGTCTGTACATTGACTCAAAATAGAAACTGGACATCCCTGATACATGAATCACATTTGAAGTAAATACAGCTTAACTCTATAGCACTATCGCTGCGTGGGTGATTTTCACCCGAGCAAAAATATTCACATGAATTTCAATATGTTGCATTTTTCTGAGAGTCATAGTACCTGGGTAAAGTCACACATGTCCCAGGAACTGGTGGACTAAAAATCAAGTCTCCGGGATAATTATTCTTTTTTGGGTTTTTTTTCTAATCAAATTTCTCATTTTTCAGACATTTTCAAGCCTGTTTTTAAGACCTTTCTATGTATTTATTTTCCTTTTTTTTTTAAATAAACCACAGTTAAAAATTAAAAAATAACTACTTTAATGTATCATATTTTGAAATATTTTTTGTGAGAAATGTTTTTTTTTGGGTATGTTATATCTGGTAAAATTTACCAAAAGTGATGGTGTAATTTTTTATAGTGACGGTATTCTAGGGTTAATAATGATGGGGTTAAGTGAATATTTAAAAATTTTGTGAAACGGAAAAATTCCCTAATCCAAAATTGCATTTAGAAGTCCAGATACAACACATTGTTCCTACAAGATAACTGATTTTACTTACTTCAGTACAGCAGTAGTGGCATTATTGTTTGAATCCCTGCAGAATATCCTCTGTCGTGTTTGTATTAACTTGCAAACCCTAATTGAATTCCATTCAGCAGTTACGTAAATATATGCAGCTCCATCATTAGCTCATCCCTGGTAATTAGACTATTGTTTATCTAAATGGAACACACCTGCTTTTCACTGCATATACATGGGACTTAAATGAAGACTTCCTCAAGATTCTAAGCATGTGGGGAGAATTAAGTCAGTATAGTATCTTCTTTTTCTCAGACCACACCCCCTCTCAGCAATTAACAGTTGCAAAAACCTATGGAACAACCTCGTCGAGGATTAATGAGGAAGTCACATTCAGCCTTTGGGGACATTATTACAGTCTCAGAATGCATGTCTTCATTCCTAGATACTTACTTTCTTTCATGTACTGAGAACTGCATTAGCTGGCCAAGAAGCCATCAAATGTGAAATATTATAAACATATAGGCGTTTGTTAAAACCGCCAGCCAAACCTGAGATACTCGCAGTTCACAGTTAATAACATGCACCCACTGGCACAACACATGATGCTTGTTTAGTTACGCAGGCAGTAATCCATGTATTTCTTCTAGAGATGCAAGAAAGAGTTTTTCTTTTTACTGATGAGATTTCCCAGAGGAGAAAAACTTGCACTCTAGATATTGGAATTGATTTGCTCCTCTGCAGCAATCCAGATATTTACCTTCTAGCTAATTGCAAAAGGCAAGACGCATTCAGTGCAGAAAGTAAGGGGACTTGCAGAGGAGCCATGCATTTTCTTCTATGCCTTTTGGACTGGCGCCACATCCTTCATTTCAAAGGTTCAGCCCAGTGCAAGCAATGAACAGTACTTTACAACCGCTTTGCAGTGTTCAGGGAAGAGTAGCAGAACTCTGGGACACACAATCTTAAGAAGATGTGCACTCTGTATTTTTCAGATTTTATTTGGATAAATGCTAGAAGTGAAAGTTTTTAATTACGTTTTTTGCCGTAATAAATTAAAAATGCTTTTTTTAATCACAGGAGACATGTTCCTCCAGTTTAATTTACTGTACTTGTGCATCTAAATGTATCCTTTTTTTCATTGAAAGCATTGTTGATCTCTAGTCAGATTGTTATTATTATTTTTTTTTTGCTTTTAAACCTTTTTTTCTATCACATTATTTTTTTTTTATTATTAATTTGATTATTTATAAAGTAAAGTAAAATATTTCATGCATGTGCTTGTCTGATTGTGTCTTGCAGATCAAGAGCGAATCGGGAAGGACTCGCATTATGAGCAGGAGGGAAAGGTGCAGTTTGTTGTCGATGCGGTCTATGCAATGGCTCATGCACTCCACAACATGCACCAGGAGCTCTGCCCAGGGAAGGTGGGCCTCTGCGCGAGGATGGATCCAATCAACGGCACCCATCTGCTCAAAAATATTCGTCAGCTAAACTTTGCAGGTCAGTTGTGGTTTATTTTGTTTACTTTCCAACTGCAGCTTGTTTGTTCTTGATGGTTTTATAAAATGAACTTTTCAGAAAGATCTGGACTTTCTAAACAAACAGTTGAACAAAGATGTACAAATGTTTGGTACAAATTATGAACATTTGGATTGCAGAATTATCCCTTTGACAAAATAGCTTTAATGTTATTTTCAAACATTGGACCGATTACACATTGTCTTGTCCCACAGTTCACAAAAGACAAATTGAACAGTCATATTTAAGCTGCTAACCATTTTTTAAAGTTAATATGTTTGCTCTGCCAAATGCATGACTGTAACTTGAGCTTTTGAGAAAATCTTTTGTAGCACCAATGTATAAATTTGCAGCTCCTTTGAGCACCTCTTGGTTCCACACCCAGCTCTTCAATAACTCTTTTCCTTTTATTTGTGACCTATTTTCTTTTCTTTTATGCCGCACATTGTAATAACCACTTATCAGCCAAGTTCACTTTCATGACTGGCATATTAATGTTTGACTGCTTTCACAAAAAAGCCGTGACCCAGAGTTCCATTAAACAGACACTGCTTTTTGAAAAAAAAGAAATGATACTCAACACAATTAAAATCCATTCATAGAGTTTTGCGTATGCAGTGTTTGTGCAGATAAATTATTCATTTGAACTCTTGCTCTTCAAGCTAATTTGTCATTCTAATCTACTTATTAAAGGATGTCAATTCAACATTTAATTCACATCTGTGGGGCAAAGGGAGATGTTTTACTTAAAAAAAAGAAGGAATGATGTTGCAGTATTTTAATTTACTATGGTTCATAGTATATTACTATACTGGTGTTTTTGTTGAAAGTGGTAATTTTTTGGAGTAAAAACAAAAGCATATTGTTCATTAGATTAATTGATCATCTCACTGATCAGCAAGGTAACTAGGGAGTTTATTGTGTTCATGACATTAGTTTTGTAAGGCTAAATATTTATTTTAACTTCTTTATGCTGTTTTTGTTTTTAGACTTTAAAAAAAAAAGTGTGTTAGATAGATACTTTATTACAGACTCAAGGTCCATTTGCCACAAAGACACAACAGATAAAAGGCTTAAAAAGATTAAAATAAATTTACATATGTATATATAATAAAAATGTAAAAAAAAAAAAAAAAACATAAAAACATAAAAAGAGACACTCATAACATGTGTTGTTTCATGCTCCACAATAGTACTATTGTTCTTTATGGTTTTCATTTAGACTCAAGGTTCATTTCTTAATTGTCAGAACATTTGGTAGAACAATACTAGAAGTGTGAATGTTAAACCAGGGTCCTCCTGAACCTATTATTTTACCAGCCCACAGGAAAATAGTAAATGTTCCAATTATTCAACATAAACTTTTACACCTTTAGAACCATGCCTCTTGGAAAATATACCATGTGAGTATTCTGTCCAGAAGCGCTGTGTGTAAATAGGGTATTAGTGATTTATGGTCCCATTAGACTGTGCTAAATATAACCTCTAAGATCTGGTGAGACAAAAAAAAAAAAAAAAAAAAAAAAAAAGAAACACACAAAGCTAACTACATAATGTGTAAGCTTTTCTTGATGTAAGACTTTAGATCATTTGATTTTTTTGCTCTGTTTAAGGTTTTTTTTTTTTTTTCTTTTTACTGGGAATATTGTACTAAAATGATATGCAGCAGATAAGCTAAAATGAAACAAACCTGAGTTGAGGACATTTTTTTTAGCTTCCGATTCATTCATTCATCTTCTTGGCTGCTTTGTCCCTTTCGAGGTTGTGGGGGTGCTGGAGCCTAACCTGGCTACTGATGGGAAAAGGCGGGTTGGTCCTGGACAGGTCGCCAGTCTGTTGCAGGGCCTCAATCACACCTAGGGGCAATTTAGACTAACTAATTAACCTATGAAGGGTGTTTTTGGACAGTGGGAGGAGTCCCCAGTGAAAACTCACGTATGCACAGGGAGAACATAAAAACTCCACACAGAAAGGTCCCAGTTGGTGGTTCTGTTTCAGATCCCCCAGCAGGGATTTGAATCAGTGCCTTCTTGCTGTGAGGGAAAAGCGCTAACCACTGCACCACCGTGCAGCCCGCTTCCAATATGAAAGAAAAAAATAAAATAATAATTTTTGAGAACATACCAATATTAAATTATTGTTTGACAATAAGAAATAAAGACATTTTATTAAATTAGGAAATATCATTCAAAAATATTTTTTCTACCTCAAACCAAATAAATATTTCTCAGTTTGAATTAACTTTTCCTTTTTTGAAAACATGTATCCTTTTTTTATAGTAGGATTGGAAGTGTTCATCTTTATTTTAAAAATACAATTTTTATTTATTTGTATTTTCACCAAATACTAATGTACAAACTAACAGACCATTTGTCCATCTCAGGAGGGTATATAGTCTATATTATATTATAAAATTTAATTTAAAAACCCCTCAATTGTAAACAAATAATCTGGAAAAAGAGACAATGTTGAATAATTTAAGAATAAGTGAAAAATAAATCCCCCTTGTTAAAGAGAAATGAGAAACAGGGTATTCGATTTTCCTATTCTGAGTAACCATAATCACTTCTCAAAGGATATCTATCAGTCATCTCTGACCCTTCATATAGTGTTGGTTGCATTGATTAAATAAACACTGCTATAAAATTTGACTTTAATTCAACTATTTCTGCAAGGGGCTGGTTTATTGTGTTCTTCCTCCAAACTCTAGTCATTAAATAAAGCATTAGTTTCAACTGCCTTCATGGGTAGATACGGGTTGTCTGTGAGGAGCAAGGAGCATGCCCTTATCACGTGAAAAGCACTTTACAGGTCCCTTACTCAGTCTGCAGGATGGAGAGGAGGGGGTTCAAAAAAATTGAGAAATCCATACGACATGCCTGTGTCTCACCTAACCTTGCGTGTTGTATAAGGGTTCACTATAATCTGTTGCTTGCAGCATTCCCGTAGAAAAATAAGTGTACGAACATTTTTGCCCTATATGGGCTCACGGAGTAGCTACGATTTTGATATTTTGAGTGGGCCACCTGCGAACCTCGCAAAGGTTTGCCCATTTTACCTCCGACAGACAGCCCGTTTTCAGCCATAAGGACAGTCGTTACTTAGCCATTACCAATGAGTGTCTACTGTTAAGACGTTTGAGACTTTAACAAAAATCAGGGAGAAAGAATAAACCGCATCTTTCAATAACAGCTGCTGAGGCAGTCAGCTCCCTACTGCTACAGCAGCTGAACTGCTTAAATTGAACTGTGGAAATGCTTGGATTGAAAAAAAAAAACTGATGGACTGCTGTTCATGACATGTTAGATTTTAACCTCTGTGGTTTGCAGCTTGCATGGTCTGCTGTCAAACAGAACTGGTGTTATTTTTCATCTCCACAACCATGCCTCAGTTTTATCATTTTTATGTTGTAAACCTGTAATATCACTGGTAGACCTTTTAGTTTGCATTGGTGCTGCTATATCTAACATCTGTTGTCTTTGCAATTTGTTTTGTTTAAAAATGGCATATACTTATTTTAATATTTGGGTCAAACGTGACCAGGGGTGAAAGTAAGACAGAACGGAGCGGCATTATGGTAAAAAAATTGGAATTAGGCGGAATGCTGCTCCGGCTGGGCCTCCGGGCCCAGTTTGCTTCTGGTACCACGTCTGGTACCAGTTCTGGCCTGGCACGGGATCGCGTTTGTGTCTGGTACTACGTCTAGAACCGCGTCTGGTGCTGCATCCGGTACTGCGTCTCAAGAGTTGCAGCCCCCTTGATTTTATAAACAGCCAGCACGTCAAAAACTGATGAGCGAAGACACTCAAAACGTCAGAAAGAGATGCAGGGGTCCTTAACCAAACTAAATGTGCCGATATACCAAAAATTCTACTTTCACCCCTGAATGTGACCCATTGAAAAAAAATCTGGACGATATTTAGCTAACAGAAATAATCGTATAAGAAAATGCTAAAAAGTAAATAAAGTCCCCAAATAGTTTTTAATAAAGTCTGAATGATTCTGCTTATTAACTTTATTTTACTCTTTTTTTTTTTTTTTCCATAAGTTAAGACATGAAGCAGCTGTACTGGAGGCACTTCTGGGCCAACTGAACTCAAACACTCTGACCAGAAGGGTTGCTTTGAGGGTAACATTACACTTGTAATTGCATCAGCCCACAGCTGTATATCGAGGCTCTCCAAACACACAGAAACAGGCAATTTGCTGAGAAAGTGTGTTCAACCTGTAAGATTTTTGGAAGTGATCTTTATCTTTTAGTTGTCAGAACGCTATGTTACATATCAAGAAGGGTGCAGTCCTGGATTACAAAAAAAAGAAAATAAAAACTACTCAAGTGTTGATGTTTATTATCAAATCATGTCTAAGACATAGGTATATTTATGTTAGAAATACATAACACACATTTTTGATGACTTTTAGCAATATTTGAGGAATTGTGGATCAATATTCACAGTTTTACAGGCACATGTGAATTCATTAGCAGCAAGTTGAGTTTAAGCAACACACTTTTTTTTCATCTATTATTTTTCAATTCAATTCAATTTTATTTATATGGTCCAAAATCACAAAGAATTTTGCCTCATTGGGCTTCAATTTTTTTCTTTTTAATTGATTGATTTAATTGTTTAGTTAAAAAACAAGGAACTACAACTCTGTCAATGGGCCTGTTAAGGGGTAACCAAAATGCTCATTGTTGTCATGTTTGTTTAAATTAACAAACACCTGTTTGAGCTGGAATTTACTGAAGACAGGACACAACTGGAAGGCATAAGGTATTCTGCATTTAAAATGAAAGTTTTTTGCTGATCATCACTTGACAAGGGGGATAAATTGAGGGTCATGTTAGTCTGGTGGCAGAGCTGTCAGAGTAGACTCTTCCTGGAAGGAGCTGTTGACATCAATCTTATGTCAGCACGTTTCCAACCGCTCGTTGTGTTGACCTTGTAACTAAAAGTTTCGTTTTTGTTAAGTTTCACTTTCATCAGACGTAGCGTTTCAGTTGAACACATGACGGTCTAACATGCGCATGGAAATAGTTTTTCCCCTCACGTGTAAGCCTGGAAGTAGATTGGTCTGTAAGTACAAATGTGCTCTTTTGGTTCAAATTGATGTTTTTGGTGATCAATAGTTTGGGAGAAGACAAATATTGTTAAATCGTTTGGATGAAAATGCTGGCTGAGTTCTTTGTTGCTGTGCTGTGTACAAAACAAGTGAAGAGAAGTTTGAGCTAATTTTAGAGCTAAATTACTATTTATTTTGTATGAAAGCTGCAAATCTTTATTTTGTCATTGTAATTTAAGTTATTGATTGTATAGGAAACTCATATATTGTTTGTATTGTATTTTTTAAGTTTTACATAAAAAAACGCAAAATGGAAAAAGAACGGAAAAATGGAAATTACCAGTAAAAGTACATCTTTTCAAATCTACTTTTTTCTTGGACTTCTTTTTTGTTCGTTATCTGTCTAGCCTTGTTCAGAAACGCAATCGTGAGGACAGAATACTTGTTTTTGTGGGTATGGGAGGGGCTGCTGCAGACAGTGCAGGTTTTTAGAAGATTACTATTAAATGTATGAACGGATCAAAATACCACTTAGGGGTTCTTTATAGTGAGGAATGAACAGTAAAAGGCATTTAAAACCTCAAAAAGAAGAATTTTCATGGTAGGGCCCTTTTAATTTTACTAAACTACACATTTAAAAACAGCATGGAAAGAGGATGAATGCTATGTTAACAGCGTTGAGTGACGGTGGGGAATTACTGGGAGAGTGACCAACCTGCAGATACTGCGGTAAACTAATTAAACTTTAAAAGTATGCTTCAAGAGTTGGTGGTTAGAGTTAACCATGATTAAAAGAATGTCAGAGTCTCTCAGTGTTGAAGAGATGGAGAGTCTGGCAACTGCAACAACCACTGTTAACGTCCTTTGAGACATGATGGAACTCATTGTTGCTTAGATTTTTAATTAAGAAAATAAATTAAATTAATAAATTGGATTCAGCTTTAGAAAAACTCTACTTTCTAAGCATTGTTTGAAACTATATCAGATAATGTATGATTGTTATTACCTTTTTTAATATAGGATGCTATAAATGTTATGCACTAAGTAGTGAATTTTTTACATGAAAAATATTATTGTATCCATACTTTATGTGTGCATAATGATTACCAACACGTTTTTTGCAGCTTGTGTTAACATTAAAATCCCTTTCCTAATCACCTAGTGTGAGATATCCAACATTCTTGATTACTAAAATAGTAAACACATATGACTATGTTTTCTTTTTTTAAGCTTTAAACTCAAGAAAATAATTTTCTCTTTCACTGGGCTCTTTCACAATTTTTAGATATTTTAGATAGATATTACATAGATATTAGATATTTCATCATATATTAAATATTTGCAGATTGTTAGGACACACCCACTAAAAAAGATACTTAAATGTCAAGTTCTTCATTTATTCTTATAGCAAAAAAAGAGAGAAAAAAATATAAGGAAATTAAAAAAAAAAGAAAAAGAATCATCAAGTAGTTTATTTTTCTTTTTTTTCCAGCACTTTCAAATACAGGAATTAAAACAATAAAATAAAAGCTGTGCCGCAGCAGACTGTAGTGTCCTGTGTTTTGTTCACTATATTGAAGTGCTTACTTGAATAACCAGAATTGGAACAAAAGCAGGGAGTTATAGTATCATTACTGCTTAATTGCCCAGTCGTGTTGGAGCTTTTTTCACATTGCTTTGAGAAATGGAGCTGGCAAAAGTAATGTGTTTACTCTGAATACAGGCACATTATCAGAAGGGATGTACACACTTGTATTTCCAGATGTTTGTAATTGTTCCATTTTGTCTGCTTAATAGTTTTTCTAGCCTCACATTCATCGAAACTACATTTGTAAAAAGATTGTGGAACAAATTCATGGAAAACTGCAACCTTTATGGAAAGAGTGTAAAAGTTCTCCTGTGAAACTTTGATTATTTTAATCTTCTCAACTACAGATTTCCTGTGTTTTGTGTGCTGATTATGGTAGTTCTGTTTTTTTTTTTTGTATGTCTAGAAGTTATTGTTGGAAGTAGAGACAATGCTGTAAGGAACCTTAAATGGTAATACAGATGCTTCCATATTTGTGTTTATAAAATGAACATGTTTTTTATTTTTTTTTCAATTGATTAATTTTAAATTAATTGAATGCATCCAAAGAAAGGACTGAAGTTCCCAAAACTAAAAATCTGCACAAAGTCGCTGACTTTCTTGTTGATACTGATTATCAAGGTGTTCTGGTTGTGCATCGATGTAGAACAATTAGAGGTTGGATAAATAATTATAGTCCAGTAATTATTAACCAATATTCGGTAACACTTTATAATAAGATTCCTTAACAAGCTTTATTAACACATTAAAAAACATTATTAATGTGTTTATAGGATGTTTATAAGACATTTGTTAGCATAATAAGACAAATAAGGTTTATTAACATACTTATTAAAATTTATTGACATCTAAAGTGAGACCATTGTTTACAAAAGCTAAATTAATAAACTGCTTACAAGCTTAACAAATGCATTAACAATCTTTGTCAACATTATACTGAGTGTTTTGCAGCACCTAATCTAAAGTGTTACCCAATATTCATAGAGGGTCACATTCATTAAATTGCATTTAGAATAACATGCACTCCATTAACCCCAGTCGCACTTTGAGAACAGACAATGAAAAGAACAAAAGTGTAGACTCCAACGTTTACGTAGGTGACCAGCACCCTTGTTGACATCGTAGTCTCACAGTGGAATTCATCGTACATCGTATGCGTCAGTGGATCATTTACAAAAAAAAGACTATATTTAAACAGTATTGATACTGCGTCAAACTGCAGCTTCATATAGTCTTACTTAATTTGCCAGAGTTACAAATACTTTGATTAATACTATTATTTAAACCCAAAATGCACAATATCAAAGTATTTGTGCTTGTATGCAAAGAAGTCTGTTTCTGTGGTTCTACATCCTTTTAAAATATATATATAAATAAACTGAATGGCTTCGATTATAGGATAGGCATATACTTTTTTAATTTAAAAACTGTATTATTTAATGCAAACCAAATACAAAGGGCTTTTGAAAATGTTTTGTTAATAAAGATTTAAGCGAAACATGTTTTTTGTTAAAACAATTCATACAAATGTTTCAAATACTTGATGACAGTACTATAAAAAAATGTAACCTGAAGCTGACAGCTTAACCTTATAAACAACATGGCCTTCCTTCACTTCTGAACTTGAACAGACAGAAAATACAAGTAAGCCTTGAGCCTGAAAGGAAAAAGTTTTTGTCAGTTTGCATCAAACAACACAATCTTTCATGTGTTAAGCAGCTAACATATTAAGAGCTGAAAAGGAAGAAAAGGTGACTTTTGTAAGTTGACTTTTATTTTGTATCTTGAGTCACTGCAGCAACATTTGGGGTCATCTGTAAATAAGTGCCGAAACTACCTCCTGTTCTTTGTCAAAGCTTTAAAAAATTACTGCATAAAACTGTTTTATAAAGCCTATTTAGAATAAGAGGTAAACTTGTAAAAATGAAACAATCATAGCTTCAGATCCTACAATTTAGTAGATTATATTTTAAAGGGGCCTTACCATGTTTTTCTTTAGTCTTACACTATATCCATATATGTGATCATATATTACTTTGGAACACTAAAAAACAATTATTTATGTAATGTGAATTAGTAAAATGACTTTATCTGTGAGGCACCACCTTTCGCTCCTTGAGGTTGCTGTCCATTTCATGACGTCAACCTAATCCTCGTCAGCGAGTCACCCATGAAAAAAAGCAAAACAAAAAACATTCATTTTTTTATTGATGTACATACAGGGCAGCTTAGGAATTTATTCCCAAAATTTGTCAGGGACAGAATGTTTATGGCTAATGGATTTATTTTGCTGTGAAATTTCGTCAAAATATCTGAAGAGCACCAGATGAACATTTAAGGAATTATTGAAATTATGAGAACATCGTTCTGATTAGCACTGGCTGTGAACACTTCTTTTCTCTTTGAAGCATCATTTATCTTGGTGTCAAAAATCCTCTTCATGCGTACCTTTCTGCCTTTGCTTAATAATCCACGTTTAAATCAGTTTTCCCAATTCCTCGCTCGCCTTTTCCACCTGGACATAGTCTTCTCCCTGTCTGCAGCTGTCTTCCTAATTTTTCCCTTCTGCTTGCACCGTTCTCAGATACTTTTAGGATCCATTCCAACATATCATGCAAATTCCTCACCAGAAGTTTTTTCACAAAGTTTAAACACTAAACCAAATGAGTGTTTCTTTGCCATGGCTAAACTGGCTCACAACACAGACCCCCTTCATCTGCGTGACTGTCCACGAGCCAGAGGTGGGGGGCTCGCAGAGCTATGTGATGTAAGCATGTGAGGACGCACTCGTTGTCTTGGGTATGGGAGGGGCCGTTGAGAGCGCAGGTTTTCAGAGGATTATTCAGAAAATTAGTGAAGGGATCAAAATACTGTCCAACAATGTTATTGGGATTTTTTTATTAAATAAGCACACTGGTAAACTAGATAAAGTCCTTATAATCCTCTCATGATCATTTTTTCCTTTTTGGTGTGGGTGTTGTTGTCACAAACCAGGATAAGTAAAACAGTAATGCTGTAATCCAACAGGGCTGACTCATGGAGATGTGGATTAGGCAGCAGCATCCTCCAGAGCCAAAACAAAGGGCAAGAAAACAATACTGATCAGCAGAAACACGTCTGCCGCAACTGAGCATGTTCATGTTTATGTTCCTAACTTTCACATTATGGTGCCCGAACAAAACAACGGTGAAATTACATCATGTTGAGGTCTGAAATAGAAAACTCCACTTTGTTCCTCATCAACCGTATTAGTGGAGGGATTGTTCTCTGAATTTATCCTTAAGAACACTTTTTAGGTTCACACAAGTCTAATGTTTTCCTATAATGGACTGACTGCTGTTACAATGAAAGCACATTGCTTTGATATTGCAGTTCACTGCTCACCACAGAGAAACTAATTCTGTAATGTGCCGTAAAACGGTGATGATGATGATTGTTCTCTCATTTAGGGATTGCTGGAAACCCGGTGCTGTTCAATGAAAATGGAGATGCCCCAGGACGCTACGAAATCTACCAATATCAGATCAGAAACAAAACGGCCGAATATAAGATCATCGGCCACTGGACGGATCAACTCCACCTTAATGTGAGCGCAGTCACCGTTTAAGTGCTTTGCAGCGGTTGTGTTACCTTGTGTGATGTGGAAGCACATTTCTCTCCTGCTTCACAACAGTTGGCTAAAATACCCTTAAATTGTCTGATAGTACTTAGTTTCATGTTCAAGGTGTAAATATCCAGAGGGCTCTTTAGATGACTAACAGATCAGCCGGAGATTCAAAGAAAACCACGAGAGCTTCAGGACAGACATACTCAGTATACATATTTAATCTCTCCAGATGGCATTGCTGAGTTCCAAATGTGATTCTGTAGGATAGATACTATGATGCAATTGCAATACGAAGAACTGGAATAAATTACATTTTCCACTAAATAAAGGGAAGGTTTTATGAGGGGAAGGGAGAACAAGTTTCAGTCATTAAAAGGTCGTTTTTGTTTGTGCCTTTTCAAAAGAGAAGAAAAAAAGAGTCTGTGGTCACTTACCTGTGACTTTTATCAGTACTGATTATAAAATAAAAAGTATTCAAATCTTTTAATTTTTTAAATAAAGGTGCACTTGAAGACAAACTTGCTGTCACAGCCACAATTTAATTATAAAATGTTGGCATAAAAGAGGAAAGCAGGCATTTGAAACTATAAAATGTCTTTTCTCCTTGGAAGTTTTTATGAAAGAGCTATATTTGACATTAAGACATTCATTTTATTCCTGATTATTTTCATATTTCAATAAAATAACTGCAGACAGAACAATGTAATCAGTTTCCTGCACAAAATGCCTGTTTTTTTTCTATTCTCACATATCTTCCTTTAAAAAAACTTTAATTTTTTACAGAAAACTTCTTCTGAGTCTAAGAATAATGTATCTCTGCCAGTTCATGTTTTTTTTTTTTTTTTTTTTTTTTTTTTTTTTTTACCAAAACATATGAATATATAAGTATACTTATATAAATATCCAAACACTGCTACATCTTTGTGCTGGAAAGGCCCTGATTATCGTTTTGAATCAATTGTTACCCATTCACTGCATGCAGTGGATCATTTTACCATTGAGTTGGTGTTTTTGAATGTCAGAGTTTCAACAGCTTCCGTTAATCTGTCTGCTTCCCAGTTGCGTTCGATGCAGTGGCCAGGTGGCGTCCGTCAGATCCCTGCCTCAACCTGCAGTCCGCCCTGCAAGCCAGGAGAGCGCAAGAAGACAGTGAAAGGCATCCCTTGCTGCTGGCATTGTGACCGCTGCAATGGGTATCAATATCTGGCGGACACCTACACATGTAAGATGTGTCGGTTTGATTTGCGGCCCAATGTGAATCACACAGGCTGCGTTCCAATCCCTATTGTCAAGCTGGAGTGGAGCTCCCCGTGGGCAGTCATCCCTGTGTTGATAGCGGTCGTTGGCATCATGGCGACTCTGTTTGTGGTTGTCACGTTCATACGCTACAACGACACCCCGATTGTGAAGGCATCAGGTCGAGAGCTGAGTTATGTGCTGCTAACTGGCATCTTTCTCTGCTACGCCACAACGTTCCTGATGATTTCGACCCCCGATGTCGGAATCTGCTCCTTCCGCCGGATCTTCCTGGGACTCGGAATGAGCATTAGCTATGCTGCTTTACTCACCAAAACCAACCGCATTTACCGCATCTTCGAGCAAGGCAGTATGTCTGTGAGTGCACCTCGGTTTATTTCCCCAGCCTCCCAGCTTGTCATTACATTCACCCTGGCATCGGTGCAGCTACTGGGGGTGTGCGTCTGGTTCATTATGGATCCTTCCAAGGCTCTTATTGACTATGAGGACCAGAAAACAACGAATCCACTGCTGGCTCGTGGTGTGCTCAAATGTGACATTTCTGACCTGTCTCTAATCTGCCTTCTGGGCTACAGCATGCTGCTCATGGTCACCTGCACAATCTATGCCATCAAAACCAGAGGGGTACCTGAAACTTTCAATGAGGCCAAACCTATTGGCTTTACCATGTACACCACCTGCATTATCTGGCTAGCATTCATCCCAATCTTCTTTGGAACGTCACAATCAACAGAAAAGGTAAGCTCACAATAAAACTCTGTTCAATTTCTGATCGAGTGATTGCATGCTCGCACTTTCAGCAATGCAAGGAATGTGTTTAGCCATAACATGTAATAATATCAGCAGTCAGTGCTGCCATGGGACACCTGGGACAAATAGATTCTATCCAGTTGCTAATTTTGTCGTTTTATTTGGATTAAAGCCCTTAAGTGAGCTAAGAAGTAGTGACTGAAAACTTGTATGCAAACTGAGACAGAAGGAAAACAATATTTTGTAGAGGCTTACAAGGATAAATAGTTTACCTGTGCACATTTTGTAATCTTAAAACTTAAAAATGCACCTCAAAATTAAATGAATTCCGTGTCTAGACAGGATTTTGCAGGGTGCTCGTGTTCCTTTGGATCAATTAAAGTGGGTAGTCTAAATTTTAGTTTTCCCAAATGATGATCTGTGTTTCCGCACTTCCAAGCAGATTTTTATTGCTATTTTTTAGTTTCCTTTCAGCTTTTGCTGGCAATTAGCAGTTTTAGAAATGATGCTAATTAACTATTGTAAAAAGAAGACATCACGCCCAAGTTTGAAACAATGAAAACATATCAAAGCACAGACATAGTAATAAAAAAGCCTTCACTGATGACTGAAGGCAGTGTCTGACTCACATGAGTCAGGCTGTATGTCACTGTGAATTATAGATTCATGATCTGTTTACACAAACACAAGCTCACACTCGTACTCCCATGTCAAATCAATGCACCTGACCTCCTGAACCGTGAACCTGGATCCCGTCCATTGAAAGGTGTGGGAGTCTCCAGGTCAAAAACGAATCCAAATGAGACGTGGAAGTGGAGTTGGGCCTGGACCCCACATTCACAGGAGAACAATCTTGGCTCGAGTCCAATAGACTACAACAATAACAGAGTGGAAATGTGTCAATCCAGTTAAAAGAGGCATTTTGTCAATGTAACAAAAAGGGCCTCGGAGGCTACCGCAAAGGACGGCGGAGAGGTAGAGCCTCGAGCTGGCATGGACACTATCAGCAGTGCCAGCATGAGTCTGACAGATGCGACAAATTAATCCTCACCTTCTCCCCCTGGGATTAAACGAAACAATGCATCAAAATCCTGGCTTGGAAATCCCGCTGTTAGTTTGCTTTATAGAAAAACATTCCGAGGAGACCTAAACTGACACTTTTTTTTTTTTTTTTTTTTTTTGCATCCAAGGCTTACTCCTAAAGTCCAAAGCATTGTAGGGAATCGGCACGTGACAGCAACCATTTGTATTGTGTTAAAAATGCAAAAATGCGACCAGCAACACAATGACTTATTATTGCCACAAAGCCTGCTCTAAGGTACATTTGCATTTTGGCCTTCTATTAACCTGCCACACATTCACTGGTGAGAACAAAAAAATCTGCAGTCATCAGCGTCTGCGTGTTGGCAACAACTACCCGAGTTTATGATATGTTTATTGTGTGCTATAAATTTAGGAAGATACAAAGAGTGTCAGCAAGGATCACAGTACTTTCTTGATGATCAGACCCAGTAACGAGGAAGCTGCTGAGATGCAAGGAGCGCATTGTTTTTTAATGTGAGTGTTGCACATCTTAAGTCAAATGTCAACAGCAGCCACTGGTAATAGCAGGTTCTTTGTTTAATCATTCCCTCTTCTCTCCCTGAAGATAAAAGGGAATTATACAATCAGACAGACCAAACAGCCTTTTCTGAGGATGAGGTAATCCATTAGCTGGTGTGGCTTTGAATAGATAAACAGAAGTGAGAAAGGGAATGAAGAGTTACTTTTGGTTTCATCGTCTACATATCTCACAGAACCAGAGAAACTGCTTCTGTTTAATGCCCACTGTTTCTTTACTTGACTTTTTAAAATCATTCACAGCGCATGAATTGTATGGCTGGAAGAAAGTTTAACTTTTGTCATTTAGAAAACTTTCTTTACCGCCCTGAGCTATCTCAAGGTGAGATACAAAACGGTGACTGAGCTTCGGGGTAATGTTCCACATTTGTTCTTTCCTCAGAAGGGAAACGTCATTCTCAATAAATAACTAAGAGCTCCTCTGAGAGTAAAATGTGTGAAACTTTTACTGAAGTTACTCTCCGACAATGTTTAGTGCTGACTGTGTTATTCTGGTAATGTGATGACCCCCCCCCTCCACAAGGTGTGACACTTTTCAAATCAATATTGCAGTTGCAAGGTACAGGAAACGCAGAATGATGTAAAGTTTGGTGGAGATAAAGATGGAGAGGCTGAATAATTCCACTTTGATCTAGAGGAGTGATGTAACCTCGCAAATCTGAACAGATCACAGACTGGCATATATTTTTAGACTTTGTGGAACCCACACAAATGAAAGTGGTTGTAGAAGGGTGGATTTTTCTTGACTTGTAATCACTTCCGTCATATCAAACTTTGGTTTTATAACAAGCCATGAACCCCCCCCCCAATTGATGCTGCAGATGTAACGTGTATGTTGACACAATAATTTGACAAGAGAATATATCAGTTTGCTAGGATAGTATCTAGGAGAATTGTCAAAGCAAAATATTGGTAAATTTATATTAGGAATCAGGCTCAAATTGATTTGTACGAACAAAATTACAACACAAATATTCACTCTGGGTTAACATGAGTTGGTACAATAAAAGTTTAGCTTTATTCCCAGTACAATTGTCACTAATTGGCATGCATACCGTATCTATGAAAATATTCTGTTGTTTGAGCCATAACATCAGAGGATTTTGTTCTTGAGGGCAGCTGGACTGCAAATGTTGATCTACAAGATGATTTAATAATTTGACTATTTTGATGCAATTTGATGTCTTTAGCTAATTCTGATTTTTACATGCCACTTAGATAAGCCACAACAGGAATAGGTAACTCCAGGCCTTGAGTGCCACATTCCTGGATTTTTTCCAACATTCCCTGCTCTGGCATCCAGGGCTTGGATATCTGGAAATCATGCAGACACAGCGGCCCTCGAGGGCTGGAGTTGCCTATCCCTGAGCTGCAACCATTGACTGTATATAGAGAAGTGGACTGAGCGAGTGTGACATCAGAGAATGGGAGATAAAGCCATGGAAAAGGCGTAACTTCCATCTTCAAGAAATTAAGATAATTCAGTCGCAACACGGATGTCGCCATGTTGGAGTCCATCTACAGTGATTGGTTGGTGTTAGTCCAAGTCAACGTTTCTATGGCAACTACTGTCAACAATCATGAGTAAGCTAGTTGAAACTCCACACCCCTTTCACTGAAAACTGGTCCGTGAGAACTTGTCAATCAAACGTTTGAGGTGGGGACCACATGGTTTCACTGAGGCATCTGATTGGTCAGTTTGATGCTTGAATAGTTTGCAATAAAGGAAAAATTTAAATTGAAAGAAAAATCTGAATCAGCAAGAACATGCTAAGAAAAAGGTATCAGAGCGAGAATAGTTATTTTGACCAGTAGAATGACTGAGTGACAGCAGTTTATTTCTCAGTAGAACTCTGTGAGATTTTTTGCTTCTTGGAGCCAGCAGGTTCTTCCTATTTGGAATGCAAAGGAGGAGGGGTCAGTCAGTCCAGTTCTCTATTTATAGTCAACGGCTACTATCTTTGAATTGAATGTATTAATTGAATAAGGACAGATATGAAACGTAGTTATACTGTAAATATCAGTACCATGCATACATACATACATATACCAAGGCTGTGTCCCACCACGTGGGGTAGCCTAGACAGGGCACGCATTCTTTTTCTTCCCTCCTTTCCCTCCCCAAACCCTTCCTCCTTTCGTGTCTGTGGGCCTGATCTAAGCCACACCCCACTGTACCCGGGTCAGCTGCACAGTCCAGTGTTGGCACCTCCACAGCAGGGCCTCAGCCGTAAACTGGTTTACCCCTGGAGAGTGAGTTCCAAAGTCTTGCACCTTTCAGAGAGGGCAGACTGAGCAAAACTGCAAACTGAAGCAGATTGTTTTTTTTCTTTTTTAAATAACTTGGTAAAGTTAATGCTGTAATTTAAATAACTTATCCAGGAAAATATAATGGGCAAGGAAAATGTATAGCATTAAAATAAATAAATATATAAATAAATAAAAATAAAATAGAGTTACCTTTAAATGCTGCACAGGGGATTATGCTTAAAAACCAACAGTCTCTACCGTCCAGATAGTTACTTTTCATTTTGGACATGAATCATCTGAATCAACACACCTGCTCACACAGTGACTCGTGATGGGTCATGTTTGTGAATAAGGAGGCTATAAAGTGGATCTGTATCTGTTAACTATAAAATTAAATACCTGTATATTATTTGACCTTTTATTTTTTTTAATTAGTTTAGATTTTGTGCCTAACTACATTTAATAATAAGATGCACATCAATGTTTTATAATCATGAAACACTTTTGCAACAATCTTTGACGGAGGTGCCAGAAAACATTTTGGAGAACTTGTTGTCAGAAGTGTAACAACAGCTAGTTTAACTTAGAAAAGTAAACTGATGTGCTGAGCTGTTACATAAACAGTGTTGTTATTTAAGGAACTGACATGTCAAAGCAGACACACCTTGTAATCATCATATTGTAAATGACAGGCCTTGCAAAGCCTCACAGCCCACGTTGACAAGTCTTTCAGAACAATTAAATGCTCCACTTCATCCTAAATTACCTTATCCTGGTGCCTATGTACTCAGGACTAGTTTACAGTGAGTCTTAGCTTTACGAGCTCAGTCATTTATTTGTCATCTGGTGTTCAGATTTGAAGTAACGAATGCTATGGGAGGTTTTCTCTTTTATTCAAATGAGGACATCTGGTCCATCCATGAGGCGTCATCAGCAAGCCTTATACCACCTTCAGGAGTAGATGTGACACCTGCTTACCTGGAGAAAGCCTTAAATCAGAGCCTGTCTCAACGACAGAGGCAGGAGGAGGGGCGTTTGACAATAGCATGCATGGGAATAAACCCTCAGCACAATGGGCCCAGCTCAAATTCAATCAGCCCACACAAACTGGTCCTGCCATTGCAGTGGATGAATGGACTGATGAGTAGTGCTGGTAATTTCCCCTGTGAAGTCTCTACCAAACTATTGTATTGTCAACAAAAATGCTGTTAGTGCAGTAGCTAGACAAAGAGTGGGTGTTGTAGCGAGTTCAACAGGCCGGCAGGAGTCAAACAGGAGAGCGCTTGGGTATGTTCATTGTTGATTTCTGCTTCCTGTTTCCATTTCTCTGCTGGCGTAAGTTTGTACAACAAAACAAATCTCAACTTGATTCAATCCTCCTTACTTGCTTAAATCATTACAACAAATGCAGAGTTTCATTCATTTCCTTTGTCGCTGTTAAAGTTTTAAGGAAGCTTACATATACTTACACGTTTTTGAGTCAAAAATCAATTTCGTGCCATTTTAAAGTGCTCCAATTATTTTTATTTTATGTATTTCATTTGTTAAAAAATGTCATGTATTAGTAATGGATGGATGAATGTGATCAAATCATGTGTTCCTCCTTTTCATGCTGTTTCAGAGGATGCTTTGATGGATTTTGAACATAGAAATTCAAATAAGGTGCTGTTGGAGTATGAGAACAATGTTTTGAGCTAAAATAAAATGGTTGATCCGACCTTGTAACAGTAACTCAAATATTAAAGGAAAGACAGGAGTTAAACAAATAATCATCAGAATTTACCTTTCTTGAAATACAAGCATTTTAAACAAACACGGACAATAAGTCTAACTCTGCACAACACATTTGGAGTCTATTTTACACACATTATTGAACAGATTAAGGAAAGCACAAAAGAAAACATAGCGTTTTTCAGCTCAAAATTGAAAAGGAAAATTAATATTCTTTTGATTTATGATGTGTTAAGTTAGACTTGAAAAAAAAAAATTCGGGCACTGTCTTATGGATTCGAGATGACCCCATTCTCAATGTTAATGTATCATTTTAAAGATAATGTCAAGTGTCTTACTCTGAAAGACTGGGGACACAACTTCTCCAAGCACTAAAAAGGGTACAAAGTTGCAAAGATTTAAATAGGATTTAATTGTGAGCATATTTAGAAAATGTTTTGGGCAATGTGTTGTATTAATTGCACGTGTTAGGACAATTCCGTAAACAACTAGGACGAAAAATCATCTGTTGCACTCTGAAAATGTTTGCACTCAGAATGCACTTTAACTTCCGTATGATGAGCTTTAACCCTAGAGAACTATTGCCGAGTGATTTTCACCCGAGCAAAAGTATTTACATGATTTTCAAAATGTTGGATTTTGCAGAGTAATTTTTTTGTTCAGAAATGTCAAATTTTTCAATTATTATAAGCATGTTTCTGAAATGTTGCTATATTTTATTTACCCATTGTGTCACATCAACCACAGTTAAAAATATTATAAAAATACTATAATTTATCACGTGTTTTCATATTTTAATCTATTTTCATGACAAAAACTTTTTATTGGGTATATTATATCAGGTAAAAATTTCAAGTGATGATGTAACTTTTTAGAACGAAAGTGTTCTAGGGTTGAGATAAAATGCTCAAACCATTACAGCAGTCATTCGCCAGTTGGTCAACCAAAGTCGGCCCTGATTATGGACAGAGGCGAACTTACAAATGGGAGATGGGATCAAAGATGGGGTACAGGAGGTGGTAAGCGATTCAGCATCTCCAGAGCGCAGCTCAAAGAGAAAGAAGAGTGTGGGACAGATAGAATAGAAGAAGAGACTTAAAGATAAAAAAATAATTAAAATTAAAACATTCAGAATAAAAATTTAACATTGAGAAATAGGAGAAAAACATGCCAGTTTCAATTATTGTTACTGTTTCAATATCAGCCCTTAACTCATCCAAGCGCGCAGAGTTGGATATGGGATAATCAACGTCTCAATTATCTTTGCCTTTGGCAATCAAAATTATTTGAATGAGCTGAAACTGTGGCGTTTTGCCTCCTTTCATTGAATCATCATCTCCTAATTAATACAACGCTCCAGGTTTAATGCATGAAGTTGTGTCAATTTGCACCCGTCTTTCAAAAGTGTAAAAATAAACACATTAAAGCAACTACTACCTTTTAGAAAAATAGCAAATGGATTGAAAATGGATTGTACTGTTCTTCTCATTTAACTTTTTTGCCTGCTGTCAAGTTTTTAAGCATGCCGACCTTTAATAAATCTTCCCCAGAAAGGATCAAATTCTAACTGAAATCCAAAAAAAGTCACACAAACGGGTCATAAAATGACACTCTAATGCGCTCAGAGCACATAGCACCACACCGAGAGGTGAGTTTGCACGCCAGAAGGTAGTGAGGGGGATGCGCTAAATCCTAAACGGACCTCTGAGGGCATAAACATAACGACATCTTTGAGACACATCACACAGATTTTTTTTTTTTTTTTTTTTTTTTTGGGTGAGGGGGGCTTATTTTACACTCATAAATTCAAGACTGAGATATATGACATGTTCTCTGTCCTCAGAGCATTTTTGGAGCAGGCGCAGAGGTTTGGGATGCCAATACTGCAGACAAGTCGCTGGAGGTTTCAGGATGCTTTTTCTCATGTGGAAATTTTGCCCTCTCCCGAAACTGCAGAAAACCCCAGGACATGTTGTGGACAGTGTGATGAATTGTTCAGGAAAATGCAGAAAGTTTGCTGAATGAATGCAGAAGCTCTAAATTCACATTCCATGCCTTGTCTGCACACTGCAATGAACACAAAGTTTAAAGTTTCTTTAATTTTTAATTATGATTATACCGTTTATAGCCAAAATTAAAAAGCCTGTCATTTTTTCACAAATGAACCACGTCAAAAGCATGGAAGAAGTACAAATAAATCACGCAAAAAACACGTAAACCCACGCTTTATTAAATGTCTTCACTTTGACATTTCGAGCACTGGGCAGAAATCACATCATGTCATGGTCAGCATCCACTGAAGAGGGCCCTCGTAGTGTTTTGGTTTAATTAAAGAGCTAGATTCCCCTGGTCCGCACCGGTTCCACGTCAGCTGCTGGGTGCCAGTAGAGGCAGCTCGCTGAAGGGGGGGACCACCGCCAAGATGGGGATCACAGGGGACTGCTGTACCCGACCCCCTCCTGCGACTCGCCTTCCACGTGCCACCGGAACCGTGCATGATCAATGCGCTGTTTATATGTAATTTATTTGTCTGTCAATGATGTAATTTTAATGTTATATGTGCAATATAAAAGTTATACTTTGGGGGTGCATGAGTGAAAAGTCTGTTAGACATACGTCGAATGGTCGTAGAAAGCCACAAATTTCACGCAAAAATCACACGCAATTGCGTAACATTAACATAATGTAAAAACTACGTGAAATACACATAAATTGCGTAATTCTCAACTGACCAAAAGTTTTAAACTGCTAAAAACCAAATTCACATAAAGACCCGACGGCCGAAACCCTTGACGGACAGCTGCACACATCGACGAATGCAAGAAACAATAATGAATTACGTATATCATACATGTATCACTTTTGTGGACATTGCGCAAATTGTACGCAGCGACGGTGTGACACGGCCTGAAACGCGATTGGTGTTTAACAATGAATGTAGAGTCGTTTTTAATATTAGATTGTGACAATTATCTTACATAGTTTATTTATTAAATGACACCAACATAAAAATGAACGGACAAAGTTCAGAAGTCTATTTGGACTTAGCTGTGCATAGGCAACATAAGTTGTCTCTTGCCTATAGTAAGATAAAACAGCATTATTCACACTGATGTCCAGCAGGCCCAATAATATTTAAGAATGAATTATGCAGTGGTGCAGATGGATCTGACTAATATCTTGGACTTCAGAGAGCAGTTGTTGCCTTCATTAGGCCTGAAGCACAGCAGCCCTTCGGGTCTCAACTGTTGACCTCTGGGTGATCCAATAATGCGTGAACAGACCGTGAAGCTAATCAAGGGCAAATAATTGTGATCTTTATAAATGACAGTCTCAGAAGAAGCTACATTATCCTGTCTCCTAAGGCGTCTATTTGTTTATTGGCTTAATTAGAACACAATTATAGTAGATTCTCATGCAGCCAGTCCTTCTGTTAAACATTTCCACAACACTGAGAAATAATGCATCAGTTTAATGCAGAGCCAATATTACACGGTTAATGTTGATGTTGTGAAGCAAAAGTTTTCCCAAGTCACTCTTTAGAAACAGAATCTCTTCACATTTGATAGCTGTATTGTTAACGGTATCAGTCCTGGCGCGGTCTCTGAAGTAAAAGACTTTTAACATGATAAGGATGTGAATGTATGTGAAGACAGATTATGGTTATTATGGCATCTAGTTCAGTAATTAGTTGTGCCACTAGCTGCTCCTGTAGTTTGTTGTGCTTGAAGCGGGATCTGCTGATGGCAGTGCAGTGGCAGGGGGTTAACATTTACCGCAGCTCTCTTATGAGGTCCACTCAGTGAATGCCCAGGTGCACTGCAATCAGGGGGAAACAAATTAATGGATCGAATGCTGGATTTGGTGTGACACTGAAAACAGAGCTGCATTTGTAAGCAAATGTAGCTCCAGAGAGGAGCTGCAAGTTCATTGACTAACGGCACAGTGACACTATACAGATGTAAAGAGCTTGTTAATATTTTAACATTGTTTATTATAGAGGTGGAATTGGTGTGTGAAATTATGTTCATAGTCTCAACCACTGCAGGAGGACGACTGAGACACGAGGGCTTGGTTGTAAACAAGGGAATTAAAAATAAACAAAAAATCCAACACTGTCTAAAATGACATACTGCTATTGGATTGTATGTTAAATTTTATCACACCTAAATACTCATGTATGGCTACTATTAAAATAAAAGGATATCATGCCCGATTAGGGTTTTCATGTTAGCTTAAGGGTTTTCTTGTGAGTTTGAGACAAAGTAGGATTGATTATTTCTATAGTGATGTAAAAATATTAGTTGCCACTAACTATGTTTGTTTGAACTACAGTGATCAGTGCAATACACGACCGCAGAGAATTACTTGGAAAGCTAGAATGATGGGTATTCACATGAAATGCAGAACCTGTTTAGCTTAATGTGTAGGCACTGATAATATTAAATATGTATTAATGTTAATCAATATCAATGTTAGTGCTTGAAAATATATTTGATATTGTGACTCTATTTATAATTGTGACAGTAATGCAATATTTTTCCCTGTTTGAAAAGTAACAAAGCTGTTTTCTCTTTGTTTATGTAAGTAACAGCTTGGGTTCAACAGTGTGTCCTCAAGGTAGCTGTGAACCGAGCAGTGCACTGGTTAATGCTGGGGCCGCTGGGAGGGGGCTGCTGCATCTGTCCTTCTATCATGCTGTCTCTATTCTTTCAGTCTGCTCCGTAGCCGACAGACACACACATTAGCAAGGCTGGGTGAGGTGAAATGCAGCTCGACAGGATTGAAACTCTGTGAATGCTCAAACAATGATACTTAAAATAAGAATTACAGTTGCATTTGAGGGGATGAATGTTTCTCAGCTGAAAAAAAATCATTAGACTCATAGAAATAATTTCCATTTTACATCATCACGATTTTGTTGCATCACTGATGTTAGCATGGGGTTATGAATGCCTGTAAGCTAGTGGGAGGGAGTGTAAAGTGTTTTGAAACATTGTGAGGTTGAAATGTCCAAGAGTGACCCGTACTGTCAGGAGTTAGAGCTCTGACTCCTCCTTCCTCTCCCAGCAGGAAGGCAATCACGGCACCAGCAGGTCTCGCCGGTTCCTGGATGCTGCTCAACTGTCTCCAATCAGACAATCACCCACCTGCTTCTTATGCAGCACTCAGAACCACACTCAGTGCAAAGTATTGTTTGTGCTACCCTGCCTTCTTTTCTGAGCGGTTCATTCTGGACCTGATCTTCTGTGTACCTCACCCTGCTTCATCTCTGTTTGACTGCTGCCTGCCCTGACCCTTGCTTTCTGACAACTCTAGTCTCTTCTCTGATGCCTTCATGCTCGTTCATGACTTGTGCCAGTCTGACCCTGATTTAGTCTTGTGGACTTTTAGCTGTGCTTAGTTCCTCCCTGAACTAATAAACCTGCTGCACGTGGAACCAGCTGTCTGCCCGTTTGAGACACATACGCAGCCTTAGAACTGAAAAGTGCACGTTTTCCTCCAGTAGCTTCTGATGGCATGCTGCATTTATCTTGCCATCAGTTTTAACCAAGTTTACTATGTTTTTAAATTCGTAAATTTGCCTCAGTATTTTAAAGTAGGAATAGTATAACTTTAACTTATGTGCCTTGTTGATTCCTCTCCAAATGCAGCATTTATGGTTGTAGCCAGAAGGTTCAGTCTTGGCCTCATCACTCCCAATTACTTTGGTCCAGAAGTTTGAAAGCTTATCTCTGTTCTGTTTGGCCCAATGTAAGCTAGGTATGTTGTTACATTTGCGCAAAAAAGACTTTCTTTCTGGCGACTTGACCATGCAGACCATTTTTCTTCAGATGCCTCCTTATTGTACATCTTGAAACTTCCACACCATGTTTTTCAGAGTCCTGGATCACAGCTGAAGTTGTTTGTTTTTTTTCTTTGTGTCCTTAACTATTTTTGTGAGCTGTGGCAGAAATGTTTGTGACCATAGTTTGGTTTCGAACCCCTCAGTTTTCACCTCTTGATCAAACTTTGAACACTGCTGACTGGCATTCTCAGTCAGTTCCTTGGATATCTTCTCATTTCCTTTTTCAATTTTATACAGTTCAGTTACCCTTTCACATAGATCTTTGACAGCTTTTAAGCTTTCCTCATGAATCAGGATCCAGAAATGTCATGCAGCAATGGATGAAGGATACAGTGGATTATTGGAAGCCCAACAATTCCAAGACCTATTGTGCATTCCCATTGATTACAGGCAAACAAGTCACAGATGATGGTTTCCTTTAGCATCTAAACTTTTGAACACAGTCTTTTGGGAAGTTTCTGTTGATTTAAAAAGGGTAAAAATATTTTGACAATCATTGGCTTCACCCAATCACTATAGGTGGAAAAAAAAAAGTTTTTGTGCTATCATTCATATTTTATAACAACTGACCAAGAAATTTTAAGGTATTTAAACTTAGAAGCAAAACTGTAACATTAGATTTAAAAACAACATTAAAAAAAATAAGCAAGGACACTTTATAGGAGTTACAAAGTCTCTTCAAACTGAAATCTTGTTCAGTAAAACCTACTTTGTCCATTTCAAACATTAGATCTTAAACTTGAGAACCAATGTTTCATTGAGAACGACATAATAAAGTAATATGAAAAGACTGTTTAAAAACATTCTAACCTTACCATCACATCACACCAACAGTATACTTATCTCATTTCAGATGTTAGATGCTTCTTAGAACAAAGAATCACAATCAATATGGCTCAATATAAAATATCTGTCTTCTTGTCATCAGGTGTTGTTTGGTTTTGTTCAGTCCCAGGGTGTGTTGGTACTTTTCATCAAGTGGGCAATACTTACCAGTGACAGAAAGTCTTGAATTCTCTGACATGAAATTATACCTCTGCAGATGCTAACAAGCAGGTTTCCCTTTTGATGAGAACATTACCATCTTTATAAGTTGGCGGGGGGGTCCTTCCTCAGTTTGCATTTCAGTCAGTCACCACATAGCTGATGTATAGAATCACCAAAAGCTTCTCTTCCACAAAACCAATCCGAAAATCATTTTCAGCACCTATATAAATGATTAAAATAGGATGAGTAAGAATGATATTAAGCATCGCCCTCCCTTATGGTTCATGGAATTTGACCATGCGTAAAATTTTCATGAGCTTGTTTCATTTTATGAGTCTGCTTGTTATGAATCAGAGTAGCACCCCATCGACTGGAGTTATCAAATTTGTGTCCAAGACTACGTGACGGTCTTATTAAAACTAGCACTGTAGAAAATTAAACAAACATACCAGCCTCGCCTGGTGCAGTATAGGTATCATAAAAGTAGATTAGATGTTGATTTAAAACAGGTTTTATCTCACTACTTCTATCAAATTGCATTAGTTTCACGGACCATGGCAGAAAGTATTTCAGCAACACATTGCCCTTCATTCAGCACATTAAATAATCCAGTTGTAATGACGCACAACAGATGTCCCTTGTGCTGCTCCTATAGAAAACAAATGATGTCACAGCAGGGTTAAACTGTTTTGTTTTGTGTGGCTTTGTGTGTGTTGTTTGCCCTCTGCAGATGTACATCCAGACAACCACGCTGACTATCTCTGTGAGCCTGAGCGCCTCAGTGTCCCTCGGGTTGCTCTACATGCCCAAGGTCTACGTCATTCTCCTACACCCCGAGCAGAATGTGCCCAAGCGCACACGCAGCCTCAAGGCCGTTGTTACTGCCACCACCATGTCCAACAAGTTCAACTCCAAGGCCGGACTCAGACCCAACGGAGAAGCCAAGACCGAGCTGTGCGAAAGCTCCGAATCACAATGTAAGCTCAAACACGCTAATCAGAGAGCAGTTACCTAAAAACTTACAGGCTTTTTTTTTTTTTTTTTTCCCAGTAATGATCTGTCCTTCTGTGAGCAAATCAAACAGAATTATTCTGCAATGGGAAGTGAAGCAAAGGAGTATACTTATTAACAGATGTTATTTAACACTTCACTGGATCTAGTGAATGTACCACCCCTACTCATTTCTTTGAAACTGGGTATTGTTATTTTAGTGTTTTTACCCCACTGTGAATATTACTTCTGTGACGTCTTCAACCTCACTTCCCTTACATCATTTCCTTCACTTTGCTTTCAGCACAAAAAAAGCTACACCTTGAGAGAGCAACACTCTCTGTTGTTTGTCTCTAATTACAGTTTTTGCTCATGCTGGAATGAATCAGGTTGTTGAGAAGGCGTTGATTATTGTGGTAAATAATCAGAATGACCCTTTATGATAAGGTAAACAAACGGTTGCCAAGGCAGTGGAGAGTCAATTAGGAATGATCTCTTTGTTAGTTATGAGTACTAGTTTATCTGTAATTCATATCATAGTCTGTGATATGATTCATGGTTGATCTTGACTCAATTTGAACGATCCGATTCAATTTGATTTACTAACCTAAAATCGATCCAGGACATTTTTACCTAAAAATCAACCAGTGTGACTCAGATAAATACCTGGGGACTGAACAGTGCTGGTGAGGTTTGAATTAACCTCTTTATTGTTTTTAATGCAGTACCCATTTTATGTGTTGACTCATTAATAAATAAAAAATAACTGCTTGTTTTTACTAATAAAGGCTTTCATGCATTTTGATCATGGAATTAATAGTTTAAAATCATTTGACCAGTAAATAATTATATTCCATTGTATTTGGTTTAAAAATAGTTAGGCTCAGCATCTTTTTATTTTAGGAATCTATTTGGTTTTTTTTTTTTGTAAAGTTTAGTTAAGCTTAAATTAATGGTGATAGACAGATTCACAGAATCCAGAAAAGAACCAGAAATACAACTTTTTTTTATTTGATTTTATTAAATATCCACTCTAATGAATATTGTTTTTTTGTGTGTGTTTTTAACAAGTTCTTGTAGCACTTTTCTCATAGAGAAACCCATACAAAATAATTTATGATTAAATCTTTGTTTTTTTAGTATATCTCAATTCAGATCCCATTGGATCAGAAAACCTGACGCTAGAAAAAGCTCAAACTAATGACGCACTTACTGAAATGGTCTAACATCTCCACTCTTCTCCCAGGTGTGCATCCTTGCCCGCTCACATTTTGGTGTGCGAGAAATGCTGAGCGTTCAACGCTCACGTGCTTGTCCAAGCTGACCTTTGCCTCAAAACTACAGCTGGATTGATCCAGTATTGCTTGTGGTTGTTTTTGTGCTGCTAATGCTAGCTGGAGGCTATAAGCTTGCATGTGATCACGCAGACAGAGCTCTCAGCGACGGCGAGGGGGGGCGGGATTGCTTTGAGCCAACATTCTCACCCACAAACAAGAACTGTATTTCTAATAAGCTACTGCCGCTGGACATACAATATCTCTTTAAAAACAGCAAAGGGTTTTTGATTTTGGCAGAAAGCTGCACAATCATAATTAAAAAATCACTGGAAACAATTTTACAAAAAAAAAAAAAAACTATGGTTGGAGTGGGACTTTAAGTGAAGTATGTCTAATATCCATTAAATCCAATTTTCTTTTCTGGCTCTAAGGCAGCAGTAATACAGGAAATGAGACAAGCTAAGATGAGGAGTCTGCTCCAACAGACTAAAGCAATCTTGATATTTATGCACACATGGTGGCTTACTACAAGAAACATCTGACATGTGAAATAAAAAATGATTTGTTTTTCTATATTCTTCCATGATTCAAAAAAACTCATTAAAATGGTAAACCAAATGTATATGTCAGTGGTCAAATATTTAAAAACATCAGATTTCTCTTTTTTTCCCACATACACTTGAACCACAACTCAAGCAACCATTTGTGTACCTCATCCTAAAGGGTTAGCCACATTTATTCTGAACTAATTTATTTAAAAAGACCTGGCTTTATGCATGTGTGCAGTTGTTTATTAGAAATCAGTGAGGTGTCAGTCAAATTTAATAAACTGAGGTTACATTATTTAATTGCACTGATATCTTTAAGGTAGAGAAGTGTTTGGAGCAAAACATAAGAGTGAGAAGCACCATCCTCTAACCCAGCTAGAAATATAGTCCATTTTTTACATGTCAAATCAATAGGAATTTTATTTATTTATTTATTTTTTACAATTATTAAATTAGTTTTGAACGTCATCTTATCGGCTCCTGTGAGATGCCTGCTTCTTTTCTAAAAAGAAAAAAAAAAAAGAAAAATAAAACTCCATGTTGAAAAAAAGAGAAAATAAAAGTCAAAATATACATTTTGGGTATTGCTGTAACAGGTTTTTTTTCAAATAGCACAGTTAAAACAGTGTCATTAGGTTACTATTTTTCCTCTATCTTTTATATAAAGTCCCATCTACTAGAAACAGCCTTGGTCTGACTGTCTGTTGCTGGGCCTGCAGTGGTCTGCTTTCCAGGCAAAACAGACATCATCTCTGATGAACCTTGTTTTTTAGCTGCCAGCAATATCTACTTAAAGCCTCTCTGGGTAGCTTTAGAACCACTTTCAACCCAGTTAGGTAGAAAAAAAAAAAAAAAAACTCCACGAGTCGCTCCATTCTTATAAAAGTTATTTTTCCTTGACAACAAACATAAGGATCAAAAGTCACCTATGCAAAATATCCTTACAACTCTGAACTTTTTGTTTTTAAAAAGGTTCCATTATAGCTGCTTGTGAGAATTCAAGTGCCAGCAACACTTAATGAGGAATTCTTGGGGAGTAGCAGCTGTCTACTGCTTGGTGAAGACAAACACTGACTTAGATTAGCTGTGACTGCACTATGCATCTAAGTAACTCCCTAATATTGCTTTTCTCGTGTTGATTGCTAAAACTTTGAAAAAGAAAAAAAAAAAGATCTGGCCTTGATTTAAATATAAAAAGAAAATGTCATCAAAAGACTCATCTGCAATCCTCAATGTGCTGTGGTCAAAACACAGTGATTTCTTCACCACATCATGCTCTGGCTCCCTGCACTCATCCCAGAAAAAAAAAAAAAAAAGAAAAATTCAGAATATTTCTTGAAGTGAAAATGCATCTCCAGCAAAGACTCTCCTGCTGTGAGGAACATGAGTCAACAACAACTTCAGAAAAAAACTTGGACCAGCTCTACAAAAATGTCTCAACCAAGTTTCTGCAGTCAGAAAAGGCAAATGTATGTTCTGTGAAAGTGGTTGTGATTTAAAGCATGACTAAGACTGAACACGTTTTGTTGCCAGTGGTGCAAAGTCATAGTCATGTGTATGTTTTTAACCATGTAGAATTGAATGAGGAGATAGTAAACAACAAAAAAAAAATGTTGTGTGTCACCCTTCAGCATATCTTGTCAGGGTTCACCACAGCAAACCAGCTTTCACTAAGCTGCACATTTGGTTTGGCAGAGTTTTATGCCAGATATCCGTCCCGACACAACCCTGTGTTTCATCCCGGTTGGCATCCGGCACAGGGAGACCCAATCTTGGACTCCCTTGTGGCTACTTAGGCAGTAGCGTAAGGGCCCCTGCCTAGGGACTCACAAAGTATAAACTCATTGGGAAGGGAAACCTGGTTTTCAATGGGCCAATCCTGCGCACAGCCAACTGAGCCATCCAGACGCTAATGTAAACAAGGAAATAAAATGTACAAAATGGCAGAATTTATTATGTTTTTCTGGTTGAATAGAGATTTCTTTAGAAACTAAAAACTCAACTATTTGAGGGTAGAATGACTACTTCCCATCAGGGAGGAGACAGTTGGGATTGGACACATGAATGCCATCTAGGTGGCTTTCTGGCTAAGCGTTACCAGAATATTCAATAAGCAAGAGGCTCTGAGGAAAACCCAGACATGCTAAAGAAATTAAATGCTCGGGTTGGTCTGGGAACCACTTTACATCCTCTGGAGGAGCCACAAGCAGTAACCAGAGAGAGGGAAGTGTGGGCATCTTTGCTGTAGCTGCTGTCCTCATAACCTAGATAACTGAATTGAACTGAATATGTTTGATCTTGATCATATTTTGTTTTTAAATAAGTTTTCTATAATACATTAATTCAAAACAGTGACTTAGAATTATTAAAATATGCCTGAAATGCTTTTTCAGCTAAAATACCCAAATCATAAATATCCTAAAGCTTTGTTTTATTATCATTTTCTGAAAGATCCTCAACAAAAAAAACCCTGAATTCTCTATGTAAGAGACGGTAAATGTTAATTCCTATATAAACATTTTCTTGAGAACTTCTTCCTGTCAGAAACACAGCTTAACCAAATCAAAATGAAGGTGTCATCTTAAAACCAAAACAGTTATTCTACTGAATTATTAATTAGAAGAAAAAAAAACTGAAGGGATAAGGATGATTAACAGATCAGTAATGAAAATCGGGGCCGGCAGCCAGACTTCAAGAGCATTTTCTAAAATCGAGAGGGGACTAATTCTCCTTTTCAGAAGCTGCACATCTCCTCCTCCATCTAATTACCAATAAAAGTGCTTGGCACCTCTGTATCAGAGTGACACACTGGATTTACACAGGTGAATAAATAATGACTTCAGCATTTGAGTCAGCAAAAATCACTCATGGGACATCCAAAACATTCTCCTCTGCTTGCCTCAGGCAGGAAAAGATTTTAATCAGTCACGTCTGTCAACAGAATCCATTCACTTCATCTGCCGCGAGCAAGGAAAGATTTTTTTTTTTTTTTTTTTACGCCAGAGTCAACACACAACTGCAAGGGCTGTTAACACAGAAAACAGATGTTACATAAAATGCACCACAATGCAAGAAAGGAGTTGAAACAATAGTAAAGCCATGTTTTTATAGCTTTAAATCTACTCCAATCATATTTTGTAAAAGCATTCTCAGTGGTCTTTTAATTATCTAGAAAAAAAAAAAAAATCTAGTTTATCACATATTTGCCTCTCAATTGTGGATGGGACCATTGCCTCCATTGATATCCCATCATTCTCCTGCTAGCTTACAGCTCCTCACAACCCAAAGCTAACATTAGCAGTAGAACAAAAATGGCGAGTATTGAAGCTATGCTGCAGCCATACAGTTTTGAGCCAGATGGCAGGTCAGTTGAGGAAAGCAAAAACATTTATGGAGCTATTTGTCTGCTAGCTAGTGGATGCTTAAAAGGGGAGCAGAGGATGGAAAATGGAGTCCACTTCAGTTGCTGCGTCACAACTGAAAGCTTTTTCAAACTGCAGTATTTTAAATCTTCTCCAGATTTACCAGAATTTGAACAATGACATATTCAGAAATACAGTTTTAAGCTTAAATTGTTTAATTTATGTCTCCAATAATGAAAATCCACAAGAACATGTTAAAAACACAGTTTTCATTGGAGTTGGTCTTTAAGCTTCTTTCTGTTGAGTGTTAATTGGGCAGAAGACATTGAGCTGAGAGCCTGCGGCAATCTGGCCTGATGGGGTTATGGTTCACAGGGGCTTTACATGGCACAGCTACAACCATTTGTCATTGTCACTGCTGGCGTGGATATATAGCTTGATGAAATTGAAAAATTCCTGTCTGGGGCCAGCTCCCACCACAGCAAGAGATGGTGTGGTGATATGTCAGGATTTATCTGCTCCACTTCAGCGAATCGGCTAACATGGTTTGGGGAGTCAACAAGAAAGTTAGGACCTGACAGCTGCAAGAAAGGAAGTTTCTGCAGGTAAAATATGCTGAGACTTGACAAGAAGGACTTTTTTTATTGCAGATTATAGTTTCATATTATAAATAATACATCATTGTAGAATTTGAACTACAAGGAGGTGAGTCAGTATTTTTTGTTTCATTTTATGCTGTGGCTGTTCCACCAGCAAAAATGGAGCAAAACAAACAGCCACACACAAAAGGGCCAAATGTTCTTTTCACCCCGCTTGTATTTGAGTGTCAATCCCCTTTTATTTCTTCTCTTTCAGGTCTCTCCACAAAGCAGACCTACATCAGCTACAGCAACCATGCAATCTAATGGACAAAGGTTCTTATCACAATTCAGGATTTGTTCTGTGGCAAAAAAACCCAACAACAACAACAAAGAAAAAAAAAGATGCAATGAAATCTTGTGCTGCTGGAGATCACAGAAGCGTCGCCCACAGATGGGAACTGGTGAGAAGAGAATTCAAAAAGGGGCGGTGTGAGCAAAAGAGACGATCTGAACAAATACCTGAACAAGGTTACCCCCTCTGTCAGCCTCACAAGAAGACCCAAGGAAAAAAAAAAAGAAAGAAAAGCTCGCATGGCAAATGCCCAGAGACTAAAAGGATGGAGCTTTTCTTTAGCGTCTTTACATTTTATCTATGCCCTCTTTCAAAGACTCCTTTCATCTTGAGCACTGCTGACTGGAACTGAACTCAAATTTAGAATATATTAAGGAATCGTAACGTTATCTTAAAATCCTCTCAAGGCATCACAAGGGATTAATCAACACCAAAAAGGCATGACAACATGATTCACGGATTTCTAAGAGGGGCTCATGCTTGTTTTTATTTCTAAATGTATTCCGGTCCCATGAGTCAGAAGACTGGAAATGAACATCATCTCAACAATGCAGCAGATCTGTACTGGAACACGTGCATTTCTCCTTTCCTCGTTCAGCGTCCTGCTGTTTTAAGAACAACTACACACACGCCAGAGGATCTGCTGATCTTGAGCATGCCAGTTTCAACATCCCGTGTTGTGTCGTTGAAGAAAAAAAAAAAAACAAAGAAAAAAAAAGAAGAAACAAACAGAGAGAATAATATGTTTGGAATGCGTTTAAACTCTGTTGCAACAATTGTTTGGGCCTGAGCCTATTGTACGTCCAAATCTGTTCTCAGTTGGTGAAGGTGTAGTGAGTGAGTGTTTATCTGTGCTTCAGTGAGGTCATAATTTGTATTACCAGCTAGCCCAAGGCTGCCACTGCCCTCCGCATACCTGTATGTGCTTTAAACAGTGGCTCGGGGTTAAAGTAATCAGTGTTTTAACCAGGAGATCTCACTGGGAGCCTTCATCAACGATGACCCAACCATCACTGCCACAAGCAAAGTCTAAAGTCTAAGCTTAGCCGCACAGATCCATTAGCAGGGGAATTAAGATGAAGTTTGCCCTTGAGAGGATCATGCTTTTAGCCCTTAGGGTGACATTCATAATGGGCCATCTACTGAGAAAATTCATTACTGTACATGTCCCCCTCAGGCACTCTCATGATAAGAGGGAGGTGACAGAAACCTGTAAAGCTTTTCAACAAATGAAAATCTAATCGTGAAAATGTTTTATACCCTCATCGATCACTCCAACTTTACTAAGCAGATGAGTATTCGGTCTCTCTCAGAATAAAAGGCCTTTAATGTCTTGGGGGGAAGCATTGTGCGGTCATTTGTGTTGTGAATTCAGTGCTGCTTCTCATGCCTCCCTCTGTATTTCTTTCAAAAACCATTTGTGTTGCAGAATAAAATGTGAGTGCTGACCCAATTAAATGGCAAGTTAATGTATGTTATTAAATAGATCAATGATGTCTGCTTTATGTACTGGCATATCCTGAAATTCGGAAATATGTACAAAAAACATACAGTGCCTGGCTATCTGACTTGTATTTGTAAAATCCCATGAAACCTATTGAAGTGTGTCAAGCATGTTTTGTTTTTTTTATACAAAAAATTTATTATTTCTATTAAAAATGTTTTAAAACTCCCAAGTTCCTCTTTTTGGATTGGAAAGATTTTTTTTAATTGCTTGATCAGTTTTTCTCCAAAAAAAAAAAAAAATTATAAAAATCACAGAACTGATTATCAAACACAAAATTAGAGGCAGAGTGGTGAAAGCCATACCCTTTTTTATTCCTATTGTGAATAAACACAATACAAGTTTTCCTACCTCAAAAGAAGACAATAGCTGCTATCTTCTGAATAAAACGTTGCTACAATTGCTCTGATAATAGCAGGAAACGGACTGAAAGATGGTGAAAGGGAACATAAAATTATTTCAAATGAATGGTTAGTCTCCACATGAATCTCCGGGTCTGCGTGTGCACAGGAGGCGCTCTTCGACAATCATCATCTCCACGCCTTCCTGATACCATGAGACCTCCATAAAAAGCTGCACAAATAACAGTTGTCGCATAGCAAGGGTGTTAAATGGGTGTCAAGATCACAAATATATTCACAGCAGAGTTTCGGTTATCTTTCTATAGCATGATGAAAGGATGCAACAATAATTACATGATCTGAAGTTTATTATAAAGTTGTGCATGCTCGGTTTTTTGTTTGTTTCAAACTAATTATATATATGCAATTCATTTGAAAATTTGTTTTTAATATTCTCACATGAACGTTCTGCAGTAAGTTATATTTTTTTTTTTATTCCTCTCAGGCAGTCAAGCACAAATTAAGTTTTTAGCCTGTTCCACGCTTATTTATTTTTTTTTTTTTTGTGTAAACTAATGATTTCACAGTTGGTAATATTTTATAGATATTAGGTGCACACAAAGATTCAAGATTCTTTATTATAATTTCAGACATGGACAATCCTAAAGTGAAATTGTATTTATTTATCTAAATATTTAAGATTGATAAATAATACTAAGACAAGTATTCAAAATTGATTTAAAAAATGTATGTATATTTAGAATTATAAATTGTTACTAGACGGTGCTCATATCTGCTTGTGTTTTATTTAATAATGACTAGATAAATTAGTTATATTAATGAAAGTCATTGATAGCTGAGACAGGCCACTTCAGTCAAAGGCTGTTATGTCATGCTAGAAACTTTACTTAAAAAAACAACCAATTAATTATATGAAACAAAATGAGTCTTGTGTAGGTGTTTGCCAAATTTCTTAAACATAGTTGTAGATTGTATTGGGACACCTGTTAGAGCTTGCAGATGTCAAACCCCTCCTAGAAAATCTACACTGACTTGTCTGAATGGCAACTGAATACATTTAAAAGGTGGAAAAACATGTTGTTTGCTTAAAAAAAAAAAAAAAAAAAAAAAAAGAAAGTGGCATTCTGACATTGATGGGGATGATATTTCCATATGTCACCCAACAAATTTATGCAGCAAGAATGTAGAGTCAAAGCTCTGACTTCAGACAACCTAAATTATAGATTTTTTTTTTTTTTACATTTGATTGATTTTTACAGTGGTTTTGAAACCAGTTTGGCACTGAAAAATATAAAATGTATTTCTGTGTTCTGTTGTGTGTGAGTGTTGAGGGGAAAGTCGTACTAAACCATCACAGATCCAGACTGAGGAAGTACACCAATAATCCAAGGCAGCACAGCACCCTGGAAGTGAGCTATTCTGCTGATATCAGCAGGCCTTTTACAAAGGTGCATGTGGTTCATCTCACTTAATCTCTACAGTCAACTCTACATAGGTGCAATATTACAAAGTCAATACCTGCTGAACATTTCACGTGTCTTTATCTTACCAGAGCAGCACACCTGGCAAGCTTTCAATGTCAAAGAACCAGAAAAAAAACAATAATTCTTACAAAAATAATCAAAAAAATAAGAAAGATTATAAGGATTTAGAAAGCACTTCTGGTGTTTTGTTAAAGATTGCTTTTTTTAATCTCTGTTGTAGTTCTCAGAAAGAGGTGGAAATAACATGCTAATAAAAATAGACTCGGAGGGGAAATCAACTCATACTGCCGCGTAGCTGTTTATTTGTTATGAGTGTTACATGAACAAGTTACATGCATTTTTGGGATAAGCAGCAGTGCTGAGTGTGTGGTTAAAGGCATACTCAAAGTGCTTATTGAATGATGAATCTCGTATCTAATATTGTGTTCATTCAAAGCCCAGCTCTAATCATCTTTTGATCTATTTTGAAAGCGTTCTCAGTGATCTTTTAATTATGATTATGCTGTTTCCAGTCAAAATTTAAAAAAAAAGAAAAAAAGCTGAGTAATTTCCACGGACATAGTTTCTGCAGGAGTTCATCATAAATTTACCTCTGAGTTATGGAGTGAGCTTCCTTCATTTCCCATCATCCCTTTGTTTACACAAACAAAAAACACATACATGGACCTATTTGTCTATAAATGGATGCATCAGAATGGAGCTGAGCAGACAGTTTGTGGGACGCTGATGGTAGCATCTACATCACAGCTGCAAGCTTTTTCCAACAGCATTTATTTGTCTGCTCCTGATCCCCAAAGATTTGCATACAGAAATACTCAAAAATGCTATTTTAATCTTAATTTCTGTATAGGCGGTCTCCATTATGCTATAAAAACATGTTAAAAACAGGATTTTCGTTAACTGGAGTGGTTCTTTAAGAAAGAAGAGTCTCAGAAATATGTTTTTTTTAAGAACCACATTTATTTAAGACAGCACTTAGTAAATCATTTATGAATCAAGTTAAACAATTTACTCAGAAATAGGGAATTGCTAATTACAGAGTTTGATTTTGCCATATGCCTATGATAAAATCCAAAGGTGAAGCAAACCCTTTTTTTTTTCTTCTTTTTTTGGTCATTGATTGAGAGACCGCACCATCATTATGCCTTCACCAAGATGAATTCTTGTTTTCCCTCACAAATCAGCAAAAAAAAAAGTTTCTTGTGAATTGTTTAAATTTCCAAGAACTATCCAAAGACAAATCTGTATCTGTGGGACCATGCTTTTACTGGCCATTGAAGTGCCAGCAGTTCCAAAACAAAAATGATTGAGAAAACAGGTTTGGCTTGTTAGAACTTGTTAATTTTTTTAAAACTAAAACTCAAAAACTATTCTAAAAATACATATTCCTTATCAACACTGAAAATGTCAAAGTAAAATCAAAAGAAACATTTCAATTACTTATTTAAGTAACATTATTGCAGCACAGACATTGGAAAAAAAAGTTTCAAGGATCCTAACTTAGTAATTAATTTAAAAATGTTTTTTTTTTTTTAATTTGGAGACATATGCAAATATTGGGCTGTTTTATTGTTTAAATGCAAGCGCAGACTCCTCAGATCTTCAGAGACTTTAGTGTCTGAGTGTAAATCCTTCAGCTGTGGAGAGGACAGGTGACTTCCTGTTCTTCCTCCAACAGCTGGCTTCTCTGTGCTTCAGTGGTTTGAAGACTGCAGTGTTGCAGAGTATCTAACGATTATCTGTGACAACATGCAAGGAGCTTCTGCGGAGCCGTGGCAGACACAACATACAACAAAACCGGTACGTGCATTCATGGTGGCATGAGTTTTTAAGGGTTCAGTGTGAAGTGCTCTGTTGGATTATTGTATAAAAGACTTTAAAATTCCAAGATTGTGAACAAGAGGTTGTTTCACATCAGGCACAGCCTCGTCCGAGTTGATTGTGACAAACAGGTGCACCGCAGTGTTGCTAGGGAGACGACATGCTGTGAAGTAAAAACCAAATCCTAAAACATTTTCTTTTTTTCAAATTATGTTACTAGCAATATTATGATCACAATTGAAAAAAAAAAACTGCTACTCTTCTAAAACAACTCAATTAAAGTCCTGATCACTTATTTATACGAAAAAATAGATTATATTTCACAAATCACAGTATAAGGTTTAATCTTTGTGTTTTGTCAATAAACTTTTAACACTTTCCTTTTTAAATTCCAATCATATTCTAAAGTGGAGAAACTCAAAAAGCAGTTTTCACTCAGTTGTGACAGAAAAAAAAAATCGAATTACATTTATTGTTTAAAAGGTGTTTGACTGCAGAGGCAGAAAACTGGAGAGCTTCTGCTTAGACGGTGCTTGTGCAAGTATGAGTAGCTGGTGTTGGCACAGTCTTTTCCCATGAGCACCTGAACATAAAACAGTACAACTGCCCTCAAGTGACAGAATGAGTGCAGGAGCACATTTGTCTAGAACTGAGCACCGATATACAGCAGGATTGAAAGAGGCACTGCAGTGACGTTGTCTCTCTGGGGTTCTCACGAGTGAGCTCTCTCAGCTGTGCAGCAATTCCATTGTAAACCATCCGCAGACTGACTGGGGCTGCTATGCTGTGTAAAGCTTGATCTCAAGGCTGAATCAGAGGCAGCACCTCCGTGTACTCACTGTGGACAGCAGCAGAGCATGCAAAGCGTCTGTGTTTGTGAAGAAACTGACGGCATGCAAGGAAAAATAACTGACATGTTTGAAAATCTGGCGTTTTCTCAGGCGCTGTGCAGTCATTGCACTCATCTATTGTTTCAATGACAGGTGAATCCCACTGTAGATATACTACTGTAACTTAAATCCACTACATACACTATGTTGCTAGGAAACAGTGAATATCCTGCTGTTGCACCATCAAAGCAGAACTGTTATGATAGTTGCGTGTGATAGAGAAAGCTTGCAATGATGCACTTTTAGGTACAATTTAGTAGGTAATATGTAATACAGATTGATCAGCCAAAAGTTTTTCTGCTTTTTTAAGTCTTTTTTTTTTTTTCTGTTTTAGAAAATCGTGTCCCAGGGAGTCAATTTACACTTTCTTTCATCATTTTTTTTTTAAACGTCTGTTTAAGTGACAATAGTTAGTGTTTAGTGTTGATATATGAAGCAATCATGACACTTAAGTCATTTTTTTTAATTCTATAACTTGAGTGCTTTACAAAAATGTGCTTTTTTTAACTACTTTAAATTTACTGTAGACCTACTTAAAGTGCCAGGCAAATCTTCAGGGTGTCGAAACTTTTGGCTGAGATACTACATGAACTATATCTTAAGACATTAAAATATATCTTGTTTAGGGTGCTGTTTGTAAATCTATGTAGCAAAATTTCAACAGCAATGTTTTTGGTTGTTTAGCCTATTTTTGGAGAATTGTTTTTTTAATTTTTCAATATTTCCACCTTTTAATTATTCTGCTTATAAATTTAATATTTAAAAACTAAACATGAGTTTAGTAAGCTAAACATGTGGCTCCAAATTAAACATTTAGCTACTGTATGATGTATATATTTAGTTTGGACTTCAATATTTATTCAACAAAAAAATATTTAGTAAGAAAACTTTTATATTTAGTTTGGAAAATAAATATTTAGGTCAGAACTAAATATTTAATTTTTAAGTGTTTAATTTGATACACTTATATATATAATATTATTATAAATAAACATTCAACTTCAAATTAAATATTTAGCTTGCTAAAAAAATATTTATTTTGTAAATGTAACATTCACAAATACATGAATTAAAAGGAGAAAAATTAAGAAAACAATTGTCCTAAAACAAGCTAAATAATAACAAACATTGTTAGATTGTCAAACGGCACCCCACAAGTTTATTTAATGAAAAATTGTCTTATTTTCTAACTTACGAGAGGAAAAATCCTATCAAAAAGTTATTTAACAATAAAATAATCTTATTTTGAGGAAAAATCTCAGTGATTTGATTTTTTTTTGGGACCCTATTTGTGGTTTTTTTTTTCTTATTTAAAGAAAATCTGCCAATTTGGGTGAAATATTTTTGACTTATTACTGAGAGGCCTGCTTTTGGAGTATAGTTAACTCCTAACCATTTTTATTGCATCAGGCTTGGCTCTAGTCTTGTATTATATGACAGAGACAGTGAAGACAGTGACATGTCAAATGTCTGAGGAAAATTCTTAACTTTTAAGAATGACCCACAAAAAATTGTGTGGAGTTCAGTGACTGACCTAGAAATGTCTAATCTGAGCCATGCAACCTTAACCTAAATACTAAGAAAATAAATGTCCAATTCAAGTGGTGAGTGATGGCCGTGCTAATGCACTATGGATGAATCCATCATCTGTTTCAGTCCCCAGACGAAAGCTGTAATGTCCTGATATAAGCCACCAAAATGTTTAATGGTACAGTCCTAGTTGCAGTTCTTTGCTGAAGAGAAGAATTTTTTTTTCCTCTCTGTGATGTTACATGTGCAGTGTTAATTATACTGAGTCATAATACTAGACCTAATTACTTTTTTTTACATTCTGCAACAATACAAGTTATTAATTTTCTCATTTAGGTTGAAATAATTCCTCGGCCTCTGGTGTGTCATGTAATCCTAGTGGACATTTAGAAAGTATTTTATTTGATCTCTTTATTTCATAATCAATTCAGTGACATTTAATTGATCTGAATAATATTACACATAAACTAAGTCTTAAAATCAAAGTTATATTGTGTCTGGTGTATTTTGACACATAAAAAAACATTTATTCCTTTCTCTTGTTTACTAAACAATCTCTTCTTTTCTCTAAATGGTGAATTGTTCATTTTAAATATATTTTGAGTCCTAAAACAAATGTAAAATGTAAGGATTACGTACGCTCAACTCAAATATGATCTACAGTTTTGTTTTAAAGATTGAGCTTCCATGAGAGCACAGTCGTGTGTCTCTAACACACAGCGGGTCTTCAACTCGAGGACGGAGTCCACTCAAAGATGTTTCTAATTGAGCCCGAGGGAAGTTAAAGGACCAGACGAGTGCTGTGTGTCGAGATCCTCAGGTTTAAAAGAGACATTTGGATAACATGTTTCCCCTGGGGAGGCAAAAGAAGTAGGAGAAAAAAAAAAAAAAACATGTGTGAGGGAGGCAGAACCTTTTACAGTGAAACTAGGCCATTCTAACAAGAGCTGGGAAACACTGTGACAGTACAAGACAGCCTCGTAAACCACAGTCTGTCTCCCCCACATTTACTGCTTTAATTTAGAAAGTGCCCTTTTATTTTGCTCCTTAAGCTCTTTCAAATTTTAATATTTTAATCATCTTTCAGAGTTTATATTCTGCATAATTTATTTATACCCCGAGATTCTCTCAGGGCAGTGTTTTACTGTACACAACCATGAGTATTAAAGCACGATTTTTAATATGTGCCGACTGTCATGTATTATGAAGCATACCTCATCCCAATTTTAAGATATTGCCCATCAGAGTGTTCAAAAGCATAAAAATAAGCATAAGATGTAAACAGCATTATGTTACTTTCTAGTAAAGTCAACCATAAATGCAGAATATATGATTTTATAAATGTAATCGAGAACTCATTAGCTTTATGGTGTGGTGCAGTGGTTAACACTCTCCCCTAACAGTGAGAAGGCTTTCGTTCAAATCCCAGCTAGGACTTTACTGTGTGGAATTTCCATCTTCTCTTCATGAACATGTGGGTTTTTTTTGGGAAATTTGAATTTCCTCTTGAAGTCCAAAAACATGCTTTATGGGTGAATTGGTTACCTGTCACTGATGGGTGTGTTTGAGGGAGTAATGATGTGCACTGCAACAGACAGGCGACCTGTCCAGGTTATACCCTGCCTTCACCCAACAGTAGCCAGGACAGGGTCTCGTGACCCTAAAAGAGGGCTAGAGGTAGGATAAATGGATGGATGGAGTAAATTACTCAGGCATATGATGATGAGGACTGCATATGACTGATCAGAAAAGTAAGCAAAGATTTTTATGAATACAAAAAGTTTGTATTTCAGTCTAAACTATTGAGGTGTGTTAAAATACCAAGAAGAAAACTGTCAAACACTTGTTGCTGAGATAGAACAGTCAACCTCTGATTGAAGTATCGCAAGTTCAGTTCCCCCCTGGCTTGCCCATTTTCAAAGGGTCCCTGGGCAAGACTGAACCCCACATTGCTCCAGGTGGTTGAGAATATGTGTCAACAAAGCAATCATCAGTGTGTGACTCTGTGTGTGAACGGCATTGTGACCATAAAGCACTTTTTGCCTCGGCAAACATATAAAAACGCTATGATCATGCGCCATAATTGTCATTTGAGGAAAAATTTAAGCTAATATTTATGAATTAAAAAATGTAATCGACCTCAATCATAACAATGAAGCAAAATTTAGTTGCAGCTCATCAAAGGAAAAAGTCCATTTGTTTGTTCTGGAAAAAGGGGTTAAGATGGTTTTATAAAAGGGTGTGTAAATTTAAATAAAAAATGATTGTGCGCCTTTTGGTTTTCAGTCATTCAGCTCAAACACTCCTTACAACTGGATGAACACGGTGGTGGAGGGATGATTATTTGGGCCTTTAGGGCCACCATAAAATCTGATTGTCAGCTGTTGTGCGTGCCCATTGATTGTATATGGACAGAGTGACCCCTCCCGCCTCACGTTCCAGATAGGAAGTACCCGCTGGTCCCAAAAAATGGCAAAATCCCATAGATTTCAATTAAAAAATAAACAGCTATAACTGAGTCATTATATTCCTCAGAATCACTAAGTCTTGCTTTGCTGCATTTTTCAACATGTTCTTGCTAATCCATTTTTTTTCATTATATTTTTACTATAGCACAAGTTTTCGTGTTATAAGCTGGCCAATCAGATGCCTCAATAAAGGTAGGAGGTGTCATGCTGAGCATTCAAACCATTTGATTGACAGATTCTCCCTAGCCCGCTCTCAGTGGAAGGTATGTTCTCTTCTAACATGCTGACTCCAGATTAGCAAGTTTTATTTTGATAGAAATGTAGACTCGGATCAATCACTGCTTATGACATCTGGTTCCGACATGGCCACGCCTGTATCACAATAAAATAGCGACTGAATTGACATCTTTTCGTTAGAACTGAATGCAAAACATTTCTACAGGTGATATCACACTTGCTCAGTCCAGTTCTCTTATACACTCAACATGTGTGACAAAAGTGAACTAATGCGTAACCTTGAAGCCACATGATTGTAGGGCAAAATAAATAACGATCATCAACTTGTTTTAATGGGGGCAATTTTCTGTCAACTTTTCAGCTTGAAGTTTTTGCTGTTTTTTCTGCTACATCATTCTAGTCGTGTCTTTTTAAAGGTAGACAAATGTCAGGGACAAACAAGTTTGACCGTTGTTGGAAAATGCCCAAGAAGGCTTTCAAGGGCTGATGCTAAGTCATACATCACAAAAATTATTCTAGTTGGATTCCAGCATTCTCATAAAACTGACAGAAAAAAAAAAAATGACCAGGGCGTTTAAGCGGTCCAAAAATGTTCAGATTTTAAGGTGATAGAAATTCTGTAGCAGGTCTTTGAAAGAGGCTTCTTTATGAAACCCAGTAAACCCCAAAAACTACAAGTAAAAAGGAACTAAAAAAAGAAAAGAAGAAATCTTGGAGAGTTTATGTATGTCTAATACTATATATTAGTTTTTCTTTTTTTTGTACAGTATTAAACTATTTACAAGTAGGAAGTTTGTCAATTTGTTGTCATAGTTTCACGTTCTGACAGCATGCCTCTTCAGTTTAACCGTATCAATGGCACCACTTGATTCTTTCATTAGCTACACATGCACATTTTTTACCTGACAGTTGGGCAAAGTAGAGTTGAAGTGAAGGTGAGACATATTTTCTCTAGAACGTCCCCTGAAGCGATGCCAGCAGATCACTTGTCATATATTATTTTCACTTCTACTGTGAAATTTCTCACCATTTGCAAAAGCATACAGGAACCATGCACACCACTGGCATCTGTGATTTGTGGGTGATGATTCCTAATAATACTGTTAATCCTCTTATTTTTTCAATCAGGCTGCACTTTGTGGGTTTTAATTTCATTGTCATAACTTCCGTTTTTATTTAGTTTTAACACATTAGGTATTATTTTAGGTCAATTTAACAGTCACTTGTGTTATTCCTTTCTTTTTTGCTTTATTAATATTTATAAAAAATCTTCTGAACTTGGTTGTCTCTCTCTTTATGTGTGTCGTTTGCAGCTTTTTCTTTGCTGCTTCATCATCACTGGTGTCTGCTGATGTCTTAATGCCAAATTAGTTTTCTAATTAGTTCAGTGTGTATTCAGACTGTCACTTTATCTTATCTCACAGACAGTTTCTACAGCCTCAGGAACTCAAACCTGTCATACATTATTCTCATTATGGATTTCTTTATTTTGTGGCAATTTCTCTGCACTTTGTTTGGAACACAGAGTCTCAGATCTCAGGTGCCCTGTGTTTTAGTTTGTTTTTGTTTGGTTTTTTTTGTCTTTTCCTCCTTCCTGTTTTGCTCTAGTTGTTTTCAGCTGTTTTACAAACATATGTTTCCTTTGAGTCCAACCTTTATTTTGTTTTTTCAATTTCCAAACTTAATTTATATCATTTTATTCTATCCCAAATGAGTTGTTTTACTTAAAAAAATAAAAATAAAAATAATAAAAATCTGGTTTTCAGATTACCTTAGAAGAAGTAGATTTACAAATGCTTCTTGTAAAAAAAGAAAAAAAAAATGTGACTTCATCCTTTTATGTGTACCAGAATTTTGAGGATCAATCAGTTATTTTTGTTTTGTTGTTCAGCTTGTTTATTTGCTTTTCTGTGTTCAAGTTACCTCCAGCAATTTTCTGCTTTTATGATGTGCAATTCTATGCTGTTTTTGTGGCTCAAAAATGAATTATCTCAGGAAAATTGCAGTCCATCAGTGGGTCACATATAAATACACCTATTAGAAAGACAATTTCAAATCTCAAATTAATTTTTCAGACATCTCTTTAGAGTCTGGAAGGAAGCTGAGTATCCAAAGAAAGCATTGAAAACGTGAAAAACCCTCACGGATAGACCATCCATCCATCCAGCCATCCATCTTCAAGACCTGCCGAGTCTCTTTTGAAGTCATGTGGCCGCTGAAGCAAGTCGAGCTGCTATTGGACAAAGATACCATACACCCTGAACAGGTAGCCAGCCTGTTGCACACACACTCACAAACTAAGGGACAATTTAAACTAACCAATGAACCTAGAGTTATTGAACTGTAGGAGGAAGCCATAGGGCCTGGAGAAAACCCACACATTTACAGGCAGAATCACATATGAGAACTGGACAGAACCCCGTTCTAAAGAATAACTTCCCAATAGTCCCAAAAAGCCAAAATCCCATAGATTTTTATTGAGAAATAAACAGCTTACCAGTCATTCTGTTTGTCAGAATAACCTGTTATCTTCTTTTAGCTTCTAACTAATCCTATATTTTTTCACGACACTTTTGCCATAGTCCAAGTTATTCAAGTTATAAAGAGGCCAATCAGGTGTCTCAATAAAAGTAGGAGGTGTCACGTTGAATGTTTGAAGCGTTTGAATTACAGATTGTCTTAAGTTTGCTTTCAGTGGAAGGGGTTGGTCTTCCAACATGCTGGTAAATCTGAACATCACCTACTTCAACTACAAGGGTGAGTTTTACAAACAACCACACCTGTGCCGTGGGCCCCAGTGTGTCCAGTTATTGCCAATTTAAACGTGGAGGTAGAGGACAAGCAAGCCCATGAGATCCTTCCAAGGGTCAGCACTATCTCACTGGTTCAGATATGTGGATGACACCTGGGCAAAGATTGAAACTAGGATGGTGAAAGCTTTCACTGAACACATAATACAGTAGAACACAACATCAAGTTTATCGGAGAACAACCAGCTGGCCTTCCTGGACTGTGCAGTCATCAGAGACTGAGAGGGTAATCTCCAGAGTGAAATCTACAGGAAACCCACACACACACAGATCAATACCTCCTGTTTGACTCCCACCACCCACTCCAACACAAATTGGGAGTAATCAAGATGCTGAACCACAGGGCAAAAACAAACCCACACCTCTTCAGAAGCCAGGAAAAAGGAAGAGGTCCATCTGAAGTCAGCACTAAAAACCTGTGGATATCACGAATGGGCTTTCAACAAGGCATCATTTCTCCCCAAGAAAAGTACAGGGGAAGACTCACAGGGCAAAAACGTGGTAATTCCATATGTCACCAGTGTCTCTGAAAAAACACAAGAAGATTATTGCCAAGCATCAAATACAAGCATGTTTTAAACAAACCAACTAACACATTGAGGCAGAAGCTCATTCACCCCACAATCCCAAAAAGAAGCAATGTAGTCTATGCAGTCCAGTGCAATGAAGAATTCTCAGAGCCGTACATTGTATACACTAAAAAGCTACTGCACAAGAGCATATACCAGCACAGGTGAAACAACACCCTAGGGCAAGTCTATGTTGTTTATTCTTATTAAAAAGAAAAAGGACACTCATATGAAGACCAAAACATACAAATTCTTGACAGATGGTTTGAATGAGTGGTCAGAAGCATTATATATGCATGTAAATAACCCTTCCCTCAACAGACAATAAGGCCTAAGAAACAATGTATCTGCTTTTTACCATGCTGCACTTTCTTTAGTTCCAAAGAAAGAAGACTAAAATTCCAGCAGAGACAACACCCAACAACCAGATGGAGATAGGGGGATCCAAAAGGAGACATTTTCATTCTAGTTTCTATTCTATGTTTCCATTTATGAGCTATCAACATGCATGAATGGGATGTCCCACCTGGAGGATACTAGTGTGGAACTGAACCCAGCACCAGTCATATGGATGAAATCCCTGGACGAGTGGCGAAATGCTTCAAGAAAGAAGAATTGAAGTCCGGTTCCTATGTTTCCACTTCAAGACGACACCTGGATGAATGAGAACATCCACCAACTTATTTAGATTTTTACTTGAAAATTTTCATTAGTATAAATTTGACTTTTGGATTTTTAAGTATAGTGTGCTGGATTATCACTATAGTGGCTGAAATTGATAGCAGTCATTCAAATGTGATAGAAATCACAATCACTGCTAGGTGTTGACTTCTCTATTGTGTTTATTATAGAGACACATATACCCCCCCCCCCCCCCAAAAAAAAAAAAAAAAAAAGACAAAATAAAACAAACCAGTATGTAAAAATTAAGCAATACTTTAGAAGCCTGGAAATTTGTAAATTGAGAAAAAAAAAGAAAAACCTTTAACAGCAAGAACACTCTCTCTAAAGGTGCAGCCGTTTTGTCAGTTATAGAAACAGAAGTGTTCATGGCAGGGATGTCATGATAGCATCATACTGCTGAAAGGAAAACAAATAAACATACTGTTAATTCAAGAAATTTCGAAATATGTAATTAGAAAACATTACGTTACTGACATCTATCAGGTGACTTTGCTTTTGACAGAAGTTCCTCTCCACTGCACAGCCGTTATAAACTAAATTGTTTAAGAAGAATAGGTCAGATATCAAATATTCAGCATAGTTTGTTACAATAACAAAATTTTCAGACAAATAAAAACTTTAATCAATGTAGAATTGTAAAGAATAGTTGGTCTATTTTCTCCTGTTTTTGGTAAAACCAGATTTGAGACAAAAAGAAACTTAAGTCAATTTATTGAAATATAGAAGCACATATGCCTTATTAGCCTGTTGTTTTCATTTCGCGGAATTATCTATTCGTGGAATTTAAATAGATTTTTATTAAGGAAAAAAATAACAATATTAAAGTCAAGGTTGATGCTATAAGGAACTCTTAAATTGTTTATGGCTGCCTTTCAAAAAATAAGATAATCCAGAACTGGAATAGTAAACTGTAAGGAACTGATGGTGAAGGACCCAAAAAAGCAGAAAACTAGACTTGGCTGGAACTAAAAGTTTAATAAGTAAATAAAAATCTGACAAAACAATGAAACTAAGGAAAACAACAGAAGGGTGACATGCAGATGACAAGAGGAACTCCGACACATTTCATTTTCTTAAATGAAAACAGCTGTGTATAATTAACAACTTGAACCTGGTGTGACTGTGAGAGAGAGAGCACAGAATCTGAAGCTGAAAATGACAAAGACCAAGTAAACAGTTGAAAACAAATAAAGCAAATAAAAGCAAAACATCTTCACAAAAACAGATTCTTCAACTTACATCTTAAAGAAATACATTTTAAGTGTCTTCAATTTGGAGTAAATACTTCCTTGATATTTATGTTATATTATCAATATTATTATTATTTTTAAATATTTGGCATGTTTTTGTTTAGCCAATTTACATATTTTTACTGAGCATTTGTAAATCCTATGTGTTTCAAAACCTATAAAATGTAATGCCTTCATTGGCATTTGCTAGATTAGCTAAATGACTGTTTACCTTAGATTATGGTATTTTTTTAATGAGTGATACCTAAGCAACCCATGTATAATTATAAATATACTTTTCAAGTGGTTTCCGACTAAAAAAGGTATACATACACTTATGTAAAAGAAAAGAAAAATATTTACCCCAAAACAAAAACACACACAATATTCCTAAATAATCATTCAATATTTATATAAAATGTAAATATTCTAAATTTGTGACTGATTTTCATTTTAAGATCCAGACCTTTGCTGTGTGATTTCTCTTGTAATGTAAAATCGATCGATTGGTGAACTTGCTAAACGTTTCACTTGAATTTAAAGCATCACTGCTAATTCCAAGTACTCAAAACATGCCAGAAAACCACATTTCATCTACTCACAATCAACTATGTCTTCTTGTAAAGTTTTCAATAGGACCACCAGAAGACTCGAGCCCCGATTTAGAAATTCTGATTAGATTCAGAGTTTGAGTTATGGTTATTTACAAGTGGATTTACTTTGATGTGAGAAAAATGAATTTCCTTTGGCTCGCGTCATTAAAATACAAAAGAATTCCCTTCATAAAGCAACATATTTTTTTCTTACAACACCCAATTTATATGTCTGTAAATATCTTGTCGCACATTTTTGTTTAATGTCAATGAAGTCTACAAATGATTAGATAGAGCAGAATATAGTACAGTGGGATGAGGAGGATAATTCTAATGAGCAACATTTTTTAATGTCTTCTTTGGCGCAAAGAAAAGGAAAAAGAAGAAGCTCAATGCAAGTGAGAGTCGGTCAGGTATGTTGCCTGTACATAACTAATGAAGTGACAGCGCAGACAGTTGAGTTCTCAGGGAAGATCCACATTTATCTTCCATCCCACGAGGGGACTTAACAAGAACTTTGCGAGAACTTTTCCAAGAACTAGGCCAAATCTACGAAGTGGTGAGACTCCTTCCCCAAAGCTGTGGGAAATCATGATTTATGGCGATCCATTCAAAGCTCCTCACCGGATGACACTGAAAACACACATAGACACACAGGCTATAAAAAGGATTCTACCTTCATAAGCAGGACAGGCTGTCTGGTTAAGAGGAGGGTAGGGGGTCAGATTCTAATTTCATTCAGGAATGGGAAATTGTAGCAAGACAGGACTCCCAGGGTGAAAAATTAACATTATCTTCACCAAAAATGTTCTGCCTTAAGCCTTTTTCACCCTAAAGTATAATTACATGCAGTGTAAGTGTTTGCCAATCAGAACCAAATCTAATGACAATTTCATTTTGTCTTTAAAATTCTCTCCTCAACCAGTTATCAGTTAAATACTCATGTAGTTGGCTTGTGATTAAAAGGTTAAACGCATTTGCAAAACTATTTGATGTTCATTAGTATAATTTCAATACAATTCAAAAATATAAAGCCTATTTAGTCAGTTGGAGCCCTTTTCAGCAGTGTTTTCCATCCCTATTCTTTAACGTACAACTGTGATTGTATTTGTATTCTCCAAGGCAAATTCTAAATGAACTTTTGTTGAAGCAAAATCAAATATTTGCTCAATAACCTGTGACAAACACCATTAGTGACAAAGTCCCACAATGCAAGGGGTTTCGTGCAAGGTCTCATCAATCCTTAAACAACATGAGCGCTTGTAATTTCGAATGCTCAATGCTCTAAGTGCCTTTTATCCTTTCAATTCATTTGGCGCCTGAAGGCCTCACATCAAAACAGGCCAATCAAGCCTGCAAAACTAGCAGAACAATAAAAACACACAAAAAAGTGCCCGTCTTTTATTTGCTTTCACAGGGGGTGATATAGTAAACAAAACAGCAGGAATGGTAAGAGTGGGATAATGACTCAGGAAACCAGATATGATGCACCAATCAAAAAACAATGCATACAGCCAATTAGGCTATAAGCTGGAGTACTGAGGCAAAATCCGAATGGGAGGATTTCAGGAAAATGCAACGAGTCCTTTGTCACCAACTTAACCGCACCAGTCCACACTGATGGTCAATTAGGTGTGAGAAATAACAGTAGCCAGTCTGGTTTTTGCGGTGGGTGCAACCTGAAGGATGCTCATGAAAGTTACATTTTCCATCCTCCTAATTATCAAACACCATCTGTACGGTATCTGAGGAATCCTCTACTCTCAGTCAAAGTTAGGAAGTAAACCAAAGCGACTGAATTCTCTTGTGGTGCATAAGGCTCAATGTAGGGAATGACAGGTTGGTGGACATTAGTCGTTGCTATTGATCTTCTTTGAAAAGGGAGGACTTCATAGTAGAGAACTGTGTTTGCCTGTTTTACTTGGCATGCTGATCATCTGAATGTAGCTGCTTGTCACTGCTCCACCTCACCTTCAATAAACTACTAATTATAAAAAAAAATAGTGCAGCATCAATCTCCATGAGTTCTCTTTCTTTCTGCCCCAACTGGGTTCATTAGTTATCCCACTATGTTGCCTGGTAAGTGCTCCTTTACCTTGACTTATGACAACACTGCAATACTGGTCCATTAGGCTTTATCTGCATCAAGAACCACGCTTTATGTGTTCGTAAATCACAAACACAGGTAATATCTTAATGCCAATCGAAAGGTGAATTGATTGAGTGATATTTGCATGTCAAGACTAACCAATTCAAAGTTCAATATTTGACTGATTGCAAGTTTTTTTCTACCATCTTGTAGAAACTTACAACATTCAGACTTTTTTTAATGCGCACATTACCTTTAGGTCCAAGATATACACAACTGTTTTAGAACTGATTTTGCAACAAGTATTGATTCATATTTGTAGTGTCTAAGTATTAATTGTTCACCCTAGAGGCTGTGTCAAACTGCCGCTACGTATGTTTTGCTCCTGTTCCACATAAGAATATTGGTCACACGTGATTTTACGTGGAAAAAGTTGTTGTCTTTATAAGTTACATTTTCACTGATCAATGAATGAACCATGTTAAAATGTACAAATAAAACACACAACAATCAGATCGACCCCTCGTGTTATTGAATTTCTTTACTTTGACATTTAGAGCAGAGTGCAGAAATCCCATTGTGTCAGTACCCAGCAAGGGCCCTCGTGATGTTTTTATTCATTAAACAGTGACATTCCCCTGGTCCAAACCAGTTCTCAGTCAGCATTGGTAGTATTTTGTGTATTGGTGTAAAGCTGCTTTTCAGAATCAGCTGATTCATGTTGATTGTATTAAGGACTTAATAGTTACAACATGTTAAAGGTACATTTTATTTAGGTGTTGCTGGTGTTATAGTAGGTTCGAAACTATAGGGGAACAAGGAAGCAGCCCTCCCAATTTCTGAGTGAATATCAGTATCACTTTTAACAAAGTTTAATAAATCCTCAACATAAGCTTTTTTAAACATTAAAAACAATTAAAACAAAAATAACATGTAATTATTATTGAAATAAATTAACATTAAATAAAATAACTGGTTATTTTCCACCCTTCTTTCCAGTCCTCTGCCCTCTCCTGTCCCTCCATATAAAATGTTTCAGCTCTGCCACTCTGTTAAAGGGTTAAAGTGTATTTAAAACACTTTACAAAATATAATTAAACACTTTCTATAAAATTCTAACCTTTTAATTGTAAAGATATCATGGTTTTACAAAGCCTGATCTATTACGGTTGTCCATTGAACAATTGCTCTCAGGAATTCCCAGAAGCAAGTCAAGCTTGGTAGCTTCACTAAACGGATCTTCACCTAAGAGGATTTTGGTGGATTTGGTGATAGAACAGAATACTCAGCTGATCCTTCTCAGTACCTGGTGGGACTCAGGTTATGAACGGGCGTCAAAATCCAGGCCTCAAAGGCTTGAGTCTTTCATGGTTTCCAACACATCTAGGATTGTAGCTTTTTATTGGCAAACACACCAAAGCCTGGTAATCACCAGCAAGTAGAACTAGGTAAAGAAGAAAAAAAAAATAGCAGGATGTTGGCCCTTTAGGCTTGGAGTCCAACACTCCTGCTATAAAGTATTAAATACTTAAGTTTTATCTGTGTCTTATACTACATAAAGTGAGATGCAGAAAAGGTAATTGTTGCCAATAAGATTTTTGATGATTAAATTTTTTTTATTATATTGACATAAAAATTTTTCAGTCAGTTCATTTAGTTGTTTTTGTGACAAAAGTATGTTTTATTTTTTGTTTGTTGAATTGGTTCATAACTTTTCATTCCAAAGTATCAGTAGTTTTATTGTAAATCTTTTGCACTTGTGAGGTCTCTTTTAAGCCATAAATAAGTTTACAGAACAAACCCACAAGCCAATTTTTTTTTGAGTATTTCACAGTAGCCCAAGGAGGAGCAAAAAGCTATTCAAAGTGCTCTTAAGATGCCAAACAAATCAAACCCAAATGTTGATAACCTTCCAGGACATTAGTCTGGGGAACTGATCTGCATATGTGTGAGAGTTCAGAGAGCATTGAAAACCACTGAAGCTTCAGTCAGTCTTATGAGGTGTGACAACCGACACATGTTTTTCTGGCTCTCTGTCTGAAAATCGTGTTACCAAAAGATAATTCTTCCTGCAGAAGCATTGCTGCAAATACATGTCAAAAGTCTCAAAGGTATTTCTTGTAAGGCCAAAAACTGAAACATCTTCATTCACCTTTTCCTGAAAACTCAATTGTCACTTTCTTTCTGCCTCTTTAGGTGCCTTAAATGTATCCTCTATCTGCTGGGATCTAGCATGCCTGGCTCGGAGCTGATACGTTTTTTGACAGACAGGCGATAAACTGTGTCAGACAACTGCTGCCGTATGTATGCTAAGTACTGTCGGGAGAAAAGATTAAATTGACAGAGGATAACAGCTGCACATTGTTACTGTCCAAATGTTATTGACAGATTACAAATTTCCACCTTGCCAAAAAAGAAACCCGTCTGTATGTGGATTAGTATGTCAATGTTGAAGTTGAGGCGCCAAATCCCAAAGGAGAAAAAAAGTTTTTATGGTTCTCAACAGTTTGATGAACACATTTTAGAGGAATAAATTAAGTTATGACTCGCCTCCTCTCCATTAATCCATCTTTTTCAGAATAATAGACACAAACGAGAAATGATATGTGCCTAAATGAGTCACATTTTTAAAGTGATGTCACTTAAAGCCTTAGGCATTGTTAATTTTTATTAAGAAGCGGCTCCACATGCAAATGTGCATACTCGGATCAACTTCATTTTTACCTCACAGCCCTTAATGTGGATATGTTAAATTATCCAGTTCCCATTGAAAGGCTAATAAGGAAATTATTGTACCAAACAAGTTCAAACTCAAAGCACTACTGAGAGTGAGATTTTTTTTTCATTGTTTGGCTAAGGTGGAGTCTATGGGCAAAAAAACAAAACAAAAAAAAACAGTTAACTGCACCAACTCTGCTATTCCAGGAAAAATCATAAATTCTGTCAGGCATTTCTCAGAGACAGAAAAGGTTTGTAGAGTCTGACCAATCTTGTTAAAACTGGGATTTTACTTTAAAAAAATAAGTCTCATTTACTATGAATGAGGAAAGTCCAAAATTAAATTGACATAGAAGTTAAAGCTCATTGTTCATCTCAATTTTCTGCAATTAAATATTCAATATTTGTCAGTTAACCTTTATAACTCTGAATAGGCTGCACAGAGCATCTTTCACAGGTGAACTGTTTATTACTTTTTGTGGTCACTGAATATCTTGTAGATATCTGAAATGTCAAAATACTGAACATTTAGGATTAATGAGACGAACAGTTTTATTTTTTATTAATTTTTTTTAAAGATTTTTACCATGTTGATAGCACTACCATAATAAAAAATAAATGTTCTTTTTTTTTATAGCACCTTTCAATATAAATATCACAGAGTTCTTCATAGTAAAACACATAGTAAAATACGGTTTATAAAAACTGAACTGTGAAAAGTCAAATTTTAAAAAGATGTATTTTTAGATTCTTAAAAAAAAAGAAAAAAACACTGAGTCACATATCTGAGGCTGAGAGGAAGTTCCAGCATTTGTTGGGTCATTTACTACAGAAGTTGAGGATGTCAACGTGAAAATCTTGTTGTAATGACAAAAACTAAAAGTGATTTGTGTATTCTGAATCAGCAAAATCTTTATTGTATACATATTTTAAGACAGGTTAGGAGGAAGGTGTACAATAGGATCAAAGTTATAAGTCTTAAGATGATTAAAATACAACTCAGTTATAGCTTATTTATGCATGGTTTTTGTAAATAAAATAAAATAAAGACTGAAAAGTCAGTTAACCCTATTCTGGTAAAAATGTTCCCAGTGATCTTTTAGGAAAAAAAAAAAAAAAACTAGACGCCATCTCAAACGAGGAAAAAGAAAGATGTACAAGGATCTAGTCGTCTACAAGTGGATTCTTCAGAATGGAGCAAAACAGGGAGCTATAGTGGGCAGCCAACTTCAGCACCCATATATCACTGCCACAAGCTTTTTGGATCAACATTTTCTTTCGATTAACAATGATTTAAAAAAAAAACACTCAGATGTACAATGTTTGTCTTAAATTTAATTAGTATGTCCTTTATCACAAGAAAAGTACTTGTGAAAAAAAAACCAAAACACAGTTTTGATTGTACTGGGTCTTTAAAGCGTTTTTTGTTCATTCAAATGATGCCAAATGTTGAAAAATTATTAAAATCCTATACAGAAGTAATTCACACCTAAGGACTACTGATACATGAACCAATGTAATTAAATTAGGTTTTGATAACTTGGCATTAATTACAATTCAGATTAACAGAGAAGTAATTATTGTGGACTTGCTGACAAAATGCAGCCACAGGTTTTATTCCCAGACTGAGCTGGAGAATCCTCATGTGCAGATGGGAAAGATGGTGTCAGAGGAGGTGACTGCAGAGAGCCCATCTCAGGGGAAATCACATCCTTGTTTCTGGTTTGCTTTTGTTTTCAAAGAAGCAGATTATACTGAGGTTTTCTGGAGCAGGGGTTGGATGCTGTCATTGAAAACTAAAACTCTAATTCCTATTTTTTTTTCTGTTTTCATAAAAAAAAAATCTACATAAATCTAAAACTTTGAATACTTTTTTATCTAATGTAGTATGTTCCATGAACATATTGTTTGTTTATATTTATTAGATTGCTCTAAATCATGTTATTTGTTTTCTCTATACCTATAACTTGCAAAGAAACAGTTTTTAATAAAAAAAAAAAAATAGTTTATCATACAGCATTTTTTTACTTAGATCTATCAAGATTTACATAAAAGGATACAAAAAAAGTTTGACTATTAGAACATATTTTTCAAATTGAAACATTTTTGAGAATTATTTTTGTTTGATGAATGTTTTTTATTTCAAAAGGAAAAATCTCAGAAGAATCAATGCAAGTTTCTTTTCAAAATCAGTTATTAAATGTTAAATATATCAGCAATGATAAAATCCATTGCAGATATGAATATGGTAGTCTGGCAAGTTCCCATCATGCATCAGTATCTTAGATAACTCCAGACTCTATATGCTGGTGGTAGTTGAGGTAGAGAGGAGGGGATACAGGCTCTCATGGTAGCAGGAGATGTGAAAACATATGTGACTGAGACATTTAAAGGAAGCAACAAATATTTATGGGCTGGTGGAGACTTGCCAAAGACCTGTTGGACCAAAGAAGTAAAAAGTTAAAGACAGAGTAAGAGGCAAAAAAAAAAAAAAAGAATGTTAGCATAAGTGAAAGTAATGAAAGCCATGGCTCCATGAAAAATTATTCTGACCATGCATTTCGATCACACAGAAGCTTCACGTATTCTCAAGTACCTGAATCAACGTTTAAACCTTCCTTTGCCAACGCTTGTTCACGTAATCACTTCCAATAAAGAGTCTAATGTAAATACGTATTTCTGGCTTCCACATTCAAAATTCTTGTGTTCCCAACAGTTTCTTAACTCTACATAAATAATGCACAACCATTGAATGTGCATTGAAAGATAAACAAACTTTGACCTATCAGGGACTCAGATTTGGCAGCGACGTATGCCTGACAACACTTTTAATCTTTTAATCACGAAGAAGAAATGTATTATTGCAGTTTGCAACCTCATTGAATTATATGACATCAAGTATTTCATAGATCGAATAGAACTGTGAAAGAAAAAATCTGGAATAAGATACAATAGATTCGCACCGCTTCGACATTTAGAACAAGACCTCTTCCAACACCAGGTGATGGGCATGTGCTAGTAAAAAAACAGAAAAGAAGAACCCTATCTCTGCTTGGCACGAGAACTCACCTTTATTGCGTCCCATGTCCTGTGTGCACGTGGGTTCAAGGTTGTCCTGATATTGTTCCATGTCACTTGTACTTAATGTTTACATCGCTGTTAAGATGTAGCTTTGAAGCAGTTTTAGTGGTAACATTGGCATCAGCACATGTAAATTTCCAAGGTAATAACTTCCAGCTTTTTCCACTTCCTGTTGACTGTTTTTCCTCCACTTTCACCATTTTATCTCCCTTTTTCCACCTTGACCGTCTTCATCTTAGCAACTGGTTTAGACAGTGTTTTGCACATCATATTACATTTATATTCTTTTTTGCTCCCTTATAACAGCTCAATAGTGTTACCATTTGTAGTTATTTTAAGAAACCTGTTCAAATATGATTTTGAAAAGCTCCTAGATCAGAATAACACCAACACAAATTGATGCAACAGAGAAGACATTGTTCCTGGTTGAATTTTCGAGCCCACAGCTGCTATGATTCACTGAGCTGCTTTTCAGCTCTTTGCTAAGCCTCCGCGTAGTCCATTGTTTTTGTGCAGTCACAAGTCCTTGAAGCTGTCTAACTGCTGTCATCCTGCTCTAATGACTGACGACACGGATGGGACAAACAGCGCAAGACAAAGGTGTGCCTGTGTTATGTATGTACCGTGACATGAATGAATTTCATTGGATGGACTCATGATTCATTGTCAGACGACATGAAGGGATAAAGCAAATGACTATTGTGATTCCCATCCGCAGAAATGACTGTCAGACTATTTTTTCAGCAGGGTTATGGAATGTAGCAGAACATACGGATGTAGAATTCAGCCAGTCATACTTGCTCTTCACTGGAGAAAACATGTCCTAGTTTCAAAATGGACAATTGTCAAACCTATAGCAGTAATTTGCTGTACAGTGAATATAACCACTTATGAAATACACAAGAAAAACATTGATGACAAATGTTCCAAATAAAAGATGAATAGATATATACTATGGGGTGTAGTATTCCCATGTGAATTGTGGGAGTTATCTTCGAAAAATAGCAATTTATAGGCAAAATCCCCAAAGAAGACAGTTTTTTTTTTCATTTTTCATTGTAGATATTGTAAGGTAAAAACCATATTATACACTTTTCTCAGAGACACATTAACATGTTTACGCTTTTCTGTCGTATTTAAACACACTCAAAGTTCCAACCTTTGTAAAAAAATAATAAGTATTAAGTAAGTATTATAGAATAATACTGAGTATTCCTCAGTTCTGTTAATCACGCCACTTCGTCTAAAGCAACCTAATTGTAGTCTATTCTATCACTGAAATTGATTGACAGTGGTCTAAAGTAGTGATACACGATTTCGACTTTTTACAACCAATACCGATAACTGATATTTTCCAGCCCCTTGGAACCGATACCGATAATCAACAAATATTTTATTAAATACCTGAGATAGGCAAGGCAAGGCAAGGCAAGGCAAGTTTATTTGTATAGCACATTTCATGTACAGAGACAATTCAAAGTGCTTTACATAAAACATTAAAAGAAACAATCAAAAGAAATAGTAAAAATGTCATTCATTATTCAAATCATTAAAATAAAATTAAAAGAAAGTAAAAAGATTTTAATTTAACACAAGCATAGATAAAAAGTGCGGACGTAAGCTTTTGAATACATATTAATCAAATGCAACTGAGAACAGGTGAGTCTTTAACCTGGATTTTAATACACTGAGTGTTTCAGCAGGTCTAAGGTTTTCTGGAAGTCTGTTAGAATACTCTGTCTATTTTATCTGCAAATTTTTCTCTTATTGGAGTTATCGACATGACCTCATAATGGCCATTATAGGCCGATAATTATCGGTAACTGATATTATTGTGCAACCCTAATCTAAAGCCTATCAGGATGCAAAAAATGTGCAAATTACCTAGAAAAAATCCACAAAAATGTGTGGTCATGAAAGGTGAACTGCATTATAGAAAGGGACCACTGTATAAGTAGTAGAAGCAGACACAAAAACAGTCCAGTTAGTTATATGCAAGATAAAAATAGGAAATTTACAGTCAACAATAACAAACTTCATATCTCAAAGACTTTCTAAAGCTGTGTCAAGAGAATGCAACACATGTGTTGCTCTTGTGCTTCCATGCACCATGGTGATTGGTGGATTCCTTGGGGACGTGCATGTGTAACCCAGGTCTTCTGTTAGCGACAAACCAGTTTTTTATGGCTTCAGCTTTAGTATTAGAAGAATTGTCAGACTGAGAGACACACTGTTAAAAACAGACATTGAACAAAATTGCGTGTTGATACCATGTTTGCTTCAGCCTTGAAAAAGGTCTGTGACCCAAAGTTGTCTGTCCCTGGAGCATTGAAATCCAGACAAAATGCAACACACAGTTCTGTGCGTGTTTATGACATTCACACAGAGTAGATGTATTTATATATGTGTAGCTTGAATGTATTTTGTAGTATCTGTTCTTAGCTCCACTAAGACAGAGATCTCCCCTGTTATTCTTGAAATGCATACAGTCTGTCATTGCCTTGAAGGTGAATTTCTAATTTGAAATGTTTTTCCACTCGTCCAAGTGGCTTCATCCTCACTCTGGGAGAGACTTCATTGGAAAGAACTAATGAAGCCACTTGGATGAGTGGAAACACATTTGAAGAAAGAAGACATTAAATTCAGATGTCAAAACTCAACTTTAATATGTCACCTGGACGAACGAGAATCTTCACTGACATACTGCCAGTTATTAGTAGTTTATTTATTTATTAGGAGCCTTAATCATAACCTCCTCTGGTTTGCATGTTGAAGTCCCCCAACTAAAATGCCAAACCTGTAATTGCCCCAGATATGTCATGAGTGTGTGAAGGACTGACTTGTCTACTGGTGTTAAAAGTCCTTTCTATGTGAAAAATAATAATAATAATAATAATAATAATAATAATAATAATTAAAAAAAAAACATAAATAGGGCACGGTACCTGATTTGGGTTGGGATTTTTATTTTTACCGTCCACTTAAATTAAAGTGGTTTGGATGAAAATACCGTCGAAATGACCTGCCAAAGATCTAATTTTAGATTTTCCTATGGAGTGGACATTTAAATACTTTGACCATGAGAAAAAAACAAATTTATCATTTTTAATCGTCCATTTTAACAGTGAACATAAACAAAGAATAAAAACAGCCACCAGTGATACACACCCATAAAAATCAGCTGTTGCAATAAGAAATGTTTTAGCAGGAGACAGAAAAAAGTATGTTATAATGTCTTCTAAGATTTTCTCCATGCATGTCTACACGTTAACAACATTAATGGAATCTTTGTAAGCCCAAAATAACTGTTTATTGCAAATATCAAGTTCAGTGTTAAAAGTAAAATATGCACAAATGTTGCATGAAGCCTTGAGGAAAAATTAAGCACACAAAGCTCTAACTAAATGGAAGCCTGAATTCACACCCTAGAAAAGACATAGCTTTTAAATAATGTGTCACTTTTACATGTTTGGGTCAGGAATGCTTGGACCAAAAAACAGTAAATGGTTGTTATAATAGAAGGTGAGATTGTGTATTTATAGTTCCTCTTCCTACTTATTGTGTTTTCAGAGCCAGAAGCAACCTAGAAAATCAGATAAAATTAAATGATCAATCCTATTCTATATAAGTTCCATTTGTGAGTTTTCTTTTGCCTCTAAATTTCACCAAACGCTTTGTTCAAATACACAGGCCACAATTTTTTCACAATAAAAAAACTAAAAACAAAACAAACAAAAAAAATGGTCTGTGGGAGTTCAAAACAGGCACTTGATAAATACTTTTTAAAAAGTTCTTCTCCACCTCAAATGTTTTGGGCCACACTAGTTGTAAAATAAGCTTCTTAACAGTTTAAAAAAATGCTGTTTTTCTTAAATAAAAAGCTGTGTTAACAGTCATGGCAATGATGCTTATATTAAAAAAAATGACCTATTTCTTTTTTTCTTTTAAGTAGAATTGAGTAGAAATAAGAAAAAATAGATCTATGCAGATACATAACAATAAAAGCTTACAGGGTTCATTAATCTTTGATGCAGTGGTTGGTTTAATGCAGCTATAGGACTTAATGCAGAGATAGCTATAAAGGCTACTTAAATGTATAAATCCATGCTTTTCAAGCAATATGGCAAATCCATTCAGCATGTGCTTTTTATGAAAGATTAAGGCCACTCTTTCACCTTCTACATGTCATGTTTTTCCCAGCTGAGCCAATTTGTAGCTTGCACGTATAAAGACCTCTCTCAGAACCCCCACCCCTCTACCCTCCCCCCCCCCACACACACTTTTTTTTAGATTTTTATTTGCCAAAGATACAACAAAAGCCATTGTCTAATTTCACTGAAGATATCTGGAGATTCTAAAGTGGTACATCTATCATCTTTACTTTTCTAAAAAGTAGCGAGTGCTCAAAGTACCTAACTGGTTTATTACTCCATTGGTTTAAGAACTATTTGTTAACAGGATCCTCACTGTCATAAGTGATTACCTCCACCTCTTCTGCCCTCTGACCTCTGATTTTCCATGGGATCAATCTTGAGCCCTGGACTATTTCCCCGCTTGGCAATTATTCCTGCGATAATGTCTCTTTTCACCTGTGTGCAGATTACTTCTAGGTCTACCAGCGAATCTTTACAGATTCAGTGCACTTTTGAAATGTTGAGAGTGAGCTCTGGCTGCATTAAAAGCAAGGCAAGTTTATTTGTAGAGCAAGGCAATTCAAAGTGCTTTACATAAAACATTAAAAGAAACAATCAAGACACACAGTAAAGGTGTAATCATTAAAATAAGATTAAAATAAAGTAAGAAGAACTGAATTTAAAACAAGCATAGATAAACAGTGCAGATGATAACATTTAAGTACATCTCTGTACCTCCTTCCTCTGGGTTCCATCCTCAGAAAACACGGAGTCTCCTTTCATTGTTATGCTGACGATAGTCAGATTTATCTACCAATAAAGAAAGGAGGCTCCGTTACAACACTGTTGTCTTGTCTTCAAGACATTAAAGAGTGGATGGCTCTCAGCTTTTTGAGTTTTAATGATAAAAAAACGGAAGTGATGGTTTTTGGTCCTAGTAGCTCCTGTGACCCCTCCTCAGTGGAGCTGGGTCCTTTGACTCCTCATCTCAGACAGTCCGTGTCAAATTTGGGTTTTAAGATGGACAGTGATTTTAAACTTGACTGTCAGATTAGCTCAGTGGTAAAATCCAGCTTCTTTTATCTGAGGCAGTTGGTGAAGGTGAAACCATTTTTATCCAAACGTCATTTTGAGACAGTAATCCATGCTTTTATCACATCCCGGCTGGATTACTGTAACTCTCTTTACTTTGGAGTTAGCCAGTCGTCCCTCTCACGTCTCCAGCTGGTCCAGAACGCTGCGGCTCGGGTTCTTGTTGGAGCGCGTGAGAGGGACCACATCACCCCATCCTGGCTACCCTTCACTGGCTGCCTGTGAATTTTAGAATTCATTTTAAAATTATTTTATTTTTTTTTAAATCTTTAAACAACTGTGCACCCCCGTACCTCTCTGAGCTTCTCTGTCCTTACACCCCAACCCGGAGCCTCAGGTCAGCTGATCAGCTTCTCCTGGAGGTACCGAGGTCTAAGAGGAAGCTCAGAGGGGAACGAGCGTTTTCAATCTGTGCACCGAAGCTGTGGAACGCCTTGCCGCTGAGCATTCGACAGGCAACCTCACTGTCCATTTTTAAAACACTTCTTAAAACCCATTTTTACCGCCAGGCTTTTGACACTGAATGAGACTCTGTTCTGCTCTGCTGGTGTGTTTTACTGTTTTATTGTTTATCTTTGGTTTTACCTGGTGTTTTTATGTAATCTGTTTATTGGACTTCTTTTTAACCTTTTTAACTGTGTATTTTCCTGTTTTGGATTTTTAATGTACAGCGCCTTGTTTGGCTAATCGTCATTTGAAGGCGCTATATAAATAAATAAACTTATAAACTTACATACCAGTCAAATGCACCTGAGAACAGATGGGTCTTAAACCTGGATTTAAATACACAGTGTTTAAGCTGATCTAATCTTTTCGGAAGTCTGTTTCATATCTGTGGACCATAAAAGCTGAGTGTAGTGTCTCCATGTTAAGTATTGACTCTAAGATCAGTCAAAAGACTAGATCCAGATGACTGGACAGGTATGGCTGGTACATACTTGGTCAGGAGGTCCGACATGTAGAGTACTACATGTACTCTACATGTCCGACCTTTGAATGGTTTAGCTTGGTGCTAAACCATTCAAAGCTTTATAAACCAGTAACATAACCTTAAAGTCTATCCTCTGGCAGACAGGTACTCAGTGTAAAGACCTCAGAACTTGACTTTTTTGGTCTACTTTCTTGGTCCAAGTAGCCCGTCTGTGTTCCCGTTCTTGACAGTGGACCTCGCCTCTGGCACGTCTTGCATCCCCAGCTGCCTCCCGGCCCATCTGGATGAAGCCCATCTATTAAACTATTTAAACATGTAATTGTAGAGTTAGATAAGCTAATTCTTCTTCAGCAGTCCTGGTAAATCACCCGTCTGTCCTGGGAGAGGATCTCTCCTTTATGTGGGCATCCATAAGGGTCATTCTTTTTTTTTTCCTGATTCAGGTTTTTTTTTTAGGAGTTTTTCCTTACCGGGACGGAGGGTCTAAGGGCAGGGATGAGCAATTTTATTTAGTCCGTTTAGTTTAGCAATTAGCTATTGTTTATATTTTATGACCGACCTTCTGCTTCTATATAAATGAAATTGAATTGAATTGAATTGAATTGAATTGAATTGAATTGAATTGAATTGAATAAGCTGTGGTTTCCTGGTTTATCTTTTTGGTAGACCTGTAAAAACACTGTTACAGTAATCAAGTAGACTGAAGATGAACGCATGCACTAGTTTTTCCAGATCTTGTTTAGACATGAAATCTTAAACCTTGAAATATTTTTGAGATGATAGTAAGCTGATTTTGTGACTGCCTCAATGTCTTTACCACAATTTAGGTATGTGTCCATCACCCGAGTTTCTGGCCTGGTTGGTAGTTTTTAGATTAGTAGATTGAAGCTCTGCAGTGATATCCAACCTTTTTCTTTTACTCCAAAGACAATAACCTCAGTGTTATTTGTGTTTAACTGAAGTAAGTCGTGGCACATCCAGACATTAATGTTCTTAATGCATTTACCAAGAGCCTGTACAGGACCTCTGTCTCCTGGTGTCAATGTGATATATATCTGTGTGTCATCTGCATGGATATGGTAACTAATGTTATTGTTCTTTATAACCTGGGCCAGTGGGAGCATGTAGATGTTAAATACAAGTGACCCTAGGAACTCCACATGTAATTTCTGTTGGCTCAGATGTGAAGTTATCATTTGACACAAAAGATTTCCTGTTTTCCAAGTATGCTTTGAACCAGTTTAGTACTGGCCAAGTGAGATCCACCAGGAATAATAAACAAGAACACAATTTAATATCAGAATCCTCTATTGTCATTGTCGCACAAGGAGCTTGTGACACAACAAAACAAGTGCTCTCCCGCCAATTTAAATAGAACAAAATAAAATAAAATAAACAGAAAACTATATATGTATGTAAAATAAAGAAGACATATTAACAGACAATCGTGAGATACGTACATGTATTGCACAGGTAAACGACGTAAAGGGTGATATGTACAACATTATTGTACTTCCATGTCTCTAAGCAGCTGAATACTGCACTTTTAATATAAATAATATTGAAGTTTATGTTTTATTTACCATGTATACTGCTCTTTGGAAAAAACTGTTTTTGAGTCTGTTGATGCGAAACATTTACATGCTTTGTAAACGTGCTCCTAGTGAAAATGTATTTTGGCATCAAAGACTTATTACTAACCTAGTTAAGGTAATGTGTTTATATTTTGTTTAAATGCTTGTACTATTGCTGTTTTCTAGACATCATGCAAGACAAATGGTCAAAAATGCCATAAGCTAACAGGGTTTCCTATTTATTTTGTTCAGGTCTTCAATAGTACTTATTTGAGTTAATAACCAACCTTTCATAATAGTAACACTAGACCCACATGGACTGATTGCATTCTGGAGACATGTTTTAACATGTTGACTTGACATCAGATTTGTAAAAGTCAAAGCACAGCCTCAGTTTCTTCAAAGCTAAGCTAGTTAGTGTAAAATATAAGTCCACAAGACCAAAAGTGAAGCTTCCATAACAAAGGTACTTTCTGATGTATGTTTTATTCCCTTTTTCTCTCTATAATGAATGGATCCCAGGAAAAAAGCCCTGTTCGTCATCATGGCTGTGCAGTTAATGCTCTGTTCATGGTAACGTTACTCAACCAGCTCCTGTAAGGATGAGTGATGAAGCTCAGGATGGAGAGATATATAACAGCAAGACATGCTGTGATAGATCACTGCTTTTCCTGGCATTTTTCTTGTGTTGCTACTACCGGTCGTCTGTGATATATACTGAAGACCGGCTATCAGACAGAGAAACGAGCTCACAGGAAGAGAATGGTAGTAAATAATAAAAAAGACAATAAGGAAGGTATTATTTTTGACTGGAAAAGAATATATTCTGTTTTTGGATCCCCTCATGCTTCACTGCACTAGGAAGAAAGTTTAACAATCAATAAATGCATCGGGTATTCAAGTTTTCTTTACAGCCATTTGATTGCTATTTTTTGTCCCAGACATTCATTGACCATTTCTGGCCTCTTTTTTCATGCTTTTAGTCTTTTTTTTTTATTGCATTTTATTTGAGGTGCAGCCTCACATGCACACAGATTTAGATTTTAGAACATATTTTTAAGCTGTACATTAGTCTAATCTTGAAGCAAAATCTCTCAGTAATTCCACATAATATTATCTTGCCCCACCTTTTGAGAGAGTTTCAGTCCTTTTTTGTTATGATATTGCCTTTCTCAGAATTTTTAATTAATTTATAACAGAACATTAAAAAGCAGTGTTTTTAAAGTGTGAAGGACTCTTGCACATTTTCAACTTCAGTCATTCTTTCAGTAACAGTTTTTTTTTTAAAATAAAAACCCTTTTCAATTTCATTTTTAAAGTTTGCCAGACTCTCTGTGTTTGCTAGACTTTCTCTGTTTATACTATTTTTTTTTTAAATGACAGTAAACTTGCATCACAGCTATACATAGCTGTGATGCAAGGGCCAATCTGGGAAATCTGAGAGCTAAAAAAATAAAGAAAAGCAAAACAAATGGATTTCATTACACAAATTTGCATTTATATAACAGATTTAGCAAAAATTTGTACCACCCAATTACCATTTTTTTAGAAAGGAACCAGCACCTTACTAACAACTGGATTGCTGGGTAAAAACACTGTCTGACAGACAGGATCCCCATGTCTCATAAGTGTGTCTGACTAAAATTACTCCTAAAATACTTCACAATATAATTACCACATGCATGGCAATGGAATTGTCTATTTCAGTGACAGTAAAGGTGGGAAGACAAGCTTCAAGGAAACTTGCAAGACACACCTGCACTCCTCTTGAGATGCAGCCTCTCTTCTCTATGACTCCCCATGGGCCTGGACGATAAACCTTCAGCACCCGTTCAGGTCAAATTCTGTACAAGTTCATGTGAATAAGAGATTCTCTAAATTGGCAATAGATTGTCCAGGATTCACGAAATAGTGGCAAGGAAAACCTCCATCAACCCTGTGACTTTAGAAGGTGTCCAGCAAGTTACGAGGATGGATGGATAGGTTTTCTATTGAAATATTTTATATCAGCAGTACTCATAGAATTCCCTTTGATAATAATATTGAAAAATATATTAATTATCTTAAAGCTGTTATCCTTCATAATTTAATAATTATTAACACATGTAATATGGCACAATTACTAATTCTGTTTATTTATTTTTTTTTCCTTCCTTAACACACATAATTGATTTGAGCTTACCTGGCCTTCCAGGTCTATACTGCAGCCAACTACCAAATCCCAGCCAATACAATTCTTGATTATCTGAAGTTTCTACTTTGTGGTTGATTCAAGGTTACAAGAAAATGCTACAATGCACCAGTATGAGCCATTATGAGCTAAAAATTCAGACAAAAATGTTTTCTGAAAATGTTGGAGAAGCATTTTTAAATCCAGTAATATTATAGCTTTTTTTAAAATATGTTTTAGCAAATACCTGAAAGCTTGTGTATTGCTGGTAATATGAGTTTCAGAAAGAGGTCATAGATTTTTATAATACATGTGAAAATCTGAACACAATTATTTTTCTTCAAGGATTTCTCTTGTAAAAGAAGAAATGTGTTTCCTTTTTTATGTTTGAAATTATTTTCTGAGAAAAAAAAAAAAAACAAAACAATATATTATTTATTTTTACAGTGCATATATCAACTAATCCTTTGTTAGATCATATATTTGGGGGATGGGAAGACTTCACCCGAGTCATTAGACAAATAATTTAACTTGCAGATTCATTAAATTCTGAACTCTTGCTTTGAAGCCTAATGCTTTGAAAAAATGACTTCAGAAAAAAAAATATTCATTCCATAAAAAGGTCACATCAAATTCCCTAAAGCCATAATAAATGAAAACTAAAAAGACTTAAATACAGCAGACCTTGTCTCCAAACGTTTTGAGGTTAATCAAAGACAGTTTTAGTGTAAAGTAATCTTCTCATTAAAGCCTCACATCCTTCTTTATGTCTAAACAGAAAATTCAACTTATACCTTTTTTAATTTAAACCGTAGAGCACTATTACCGGGTGATTCTCACCTGAGCAAAGTATTTAGATAATTTTCAATATATTGCACTTTTCTGAGTGTCATGGGTCCCTGGGTTAAGTCTCACATGTCTCAGGCTTGGCTGGACCAAAGGCTAAGTATCATTATTTTTTAAAGAATAAAAAAAAAAAATGTTCTCAAATTTCTAATTTTTCAGGAATTTTCAACCATGTCTTTTGGATCTTCCTGTGTGTTTATATTTTGTTTTGTAACAAAAAAAACACAGTTTTAAATACAATAAAAGAAAACTACTCTACTTTATCATGTGTTGTCATTTTTTGATCTATTTTCAATGACAAATACTTTTTTGGATATATCATATTGGGTAAAAATTACCATCAAAAGTGATGGTGTAACTTTTATATAGAAATTGTATTAGGGTTAAATGCAAAAAATAATATCAGCAAACTCTACCTGCAACATTAAGTTAACAAAAGTATTTCAATAAGGAGAGATCTTAGGAATGTAAATAATAAAGATTATTTTGTGAAGCAAAAATGTGCATGAAATAAGTTCCAAGTCTTTTGCGGCTAGGCTCTGGGCCGATGACTGTCATTCCAGTGGGATAAGCTCCCGCTATATTGGGGTTTCCAAATCCAGGGCTGGAGGACCGGCCTCCTGCTGGAGCTTCAATGACAGGTTGGTTGGACAATATAAATGACACTGGTCCTCAAGGCCTGGATTTGAACACCCCTGCCATAGATGGATATACCACAGAGCCTGCACGCTGACAGTGGTTGAGGGCCAGTCCACAACATGGTATTGGTCTGTGTGGAGAATGGGGCAGAGGACGGCCGGCAAAACCTTCTATGTAGAGAGATAATCGTTCATGAATTTAAAAGGAGAATTATGATTGTGATTGGCTGAGAAGGACTTTTTGATATCAGTTTACCGAAAGCCTAATTGATGAGTGGCATGTAGAGAGAGTGACATAAGAACTCTGCTTACATGGAAGTGAGATGAATCTTACTTATTGAAATTGCACCAAAGCTTCACAACAACTACAAAAAACAACAACAAAAAACTGCAACATGGTAAAACAAGTTACAGTTAAAACTACAGTTAGTGTTATAAACACAAAATAATCCCAGCCATTATTTAAAAATCGTATGTCTCTTTTTAACAACATTAGGCATTTATTGAATTATTCACAATCATTTCTGAGTAATTTCTAACTTTTTGTGTTCTTGCTCTCAACGTTAAATAGAGACTTTGGTTTTGATAAATTTGAAATGCATAAGTGCCCATTGTCTTCTACACTAGACAAGAACAGGACTGGTTTGGATTTAGCCATTTTAGCTAAACTTATTGAATCTTCAAATTTGTATTATTTTGCTTAAAAAATGAACATAGGAGGGTATGCTGCAATGATGGCCTTCATATTGTATATGCAGATACAACATTAAAATGATGTGCAGTTTTAGACTTCCAGTCTGTGCAATACTCTTCCACATTTGCGTGACTTTTGTGAAAATTTGCCACTTATATTTTAACCATGTGGCAATGATTTAAGTGAAACGAAACAAACACATAGATATATCCATACAGACTTCATGTTTTCTTTTAATGCTTTATACTCTGTTCTTCAGAGCCACCTCCAGTCTCTAGTTGGCTGATACCACAAACAAAGTCGTTGTTCTTTATATTTTTTTTCATAAGGAGGGCGGTGGGTATTTTCAACCAGAACAGAAGATAATGAGGCTGTCTCATGAGGCTCCTGTGTTGCTATGTCTGTTGTGTCTGTTGTATGTACATTTGCAAGAAAAAGATGCTCATGAGGAAATTAGGATTAAATTATACTTGTTCCAGGACCTTAATGTACAGAATCTCAAAATTCTGCACATATTGCTTCATGGTGGCATCTAATGAATCCCAATGATAAGGGTTGTGACTTAGAATGGCCTTTTCATACAGAGTCTATCCATTTTACCATTTTTTTTTTTTATCTAAAATGACCCTCAACATAACATTTTGACACATATTTAAAAGCTGTCCTTGGAGGGCAATGTAAAACAATAAAGTGTAACAATGCCATCTAGTGGCAAACACTAATTTAAAGCAGCAGTCCAGTGTATAAATAAAGCAAAGTTTGTTGTTTTGGTCATTTTTGAATTGTATATATTACTATTATAGCTTAAAAATGACTATAACTGACTTTCAGCTACGTGTCCGTAGTATAGTCTCATGATCCTCAAGGGGTGTTGTACCTCTTTCCTTGTAATATGAACTGCATAGTTTTTACTGCTGCTCAGCATCATGATCAGTTTCCAAAGACCTATTTTAAACCCTGCTAGCTGCACACACACATACACACACACACAGGCCACTGATGCTGGAAAATGCCTTTGGCATGATTTTGGCACTGATGTACTGCAGCTCAGCAGATTCAAGTGATTGAGCATCCTCAAAAAAAAATACTTAAAAAAATAATTAATTTTTCTATCAATCAGAAAAATTCAGAGAACTCAAGTCTCTACTGTGTCTGTGAAAAGAAGGGTTAATATATACCTTACAAGAGGAGCTTTTTAGCTGAAATACTTACATGTAAACACAATTTTCTTAAATTTGTGTGATTTCATTTCAGTTCCTTAAATGTTTTGTCAAGCAAATCCCAGAAACGGGTCTTTTTAAATTTAAATTTTCTACATGGGCTACACACACACACACACACACACAAACAAAATAATATGGGAAAAGACTGATATCAAAGAGCAAAACAGTTATGTTGAGGGCATCATGTGGTTGTGTGGCCCTGCAGCAGACTGGCAACTTCTCCAGGGTGTGCCCCACCTTTGCCTAACAGTAGATGGGACAGCTTTACAGCTTCAGCTCTAAAGGGATTCAGCACATTCAGAGGTTGGATGGGAATTTAGTTGCAGCATCAGTTAAAAAGATCTGAAAAAGAAAAAAAAAAGTGAGATTATATGAGTTTCTGCAAAGAGCTTGATTGACGTAAGTCACCTCTGTTTACCGTTGCAGCAGCAGGAGGTTGAAATAGGTCAGACACTTGGAAGCATAAAATCATCCATCATCTGCAGGGCAGGGTAGGACAAAGAGAAAGCAGAAGCACCAAAAGTAATCTAACAGATTCAAAACCTTAAATATTCCAATCCACAATTTACAATTATAGAAATGTGTTTAGCCCCTTTAGGGTGATATCAGACGTATTTGTCAAAGCAAGTAAGTTTATAGATCCAAAAAATAACATATTTAAATTATACCCCTCTTAGGGATCACCCCAGTGTTTAATTTATCTCTGTCTATCTATGCTTTTCCTCCTTCTTGTTCACACCAGCCATCCTCAAGTCCTCCTTGACTGCATCTATGATATCCTCATCGATCTTACTCTAGGCCTCTTTCTTGACCGCTCTAATGTCAGCATTTTTTTACAGATGTGTTCCTCCTCTGAAGCTGCTTAAGCCATGGTAATCTGTATTAATGTCATAATCATCTAGCATGATCTGTCCCCCTAACGTATCCATTACTGATCTCATCCATCCTCCACACTACCATATTTAAATGGTGCTTTGGTTATATTTTCAAGCACTGTCCACATGGTAGTCTCCTGCTGTGTTTTGATTCTTTTGTGTTCCTTTGGAGTAGCTTCCATTCCTTACAAATATATTTAAATTCTACATGAAATCTGCTTGAGGAACATTCTTTTTCCAAGTGTCGAATACATCAGGTGAAACTATCACATGGCATTTTAATGTTAACGTTGTTGTCAGATTTGGATGCATCTTCTTCAATAGAGAATCGCCGAAGATCAAAAACTGTTACATTAATCGTCAAAGCTAAACATGGAGATCAAGTAAAATGTATAATTAAAATAAAATATCAAGTACTTTAATTGGACTTATTACTCAAAGAACCACATTATGTCAGTTTGAAATCAAGAAACTTTTCTGAGACATTGCAAACAAAAAATAGCATGAAAAGAGAAACAAAAAAACTTCAAATTCAAAGTTTCACATTCTCATGCATGGAAGCATACGTTCTGTGGAGACCAAGATCTCTCAGTGGGCAGGGAGCGCCTTGGGGTCTGTGATGAAGGAGGTCTGGGCATCTCTGCTTAGACTGCAGCCCCAGTGACAAGCAGTAGAAGATACATGGATAACAATCAACAGATGCATTTTTTTTTAATTGACTTTACATTCAAAGGACAATCATGCCAATATATTTGATTCAATTTTGTTAATTATTTTTTTCACATATTTCATTACCACGTTGTGGAGAAAAGAAGAACAACTTAATAAAAATAATTACAAGGCTCAGGATTAATACTTAATTTGGTATAGGAAATGGGTATTTAGGATTAACAAACTTGACTAGTATTCTTGTATAACTGCAAACATTATTCCAACTAATAAATAAGAAAATATGGATGATGTCTCATCTAACTTGCACAGTCTAAAATTGATGTTTTGGCATATACCTGCATAGCGCTTTTCTACCTTCCTAGAAGGCTCAAAAGGGTTTTACACTCACATTCAGGCACCAACCTATAACCAGAGGAGAAGTGGGGTTCAGTGTTTTGCCCGAGGATATTGCAACACATGTGTGGGCGTGGTTGGAATTGAACCTGCAATATTCCGATCAGAGATTGACCGCCCTACTTCTGCTCTATGGCCACTATCCAGCAGCATCCTCGTGTTTAAGATTGGATCTGTTATTAGATAGTGACTGTTCCTGTAAGCTAGAATCGTTTTTTAGACTCAGTTGGGTGTTAAATTCCAAAAGTTATCAGAGCTTAAATCATTTGACTCACTATTCCCAAAATACTGGACCAAACCAACACAATAAAAAAATCTACTCATTTGGGGGTGGTGTGGCCCAAAAATTCACTGAACAAGGGCAAAAACAAAATCTAAATAAACTGGCTACACACACGTGTCCTCTTTTAACTTACACCATTGTAAATGTGCTTTAATTTACACAAACATATAAACAAGTTGTTTATAAACTCTTTTTGAAATCGTACTTATTGTTCTATAAACTGCTTTGCTGGATCTTTTGTCTGCATTTACATTGCAAATAAACCACACCAAGATTCACTTGCAAGTGACTTTCAGATTGTGGTGAACTGGGGAAAGTGCTTTCTCCAGTTTGTTGCATTACATTGAAACATTTTTTCCCAATGATTCAAAACTGCTTTTATAAGTCCATTATTTTTATGTATTTATTTATTTATTTTTTGGTTGTTTTTTACACGTTGGATAGTGCTAGACATGTGATCGACAAACTGTACTTCATTAAAAAAGAATTGAAGCAGAAAATGAAAAGACAGAAAATCATTATTTTTTCATGTATTACTCAAGAGCTGGAAAAAAATTGTAGCCATATAATCATGTTTGATTATCTGAACAGGGCTGGCAGGTTTCACTGTATGTTGGTCTTACTGTATGTCAGTGTCTTCTTGCAGAGAGCTACAGCGTGGCTGTATTTTCATGCTGGTCTGCAGGCAAAACACAAATCTGTCTGACTCTGTTTTATGATTCTGACATTGTTGAGAAAAATGAGGATTAGACTTTGGCAGCGGGATGAGGAAATGTGGGCACTGAGGAGAATCTTCTGAAGTGTTTTTAGTCAATACCAGACTATTTTTTTCTATGCCTTCAGGCACTGTCACATTCATGATCTTTTGAATTTAGAACTTTCCAGTCAATTACTTAAATGAATTTAAGTAAATTAAAAAAATAAATACATTTTGATTCTAACAAGCCAGTAATTCTTGTTTAAACATGCCAGTCTTGACTCTCAATGTTAAAAAGAAAGATCAAATTAGAGTGATGTCATGATCATCTCTCAGAGACAATCATTTATAAATATTCTGAATACATAATTTTTCTTTTCTAATGTTTGTTTTAAAGTAAGAACTCTTGCCATCATTTGAAATTGTGCAGACAATTGATGAGATTTATTTGCAATTTTGAACCACACTTTGATTTTTTTCTCGATTGGACCATGAAAAAAAGAGAAAAATACTTAATTTTGCATTGATACAAATATATTTCTGTATGATATCTGCCTTGTGTTAGCAGCAAAATTAGAAGCATTAGTTGCACTCATGACGCTGGTAAAGGGATACTGTAGTGGGAGGAGTTGAATGAGTCATGCCAAGTTAGCGACATCCAAGGTAAAAGTGTCCCGGCATGCACCAAAAACAGGTGGCACATTTATGAGGGCCACAAGTGTTGCGTGACACAAACAACTCAGAGTTTATTTGCAAATGAGAAAAGGAGACTTTTTTTTTCTTTGGGAGATCATTTCAAGTGTTTCCAGGACAACCAGTAGTAATAAGTAGACTCTGGAACTTTCACTTGCGCTACAATGTCAACACATTACTACTCTTCTTTTTACACTTCAGTCATTCCATAATTCTTCTAGCTGCTGCACAACCTTACGAGCAGAAAATACCATTGAAGTCATTTGGCTTGCAATGGCCTTGAACAGCTTAGCATCAAAATTCAGGCCAAACAAGCTCAAACACTCATACAAGTTTAAAATCATATGCAGTAGAAGCTTATCCTGTTGAAGCCAACATGAGCCAAAAAAGATAAAAAAAAAAGCAGTATGAAGAGACGCAAAAACATCAGATCATTTTGTCAGATCGACAACCTTGAACTTTTGTTTGTGGAAGCTGAAAAATGAAACCCCGTTTCCTTTCTTAGCCATTATTCATGTTGAGTGACGGAAGTGTGAACTGTTACCATGTGCAGCACATAAACACATAAACATCTGCCGGCACCTCATAGCAAAGGATGAACAAAGGATGAACAGATTTAGGCTCCACATATCAAACCGCAATGCATATTCGCCAAAACGTTACTTACAAAAATGGCATTGTTTCCTATTTTTAACCCATAAGGTTTTTGGTAAAAATGAAAAATATTTATACATAAAACGTCAAAGAATATTTGAACAGTTTCATTGAAAGCCCAACAGCAGCTCCCTCTCTCTCTCTCTGTATCAAGCCGAGGTCTGACCATTACCCAATCCTGTTAAATTAATAAATCATCCATCATATTCCAGCACACACGTCTGTTTAACCATATACTGGCTGGGACACCAGAGCATCGTCTTTCTGCTGAACAGACTGCAAAAGGTCTGTTCACTTTTTCCCCTTTTCTTTGGATTTGCATATGCTTTTGTGATTGCTAACCTCCTATAAAATTAATCTTTATTACCAAACTCCAAATGTAGAAAAGTGGTGATTTTAGAAAACACCAGGATTTTTAACATTTAAATTGCAGTTAAAAATAAACTATTTATAACACTGATCTCACTGATTTGTCATCTAAACAAATACAAGAAAATCTAATCAAGTTACATTCTTACACCATGTTCTACGTTTGCTCCATGATTAGTATTTGCTTTTTTATTCAAAACCTTATTTTAAAGTGATTATAATTGACTATTTTCTTTTCATGGTTTAACCTTTCTAGCTGAGTGTTTGTTTATGCTCTTCATGTCTAATTGGAGTATTAAAATAGTGGAGTAAAATGATTTGTTGGTAGGTGTGCTATCCACCAGACAAACAGGTATTTAAAGATCTGAAAAAGGAAAATTAAATAAGCCAGATGTTTGCTTTGGTCAGAATGGATGAAACACAATTTGTTGTTATTGTTCCACTCAGGAAGGATCTTAAGTATTGCTTTGTTAATGTGCATTTATTACATTTTCAGAGGAAAACATCAAGACAAGGCTCCCTTTTCACTTTTAATACAAGACTGAACATCATGATTTTCCCTGCACCACTGATCACGGTGATGATACAGTAAAAGCCTGCCAACACCTAAGCATATGATATTGAAATGCCAGTCTAGACCCAAATCTCCAGCCTTCCAAACTCGTTTACATCCAACATACGGTGAAATACAGGTACTTTGACATGCTTATAAAGCTAAAACCTGAGGTGCGATAAACATAAGCCCTGAATGACTCTGGTCAAGGTCCTTTCGTGCATGTTCAGTTGAGTAACGCTGTAAAAGTGTAATTTATCTTAAATTGGGTTTTCCACACTATTGAGTCCATGACGGAACATGATGAGCTCCACTTTAGGACCAGGGGAGTGTGGAAAGCAAGCGTTCAATTATTCTGGAGTTGGAAGCTTATGTGCTCCTTTTTCATCAATGGTTGAGCGTGTGCTTGGTTCACAAAAGGTGAAACGATGTATTTACTGGTTCAGAGGTCAAACAAGTCTTTAAAGTTGAAGATACTGTAAGCAAGAAGTTCTTTTCAAAAGTGCTCTGCAGACAGACTCATAGACTCACAATCAGGTAACATGGAAGGAAGACGCACTCTTTAATTAACACTAAAGCACATATAGAAAATATGTTTTTAAAACATTAATTATGTGTATTACTCTCCCCAAGCAATAAGCAGCAGAAAAATATATTTTTCTAATCGATTTTGCCTTGGTTGGGTTGTGAAAGGGCTAAGTAATTTCTTATTTATCTATATGCTGCTGACTCTTGATGGACCTCATCAGCCAGTCGCCTCTTATAAAGACTGGAGGCGCCAAACCTCTGATCACATGGCACGCTTCCTTAGGCAGTCAGTCATTAAACCCGGTTGATAAAAATGCTGCCCTGATTGAGCAAATATTAAAATTCTCTAGATGGAAGACACCTGCAGGAGGAAAGCTGTTGACCCACACTCTCTTAAGGAGATAATGACTTTTTCTTACTGCTGTTGGTAAATTATTAGCAAGTTATATTCGTTTTATTGAATTTTTAAAGAAAAAAATGTGCTAATTTAAAAAGTTAGACTACCGAATAGAGTTTTTACATGGAAAAGGGAAGAAAATTGCCCTCATTCTGCAGTAAAAAAAGCCTTTAAAATACTAAACTGACTGAGACGGCTCGACGTGAGGAAGTGAGATGAGACGCTGATTGAGTGAACGGATTTTGAGGAAGGAGAGGAACGTCAAAGAACTGATAGATATAGATGGGAACTGGAGTGGAGAGGAGGCAGGTAGGAGGCAGTGTGAGCTGTGAGACACACCATTAGGAACAGATGCTTTGAAAGAGCCACTTGGCATGGGGCCACATAACTTGGAGAGGATTTGACGCTGTACTTGAGTATGTGTCTGAATCTGTGGCCAGAGTGCAATAAGGGCATCCATCAGTGGTGATGTTGTAAAGGTAGCCTGCTATGACCTGCTGAGAGCCAGTATCTCACATGAAAGTTATTACAGGAACAATTAGAGTGTAAAAGACAACAACTTTGGTCTATAAAAGAGTATTTTCAGTGGCAGTTTTGATAAAAAAAAAAATACTTTGATTTTTTAAAAGCAAGATTTAAAGAAAAAAAAAGTTTGAATGGTTTTAAATCTTTTTTTTGAGGATCAAGAAGAAGCATAAAAAAGGACAAAATGTAATTTTGAGACATGTTTAAGCTTCAAGTCACTGCTGGCCTTTTATAAAATTAGGATATTCTTGTTTAACCTTTTTCTCTATTTAACTCTTAAGCACGTGTCAAGGTCAAAGCTTAGGGGCTTGATCTGGCTCTCCAAATCATTTTATTTTATTGTTATTAAAGGCTGATATTCTCTTGTGCTCATTTCTTACTTGTATAGTTTTGACAAAAAATATTTTTTATGGAGAGTAAAATATTGAAAGTTAATTAAGATATAAGTTGATTGAGTCTGCCTGTTTTTATTAATATTAATGTTAGATATTATGTTTATAAAGTTTTAAAAATGTAGTTTTAGTGAGTTCAATAAATGTTCAACCTCTTCGGCCCGTGACCTAAGGTATGTTTTGGATTGTGGCCCCTTGTCTGATTGAGTCTGACACCCCTGCTCTAAAGTATAGGTAAATATTGTTTACATTTACACAACCTACCCCTCATGAAAAAGTTTGAAAATGTAACTGACATGTACTTGTTGTGGATTGTGGGTCTGTCCAGGTTGTATTCCCCTTCCATTAGCCAGGATAGGCTCCAGCCACCTCATGAATCCCAAAGAGATTAGGGGGGTTTGGAAAATGAATGACTGATTTACATTTAAAAAGGAATATATTTGGCTTAAATTGACAGCATAGTTGCTCACAAAACTAAGGAAAATATTCAACCATCAATTTCCATTTTGTATCAACCTTTCAAAGAAGAGGTCTTGATAAATGATCAGTGCATGCATAACCATTGTTCATGACTTTATCATCCTTCGAAATGTAATCAAATATATATTTCAAATGGCTGAACATCAAGTAATCAAAGAAATACCTATGCAAATCATTACATGCACCCCTCTAAATGGTCACAGACCTGTGAGGCCCTCCTGGAAGATGACACTTGTCACTTAGCAGGATTCTTTACGTACAGTCTATCAGATTTATGGTTGTTGTTATGTGTAGAAGTCAAAGTTTACTGTGTGGGCTGTAAAGTTGCTGGTATGCAGTAAAACTGGCATGTGGCTAAAAAAACACTTAAGAAGGAGATCTGATTTGACCAGAAATTGGTGTCAAAATCTATGATTTTTCCAGAACTTTGCATAATATGTACATGTGAACAAGATGTATATTTAAAAAAATCACACATAATTATTTATTATTTCATTCAGTTGTATTATAGTTATTATTTCATAATTAATTTGCTGCATTTCCATTCCTAATTTTACCTGGTGACACAACATAGATCAAGTAAATCATCTTGGTGTTGCACTATAGCAACTTAAACTGCAATACATTTGTACCATGTGACCCATTCTTGACATTAACCACTGATTTGACTTGAACTTGTAACGTGAGGCTTGTTAAAGTGAAAGTATCTTCCTCGTTTGTGTCATTTAACCTGTTTTATAGAAACAAACAAACACACAATCTTTAAGGAGGTACTTAACCTACCCTGTCCCCCTCCCTCCCACTTTAAGCCCCCCTGCTTGCTCCACCGCCCCCCTCAACCTCCAATGTCTTTGGAGTCATCCGTACCACAAAAAAGCCTAAACAGCTTTTAGCAGTCACCAGGTCTGAGGGCTGGAAAAGCATCAAGCACACCACTGAAAGGATCTATTACAGTGAAAAATTTAGGGGAAGGCAGAGAGCGACCAGACTGCTGTCTGAGAGGGAAGAGCACACTGAGGACGGAGCAGGTAGGTGGTCCTCAAAATGAAGGCTGGGTGAGAAAATGCACTGAACAGAGCAAAGAGCAGAAGCTGCAAAAACCTCTTTTTTTTTTGTCTGTTAAGTACATTGAGATAAGTGCAATGCATTTGCCGTTATGGATGGGGATGGCAGTAACCAGAAAGGATCAGAAAGTTAAAATATAAAGTTGTGCACTTGAAGATGGTTGAGACTTCCATTTCATCCTCAAAGATCTGTGCTTACACTGAAAAAGCAAAAATATTCTTTATGAAGTACAATGGTTCAAATTTAACTGTACATTCTCAGATTATTAATTCATAAACATGTTTTTAAAATTTTTTATATATTAAGTTACACACATAACACAGATTCCATAGAGTAAAAATCTATATTGCAAGGCATGCTGCTTCTCAGTTTGAATTTCACTGCTTTAAATCTGGGAGGCTGGATCATAGCAATATGGTCAGAGCTGTGAGGTTGTGGGGTGATGACTAACTTTAGATGGAGGTATCAAATCAATATGTAACCCGAGATCCAGGGACCTGCCAGAAGGGAGTAGGTAGGAGTTTGGCAGAAGATCGATTTCTTTTTACTTTAAAGAACTCTGCAGGGTTACAGTTCTTTGCTTGGCCTCCTTTAAAAGTGTTAGGGTAAACAGAAACTGATTTTACCACGATGAAAAACATTTTATGGAATACATTTATAGAAGAAAGTAGATTACTAACTGCACAATTTAGATTAGGTCATTTTCTTTTTTTTTTTTGGTTTTGGAACACAGATCCATCACGTCACAGGACCTGCTTCCAGAAGCTGAACAAAAAAGTAAATCCGTGAGGCAGTTCACGTTGCACCATTAGACTCAAAAAGACATTGGCAAAAAGCCCAGTTTTGTTTGAGTTACAGAGCCGAAGCTGCCTTCCATCTTGTAATCCTATTCTGTAGCCGGGGAAATGCAAAGCATGCAGTCAAGGACATTTGAGAAGCTTCCAAATGCCATTTCCAGAGTATGTGGTCAGTGCAGAAGTTATATGTAATGCATGTAGGAGACTCAGAAAACATGTCATGAACTATTTTCTGATTTGGTTGCTTGATCTCAACTATTTTCCCCAGTTAGTCTTAACATTACAATGTTTTCACGTACTATGATATTTTATTCATTTATTATTTTAAAAGCATTTACTATGCTATAGTATAGGAAAATAAACTTTTTTTTCAGGAAAGAAGTGAATTTTGTAGAGTTTAACATAATTCCTGCATTATGGCAACATAAAAAAAAAATCACACACGGTTTTATTGTGCAATCCGGCGTGCATGCTGTTTGTTGCTGTAAACATGTGACCCAAAGTGACAGTATGGATTTCACGTTCTTTTTTCATGGACAGTGAGAACGCTAAACAGCTAACATGTCAGTCATAGGTTTTTTTTTTTTTTTTTTATAGCTATAACCAGCATAACCTGTCATGATTTACACAGGAATTATATTACATATCAAAAATCATGAAAATAATATTTTTTTTGTAAGAAATGGTAAAACGACAAGCAAATTCAAAACATGACATGAATAAATGGTCATTTTAGTTTGATTATTAAAGTGATGGAAGAGAATGATATCCACATCTGAAACAACTACATGATCCTGTAAAAAACCTGCTGGGGTTCATGGTGTTAGTGGGGATTATGGTGATTGCTTCTCTGTAATCAGTCCTGCGATGAAACTGTCCACATATAAGAAGTCAATACCTTGTGATATTGTTTATGAAAACTCTGTTTAGTATAGATATATATAAAGGATGTGCAAGGTTATGAGTCATGTCAGGTGTTGCGCTGTTTCTACTGCATTTCATTACTAGAGTTTTTTTTTTTTTTTTTTTTTAATCTTTTTATTTTTTATTATTATTATTTTGTTTTTTTGAAAGTCTTTTGTGTTCTATGAAAATGAAATAAAAATAAACTAAACTAAACTTTGTCAATTTTTAGGATCTTCAACTATAATAAGTTCCTCTTTCTGTGTCATTTTTAAGTTTACACCCACATGTGACAATAGTATACAAAGGCTGATCCTTTTGTCAAAAAATAAATAAAATAAGAAAAATAAAATAAAAATAAATACATATAAAACTAATGAATACATTAATTTAGCATGACGTTTTGTGTCAAATATACAGAGGGGAAAATATGTCTCCATAGGATGAAGATATCAACAACGGAGATTATTATCAAAGACTCATTAAAGACATAAAGCTAAACACTGAAGATAATAATTATCTGTGACTGCAGACTTTAAGAATTAAAGAAGTATACTATTTTGGGGGGATTTAGTGAAATCCATGTTTAAGTATTTTCTCACTCAGATTGTTTTATTTAAGTTTGTCATTATTAAAACATTTTGGGATGTTGTCTAACACTTTTACCAAAAAAAATGTACCAGGTTGCAATAGCACAAGAATAACAGCTAAAGTCATAAAATCCACTATGAGAAGCTTCAGCTTAATCGAGGGTATGTTTAGTGTTGTTGGACAAATGTTGGCATTTTGCAACATATAGTTGACACATTTTCCCCCAAAAAAAAAAATAAAAATGAGAGTGAATTCATTTATTTGCAAGAGCTTAAAAAAACTTGATGACACAGAACAAAAATACAAATTTACGTAGAAAAAGTAGAGAACAAAAAGCACAAAAAATATGATTCTACTCTATATGAGCAAATGCCAACTACTCACCAGAAATTGCAATTATTTTTTTTGTCATTTGTGAGCATCGATGAAAGTATTTAAACCCTATCCCCATATGATAGTTTCTGTTGGGGGGGTTGTGTCTTGCGCTTGAAGACAAAACCTTGAGCTTCATCTTTTTCCCTCCTATAATGCTTCAGCATGAGTTGGTCTTCGTTAACACGTCTGTAAATGACTCCTGAGACAGTTTAGGTCAACAGCTTCTGCAAGTTAAATCAGCTGCTGCCTCACTCTGGCTGGATGGAACAACTGCACTAGTGGTGTAACTAAAAATACCACCCTGGACATCCAGGGCAAATAAAGCCACTGGTTGATATTCATAAACCCCTTTGAGTATCATGTGCTTGTTTTAAAAAGGATTTTAATTTAAAGGCCAGCAACCAGAGATGTGTTTTTCTTCCCAGTGCAGAGCCTTCTGAAGCTCAGGAGTCGTTCAAGATGTGGAAGAGGACAAAGGTGGCTGACCAGACTGCCACTGGGCAGGCGGGTAAGTGTCCCAATCAATCTGCAGTCTCCATCTCACTTTCCTTCACCCCATCAATGACGTGGACTACATGATCCATTTTGAGTTAGTTTAAAGCAGATAGTCTACATAAAATCACATTTTTTTTGGAGGATTGCATCTATGAAACACAAACCTTCAAGATATGGAGATCACTGGCAAGACTTATGACAAGATGACTGCGTTGTCAAGAAACGGATTATGCTAAGTCAAGATGCAAACTGGCCATTTCTGATAAAATACAGAAGAACAGAAACACATCAACAAGGAGAAGCAACACAAAAAATGTGGACTTTTCAAACCCCTGCACTTCAACAAGGATGTCAGGAAACCTTGACAGCAAAGACTTTTTCTTCTGCCTGGACAAAGCAGCCATTACTGCTTGTGAATAGATATTTTTCAACACAGAAAAGAGGCTTTTACAAAACCACTCTGATTTGAATGCTGCGACTGAAGTTTCTCCGTGCCAAGGACAGAACTATGAAGAGGAGGGCCACCGATTATCTGTCATGTCAGAAGCCAGAAGTTGGGATCCAGAGAAATCACTGAAGAAAGCCGAGTCGTGAAACAAAAGCATCTCGTCTTCATAAAATGCAAGAATTCCTCAAATAGACACAAAATAATCAATGCAACACACACTCGTGCTGTCACAAGTTAGTAGCAGTTAGATGTCCATGTCTGGCTCCAGATGAATTCGAGGCTTGTTTAAACTTGATTTCTGAAAATTATTTTTTGAAGTATCTCAAGCACAGGATCATCCTGAGATGTCTGCCATGAGAAAACGCGTAAGCAAGTTTTGTGTTGAGTGTAATCGAGGGTTGCACAGCACAACCACCTCACACGCTGTTGCAACACCACGATGTCATGTGTGTCTCTAACAATCCTGTCTTTTTATTGCGTGACGTGTCTCTGTGTATCTCAAGTCTGTCTGTCTCTGTGCATCCCATTTCTGGGACATACTGTACATTGTGGTCGTGTGTGTTTATTAAGTGTTGATGATCCTGTCGAAGTTCCAGCCTGCCATGGTGCTTTTGTCAGGATTCATATCTCCCTGTCCTTTGCCCTCTCCTGCTGTCACGTTACGTGTTAATTCAACGGTTCTGACGGAGTTCACCCTGACTGCAAAGGTACGCGAGCTGAAAGAAGTCCATTCACGCCGCTGTATACATGCATGAATCCATGTTGAGTTGAGTGGGGTGCATGTAATATATGTTTAGGTCTTCATTGACCTGTGAAAGGTGTCATCCAGACATGGATGATACAACTTTCAGAGTCACAATGGAAGCATTTAGTTGTGACAATTACTTATTGAGACGAATTATATTGAGACAGAACAACAATTGATTAGACAATTTTTTCTAGGTAGCCATTTAAAGTGAAAATGCCACTTTTTTATTTTATTTATTTTTTTGTTTTTACAAAAAATCTAAATTCACGTCAACAGTTTACACAATCTCACTCACAAATCCAAACATCTAAGTTGTAAAGATTTTCAAACTTATAAAATAGGTAAACTTGGACTGATATTTGTGCTGTTATTTACAGGGAGCTTCAATATTATTCAAAGTAAAAAAGAATAAATACATTAATTAAAAAAAATGGTAGAAAGTCTGTTTGTCAAGAAATTACTAAAGTTAAAAAATAAGAATAAAAATGACAACATAAGCAAAAAATATCCTTCAAACTTGTGTTTTTTTGTATTATTGTTTTGTATTTGGATCAAATTTTGCACAAATAACAGGTGGCAGTTTAAAAAACAAACAATATTCATTAATCTAATTTCAGCTATTTATGTACACCATCATAAAAGGCAGAAAAATCAAGCAGAACTAACTAAATCACAGTTGTCATAATCCATTCCAAACAGTTCAGATCAACAGAAATCAATTAAGTCTAGTTGATTCTAATAAACTCAAAGTGAATGAACTATTTTAGGAGTGGACTTTTTTAAGTGACTAACATGATTCAGTAAAGGGGTTTTGGTGTGAATCCCATAATGCCATAATCCCAATTAAACTGAACCCTCAAATGATCAAAGGTGGAAAAAAAGGAAAAATCTCATCCAAACTTCGTGTGACGGAAGATCAAACCACATCTAGTTCCTAAATAAAGAAAAAAAAATGTAAATTAAAAAAAAAATCAGTAAAAAGTCATTATGAAAACTTAACTTGGAAGACAACTGAAGACCTGCAGTGTCTTTAAATTCCTATTTTTGATGACCAAATACTCTTCTGCTGTTCAGTGATAGCAAAATCCCACATCTTACAACTATGCTCTTCCCTTCAGTGATTGTTCTGCAAACAGGCCATGTGCATTTATATAAGATTAAATATTTTTTTCTGTTTTATCACTCCTATCCACACAGCATGTTGAAAAAACCCCACAGTCTTTTTAATCTCTCTCAACTGAGTTTACACCACTTTTAATACTGACTTTTGGCAGATCTATAGACTGAACAAATTAAAATATGTATCTTCATTTGATGGAATAAATTTAAAGACACAATCATATTTTTATACCAATCTGATTATTTCAATACTAGAAAGCAGATGTTTTTTTTCTGACATAGTTTAAGAATTTTGTCACTGCTTTGCTGCGGAAGACACCATATATACAAAATGTGCCGATGATCTTAACTTATCCGCTCTGAATGACTAAAATAAATCATTTATTATTCATAATATTAATTTTTTCCCTTGATAGCAAAAAAAAAAAAACATAAATAAATAAAAAACATGGCCAGAAAAGCAGGATCACCCTCTCATTAGCATTCAAGGATTCTGCTCTCAAGCGTGGTAGGGGTCAGTTCCTCCACTCTTGAGGGCTTCATGAAGCTGCACTTTCAATTTTTACATGTGAACTACATGCACAGCAGGGCATTATGGAAATCATTTAAAGGTTACTTAAAAAAAAGAACCATTTATACGTTTAAGAGTTTTTAAAGTTAAATGTATACATTTAAGGGAAAAAAACTGTGTTTCTATGTAACTTCCAAAGCAAATGTTCTATTAATATCACGTTAATTCAGCAAAGCATTAATGTTTACACTAATTTTGCACTATAACCCCATACATTTACTGTGTTTGGAAATTATGTGAAAACAGGGATCTAGGGAGAATGCCTATATCAGGATTTAATGCTACCAAATCCATAAACTCTGCAGTCTATGAGGCATAGTTATTCATAAAAACAGCTTCTGGTTTCACCCAACTGGGTGAATAAATTTGTTTCCTCTCAAAAGGCTTCTGACTGTCCTGTGGCTGTTTTCTCACAAAAAGCATTTTTCAATTTATGTGTACTCTGTGTTTACCATGTTCTCAGGGTGCAGGGTCAGGGCAAAGCAAATGCACAAAAAGAGCAGAGTAGGTGGGAATGTAAATGCATTGACTAAGGCTTGTGCTTCTTGCAATAAAAAAAAAAAAAAAAATACAAAAAGGTCTAAGATTTGTGCAAGGATTGAGAGCAAGGTCATCAAACCGTTTTCAGAGTCGTATAGTTCCAGCAAGGCAAGAATTTAATTTGATTTAGTAAACTTTGCAGATAAGCTCTGCAAAAAACTTAAAATATTCTCTATAAATTTTATACATTAAAGTAGACGGTTTTGATGTATTTTTGTGGCATTTTTACAACAATATCTTGTCTTTATTTTGTCTAGGTAAAGAAAACACATTTAGGTTTTTGCTTGAAATGTATAAACTCATCTGGATAAGTGACTCTCAGCCTGAGTGTTTCATCTCTTTGATATTTCTTTTATTTTAGATTTTTATTTGATTAAAAGATATGTGGTTTTAAGGTCGAGTGATATTGTATTTAAAATTTCATCTTAATGAGACATAAGCTTATCTTATAAGTAACATATATCTATTCTATTATGAGTTGGGTTGGATATGTTGTTTGATTGGAGAATCACACTTTTTATTTATTTGTGTTCAAACTAGGGGTCTGCAACCTTTATTGATAAACGAACCAAAACCCACTTCTGACCAAAACCCAGTGAAAGCTGTGAAGTTCAGAACTTTCCCAGCTTTTAAACCCATTAAGGAACTCATTCACAAAATTAAGCTTTGAAATAATTAAATTGTGATTGTGGTTTCTTTATTTTATGTAGAATAATTCTACCTCTATATTATATATATATATATATATATATATAGCAGCACATACAAGTTAATTTCTAAATAAAATACCCATCATGTCAAATAAGATTTTCTTGCTGCAGCAGAATAAATAAATCCATGACCGAGCATTTTCAATCAATAGAATTTAGATGAAAATGTATGCTTTTTCTTCTTTTATTTTTGAATATAAGCATACAAAAATTGGTGTAGAGTCAAGAATTTTAATTAAAAGATGTGTGTAAGTAAATGCAAATCTATTCTTTAAAGACCCACTCCAATGCAAATACAGTTTTGTTTTTTTTTTGCTTTTCTAAATTCAGTTTACGGCCTGTTCTTTATTTAAATTGTTGTGAATCAAGAGCAAACAAAAAAGAAAATGCAGTTTGATAAAGCTTGTTTCTGTGACGCTGGTGCTACAATCTGCAGACTTCAAGCTCCTTGATCTGCTCCATTCCGATGCATCCATTTGGACACAAATATCTATGTTCCTCGTTTGAGTTGCTATCTGGCTGATTACTGTACAGCTGGAAAGCTTCAGTACTGCTTACCATTTTGTTGCACCTGTAACGGGAGGTTGTGAGGGGCTGTAAACCAGTGGGAGCCTGTAAAAAAAGGGATAATGGGAAATGAGGAGTGTCTTACTGCACCAACAGTCCCGCCCACAACTCAGCTGCTCTGGAGAAACTATTTCCTAGAAAACAACTTTTTTTCAACTTTGCCTAAAAATAATTATTTTTAACAGTACAATCCTAATTATTAGACCACTGGGAATGCTTTTAAAATAGATCAAAAGGTGATTGGAGTGGGACTTTATGAACTTTACTTCTGAACAGCAACAAGATCCTGTTGGTCAACAGAAGATAAGAATATATACTTTTAGCATCAGCTTTAGGAATATTCAAATAATAACCCATGCACTCTGAGAGTAAATTCAACCTTTTACTATAATCAACATGTTAAAAATTTAAACATATGCAACAACATAACCAAAGTAATTGAACCAAAACTACAAACTCAGTAATTATTCAAATTGTCAGCTTTTTCTTTAAAGGTAGAGAGAGTGAATGGTGAAAGAGCCACAGGTTGCAGACTTCTGGTTTAAACAGAAGGTTAAGCATTAAAGAACTGGATTTTAAAAAAATAAGGACAAGACTGATTTAGTCTGAGCTTTTTTGTTTTTAGGATTTATGATCTCAACTTAAAAGAACAACACAAGGGTTCAAATTCATCACTTGAATGAATCATTTTGCAATCTCTACATTATCTTTGTAACCAGTGATCTTAACTTGGTCTGTATAATCAGGTTGTCTGTCTCATTATAAACTTGTTTTATTTTTTTTTACTATTATTATTAATATTTTAGGCATCAGGAAGAAGTCAAAGGTGCCTGGTGTTATGATAACACAGTATTTGGAGGAACTTCCAGAAGGAAAGACAACTCCAGATTTCACTCGGAAACCCATCGCACTTACCATACAACAGGGTACGTTTTTATGAATTATGAACGAATGTATGATTTAAAAAAAACATAACTTTTTTTTGTGTGTTTTGTCAACAGGTAAACATGCATTCTTCAAAGCCATTGTAGTGGGGGATCCCAAACCTACTGTGACATGGGGTAGAGCAAAGGGAGAAATACTTTTTCACCCCAATGTGTGCTTTCAGAGGTATGATGAGGCAGCTCAAGAACATTACCTTGAGGTATGATTCACTTCATCACAAGTCACAAGGAAATCAAAATCCTAACACAAGTTATTAATTAAACAATTTGCAAATGACTGGAATTTTTAAATAACATCAACTCTATGTCTTAGTTCCCAAAAGTGGCACCAGAGGATGCTGACACCTACAAGTGCTACGCTACAAATGAATTCGGGAGAGCTGTCTGCACTGTTGTTCTTAATGTTATTGAGGGTAAATAATCATTGAAAATAACTATTTGAAATTATCGTCAATTTTAACGTTTTAAAAAATATGCCATAATAATAGTTGCATGTATTCCAGGAAAATCACTTTTATTATTTTTATTCAATATATTTGTATCTTTTTTCTACAGTTGGATTCTCAATGACCAAACAACTTCAAAAAGCAAAAATGGAAGGTGGGGTTTAAATTGCATCTTAGCAATGTTTCTATGTACAGTCATTTAAGTTAGTCTTTACTTTGATTTATGTATATTTTGGATTTTTCTCATCAAATACATTTTGAGGGAATTAGTTTTAACTTAAAACCAAACTTTGTTAGCAGATTTTTTTTTTTTTTAAACAATGTTCACAATTGCAAACAAGTCATTGAGCGTTTTCGATTGTTCTGCTGAACTCTTCAGATGTTGCTGAAATCAAGAAGAAGCTTAAGGCACGGTGAGTAAACTATTACTTTCAATGTTTTTTATTGTCTGGCAGAATCATACCAGAAGTTACACGTAACTTTCCTCTCTTCAGGAAGACAGATGGGTCACGCGAAGAGAAGCCAATGGAGCCAGAGGAGAAGGTTTGGGAAATTCTGCTGAGTGCTGACAAGAAAGACTACGAGCGTATCTGTTCCGAGTTTGGCATCACGGACTTCCGAGGCATGCTAAAGAAACTGACGGAAATGAAAAAAGAACGAGAGGAGGAGATAGCTCAGGTACATAACCCACTGCATCTAAGTAAATTAAACTCATCACCCTCTATTTAAATTATCCAACTGTTTTTTTTTCCCTTTTTGTTTACTGTGCACAAACTAAATTTGCTGTTCTCTTATGTCACAGTTTATCTCACACATCGGGACACTAAAACCTGTTGAGGTCAAAGATGATGACTGTGCAACAATTGAGTTGGATATGGACCTTGTGGATTCCGGCAGCAAAATTTATCTGTACAAGGTAGAGTATAGACAACTGTTGTTTTGTTCTGTTTTCTTTATGTTTTTAGCTCTTGCTTTTGCAGAAATCAGATTTCACTGAAATCATTTTATACCCTGCAACTGTACAGGATGGTGTAATGGTTCCAGTTACCAAAGATGAGAGGGATGGGATGAAGCACAACTTGAAACAAGTTGGCAATAAATATATTTTCACTATCAAAAATCTGGGTAAAGACGATGCTGGACTTTACTCTGTGGATGTTGGTGGAGTAAATGTGTTTTCCACTGAATTTAAAGGTATGTTAAATATGAGATATGTTTCCTATACCCTTATCTGTGTGTTTTGCTGCTAACTGGTGGTTGGGGCTGTAATTGAAAAACAAAAATAAGATGTTAAACCACATCTTTGCTCATAAATTGTTCACTAAATATTTTCTTGGTAGCATTTTAAATCGTTGTAAGTATTGTCAAATAAAATATTGCAATATTTCTATGAACTGATTTTTTTCCCTACAACCCAAATAAAAATGGAATCTTAGTAATCACACTGTACTTTCACTCTTCATGCCATACAACTAGAGGGCGCCGTGGGTCTTGGGTTTACTGTTGCTTAACTTAGATTATATTTTGCATCCCCAGTGGATGAAGATAAACTGAGACATAAAAGTCTAGATTCCTATATTATAGTTGATCGCAAATCCTCAGGGGCATTTATATATAGAAAACATATTAAAAAGAAACAATTGTCTTTTTAGATTAAAATTGTTATGAAACATTGAAAAAAATAACTATATCAAGCAACTATAACTTATTTTTAGATGACTCTGTAATAAGAGTTAAAACAGTGAACTGTAGTATTTCAAAATTAAATGAATTCACATTTTGTGTTAAGAAAACAGAAACCTCAACCTTGAAAAAAACTCTTTTATGAGTCAACAAAGCATCCATACAAAGACTTCCCTATTAAAATGTTTTGGTTTTTTTTACAATCATAAATTAAAATACTTTTAAAGAATGATGTATTATTAAAAGTTCAGCATTGCTTTGGCCTTCGTCTTCACACTGCCTGTTCAGCTTGGTAACTTTTCCTATTTTGACTCAAAACTTTTGTCATCCCTTTGTCCAAATGTTCAACTAGCTAAACCTGCCAGTGAAATAACCACAATAAAAAAGAACCATCATTTGTGACCCAGAGTGAAATTATTTGAAAAAAAAAAAAAGAAATTTAAAAATGAACAGAATCGATGAAAAGCATTTAATGGTTTGATTCTTCTCTTTGTGTCTTTTCTTAAATCCCCACAGTCCCTGAAGTTGACTTTGCAGTCAAAATACAGGAGGTCAAGGCAGAAGAAAGAGAGGATGCCCTTTTTCAATGTGTTTTGACCTCACCAATGAATGAGATTAAATGGTACGGCAAGAGTGCTCTGCTCTCAAACAGTGAGAAACATGAGATTATTGTATCTGAAGATAAACTCATCCACAAGTTGATTGTGCGAGACTGCCTGCCGTTGGATGGTGGCATCTATGCAGCTGTGGCAGGAATCAAGTCTTGCAATGCCTGGCTTATAGTTGAAGGTAGGACACTTTTGCATAGCACAAAGATGATTGTGCAATTCATCCCAGTTTAGGTGCTTCACCATTAAATGAGTATAAAAAGCCATAGAAATGACAAAAGCTTCTAATTGTAACTTATTTTACAGCTGACAGAGATCCTTCTAATAAGTCTAAGAAGTCAGCCCGCAAAACTACTGTGGCTGGAGCTGGCAATGATGACGAGCTGATGAGAATTGCTAAAGAACAGCAAGACAGATATCAGAAAGAACTGACAGAGAAGATGGATATTGCCAAGAAAGCTCAAGCAGCAAGAGAAGCTGTAGAAGCCGCGGCTCTTGCAGAGGCAGAGGCAGAAAAAAAAGCTCGCGCTGAAGCTAAAGCTGCAGCCAAGGCCGCTGCAAAGGCAAAGAGAGCCGCAGCAGGCAAGGATGGAGCTGTCAGAAAAACCAAGAAAAAAGAAGCCGGTGCCGGGACCGGCTCAGGTTCTGGTGATGGAGCTCAAGCGGGGGCAGTTGGAGGTGGTGCTGGTAAAGGTGCAGGTCCCGGTGTTGGTGCTGCAGGTGGCGCCGGAGGAGCAAGCGGTTCAGGAGGCGCAGCAGGAGCAGGGACTGCCGGAGGAGCAGGGAGTGCAGGAACAGCAGGAAGTGCAGGAGGGGCAGGAACCACCGGAGCAGCAGGGGGTCCCGGTGGTCCAGGTGGTGCCGGAGGGGCAGGGGGTGCAGGAATGGCAGGTGGTGCAGGAGTAGATGATGGTGCTGCTGGTGCAGGAGGTGAGGGTTTAGAAGAGGATTTCGAAGAAGACGAGGATTACGATTCCTTTGAAGACTCAGATGAAGACTTCAATGATGAGGGCACTAAAAAAGAGGAGGAAACGGTAGACGGGTCAGGTGTAGGAGAAGCAGGAGAAGAAGGTAAGGGAGGAGAGGAAAGTGAAGCAGGAGGAAAACGCAAGAAGCGTGTGAGAGCTGGGCCACTTGTTCCGGACACAGTGATAGGTAAGATGATTCTGCATGTTCCTAACAATGTTTTGCTTTTTTCTGTTGAGTCTTTTATCAAAAATAATGACAAGTCAATGTTTGAAGAAACAAATTAGACTTTTTTGACTTTTGCATAAGGGTTTACAACACAACTACTTCTGCATAAAGTTGCTGTTCATCACATTCAAGTAAATAAGAGAAAAAACTATACTTCTTCAAAGAAGGTAGAGAAGCGCTATACAAGTAAATCCCATTTACATTTCAACATAAATATAACAAAAATATGAGAAAAGACAAAAATGTGTAACTAAATAATAATTTTGACGTTTAAATTAAAAACTAAATCTAGTAAAAATAAGGTTCTTGATTCAAGAAAAAAAAAATGTCTTTCAATAAAGTTTTTCAGGAGCCAAATAATCTTAATTAGAGAAAATATCTTAGTGAATAGAATTGTTTTTCTAAAAGTAAATATTCTATGTGAGACCATTATTCTTATACCATAGGCAATTATTTTGATTTATGGGGCAATATTTTTTTACTAATTTTTAAGGGCCTGTTTTGTTGATAGAACATGTTAATGCCCTCATGCTTTAGGTGCTTTCACAACCATCAAAACCCTTGTGTAAAACAAAAAAAATTGTGACATAAACAAGGATTTATAAGTATTTTAAGAGACATCCCTTTAGCATGAAGAATATTACTATAAGATTGTTGCAGCCTGAGAATCTGTTGTGCATAAATAAACACAATAATCCTTCATTCTAGTTTTTTTGTATAATCACAGATTTTTCTGATTAAAGTATGTTTTTTGTTAATGTTGTGTTTTGTCATACAGACATGTTTGGCTGGTTGTTGATCTGTGTTTATTTCACATAGAGGCATTTAAATTAAATGAAAAAGCCAAACAAAACAAAAATTTGCAAAAAAAAAGATAAAAAAAGAAGTAAAAAAATTTGCAACAATTCATCCACACATTTCATATTTAAGCAAGTGTAATCATTTTTATACAACCCATTTATCTGCATTCAATCTTGTTATTGTTTTTTTTTTTTCAACTTGTTCTCATGCGTTTTTTTTTCATTTTTATTGATGTTTTTACCATTAATTATTATTATTTTCAGAAATATTCCTTAAAGCATAATAACAAGAACCAAATGAGAAAAAAAATTTTGATCATCTAGATGTGAAAAAAAAAGCAGAGAAGTTGATGTTATAAGAAAAAGAGGCATTGGACCTGCAGCAGATTTTGTTAAACCCTCTGAAAATATTGAGGGTGCAGCTGGAAGTGAAACAGCAACAGCAGCTGCTGGATGTTCAGGTTGAACGTGGGAAGGTCTGTTGATCGAGGAGACAGTTTGTGGTAAGAGGGTTTCGCTTACTGCTGCATGTGAGGAAAAACCATTCAATAAACCATTTAAAATAAGAAAAAAAGTTCAATTGTTAAACTATTTTTTTTAATCCAGTTTGTAGCCGACACAAATGAGAAGAAAAATTGTGTTTATCTTTGTGAAGTTAAATCAAATCATTCTCCTAAATAACATTTTTTTTTCCAAATCTATTTATTTTGCCCACAGGTTTCACATCAAGAGAAACTTTACTGTTTGTTTGAGTCGACCTTGTCTTTTGCACGTACTTGTTTGGAGGCGCCGAGTGTGTGATGCTTACCGTGCATCTGTGCTCCGTGTTGTGTCCGTTATAACATTTGTGCTTGCCATCTTTAATGTCACTTCAGGATGAGCCGGTGCATTGGGGAAAAGGACATAACCATGCTATAGTAAAAGAGAAAGATCATGCTCCCAGTACAACAGAACGTTCATTTGCCTTTCAGACTGTGGATACTTTTTTACATGAATTCAAGATGAGAGCAAACTTGAAGGAGACCTTGAAGAATGACAGCACTGAAAAAAACATCTCTCTTTCCTTTTTTTTTTTTTTAAATAACTTTTTTAAAATAAACTCTGCAAATGATCAAAGGACTGTCAGGATCCAGAGAGAGTTCTGTTAGTATCTTGGATAGTTTCACATAACAATAACCACTTTTTTGTAAGTTTTCCTCTCAAGGTTCTCTGGCAAATAAAGGAAAGTTGCAGTTTGAGCTATTATTTTTTTTCATTTTAAGCTTTGAGAAATTGTATCTTCTCTAATAATTTAATTATTCATCTCATCAATTATCTGAGGGAGACATAACTGACTGACATTTAATTTGTTTTTTAAGTGAGGTAAGTAATAGCATATGGCCTTCGACTCCTGATCATAAATGTGAATTTTGTCATCACTTTTTCACATTCTGATTTGATCCTAATGTCCTTAACATGGCCATGACAATAAGATTGTATCCCGTCTTTGGTTTATGAATGTTTTAATCTGTTCTAAATCTGATCTCAGAACTACAGAGACATGATGTCCCTATACAGGATCATGCTGTTTGGCTTTTGTATCAAACTGAAGATCCATTCCATAAATAAATCCATATTAAACAAATGCTAACATGTAAATTCTCAGACCCCGGAGTTCACTTTCAAGCTGGCCTGTCTGACTGTAAAGCCAACATTGGAGAAGCAGCAGAGCTAGAGTGCAAAGTGAGCAGAGAGGACTGTGCTGGGATCTGGTACAAAGATGGAGTAGAGGTGAGCCTGGAGTCTAAATACAAATGTCAGTCATATATACTGGCTGATAAATGTAAAGACTGGGGATGTGTTTGATTTTCCAGATTGCTTCATCTGAGGGTGTTACCATTTCAAAAGACGGATGCTTCCACAGACTGAAAATTGATAAAGTCACAGAGGAGCATGCCGGGAAATATAAATTTGAAGCCGATGGACGGAAAACAGAATCGGAAATTGTTGTTGAAGGTGAACACTTGCATTTTAAAAACATGTTTCTTTGTACTTTGCATAATAATCAATGTGACTACAATCTACTTTTTCTTTTTCTGTTGCTTTTAGATCCACCCAGGTTTGATGCAGAGGAGCTGGAAAAATTTAAGCCTACTGTAACTGTGAAGAAAGGACACAAGGCTATTTTCAAAATAGCTTACGTTGGACGGGAACCTATTAAAGTGCAGTGGTACCTTGAGGGTGAAGAGCTTTCAGAGGAAAGCAACATCAAGATCGAGCAATCAGAGGGGAGTAGCCAATTGCTTTTGCTGAAGCTGCAACGCAAAGACAGTGGAGAAGTCAAGATAAAACTCAAAAATGAGTTTGGTACTGTGGAGGCCTGCAGCGAGCTTAATGTACTGGGTATGCTCAAAACCAATTTAGAAGAACAATGATTAATGTATGCTATTTCAAACATTAATATTTAAACTAAAACAGTGTGTTAACTTTAGTTATGTGCATTTCTTTTGTTAATGTGCCGCTTTTGCATAGATAAACCTACTCCTCCAATGGGACCGCTGGAGATTATTGAGGCCTCATCTTCTGGAATTGAATTCAAGTGGAAGCCGCCAAAAGACAGCGGTGGCTGCAAGATACAAAACTACATCCTGGAACGACAGCAAATTGGCCGTAACACCTGGAAAAAAGTGGGGCCAATCGGCCCAGTGGCCTCGTACAAGGACACTGATGTGGACCACGGCAGAAGGTACTGTTATCGTATCAGAGCGGAGACAGAAATATCAATCAGTGAACTTATGGAGACAGAGGACATTCAAGCTGGAACAAAAGGTGAGGAACTGCGATACAATGTTTTTAGCTAAACTCTGAATTTTAGACAAATAGGAAATCGGATTAGTAAGAAATAAGATGGTCAAATTTGAATCAAAACTTCCACTGGAACACTTCATGTATGATTAGATCTTTGTTTATGTATAAAGCCCAGCTACACACAGTTCATGACACTAACCTTTCCTTAAAAATTGGTACTATGTCAAATATTTTGATCATGCTGGGGTAGTGTTTATGCAAGTTTGATGTCTATTAAGTTAGTTGATAATCATACTCAAGCTCAGACACACTTTTTTGTTCGTGTACTGCAGCATATCCTGGACCTCCATCAGCACCAAAGGTTGCCAGTGCTTTTAAGGACTGCATCAACCTTACTTGGTCTCCACCTGCTGACACTGGAGGAACCAACATTCTGGGATACAACCTTGAGAAACGCAAGAAGGGCAGCAATCTCTGGGGTCCGGTCAACCCGCATAATGAGATGATTCCAGGTTCACACGGCACGTGCACACGGATAATTTAGACTTTATCTAATAAACTTTGCTATACGATTAACTGCATTGATGTTCTCCTTTCCTGTGCAGCTAAAGGATATGCAGTTAAAGATGTGGTTGAGGGAATTGAGTATGAATTCCGCGTCGCTGCAATCAATAACTCGGGCGCGGGGGAATTCAGCACGCCGTCTGAATTTGTATATGCCAGAGACCCCAAAAGTATGCAGAGATGTACCGAAATCATGACAGAACTGACATTAGTATTTTTTCTGAAAAAATATGGGATGTGAAGACAAGTCTTACCAAACCTTGTGTTACAGAACCTCCAGGAAAAGTCACAGACTTGAAAGTGACCGATTCCACATATACCACGCTGTCCCTGTCTTGGACCAAACCGAAAGACATCGAAGGGGTCGAAGATGAAGCGAAGGGATACTTTGTGGAGATCAGGCTTGCAGAAAACACGGAGTGGGACAGGTGCAATACTAATGCCATAACCATGACTTCATTTACAGCAAAGGGAATGAAGTCATTGGCCATGTACTGGGTGAGAGTCATTGCTACAAATGATGGGGGAGAAGGAAGCCCTAAGGAACTGGACAACTACATCCTTGCTATGCCCCCTCCTGGTAGGTGAACTCACACCAAACATGTACTTTTATTGTCTGACTGCAATTTTAGGTACTAAAAATATGTTTTTTTTAGGTTTTTTTTTTAGGTACTTTTTTTTTTTTTTTTTTTTTAAAAGGATGTGATGTTGCCTTTAAGGAAATTACTGTTCTCAGGTATTTGACAAAAATAAATGTTTATTACTGTTAGGAAATGAAAAATTCCCAGACACAAATGCAGTTGACATCTTTCTTCTTGATTTTTAAATAAATACAACACCAAAGTGACAAAAAAAACATCCATCTTCTAAACCTGCTGCGTCCCTTACGGGGTTACAGGCATAGGTAACCGTCTTTGTCTCTGCTTTGCTGAATTATGGTCCTATAACAATAAAGAATTACACACAGTTTAAGATTGGGTGTGGCACAGTCGAGATGGTGAGTCTTGCTTAGTGTGGGTGTAGATGGGTTGCAGGAGGGGGGTTAGATCTTTGGTGACAAAAAAGAAAAAAAAAAAACTATACATGTTGCCAGTCTGTTTTAGGACCACACCACTCACCCTCACTCACAGTCACACCTAAGGACAATTTTAATTTACCAATTAATCTAATAAGCTGTTTTTTTGGACTCGAGAGGAAGCTGAAAGGCCCAAACCCATGCATGTATGCATGCTTGAGGAGAACATTCAAACTCCACACAGAAATATCCCTGTCAGGATTCAAACCAGGATCATCTCACTGTGATGCAAGAGTGCTAACCACCACATCATCCTGTGGACTCTTTTCTTCTTTATCTTTAAAACCAAGAGACCATTTTGATCTATTTGATTTTAAGCATTTTTGTGGAACATCTCCTGTCAGATATTTGTGTTAACAGCCTACAGAGTCATCTAATTTAACATATTTAACTTTGAGCAATTTGAATTACTTCTATGATCTTTATCACTAAATTACCAATTTTTTTTTTTTTTTTTTTTGACTGGCTATAAAATAAAATTGCACTACTTCATTTTGATAAATAACCGATGTCTAGTATTTAAATAAGCAACAAATATATTTTACTTTTTTTAAATGTAGTATTTTTTCCGTTATTTATCTTTTAAAAGACTAGTGTTTATTTTATTTTTTATTTCTAGCTCATTTATTTACTGCTCTCTCCTTCCTGTTAATACAGTGAGACCACGGTTTACAGATGCAAAAGTAAAGAGTTTCATGGTGGTCCGAGCTGGAAATTCTGCTCGTTTCAATATCAACTTTGAGGTAAGAAAATAAAAGTAACTTAAATGATGAACAAATATCAAATTCTCCTCTAAAAACGATAATCTAAAAAACTATTTCTTTGCAGGCTTCCCCTTGGCCTGAGGTGATTTGGCTGAAAGATGGAGTGCCAGTGTCTAAGAAAGTAACGGTCAGCAATGCTGAAGGTGCATCTCAGCTTCTAATTGCATCAGCTGAGCGCTCAGATACGGGAATTTACACCATCATCGTGAAAAACATTGTTGGTCAAGAAACATTCAGCATTGAAATCAGGGTCACCGGTAAGTCTATAAAAATATCTCTCTTTTCTGTTCAGTTATTAGGGATTTGCTTAGAATGCTTGAGAATAAAATGATGTGTTTGAACTTAAGATGAGCCGAAGCCCCCAGGCCCCGTGGAGCTGGACGAAAACGTGCCAGGCACTGTGACCGTTTCATGGACCGCATCTCCAGATGAGAAGCGTGACGACCGGCTGCACTATATGGTGACCAAGCGTGATTCTGTCAAAAGGAGCTGGCACACCGTCGCTGATAGGATCTTCAATAATAAATTCACAGCTTGCAACATATTGCCAGGCAGAGAATACCAATTTAGAGTCTATGCCAAAAATGACATGGGCTCTTCAAAACACTCCGAGTCACCAAAGTGGCTAATACCCGCCAAAAAAGGTATGTAAAAACACGTCTCATCTTGTATATAAATCATCTGTTTCTCAATGTATTTATAATATATATATATATATATCATTTTCTTATTGTATTTGAGTCTTATTTGAATTTTAGTTTGACTCAGCATTGTTACTTTCTAACAGAAAAGTTTACAGTCACCATGCCAGAGTCAAAACCATGTGATCTGCAGTGTGCTCCAAAATTCATCGTCCCACTGAAACAGCATACCGCTCCGCAAGGATACGAATGCTACATGAGCTGTGCTATTAAAGCAGATCCAACACCTCATGTGACGTGGCTTCGCAACAGCATCAGTCTCAACACAGACACCAACTACTTCATCTCCAACACCTGTGGGGTCTGCTCTCTACTCATATTGAAGGTGGGATCCAAGGACACAGGGGAGTACAAGATTGTTGCGGAAAACCCTCTGGGCAGGGCAGAATGTTCCACCAAGCTGACAGTCAGAGGTAAGTCAGGGATTGGACCTGGTAGATGCAGTACAAGCTTCTCTATCATGTGATCATCTTAACCAATCACAATTCTATTTTACTTTTCCTTTTCAGAATAAGTGAGCAGACAGAAGAAAGCCACTTCTACTGTGATGATATTTGGAAAGCTGTTTTGTTTTGATTTAAAGTAAAGCCTGAGATGCATTTTAAACGATTGATATAAAAGTGATTGACAGAATCAGCAAAAATGGTGCAAAATTAGGATCATCTGAGGGAATGGAAAGCTGCAAGAAAAACCCTAAAGCTGTGTTTGTTCTTCTTTTAACAATCTTAATAAAAATCAGAAAACTTGGGATAATATGTCAATTGTTGTTTGGTTTTGTGCTGTTCTTTTTTTTTTTAAATTTTATTTCTTGGTGCTTTAATAATATCTCAAAAGCTTTTTTATGAGCCATTTGTTTGCCTTTGTATTTCCTAATTAGAACAACATATTTTAGTCCTTTCATAAAAAATCTATCCAGAATTCAAGGATCTTGAATAAAAGATTCAAGTTGTCGTGAAGAGGAGGCTGTAGGACAGCTGCTAATACATCCTTGAGTAAAAACAAACCTGTAACAATCCAGAATAATACCAATTACGACACATTTGTTTTGCAGCAATAGCTTTCTAGAAAGTTGCTGCTCCTCAAGACGATAGGTGGCCCCATTAGACTGCTGAGCTCCAGCCGCCTCCCTTTAGGTTTCAAGTTATTTGTTCGTGTCGACAGTTAAAGTGACATAAACACAAAATGAGGATATGACTTTTTCATGTTTATTTAATTTTACCTCCCAAATATATATTGGTGGATGAAAATATTAATTTATCTTAGTGCGTTCTAAATTATATTTGATCCGACTTGTGACTTAAACTCTTTAAGATCCCTTTTATTTCCCTCACTGGACCATTAAATTAGACTTTTCTGTCAAAAGTTTCAAGCTACTGGTGCTTCTTACTAACAGACACCAGATACTGTGTTTAGATTTAGGGTCAAAGGAGATTCTTTCTCTTAACATTTTGATGTAAACTGTTGATCTCTGGCTTTAACAAAAATGTTTTACTCTTAAAATGTTGACCTGGACAAAAATTCTTGACATTGTGCATCACTAAAAATAGATGCAAGATCCCTGGGCCGAGCCTTGATGTGGAACATAATTATGATAACTGATGGCAGTTGTCCAGCTTCATGCAAGTTTATGAGAATAATTTATGCCCAGTCCTCTTGTATTACCACTCTGGGCAGGTTTTTTTGAGGTGTCACACTGTATTCCGTGTTTAGCCTCACCGAGAAGGAAAGGGTCAGTTGAAGTTGCACTCTGGGGAAAATGTAACAGGTGAATGTAGAACACTGATCAGTTTTCTTTTTTTTCCTATTAATATTTCTAAAAATGCTATCTTCCAATCGCTCACATAAGAAATGTGCAACGTAAAAATGTTGTAAATGTCAATCCTGAAATTGTGCAATAAAGTTACGTCAATGTCACAGCCAATGTGACTCTCCTGTCTTAGTAACAGCAACCAAAAACATCTTGCCACCACTATGCATCAGTTTTAAGGGTGGGATTGCAAAGATTCCCAGCAGTATTGCTTTGGCATCTCCTGTGCATGAACCTATAGCACTATAAGGCTAAGGAACATGCCGGTAAACCTATCTCCAAGAGCCACAGTGAAAAATTAGAGGGCCATGTTGCTCTGAGTCTTTTTAAGACTTTATAGCTTGTAAAACGAAGAGCACACGCTTCAGAATCAACCTGGAAATTTGCTGGCAACAGACTCCAGTACACAGCTGCTTACGTGAGAAAATAGTAAGTACATTTAACAAGAACTCCACGTTTAGACATTTTAGCATGGATTTTATTACTGTTTTTTCTTTTAAATCTTTTTGTATTTTGTTATTTTGTTGCATGTTCCCACAAATTTATGTTAAAAGGATTTGTTTGAGACAAAGTGTGTACAGTTCTTATATTCAGAACTTTGTGAACAAAAAGGCAATATGAAAAAACAAACATATTTTTGAAGAACTTACTACACCTTAGTGTTAAAAAACTCATATTAAATTAAATTATATCAAATTCACATTAAAATTTATGATTTTGTATGTATTTTTTGAAGTTACTACAAAATTAAAAATATATGTAAAAACAGTCATGTAAATGATCCATTAGAGATAAAGAAAAAAAACACTTTTTAATGCTTTCAAACTTATAGTTGTATGAAAACACTAGCAAAATTAGCTAATATGAGGGTTTCACAACTTTACTTTTGTAGCTTCATCTAAAAAATACAAGTATATTGAAAATATATTGATTTAAACTGGTAGTTGTGGCTTTCAAGCACACTTCAAATAAATGGAATTTCAGTGGAAATACAATCAATATTGTTTAATTAATGGGTTACGTACCTTAAGTAAAGTCTAAAATTGGTTGTTACTCAAACAAATGTAAGACTGGAGCCTAAGTCCTTTTAGGTAATTTTTAGATTATAGTAGCTTTATTTTTATTATTTTTTCTAGATGGAATATAATGAAAATATATACATTCAAAACATTTGATTTTTTAAATCAAGGCATGGAAAAAAATGAAAAAAAAAATAAGTTGAGATTAAGGAACACAAATGATTTTTGATTACAACAATGAGTTCTACATCAACAAGTTAATGTAATAAACTACATTCAAATTTCTGCAATATATTTAACTTATTTTACCTTACGAGTATCAAAAGTATTTCTAACAAATGAATACATTGACTCTTGTCATGACTTTGTCAAATGTATTTAATTTGAAAAAAAAAAAAAAGTATTATAATTTATAAGACTATTGATTAATTCCTTATATGAAGTATCATAATATATGTAGTATCATAATACTAGTGTTACTGGTATGCTGCCTACTGTGTGCTACATTTGGATGATCTTTTCTAGGAGTCTGTAACTGAAATGCAAGTACTATGTTGACATTGAGAATATGATATTGTCTATTTGAAAACTCATCGTGCCGTTATTGACACCGTTTATGAAGAAACCATGTGAATATTTTTTACAGCACAACTTCAATTATTACAGTGCATTTTTTATGATGAATTGGTGATCAATTCCCAACTCAAGAGTACATTTTCCCACTTTAAACCTTTCTACTAGCTCATTCAGATCATTTGGTAGATATGATTTGGAAATGAATTGTGGGAGTCGTCCTGAAACAAATATCCCAACAAGACTGAAATATGTTGAGTATGAACATACAAATAAGTTTTCAAAACTTAAGTGAAGAAACATTTATTTAGCATAACAGCTCTTAAAAAAACAAGCAAAATAAATTGACATTTATGTAAATATAAATAATTTTTACACAGACAAAAGTTGATCAAGATGGTTAAGATTCCCAAGGCCAAAGATGAACAGCCAACTGCTCCAGGACAGGGTAAGACATAAATGATCCTCTGTTTTATTTTATACATTACTACACAATGGTTGGGCAAAAGCTGGATAGTTAACTGTTACAAAGTATTTTATACTGTCACGCTATTAAGTTTCCTGATACCAGTTGTATAATACATTTTTTATCCATCTTATTTGATGACAGTGAAAATCAAAAAGAGGTCTCGGGTTCCTGGAGTTATGATTACTCAGTATGTGGAAAATCTTCCTGAAGGCATGTCCACTCCAGATTTTACTCGCAAACCTATTGCACTCACGATTCAAGAAGGTACTGTACAGTTTTTTGAAATACTTTTGATAATGTAAAGATTTTAAAGACAGTGATAGACTTTTGAATTTTCTTTCTGCCAGGTAAAGTTGCAGTTTTCAAAGCAATAGTTACTGGTAACCCAGCACCCACCGTGACCTGGGTAAGAACCAACGGGGAAATCAGTGGAGATAGGTACAAAATGACATTTGATGAAATCTCTGGCGAACACCAACTACAGGTAAAACTTTACTGTATAATGTTTAAAATTGTATAGCAGCTGTCGCTTTTTAGAATATTTCTAAACATATTTATTAACAGATGCCTGATGTATCTGTGGATCAAGCTGATGTCTACAAGTGTTTTGCCAGAAATGAATATGGAAAAGCAGTTGTTACTGTCTCTCTGAACATTATTGAAGGTGTGGAAAATTTAACTCAAAACTTAGTAGAAAAATCTTAAACCTACATTCTAACTGTGTTTTTATTCTCTGGATTCAGTGGGTTTTAAAAAGAGCAAAGCCATGCAACAATCAAGAACAGGTAAAAAGTCTTTAACCTTCAAGAATAACTTATGGGATTTTATTAAATGCTTAACCCTAGTGTTGGTTGTGTTGCAGCTATCCGGGAAATGCCAGAAGATTTCAAAAAGACTTTGAGAAGCACGTAAGTAAATTCATAGATCCATAAAGATTTTTAGTGTTGCACGATTACTTAGACTGCGATTTAATATTTGTTTTAAATGCCAATACAATATTCTCATTTTAGGGCTGACATTGAACCAAGGGAAGAAAAAAAGCTAGAAATTGATGAAAAATTCTGGGAATTGCTGCTGAGTGCAGACAAGAAAGATTATGAAGGCATATGTGCGCAATATGGTATCACTGACTTCCGATGGATGCTCAAGAAACTGAGCGAGAAGAAGCAGGAGAGAGAGGAGGAGCAGCAAAAGGTTTGTTTCAGCCTCACTTGACTGACTCAAGCCCATTAACCGGCAGACATTTAGTAATAAAGAGAACGCTGCCTGACATTTGTCGGTGATTTGATTAAATGTCCCATAAATGTCCCTCAGGGCTGCACTGATCAATGTTTTAATTAACAACAAATTACTTAAACTAACTTTGATAAGTCAGCCTGTGGTTCTAACAGTGTAAGTGAATATAATGTCAGTTTTGGAAGAAAAAAAGTATGAAAGTGCAAAACGATTCCTTAACAAACAAGTACAGCTTTAAGGCTAATTGCTAGCGTGTGGATGTATAACTCATTTTGACTGTTAAACATAAACTCATTCGTTTCTACAGTCTGTACATGCGCTCTTGTTTTTTGAAAATATAGGTTGTTGAAAAACTCTGCAACCTAAAACCCATTGAACTGAAGCCCACTGGGAGTGCAGAGTTTGAATTTGAGATGTCACTCAAAGACCCCAACAGCAAAATATTCCTATTCAAGGTAAGACATTTCACTTAATGCATGAAACAATGGAGGCAATCATTTTGACTGCTTTAAAAATTTGGTTGAAAAATTTAACTATGGACCAATAGGACCATGACTTTTTCTAAATGTGAGTGTATATTTGCTATAATTTCCTCATCTGTCTCCTGACCTGTAATTTTTTTTTTTTTTTTTTTTTTTATGTTCTCTGAAGCTAAAACTTAATTACAGTTTCATTCTAAAGCCGAGAGACAAAATGACAAGTAGAAAAAAAAATTATAAGGTTGCTATGAATTGGAAATGGCCTGATGAGATAAATATTCCATTAAATAAAATAATTAGGTTATAATATTGTGGTTACAGTGGAATGCTCAAATATTATAGTTTTCATTTAGTGTCCTGATGTGTTCACCAACTTATGTGTCATCCATCCATAGAGTCTCCAAGCAGTCAAAATTGCTGCTATATTTGTGGAATTCCAGTAGATAAAATGTCAAAATATTATTTTAGCACCCAAAATCATGTAAGGTTACAACTTTACTGTCTGTGTGTGTGTGAACAGGATGGAGTCATGGTTCCCTTTGATGCTGATGCAGAGGTAAAGCATGGACTGAAGCGAGTGGGAAACAAGTTTGTGTTTAGCATAGATGGCGTTAGCGCGGAGGACGCTGGATTGTATCAAGTAGAAGTGGATGGAGTTAAAATCTTTTCCACCGATCTAAAAAGTGAGATGATGCATTTACTTTAGGGTCACACATTTGATCAAAAGGGTCTTGTCTCGCAGGACCTGCCGAGCATAAAAAAGGAATAATTCTTTTAATCTGCCTTTTTCTATCCATAGTTCCTGTCGCAGATTTCTTGGTGAAAATTCAGGATGTGAAAGCAGAGGAAAGAGAAGATGCTGAGTTTCAGTGTGTCATCTCCCACCCAATGCATAAGATCACTTGGATGGGGAAGAACCTGGCAGTAGAGCCAGGTGAAAAATATGATATAACTGTATCAGAGGACAAGCTGATTCACACTCTGGTGATTAAGGACTGCCTGCCACTGGATAAAGGAATCTATACAGCTGTGGTTGGACTGAAATCGTGCAGTGCCTGGCTTGTAGTTGAAGGTAAAGTTTACAAAATTACCTAATTTCTTAGGAGAGGAGCAGATATCTGATATTTATTCTTCAGTTTCATTTTAATCCAAACAGAAATTTGGCACCAGCCTTAAAATACTCTTTTTTTTTTTCTTCTATATGGATCCTAATAAATAGAGAAAAAGAAACCTTTTTTAGGCTGACAAAATAGAGAGGAGTCTCGCTTGGAAAAAAGGAGCTTCGTAAAACTAACTTCTAAAGCTGCGGAGGAGGAGGAAAAAAGGCAGCTCGTAAAACGACTAAAGCTTGCAGAGAGGATCTATACAGGCACCGCTAAGTTACAAAAAGAGAGAGAAGATCTTATTGCGAAGGTAAAAGAGGAGGCAGCATTGAAGTCAGAGAGCAAAGATCAGACACCTGAGGTAGAAGTGAAGAAAGAGACAAAGGTAGCGCATCCTGAGAAAACAGAACTGCCAGCTAAAGGAGGTGACGATGTCGGTGAGAAGCCACAGGAACCTGCACCAACAGAGAACAAAGCTGAGGAGGAAGAACCCGTCCAAGAGACGAAAAAGAGAGTGAGAACAGGTCCTCTTGTTCCTGATACTGTGACAGGTCAGTTGCGTCAAAACTGGACATTTTAAGCCAAACATAGAGCTTTCTTACGTACATCTGGAATTGTTAATGTGGTCGTGCCATTTCTAGACCCAGGAGTTTACTTCACCAGTGGCCTCTCTGATGTGACGGCTGTTATTGGTACTGAAGCAGAACTGGTCTGCAGGCTCAGCAGTGAAGACTGTGATGCAGTTTGGTACAAAGATGGGAAGGAGGTAAGCATTGCTGAGAAACAAACGTTTAAATGAATTGGGAAAATGTTTGCAATGTTCACATTTGAATTTCAGGTAGAAGAAACAGAAGATTTACGTATAGTTAAAGATGGAACCTACCGGAAGTTAATAATTAAAAACTGCAAAGAAGATGATGCTGGGAAGTACAGATGTGAAGCTGATGGGCGTAAAACTGAAGCCATGTTTATTGCTGAAGGTAATTCAGGAACTTTGGTGAAACTGATGAGGAAAACAGACCGCTAACACATCCCATCGTGTATCTTGACTGTTAAAACCAACTGCTTTCATTTTGTTCTTTTTAACAGATCCCCCGAGATTTAACAGTGATGATCTTGCTGAGTTCATGAAGCCAATTACAATCAAAACTGGTAAAGATGCAGCTTTCAAGCTAACGTTTGTCGGAAGTGAACCAATGAAAATTCAGTGGTACCACGATGGTGAAGAGTTGATAGAGGACACTCATGTCAAGATTGAGAAATCTTCTTCACATAGCCGTCTGCATCTAACCAAATGTCAACGCAAAGCCAGTGGAGAAATTAAGATTAAAGTGAAAAATCAATGGGGAACAAATGAGGCCATCACCCAACTGATTGTGCTAGGTACAATTTCTCAGTAAAATTCCACACACTAATTCTTAATCCTAAACCCATGCAACGATCTAACATATGCAATGTAATGTATACTTTGCATTATACATTTTTCTTTTTTAATGTACAGATAAACCAACACCACCATTGGGTCCTGTGGAAATCATTGAAAGCTCATCCTCTTGCATTGAGTTTAAGTGGAGGCCCCCCAAAGATAACGGTGGTTTACCTATTAGCAATTACATCCTGGAGCGGCAGCAAGTTGGTCGCAACAGCTGGAAAAAGCTGGGCAAGATCGGCCCAGAGGCTAAGTACAGAGACACTGATGTGGATCACGGCCGGAAATACTGCTACCACATCAGGGCTGAAACTGATCATGGCATCAGCGAAATGATGGAAACGGATGACATCCAAGCAGGGACGAAAGGTGATTCCTCTTAGAAACACAAAAAACAGCAGTAATGGTCGCTTGAAGGGTGTTTATTATTTGTTTTCTAGCATATCCTGGACCTCCATCTATACCCAAAATCGTGAGTGCTTTTAAAGACTGCATTAACCTTGCTTGGACTCCACCTGCCAACACTGGAGGTACAAATATTTTGGGCTACAATGTGGAGAAACGCAAAAATGGCAGTAATTTGTGGAACATGGTCAATCCACCGGACCAACTGATTAAAGGTCAGGACTGTATGACAATTCAGAATTTATACCTTTATTTTGTTTTTATCGAAAAATAATTAAATCTAAAACTAAATTGTCTGAAAAAGGCGGGTATATGGTGCATTTTTTCTTTTAATTATTGAGTTATAAATACAAATTATTTTGTCAACAGAGAAACATTGTGCTGTGAAAGATGTGGTTGAAGGAGTTGAATATGAGTTCAGAGTATCAGCTGTCAACACATCTGGTGCTGGAGAGCCAAGTGGACCTTCAGAATTTGTAATTGCAAGAGATCCGAAGAGTAAGTAACTAGTTAGTAAACTCAACCAACATTCGCTACATTTTTTTTTAAATTACTGTATTGCAGCTCCCTTAAAAAAGGATTGCAGGCCAATATAAAAATGTTTATCAGTTCAGCATGGTGCATGCAGATGTCAAAGTATGAATATTTAATTGCTAAATTGGTATTGCTCACAGAACCTCCTGGGAAAGTTATTGACCTGAAAGTAACAGACTCCACATATACAACCTTAACACTGGGTTGGAGCGCACCCACAGAAGAGGAAGGCGTCCAAGATGAGGCCAAAGGATACTTCGTGGAACTTAGACCAGCAGAAAGCATAGAGTGGACTCGTTGTAACTCTAGTCCCGTCAGTCTCACCTTTTTCACGATTATGGGTCTGAAGTCTATGGCCATGTACTGGGTAAGAGTAGTGGCCACTAATGAGGGTGGAGATGGTGAACCACAAGATTTGGACAACTACATCATTGCAATGCCTCCTCCAGGTGAGACATTTGAAGATCTGTGTACAATCTGAAACTTGTGAAAATCAATGCCTAAAAAACTCTCCTTGTCACCACAGTGAGGCCTCAAATCACTGACAGAAAAACAAAGAATTTTATGGTGGTGAAAGCAGGAAACTCTGTTCGAATCAACCTCAACTTTAAGGTTTTTTGTTAAATGTATCCTCCTTTTTTTAGTACCAACTTAGATGCATGGGCTAGCACTTGTCTTTATAAAATACTTTCCTAACTCTTTAACACTAGCGCTGTTACCAGTGACAGCAAAATGACACGCTCTTTGTAAACACTTTACTACTGCAACTGTACTGTGTCCAGCATAGTAACTAAAAGCATTGTCACCATATTTGGTTCTGACTTTAGCTTCTAACAGTTGTTTCTGCCTGTAGAGCTTAGCGTAAAAAGCTCAATGTGTGATTTATTTTCTACTGCACGGAAAAAACACGGCACCAAACCTTTAACCCGTTTTTTGCCCCTCCATATAACAGGCCTCTCCAATACCAACAATAACATGGCTCAAAGATGGCATGCCTGTTGCAAAACATGTGACAATAAGCAATACAGAAACATCATCCCAGCTAATGATCCCCTCATCGGAGCGCCACGACACCGGGATCTACACCGTCGTTATCAAGAACATTGTAGGTCAAGAAACTTCCAGTATTGAGATTAGAGTGACAGGTACAGTCTAAAATAAACAATCAAAAAGTATAAAATTAAAAATGTGTTGACCACAATAAAATGTAGGAGAATCTGATGGTCAAAGTTTGAACTTTTGCTTCAATTTATGAAGCTAAACTTAAAATTGTGAGCATAACATCTACACATTAAATTCAAATATCATTATAGTGACAGAACTAACGATGTTTTGCTTCTCCAAAGATGACCCAAAACCTCCTGGTCCAGTTGAGCTTGAGGAGAATGTTTCAGGAACAGTGACCATTTCATGGACTCCCTCTCCAGATGAGAAGAAAGATGACAGACTGCACTACATGGTCACCAAGCATGATTCTGTCAAGCGCACTTGGCAGACTGTGGCGGATCATCTCTTCAATAATAGGTTCACTGTCATCAACATCATGCCGGGCAGACAGTATAAGTTCAGAGTTTATGCTGTTAATGACATGGGCCGCTCTGACACATCTGAGTCAGCTGTCTGGGAAATAAGCAAGACAAAAGGCAAGTGTCAGGAGGAATCATTTGAATGACACAAAGAAAAAAGTCAGATAATTGACATGGACAGTCAATGGTTAAATATATGACACCTAAAATCCAGATTGAGGAATTTCTTGATAGGTGACTAAATAAAACAGCTTCCAGTTAAGATTAATTGCATTAAATTTGTCAGAATTATATTAGCCAAATACAATGAAAACACAGTGCAATTCAATGCTTTTATGTATCTACATATTAGGTTGAATACATACAGGAAACATGGTCTGCTGTGTTTCAGCACTATAAATGCTTTAACAGACAGTGATCAATTCTGCATACAATAGATGCCTAAGTCTAAATGTCTCTTTTAAAGAAAAAGTACAAAAACTACCAACGGGTTGTTATGTCTAATGTTCTTGTTCCTTTCTTCTATTCAGCAAAATTTTCATTGACACCTCCAGATTCCAAGAGCTGTAACTTTGAGGCACCTCCGTCGTTCTCTGTTCCATTAAAAACACACAAAAGTCCTGAGAACTATGAGTGCCACATGAGCTGTGCTGTGATGGGAAACCCCAGACCCTATGTTACCTGGTATAAAGATAACATCAGCATCAACACCGACAGCAACTATTATATCACCAACACCTGTGGAGTTTGCTCCATGATGATACTCACAGTTGGACCGAGAGACAGTGGCGTCTACACTGTAGTCGCAGAAAATTCTCTGGGAAGAGTGGAATGTTCAACAAAACTTGTCATTCAAGGTACAAAAAAAGTACTAACATAGCCTACATAGTTATGTTAGTGTGTATCAGTATTTCACTGAAAGTGGGCATTAACATTCACTTTTTTTTTCCCTTCTGTCACCAGATTAGCATAACTCCATGACCCAGAACTCTCATTTCGATAAATGGAGTGCCACATAAAACCAGCTGTTGTACTTTTGTGTGTGCAGTGTATTTGAACGAAGTGTGATTACAACAACTAGAAAAAGTAATAAAGTCAACACAGAGATCTATGTAGACATGAAAAATAAAAAAGCCATGTCAACTTTTAAGAAATACACTAAAGTGATATTAACCTTTATGACTCTGAAGTTTGAGAATCAGGTACTGTATAGGAGATTGTGTATATGTCTTTACATTTCCATGAGTGTCTATGTATGACACAATGTGTTTGTCCATCCTAAAATGTACTACTGTGCAACAACAGCTGCAGTATATTGCCAGGGCAGAAAGCCCCACAGCCTTGCTATGAGCTCCACAACAGGCAGTGGTCCAGGACCTCTAAGCAACAAGCTAGAACAACAGGAAGAGGAAAAGGTCACAGCAAAATCCCCCATGGTCCCAGCACTCGATATGTAAAGACCTCATATTTATGACCATGATAACTGGAAATGGATCAGCATAGTTCCAAGAAATTTTAGTAGGTAAGCTGTGTTGTGACAATCTTGTCCGTGTATCTGCCAATTTATTTTTACATCAACGTGTGTTTTTATAAAATTCACAGAAAATGTTTGGTAGACAACTTTGAAAAAATACCTTCCACAACTAAAAGGTAGAGTGAACATCTGCTCAGTTCTGAAATCAAGACTAAGTGGAGTGTCTGAAGACATTACTCTGTCATAAAACTAAATCAAGTAACGATGTAAAGGTTCCACAATGTTCATCCAATTACTTTCTTTTCCCCCTATCTACAATATTGTTTGGGTCACAGGGTTGCTGGAGCCTCTCCTGGCTACTGTTGGGCAAAGACAGGGTACACCCATAGGTTGCCAGTCTGTCGCAGGGCACACAATCATATCTGTAGCGACCGATTCAACATGTTTTTGGACTGTGGGAGGAAAAAAAAACACATATGCACAGGGAGAACATGCAAACTCAACACAGAAAGGTCAAAGCTGAGATTTGAACCAGAGCCTTTTTACTGTGAGGTAAGAACTGTAACCACTGATCCACCTTGCTGTCCTAGTACTACTTCAAGAAAAAAAAAATACTATATTTTGGACATTGGTCTCAACACTTCCACTCTAGATTACTTATTGATACTTCACCTCTTGAAAAATTTATTTGAAAGAAACTCACTATAATGAAAAAATAAATTGTAGTCCTAAGGTTTCAGTTTTGCCTTTCCAGACAATTAGATTCCAGTGGGGGAAATCCTTACAACAACCAAGTCTGCCATAAAGAAAATTAACCTGGCTAACACAGAGGTGAACCAACTAAAGATGAAGGTGTCGGCTGCTTTCTGCAGGGAAAAAACATACACAACAAACCTCACCTTGGAGGAAAAAAGAGCTGAAACCTCCATTCACAAGGAGCATTAGATCAATATCCAACCAGCAGACAAAGGAAGATGCACAGGGGTCTTGAACTCATCTAATTATAACAAAAAGGTCTTTAACCATTTTATTTAACTTGAATTTATTCAATAAGCCTCTTTCATGTTATTAAATAGCTCAAGGTGCTGCACATAGAATAAAAACAAACAAAAATGTAAAAAAAAAACAACGTAAAAAAAAAAAAAACACACACATTTGAAGCATCTCCAACAGCAAATACAAAAATAACTTGATCAGCCGTCTCAGAAACCGAGAGGAGAATAAGATTAACAGCAAATTCTCCATTTCACCTTTTATCCTAGAGATGCCATGCCATACAGCCTACAAATAGACTACCGAAAACAAACTTTCAATCTAAACTTGAAGAACGTCAGAATGGCAAGACAATGACGCTAGTGTTTATTTATTTATTTTTTGAGGAAATCTAGAAGGCATGTCAATGTTTCAGTTCACTAGAAAAAATATTTCAAAAAATGTATTCAACTACTATCTACGTTCTTTTGTCTTGCTTATCTCAAATGTAGATAGTTAACTTAAATAAGGTGAGTGAAGAGAAAAGGAAACATATATTGTATCACATCAAAACTTTTGATATTCTGTGGTTTGAAAAATGTTTCCATTGATAATGATTGAGGTGTCTGAGAACAGGCTCACTCAACGGACTTCATTATTGTGGACAAAAGAATTGACTCTGCTTGTGAAGAGATATCACAAGAGACTTACAGTTCATATCAATTGATATTGATAAGGGATAATCAAGAAAGACTGAAAAGAAAGGATATTTTCTTTAAAACTGGTTATGAATTATCCAATTGGGTCGTATTATTCATCTTTGCTTCTCAAGCATGAATATTTACTCTTGCTTCATACCCTCTTGTATGTGTGATGAATTGTGTGGGTGTGTGCATTAAGCTGATGAAGCTGTGCAAAAGGTCAAAAAGTCAACAAGGAAAACAAAAAAGGGCAGGTGGATTCAGGATGGATTTGCATGAAATTGCCTAAGAGCAACAAGCTAAATTTAAAAAGTTGAGAGAATAATGAAAAGAACTGATTAAAGATCCTTAAAAAAACTGCTGCAACACCACCTGTATGCCTTCCAGCAACTCCACCTTGGCAAGGCTCCAATTTTGACTGAACTTTAAGCAACAAAAGCTCCTAAATTAGAAAAGCAATGAGTGCTTGTTCAGCATGATGTCATATGGAGGAGGAAGAAATTGTTCTGGACACAAAAAATGTAATTAATGCACTTAAAGTAAAAGTTGAAAAAGAGAAAACCCTTTTTTTTACTGTTTCATGTCACACTGAGTCTCATAAACTGTTTTTCTTTGATGGAAAAAGTAACTGAACCAGAAAGAAAGGTTAAAAACTCGACTTGATCTAAGAACTCACTCAGGGTGAACTTGGCTTTGGCTAAAAACAACTGGAAGACTGGTTGGAATGGACTAAGAGAAGAAGGGAAAATTACCTTATCTGAAAACAAGTGGATAAGCTGTCGAAAGAGAACCAGAATACATTTTTATTTACGAAGTTATCTGTACAATTAAAAAGAAAAAAAACAGAAATGAAAATACAGTAATATTATTTTAAAAGGAAGCACAATACAATTACTCTACTAGCTTCTGGCAGCTGGATGCTAGCACCTACTGTATTTCATCTTACAGTAATATAACTGTAAAAAGAAGTACAGTAAAGTATTTGTGTACTGTGATTCATAATATAACTTTATTTCTGTAAAATGAAATACAGGATACATTTAGTGTTACAGTAATAAAGCTGTAAAATATCTTGCAATAATTACTGGCATCCAGCTGCCAGTAAATACAGTAAAATCCACAGCAACTACAATACAGTGCAGCTTACCCAGCGTAACCCTTCCGTTCTCCTTAGCTTGTTTACATTAAAAGTGGGGTCATCTGGACACCACAGGACAGTGCGTTGAACTTTTTTTTTTCACTGATTTCGGAGTTTCACTAATGTCCATGGCAGACATAAAATCCTGTCCCCCTTCGTCCACATTTGTCATGGAAGAAATCGCATAACAATATGTGGTTGGAGCCATCTGGACCCCAAGGAGAGCGGAAGGTAAAAAAAAAAAGAATTTAATATATACATACTTACAAACTCCAAAGTTATTTTCAGGGAAGCTCTCAAACAAGGTAGAATTTAGGTGTAAGGACTGTAATGACATGAGGTCAAATGTGTTAGTGATTGAGGGGAAAATCCCTTAATTCAAGTTGTTTTAGAATGGGTTTGATAGTTATGATCTTAACTTCTTCTTATTGACTTTAGATTTGAAAAAAAAAAAAAAAAATCAAATCAGAATAATAGAGACATAAATGTGGTAGTTTGCCAATCAAAATCAAAGGATATTAGACTCCCATGGTAAAATAATATTTGGTAGTAATAAAGAATTATGACAGTGATAAATATAAAGTTATCACTTGACTTGTGCTTTGTTGTCTAAGGACTTACCTACGTTTAGAAAAGACAGGTTTTATAAGTCCTTCAAGCCTTTGAAAATCAAAGTGGGCCAACATTTCAAGATGGCCTTTCCACCTCTGCAGTCTCTGTCTGTCAGTCGGTTTAAGGACAGCTTTGAGCTCAGAGATGGAGTAGGAGTTAAGATCTCAAGGGGGCCCAATCACAGCAGACTGCTGCTCAAAGATTGCCTGTGGATGGACACAGGGGAAATAAATATCCAACCGAAAATCCATTTGCTGCTGCAGAGGCCAGGTTTCTGCTTATTGTTCTTGCTATGAAAACAGAAATCTAATGAGAGAAATGAGAAATCCAGAAGTATGGAGCTAAGAACATTTACGTGTCAGTGTTTCTTCAACAGTCCACCTGAGGGAAAGATGAAGATTTCTGAATCCACTTAATCACTAACTGGGATCAAATGTCGAACTGTCGAAAGATGACAGCAGTTTTCCTGTAGACAGCAACATTATGAACAGGCAGCAATCAGGACAGAGTCAGAGTGTGAGACTAGAGGACATTTCAGCCAACAAAACAGTGAACGTGACTCATGGAAAGAAACACAACTACCATCTGTGCAGAAACACCTGTCAGGGAAAAGCGACTCCCCGGAGACCTCTGATATCATGATAGCTGGCACATTGAGAGAGAAAGTAGAAAAAACAATCTTGTTTAGCATTCCTTTGCAAATCTTATGTTAATCTCTCACAGGATGTAATGAATAAGTAAAAACCTCTAGATAAATCTTCAATCTTTCGGATTTCTCATCATGGCAGGAAGCTCATCTGTTATCACTTTCATAAAAGCGGCTTTGACACGACAAAATAAATAAATAAATAAAATAAAATCCTGCGTTATTAACATAAACAAATCCTGACTTTCTTATTTTCTTACACTTCTTCTGGCGTATGGTGTTAAATAAAGTATCATATTTGCTCAAATAAATATAACTGACTATATTTACATTTAATGATCTATTGTTTTTTTTATTTATGTCTTTTACCATCTAATTCTATTTCGGATTGAACATGCAGAGCAAAATCTCTAGAGAAGTGTGTCAGTGTTTGTTTATCAGAGGTCTTACCAGTTAATGAATGTGAGCTGGAGATCCCAGTCCTTTATCTGCAACGGCATGCTCAAAAACTCCCACAAAATTAGCAATGGCTTCAATAATTAAGTTTGAATTATTGTAGCAGATATTTATATTTTTCCCAATATATGTATATATATTTTTTGTGACCGTGGACTTTCTGTTATACTTAAAAAGTATTTTTGCAAGAGTAGAAAACTGTGCTTCTTCGAGTTTTCCATGAGGTAAGAATTATCCTAAAATGAGATTAACACACATAATTTAACTAAATTTTCTTCCTTAGAACTTTAAATACAGATTTAAAGTTTTATCGTTTTTATATCTGTTTTTTTTTATCTCAACATTCAAACGTATCTGTTATCCCAGATGAATTTACTACTGTAATAAATAAATGAATGAAACACAGCATTACACATTCACCTAAAAAATCCCTATCTTGAGGCTGGTATCATGCACCTCGTATAATAAATCTAAAATATAATGAACCACTATCCTCCCTGGATTAAAGTAATCCAAACAGAGGCAATGTATCTACACTTTATTCCGCCTTCATAGCACTAAGCCATGATTCAGGCATCTACACAATTTAAGCCATAATGGCTGTGGGTGATGAGACCTTGTTTCATTTTGGGCTTAAAATTCCAGGTATCTAAGTATTTATCAAAGTCACAGCAGCGCTTCAAATTTATTATTTTTAAATTAATTTAAAATGTTGTTACGAACAAATTCAAGTTGCAGTGCAGTCAGTCCTTCAGGTTTTTAAACGTATCCCTTCCCTGGTTCATTCTTTACTTTAGTGAGGAAGAAGTATCTTCTAGCATCAAATATAACCAAGCTAGTATGAAAATACATGTATTTGCTAAGGCTGTAGAAGCTGGAGTCATTGTTTGAACTAAGGCGTCGATTGAAAAAATAAGGTGTTTTCAACATATTTTTCTCACATTTTTCTGATGATGGAGAACGTAAGAAAATTAAGTTCAAAATTGTGTTTCTAAGTATTTTTCTTTTCAAGCAAGCAAAGAAAATCACTTTGAAATAGAGATACTTCGTAATGAAGAAAATATTCTGGGTGGGACACAAGCTCTCTGGTCCACTCCCTTTTACTACTACTCTTGTAGACTTCATTTTCTTCATCTGAGCTGGTGTCTGTACACTGTACAGCTGGGGCGTGAGGGACTGTAAGCTAACAGGAGATCACAGATGGGTGATGGGTGGGAAGCGGGGGTGGGCTAGCTCTGTGCCAACAGTTCCACCCACAACTCAGAGGTGAATTTCTAATGAACTCCTGCTGCTCTACAGAAATTATGTCCTGGAAACCAACAGTTTATGTTTGCTTTTCACATTTTAGCTAAAATTTCATAATCTTGCTTAAAAGACAATCAGGAATGCTTTTAAAATAGATAAGAAGATAACTAGAGTTGGTCTTTAAACACGAACAAGTAAACAAACAGATGGAAAACCAATTTGAAACTTTCTGGAAGTGACGGGTCACCTTCACCCATGCTGTTTTAGGCCAATGACGTTCTCCGCAAAGCACCTCCTTATCGTAAGTGGTAAGATAGTTTCTTAAATGGTAAAATCGTTGATTTGCTGCAGATTTTATTTTTTTCCCTCTCTAAGGGTCGCCTCACTCATTTAGTGGGACTCAACTTCCTGCCTCGTTTCTTGAAAACAGTTTTAAAGTGTGCAGATAAGAATAAATCAAAGTCTCTCTTTTTTTTTTTTTCTTTTTAATAAGGAGAGTACCTAGATGCAGTCTGTACCCTGTCCACTCAGCCCTGAAGAGCAAGCATATATCATCTGACAGAAACGCTTACCTCACTTCCCCTCACAGGGCAAAAATGACATTTGTGCTAATCTTCACACGTTATCAGGTTTTACTCGCAGTTGCGCCGCTCTCTTGAAGAATTCCGGGTGACTTTTCAAATAGCCAGATAAGTCACGCGTATTTAACCTCTGACTGTGGAAGCCAAAAAACTTATCCCGCTCTGTGTTCATCCCATCACGGCCACACAAGCTACAAACATTTTTATAATGTGGCAGCCGGTGCAGTGTGGCACTTTAGATACCACAGGCACGCTGTGAGAATTTGTTAACGTCGAGTACAGAGGATAATTGGAAGAGCTGATGCACTAACATCAATCTGGGATTGTTTTACTATATAAAAGGTCTCATGTGAATGTTTATTGACCAATAAAGCCAATTCTTGAGTCGTCAAATTTCAAAAATATCTCATGAAGTTGGCAATCAAAGGCCTTTGCGTTTACAGTTTGCCTGTTACCTGTGAAATTGTATCACGTATGTCTTGCAGATCAATAAATCACGGAGTTCAAGCTGTGGTGTTCATCTCTTATATGCTATCATTTGTCCATCACGGCATTATTCTTGAGGGGTTTTTTTACACACCCGACAGTAATCAAACCAGATTAAATGAACGGTCATAATGTATTTCTGGTGCCATCAGAAAAGCGATCGCTTTCATAGCGATGCGTAAGAACCTCCACCCTTTACCGCCATGTAATATGGGTTTTCACCAACCGCCCATGTAAGGGTTTCTGTGCATTCCAAGCGTTTTATCACGGAACAAAAAGGAGTGTCACATTTGACGTTTTGCATAGTGAGAAGAGTGGGAGCTAACAGAGAATTATCTGGGCAAAGGAGGCAAGAAGTAAGTATGAACTTTACTTAGTGATTTACAGTGTGAATATCTGCAGAATTAATCATGGAAAGCTAGCGCTTATTTTATTGACTCTATTTTTTTAAAAGAAACAACATTAAAAACCTGTGAGAAGACTGGATTATGATGTGTTTTATTTCTGTTAATGGAAACCACTATTTTATGTATGACAATAATTGGTATATATTGGTTAAATGTATAATACATTTTAAAAAGGTTAGAAAAATGTCTACTAAATTATCATAAATCCTCTATTGATTCTCTTACTAACTCAGCTTTAGTTCACAACATTGACGATTGTGCAGAATCTTTATATTTTCTTCGTAAAAGATACCAACTGTAGGACAAAGTATCATTAAATATTGAAATAAACAATCTATACCCACTCAGAAATAATAATTGTTTGGACCATTGGGTGGCTGTAGCTCTGCAAACCCCTTTAATTCTTAGCCTTGGTATTTTCTATATTGCTCTGTCCTTGGGACATTGTTTTGAGTCATAGTGGTAGATAAATGCTTTGGATAGATTGGATTAAGCAGCTCAACCGTGCCACATCACAAGAAACGTGACCTTCACCAGTGTCTCTGTGTGACTAACAAAGAACTGAGCGGGAATCTTAGATCAGTTCGCACACAGAAGTGGATGACACATGAAAGGCCTCTTTTTGCTGGGTTGTAGATGTTGAAGGACAGGCATGCTGTTTCAATCTGACCCATCCTGATGTCATAAAACGTAGAATAGCCTCTTGAAAAGTCAATCGTTGGATACAAATGACATGTATGTCTTAAAGTAGTATTATTTTTATTAGCAGAAATTAAAGCAATTGATTAGCACTTAGTGACTTCTGACAGATGAGCTTTTATTCCAATGATCTTTATATATATATAAAGATAAAGAAATATATATATATATATTATTTTTTTTTTTTTTAAGATTTTTGATAAACCTGGTTTGCTGAAACCTTGCAAGGTATACTAAAATAGGGTATGTGCCAGCAAGTTACTTCCCTATACTTCCTGCATTTCTAGATTGCAATGTAGTTCAAGCATTTCTGCTGTGTCTCAACATATGTACCCTTAAAACATTTATGCTCAAAACATTTAGCTCTCTTCTATGTTTGGATATTGAGCTGTTATACTGCTGGTACTGGCAGCCAGTTGACTCCAGAGGCACTAAGAAGGAGTGAGCCACTAGGTGGGATTTCACATTCCTCATTTACAATGTCTTAGACTGTCTCCAACTGCCTTCCCGTGTCATGCAGCCAGTCAAGTCATCCCCAGTTTGACAGACTGATGTCATATGGCAACGACACACGAGAAGCTTGACGGCAGCATTTCTTGACCTTCCATGGTCCATGGGCCTGTATTTTGGTCTTTCAGGGTCATATAATGTCTAACTAAGACTTGTGACCTTGACCGTATGAAAGATCTTAATGAAATTCATCGGGGTTACTGTGAAACATTTCAGATAGTAATACAATAATGCATTTCAGTCGCTTGAAAAAAAGAAAAAATATATTTTTGAAAAGGAAAGCTGCAATTGATTAGTACCAGTAAATAGAATTGGGTGATCATATTCACGTTCTGTGGACTGTGACTGTTTGATATAATGTTTGTGAAATATTTATGATGTCTGATACCTTACGTTCTTCCTTTTCGTATTTTCCTCAAGATTATTTTATTTATGCTTTTCACAGTTTTTGCACTTCTGTTTGTCTGTGGCATAGCATTGTATTACAGCATTTCTTTTTATCTCAATTTTTTGTAGTAAAAATCAATTTAAAGCAAACTGTCAACATCAGCTAAACAAAGTTTACAGGAATAAATACTCATTTTGATAAATTCAGTGATAAATTCAGAAAAAAATCAAGAACTGAAATTAAATCAAATTTTTGAAAAAAAGGAATTTCTTAATTGACAAAAAAAGTAGTCAACCACACAACAAAACACATGCATGTTCATAAACTCTACGTATAAGAACTGCTATAACACTTGTTGCTGTTATTTTTTTCTACCCAGCCTCATGAGAAGTTTTCTCTTCACATAACAAACAACATAAAAAGCAACAATGAGTTCAAAAACAGCCAACGAAGTTCCAAAGGGCTCAGGTAAGTCCAGCTTTGTGCACCTCCTGCTGGTAAATCTTTTTTTGTAACATTTTTCTTGAGAAAATCGTTCTACATCATCATCAAGACTTAATGTATTTGAAGAAATAAAAAAAGTAGCATTTTGAACAAAGCAAGACTACTTAATATTTTTGAAGGAAATTGGATTTTTGGTAAAATCACAGATTTACAAAGCAAAAAGGCCTCAATCACTCATTGAAAGCCTGGAGCTCTGTTTACATACATATTATGCATAATATAAAAACAAAATAAAAACATATCTGTTAATGTATTGTTATTAACTATATATATATTTTTTTACTATTCAGAATTAGTGATTACTCTAGATTTACTTTTCTGTGTATTTCTGCCAAACTTTTAGATAGACAATAATAGGTCTTGAGCATTAAATATAGATTATTTGTTATACATTACAGTAATACAGAGAAATTTGATATTTTTCTTTAAAAAAAAAAGGTTTTCTTTTTTTTTAAAGATTTAAGGATTTACTAGTCAGAAAAGTTCTAAACATTTTTAGGACAGATTTTTTAACGAAACTTTAACACACGCTCAGCTTGATCTAAAACTGACTTTTGTGTGGTTTTATTAATTAATTTATATTTTTTAGTAGTTGAAAAAATGAAATAGTGAATCAAAGTACGACATGAACACCATCGCATCTGAGTTCAGGAAGAAGACACTTTATCCAAAGTTAAGAGAAACAAATTTTTACATTTTTGAAAGGATTCTGGGAAGGTGTAATAGAACAGCAATACTTCATAAAATAGATAGACTTTTAACTGTTGTTAACTGGGATCCAAAATAAAAACCTGCATAAATAGTATTACAATTTAAATGCTGCTGAGTTAAAGTAATAATTCCCCTATTTACATGTTATAATGCTTAAGAGGAGCAGCAATAAGTAGAAGCTGGTTTATAAATGTCAGACTGTGACTCCAAAGGCTTTATTGTGACAAAGATACCGGATGTTTGGATGTTTGTAGCAGCTGAAAATCCAGCCGCGCTTCCAGGAGTGTTTTGCTATTCGAAAAGAAGCAACAGCCTGCTTGACTTGAATTATTTGTAAATCAGTGCTTTAGGGACAGGGAATCCTGTCTGCATTCAGATGATTTAAGAACTAACCCCTTGAGAGATGACACATACCATGTGATGAATATTCAATACATGCCCCCGAGCCACGGTGAGGCTGTCAAAAAACAATTATGCTGAATAGATAATCTCAAAGTGACTCACAGAGGACTAAATGAAATAAGTTAGCCCTTGACATTACTAACGCGAGGTGGGAAAAATATACAGTGTCGATTGATTTAAATTCTTGAAATGTGAGTTGGCGGATTTTAATTTATTTTTTTATTTTGTTTTTGGAATGCAAAAACCTGCCATAGAAATGCATTTGCATGTCATTTTATGCCTCTGCACTCGGCTTCGGTTGGATAAAAGATAAGTCTCAGTCAAAGCTGTTTGTTGTGACGTTAAATTCTGCACCACAACAGTGCTGTATGATATTTTGTTTACTCGTTCAGGTTGTAGTGAAGTGATTAATAAAAAAAATTAAAAAAAACTCAGAAAACCAAAAGCAACTCTGCCTCATTATGAGTTATAATGCTTGAAAGAAAGCAACTCATTTCAGGATGACAGTATAAAGAAGACAAAGAATGACAAATGTGTTCCTTTTTTCCTCCTAAAATGATTCTTATAGTAGAGTGGAAAGTGTATTTTTATGCATTTATTTAAATTCTGCTGATGAACAGTTTAAATTAAAACAAATCAGTAAGACACATTTTCGTTAACTTTTGGTTAAATGCATAGAGCAGGGGTCACCAACATGGCACCAGGTAGCCCTCAAGGCCCCCACAAGGTGCCATCAGGTCTCTTCTAAAATTAACACACTTGTGAGCTGCATCTAAAATAAAATTCTGTTTCTATTTTTTTTTTATTTACACTTGCATTTACATAGAGTTTTAAAATTAAAGCGTCTTACAACTATGTTGATGATACATGAACTTTAGATAAGTTATATGGACAGATGTTTGATGAAAAAAGAAAAAATGTTACTAAATTTCCGTTTCTGAAAGAGTTTATATTATAGATTAAAATTCAGATATATTGTTTGGGGGGGAGGATTAAAAAAAGTTTTTTTAAACTTCTTCCTGCTCCATTTCGAACTTCATAATTGAGGTGTAATGTATTTTTTTTTTATAATTCATATACAAAATTTTCCTTTGTTTTCTTTTTCTTTCTATGTATTTTTGTACGTTCAAAATAAAGGACTAACTAAAGTTTAGGTGACCTCTGACCTACTCCAGTTCAAAGATCATTAATTTAGTTAAAAATGCTGCAGATTTGGTCACTAGTTCAAAATGTGACAAGATTTATTTCAAAATATGTACGTTGATTTTTCCTTTAACATTACATAATTGATAAACGTGGTACAACATAGTGAAAATGGGAAATTTTTCCCATGAAATGTAAGAAATCATCTGAAAATGTAACAATTACTGAGATTAAAAAAGTGCTGAACATTGATATTTGTTTCCCAGCTTGTGAGAAATAAGTGTCTTCACGGAGTATCATTATACATTATTAATAATGTATAACTAACTATAACTTAACAACATTTGTTATTTAAAACTCTTAGCCCTTCGTATAACTAAGTACCCATGAAGTAGCCCTCAGGTTCAAAAAGGTTGCTGACCCTGGCATAGAGAAATTGACAATTTCTTTTTGATTGAAGAAACCAAAGATTCTGTCATTCTGCAGAATCTGCCCCCACGGATGAAACCAAAGGAAATACTGCCCTCTTGTGGGATTCTGATGGATAAAAACAACTCTATAGAGCAGGGGTGTCAAACAAAATCGCACAGGAGGCCAAAATCCAAAGCACACCCTGGGCACAAGATAAACATTTATTGAGGACACTAAAGCTAACATTTTAAAACTTAAAAAATTTAACTTTTTAACATAAATATAAATAAAAACAGGCAGGATTATTATTCCAGAATAAATCAATTTAAACCCTAAGTAACTTGCAATATTTTGTCAAATTTATACGTTAGAAATAAACTAAACGTTAAAAAAATTATAATAATAATTAAAATGATGTAAAATACTGTGTGTTCCAAAAAGAAAGCGAAAGGATAAGTGATCTCTCGGCATTGTAATGTTCATAATGCTGCTTCAATATGTTACCAGGGCTAGATAACATTGGGTCGATAATGACAATGAAATAAAATCATCTGGCGGGTCTTGACTTTGACACATGGCTTTAGAGTAAGCACAAATGTTTTTATAAAAGTTAGATTTTGAAAAAAATAGGTAAATTACTTTGATTCCTGTCTTAAAAAAAATCTAATTTTATACCTTTTTAAATACTAACACAATACTTAAATTTTCCTTTAAGGAGAATATTTTTAGTTTGCAATCTCCTACAAACTATTTATTATTTCTTTATGTTTGTTTGTTTCAGGAACCTGACTTGTTAAATGATGTATATTTCAGATGTGCAGATGTTTTTTGATAAGTCAAAAAACTAAGTTTAAAAAATATGTCTTTATTTTCACTCTTCAAATCCCCCTTTTCTCTCATTTTGACAGTTGCCATTAAGAAAAGGTCCAGAGTTCCTGGCGTTATGATAACTCAGTTTGTTGAGCAACTCCCTCTAGGAAAAGCAACTCCTGACTTTACCCGGAAACCAATGACCGTGACAACTCAGGAGGGTAGAGAAACACACTCACTGATACATGACTGACTGACTGACTGACTGACATCCACTGTATCATCATTCTGGTTTTTCTGCTTCAGGTAAGAAAGTGTTCTTCAAAGCTACGGTGAATGGAGAGCCTGCACCAAAGGTCACGTGGAGCCGCAACAAAGGGGAGATAAATGATCCAGACAAGTATAAGACCAGATATGATCAAAGAACTCAGGAACACATACTTGAAGTGAGGAACACAGAACAAAAAATACACCTAATGTGTTTATTTTATAACTGTGTATGATTATGCTCGGCTTCATTAGATCGTCAACATAACAATCGAGCAAGCTGATTCCTACAAGTGCTTTGCAACCAACGAGTATGGACAAGCTGTCTGCACCGCCACTTTGACTGTCATTGACGGTTAGGTTTATCAACTAAATGTCAATATTGATGCTATTGACAGTTCATTTTAACATATGTTCACTTATTTTTCTCGTTTTCCAAATAGGCAATAAAAAGAAATCTCAAGCAGGTATGAAACTCATCTGAGAAATGAAATCCCATAATGATAGTGATTTATTTATTTATTTATTTTTGGCTATTCCAATCTCCTCAATCAATAAAGTGTTAAAAATTATTTTATTTCTTATAACAAATCGTTTTCCCCACAGAAAATGGGCAGCCAGTTCAGAATTTTAGATCAATGCTAAAGAAAACGTGAGAAAAAAAATCGGATTTTACGCACAAATAAACAAAAATAAAAAAGTGTTCCTCAGGTTAAAGGGTTTTTTTTTTCTTTTCAGTGAGGGCGTCAGGAAAAAAAAGCCCCCACCACCAAAGAAAGAGGGAGAAATCGATCCTAAACTCTGGGAACTTCTGCTCAGCGCATCAAAGAAGGACTATGAAAGAATCTGCCTGGACTTTGGAGTCACCGACTTTCGTTGGCTGCTGAAAAAGCTGAAACAGATGAAAACGGAGATGGAAGACGAGCAATCAAAGGTAAAGCTTGATATATGGAAGTACCTGATGGACAGTTTTAGAAAACTAGAGTTTGAATTTGTAAAACGTTTTCTTGAAAGACTGACGTTTTTTCTGAGCGGAAAAAGAAACATAATGATGTGAGATTGAAGCGCCTGATTTAGCATTTTTCCTCTTTTTTCTAAAAGTTGCTGCACGCCATTTTCAAGGCTGTTTCTGTTCAACTGTCAAAGCTTTTATGCTGAAGGGAAAAATATCTGCAGATTGAGCATAGAGAGACTACTTCTTCTTGCTATAGCTTCTTCTTTGTTGCATGCTGAAATTTTTTTGTCTTGGTGATCTGTGCTAAAAAAGTAATTTCCCTCTAGAATACATAAAATATTCTGATTCTGATTATAGGTTGTAGAGAAAATAGACAACGTCAAACAAATTCAAGTGAAACCAAGTGGAAGAGCTGAATTTAGCTTTGACATGAAACTTGTGGACAACAACAGCTCAATTAATATATACAAGGTAGGAAATTTGTTATTGGACTAAAATCGACAAATGCAATAAAAAAATGAATAAACTTTTCTTTGTTTGCCAAGGACGGGGCGGGTCTTTCATACGATGATAATACAAGCTCAAAGCACAGCCTGACAAAAACAGGAACAAACTACGTTTTTAGTATCAAAGATGCTGAGCCAACAGACGCTGGTCTGTATCAGGTTGATGTGGAAGACACAAATGTTCTTACGACTGACTTTCAAGGTAAGACAAAAACAGCTTCTTGTGATAAATTGAGTATGGATTTGAATAGATCAGGTGTCCTCCTTCTCCCCTTCTCAGTACCGGATGTGGAATTTGTCGCCAATATCAAGAGCACTGAAGTCAAAGAGAACGAAGACGCACTCTTTCAGTGCGTCTTGTCGGCGCCGCTCAACAGGGTCACCTGGTCGACAGAAGACTCTTCACTGGAAGACGGGGAAAAATATCAGATCACTGTTTCAGAAGACAAACTAACACACACCCTGAGAGTGAGAAACTGTCAGAAGGCGGATAAGGGAACGTACTCGGCCATTGTTGGCGTCACCAAAAGCAGTGCCGCTCTCACAGTGGGAGGTGGTTTTTGGTTTTCTTTATTATACTCACGGTAGTTCATCAAACATTGTATAGAAAAAAAAAGATTAACATTTGTGAATAATTGTTTTCACATTGATTTCAGTCAATGCAAGTGGACATGACAAAACTGAAGGGGATATGGACAAAGACAAACTCTCAGAGTCAGACGAAAAGGCTTCAAGTACAGGAGATGGAAGTGAACTGGGAGGTGGGGCAGGTGGCGAAGGGGCTTTAGGTGATGGCAGTGGTGCTGGTTTGGGGACAAGTGGGGATCAACATGGTGGAGATGGGCAGGATAAGAATAGTTCAGGCGACGGAGATGGAAAAGACGCAGCGGCTGACACAACCAAAAAGAGGAGAGGACAGGGTGATCTTTCAAGCTCAGATGCAGTCAAAGGTAAAACTCTGCAACATTTGTAAAAGAGTAGGTGTGTTTTTTTTTTCAAAAAAATGTCATGCAAAAATCCATATTTGTAAAAATAAATAAATTAATTAGAAAACACAAAATCCTTTGAAAATGGTGATTAAAGTGCAGACGAGTTTTATTCTGGTTTTATTTTGCTGTCTTTAAAATGATAAATAACAGCAAATAATCCACATCTGTGAAAAAAATCCTCATCCTCTTTAAAAGTATGGATGAATAAAGCACTAATTATATGCCTAAATATTCTACGAGATCCATTCCATCAGTCTTATCAATTATTCAGGGAGCAAAACAAATCATTATCACACAGTTAAAACATAGTTTTTATGGGGTGTTAAAAAGAAAAAAAAAAAAGAACAGAAAAACAAGTTGGTCTTTTTAAAGTAATTAAACAGTCAGCCAAACATAGTTTTATTTTTAAGTAAATTATAAAGAAAGAAAGAAAAAAACAAAACTGATAATTAAGTGGTAGCTTTAATCAATTAATGATAAACATCTTGCAATGCTCTAGATTGACCACTAGAGGGTGACAGGCAACCTGTAACAGGGAAAGCTTCAGCAAAAGTAGAGATGCAACGATTTACTCTCAGATGAAACCTTGATTTTTGGGTCATGGTTTTGTTTGATATATGTTTTGTGTTTGGCCAAACATGGTAAAAAAAATTCATTAAAAAGCTATTATTTTTAATTTGGTACAATAGTAACAATAAAGTAAGTAAGTAAGTAAGCAAGTAACATAAATAAAAAAAATATTAATATACCACATAAGCCTAGTGTAATGTAATAAAAGCATGAATACTGTAATAAATCCTTATTAAATTTATCACATTACATGTTTAACATTTTCAATATAAACACTGGTCTGCAGTACAAATACAAGAATTCAATTTTCCCATAATTCAGTTTGTTTGTAAACTGAGACCTATCGTATCCCCAGAAGATTTACTTAATATTCCTTTAGTTTGGCTGTTCTCTGACTTTTCTTGCTCTAACACTAACCCTATCATTTGTAAAACAGCCCAAGAACAGATGTTGTGCATGTTCTATTGCAGATCGAGGGGTTCAGTTTGTCAGCGGGCTGTCAGATACGGTTGCTAACGTTGATGAAAAAGTAGAGCTGTCCTGCAAATTAAGCAGTGATACTTCTGAAGGAAAGTGGTATAAGAATGGGAAGCTGGTATGTTCCACTACTCAAGAATTTGACATGTATAAGATATACAAATTACAAGTTTTTAGATACAAAATAGTATATATAGTGAACTGTGAGGTTTCTAAAATATTTGTATTTTCCTTTATCTGACAAGCTAACCGATGGCGATGGGGTAAGAATCATCAAAGATGGAGCCTGTCACAGATTGATCATTGACTGCTGCAAAAAAGATGATGCCGCTGTGTATCGCTTTGAAGCTGAAGGACGCAAATCTGAAGCAACACTTAATGTTCAAGGTTAGAAGTAAACACTCAACCAAAAAAAATACTAAAATATATTACATTTTTTTGCTAGAAACTATTTGCTTTGGGTTTGCAGATCCCCCAACTCTTGATCTGGACGCGCTGGGAAAATTTAACCAGCCCGTCATTATCAAGGCCGGTGAAAATGCTGAATGGAAGCTGCCATTTTCAGGCGGAGCGCCAATGACCATCCAGTGGTACAAAGACGATGAGGAGCTTTTGTTGGCAAGTAATGTAAAGATTGCAACATCAGACACAGAAAGCCAACTACGCCTTACTAAGTGTCAGAGAAAAGACAGTGGACAGGTTAAAATAAGGATAAAGAATGAATTTGGAATCAAAGAAGCATTTTCACGACTTATTGTACTTGGTGAGTTGACAATGAGAAATCTGTGTGTGCCCAATCAAAAGATCCTACAATCTCCTTTTTTTTTATGAGAACAGACAAACCAACAGCCCCACAAGGCCCCGTGGACGTCATGGAAAGTGCTGTAACTTCTGTCGAATTCAAATGGAAACCGCCAAAAGACAATGGCGGATGTCCAATCACAAATTACATCATAGAGCGGCAGCAGATTGGCCGCAACAAATGGTCAAATCTGGGAGAGATCCCTGCAAACCCAATTTTCAAAGATTCCGACGTGGATCCCGGAAGGAGATACTGCTACCGGATCAGAGCAAAGAATGCCGAAGGTGTCAGTGATTATCTGCAGACAGAAGACATCGCTGCTGGTGTTTTACGTAAGTCTGTTGCTGCAGCCTGATTCGTCAAGACTGGTATTTTTTATAGTAATACTAAACATTTTATATATCTCCAGTTATTATCTGCAAACGTACATAAATTATGTATAATCAAATGGTAAAAGGTTTATATCAAAATTTTAAAAACTTAAACAGTTTGTTGAGGATATTGGATTTGACAAATTTTAGTTGTATTTAGGTTATTCACAATAATGTTGTTTTAATGGAATGCACTAATGATGCATCAACAAACAAAAATAAGTTATAATATTCATTATGGCTATCTAGTCAATTTAAAATTATTAAAGGTCAAATTAAAAGAAGTGTTTTTGAATAATGAAATTGCTTATTTAATAATTACTTGTTCATCCGGCTAGCTGCTATACTATTTAAGTTCTTTATTCTGCTCTCCCTGACCTGGATCCAGTTTGGCAGATAGACGAACAACAAGTCTCAATGAGAAGCAGGTTTTCAGGTCTTCTGAAGATTTATTTTCCCATCAAGAAATGTGAAACTGTGAACAGCATACAAAACGACTGTGGGTTAGCATGATGCTAACGCATCATTCATTTACACATAGAACTGCTAGCTGCTAACATTCACATACTCTAGACACATTTTAATAACAAACAAACTCATTAATTTTACTTACAGTCATGGATTCCCTGAGCTCCATAGAACAAAAATGAAAATAAAGTGTAGTTTTAAGATCGTTTCATACACTGTTTTATAGTCTTCTTTTCCTTCCCGTACTTAAACTAAAACCGCAGCACTCCTGCTCCACCTAGTGGTCAAACGATGAAACAGCTCAGACTGAAGGACAGAAAATTCTTTAACAGTGAATTCCTGAATATTTAGGTCAAAATAAATAAAAGTGTAAATGCTCTAAAATAATAATAAAAAAAATAAATAAAAAGGACAAAAAAAAAGGACAGTTCCTCCATTCACAATGTGACATTAATTTACCGGAGTGTCAAATATGCGGCCCGTGGGTCGCTTCTGGCCCGCCAGAACATTATCGTTATTGTAGTCATGAAGAGGAAAAAAAAATAAGGATTTTGAGGAAAAAAAAGCAAGTGCATCAAGTTAGGATTATTTTGTGAAATGGATGCAATGAGCAATTCCATCACAAGGGGAAGCAAAGGAAAATGAATACGATCATAACAAGAAATCAAGAAATAAACAGTACGTGCCACATCTGGGTAAGATGCAAATAGGTTCCCTGCAAGCCTCAGGTGTGACACCCCAATTACCAAAAGTCTCATTTTCATAAAGATAATAAAGACAATAGCTCAAATATAATAATAATAATAATAAAATAATAATAATAATAATAATAATAATAATAATAATAATAATAATATAATAATAATAATAAGGCATTTTTGAGGCATTTTTTGCAACAAACTAAAGAACAGAGCTGCAGAAAACAAGTTGATCATCGGTTGTTTTGCTATTGTGTTACTGGTCCAGCCCACTTAAGATCAGAGTTTTCAATTAGTTTGACACCCTTTATTTAGAAGTTTTGAATTATTATTATTATTATTATTATTATTATTATTATTATTATTATTATTATTATTATTATTATTATTATTATTATTATTATTATGTTGTACAAGTTAGGAGACACACTTTTATAAAATATGTTTTTTGTAAAAACCGCATCAACAAGTGACAGGAAGGTAGTTATGTATATACAAAAATATACAGTAAATAAAATAAGGAAAGTAAAGAATATACAGAAAATACTTCCATGAAGTTTATTATAAAGTTATAAATAAGTACTGCTACAGTCTTGAAGTAACAAAGATCTACAGTCTTCCTTGTTGAGCAAGATTCCCTATAGGTGCAGATAAATGTCATCAGTAAAGCCAATGAGAGAAAATATGTTTTGCCATCAGTGCTCCATGCTTCGTATATCTAAAGTTATGTTTCTTTTTTTCAGTTTTCATCTCTAAGTATTACTGTGCCTGAGGCACAAGCCTCCCTCCTTCTTTTTTCTTGTTTCATCAAAGCATTAAAGTAACCAGTCTAACAGCAGCGGTGCCTCAAACCCGCCTCAAATGGTGTTTCATTTTCAACCTTTCTCTTCATTTTTCTGTCTCTCAGGTTATCCCGGATCTCCATCGACACCCAAAGTGGTCAGTGCCTTTAAAGACTGTATTAACCTGTCATGGTGTCCTCCGTGTGACACCGGAGGAACTAAAATCATCGGGTACAATTTGGAAAAAAATAAGGCAGGCACTAACTACTGGAGCCTTGTAAACCAGAAGGGGCCGATTACAGGTGCATTATCAGTGTGCCAGCACCAGATATTAAAGCATGATCTCCAACCGTGATGATTCATTATGGCATTATGGAGTCTACTTTATTATCTACAGATACAACATATGCCGTCAAAGATGTCTTTGAGGGAGCGGCATATAAGTTCAGAGTCTCTGCCATCAACCTGTCAGGTGCTGGAGATCCCAGTCTTCCATGTGACACGGTTATTGCTAGAGATCCTATGAGTGAGTGTATCACACAGCAGAAATCCATTTTCTGTGACTTTTAAGAATATGTAATAAAACTCAAACTCTCTCTGTAATTTCAGAACCCCCTGGCAAAGTAAGGGACCTTAAATTAACCGACTCCAGCTACACCACATTTTCTTTGGCTTGGGCTAAGCCTAAGGAAGTGAAGGGAGTGGAAGACGAAGCCCAGGGGTACTATGTGGAGATCAGACCAATAGAGAGCCTTGAATGGACTCGCTGTAATTCAGTCCCAATAACTCTGACTTCCTACACTGTGCTGGGCCTCAAGGCCATGGCCTCATACTGGGTGAGAGTATTAGCCACCAATTATGGAGGTGATGGAGAACCTCAGGGCTTTGACAAGTACATCATCGCCATGCCGCCTCCTGGTAGGAAACAGAGATTATTACAGTTGCTGTTTGTAAAAATGTATTGCGTGTGTCCAAATTTATTTCAAAAGTTCTTGTTGCTCTACAAAAGAAGGACATTATTTCATTAAATCTTCAAGGAATTTCTATTTGAATGTTTTTCACATTATTAAGAACATTTTTTTTTTCTTTAATGTTAGTAAAACCCAAGTTCAAAGACCGCAACATGAAGACGTTTATGGTGGTGAGATCTGGAAACACTGTTCGCCTCAACATCAACTTTGTGGTAAAAAAAAAAAAAATACTATTTAATCTAATGCAACTACTCATTTTATTTTAATTTCAAGGATAATTTGGAAATTAAGTTTTTGTCTTATTGCAAATTAAAGCTTGACTTCTTATTTGCTTGATAAAAAATGTGACTATCTGGACATTTACGTTAAAAAAAGTCAGTCACAAGCATATTAGACATAATGTATGTTATTCATCATATCATTACTCAAGTTAAATCATGTTAGAAATGATCTCACTGTTACCAAAGTTCAGGTTAACTCCTGCCTTTAGTGTAGACCTACACAGAGTTTGTTCCTTCATAGTACAAATCCTAAACTCACTTCACTTTTATCCAGGAACACCTGCTGGCTGCAGTCAATGGACTGCTGCATGGTGAAAAGGCTGTAGATAAACATGGGTGGAAACATATCATTATACCTGTGGGAAGTTAGAAGTAATTTAATGTACTGCTATATGCCTGAAAACAAAGTGGAAAATGGCTTGCTACATTTTTTTAATGAAACTATTTTAAAGTACACCAGTAGTAAAGGATTATCTGTGTTAAATTTGAGAAGATGCAGCAGATCTAATTCAGTGACAAAAGGAAATGAAATTTGTCCCATGCAAGACACAACATTTAAACTGAATAATTCTTATACCTTTCAGTCAAAATTATGAGATTTCATTTATGGTTTTTAAAAGTTTTCATTCATGGTTGAGGCATATATATATATATATATATATATATATATATATATATATATATATTTTTTTTTTTTTTTTTTTTTTTTCAGTCTGTAAAATAAATTGTCTAACTGCAGCTTTTAAAGGATTTTATGTTTTTTTAAAATGAACTCAAAGGGAAAAAATAGATTAAATAAATCAATTGAAGATTAATTTACTTTCTTTAAAAACTGTAAAATTTGTTTTTCCACAGGCGTCCCCACTTCCCGACGTTTCTTGGGTAAAGGATGGCGTTCCGGTGCCTAAACACGTAACAATTACCAATTCTGACAAAGGTTCCCAGCTGCTGATTCCCACGTCTGAGAGACCGGACAGTGGCATCTACACCATCACAGTGAAGAACATTGTTGGGCAGGAAAGCTTTAATGTTGAAATCAGAGTGACAGGTGAGTGTACCTAAAGTAAACATCTCTACTCAAAAATAAGGAATCAAAATATTTACTTTACAGGGTAACCAAACCCTGCATCCACATTTTATTGGCTCTTTACCTCTCTAAATGGGCCTTTAAAAGTGTTGTCTGTTTATCATTGCCACATTTTTGACAAATTAAAATAAACTTGTTAAATTCTTTAGAATATATAAAAAAAAAAAAAAAAAAAACACAATTGTTGTGCTGTGCTGTACAGGTTGAAATGAGATGTTACATTTTAAATTTGTGATTGGTTAACCCTCCGGCCCCACGTCTCGATCTGCAGCTCCAGTAATGTAAACAATCCAGTTCCTAGCACTACAACTCTGACTGGATTTTCAAATTTCGGCTGTGGGTGGAGTCAGACTCCAACTTTCCTGTTTGGCGACCCTTTAAATGTATTCAAGTGCAAGCTATAAAGCTTTTAATGTGAATACACTCAAAAAGTAAAATGCAAAGGGTTAGATATCCATGGGCTTTTTTGGGTTTAAAGGGCTGACACTAACTATTTTATGACTTAGAAATATTTTTTACCATTTATGGAGGGTTTGACAGGTTAATTGACCCTCCACATGCCATTCTTAACAAACATGGTCTTTGACAAACACATACTCCACTCACACCGACAAAGCTTTAACCTGAATTTATTTCCAGCTATTAAAAAAAAAAGAAAAAATCACTTGTGTTTTTGCTTTCATGTAGATGCTAAATTGAGCTTTATTTGGAGCTGAAGTGGTTTGATGCATATTTGCATCAATAGATGTCACAGGGTTTAAAATATATGGTTAAATTAAAAAAAAAAAAAAACCTCACACGAATAATGGTATTCATTTCTAAAGATTTACCATTGAGTGTGTGAGAACTGGACTGAGTAAGAGTGATGTTCTGTATCTCCATGGCAACCACTATTGCCAATTAGGAGTCAGCTTGTTTGAAGTCCACACCCACTACCACTGAAAGTGGGCTCGGGAGAATCTGTCAATCAAATGTTTTGAACATTTAAACCCACATTCGTATATAGAGTCACTTGATTGATCAGTTTATATTTTAAAAAACTTGCACAATAAGTAAAAAAAAATGTCATGAAAAGATATAAAATGATCATGTTAAAAATGAAGCAAGAACGTTTGTTCTGACAAATATAACAACTGATAAATAGTTGTTTACTTGTTGATAGAAGGCTAAAGCATTTTGCCCTTTGGGACAGTGGACAGACCTACTTCCTGCTTCTGCTTGGAACAAAGTGTGTGTGGGTGTGTGTGTGTGTGTGTGGTGTGTGTGGGGGGGGGGGGATTTCACTCACTCCAGTTCTCTTATACATTCAGTTAGATTACCTAAGGATAAGTCCAAAACAAAAAAGCCTATTGGTATGTGCACAAAAACAAACAATTCCTTTAACAGATTTCTGTTATTTTTAGAATATAAAAGCTTTACAAAAGTAAGGAAAAAATAAATTTTCAAACCACACAAACTCCTGTTTTTGCTTATTATTTAGACAATCCTAAGCCTCCAGGACCCGTGGAATTAGACCAGAAGACACCAGGAACAGTGACCCTCAGCTGGGGCCCGTCTCCAGACGAAAAGAGAGACGACAGACTGCATTACATGGTGTCCAAGCGGGACTCCTTTAAACGCACCTGGAGGACAGCGGCAGACAACCTCTTTAACAACAAGTTCACAGTGGTTAACATCATGGCTGGACGGGAATATTACTTCCGAGTGTTTGCTAAGAACGACATGGGACTGTCGGCGCCGTCTGAGTCTCCTGTGTTTGCTGTCAAAAAGGAAAAAGGTTAGTTTCATATTCAGCTCCTATGAGGATTGAGAGCTTAAGAAAAGTAAAAAAAAATATAAGGAATTTTGAGTTTGTTATTTGTAATAAATAAAAAAATAACCGTTGGCACAAAACATGCAACAAAAAAAGAAAAACATATTGCACCACAATTAATATTTTTACTTTTTTATTCTAATTTGATTAATGAATTTAACATGGAAATGCCAGAATCTAAACATTGACTTAATCTAAAATATTTAATTAAAAGGATTTGAAATGACTGAATCATGTAGAACAGAAAAAAAGTTTGGACACCAAATCTGTGCATCTTTAATGGGTTTTTTTTTTTAATTATTTATGTTTTCAGAAAAGTTCTGTGTAGACATGCCTCCGAGTAAATCTGTGAACTTGGAGTCACCGCCATCATTTCTCCTCCCCCTGAAGAAGCGGACAGCTCCTCAGGGCTACGAATGCTACATGAGCTGTGCCGTGAAAGGGGATCCCGCTCCACGCGTGACATGGTATCACAACGACATCAGCCTCAACACCAACACCAACTACCACATCACAAGCGTATGTGGAGTCTGCTCCTTGTTAATTCTGCGAGTGGGACCAAAAGACAATGGAGAATACAAAGTAGTCCTAGAAAACAAACTGGGGATGGCAGAGTCCTCCATGACCCTGAACATCAGAGGTATCAGCTAAATTTGAAATTCAATCTTTTTTCAGCATTGAACATTTGAGAAATACTGATTCTTTTAATTATTTGATGATATGTTTTTTTTTTTTTTGCAGACTAAAGAAGAGAAGCTGGGGGGGAGCCTGAACTATCATTTCCTTTAACAGATATTCCTATAAAAACATTGATTCAATTAAGAGGCTCCTGTGTTAAAAATTTCAAATAAAAAAGGACTGTCTGACTTTTACAGACATGTTTATTCCTATGAGAACACTTAAAAAGTGAAATATTTGAATTAAAATGTCTGAGTTTTGGGGATTTGTGTCTGTGTGTCCCACGAGTGCTTTAAAGTCTCTTTGGAATAAAAGTCAAGTCTCAAATCTTAAAACGTATAGTGAAAATGTTATTGTCTTGTGCATTGGAACATTGTAACGGGCAGTTAGTTTTTGGATTTTCAAAGCAAAATCATTGCAAAAAAAGTTGCAAAAAAAATTCTGTAGCTTAAAAAAATGGGGGGAAAAAGACTTGCAGAAATTAGATTTTAGTTTAAAAATGTGTGAATTTTCCAAATTGTACTAATGTTATAAATTGTGAAAAGTGTTCATTAAAGTATTATTGTGATTTTTTGCTGTTATTTTTTACCATTATCCTCTAATCCATAGCATTGTGGCTCTTTTATTGTGTAAATTCTATGCTTCTTCTGTAACTGATCAAAAGTCCCTCTTACACCAACTTAGATTCCTTTGTGTCCTCTTGACTTTACTAAAAAAACTGCTAATAATTGATTATAGGCTTTTTCAATAGCATGCATCTTTTTTAGAGTGCTTAAGAATAGTCATATAATGACATAATCAAATATGAAAAAAATGTATTTTACAAATAATCATCAAAGTTAAGGAACACACGTTGCAGCCTTTTTTTAAGAGAAAATCTTTAACACAAGCGGGAAAGCTTAAAGGGCTGTTTAATTAATAAAGAGCTGAACTTTTTGCTGACAGCAGAGGGCGCTTGGTTGCTACTGTAAAAGGTGAAACAAACATATTTCTTTTAAGAAGTGCAGAAGTTTTGAGGCTTTGCAGACACCAAAACATGCTCTCTTGTTCTAATCTACACATTTGTACCACAAATATCCAAAACTTCAGCCTTAGGTGCCAGTGACCCACATTTTTTCCAACTAACCTGCCCCTGTACCTTTTTTATTGGCAAAACACACACAATCCAGGCAGGTAATCAGCAGCAGAGTTTCTGAAGAACCAGCAGGAGGCCGGCCCTCGAAGGCCTGGAGTCCCACAACCCAGCTTTACACTGCTGACCACATCACAGATCTGTTTACTTTTAGAGTGTATATTTTGACTGAGCTCAGCCATAATAAAAATAAAATGATTTTTGTTTTCTTTATTATTATAAATCTTTTAAAATGTTCCTCAAAGAAAAAAGAAGCAAGGATGCTATAAAGTGTGTCATAATATCTACTAAAGCTCAAGCGTAACACACAATCAACAAATGTAACAATCAAATAAAATACAAGTGAATAGAAAGATTAAGAAGGAAAGGAAGTTTTCAATTTGTGAATATTGTATTTGGAAAAATGTGGAAAGCCACAAAAAAATGGGAGTTTCAATAGTCGAAGAGGTGACATGTCTATAAACTAAAATGAAGGGAGTGAAGGGGGATGAGAAAGAGGTGATGATGTTCTAGGATGTACATGAAATAGACTAACAGTATGATGCTAATTGCTTTCATGAATGACAATTGGCCTCCATAGACATACTCTCATTGAATCAATCACATGCAGGGGTCGCTGAGTCCAGACAGAAATGTTGATTTAAAAAACTTTATTATCCATCTATCCATTCTCTAAACCCTTTTCTGTGTCTTTCAGGGTCATAACTCCTTTGGCTTATGGGTGATCAAACATGATTAATTGTAAGTGGTTATAAGTGTGGTTAAAGCAGTAAAACCAGTCTAAGAAATGTAAGAAAATTATTATTTACACTTTTTTAATTCAAATAAAGCTTTTTTAGGATGTTCAGCTGTCTCAAAATATGCACAGGGTCTTTAACGATCAGGATTTTTTTGTTTTTGTTAAAATTTGTAGAATTATCTTGAGCCAACTGAGAGTCTCAATGAATAAGAAGACTGTCATTTTTCTGTGTGTGCACACAGACACACACACACACACACACACTCCACAGCCCGCCTACTTCCTCAAATGTCTCACACTTGTGCTTCTCTTTCATTCTCATCTGGTAGGCAAATTCCTAACATCCCTTCAAGGTTACTCTTACATTGTTCACTTTAGCTGAAGAGACAGACACCTGATTTTTTTTGTGCACAGGAAACTATTTTAACGCTTCCTCGCCTCGCCGAAGCTGCTTTGACTTTAAAATAAAAAGGGGTTTTGTTGGTTGCAGTTGCTCGGAAGAAAACCTGTATGCAGCGATTGCAACAAACTCGGGAGCAATGTCATCTCTACTCTCTCAGAAAAAAGATCAGCCATGCCTCAAGAAGGAGTTTTATGATTCTAGTTCGACTTCATCTACTGCCAACACAAGGAGCCAGAGGGTAAGGCCTGATTCTTCAAGATTTTCTGTTTGTTTACCTCGAGGAAATGACTGTGCTGATACAACAGAAACACCAGATATTCTTTTTGCCCTTTATCAAATATTTTTATTGGGCCACAAATGTGCTTTTGTATTGCATACTCCTATTGTAATGTTTGATTGATACATTAGGAGGGCTTCATTTGACATGAACACATCCTTTTTTAAGCTATTTACCAGTATGACTTTAACAGAAGTTACCATTGGCAGCAACATTTCTATTTTAACTTTATTGGCTTTTGACTTACAAGGGAGAAGCATACAAATAAAGTACGTAAAAGCTCTAAATGCTTAATCGTGCGGCTTAACATGCGAACGTTAGCCACCTTTAAAGTCCCCCTATGACAATTTTTTTTTTTTTTTTCTATAAACTTTCCCAGTGGGGTTTTAATTAGGGCTGTGAAGTTTTTTTTTTACCAAAAATCCATATCTTAAATGTCTTAAAAAGACATTTTTCCTGTTGATCTGAAGCCTTTGTTTCCAAAAATTCCTCTGTGTGGGCGTGGCTTATGGTGCTGAGCTGTGAAACTCCGCCCCTTATCCCCCCGAGACATGCGAGCAAGACACACACTTTGAAAAGCCCATGAAAAAATAAAATAAAACATGACCATTCAGGCTGCATTACACCAGCGAGCAACGCCAGCTGGGGTTCATAAATGATTTTATGCTAGCACATGTTGATCGTTGAAATAACTTGAACAACAAATCAAATCAAATCAAATGCCAGAATACAGAGAGGGTCTAATCTTGCATCAGTTTCTAAATGCGTGCGGTCAGCGGTGACGAATGGTTGCGTTTAGGAGAACGGTACTGGTGTCCAGTTAAACCACCCTGTTGGCTCCAGAGCTCCTTATAGCGCCGCTCCTCGGTGGATCAAACGCGGTCAGCAGATTGGTGACAGCTAATGGTATTTACTTTCAGTTTCTTCTTAAATAAGTGAGGCCAACTTTGAAAAATAAAACAAAATTCCTGTCTTGGATGCAATTAAAATACGAGCGGATATTACAATCACCCGCGGCTCCGTCCAGTTGAAAAATGTCTCTTTTTCCCCAAATGATTGAATAATTATTGACATTGCTGTGACCAATAAATCCAATCAATTTTTTACTCAGATTCCTTGGGAAAATAATGAGAGCTAACATCAGTATGGGCTTTCACTGAATTACAATCCTTTGCAGCACAAAAGTGGGACGTTATATTATCTTCTACAGCTGCTAGCTAGCTTTTGTGACGTAAGCATGTTTCAGGAATTCAAATGGAGTTTTTCCCACACACTTTGATTGACAGCGACTTGAAAGGAAAAATACTCGAAAATGCAAACACAAAATGATTTCTTATTGTATTTTTTCTCTTTCAGAAGAAAAATGCCACACATACATGTTAAAAACTCAAAAAACGTTATTTTCATTGGAGGGGGACTTTAAGGGAAATTTTTTGAAAGTTAGGGCACTCTTTCTATTAATCTACATTTAAGTCATTTTATTAGCATAATTAATTAGAACTAATTTACTTTTTTGTCATATATGCAACAGTTTCTTTTAAAAATATTTTTTTTAAATAAAAAAAATATGTTTAGCATAAATCGAAAAATCTTTAAAAAATTTGAAGTCAAACTTTATCAAAACAAAAGTCTAAATTGACTAAAACTGCGCATTTGTTGTAACTTTTTTTATTATTGCAAGTATTTAAGTAAAGCAAGAACACATTTGATAGTGTGACGCAAACAACATCCTGATGTTGGATTACTGGAGAGCAGTAAAAACTGAGGAAGGGGGCGGGGGTGGGGGGCAGCATGATGAGGGGGAACAGAGAGTCAGAGGGACAGAGAGCTTGGAGGACTTGCATGTGGGAACTCACAGTATTTATGGATGTTTATCTCTCTGCCGGTCCTTCGGGAAGCTCACATTTTCCATTAGAGATTTGCTGGCAAGCATGCAAAAAAAAAAAAAAAAAAAAAGAAATCCCTGTGATCTTGGGGATCTGGAAAGGCTTTCACTGCAGCTTAATGATGGAGAAAAATGGAGACAAAATGAGGAATTTACTCATTTTTTATTAACATGATAATTAATATAAATCAGGGCTTTATTATTCAATTCAAAATCAATAACCACCAAACTTCATTTGTTCAAAGAGAAGTGTGTTGGAGATCTAAAGGTTCTGTAAGGTCTAAATAAATAAAACTGTTGTTTTTACCTGTGCCGGATTCCTTTAAAGTAAATCAACTCTACTTTCAGTGACAACATGATCTGTAAAAGAAGAGTTCATAGTTTAAAGTATTTATAGAAGTGCATTCTGTGTTGAATGTTAGTCTTTTGAAACAAAATGATGATGTGATCTTGTACAACTTAAAGGTCCCTGCAATACAAAACGATAAAATTGACAATATGGGTTATCTTCAGTAATCTTCAGCAGACAGCAGAATGCTTCAAAACAACTCTAGATCATTAGATAAATGTCACTGTTATGATGGTTTTACTATCATATTAGATGGAAATTGAAGTTACTTTTTATATTTTCATATTTCAGTCAAAATAGAGTTCATTTCTGGAGGGATTTTTTATTTTAAAATCATGCTTTTTTGTTTTTAGTTAGAAATATGAATCTGGTGAAGAGTGGTGAACCATTTCTTATAGTTCATCTTAAGATCTTGAACACAACTTGGTCTTTTACTGAGATACACATAATTTTAGTGTCAATGACATCACCCTCTGGTTCTCACAGACTAAACCCACAAGCCTATTTTCATGGTGAACAACCGTTGCTGTTTATAACACAATTTATATGACAGACTTTACTAAAACAAATGGAATAAAATATTTTTTTTTCATTTATTTATTTTTTTTAACAAGAACTGAATGCATAGTCCACCTAGACCCTGGAAGATTTTATAATCCTTTCACAAAAGAATGACTTGTTCTACTTTTTTAATTGAAACTCTCATGGGACATAATCCCAACATCCCCTCTAACTTTAGTCGGCAGGATCTGCGGGTCACTGCCAGAGCTATTACCTTTTTTGGATGTGTTTAGTTGTCTGCTGCTGTCAGTTTATTTAACCAGTTACTCTCCCTGTCTCCCTTTAACTGCTTTTGGTATGAAACACTGCTATAAACCTTTAAATGGAAAGTTACAGCATGCCTTCTTAACAGGGTTTAAGTTTATGGACTGTTCCCTCTTGACAACTATTCTCTTCATCTGGCTTTTTAGATGCATTAGTTTACTGTATATTCTGTAGGAAGATCAGAAATGTTCTGACTAACTAGTCTTATATAAAGTTTAAACTGATGACATTAACTCACAAATCATGTCTTCTCTATTTCAGCACGAACGACTATCCAGGTAAGTTTACTCTCATCGTGTTTTACTGCTTTAAAACAAAAAAGACTGATTTTTTTTTTTTTTTTTTTGTGGTTGACACAAATCACACACTTGATTTGAACCTTAACACCATCTGAAAAGCTTTATTCTGTTTCAAGATTGGGCCTAACCAGGACTGAAGTCCCAAACGACTCATCAACAAATCATGCCGAGTCATACTTCCTTCAGAGACAAAGGAGACTTTCTGCGAGAAAAAAGGCCGAGGAGGAGAGCATGAACAGCGAGTACAAAAAGGCAGGTGAAGCCCTTCAAACTGATGCTTCATCAACAATTATGAAAAACAAAAAGAAGGTTGAAAGTTGCAGTTTTACCTTTGTTAAAAAGGCTAAATCTTTCAATGGATTTGTGGGTTATTTTACCTCAATTGTTTGTAAGGTTCCAGCAACTTTACACATAAATGAACTAAAATAGAAAAAAGATAACAATAGAGACATACACATGTAAATAAAATGTGTAAGGTACATTCATGGATTTTACTTACTTAAAAAATTACATTAAAGCAATTTATAGTATTGATGCAAATCTATTTAAGCTAGAAATCTATTTGATGGACAGATGTAGACATCTGTCCATCAAAACGTACTCACCTGAAGAAAAGCATGGCAGAGGGCTTGGTATCCATCCGCCACCAGGGTTAACCCCTGAACCTATTTTGAGCAACCCTACCTCTCCAAATGCCCCAACAATTGGAGGGATAGGGGAAGAATTGTCTTAGTGATGGCATCTCAGCTAAAATCTTAATAATAATAATAAAATAGTTTGAAAGCAAAAATTAGATTTTTTTTTTTTCATTTGTAATGGCCTTTGACCCAGCTCTCCTCATTCGACTTCCTACCAAAATCTTCCACACTCCCACATAAAATGGTCAAGCTCGACCAATGTTCAATGGTTATTATTTGCAACCTTAAAATGCACTCATGGCCAGGTCAATATTTTGTTTCCAAAGTTAAATTGTGGCACAGTTGTAGTATTTTTAAGCTACTTGTGTTTTCTTGGATGAATTCAAATAATGTCAATACTCGTTTTCTAGATGTACGAAAAGGCTGTGGTAACCAATGAAAGACTCAAGTCCCGGCTGGAAACCAGTAAGCAGGACCTTGCAGTGATTCAGGAGCAGCTGCAGACAGCACAGGTACAGACCACAGGAATCCTCTTTTGGTTCAAACAAAACGTCAGAAAAGACAAGCTTTTGTTTGTTTAAAGCTGCAGACCCTTGAACTGCTCTTCTGTTGCAGAAGCAGAGGGCTTGTGACTCGAGCTCCAAAATGCTCGAAGCAGAAAAAAAGGTAAGAACTTGTGAAAATATTCATTTGTCTTTCTAAAGGTATTTCATCAATGAAATTATCTTCATAGGAAAGTTGGAGCCTTAAAAAGAGGATAGCAGATATGGAAGAACAGTTAAAGGTAACGATGACTCCTTAAAAAATGTTAACTTACTTTAAGAGTCAACAGGAGGGTAACTGTGCCAAGCGGTTTTGTGCTGTGGTCTGAGCTGTTTTGTCTGAATGACTTCAGCTGGCATCGTTTGTCACCATTCTGCTGCAGATGGAATGAGTGAATTGTTTGACAATGCAGCTGGTGATCCATCAGTTCTCTGTGCAACTCCTGCAACTGTCTGTGTTTTTACCAGGAGAATACAAAGAAAACAAAAAAGCTCTTGTTTTCTGTGAACAAAAGGTCTGAACCGTCACGAGAAGCTGAAGATAGACCCTCGCTACATGACACACGAATACACAAGGGTGCAAGTTAAGAATCTGTGTCTGTTTTATTGATAGTTCCTCAGGTTTATTTAGATCAGACTCTTCTCTTTTTTATGATGCCAGTTATTTTTTTGAGTTTTAGAAGCTTCTATATGGTATTGTTAATAAGTTGTTGCCTAATAATTTACTTTTTATTTCAAGTAGAATAAATAGAAATTATTGTATTTCACCTGTTATCCCCTAGTGGGGAAACTAGCTAGCTAGCTGGCTACAGCTTGCTAATGTGTTGGTTTTGCTAGCTAAATAGCTAAAAGCAAAAACAACAAATTAGCAAGCTGTGTGCTTTGAGTGTTAAAGCTGTTGTGTTTTTTTACTGTAATGTTGGTAGATGGTAGACCTACTCTTGCACCCATGTTCAAAAATACCAGAAAAAAAAAAGATTGCGGTGTTTTCTTTTACAATATCAGTGAGTCCAAAGTTAAAATTTAAGTGGAAAAGAAGAAAAAAAATTCTGTTATTACAGTGAGAATATTAAAAAAAAACATACACATCATCCCCCTTGCAAAACCAGTTCCTGCCATTTTTCAAATAACATTGTTCAAACCCAATGCACTGTGGTCTACAGAATATTTCCCAATCTTTTGAGCATTGATGCATACTAGACTTCTTGGAAATATTCAGGGCACGGAATCTTGGAATTGTAGATTCAGGAAACTTCTACAAAACAGCAAACGCCCTATATAGTGCACTGTAACCAGTGAATTCGGATGCAATTTTGACATTTTTGACACCTACAAAATGTACCAATTCAAATTTTACAAAGGGCAAAATTGTATCTTTTCTCAGACTGTCCAGATATCATCACACATCCTTAGAATAACAGGAATGTTAATTCCAGTCAAACGGGAAAAAAAAAAAGAATCTAATCAAAGCTATTGTACTTGAGTTAAGAGTTCTGTTTTTCAGTGTAACCTCATACTATATCTACCCCAACAGGAAGCAAACCTGACAATCAACATGCTGTTTGTCAGAACAAATTTACCACAAAAATGCATCTTCAATTATACAAAGAAAAGAGTTTCTTTTTCACTGACACACTCATTCAAAAGAATTTTACGAGTCAACACAAGCATACCTGAAAACCGAACAAACTCTAAAAGGGACGACGGAGCACATTCCATCACAGGATTTATTAGAAGACTTTGCGTCACGACAAAAGTTCATGATGAGGCCTCACTTCAAAAATGTTACACTACAAGATTTGTTCAGGCAAGAAAAAACTACTCTCGCAGAGATAGTGAACTCTTACACTGTGTAATCTGTTATACAAGAAATTTATGACAGGAATTGTTGAAGGTCTCAGGTACCATCCAGTGAAATGAAAATGTATTACGAGGCAAATTTTAAAATTAAAGTTCATGCATTTAAATGCACACCTACATCAAACTATTGAACAGTAGTTTAATAAACTGAGGTGAAGACTTATGTACTGTATATACTTTATTTTTGTTTGGTAACGTCTAGCTCCTGAGCAAAGGATGACGTATGATAAGAGTACAGGTTGAACAGATTATATCTACATCCCTGGTATCTTTATCATTGACAGAAAGTTCTTGAAATTATTTTGTTTTTCCAGCTAAGTGATATATAAGCTTCCAGGACAAACCTTAATGGTGTTGAACATTCTGAAACTGTTTGTGTTTCTGTCTCCACAGGTAAAGGCAGAGCTGAAGATGGAGAACCAGAAACTGAAGGATGAGAATGGAGCTTTAATCCGCGTCATCACAAAACTTTCCAAAAAAAAAAAAAATAAATAAAAAAAATAAACACCAGAGTGAAAACCAACACACAGACATAACCTTGTTGGAAATCCTATGGACATTTCAAAATTCATATCAACTATCAAACAGCAGCTGTTTTTTTTTTAATCCTGATATATAAAATTGGGTATGGTGGTTATGTTTGGGGAAGCAAGAGAATCCATTGCTTTAAAGTCTGATTGCTCATTAACTCAGCTGGTTGAGTGAAGGAGTGTCTGTGCAGAGACTGTCAAATCGTGTGTTTTTTTCTTCTTTTTTTGTAAAAACATCAGAAAAATGTTTCTATTCTGCAGTCCATAATACCTGAAAAAATAAACGTTTGAACTCTGTCATTTAACCTATTTAATGCATTTAAAATGTATTACTTGTATATATAGATTCACAACACAAATATAACTTGAATATTGTTTGTTTGTTTATGATTTGTTCACTTTGCTGAATGCACTCTTCGTCCATAGAGGGAACATTCCACTGACAAATTTAAGAAGAACAAGTACATGAATATAACATCAAAACTATTTAAAGGAATAAATACTGAATAACTTGTAATAAATTAGGAATATTACAGTAATATATAGTTTGTGTTAATGTTTTAGATCACTCATTTGATCATTATTTTTTTAAACAAATAAATAAAGTAATTTTTACTATACCAAGTCTTTAGTCTGTTATTATTTATATATCTATAAATATATATATATATATATATGTATGTTAATGTAAATATTGATTTCTGCAAGCTTACAAGGCAGCGTAGGTATCATTGCAGAAGCATCACCATGGAAACTGTATTCTGACTTGATCCGCGTGCAGACTATGATACCATACTAACAAGCAAAAGATGGATGTTCTACATTTCACAAAAAGTATTAAAAAATCTACTTGGAGCATTATTTTATTTGATTATTTCTTTAGCCTGATCAATTAAAAACAACAACAGCATGCATTAAAACCTACATTTCTCTTAAATGTTAATCTCTTGACCTTTAACAGTTTGGAAATACTCGTACATTTCGTTTTCGTATTTATTCAAGAGTGAGTATTTGTGTGCAAAGGTATTCTGTAAACGCTGCAGTTGATAAGATGAGTGGCTGAACACTGACATCTTCTGGTCACACTTGAACATGGGTTTGATGTGAATCAAAATACAGAACAAAACAAGTAAATTAATTGGTTTTATTTCCAGGGATTAAATTGTGACAAAACACAGTTATGTTATTGATCTCCATTGTATTTATTTTCATTTTTCTTGTAATGAAGCATGTGTTAAAATTTTAGGTTGTTTTTAAAGTGTTGTTGTACTGGGAAATGTGGACTTAGTAAAGACATTAGGTGATGCAGTTTACAAAAAGGGGAGTAAAGGACACACCACTACAACACAAAACAAGACTCAACACACAATCATTTACCTTGACAATTTGCTCAGTGATTAGGAAAAAAAATATTCTTTTAATAAAAATCAGGTGATGATCTGAAACATTAAATTGACAGTGAAGCAGTATTTAAGTATTTGCACCCATACTTTTTTACTTTATTTATTTATTTTGAATAGATAGTCATTAACAGCATTACTGAGGTCTAACAAAAAAAAAAAGAAAAAAAAAGAATCACAAATGGCAGCATCTTGGGCGAGGATCGGGCTTTCACATAACCAGATCCCAATTAAGTTGGTTAAATTCCCAGTTAAATTAGAATTGCACTAATTTTACAGGGTAAACTAAAAAAAAAAAAAGAAATTTTAAATAATAAATACAAGTTTATTTTTTGGTATTTGTTGTGAAAATCAACAAAGGACAGACAAAGGTTAAAATAAACTTATAAAACTGTGAACTAATTTTTTTGTTTTTTTGCTTTTTAAGATAAGTTTAATTATACTTCCTTGGAAACCAAGCATTGATTGATTTAATTAGGCAATGGTAGAACTGCTTAAAAAGTAAAAGGATTTGCATGGCTCTTTTTGATTATACTTTTTTTTAACATTTAATTTATCAGAAAGTTCCACTGAGATGAGATCTCTTTGTCAAGGGAGACTTAAAGAATATCATGAGGCATTAATGTTAGAAAATTGTCGCTTTTTGGTTAGTGGTACCAACTGTGTAAGCAGATGTACAAAATTGCCTAACTTGCAGCCCCGAAACACTGAATTCAGCGCAGAAATAACAGAATTTCAGTCATGCAGCATTTTGAAAAAAATATTGGAGCTCAACATGAGGCACACAGAAATGAACAAACAAGCACACAAAATACTTTTACCCAATATGGACCCTAAAAATCGGTAACAGACATACAGATATATTTTTTGTTTCATAAAAAAGCATACACTTGAAGACATTATCTTATTTTTTTTACACTTTTATTATCAAAAATTACTCACAACACAAACACACACACAATAGAATTAGTTTCTCTTTAAAACATGCTGCTATTTACATACTTGTACTTACATGCTGTAGCCTATTAACAAATCTGCGTAGTGCATAATTGTAATAATAGAAAGACAAACTGGGAATGAAAGCATGCTGGGGTTTTTTTATCTGAATATCTGCAACATTATGGAAGCAATAAGTGTGTGGGGAATTTTGATAGAAATAAAATGATCCAGATTATTGAGTTAACCATTGAAAATCTTTGCATTGACATTCATAAACCTCTGAATCTTTTGAAATCTGTGTCTATTCGTTGCAAGTCCTTAATTTAAAGAAAAAAAACTATTTGTTTTGGGAGGTTAGTAAAAGATTAGTGGGTTTAAATCCAAAATGAAAGAGGGCGTTTTCCTCAGGACTAAAGCCTGTGGATGCAACTGACTGTCCTTTAAATTCAGGCACGTAAACCTCTGATTGTTAATGCATCTCACAAACAGGAATCCAAGCCCATTTAATAACTAATAAGTTGATCTTTCTTTAGGAGATTTGTGTTTTCTTTTCATTTTGCAGCAAATCTGTAATTAAAAATCTCTACTGACCTTGTTTTGAGTAAAAACAAGGTAGATTTGATCTTTTCTTGTTTTAGCTAATGTTTTTATAGTTAGTCTGCAGCAATGACTGTATTTGTTCTGCAAATGGAGGTCAATTATGAATATTCTTTTACTTTTTAAGCCGAGCAAGCAGTGTTATATTTGCAAACACTCTTCAAAAACTAAAGAATACTAATGCTGATTGGTGGACATTCCTCGCTTTCATTGATAACTTTAAGAGTCCATCAGAAGAAATTAACAAAGAAAAACTGAAATTGATTGTTTTGTAATGTTTTGGAAGCTTTTGGACACCAGTTATTTTAAAGAAAAAGTAAATGATATGGCTACATATAAAGCAATAAAACATAAAATCACCTGACGTCATTTGTTACCTGATTATGAAAGCACACATGTCAGAGAATGGACTGTTTCAGTCATGTACTCATTGTGTTTTATTGATTTTGTTGTATATGCATGCTTTTATGGTGTTTGATTTTTTTATTATTTGAACTGAGATATGACTGAACAGCGAATGACATAATGACACCCAGCTGTGCCCAATCACCTGGCCGGCACTTAAGACAGAGCATGAGACTCTTGAGGAGGAGCCACGAAGCGCAAGGAAGAGACTAAGCACGGAGAGCGCAGGCAAAGGGGGGCCGCGCACCGACAGACTGGAAAAAAGGGAAAAGGAATCCACGCGGCGAGGAGTCACGGGAGGGCCGTACTTTACGAGAGGCACCGGAGCAGCCAGCGGACGTCTGCAACGGAGGAACCCGACCCACGACGGACGCCGGCCCTAGGAGCAGCGAACGCGGGCGGATGCAGCAGGAGACTACGGTCAACGCGCTGAAAGAGCTAAGTAAAGAATGTGAAACCGTCACCGTATGTGCACGAGGTCGACGCGTTAATTAGCTCGACACTGAGTCTCCTGCTGGTGTCTGTTTAGGGCCGGCGAACCCGGAAGTCCAGCTGTCAGCGCGAGCCGTGGGAGGAAAGGAAGACCACCTGCTGGGCAGAGAAGCGGAGCCTCCTCTGCCGCCCCCTTTCCTTCATTGACTGTTTTAATTTGGATTTCTCTTCGATCCATTTTAAGACACTTTTTTTGGGCTACTGTATTTTATTTTTTTAACAAAACTTAATTGTTTTATCCCTTTTTATCTTTATCTTTTTTAAATAATCTAGCCCATTTTTTAGATTTTAAGATTTTAAAATCTTAACCTTTTTATTAAACTATTTAAGCGCATTGAATGGCTGTGTTTCATTTCTGAGCAATTCTGTGATCCTTGGACCTGAAACTTCCGAGGTCGGTCGGACCTCACATTTTTTTGGCGTTGTTGGCAGGATCACAGTTGTTCAGAAATGGATGAAACGCAGGGGACTAGCCCTGTCTTGACTGCTCAGTTTGTTATGCCATGGTTCATGAGTGCTGCTTTTATCCCCAAATTTAATGGTGACCCTTCAAAGTTTTCTTCATGGAGGGCCAGTTGGAGGCTATGCTTCGAGCCCAAGGTTTAAACCCACAACAACAGGCAGATTTTGTAGTAGAGGCATTGGAGGGCAATGCCAAGCGGGAGCTGCTGCTGGTTAGCCCAAGAGATAGAGACACTGGTCAGAAAGTCCTAGGGCTTTTACAGTCAATGTTTGCCCAGACTGCTTCTAAAGCCCAACTTAGAGCAGACTTCTTCAACTGCAAGCAGAAACCTGCAGAGACTGTGGACAATTTCATTTTACGTCTGCGAGAGATCTTTTCCAGATGGCAGGAGCTGGATGACAGCGGGACAGAAGATGGAGAGCTGCTGCTTGACTAGCTCCTGACAGGACTTGAGTCTGGACCTATAAAACAGGAGTTGAGGCGACAGAGACGGCGACAAGGTGACATGACCTTTAAAACGGCCTGTGACGAAGTAAAGGCTTTGACAAAGGAGTTCCTGGAGGACGAGACCACAGTTTCTAACCGAGTGATGGGCTTTGATCCACCAAACCAGCTACCACTGACCTGGGATTGCTAAAAGCTCAATTGAAAGAAGACCTGAAAGAAGAACTTCTGGGTGAGATAAAAACTGAACTTAAAGAGCAACTGAGAATGCTTTCTTCTGATCTCACTACAGAAATAAAGACCCAACTGTCAGCAAATTTCCGGCCACCAGCAAACTATCCCGCACATCAAGCTAGGACCAGAACTCGTGCCCCACCACCTCGCCTCGTTGGGATCCAGAAGGAAGGCCGATCTGTTTGCGCTGTGGAGCCGTCGGACATGTGCAGCGGCGTTGCCCCCAAGCAACAGAAACGCCAGGATTTTTGGCTCCCCCCACAGCTGAGGGCAGAGCAGTGGGGGCAGTTAGCCTGAATCAACAGCCCAGTCTACAGCTGGAACCCAGGGGTGGAGAGTTGCCGGGGCCACGGTCAGCACTAGTGGGTGAGTGCCCTAATGTCTTAGTTAAAATGAACGGTCAGTCAATCCCTTTTGTATTAGACACTGGGTCCCAGGTAACCTTAATGAGCCACGGGTTTCCAAAGTTATTTGAAGGGAGCGGGGGTGACTAGTGCAGATGTGGTGCCATGGTTGAATCTGAAGGCTGCCAATGGTCTTAAGATCCCCTACCTTGGCTACGTGATGGTGGACTGCATCATAGGGAACGTTGAAATCGCAGATAAAGGGGTAATCATAGTGGAAGATGGTTGTTTAAGTCCCGATAAAGGTATATTGGGTATGAACATAAATTGAACCACTGTGGTCTGCCCTTACTCAGGGTAGTCACCCAGGCGTGTCTGCTTTTAAAACTATTGTGCCATCTGGGGAAGGGGGGGCCTGGTCTAGGGCGTTTGCAGAGTGTCAGCGAACTTCTCTCCGCGGCCCATTAGACCATTTGAAGCAGTTGCTAGGCTGGAGCATCAGTCCCCAGTCATTATTCCGCCTCATTCAGAGATGGTTGTGTGGGCCCAAGTGACCAATGCCCCCACCAACTCAGTTGGCCCAGTGCTTGTAGAGCCTGTAGCAGAGAGTGGGGCAGAATGGTGTGTGGGGCGCTCCCTTGTTACCATTAGGGAGGGCCGTGTCCCCTGTAGGGTTTATAATCCTAACCAGTACCCGGTTGAGATCCCACAACGGCGCACCCTAGCCCAGGTGGTTGAAGTCTCGTTGGGGATGTAAGGGAGGGCAGGAGTTGGTGCTCACATCTGTGGCCCCGGATGTAGTGGAGGTTAAAGTAGGGCAAGTCGAGGTGTCAGAGCAACAAGATGATGGTTCCCACCCGGCGCTGTCCCTGCAGGGGGACGGTCTCACCCCAGAACAGCAAAATGAGATGAAGTCGCTGTTGGATAAATGGAAAGGGTGTTTCCCACCATGACGAAGACTTTGGCTGTACGGGTCTTGTAAAGCACCAGATTCCCACTGGGTCTGCACCCCCAAGCCGTGAACGCTATCGGCCTGTTCCACCGAGCCTGTATAAAGAACTACAAACTCTGTTGAAGAACATGTTAGACAATGGGGTTGTTAGTGCAAGTAGTAGCCCATGGGCTGCCCCCATTGTCCTGGTTAAGAAGAAGGACGGGGCTTGGAGATTTTGCGTGGACTATAGAAAGCTGAATGCATGCACACATAAAGATGCATATCCCCTGCCACGGATTGAAGAGTCTTTGACAGGACTAAAGGCTGCCAAGTGGTACTCCACCTTAGATCTGGCCAGTGGTTACTGGCAGGTGGAGATGGACCCCCAGGATAAGGAGAAGACGGCATTCACTACTCCATTTGGCCTCTATGAGTTTGAGCGTATGCCCTTTGGGCTTTGTAATGCCCCGGCCACGTTTCAGAGGCTGATGCAGCGCAGTTTGGGGGGTTTAGTAAACGACTCCATACTTATCTACTTGGATGATGTTGTAGTCTTCTCACCAGATTTCCACAGCCACATGAGACACCTGGAAGAGGTGTTCCAGAGGTTGCACCAATGTGGCCTGAAACTGCAACCGAAGAAGTGTAGCCTGTTCCAACGCCAGGTGGCCTATCTTGGCCATATCATCAGTGAACAGGGAGTAGCGACAGACCCTTCAAAGACTGCTGCTGTAAGGGACTGGCCAGTGCCCCAGACAGTGAAGCAAGTCAGGTCGTTCCTGGGCTTCGCAGGCTACTACCGTCGATTCATCCATGGCTTCTCAAAGGTAGCTGCACCTCTACATGCCTTAACTCGTGGCATCCCACATGAAAAGAAAACCACTCCAGTTGACTGGTCAGATGAATGCCAGCGAGCTTTTGACTCCCTTAAGAAAGCCTTAATCTGTGCACCAGTGTTGGCCTATGCAGATTTTTCTCAACCGTTCAGGCTATATACTGATGCTAGCTTCGAGGGCCTGGGGGCTGTTTTGGCACAAGTGCAAGATGGCAAGGAGAGGGTCATTGCCTATGCCAGCAGGAGTCTTCACCCGACGGAACGCAACGACCAGAACTATAGCTCCTTTAAGCTGGAGCTGTTAGCTTTGAAATGGGCGGTTGCTGAAAAATTCAAAGACTACTTGTACGGCTCTGACTTCACTGTGTTTACAGATAACAACCCCTTGGTGCACCTTGACACGGCCAGATTGGGAGCAGTGGAGCAGAGATGGGTTGCCCAACTAGCCAACTTCAAGTACACTATCAAGTACCGGCCGGGCACTCAAAATGGACAGGCTGATGCCCTCTCCAGGCTTCCAGCAAGACCTGAGACCCTTCCTGTGTTGGCTGTGGGAGCAACGTCCAGCTCTAGGACAGACTGGATAGAACGGCAGTCCCAAGACTCTGATCTTGTGTGGATCCGTGGACTGAAAGAACATTGCCAACCCAAACCTGAGGTACGTGCAGGGGCTTCACGTTACCTAAAAGGGTTAATGAAAGACTGGGACAAGATTGACCTCAAGGAAGGAGTTTTGGGGCGACAGGGCGTTCCAACTGGCCTCAGCCCCCCTCCTTTTCAAGTTTTGGTTCCGAGACAGGAGACAAAAGAGATTTGGAGGGCCTATCACGAAGAAATGGGCCATCCAAGTAGTGCTCGGACCATCTCGGCACTCCAACAACGTTGCTATTGGCCGGGAATGGGGCAAGACTCCAAGGCTTGGATAGAGACCTGCCCCCAATGTGTCTGCTACAAAACGGGGCCATCAGGAGGGCACCTCTACACCCAATCCGAACATCATATCCATTTGAGGTGGTAGGGGTGGACTTTCTTTCCCTTGGTCGACCGGAGGACAGGTACCAATACATACTTGTGATCACTGACCTGTTCACCAAATATGCAATTGCAGTGCCTGCTAGAGACCAGACGGCAGAGACTACAGTTCAGCTGCTGTATGACCGTCTCGTCCATACCTTTGGCTGTCCAGAACGGATCCTGACAGATCGTGGGGCGTCATTCGAGTCTGCCTTGATGGCCCAGCTCTGCCAGCTCTATGGATGTAAGAAGAGTCGTACAACCCCATACCACCCCCAAGGTAATGGTGCTTGTGAAAGGTTTAATCAGACTCTAATAAGACTTTTGAGCTCCCTGACAGAAGTGCAACAACAGCAGTGGCCAACTAGGTTGCCCGCCTTGGTTCAGGCTTACAATAATACAGTCCATAGCACCACCGGGATAACCCCTCATTATGGGGTGTTTGGAAGGCACGCCAGGCTACCTGTGGACTGGGTGACGGACCTCAGCTCTGGTACTTCACACCACACCTTGGAGGGTTGGGTAAAGAAACACCATGAGGCGCTGCAACATGCTCACCAAGCTGTGAAAAGGCACTCAGAGGACAAACGTGGACCACAGCAAACTCGCTATATTCAAAATGCCAGACTGGTACCTTTGCTCCCAGGAGAACGGGTGCTAATCCGGAACTTCCGCTGGAGGTCCAAAGGAAAGCTGGCACCTAGGTGGGGTTCCGAGCCATTTGTGATCCTGAGACAACTGGGGGAGGATCACCCTACTTACCTTGTGCACCCTGAAGGTAAAGAGACTCCAACCCGGACTGTACATAGGAATAACCTACGGCCATGCCTTTTGCAGGGTGCCACAGCAACTCCCCATCCTGCACCAGAAGAGACTCAACCCAGCCTCCCACCTCCTACACGGTGGCTTCCTAGGCTGATTCTGAACCAGGTTAGCCCAACGGCACAGAGGGAAGTACCAGCAGCAGCTCCAGAGCAGGACCACCCTCCAGAAAGGGAAGCAGCTCTAGAGCCTGAATTGAGGCGCTCCCACCGCTCAAATCTGGGTAAGCCCCCCTGAACGATATAGAGACTAAGTGGCCGGGACGACCACATTTAAAAGCTGGGGGAAAAATGTCAGAGAATGGACTGTTTCAGTCATGTACTCATTGTGTTTTATTGATTTTGTTGTATATGCATGCTTTTATGGTGTTTGATTTTTTTATTATTTGAACTGAGATATGACTGAACAGCGAATGACATAATGACACCCAGCTGTGCCCAATCACCTGGCCGGCACTTAAGACAGAGCATGAGACTCTTGAGGAGGAGCCACGAAGCGCAAGGAAGAGACTAAGCACGGAGAGCGCAGGCAAAGGGGGGCCGCGCACCGACAGACTGGAAAAAAAGGGAAAAGGAATCCACGCGGCGAGGAGTCACGGGAGGGCCGTACTTTACGAGAGGCACCGGAGCAGCCAGCGGACGTCTGCAACGGAGGAACCCGACCCACGACGGACGCCGGCCCTAGGAGCAGCGAACGCGGGCGGATGCAGCAGGAGACTACGGTCAACGCGCTGAAAGAGCTAAGTAAAGGAATGTGAAACCGTCACCGTATGTGCACGAGGTCGACGCGTTAATTAGCTCGACACTGAGTCTCCTGCTGGTGTCTGTTTAGGGCCGGCGAACCCGGAAGTCCAGCTGTCAGCGCGAGCCGTGGGAGGAAAGGAAGACCACCTGCTGGGCAGAGAAGCGGAGCCTCCTCTGCCGCCCCCTTTCCTTCATTGACTGTTTTAATTTGGATTTCTCTTCGATCCATTTTAAGACACTTTTTTTGGGCTACTGTATTTTATTTTTTTAAACAAAACTTAATTGTTTTATCCCTTTTTATCTTTATCTTTTTTAAATAATCTAGCCCATTTTTTAGATTTTAAGATTTTAAAATCTTAACCTTTTTATTAAACTATTTAAGCGCATTGAATGGCTGTGTTTCATTTCTGAGCAATTCTGTGATCCTTGGACCTGAAACTTCCGAGGTCGGTCGGACCTCACACACACTTGTTTATTTTCAGTATTCTTTGTCTCCTGCACACCACACGACATTTATAATGAAGTTCTAGCATTCCCACTCTGCAGCATTTCATTTTTAGGATTCAAAAGCGCACTAAGAAAATAATACGAGGCATGATACATGCTTCATTTTCTATTTGGTTTGAGCCGATGGTCCAGAGTTGTGTACTGTGCTGTGCTGTATTGCATGTTTCACTCAGCAGGCGCCATGTTCACTTTCTACAAAGTTGCATTTTACGCTTGAACTAACAACACTTAACAGACAGCAGCTGAAGCGTACATTTAGAATTCAGGTCTGGACAAAAAACATCTTGCATATGAACATGGGGGACACAACAATAGTAGTCCATAGACGAGACAATGTTCAAAGAATACAAGACAGATGGCACTTCTATCACTGGATAAGTGCGCTTTTATATCCAAGTGTTTAACACGGCTCAAAAAAAAAAAAAAAACCTCATGGCACATTCACTGTGTCCATGACAGCTTTTGAACAACATTCACCTTGAAGACAATTATTATAACCCAACAGGTATCTCAAAACATCACATCAGGAAGGCACGCTTGTACTCCTGTCCTACATCCCATCCATCTGAATAAATGCGTTAAGCCTGAATGCATAGATGCACCTTTTGCAACAAAACAAAATGAACAGCAAACATGTCATTCTTACTGGACTGCTGCAGCATTGATCGCTACAGTACCCTGACCTCATCCCTTCTCTACGTTGTTAGATCTACTGTATTTTTTAATAGATGTAAACCAACTCAGTGACTAGTTCAACAGTACTTTTTATTGCAGGTTATAGCACGCTTATTAACAAGGTAAAATACTGGTTCCAGTGTGTGCACAGCAGTGTTGAGGTAAATAAAGCATGCTCTAACAACTAAACTAAAGCTTTATATCCAGCAATGTTTTCAAAAAGACCTTTATCCGATGTCAGAACCATAATGTACCTTCAGATGCGGAGACTTCAAGTGAATTATCCAACCACATTTGTCTCTGCTTTCATGGTTTCACTTAAAGTAGTGAGATCCCAAGTTTTTAAGGAGTTTTCTTTGACTTAACCATGAATAAGAACATATTCTAAGTGTCTCTTTTTTTGCTGAGCAGGATTCATAGTAGTCATTTTTTTGGGATTCATGCAAAATGAGGGGAGAATGAGGGAAGTTTTTTTTTTTTTTTTTTTTTTTTTTGAGTAAGGACATTAGCTGGTTAATGGATCGTGCTACTTCTTTGCAAACAGGGATGCCAGCTGACCATCAATATCCTCTTCAGGTTGCAGTGCATGCCATTGGGCGATGGGGCGGCGTGGATTAGCCAGCATGTCGGACCAGTGCTTCAGGCCCAAGCCGGTTGCTTTGCTGCCAACAAAGATCTTCCCGATGGCGTCGTTCTTTCCAATCTTGTCGTAATCAAAGACAGTGACAGCCACCAAGATTTTCTAAAAAGAAAGAAGGGGAAACATATGTATTTCTATTATCCTGAGGTTGTTTTTCTGCATTCTTGAAAGATTTTTTTTCTTAATCTTTTCTGTTCCAATGTTTCAATTTTCTGCCTGCATAGATTTTTAAAATTGTCATCAGTGCTATGAAGCACGTCTTTACCTGCATCTGTTCCAGTGGGATTTCAAAGCTGAAGGATTCATTATAGTACGGGTTAAGGGTGTTCTTCTTCACCGTCGTCTTCTTTTTCTTTAGACGCTTACCACCTTGTAGCAGCTGAATCTTCACATACGGATCTGAAATGATATTTTTTTGGCGTTTTTGAACAACATATAATCAAAACTACAAAAGCGCTGGAAATTACTGTAGTGAAAAAAGATTTTTGCAGCAACATTTTTAAACAAAATCAAACTTTTTCACATTATTTCAGAATAACTTGTAATTAAAAGTACAAGTTTGTCTACATTTACAGCATTTAAGATCATGTATTAATGGAATTTAGCTGAGAACCCATATCATTCATAGCCACAATACTAATTTTCAGTCATGAAAAATGTCATCTATACATAAAACAACTAAAAGCCAGGAAACAACTCAAATATCAACAAAAAAAAGTGTTTCCTAGATGAGAATTTGCATTTTTTGATTATCTTTGAGGTACAGCAGATGCAGCATGGTTTCTTTCCAGTGTTTAAAATATAAAAAGCATTGCTGAAATATTTTCTAAGTTGGCTTATTTAAATTTTTGAATTTGGATTCAGTTTCTTGTTCTTAAGGTGCCAAAACAGCAAACCATATGACTTTGTGTGAAACATCTACTTATGCAATCTGATTCAAACATATACATCATATAAATTTACATTTATAAATAGCTATTACTGATTTAAATGGACACAATTAAGTCTGAGTTTATCTGGCTTTTTCATACCAGACAAGCCACAGGCATCCATCTTCTTCAGGTTCTTTGCCTCCAGGATGCAGACGGTCAGTTTCCCGGCAGTTGGGACATAACGGAGAGAAATGCAGATGTCTCCAAGTTTTTCCGGCTGAGCAGACAGAGAGGACAGAGAAATGACAAAGGGATTTGCTCATCACATATTTGCATATTTCTTTCTCCTGAAAAGAAAACCTTTTTTGTTTTGTTTTGCTAAAGAAACTGCAGATATCACACCTACAGCCATCAAGGCAAAAACTAGATATTTATTTCATTCCTTTGTAAGAAATGGATTCCGATAATGAATTTTTTGTTGATCAGCAAAAAAACCCCACATCTATTAATTTTAAAGCTGCAAGGTTTGAAGACCTTGCAGTGAAAAACAAATTGTCAAAGCACCAAATTGTCTAACTCTACCCTTAATCAAACTTTCCATCTCCTATTCTATTTCCATCTTTTATTATTCTTAAAACACCTGTCAGTCTGCCATAGCTCACTCCACTGCAGTGATTAACAATATATTCAAAATAGTTGCAAAGAAACAGATTGAAGTTTCATTTAGTCCTTCCATTGTTTTTTGAGGTCAAACTCTCATTAAAATAACAAGAAAAATGGTATTCACAACTGGAAAGGCTGAAGTTGTTGGCACTATATTATTTATATTTTCTTCAACTGTGAGTCAATGAAAATAAAATGTATGCATTTATGTATTTATTGATTTTCTTTCCTGGATTACTTAATCTGGAAAATTTAGACCATCAATTTCCCCGTATTCCAAAACTGTGTCTTTAGTCATGATGATTCTAAACTGCACCTCCTCTTGATCAGCACTCTCCAGGTCTCGCCACTCTTCAATCGGCCGACCCAGGTCAATGGTATTCATGGGCAGCTTTACTTCTCCAATGACATCATGTTTGGAAAATCTGTCGTAGTCATACACAGACATACACAGCGTTTTCCCTCCCAGCTCTTCATATGGAACCTGAAACAAAAAGATTTGATTAATGATCAAACTGTATTTATTCTTTAAGGATAAAGAGACAAATGATTAAGACCTGAAAACCTATTTTAATGGAAATTTTGGTTGTGGCATTCTCTCTCATGATGGAGGACATGTATAAAGAAAATTAAGCTTAAAACTGCATGTCTGATTTTTTTTTTTTTCTAATTCTAACAAATGTTCAGAAACACATGGACACAAATTGGATTATTGATTACATAACTTTATGTGTCCTGTCTAAACAAATATATTTCAACTCAAAACCTCTTGGCTTAAAGCAAAAAACGTTCCAGCATTAAACTTGTTGATGAAGAACTCGGTCTGTTAGAGACAAAGCATGGATTTATTTAGTTTATTTATTTTCTCTGCTGACCAGGAAGCTTCGAGCTTGACCCGGGGCCACTTGTGCAGTCTCTGTGGAGCTCATTAGTGAAAACAGGGAGCAGCACACAATCCTATCAATCCAGACAGGTCTAAGCCAATGCTCGGGCCTTCTCGTTAAAATAATTTAAGGAACAGAAATACAATTTTTTTTGCAGTTTATAATGAAATCAAAAACTTCTTTTTCATCTATCGAGGCTGTGATGCAAGCAGTAAAACCCACCTTAAAAACAAAAGTCTCATTGAAGACAGGGTTCAGCGTCTTCTTGTGCACCTTGGTATCAAACTTCTTTTTCTTGTCAGGTAGAAGCAGCACTTTGACATAAGGATCAGAAGTTCCACCCGAATCCATGGACATGAGGTCTGCAGCTTGAAGGATCCCAACTGTCAGCTGTGGACAGAGAAGCAGGAGCGGGTGAAGAGACAGAAAAATGACAACTGTTTTAATAAAATGTTGTCTTCCAGTTGTCCAGACGGGTTAGACAACGGGAGCAAGCAATTTAACAACCCAACAGTTTGTCATAGAATATGTCTTAGCACAGGATGCTGGTTTGTCAGGAATCAGTCACAAAGCTCTGCTACTTCCAGCAAAAGTTGATTATTGTTTGGCCCCTCCTACATTCACCTTGTTCTGCCTCTCCCTGTACTTCTGCATGCTGTCCTCTCAGTGTCTCACTTTCTTCAGTTTCTTCACTCCATCACCAAGTCTCCTCATTCAAGATGGCACATCAACTACCTTCCATCCATCCAGTCACTTAAGCTGGAGCTACTCAGTCATCTGATCTTCCAAAGCTTGTTTAAACTCTTCCCTAAAAACCACACACCATTCCTCTATTCCTACACACCATTCCTTCTTCTGCTAACCCTACAACTGTGTCTGAAGTCATTCATGGAGCAGTGATGGTGCTACAGACATCTTACTCGAGCGCCTGGATAACTCCACCCATCCCCTCCACCATATCCTGGATCAGTACAAAAGCTCACGAGACTAAGATTCCTTTAACTAGAACTGAGCGACACAGAAGGTTGTTTCTTCTTGTCGCTATAGGATTATACAACTCTTCAATAAAAACTAGCTAACTAGCTGTAAATGTAATACCCCATGGCATAATAATAATAGAAAACAAAAACTAACTGAAGAACATTTTTAGTAAATTCCTCCCTCAAGGTCATTTCTAGATTGTTCTGCTTGAAACTGCTGTCAGTCTTTTAGCCTTTCTCATTTTCTTATCTGGTCTCTTAAACATTCAGGAAATCCACTTTTCTTTCCATAATATTAGTCAAAACTCTGGTTTTCCTTGTTACAATTCCAACATTCAAAGTTCCCCTTCTGAATTCTGCACTCTAACGTTCATTGTTTTCTGCCCACAAGCACACCTTCATCCTCTTCTTCTTCAACCAGCAGCAGTCCAGTTTTCAATGTTAGTCAACAGCACCGATCGTCATTAGGCTGTGCCTTGACCAGTCTGGTAAAACAGTTCTGTTTGTGGTTAATGATTGATTCAGCTTTGGTTTATGCCAGATGCTCCTCCTGACACCCTGTGCATCTAACTGGACTTGGGACAGGTACAGGAATGCTCTGGGCTGTACTCCCTTGTTGTTGTATTTCAGGTTCATAATAACCACAAACCACAAAAAGTAAAAGCAGCATCATTATCATGCACCATTAAGACTAGATAATGTTAAGACAAGATAACAATCGAGCATTAGACTAGATATCACTCAAACTGCTGATTTGGCCCTTTTGAAATGCAAAGTAGCAGACAAACAACCATCATGTGTCTGAATGGTATAATGCTCCAGTTCAAATATAAAGATTTCAATTGTTTTTAAGAATATTTCTGTATATATGAAGATATAGCCACAAACCTTTGTGTTTTCAAAGTCATAATCAATCGAGTATTGCAGTTTCCCCAATTTTTCTTGTTCCTTCTCCTCTTCCTCCTTCTCTTCTTCCGTCATCCCAGTCTCTCCCTCATCATCGTCATCATCCTGGTGTGCGGCGTTTGATGCATTCTGGTGCATTGGAAAATAAACAAAAAACACTTTCAAAAAGTGCCGTGCAAAGAACCACATGACAACATTCCCCATCATGTAAGCATGCCACAGACACCAGAGCTCCAAGAGCTTCTAAGTGGAAAATAAATGTGTTCTTGACTGTTTTTTTACTTAACACTTGGCGATTAAAACAATGTAACCAAAATGAGGAGAAAACTCCCCACTGATAATTATAATTATAAATATATGGGCAGAATATTACATAGTCTTTGTTACTATTTGTGTTTTATCATCAGTGGGAATTTCATTTCACATGCTTGCATAGTAACAGCCAGAGTCAGTGGAGGCATTGCATGCTAATTCCACTAAAGGGATTATAAATGCAGCAGGTGTCGCAATGATGTTAAAAGTGTGTTTGAGAAATAGATGCTCTATCATTTCACTGAAGCACTGAGCAGATTTCACAGTGGATTTAACCATCCTTTCTGAACTACTTAACAACAATGAATACATGACCAAGCAGAACAGTTAAAGAAAAGAAAAACTTTTCTCAGTATATTAAATAAATAACCAAATCAGGTTAAAATGTATATTTTTTAATAGTTTTACATGACCTCATAGTCTAGATCAGGGAGAGGCAATCCTGCATGTTTTCCAACATGTTCTAATTGACTAAAAACACACCTGAACCAGGTAATGCCATGAATAGGACTTGGATATCTGGAAATCATGCAGACACATTGACCCTTGAGGCGTGAAGTTGCCGATCACCGTTCTAAGTGAAATCCCCCTTGTTTTGCAAGAGTTCCAGTTTTCATCATTTGTGCTAGCAAAGGCCGAAACCCCCTTGGTAAAAATTTTGTTCTTTTTTCACCATCAGAAGCGTAAATTTCAAAGGAAACAAGCCATCCCCAGGAAAAAAAGAAACTGAAAGAGGATGCTGTGTCTGTGTTTTCTAAACACGTGTCTTTGTCCCACAGGTAAACGAGCAACACTTGCATTTGTAATGTTAAAAATAAAAGCAGATAAAACAAGTTGGACTTCTTTTTTTTTTACAGTTATAGAACAATAATCTTTAGATTTTACCACTGTACTTCACTAAAACTATGTACACTTTGATGGAAACTGGCTCTAAGAAAGATCTGATGTAATCTGTGACAGTTTCTTACATGACATACAGGATTTATTTGACTCTTATTCAGTCACTCATTGAAAGTTAATTCATCTACAGCTGCCTTTACTCATGGCACTCCATTGTAAGTCTCCCATTTTATGCCCCTTAAAGTAGATCTAGCCTATCTGTTTAAAAATTAGCATTGGTCTGATCTTTGTTTTTGTGATGAACCTCATCCATTACTGCTCAGATAACATCCTTGTTTGGTCATCCAGATCAAAAACACAAATGCCTGTCTGTACGTTAGTACACTTTCATTTTCTGGGTGGTGTAAAGTAAAAGCTTGTTAACCAGGTGAGGGAATATCCAGCTCTGAAAGGGACTTGGGTGTTTGAAGAGACTTAAATGGTTTCTTTAGGTGTTCAAATTGGCTGCAAAAACCCCAAACTAAAGCTTTTCTTCATAACTTTATTTGGCTCTTTTTCAGAAGTTATTTGTAGCAAAACTGCCAGAAAATTGAATGGATTTTGCAGTTCTGCAAAAACTGACTGAAAACTATCAATAGATTTACAAATCCTTGATTTTTTTTTTCTTTTTCAACTATTTTTGTGTGTTAACTGTATTCATGAGCAAATGTGGACAGGCTGAAATGGAGCAGTTCACAGTGCTGGTTGGGTGTTATATGTAAGTCAATATCAATTTTAGTCAGATAATTTTACAGTTAGTTCAGACATTTATCAACTTTGCATTGGACTGAATAATAAAGCCTCTTGTAAGGATGGTGACAAAAATATTTTCATTTTAGATGCCATTATTCAACTTTTTTCAACAATTTTTTTGTTTATCGTTACAGAAATTGCCACTTGAAACAGATTTTTAACAAATTTCCCTTTGTGCTTTTCTATATTAATGAGAATAGTCCTTTAAAATAATCTGAGTTAACCACAAAGGTAAAATTTGGACCAACTAAGAAAATCTAAAGTCATGAGGTAAAGGTATCATTACATTTACAATTATTTGAAAAACGGTGATCTCAGTTCTAGCCAACGAAGTCTGAGTTCATGGTGAGCACCAAAACATACAAAAAAAGAGAAACGGAATGCCAAGAAAATGAAAATATGGAGCAACTTTTATAATGTTTATTACAACTTTATTGAACTAAGAACAACTTAAACAAACAAAAACACAATAGAACATTTGAAAATGTATTTTATTCTAGTACTAATGATAAGTTTTCTTTCAGGTGGGTTTTCTGAGTTTTTTTTTTTCTACAAAAATAAATGACAATATTTCACTTGGAGAACTTGAAATATGTTTATAGCCTTACAAACTAGAGACTATGACTTAATACTCAAGATTTATTTGACAAAGACAATTTAACCTAGACCCCTTATGTTGTTTGATTCAAGAGCCTATTTTGGAGATTAGTGTCCCAAACCATTGAAGTTGGCACAAAGCATTCTTAATAAAGCTAAATTTTGTAAATTAATAATCAATTTGGGACTAAATTGAAGACTTTTATTTTTCAAAAAGACCCTAAGTTTGAAATGTTTGTGTTTGGTTACCTCCTCATATGCTTTATATCTAGAAGACTGAGATAGTTTCATGCAGCTTTTCATCAGTATTTTGATGTCTCTCAAACAACCAACCATGCCCTTCAACACATGCATAGATACAGTTGCATATCGCATTTTAATACAGTTCTATATCGCTGGTAGTTACAGTAAGAATGTCTATCAGAAAAATATGTTAGACGGTTACACTCTACTCTCCTGGGTTTCCAGCAAACATTATAGCTTTTCCATAGTAACATTCCCAAGCTGTCATGACAAAATTAACAAAACAAGGGGGGGGAAGCAAAAATGAAACTACGGTTTTCATTCCACAAACCCCGCCCCCTCCAACCTTGGGGGAACGGAGAGCATCAAATGGAGCTATCCACCTACCGTAGAGCGGGAGTCCACCACAGTCATGAAACACGAGGCACACACAAAACGGACAAAAAGTAGACAAAAGAGGAGAGCAGAGAGAGATAGAAATTCAAGTCACAAGACACCAAACACACGACAATAAAAAACAAAAAAAAAACAACGCCACTGACGGCACAGTCGTGAAGCAGAAATGATTCACTTGTAGGAAGAGGGCATTGAATTTAAAATATGGACCACAGTTCAAGTCAAAACAGGAGAAGGTGTTAGTCCCTGAATAAACAATTTCCTAATATTTTACCTGCCATTTGCTTTGCCTTGAAAGTCTGCTGAAGGTTTCATGGCGTCCTAATTTACATTAGTTGCCTTCTATGTTTTTTGTTTTTTTTCAACTGACGGACAAAAATGTTTCCCCTATTTCATGGTGCTCATTATTCTTTGCCACCTCATAACAAAGTGTGTCATTTTTCACCATGGATCACAATGGAATATGTCACACATTTAAACCAAGACTAATGAATGAGTGGAGGGTAAAAGAGCTCTCCTTGGGTCCTCTTGGCCCGTGCTATGAAAGAAGTTTGTGAAAAATCAAAAATCGGTTTTCACTGTGGTCTGAATGATAAGGGTTAGAAATGAATGTAATACTTGAATTATGCAATAATAAGAAAAAGCCAAAGTTAGATACAATCAGAACATCGCTGACTTTCATGTTAAGCACAAGGCACCATACCTCGCCACCCTGCATGTTCTTCATGTTGAAGCCATCCTTCCCCTTCTTCCCTTTCTTGTTCTTCTTCTTTTTGCAACAGCATTTTTTGATGATGCAGAAGCAGCATGTGAGGACCAGCAATGCAGCTACCACAGCGATCGCAATCAAAGCCCACGGCGGAACTGTTGGGTTTGGAAAAAAGACAAGTCTTTGTGACTTTAGTTGGGTTTCTCTATAACCATCTAAAGAGCATCTCGACTCTGTTTAAAGTTACTCACGGGGTATTTTATCAATTTCATTCAGGAATTTGCTTTTGATTTCCTCAAACATGTCATTCTTGCTGATCTCTGTGTTGTTAGAGCCAGAAATGTCCGCGGCAGTGGTGGAGACCACAGCTGGGGAGGTAGGCATGGTTACGGTGGTGCCACTGGTGGGTTCGGCGGCCACCGCCTGTGGCGTTCTGAACAAGTTGAACTTCATTGTTGCAGACTAGGGCCGGGGTCCCTGAAACATGTCATGAGCAGGCACAGAAGAAAAAAACCATAACATCTGGGATTGGAAGATTTCTATGAAATTCATCTCTCACTTTTACTCTTTTCTGAAAAATGTCAAACAGATCCAGAGCCTGGAGAACGGGCATTGATGACGGTTGTTGACAGGATAATTTTTGCATAATTCCTGCTATCCCTTACCCAGTTCCAAAACTACAGAATCAAGGATTTATACAAGCTAAAACACTCATTTAGGAAAATATTCTGACTGTCATCTGTATATCCAATTATTGAGAGATTGAACAGATTTTTTTTATGTACTTATGTAGGAACTCGAAGAATCACAACTGTTAGAGTCTGGTAAAAAGTTGAACAGTATAGCTTTTATTACTTTTTGATAACCCAATTGAAATTTGATGATCTGCCAGAAAAATCTTCTTCCCAACAACTTGCTTCATTTTTCCAAGGGTGGTCAACCTCTGCTTCAAAAGTTGTAAGTCTCTGCCTGTCAATGTGACAAAATGTCACTAGGTAAGACGTTTGACATTAATCTTTGTGGCTCGTATGTGCATGTGAATGTAAGTCAGTGGGACTGAGACGGGAACGCCCTTTGGGTATTGATCATTAACTGTATATGAGAACTGGACTGTGAGTGTGACGCCACCCAAAGAAAATAATTTCCTTCCAGTTCCAATGAAATGAAGTCAGTTCAGTCGCCATTTTTCCATAACTAAGCTGTTGCCGTACTGGGACCAAAACTCTTCAGTAAGCAGTGATTGCTCTGAGTCAGCATTTCTATGGCAACCACTCTCACCAATCAGGAGTGATCTGATTGAACGACCACAGCCCTATACCGCTTGAACCTGGCTTGGTATAAAATGTTGATCAAACGCTTTGAACGTTCAAAGAAAATATACTTTTATTGAGGGATCTGATTGGTCAGTTTAGAACTCAAATACCTTCCACTACAGAAAAAAAACTTAATGAAAAAAAAGGGTTAGCAAGAACATATTAAAAAGAGAGGAGAATAGTTATACTGACAAAAATAATGAGTGAGTGATGGATGTTTATTACTCCTCAAAAAAAGTGTTTATATTAAAATTATAGGAGAGGGAAGGGTACATTTTGCAAGTAAAAGTATGAATATATAAATATAATTATATAATATATAAATATCTCTGAAACTTGTTTGGGTACTGGTTACTTTTTGTGAAATGTAATTTTTACTATTTTGAAACTGCTTCTGTCTTTTTGACTTGTATTTAGATAGTAAATTTTGAAATATTTCTTATTATCTCTTCTTTTGCACAAAAAAACAAAACTTCTATTAAAATATTATGTTCATTTGATTTCTAAAAGGGTCTTTTTTGACTGAGTCTGGGCTTTTACCTTCACATGCTGATAACGTGAGCTTCTAATTTTGAACAAGAATCTTTACTACACTCTGGATAATATAATTTAACTGCATTTCAATAATAGTATTTAATGAGCAGGTTTATGAACAGACCAGGTTTTAGAGTTTTCCTCATCAAAAGATGGTGTGATGAAGAACCGTTACAGCATTAATACAGACAAGGACATTATGAAACCCTCAGACTTCCATATAGAAAAAATCAATTTCTTTCTCAGAGTATTATATGAAGTGAATTATTAAATTATCACATTTATTGAAATATTTTACTAAGGAAACTTGTAGAAACAGAAAGAATTTGCAGACTGTTAGGTGGGAGGAGCCTAGAGTAACCTAACCACAGCAACAAACCATGTGAGCCATCCAGCTATCTGAAAGTGGTTAGCCTAAGTTTACTTCATTTGTGTCTAAATGTGCTCTGAATACAGTACATGGCCCATTTCTTGAGTAGGGCCTCTGAGTTAGAAGAGTAAGAAGAGGGATAAACAAAACATCTACAAAATTCCAACCCTCTATGAGACAGTAAAAATATCTTTAAAATCTATACTCCATTATCATCTTAAAACCCACGTAATATTTTGTTTTCCCTAAAGCTCCAGCATTTATATTCTGATTTATCTGCCATCAAAGCTGTAAATATCCCACTTGATCAACCCACTTTAAAGTTCCACTCCTACTAAATTTGTTGCTAATATAAAATCATTCCCAGTGGTCTTTTCATTATGATTATGCAGTTGTTAGACTAAATCAAAAAGTCTAAATAGTTTTTTTTTGTTTTTTTTTTCTAAGACATATTTTCTGCAGAGCAGCAGAAGCTTATTAGAAATATAATTCTGATTTGTGGACGGGATCATTAGCTTAGCTAATTTTCCAGTATTCATTTGTTTACACCCTGTCCCACTAGCTATAGCCTAAGCTAACATGAGCGTGGCAAAAAAAAAAAAAAAAAAAGAAAAAGACAGGTGAGCAGTATTAAAGCTATCAACCCCCACAGTTAGAGCCAGATGCCAGCTCAGATGAGGAAAATGAAGACGCTATCGGATCTATTTATCTGTGAGTGGATGCTTCAGAATCGTAGACAAGACCGCTACAGTTTTCCACCTGATCTTGGTCCATCACGATTTGAATAAAGAAATTCTCATAAACAAAGTTTAAATCTTAAATAATTTTCACATGTCCTGCAACATGAGAAAAAGTGCCACTATAACTTGTTAAAAACACAATTTTCACTGGAGTGGCTCTTTAAAGCCTCATTTCCATTAAGTGGTCCGGTCCAGTAAGGAGTGATACGGTTAATTCTGGTGAGCATTTCCACTCAGTTAAGCCTCACTTCCACTGAGCGGTTTGTTTTCACGGCACATGCTCAGTGCAGTCCACTAGCGTGTTGGTTGGTCACTGTGGTGCGACAATTAGAAAAGCAACAACAATGGAGGTCATCCAGCAGTTCATCTTTTTTTTTTGTTTAATTTTTGTAAATGGTGTATAACAGGAATTTAATGTTGCTTGAAAGAAGATTGTGGGTGACTAAGAAGAATACCACCATAAAGAGGAAAACAGAAACGCTAGCTTAGTGCTATGTTGATTTCTAATATCATCATCATTTTCTGCAAATCAAAAAGGTGACTGCAGTGGCTCCAACCCAACTGTCCTGTTCCATTTTTCTATAGACCTACAACAGATAGGGACCATCAAGAGGTACAGGTGGGTACTGTTTGATGGGTCAATTTCACAATGAAAATGCTCAAAGGACCGGACCGCTCAGTGTTAATTCTATATTTCTACACATTAACTAACAGAAACTTATTCTCTTTCTATTTTGTTTAGTTTCAAAATGTTAAGTACAGAATTTATTATTTAGTTTGCTGTTGATAAATGTATTTAAGCTTATCACACTTAATTTGTTGCAAAGATTCTTTTATTTCTTTTCTGCTGTAGTTAAAAGTATTTCTTTGAAAAAGACAGAAAAATCTGTCAGAGTTAAAAGTAGAAACCGTGATCAGTAGTTAAGTAGTAGTAGTTTTTTTTCAAACTCTTTAGATTAATCCAAGTGTTTTTTTTTTTTTTTTTATGTGAGACAAATATTTAAAAAGAATATATATATAGGAATCCAACACAAACTTAAGATAACTTTGTATTAACTGAATTGCAGACCACAGATCGATAAGTATTACATTCTCTGCTTGTATGCTTTGAGTGGACTTCTCATTTTTTTCAAATCAGAGATCTGATGCTGACGTTTTTTTTCTTTTTCATTGGAAGCTCATCTAGTGTTGGCCCACAGATCAGTGTTGCTAAGCAATCCTGACAGTTTCTATCAGCAAAACAGAATTGCCCACAACCTGTCTATGACTGTAGCTGAGGTGATCAGCCCATCAAAAAAAAAAAAAAAAAAGCCCACCTGGCTCATGTCCATCTTCAAGTCGGTCACTGCCCAGGCAGTGGGCATGTGCATGATATGAATGCAGACCGCCACACCGAGCTATGATGCATGACGGTTATTAAACGAGACGCAACAGTACCCCCCACCAAAAAAAACCCATTGTGTTCTGTGTCTTTACGGTTGATTTAACACAAGAAATATCAAGCCTGATATCAAGCACGAAAACTGCAGTTAAAAACAAAAATGTGAAAAACGAGGGAATGTTGGCAGCCGATGTATACTGATTTAGTACAAGAGCAAGTGCAGTTCTAAGTTCAATTACTTAAGTCATTTATTATTTGCTTCCATTAAAGAAACTAGTGCTCTGCAACATACTGCTGCCTTTTCCTCTTCTATTAATCTACATTTTTGCCACTGAGGTTGAAGCACTCAATCTTAATTTGCTGTTTAATTCATGCAGCTGACCAGCACCACTCAGAGCCTGAGAAGCATCCTTACTTATAAGTATGCGTGTCGCTGTCATTGAAAATTGCAAAATGCAGTTGCACAGGAATAGTTTTGTTAAGGCTATGCAGTTGAAAACTGAAAAAAAAAAGGCATTTAAATTCAGTCCATGTCACACATCTGTACGTACAGTAAATCGACAAAACAGATCTCACCGGTCAGATGAGGATTTCTCCCTGTGAGGTGTCCCATCCAATATCAGTAAGTGTTTGGAATACAGTTCCTCAGAGCTCTGGTAACATAGTCTGATCTCTTCCATAAACAGAGACTGCAGTCTCCTCTCACTTCTCTCCACTGCAGCAGAACACCCCCTCCTCTTCCTCTTTCCAATGCTCAACAACTCCCCCATTTTCCACCCTCCCATCACACACCTCCCTTACTTTCACTCTCTCCCTCAATATACTCACGCATGCAACCTTTTTGCCTCCTTTTTTTTAACCAACATCCATCTTTCTTTCCCCCCTTAACCTTATTTATAATGCTGCTCACACAGCTAAACGCAGCCCGCCACTTTCGCCTAGTATCGGAGGGCAGAACTAAAAAAAATCAATAAGCACAAGCTCCAGGTTGAGGGACATCGCTTCCAGCCACAGTTTGATACCATGACTAACAAAGGCAAACAGACTCAGAGGACAAGGGTTGACAAACTTTTTAAAGTAAAAAACACGAATACAACAGCTCCACTGATGGCATCCTAAAAAGGAATCTCAAAAACCGGATCCTTCAGGGGAGAACCCCCCTTGATAAATCATTTATCACGAACGGCTGAATAAAAAAAGTGATTACTCCAACATGTCTGCTTTTTTGCTGATCCCTCTGGAGATGTAAGTGATGAGTAGAAATGAGCTGATTTCAGACCGTCTCCTGTTACAAAACAAGGCACTGCTACACTGTTCAGCATCAGCAATAACATTGTTTAGAGAATTTGCTTAGACGTAAACTTACCACAGAGGACTCATGTTTTAAAGGTCTAAACATGTTTCTGTTGTTTTCTAAAAGAAGATTTTTCTGAGAAACTATTCAGCATCCTTATTGCATGTGCTTGTGTGAGCTCCTACTTTTAAAAACACAGCTCTCATTCTTTTTGTAAACTAATAAAAAAAATGAACAATTTTTTTTCTGCGGTATTTTAAGAAACCACTATGTTTTGGTTTTATGTTCAGCTGACAGTTTCAGACAAACTTGGTGCAGTTTGTCACTTGAAACTACAGTGCAGTGAGGAACTCCAACCAGAAGAGGGCAATAGACTTATATAAAACTGCTGCATCTCTGAGTCTTCTTCCCTTTTTATATATTCTTAGTTTATCTTTTATAATGTTCTTAGTTGAAATGTGTTGAGGAATGCTCACAGTGACACAGAAATAAACTGTTAGATAAAGAAGCAATGAAAAATAGTAACAAGTAAGGCTTTCAAACTGCATGAAGTTTTGAAAAGAACACACTTGTATTTCTGTAACTGCATTTGTTTTATTAAATGAACCATACATTTTTCAATTAGCATTACTATGAATACCATAATTTTGGTTCCACGTTTTGTGCTAGTTGTGAAAACTCTAATAATGTGATACAGAATAAAAACATGAAAACTGATGCATTGTTGGTAAAATAAGAGCAAGTTAGATTGTTGCAGGTGACGTCAGCATTTATTGAAGAGCTGCTGAAAGCTCTTTTGTCTTTGCTAAATGTGCAAAAGTTTAAATGAAAATTGAAACCCCATCAAAGCAAAATGTTTGGAAGATTGTTTTTCAAAAACATTTCTTCTGCTTCTATCCTGTTTTCCATTTTAAGGAAGCATGGGGATGCAAGCCATATGCTTTAGGTCCTATTAAATGTTTTCTTTTCAAAAGGTTTTGGAGAAAACCTTTAACTATATTTACCTGAAAACTACTTTCAAACTCTGTAGGTGAAATATCAGGCAGAAGTTGGGGAAATGTCTCACTTAAAAGACTTCTTTAAAAAAAAAAATGGTTTAGTGTAATCTAAAGACAAAAACATTTCACTGAGTTCTCACATCAACTTTCATTACTGCACATATATTCTAGTCATTGTTGCTGAGATGCAGAAAATGTAAAAAAAAAAAAAATAAATAAAAAGATTGGGCTTGTTTTTCTTGACCTTACCTGAATGTTGTCTGCTTGATACATTAATATATTTGTTGATGGCAAAAGAAAAGTCAACTTTGAGAAGTAATTAGAAATGTCATGTACTAAGTTTTGTGTTTATTTAATCATTTATTCAGGAAAAGTAGAAGTAACCAAGTATGGAACACATAGCAAAAATAAGGAAATATTTTAAAAATAAAATGTAAGTCTAAATTTTAATACTTATCAGTTACACAAAAGACACAGAGATCAGCTACAGCTCTCTTGTTGACGGAGCCGCTAAGAGGTTAAACTCTCAACTGCAATATCATAGCATGAAATTTTTATTAAGTAATTCCACTGAAACACATCTGGCTGATACAGAACACTGGTGCTTTTAGGGACATGAGCTAGTATTATTCACTTGTTTTTTTTTGGTTTTTTTTTAAATCAAAAAAAGACAAATCTGGCTCTCTCTGCTTGAGCACAAGGCCACACAAACGAGACATATGGGGGAAAGTAGCCTACTGTGGGAAAAACACGCAATAAACAGCTAGAGAAAGTGAGCACGTGCAGAAATGTGCCGGGAGTCTTAGGTTGAGACAACTTGCCGCCTCGGAGGCAACAAAATGGGATGTGGGAAACATTGCACCCCTCTCAGCTTAAACATGGAGTGCTGCAATGCAGGGGTGCAACAATGCAATGCAAAGCTGCAAATCTATCTCTCCTTAAGTCCAGCACTCAAACTCTTACCGGGGTTGTATTTTTATGAGTTTAACCTGATTTTGCTCATCTGTGCATCATTTCACTTTTCTTTGGATCAAGTGATTAATCTCTGTTCATTATCATCACTTCATTTATTTTTTCAGCCATAAACAGAGCCTCTACTGACTGGAGTTCACAGAGTTAGGTAAGCCTAGTGTATATTTTTATATTTAAAAAGTACTTTAGGAAGCAGTTTTAGCCAAACTTTTCTGCTTTGTCTGATGATTTTTTTTCCTTAACTGAGTTAGTAGGATGGTGACATCAGTGAAGGACAAAGAAGCTGCAACAATGAGGTCAATTTTGTAATGACTGCGATGCTCTTACGGCATTTAAAACTGGAAATATGTCATACCGTTTTAGCCTAAAATATGTTTTAGTTAATTGAGTTTTCAAACCAAGACATATAAAAAATAGATAAATAAAAATTCTAAAAGGCTTCTTTGATTCAACCAAAAATAAATCTGGACTTGAAGTTTAGTTCAAGACTTTGGAATTTCTGGGTTAAGAAAGATTCCTTGCTGGTCTTGATGTCGATTTATGAGAAGAGATTGTGTTGCTTAAGCATTGTAGATCGATTTGAAAACCTTCAATATTCCACGCTTTCTCTGAGAGGTTTTTGAGCATCCAAACATTCTTTGCATACTGATATGATGTGTTTATGTACTGCAAAAGTCAAACTAAATAGTATAATACTGTACATGCTTTTACTTGTTATGGAGTATCTTCTACTGAGGTAGCGACAGAAAATTGTGCATTTATTGATATTTTAATCTCACCTTGCTAATTTTTGTACAAGACTATTGTTACACCTGAGGCTGTAATTTATTTTGTGTTTTTTCTGTCATTTGGAGTGTATTCTCTGTTTCTATTTTCTTTTATATTTCTGCAGGAGTGTGAGGTTTTTTGTCCTTTTATCTACTATCTTTGTTTACAGGTTGAAGCCCAAGTTGTCAAGAGAATCTGATTGGAAAAGAACCTCCAGCTCACCATTTACATGCGACACATCATCTGTTTTGCTTTGTTCGTTAGTCTTACAGGATTTGTTCCTTAAGTTTAGCAAATTATTTTCATATTTTTTTTTTAAAAATCCCAGTTTATTGGCCCCGCTTAAGTCAATGTGGACAAACACAGGTGGGATCACCACGGAAACTGCAGACAAACCCATTTGAGGCTCACATTTTCTGCCCACTTTTAAACCACATGGCCTTGCTGGCTGGCTGTACACATCGTATTTCATAGCAGAGCCCCTCAGTCATTCGAACAACTTAGTGTAATCTGGTGACACACGGCTGTTTCCCATCAAGCTTAAAAATTCAAAACTTGCAAGAATTTTCAAAAACATTTATATATTCCATAATTGGAAATAAGACACATTTAATTTAAACAAACACATTTTTTTAGTTTTTTTTATTTGATACTAGTTTTAGCAATAAGCTTTTGTTCCAGTCTTTCCCTCCTTTCTCTCAAATTAAAAATATTGTTATGACTTGGTGCTATATCCTCCTAATATCTTTTTCAGATCTATGGCAATTTTTGAGCTGACCGTCTATGTACATAATCACAGGGTCCCAAGTAAGCAGTTCAACTCAAAAGTTAAATACATTTACAGCTACGTCAAAAAAAAAAAAAAAAATCACGAATGTTTTTGCTTTTAAGTAGATGCTACGTTTAGGTTATTTTAGAGCCAAAGTGGTTTGTCACATATTTGCGACAAAAGGCATAAAGGGTTCAAGAGGTTAATGAAAAAGCCTTTTTTCATATGTGTGCTATTTTTTTCACTTGGTGCCGAAGCAATGTTTGGGTTTACAGTTTTGTTAGCAAAAAACTACTTCTTTTACTCACTTTTAAAGGTAGATAATTTTGTCAGAAGCAAGGTCAGAAGTGAAATATACAAAAAACAAAAACCCACGTACTCGTCACTGATCATAACCCAAAACACAAGAAGATTTTTGGTCTGATTTGCTTTTTTTGTCTTTTACAGATTACTCACTGAACTAAAAATCACAGGTTACTGTGTTTTTTTTTTTCTGTTTTTTTTTTGTGACTCCTCAAACAAGAAAAAACTCAATTGCTTTTGTTCAATTCAAATAAAACAGCCCTGCACAAGTTCCATAGGGAAGTCAAAATGCACAGTCAAAACCAGGGGACTGAAATGAATGAAAATTCATTTATTTCAGCCTCCAATTCGTTTATCTCCACCCCCACACACTCACATTGTGACATTTAAAAATGACTCCCAATGTAATTCTGATTTATGAGGCTTCTGTGGGCTGTCAATAATCAACTAGTCCAGCAGGAAATCACAGTCCAGACAGCCCACACCCCTCCACCTTCCTCACTGAGCAGCCGTTATAGCTCATCCAAAGCTGGGAGGGGGCTGTTTTAAAATGGGTGCTCTGACAGTTCGTTCATCAAAAGAACAGAGAGAAATGTTCATGAGGAGGAACTTAATAAGCAGTGATGGCGTCTTTGGGCTGGTGCTACAAAGTTCATCTGTTCATGTGGGGAGTTGCTCATTTTGTGTGCTGCAGTCTAAAGTTAACTCGTTGTTCTGCACAAGTCTATGCAAGTTTCACAACTAAGCAAAACTGGCTCAAGCTATATCCGACAGAACGGTCCTTTTTTTTTTTTTTTAACTGAGAGCTGTCGGGAAACACTGCAAATAAATTTGAAGCTCCTGTATTTTAACACTCTATTAAATGAGTTATATCTGAAAGCAGGAAGAATTTGAATCATAGTCTCCTCATTGTCCAGCTGATACTTTCTGAAGTTGTATAGTTATTAAACCATGTTATCATCCTCATGATGGACGTGGTGTCATCTTAAAAAGTCATTTGGAAACTGACTGATGACATTCGCTTCTTGAACCTTTGAGTGTGACAAAGCCCAGGTGACAAATATTTCTCTTCGGTGCTTCCACGCTGTAAACAAAATAGGCCAGGTGAAATATTCATTTTCAGAGATAGATGTAGCAGAGAAGAAAAAAAAGACCACATCCCGTCACTGGTGAAGGATGCTTTGCCCCAGTGCACAGATCTGGGACATCATGACAAAGTAGTGCAAAGTGGGGAAACACCACAGGGGCTGCTTTTCCACCAGAAAATCCTTCAGACTCTGCCTAAGTGGAGGAGGAACACTTTTTAACTTTTAGCTTCTTTCTACACACAACTGACCACTGAGAAAAATCCCTCAGCTGCTCATTATTTAGCATCCCTAAAAAGTGACCTTTTCACTGCACCACATTTTCCCACGTTTCCAACTTTGTTGAGATTTGTTTTTTCTTTGTACATTTTGCTTTAAATTGAGCTGCACCTGAGTAGATCCTAAAAGTGACTTTTGTTCCCCATGAAGCAGGATTCCTGTGTTTGGTCTGCAGCAGATTCGAGCTTTCACAGCTGCCAAATTAAGTGAACTACCCAAAAAACCCAGACTGTGGTGCTGACTGAACACGAATACTCTCTAATCATCTGGTTTTGTCCAGACAGATTGCATACTCTAAAACTTTTTAAAAAAAGCTTAAAATACAATTCCATGTGGAAGTTTGCTAATTAAATAGAATGTTACAGAAAAGTTAAAGTCAGCTTCTATTTTACTGTAGTAAGTTTACAAATATGTCATATATTTAATCAAAATTAAGGGCCATCAAACCACATTAATTAAAAATGATTTGGCAGTTAATCCAGAAAAAAATTAAGCACGACAAAAATTATCTGGTTAACAATTGTGTTATTTATGATTATATAATAACTGTGGTATTTAATCTTTTTTTTATCAACCTGTGTACTCTTGGCACTGTACTCCAAGTACTGTATTATGGTTATGTGCTGCTGTTAATTTTTTTCCCTTTCATGAAGCCTCAGAAACACAAAATCATACCCAGAATGCAACACAGTCCCACAACTTGAATGAATGAATGAAAGGGAGCAGATGGAGGAACAATGTTTTATTTTATACCCCCGCTAAATTTAAAATACTTGTAAATATATACAAATATACATAGTTTAACTCATTGAACTACAAGTCCAGAATACATTCTATCGATCTAAACAGACTATTTTTGCCTTACCTAAGTTGATGAAAATGATTTCACACCTTTGTAAATATACATGTAGATGACATTAAAGTTGGGAACTATCAGTGTTTCTTTAAAATTCCTTTCCATGATTTAGTTGCTTTTTAGGCTAAAATATGAAAACAACCCTTATAAAGCATGACTAGAAAACATGTAAAGCACAAGTTTGCTCTTGTTATTTGTCTGTCTTTCTTCAATATTGCTCAGACTTTTACAGGTAATAAATATCCAGTTATTTAGATTTGGAGCTAAGCCCCAGTCGATAATCACACAAGCTTAGGTCACCAAAATCAAAGCCAGTATCTATTTAATTGATTACCTATTCTCAGTCTGTCTGAGACCATGGTTTAGTTGTTCCGTGTGGGATCTTTGCTCATCAACACCTTTTATTTTTGCCCTTGGCAAGTTTTATTTAGATTGTTTCAGAGTTTGGTCATGATTGTTTATGATTTAGTTAGAGTTTTTGGTTTATATCACATTTCTATTTTGATTATTTTGGGTTTTACCAATGAACCTCAAAACATGAAATTTAAAGAAATACTAACTTGTAAACAAAATTATTTTTTTAAACGTAAGTCACCTTTTAACCCTTGTGCTCTTTTTTTATTTTTAGTTTTTTTAGTTTATTCAAACATGTTAATTTAAACATATGGTTATGTTACAGTCACATCTGTATTAGCACAAGTGACAGTGGGTATACTATGCCTTGCATTGCTCATTAAAGTCTGCCCCTTAATTCATTATAAACTGACCATTATATTACTGAGAACTTTTAACAATAATCATAAGTTAGGGTTCAATACAATATTATTTATCAACAGAATGTACAAATAATAAATAGAATAATAACCATATTTATACAACACATTTACACATATACTTTTTTTCTTTCATTAAACAAAGTACTTATCTACTATTTCATATATTTAATGCATGCTGTTATTATGCAAATATCTGGAGTTTTGTATTTTGTCCATGTCATACATTTATAACAATCGAAACTTAACAATAAAGAGCAAAGTCCAAGATTTTTTGCACACACCTTTCAAAAATCATTCAGTTGGTCATTTTTTTTACAAAATGGTCTTTGGCAGGATTTATCTAACAATATTTTTTTTTGTAATTCTGTTAGACAAATGACCAACAGTATCATTTTTGAAAAGTGTGTGCAAACAGTCTTTAAAAAAAAAAATAAAACAATAAAAACAACAACTACAATTTTTAAAACTGTAAGCATCATTGCAAAACTACTGAAAATTCAAATGTTCAGAAAGAGATTGTTCCTTTTTTGCATAAAAAAAAAAAACTATTACCAGGTTGACCCTCTTGAACAATTTTGATTCTTTATAAATGAGCACAGTTAATTAGCGTGGAACCAATTGGTATTTTTCAGTTCTTAATGTTCCAAATTAATTGTTTTACTGGCTCTAAATAAATTGGTCTGGTTTTTGGAGCTTCCTTTTCCAGTCTATTTTCTCCTCCATCCTGTACTCTAGGTTGGTTTTTTTGTTGACGCCTCCTCAGGGTCGGCGTCAGAAGATTTAGAAGCTCCTCTGATCCCCCAGATGATCACAAAAAAGCTCAGACATGATCAGCACCTAATGGCTTTTTAATTCTGTTCCAAACAACCTGGTTTCAATTTGTTTTTGAAAAAAAGCAGGTTATTCAATACCTGAGCATATTGATAAACCTTTCTCTGTAGGAAAGCCAGTGGGAAAATCTGGTATTTGGCATCCAGTAATGAGTCCAAATGATTTAATTCATCGAAACAAAGCTCAACACCTACAAGGTACTGCTACTGTTTGTATCTTCTAAACAAACAAACAAAAAAAAAAACTATTGAATCTATGTGCACTGATGTTACTGGTCTGTGAATAAGGATAGTGGAGACAGGATTATGGGTTCTAGTGAAGCCTCCTATTACATGAACCATCAAGCAGCAGAAATGGTCTTCTTCCCAAGAGGAGCTGAAATGTGGAGACATAAAGGCAGAAACTGCAGGTGGCAGAAGTGACATACACTTTCAGATTTAAATGTCACTGGCTACATTCTGATCATGTTGGCAATGCAAAATCTCTTTTCAGTTCAAAGTGTCCCTTGATTAAATCGAACAAGAAATGTCAAGTCTTTAAATGTGAATTCAAGAATTTTATTAATGGTACTTTTCAAATACTGAGTTTGTACTCATTATGTCAAGTACAGGCACTAGTTAAGAAAAGTCTGATGCAGAGGCCATAGACATTTAACTTATTTTACTTAATTCTTGTTACTTCCTTTACCTTCTGAAAGCCTTCAGAAATTTTGCAGAAGTGGTCATGTCCATAATTCTTGCTATAGATTACATATATACATATATATTTATACATAACCTTGTGTGATGAACGATGGTGAAAAATGTGTTCTTTTGCAAATCCTCAATTTATTTTGAATTTTCTCTTGGAGGCATTCATAGGGTCGATTGTGTTTATTATAAAAACAATTAAGTGTATTTTTGGTGCTTACTCTGCCTGTTCAGTAATGTTCAGAAATTAGAAAGTGAAGTAAGAGTTTGTTGAGTTCACCCACAGAAACTTAAAAAAGCATAACATTTGGTTCTTCCACATTGGCTTCAAATTTGGGAAGTGAATGTGGGAATGTGGGGGTTCTCAACTTACCTAACTGGGAAATAGGATATATTGCCAATTAAGTTATTTTTTCGTTAAGACTTTTTCCTTTTAAGTTGTTCAATCCCCTTTTAAAAGTTTTAAATTTTAATAACTTTTTATGTAGAGGAAAATAATTAGAATATTTTGCCAAACAATTACAAACCCTTAAATGTAAAAGCAAAAAAACAAAAAAAAACAAAACAAAGCACTAGTTGGATTTAGAGACTATTCTCCCGTTAAAGCAGTTTTAAAGAAAAGCTATAGAAGTTTGAAGACCCAAGTAAGCTTTGGACAGAGGTGGCTGCTGGTCCAGAGGTAGAGCAGAAGACCTCTGATCAAAAGATCTCAGTTCTTGTTCCTGCCTTGCCTGTCCATGTGTTGAACTGTCTTTGGGCAAAACACTAAACCCCACTTTTCCTCTAGTGGTTATAGGTTGGTGGCAGTTTTTGGCATCAGTGTGTGAATGGGGCTGTGACTGTAAAGTGCTTTGGGCCTTTAAGAAGATATTTCAAGTGCAATATAAGTACAGTGGGGCAAAAAAAAAAAAAAGGTATTTAGTCAGCCACCAACTGTTCAAGTTCTCACACTTAAAAAGATGAGAGAGACCTGTGGTTTTCATCATGAGTAAACTTCAACTATGAGAGACAACATGAGAAAAAGAAGCAGAAATCACTCTTTCTGATTTTTAAATAAGTATGTGGTCACATATGAACAAGCAGGACTTCTGGCCCTCATAGACATTTGTAAGAGGATCCTCAGTCCTCCACTCGTTACCTGTATTAATGGCACCTGTTTGAACTTGTCATCTATATAAAATACACCTGTCCACAACCTTAAACAGTCAAACTCCACTATGACCAAGATCAAAGAGCTGTTTAAGGACACCAGAAACAACATTTTTGACCTGCACCAGACTGGGAAGACTGAATGTGCAATAGATGAGCAGCTTGGTGTGAAGAAATCAACTGTTGGAGCAATTATTAGGAAATGGAAGACATTCAATACCACTCATTTCTCATATAGATACTCTGGGGTTCCCCGCAAGATCTCACCCCATGGGGTCAAAATGATCACAAGAACATTGAGCAAAAATCCCAGAACCACATGGGGGGACCTAGTGAATGCCCTGCAGAGAGCTGGGACCAAAGTAACTAAGGTTACCATCAGTAACACACTACACCGTCAGGGGCTCAAACCCTGCAGGGCTAAAGCCAGTACATGTGCAGGCCTGTCTAAAGTTTTCCACAGAAAATTTGGATGATCCAGAAGAGGATTGTGAGAATGTCATATGGTCAGATGAAACCAAAATAGAACTTTTGGTAAGAACTCTGTGTTTGGAGGAGACAGAATGCTGCACTGTATCCAAAGAACACTATAAAGCATGGGGGTTTCAGCAAACCAGGACCAGGATGACTGATCCATGCAAACTAAAGAACAAATGGGGCCATGTGTCAATGTGGATGGATTTATTTCTCCTTTTGTCTCTCATAGTTGAGGTATAAATATGATGTAAATAATAAACCTCTCTCATCTTATTAAGTGGGAGAACTTGCACTTGGGTGCCTGACTAAATACGTTTTTCCCTTACACACAAAAATATCTTCAACAGATAGGTTTCTACCTTCAGATGGAACCATTTTAACTGGTTTTCAAAGAAAGGGCAAAAAAAAAAAAACTTTGTTTAAACACTGGATGTGAAATTGTCCACCACATTTACAGATGTGAATCTCACGTGACACCACAGGATCATCAAGCAATTTTATGGCAAATCCAATAAACCTTTGCTGAAATACCCAGAGTGGAACAGACATAATGAACTCACCTGGCAGCCCATCAGCATGACTAAAGGACATTTCTGAATGTTTCACATTGAGGTTACTTGATGATCTCTATAGAGAAGATATACACAAAAGATTGATCATCTCTACTCAACGGTGTGCCTCTTATAAAATACTGACATTTTTCTATAAGCATAGGAACTGTGAGAAAAACAAAAAAATAATAATGGGGAAAAAGGCTCATTAACATTTAAATAATAATTCATTTTGTTTCACGGTATTTGCAACTTCAAAATGATAAAAGTACTGAACTGAGTAGCGATTCATACATTTTTAAACCCAAAGTCAGTTTTCTCACACTGGTACATTGAGCATATGTTGAAACGGGTCTTCCAGATGTCACTTAAACCTCCAAACTACGTACTGCATCACAAAATGCACCAATAAGTGTCAGTGTTTGCATGTACCGGATGTGTGTGAGCCAAATTGTGAGATGACTTCTATTATTTTTATAGCAGCACAGCCCTTGATTCACCTCTACTGATGCCAAAAGGAAGCCTTCTTCTGCAGAAAACCCAAAGGAGTGTCCCAGTCGTGCACTCACAGCCCCCCCCAGGGACTCCAGAAACCACTGCGTCATAATCAGTGAGTTACATACGAGCACAGATCAATCCACCACATCTGTGGCTGCACAGATGATGAGAGAATGCTCGCCCATGAGTAAAATTGAAGGAGATACCAAGAAGGTAGATTGGAACAACAGCGTAGAAAAATTTACAAAACCCTAAAATCATGTCGTATTTGATACTTTATAGTGGTCCAATGATCTCCCATACAAGAAAAAAAAAAGGCTGCAGTGGACTAGGTTACCAGAATGACTGTGATTCATTTGACCACCGTAAGCTCTGCAGACTCTGATGTGGACCACTCTGCTGGCTCAGCAAATCTGACTTTGCATTCACTCTCTCTGTGCTTTAGCTTTTATGCGAACCACTTCCCTTCAGTCATACAAACACTTGAAAGCATTAAAAGAAAATGCGGACACTAATATTTTGTAGCTTTGTATCAAGTTTGTGCAACTTTTCCATCAGGAAATTGCTTTATATTTCCCATGAATAATTGTCAACACATCTTTGTTTTTCAATTTAATAAACAATAACAACATTTTTTTTTAAATAGCTCTAAAGTTCTACTTATTATGTTTGTTTTGTCGAAAACAACCCTCAATTAAAGTTGAAGTTTGACCAATTTTGTGCAATTGTAGATTTGTCATTATAAAAATAATAGGCAAGGATGTCAACTCTGCTCTAATTACCCCCGAACTGTTCATCCTCTCCGTTTCGCTCTGCAGACATTTTCTTTTTTTTTTTTTTTTTTCCATTTCAGGCAGGAAGTGTATAATGAGGCTAGGTGCCTCTGTGACAACCTGCCACACAGTAAAGCTGCTGTAATAGATGCTGCTGCTCTGGACAGAAAGGGAAAAAAAAATGCTGCTTACCTTGAGCCGAGATAGACTGCCCCCCTAAAGAAGGAGTGGAAGCAGAAACCAGTGCCAGCTATATTCTTTCCAGAAGCAAAAAAAATAGGTGAAAAAAATGTAGATACCTGCTTCTTTCCTGCAAAAGACAGTGAAGAAAATAAAGCCCAGCACTGCAAAGTCCTAGAATCAGCTGTATCGCTTTCCAAGCAAACACTCACAAACAGGAGTTTTGTTGGCTCAAGGTGGTGTTGGCAATAATGCAGAGAGAAGAGGAAACACTCAGGCAGATTACCACAGCCTGGACACTGAAATCAGCACAGCATCAGTGCCGGTGCAGTTCCACTGCTGTATTTCCCGGCACTGTTTGCTCATTGGCTGAAGAGCTTTTCAATAAAAACCCTCTGTGTCATCAACCAGCTGGGGAGGGTGAGGAAGGGGGGGTTCTTTGGCGCACTAAACAAATGTGCTCCTCCTCTTTTCTTCCTTTGCACTATCAACGTTTCCTTCAGCACATGCCGACAAGGAATGCTGAGCTTTGAGAATCAGTCAAGGGAGAAAAGGCAGGCAGGCGCAAAAGCTAAAGAATCAATAAGTTTGACGAAAAGAGAGATGAAGATGGTAACCAGCACCTCTCTGGCAGAGTTGGATTTTAAGGACCAGGGTATCCCTGCTGCAGGAACTCTGCAGGAACCTGAGTGCAGTGAGGTGGAAGGACCAGAGAGAATAGAAAAAGAGGAGGGGAGGATGAGAGGGTGTTACCAGTCTGCCCGGGCTGGTTTTTGCTGCAGTATAAAGGAAGGCAGATGGGAAGAGACGCCTTTTTTTCCCCCAGTGTTTCTTTAACTAGCTGGTCCAGCACTTCCTGCCCGGCTTGTACCCATCTAAATGTGTACCTGGTTAATAATTAAAGACAACAAGAGGAGGAATGAGCTGCTGAAGCTACACATCACTGTGGCGTCATCTCTTCAATCACACCAAAAAGTGTAAAAATCCACTGATTTTTATGTTTTTAAGAAGCTTGACACGAGAAGCCTGAAATAAGACATCACTAAAAGCCACCTCCCCAAGGAAAAAGCCTTTTTAAAAGATTAAATAAAGAGAAAAAAATCTATTTACACATAAAAATTAATTGTGAAAATAAAAAAGAGGGATGTAACTGACTTAAAATCAATACACTGGACAGAAAGAGTTGCACACTACAATGCACATCTGAAATGTGGATATTCTCCAACTTATTTTATATAATTCAACATAAAAATTAAATATTTAACAAAACAAAGAAGGCTATGTTTGGGTATAAGAGTTTCTCCCAAGACTTCCAAAACACAAAGGAAAGTAGGCTTTTGCAGTCCATCCAGCTGATTTATAAGTGGAACATTTGTTAATTAAAAACAGCACCAGAAGACTCCTTTGAGTGCCAATTTCACCATTAAACCTATTAGAACATCCGGGAATGCAGCCAAAACTCTGCAGCAAAAGACATCCAGCTTCACCTCAGGTGGAAACACACTTTCATTGCCTTTGGTGTTCTCATTGACGTACGGCGCAATATCGACAAAAACGCCATCACCAGATGAGTCACAGATGTTGCCCCGTTGGAGTATGGGATTTCTGTCAACATCACAGCTTTGCTTGCTTTGTTTTTGGAGACAAAGGCAACATGGAGACAGTTTAAACTAAATCAAATGATCAAGTTTGAGGATTTTTTTTTTGAGCTTGGTAAGATGAAACCAGTAAGAGATTTAATTTATTGTATTTTAATGAATCTAATAAACACAATCATTCTCTGTCAATTTAACAAATTATTTTGGTAGACCAGAGATAACAATTTTTAATCTATTGCACATTACACTGACTACCTGCAAAAAAATGACAAAGAAAAACATCATTGAATCAATTACAAAGGTAAAATGTAAACAAATCTCTAGCCTTAGCCGCCATTTTTCCATTATTTTCCATTATTTATGCTATGTCTAACTTAATTCATTAATTGAATAAAACGTGTCTTAAAACAAATACTGCTCTGTTTGAGCCTACACTCATTTTACACTGGTACATTATGTTTTATTTCATGTTTTAGGAAGGATTTATTACTTTTACATTGGCTCAGCTCTGTAGTCTTCTTATAGAAATCCAGTTCTTTGTAGTTGCACACATTACTAACTAAATGCACCCAAATATGTTGCCAAACTATTCATACACATCTATCAGCATAAATCTCTTCTTTCTTTCTTCTAATTTCATTTTAGTGAAACATGATCTTAACTGACCTCTTTGATATTCAGACGTGGTATATCTTAAAAATAAAAACAAAACTAAGGATTTCATAAATATTTTAATTGCATGCCAGCATAATATTTATTTTTTGTCCTTAAAAGTGTTGTAATGAAAAATTTGAAAAAAAAATCACAAATAAAACTACAGGGCGTGATGCAACCCCAAGGCAGAAGCCAAATGGCACAGTTATCATTCTCTCCAAATTAGACATGTCATAAAATCTGGTGGCAAGTTTTGCTCAATACCTTTAATGTATTTCATATTGGTATGTTTATTTGTTCATGCAGTGAGTGATTGCTAAATAACTAGACTTAGATTTAAAATAGACTTGTCAACTTGATCTAGTTTTTAAAGCATTCTGTGAGAATTGTGTCTTTTATTATTTTTTTTGCCTTTTTTTTTCTTGGATCTTCCCATGTTTTGCTTTTTCCTGCGGTCACAGTCACACCATCTTCAAGTTGCTAATTGCCCACAGGTGTCGTCATTTAAGTAAATTATCCTGAGAGTTTTCCATTTATCCTGGTCTGGTCATCTGTTTTAATATTTTCTTTTTCCAAGTTAGTTTCTGGTTTTAATTGTGATTTGACTCTATTTATTAAGGTTACGTTCCCACCATCCTGCATCTTGACTTCAACTCCATCATTTCCTGACACATTAGTCTAAATAGCCTGTTGTTCCAACATTCTAACCCAATACATCTGCTACTAACATATTTATTCAGCCTTGTTATTGTTAAAGTTAACAAGGTTAATAAAAAAAAAAGTTCATAAAATTAATAATTGAACAATTCCACTTGAATGCAGAGAAATTTTCTACACAGACCTTTGGTCACTTCGATCAACTTTTAGTTTGTTCTTTTTTATTATAATTATTTTTAAAACATTAGGGATGTTATTTCCTCTGCCATGATAAATTTAAACCTTTAAGTCATTAAAACACTCGGTGCATAAATAGACTTGAAATTGCTTAAGTACTCATGTAGGGCCTAATTATTTTTTATTGGAATCTTTTAATTTGAACACCACAATGTGTTCATTTTACTATGTTCACTATGGCTAAAGTTTACCATTTTGTGCAATAACCACATCTTTTTTTTTAAACAAAAAAATTTCAGAACTGTGTAGAAAATTAAACATGTTTTGTACAAGGCATCATGTATTCTACTCTTTTGTCTTACTATGGAACCTGACAACCTAAAAATAAATATATTATATATAAAAAAAATGCTAATCTATGTCAAAAATCTGTTATTTATTATAGATTAACTATTAAAACCATGTCACCTAGTGACAGCTTTGATCCTAAACACAATTATTCTTTCAGTAAATATGTCAGTACTTTTATAATAGAACTACAACTATTGCAGGATAATGATACAGTTGCAACATTTTCTATATTTATTAAGATTTCAGTGACGAATATTTTAAATTACTACTACTTATTAATTTTTTCTCATCTAGATTTAATTTTATACAGACTAGGTACCTTAGATAGTTCAAACCTGCAGGTGTCGTTACTTGTTTGAAGCACCAGAGGGCGGCATATTTAAAGGCACATTTTGTTTTACTGTGTCCCATATGTGTCCATGCATTCTCAACAGCTCCAAATCTACCGCTGCGTAACTCAGTGAATATTAAATCTGACTTTAACATTCACCTTCACTCTTTTTTTCAGCTCTCTTATTTCTGTTATTATATTTCGTATTTGTTAATTTACCACAAAAAGTGTGGCTAAAAGATAAAACCCTTCTGCTTTCAATGATGTAAAAAAAAAAAAAATCAGTTTTCCCATTCTTGCTCATCCATTTTCATTTAGGATTTCTGTTTTCACTCCTGGTTTAGGTAACTCAAACTGCAGAGGCACGTCCTGACAGTCGATCTACTCATCCCTAAAATAACCTGAACAAGATGGAGCACCACGGCTAATTTTGTCACCTTCTGAGTGAACTCAAGTGTCTCTATAACCTGGATATCTCTGGCATTTATCCAGTATCACTATGCTAGTTACTCTAAGACCAAATACTTACAAGATTAGAAATATAGGCCGGCATTATTATGGAAGTCCTGACATACTGTGCTGGACTCTTTGGCCCATGACAGTTAAATAAATAGTGCTGGTGTCTCCTGTTTGTCATTGATCTCCAGCCAAATAAGCTTTATGCATTCAGCAGTTGAGTGAAAGTGAACAGGAAACCAAATAAAATTGTCTGCAGCGCAACTGAAGGTGTTTCGGAACATTGATTAGCTTCAAATTTGAACAAAAAAGAAAATACTAACTTCACTATTTCTGGAATAAACAAGGAAATTTAAAATTTAAGGTAAAACATCCAGTTTTACTTTTAGTTTTGTTGCAAAAAAGTTGAATTTTCTTGTACTTGAAAATATTTTAAAGTATAAAAATCAAGTCAGCAGGACCAGAAATTAAATAGTTTATTGATATAAACACATGTAGCTCTCCTTTGAGGAACAGTACATTCATGAGAGTAAGACTTAACATGATGGTGAAGTAGGCAGGTACAGTCATAATCTAGTGGACATCAACAGTGTTGGGAAAATTAATCAAAATGAGAGCAAAAAAAGAAAAGAAAAAAAGAAACAAAAATTAAACTTTGGACATGGATGTGGACTTAATTGAGGCATGAAGTGATGACTTAAATTGTTTTATCTTCACAGATGCTTGAGAGTTCACAGGATAAAACTTGTTGGCAGTGTGGTCACCAGCCATATATACACGTTCTTCCAGGAAACTGTTCTGTGGCCACAAAGAAACAATTTCAACTTGAACATCTTCAGCAGTTCTGTTGAGGACTTTTAGAGACATTTCAAGTGTTACACACCTTACGCTGCAAAGGTTGCTGCTCCTAATTTGGGACTGAAAGATATAAGGAAATAAAACATGTAAGCAAAACATCAAAAGATCGGAAAATAAATATTTGACAGAAACTCTGTTCATATGTTTTTGATATAAACTGAATAACGTGTGAACACTATTAATAAAATGGTTTCTAATAGGTAGAAACCGGTACTGCTGCTGATTCAAGGAAATGTGATTAAGTCTGCTAAGTGAGTGCACCAGGAGTCATTACAGGTTTAATTTATGGGTGCTACTGCAGTGACCCTCTGAATTGCAGAGGCCACCTTTTCCAAGTATAGTGACCTCCATGTATGGACAGGAAGTTATGGTGGAGGTGGGCGTCACCCCAACACTCGTATAGGTTCTTCTTTGAGATAGATCTACTCTCACTCTTTTAGCTTGATAGCTGTAATGTTGCAGATGAGTCTAGGGCTATGTCCACATTCCCCACCATCTCCCTAACTGCTAAAAAAATAAACTCCAATTTCTTTTTTTTTTTTTTTTACAAAATAAATCATTCAATTGCGATGTATTCTGGTCTATATTCAGCAATCTAGTGAAAATTTATGAACACTAGTTTTTCTCAAAGACTTCTGAGACATTTCAAGAGAATTCAGTATTGGAATTGTGAATTTAGAAAGCACTATGAAAGGACAAACACACTACATAGTACAATATGTAGTGAGTAGAGAAGGAATTCAGACCCAACCAAACTTTAAAGGGTCTATACCAGGAGTCTGCAACCTGAAGCTCCAGAGCCACACATGACTCTTTTACCCTTCCATCGTGGCTCTCTGGTTAAATAATAAAGATTTTAGATTTTAAAATTAACACTATTAAGCTAAAACATTTTAGACAAAAGATTTGTGAGCACCGTATAACACGGAAAATCAATTGGAAGTCAGAAAGCACAACTAGAATTAAGGCAAACTCGACTATAAGACAGATTTTCTGTTTTTGAGCAAAATTTTACTGTGCCTTATGTGTTGAGAAACACAGTGAGAGTCACAATCGGCTCTGATTTATTATTTGAGTTGGATTCATGTATTTTTGGCAGAGATCTACAACAAATGGTAATGTTACATTTACAATACACTATCTGCTACTACATTAGCAATCATTGATCTAGTTCTATGCGACACAAGTTGTCTTTTATTTTGAAAGGAACTTATGTGACGCTCTGTTAAAAGTTATAAACTTTTTTCATATTTTGAAAAAAAAAGGTATTTAAATTTTATGTTTTGTTTATGCAAAAGAAGTACAAAATTGTATTAATCTTAATGGTTGACATAAACACAAACCTGTCTCTTATTCTTTTGTGGCTGCTGCTGGATTTTGATCAGTGAAAAATTGACCCGAATGGCTCTGCAAGTGTTGAAGGTTGCAGACCACTGGTCTATACCATGCAAATTCTACTTTTTGAGCTTTTATGTGTAATATACTGTTCATTCCTAACTATAAACAACCCCAAAACGATATTTTGATCCATTCACTCATCTCTGTGCATTCCTCTAAAAACTTGCACTCTCAGCACCAGCCCCTTCCAACCCATGAAAAGGAACAGGTTCTCACAAGCTGATGTCACAACGTGTGAACAGCCCCTTTCAGGAAGAGTCTGCGATGCCAGAACCACCCCTCAGGCTAACACAAATACCCATATTCTCCATGAAGCTAACAGTGCTCAGCCACTAGCTTACCGGGTAAGCTAGCAGTGCTCAGCAGCTAGCTTTCCTACTAAGCTTACAGTACTCAGACACTTAGCTAGCGGTGATCAGCCGCTAAGCTTTGCCGCTCAGCTAGCTCAACCACTAGCCCAACCGTTATCCCTGGCCATCCCTGCAACCATTGTAACAATTACTAAAGGTAGATACTGTTCAGATGTTTGGATTTTATTTGTTTTTGCCAAATGCAGACATGATGTGGAGTCCATTTCTAAGATAATTTTAATGAAATGGGCGGAACCCACAAGCAGTAAAAGGCGGTGCCTCAGAGATTAAAGGCATCTCACTTCTGGGTAGGAAAAAAACCCACAGAAGTAACTCATATTTCACAAATAACTTGTTCTTTAGGGTTCCAAAAGTAATATATGATCATATATATATATAGATATTTATATATAGTTATAGTTTACTCTACATGGTATAGGCCCTTTAACTATGCAAGGTGTTTAACTTTTATGTAAGATTTATTTTGACTATAACAAACATGATCCTTTTCTGACCTGTGAAACTGATGGTTTTCATTTTATTTCTTGTCCCCCTCTGGAATCACTGGCTCTGTTCAGACAAAAAATAGCTTTAATCAGACTCAAAAACTTGTAAACAAAACAAACACTCTAAAAAACTTAAGCCATAAGGGTATAGTTTTAGGCAAATGACGTACGTTTGATCTCCAACTTGCAGCTCACGGTTGTTTCTCCGTGGTCATTCTTGGCTCTGCAGGTGTACACGCCACCGTCAAAGTTACCAGGCTTTCGGATCTCCAGGGAACAAATTCCTTGGACGCAGATCTGCCTGAACTTGGGGTCATCTCCGATAATCATCTGGTTCTTCATCCATTCAATCTTGGGCTTTGGAGTAAACACATTTACAAGATGCCGCATGATGGAAATAACATCCATTGAAGATCTCTTAAGAAAACAGGTTGCTGTCTTTTCTATTCTAATCTATTCTAAATGTTTGTGCTATTTTGGTAACCCAGTATTAATTGATAAAGATGCATAGCACATTCAGGTCAAGCACTGTATGTGCACTGACAATGAAGTCCTCTTGAGCTCCAAAGAATGTCAAACATGTGATTAAACTTTCCTCACACCCTCTTCTGTTCTCATGCCTCAAACCAGAACGCTACTTATGCTCTGTCCTGTTAGCTTCCTAGAGGATTATAAGCTCAAAGTGGAGGTGAGAGGCTAAAGCTGGGCTCCCACTGATAATGCCCCGCTTGTCCAGGCAAAGTGTTGGAGTCCCACTGGAGCTCATATAAACAGAGCAACGTTCCATAATGTTCAACCAATCTCTGCTATCTCTCAAGAGCAACAATCAGTGTTAACACTAATAAAGGTCAATATCTCTGTGATATTTATGCAGGGAAATCTCCAAAACCTTATGACTTACTCCGTTAGAGTTGGTGAATGACTAAATATTTATTATTTCTTCAAGCTTATTTAATGATATCATGTAAATAGTTTCTAAAAAGTTTCCCTGTTCAAGAAGTTGCAAGATTTTCAGCAACAAATGCAACATTTTTAAAATTTTGCTGCATTTATCACGTATTTAAAGATATTCTTTCCTGTTTTTCAGTGCAATCTTTAGTAAATTAACACGTTTAAAAAAATTGAACCTCAACTGTTCATGGCCTTACTCTTGAACACACCATGGCGTTTTGGGAGCGGCGACTCTAAATCATTCTGGTTTTTTCATTAAAGCCCCACCAGTTTGAGTCTGTGCCACCGGTCCCAAAAGTGGCATATGAACATCGTCCATCAAACATTGTCAGCCCAAAAGAAACAAAGTGAACAATAGATGAGAGATGCTGAGAAATATTTCTTTTTGGCATTTGGCCAACAATTGGGCACATTCTTTTAGTTGGAAAAACTTCTAAGACTTCTAATTTGCCTTCTAAAAGTGAGATTTAGACATGTTTAGATTGAGATTAACTCAGCCTAAAATCAAAAACAGTTAACGTACCTTAGGGGATCCCCTGACGGAGCACAGCAGCTTGGTGGAGTAGCCGACAGTGGTGCTCCTGTCACTCAAAGCCGTGGTGAACTTGGGAGCCTCACCAAAGTCATGCTCCTTGTATTCTGGAGGCTTGTAGTCAATACCTGGAAATGTCATGAGACTTAGGTTTCACTTGTAAACCTTTGACTTTCATATCACATCGGCAGCAACACATGTTCACAGGTTTGACTACATTACAATTAAATATGGCTTTGTTGTTGCTACACGGAACAAATACTTCTACAATTCTACGTCTAACAGAGCTTTTAGGAGCATGTACCTCAACATGATGCTTACTCTAAACGACTATTTATTTTTTAACTTTTTATTTAAATTTCCTTTTTATTTATTGATTTTTAAATAGTGTTTCTAAAGACATCCTATTTCTTCAAACATTTATTACCTTTTTACTTCTCCAACATCCTCTCAACCTCAGGTTAGATGTGGTAGAATGAAAAAATGTATTCAGAGTTGAAGAACTAACAACAGGCCTGATTGATAAAAACCTTTTGAGATATTTTCTTAGTTCAGACATTAATCAAGCATGTTACATCTCCAACACCCTACCTCCATCTCCCACCTTCTTCAGAGAGGCATTACTTTTAAGAGAACCTCCAACCTATTAATCAGTTTGTTTTTTTTTTTTTTGATCAGTGCATGGTTCCAGAAAATATGTTCACATTTGCTTCCCCTCTGAGCTAGATTTAGTCTCTTTACCTATTGTATATTTGTTATTTTTATTTTAGATATGTTTAAGATCATTAAGATGGAAATGTTGCTTTTCTAACGTTAGCTAAATGGAGTCAATTCATTTACAAAAGTAGACACAAAAACGCAAAAAAAGGGGGAATAGCACTAAAATTTGAGTTAAGTGTGAGGGAAAAAGATTATATTTACAAATCTTTTAGGGAAATGTCTTTTGACATAACTTACTGACCTAACCCCCCACCTTGAAAAGAAACAATCTGCCATTTCTTTTTTTTTCACTTTGCTATTGAAATTATGGTTAAGTCGGTGGTCTTGTTTATTTATTTTTTCCTTTCATATATAAGGTTGCAACCTTGTAAACATCAGTTTTGCCTAAAATATGTTACATTTTTGTGTTGTGAGATCAAAAACTGCAGGAAATAGTAAAAAATATTCCAATAAAAGAATAATTGATTCATCAAAAAATAAATGTATACCAGAGTTAACAACAGATGAATATTTTTTTTAGGAATCAAAGCGTTACCTGTCTTCAGGATCTTGGCCTCTTCTTTAGTAACTGTAGCAGACTCGCTTATTCCACACTTATTTTCAGAAAACACTCTAAACTTGTAGGTGTTTCCCATAATAAGGTCAGAGATAGTAGCATTCAGTCTGTGGTAATGTTCCATAACAGTGAACCAGTCCTGGAAACACATATATGACATGAATCTGAGAATGTGACATAGCTTTAAGATGTGAAATAAGGGGTTTGTCTGAGAGAAATTCTTGCTTCATATATATATTGCATAACATAACAATAAAAAACAATCCATGATGATTTCGGAAAGACATATGTCTTGATAAACTTACTCCAGTCTTCTTGTCAGCCTTCTGCACTGTGTATCCTGTGATCTCAGTGTTTCCATTGTCTTTGGGGGCAGTCCATTCCAGAGCAACGTTGAAACCCCAAGTATCCACAATCTTCACACTGGCAGGAGGTCCAGGCAGCTCTGCATACAAACGTGGAAGGATTAGGTATCTATGAGCTGTAGAAGGAACCCTTAAGAGTGCTGTTTGCTCACCAACAATCTGAAGAACAAGTGGGGCTTTGTCCTCAAAGTCCTCTACTTTCACGGACATCTCGTACACTCCGGAGTCTTCCCTCTCGGCCGCACGGATAAACAGGATGCTGTCCCTGTCGGTGCTGCGGATGTTCACCCTCTTCGTGTCCAGAGCACCGCCGTCCTTCGTCCATGACACAACGGGTTTGGGTTTGCCCTGGAAATAAACAAACCATGAAGTACTGTGCTGTCAACCCTGTACATGCTAAAAACCTGGTGCGTTCAACTGCGTACTGTAAAAGGTATGGTCAGGTTGATCTTCTCTCCAACACGGGCAACATATCTCTGCCTGAGGAAGCGAGGCAAGCGGACCTTGGGGCGGTCTGCAAAGAAAAAAAAAACATATACATATGTTTCAAGAGCGAGTTCTGCTTTAGTTTCACTTTATTTGGATGCTAAAGTTGGGTATGACAAAGAGAAGCAGCTCTAAAGTAAAGATGTATAGATCTTTTAAATGTATTTTGTCTCAGAACCAAAAGAATGAAGAGCTGCAAGCTCAAAAGCATTTATACAGGTGCATTGCTAATTTTGGAAAATGTATCTATACTAATGTTGATAACATCAGAATAGGCAAAGTACTGATGATTTTTTTAAGGTTTATAGAAACTGAGGCAACAAAAACACTGTTTTCTGGAACAAGATCTTACTGTACCCGGTCAGTAAAAATTCCTGAAGCTACTTGAGGGAAATGCTTGTGTCGTTTCTCTTGTGCTTTACTGATAACCAATAATCACAGACTCTTACTGCTACAAAATATATAAAGAAATATATACAGCTAATGAGCATTTTTATCCGACCAAATACTGTTTCAGATCACATATTTTCTGTTTAATCAAAACTTCTCATAATTTCAATCATAAACTAAAACATAAACTATAACTTTAGTTTAAAGCAGTGTATTGACTTTAAAATCTAAAAATAATTATCAGATTATCACATATTATATAATCATACTATCAGTATGGAGTTTGATAATTGATCTGCATATGCTATGATAAAGTCTAAAATAGGGTCTATCTATACTATACAATCTATTTTCATTTAAGGATTCTTAATGACCTGAATCTGTGCTGGAAAGGTATAAATATCTGATCATAAGTTAGGAACTGGATAAGGAAAATTCACGTAAAGACAATAATTAGGTAGAGTCAAGGTGAGATTATATAAGTTTGCTTCCCCCACTTCCTTTTCAAGAAATCTATTATTTGATGTCTCGTTCTCCTATGTTAACCATTTCTTTATGGATGTGAACCTCTGTTGATTGATTGGATTGCACATGTATTGTTATTTCTTGTTTGCTTGAAATAAACAATTTCTAATCTAATTAAGTATAAAATGTCCAAAAATATCTCCTTCTTTCAAAGAGTGGAAAAAGAAATCTGGACTACGACTAAAACAGTTAGCTTGGTTCTTGAATGAGTTACAAATTTAGTCTCGATTGATTTAACTAAATGTTTACATTATGTTTGATTATGAAATATTGGCAGAACACAGATACTCAAAAGATGAACGGAATAAGATGGACAATGTACCTTCTTTGTTTGCATTGATGTTTAAATGTGAAACCTTTATAATACTTTTTTTAATTTCTCAACTTCTTGTTTTTTGTTTTTATTAATCAGAAAAGGGAATTATAATATCATACGCTTGTACTATCCTAAGCATGCTTACATTAAAAGTGGGGCCATCTGGACCTCATAGGACAGCGGGCTGAACTTTTTTTTCCAATGATTTTTTATTTTCACTGGTGTCTGTGGCAGATGATAAATCCTGTCCACCTTCGACATGGGAGCAATAACACATCAATATACTATAAGGGTCGGGTCATCTGGACCCCAGAAGAGACCATGAGGGTTAAAACGGGGTGGAACCTTGAATGTTTTACATTTCCATTTTCTCCAAAACTAACTTTTTTTTTTTTTTTGCAACTGAACTGTTTCAAATAGTTTTTGTGTGTCTGTAACTGGTTTATTTCCTCTTCTCAAGGAAAAATACCCCTAATTTTTGCATAAATAAAAAACCCTCTTGCACAAAAATATTATAGGATGGTGAGTTGGTGATGTTAAGAAATGTGTGAGAAGCAGCTGAGGAGGCAGAATGACACATTTTGTATCTTTTCCCTGCTTAGTTTTTGACCTCATTCCACTGATTATATATATTAGAAAATGAGTTTAACAGGTACCCTAAACTGCAATTTAAAACAAAGTTACCCTCAGTAGTTTTTAACATGAAATGATACTAATAAGATACTTGGAAACGTGTCACACCACCTGCTGAGTGCAGCAAAGCAACACTTGTCGGGTCTCTAAATAAAGCTCGCGTACTGTACTGTAGGACTGAATATCAGCTTCCTCCATGACACGAGGCTGGAGGATACAGTTACACCAGAATGCAGCAAAATTCTAAATGAAATAGAATGTAAAAACCACTGGTTGAAACCTGCATACATTTAATATATATTTTAAAAAAGTTTTATGTAATAAAATAAAAAGATTTAAAAAAAAAAAGAGTGAATGAAGAGATACGAGGAGGATTCGAGGGGCATCAGGCTTTGCTGAGGGTTCTCCCTGTAAAGTCTGTGGCATCTTTCAAAATAAACTGTACATTTCAAGAGTCGTCTTGAGATTTGGGTGTAACGTGAGGTGTCAGATCTGTCAACCCCTCCTCTCATTGGTAAGATCAACTGGAACCCAGCACCTAACTTGCTAATCTCCTTTTAACAAACTCCGCCTCCTTTGCAGTTAATTCCCACGCCACCATCGTCCTTGCAGAAAGAAACTTGATTCTCTCTGGTAGGATTTTTACAAAAACTAAAATCAAACCTCCCCATGGAAAAACATTCAACAGCAGGAAAATGTAGAAAACAATTCACAAGTTGTCACTGTATGGACACCACGCTCTACAGTGACCATGAATGTGGATGCCACCATTGAAATGCTGCCTCTCCGATCGAGTTACCCTCTCTGCCCTGGCCGAGTCTCCATTACGCACAACGGTGTTCTGAGATGGAGCCAAAGTACCGCAGCTCCCTCAAGGTCCAGTCATCGTTTTACCGCAAACCGCTTCAGATATACTGTCAGTGATTAACACTGTCAGGTGTTCAGCATCGAGAAACGATGAGACTTATCACAGAGCCACTGGGTGGATCACGGTATGAGTTCAGAGGGGGAGGGGACTCCGGGTTTTATACCATTAGCCCTGCAGGCATGTGCCAACATGACACAGAAAGCTGAGAAGAAAACATTGCTGTGATGTTTCTGCTCGACTCCTCCAGTTTTCACACTCGCCTTCCTCGTAAGGAACACTCAAACCTTCACCAAACACGTAGAGGGTGCTTTCTAATTCTGATCAGAACTATCTTTCTTACCAGCAACCTCCTTCACGACAACAGCCTCGGCGAGGGCAACAGGGGGGCTGCGGCCTCCTTCATTCACGGCCACCACGCGGATCTTCAGACGGTCACCGGTGGTCTGGTTCTTGATGACGTAGCGACAGGCCTTCTGCAGTTCCTCATTGACCGCTTTCCAGTCATCAGCTGGATGGGAAAGATAGAAACAATACAATTAAAAACTGTGAGAGTGTTTTTTACATTTCACATTAGAAATCAATGGATTTTAATTTAAACACTCTCAGTTTAATTAAAGTGTTGAGGTCCCAAAAACACAGAGGTCCATGGACAAAAATATTCAAAAATTCTTGAACACCATCTCATCTCCCAGAACCCAATTCTGAACACTGTTCCCACACTAAAAGAGTACATGAAGTCCCATTTTTACTAAATATACACACTGATTTGATGAGCTGGAGGAGATGGGTGGCTAATTGGTTTGCATGATTGAGTAATTAGAGTAATTATAGTCACAGTGGGCTTCTGATCTTTTAATGTCTTTAAATGAATCTGACATTTACAAAGCTTAAATAGCCTTTAGAGTGCGTCCTTTTTAACTTTTTGTGTAAATTAAAGACTGTTGCTTGTCTGGTGAACAATCTGAACACATTTAATTTTTTTTCTTGGAAAGATCACCTTTATGTATTAGGGACTTTTTATCAAAAAAGCTTCATTGTATAAAACAGATCTTTTTTAATGCAGTTTTAGAGCAAGTTGCAACTCCAAAATTAGAAAACAAGCACCCAAGTTATTGCTCACAACTATCTGATTCTGCATTTGTGCAATGAAAACCGTAAAGATATTTTACTGTAATGGTGTAACAAACATGCACTAAATCGAGCTCGCACTAAAAGTGCTGTTGCGTTTAGCTCAGCACTTTACGTCTAAAAGGAGGAGCTCGAGCAAGACAAGGGCTGCTCCTGAATCTGCCTCTCCTTCTAGGGAGAAGTGGGCAACCTCGTGACACGACTCTACCACTGACACTTCAGGGACAGCTGCAACTGATCCAGCTGACCCAGATCCAAAAAGGTTATTTTACATTTTAAGTGTGTTTTCGAAAGAAGTAGTCAATTGCTTTTTTACAAGACAGAGCTGTAACCATAGAAAAAATATATATTGTGACCTAAATTATAGCAAAAAAGTCAAAGAACTTACTTCCGTCTTTGCAGATTTCAATGACATATCCATCAAGACCAGAGTCCCCGATGTTCTCAGGCTGGCTCCAAATGATAGAGACTGAGGTATCATTTTTGTCCTCCACAAACAGATCAAGAGGAGCACTCGTGGGCACTGAAAAATTATTTTATTTTAATGTAACTTAATGTTGAAGTTATGAAACAAATCCTCAAGGTCATTTAAACAGAGTTGCTACCTTTAGGTGGAGGAGGCGTGGGTGGTTTGGGCTCTGGCTCTGGTGCAGGTGCTTCTGCTGCAGCTTCACCTGATACAAAGTGAATTATTAGTGACAAAATAATCCTCGTCAACCTGTGGAGATTATTTCAAATAACCAAACCTTGAAAGAACCAGAAAGAACCTTCAAAACTTTTTGCAAAAAAGGTTTACCATCAGCAGGTGCTTGGGCATCTGCAGCAGGAGCTTCCTCTGAGGCCGGAGCAGCAGCAGCTATTATTAAATGTTAGATATTAATAATTAGCGCATGAAGCAGATGGGATATGTTCTGACAGATTGTAATTTGGGTGCTGACAAGTACATACTGTGGAAAGCAATTAGTGTGGATAACTTTTAAAAAGAAGATGAAAGTTCTTAAAATATAAGCAAGAAAAAGCCTTTTTTATGTCTTTTTTTTTTTTTTACCATCGGCAGGGGCGTCAGCAGCAGCAGCTGGTGTTTCTCCTGCAGCAGGAGCGGCAGCTGGCAGCACAAGTTAAGATTTATTATATGTTAGTATAGCTTGTTCTCCTGGAAAAGATTTTAGCTTTATTAGTTCACTTTTTTCTATGTAAAATCAACAAAACAAAACATAAATGAATTAATAAAGCTTTTTGTTGATCCCGGAAAAAAGTTGCTTACATCTTTTTCTTCCAAAAAAAATAAATAAATAAAAATAAAAAAAAAATCAAACAAACAAAAAAGAGCAAACTTTTTAGAGAAAGCGCAGAGGAAAAGCAGAAAAAGCTAAATTAAAAAGAATTTTATTAATATTAAATGACAAAACAAGTTTTTTTTTTATTCTTATCAGTTAAAAAATTAAGAAAAAAAGCAAAAAATGATAATACATTAGTTTGCATGCATTTTTGGAGCATAAATGCTAAATAATTTAAATAAAAAAAGAAAAGAAAAAGAACATCCCATAATATTCACGGTCCTTTGTAGAAGTAGCCTCTCCACTAAGAATAGATTTTTTTTTTTTTTTTTTTTTTTTTTTTATGTATGTGTCATAAACAGTTTGTAACTTTTATGCATAATGATCGATTTTTCCTCCTGGCATGACTCAGCAAACTGGACCTGCAGGGATTCCGTAGCCTGTTGCACTGATAATAGATTTACCCTCTGCGGGGGCTGCAGCTTCCCCCTCAGCGGGAGCCTCTCCTTCGGCGGGGGCAGGGGCGGCCTCAGCTGGGGCAGCCTCTCCCTCTGCGGGAGCCGCAGCAGGAGCCTCCTCGGCCGGTGCGGCCTCTGGTGCGGGCTCCGGGGCGGGCTCCGGTGCGGCCTCCGGGGCGGGCTCGGGAGCCGCTTCTGGAGCTGCCTCCTCCTCCTTCTTGGCGGGTTCTTTCTTAGCCGCCTTCTTGATCGGGGCTGGCTTGGCCGGCATGTCGGAGGTCGCAGCTAATTCCCAACTTACTTAAGTCCTTCAAACTGCATCCAATGCCATCATTCCTGTGAGGGCGACAGGCTTTTATAAGGCTCAACGGGGACAGACACCGCCCACCAGAAAGTAATGGATACCAGCCATCAGGACCGAGAGCGACTCGTCTGGCTCCCTCATTAACACCAAGGACACATCCTGCCATTCTCTCTGCATGATGACTTATTTGATCCAACCTGTTAAGTACTCAGCCTAACTTTCATTAACAGTTGAAAAGTAGTTAAAATTAGCATTTTCCACCTTCAACAAAGGTTTTACATTGCCTATCATTGGGGGTGTCCAAACTTTTGCCAAAAGAACCAGATTTGGCTACAATGTTTGGCATTCCTTGAACTATTTTAATAACAGTAAATTCAAATGAACTGTTTCATTGCAAAGGCATACTTTTCATTTCTTCACATTGAAATTAGTGGATCTAAATGTGCTTTATGTATCAAAATTGCTGTCAATTTGCCAATTGTTGCCGTAGTTCGCATGTCTTGTCTGGAATTCCCTTTTGATAATGAAGTTCTTGAAAACATCTAGTCTTTTGCCAAAGACAGTTTATATTTCACTAAACATAATATGAATATCTCCAGTGGTTCCGGAAGCGTTAGATAGCCCTCAATGAGCTTCAAATTGTCACAGACGGGTCACATGACAGTGATACCACAAGATTATGACTTTAAATGTCATTTAGCCAACCAGACAGTTTTTAGAAAATGCTACGGACCACATATTATTAATTTTATGACAGAAGCCTGTGGGCAGGTGAACATTTGAACGCTGGCCACATTTGGCTCACGGGGCGGACTTTGGACATGCTTCATCAGATGAGCTTATAATGCTATAATACAGGATATAATTACCTGGAGGGCCAGATCCGGCCCCCGGGCCTTGACTACTTTGACACATGTGATCCATCATTCATTTATTCATTCATCCATCCATCCATCCATCCATCCATTTAGATGCAAGAACAGCCAAGTACAAACCACTAAATGTAACATGTATTTTATTAATTCCAACAAACAGTGACGGGTGGATGAAAGCCTTCAGGAGCATGCTTTATCCTCAAACTGGAACCAACTTTCCAGAAATATATTCCTCCACCAACAGTGTTGCTTTTTCTTTCTCAATGATTGTTGCCGCACCCAGAACGCCGAAACACTGTATTTACACTTTTTCTTCTTCTTTTTTTTTTTTTACAACCATGTTCTGTACAAAATAGAGAAATAAGGTTTTACAAAGGATTCTTTAGAAAAAAAGAAAGAAAAAGAAATATCAAATCTTTGAGTATTACAAAAAGAAAACATTATCTAGAATGACTTCCTTAAACAATGGTAGTTTCATCACTTTTGTCCCATCACACAGCAAGTTTACATGCAATTGAAACATTTAGAAACTCCTTACCTTCAAACATCAGCAAGAATAGATGAAGCGTTACTTTTTTTTTTTTTTTTTAACACAAGCTTTGCCACAATATGACTCTCAAGCAACCTGTATCAGCCTAACGCATCAGAGTAGTATCTGATGTTGGATTTGCTCCATTGAAATCAGCAAGAAAAAAGGCTGATTTGGGCCAACCACACCAGGCTTAATCTCTTTTCTATTCATTTTGACTACCGTATTCATAAAGTAAGACACACGGCATCTGTTGTCACACGTAAGTGCAAAGCATAACAAACAGCTTGCATGATTTGATAAGTCTTACAAACCCTGTCTCCAGTGCCACACCGAGTACTACTTCCTCCCTTTAAAGCTGTCTCACCAGCTGAAAAGGCTTCATTCGTGGTGCGGTTTGTCTAAATTTGGGAACCATCCAGAAATACTAAATGAAAACATGGCTCAGTGGCTTGTGATACTAAGACACTGGCTGGAGTTGCTGCAAAATCCTGATAACACTAGTAAGCAAAGAAAAACCACTGCTACAGAGCAACAGGCACAACAACCAGTCCATGGAATGAGATACTGTCGCAGAAAGATCAGAAAGTGGTCAGCATGTTCATCACATATTTGAAATATTTACAATAATTAAGCTATTTCATGTTTTTGATAAATGGTTTTACTCCTAAATATATTTAACTTATTATTGTTTTGTTTGTCTGCAATTATTCTAATGCATTCAGAGAGCTTGTGCAGCACAAACTGAATGTAAAAGGTTACACTATCTTATTAAGCTGTCTAAGTGGACCAACATTCATTTGTGAACTTTTGTCTAAAAACACTAAAACAATGATGGATTTGTTGTTTTTTTTTACACCACTTGCACCACACAAGTTTCTTCACATTTTATAAACTTCCTAAAGGCCCCTTTAACAGAAAGAACAGTACCTAAAGCACTTTATAAAGTCTTTAAACGTTTCCTTTTAAACTTATTTCTTTTTATTACAATTCGTTTTGTGTATCCAAAGTGATTTCGTGTGCGTATCGTACGACATCGACATGGGTATACACCACACAATGTCTCACATCACTTTACTGTATCCACTTAATGTCATCAGCATTTATTCTAAAACACATCCTACTAACTTCAGACATGAACTCTATGTTGTGGTTGACATTAAATGACATAAAACTCCCAAGACATCAACCCCGCATGAGCATGAGAGTCTTACTCAGTCCTACAACAGTGAGGGGCCTTTTGTGAGAGCACCAAACAAACCTAAATGATGGTATTGAACACATTTGGTGAGTTTCAGGCAGCTTTAGGCCACTCGGCTAAGCCACTGTCAAAAGTGTTGCTGTGAATCTTTGATAAGGCTTCTGTTAAAAGCACCTACTACATGATACTGTTACGTTATTTCTTTTAAGGTTCTATACTCCTATATTTATATATACATTCATAGTTGAAATGACACGAATTTGACAGTCAATATGCAAGACTAAAAAACAGTGTTTGGTTCAGAACTCTAGATATATGCACCCATTGATGTACATAAAGTAATGTCTCATTGTATGTACATGATATATACAGATGTTGAAGGGTAAACAAATGTGCTCTTTGAGATACATTTTACAGAAAATGATCCAGTAAGTATGTTTTTTTTTTAAATACAATGTTTCTTTTTATATATTATATCCCTGTGTTGTATCTTTTACCTGACATTTAAAGCAGCATGGCTGCAACTGTTTGTTTTATATGAGATGATTTAAAATAAGGAAGAAGTCTGTGCAGTGATAAACACACATCACTGGAAAAAATAAAATCGTGTTTTATCCAAAAGAGTATGACAGCAAGATGATTTTATCAAATTATAATTGAAGGAAACTACAATAAAGACATTTGTTGTAAAACTTCATTTTTCAAACTTCAGTTGAGGGATAACTGAATGGAAAAATGAGGTGAAAATGTGTTTAGACGGCTTTGTATGATGATGAAAGCACCAGTGCTCTGCTTGGGTTGAGGTGACATGGATGTCTTAGCTCTTAAGGCATGCTTGTTTCACCTGCTCTGGTTGTAAAGTTTAGGATTGCATATGTAAAAGATTTGGCCTTTAAATACTTGAACGGTAGATATGTACCAAAGAACTGTGCCAGGAACGTTGGACTGTTATGCTGTCATACTCTTTTCCAAAACAAGTTAAGAATAGCGCCATTTGATGGGGACTTAATATCCCGCAATGCAAAGTTTTTTGCAGAAATCCCCTGAAGTCAAGAAAACTGGGTTTTATAGGATGAAGTTAGCACCGATCTAAGAGCATCAAGGGCTAAAGAGGTGTTAAACATAATTCAGTATAAGTAACATGCAGCGTTTATAGACCGCTCATTCTGTATCCATTACAATAATTTGGGTTTTATAGGTCAAAGCCAGACTGCTGAAAATCAGACGAGAACTGGAGATACTCTTCCTAACTGTGGAAAAAAAAAAAAAAAAAAAAAAGTTCTAGATGTTCAGTGTTGATTGGCGTTCAAAGCTTGGGCAGGCCAGGGTCTTCTTTATCTGGAGATTCAATGTAATTGGCAGCCTCTTGAAGTTTCAAAAGCATTGCCATCTAAAGAAAAGAGTAGAAGTTAAAAATGTTGAACATCCACCTTGATTTTAAAGGTGATTTAAAATATACAGAAATGCAGGGATTCTGCTCTCGGCTACCAGAGGATCCGATTCCATGGAGCTGGGTGGAGTCTCTTTGTGAGGCCTGTCCTCACTGGGTTGACTCGGGCTGCAGGAGCTGACGCTGGGAGGAGGTAAGTGAAAGAGCTTTGCCTGGTCCTGCTGGGCAGACGGCCACGGTAGGGTACCCCTCACCCACTCCACTGGGTCCTCCCACACCGCTTTCTGTCCGTGGACCTGAAGAGCCACAACATATGAAATGTATTTTTATTGAATCAAGAAACTACAGCCTCAGGGGGAAAACGAATCAAGTTTGAATGTCAAGTAATTTATCTTTTTTGAGATGAGGGTCAAGCAAATTACCCACTTTCTCGTATTTTTAGACACAATCAAATGTTTTTCTAAAAAATGGCAAAAAATATTATTTATGTTCAAATGAAAAAGGATACATTTCATTTTTTAACAATCTATAAATATATTTTTGGCATCTCTCTCTTATCCAATCATCTTTTCCTCTGGCAGATTCAGGAATGTTGATCCTCTACATCTACTGGCTGGGGTCAAAAATGATGACACAGACCATGAGTGATGATTTAGTAAATGCAATACGTTTCCACGGTATCTGACCTTGATGCCATCCTTGGCACCTTCTTGTAGATAAGGAATAATAGAAAAATTCCAGAGGTCGATAAACCAAGACCGGAACTCATCCACAGTGACGGGACAGGACAGGAAAAAACAGGGACCTAAAGAAGATAGAAAGTGAATACAAAAACAAAGTTCATTAAATTTTGGGGGTTTTTTTTGTATGTAGGTAAATCATTGTGGTCAATCTACTTTTTACATACCTATTAGGAAGTCTGATGTGCTGTGCTTCTCAAGGAACGCATGCAAATGATACCACAGTTTGGGTAGCCAGTCTAACACCCGGATCAAGTCCTCATTGTTTAAATTCCTCTCATCCTCCGACTCCATCAACTTCCTGTGCAAATACCGCACAAGAAAGCCATTGGCTGGTTCTACATTGTTGGAGAAAATCACCATTCTGAAACAAAAAGAAAAAGAAAGAATCAGTATGGACTGGATCACTGAAATCAGAAATAAAAGTGGAAGTCAGGGGATTTATCCTTAGGATTTTCTTTATTTCTCAATGTTTTATTGTTCAAATGGGTGGACTAATCATCTTTTTGCATCATTTTGCTGCAACTTACTAAAGGAAACCTGAGCTACAAGAACAATATTTAACTAAACTGGACTCAAAAACATAATTAGCAAGAAAAAATTATTTCCACATAAATATCAATATTAGGATTAGCATTTTTAAAAACCAACCTGAAGCTGAGATGTAAGCCATGATTTGCTGTCATTTTCACCGGCTGGTTGCTCGTACCAATAATGTAAGGACTGAATGCAGAGACAATGTTGCACAGTTGAGTTCACGGATCACCAAATACTTTACAATGTTGATGTCGACATGAGGATTTTACCATTTGTGGTATTTGCACGTGAGAGCCCCGTTAACGAGTTCACTGATGGCAACGGAATCGTGGATATCATCCAAAATAACTACGAGTGGGATTTCAGAGGCGCCGCTTTCTCGATCGATTTGATTGGCCAAATTAGACAAGTAAAGCTGCAGGTCCTGAATAAAAAGCACAAAAAGACACAATACTGTGTGACCTCATGAAAGTCACTGTAATAGAGGTTTTATTAGAATGTCACTTCCTGTTACCTTGCATGACTGGCGGTGCATGTTGAAAGTGACCACGATGCTGCCTGTGATTTCGCGGGCGCTGCGGTCCACCAGGTACTCAGCCAGGCGGGAGGCGAGGTAGGTTTTACCCGTCCCGCTCGGCCCAGACAGGATGAGACGGCGGTGTTTTAGTAGGAGACTGATGTAGTGTTGCATCATGGGTTTGGGAATGAGAGTCTCAAATACCAGGCTGTCCACACACTTCTCTTTCAAACCTGGAGACAATAAGGAGGATTACAACTGGAATGGTGGAATGAAGAATGGTGACAGTCAGTAATGAAAAGCGATTAAAAAAAAAGTGAGAATTTTTGTTTTAAATAAATGTTATTTTTTAATGACAACAAAAAGAAAGCACAAGCAGGTTGGGTGTAGGTAGAAAGAGGCTTTCAAAACAGATTTCTATCATGTTCTTCGTAAGTAACCCGGAGCTCAAGCATTTCACTCTGAAAATAACTTTGCATCAAGTGTGGGAAGCCTGTGCACTTCCAAACCCCCCAGCTGAAGAAGTGCTGTCTGTTCTTAACATCTATGGGGCCCATGTGTCTGAGGCTGCTGGACCAGCTGGGCCCGACAGCACAGGGATCAAGTTACTCAGAACCCTTCCTGAGCTGCTGCTACTTTCTCAGCTCTCCCAGCACTTTGCTTCAAAGATGGGGGTGGTGTGTGTGGGGGGGAGGTCAATTACCTACATGTCCAAATGTAGTTGTTGCTGTGATAAGCAGACAAACATGACGCTTTGTACCGTGGGCTTAAAATAAATACCAATCATCAAATCTAACACAAAAGACTCACACATTAATGCATTTCTGAAATATTTGAGGTTTAAAGTTGAATAGTAGAAGCTGAAGTCATAAAACATAATATTCGACACACTAAAAAAGGCATTCTTGCTGGTTTTGGTAAACTCTAAATAAAAATAAAGGATGTAATAGATTCTCTCCAGACCTTTCAGAGCCACCGTGATGCTGCTGGGGCCTCGAGACATGCAGCGGGACGGCTGGGTCTCGGGGGCGTCTCCTCCCAGCACTCTCTTGATGTGGCCCATACTGTAACTGTAGATGGAGTCAGTAGAAAGGCCGAGACTAGATGTTGGGTCGACCTTAGCGATGTAAACCTGAAACAGAGAAAAAAAGGAGTGAAGAAATGAGCTGGCTTTAGCTTGTTTGCTGAGAAAAAGATAAAAGTGAAGGCAAAGACTTTAGTTATCATTAACCAGTGAAATGACGGCATCAGGAACTACACAAAGCAAAGTTTTAACAAATATTACTGAACCAACAAAAACAAGAATAAAGGTAAGTTTAGCTTAGAAGCCCCAAACTCATGTCAAATTTCTAATTTATTTATTTGTTCTTTTTTCAGTTAGAATGTATATATTGTAAGTCTTATAAATCCTTACCCCACTATTATTACATATAATACAAACAGATGAAAATGAAAACCCGCAAAAAAAAAAAAAAATACAAACAGGAAAACAATAATTACATTATGCTGCATTCAAGTCAGTCGTTTTGTTTTTACTTTTAAACTTAAAACAAAAAACACTCAAACACTTTTTCAGCTCATTATCCAATGCATTCCTATTTTCAACCCCAGCAAAGGAAATGGTCATTTGTTTATGTGTATTTTTTACTTTAGGTATCTTAAAAGGCATAATTTCTTCTACCAAGTCCTTTATTAATAACAAAAATACTTTGTAAACTACATGGCAACATAAAATGTTTGGCCTTAAACATTACCAGCAGTGTCTGCAGAGCATATAAATCTTTAAATTTGAGTATTCTTGACTTAAAAAATAGTTTAGAGGTGTGCTAGAGGTGTAGGGAGTCATATGTATTATTTGTAATGATTTTTTTGCAAAATTATTAAAGGCTCTAGGTTTCAACTCATAAGAACTACCCCAGACTTCCAAACAATATGAAAAATCTGGGAAGAGAAAAGACAAATACAGAATATGCTTGGCTTTGTAATTTAACAAATATTTAGCTTTTTTTTTAAATTGCAAGATTTTTACTTATTTTTTGATTTATATAAACAATATGTTGCAATATTTTGGAAACATTACAAAGAACATTTATGTCTAAAATAAAAAATGTTGGTCCCAGAACTGAGCCTTGTGGAATACCACAATATTTTAACATCATAACAAAGTGGGATAAAAAAGTCAATTTTTCTTTGGCTTTATTCGAATATTTAATGTTTTGCAGTAAAAATCTGCTGATTTTATTGTTTCTCTGTTAGTGCTACAAGAAAGAAACCTGTAAATGTTTGTTATTTCAGTATTACTAACAATCTTTATCCTCTAACACCAATCTTAAAAATTAAAGTTTAAAGTTTCGGTAGGTTGCACAAATGACCTGTCCGTAACCTTTGGCTTACTGAAATAGGATTCGCTTGTTATGACTGCTTATTATCTTTTCTGCTTCACCTTCCAGAGTAAAAAGCACATGTGAGGTGTAAAGCTTCTTTCTTTTACACTTCTTCCTTCAGTTAAGAAGCAGAATTAGAACTTGGACTGGAAGCTGACAGGCTAAAGTCTTTGTTTCCATAAATTGCAGCTATGCTACTCCAATAATGTCCTTCCTCACGCGCCCTCTCCATACCATCCTCCTCTCACATTCACACTCCCATCTCACTCACTTTGAATCACACCAAGCTTTCAACAACTTATCTTTTATAACATGAAATCTTTATGAAAATGCTGTATCATGCAGAAAAGTGTCATTAAACTAAAAAGCACTTCAACCGTCCTTCTAAATAACGTGTTGCACAAAATAACCTTGAAAGAATTGACATGCCAAATATAGTCTAACAGCTGAATCATAAATGTGAGCCTGCATTTTTTTTTAAACAGACCCCACTGAAGTTGTCAGTGTGAGATGTTTTACCTTGAAAGCCTGGCTGACAGCTGAGTCAAGCATGACCCAGTCCATCCTTCCATTCACCCTGACAGTGCCGAAAAAGAAATCCTGCTGCTTCACCTCCTGTTCAAATAAAGTTTTTGGTGATGAATAAAATTCAGCAAAAGACAGTTCAAATTAAAAAAAAGGAAAATGTGCTTACATCTTTAAAAACACGCAAATCTGCAACGCAAACCAGCACCCTGACACGATGATCATCTCTCTGTGAGGAAAGGCTGAGAGAATCTGCTGAGTGGACGTCTGTAAAGACAGAGACAAAATGGGAAAACAATGAAAAAGTGTATTTACATAAACTGCTGAACATTCCAACAGAAGTTGTAAAGTTGCTTTTTACAATGAAAAAGTGAAATTTAAAACTACATTGTTCTGACTTTGGATTTTCCTCCAACATGTTGGAAAATGAACCCTACCAGTGCCACCTCCCTCACTGAGGCCTCTGCTGTAGCTCTTTGGCATGTTCACAGCCACGGACTGGCGGGGGGAGGAACTCCCCAGAGCCATGAGACTTGAGGACTGGGAGACAGAGCTGGATGGTCCAGGAGATGGACAGGGGGACAGACCACCCGTCCTCAGCTGGTCATTCTCCACCTTCAGGTTCTCCACCGTCCTCTGTAGAGAATTGGAACCGCACCAGGATTGAACAAAAGTATCAGTACTACAGCAGGGCTAATTTTAGTTGAAATTTACTAGAATAACCTAGTAAAATTTAAATCAAATAAAAAATGCCAATTTGACGTAATGAGAATTTAAAAAAAAACAAAAAACAAGAGTTAATACTAACAGACAAGCCACAAATATTTACATCCAAAAATATCAAATTCCAAACCTGCATGTTGGTCATCGCCTCCTGCAGCTGTTCTAGCTGATGGGCGGAGTTTAAGGCCTCCAGCCGTATGTCAGTGAGCTTGCGTTCCTTCTCCCACAGCTCTGACCGCAGTTCTGTTACAACCTTATCATCCATACCCTCACCACCCTCAAAGACCCTAGAGACAACCAGTTAACCAAAGACAAAGTCTGAGAAAAAAAACACACTAAAAATGCACATTTATAAAAGTACTGTAAGTTATTTTTGCAACAATAAAATCATATAGTTAGCATAAGTGTTAACAAAGACCATATACAGGAAGAGGCTTACCCTGAGGATGATGATGCCGAGGATTTAGCTGAATGTTGAGGGTTTTCGCCGATACTGTGAACCTTGGGCGAGGAGGGCAGCGAGGATTCTGGCGTGGCAATCTCTTCAATGTCTGCATATGCTCCTGATTTGGACCCCTTCTTGCTAAAAGCCTTGTTGAAGGAACTCCGCAGCTGTTTGGTGAAAGTATGAAGCCAGAATGAACATTGAACAAAGTATGTCAAGTTTGGTATTCTGTCAAGTTTGTCCTGAATTCTAAATATTCTTACTTAGTGGGCAGTGATAAGAATGAACAAATAACCAATTGGGATCATATTAACACTGCAGATCAATTAAATATAAATTCAAGATTATACACACATGGTATGGCAGTATATAGTTAGATGGTACAAAGTGAAGTTTAGCAAGTGTGCAGGGTTAGAGGGGATAGGTTCAGATTATTTCACATTTCACTTACCTCAAAAACCTACAACCACAGAAGAGGAAAGCATGAAAGAGAGAAGCATTGGTGCTTAATACCAAACACAGGAGGAGACGGGAGGAAAAGCATCACATGCAGGAAGACGGACAGGATCACTGACAGTTTTATTACTTAAAATATCAAACCTCATCACCATATAACATTTTAACACTTAAGACGTCGGTAATAAACAGTTGAAATGTTGTAAATAATAGGATTTGGTATCTTTTAAGTCCTCTTAAGTGATAATTTCCCCTTTCACAACTGATTTTCTGCCCCATATATAATGCTGTAAGCCAAAGTCACCACTTCTTTATACACATTTATGGTTTTTCATGTTTTACATTCCAGATAAGCTAGATTTAAAGATCAAAACAGTCAAATCTATTTATTTCTAAAATAGTCCTTATTTTTGTGTCAGCCGTGATGTATCAGTCCTGTTGTTCAAATGTGTGTCTGCTTCTTCTCACCCAGCTCTTCTTTTTCTTCTTCTTGGCCTCCATCTCCTTCAGACTTCCCACACTGGAGTGGCTTGTGTTGCTGTTGAGACTGGAGATGCTCTCTGAGGAGTTCTGGCGGTTAATGAGCAGCTCTGGATAAAATCAGTAAAAAGAAAAAATGAATGTTTCTGTTGTGATCCCATTTCCTACTGAACATGCATTATAATGGTGTATACCTTTAGGGGTGATCTCAGGATTACTGAGAGCATTCTGTATAATTTCCTGGGCCTCTGTGTTTTTGGCTTTCAGAATCTCAATGGTGTCTTTTAGTTGAGTGAGTTCAGAGTCCTGAAGAAAATAAACACCATTATTTCTTACATTTCCTTTAATTATGAGATGGAGGATTTATTAGCGTCATGAATGGCTTAAAATACCTTTTGCTCTGAGGAGACTGACAGCGTCTGGAGGCGTGCTGTCATCAGTGCCAGACTCTGTTCAAAGGCTGCCACAAGATTAGCCTAAAAAGTAAAAAAAAAAAATAATCATATGAAAAACGACTTTATGATAGATGTCAGCATCAGTTATTGAGGTACTTGAACCAGCATTTAACTGAGCAAAAAACTCACAACTGGAGAGGTTAAATTTAAGTCATAATCTGAAGAAATACATACGGTTAAATCTTCTCTTTCAAATACTAACAGCTCCAAATGAAAGATAAAGTATATGCAGCTCTGAGTGGATAGCTACAATATGAAAATAACTGGTCAGCATGCTTTGGCAAGTGTCACATAACATCCCAGCTATTATAAAACAGAATTCGTCATATCAGCATCCTCCGAGTTAACGCTAACAAACCTGGCCAAGCTGCTACACCAGTGTCCAGTGATGTGGGGCAGTGGGAGACAGGCAGGGGGCAGCAGTGAGTCCAGCAGGCAACACAGCCAAAGGTGTAAAAGAGAGGGACAGCTGTATTAGGCTTTGGGGAAAAAAATCAAATCTGCAGAGGCACACTCTGGCTTAAACTGGCAAAAGATACAAACAATCAAATGTGCAAAAGGAGGAGGATTGAAGCAGAAACGGTGGTTGATTAGTTTAATCTGCTATTGTCATGCACATTAAGCTTGACATAGTCATAAAAAAAGATTTGAAAAAAATAGGAGGAAGCAGGACACCCCCCCCAAAAAAAAAAAAAGAAAAAACAAAGAAGTGTCAGAGGAGGGACATTTCCAAGCATGTTATTAAGGTTTGGGGTTGAAGTAGGGAAGCAGTAATTCAGCAGATTTATACAGCTGGAGACAAAATGTCAAATGTAGTTTAAAGAACTGAATAAATATTTGATGCTTTTAAACAGAAACTTCTCATATTTTACCCACAAAAGTATTTATCTTCAGTTTATTAGCCAGAACATACATTTTAGATTTTTTTTTTTTTTACATTTATTTTTTGTCAAATAGGAAGTTCACCATACTTTTCCATTCAGTGTATTAATATGTTTGATAATAATTAATGAGAACTTATTTAATCTTTGTTACTATAAAAATAATTTACATGGGAACTGAAAAGTATTATCAACGTTAAATATACGTACAGGCCAGATTATTGCAACTGTGTAAAAATGCATTTATATGTAGTCTTTCGAGCTTGAGAAATGCAGTTAGATGGTGACAAAGAGAGGCAAGGTAGTCCATATAGAAGGGGTCTCACTACTAGAAGGAACAATAGCAGACATCGAGGACAGTTACAAGTACCTTGGAATCCCACAGGCAAATGGCAACCTGGAACAGGCAACAAGGAAAGTCGCAACAGCAAATTACTGAAATGAGTGAGGCAAGTCCTGAGAAGCCAGCTGAATGGCAGGAACAAGACCAGGGCAATAAACAGTTATCAGATACCCTGCAGGAATAATAAGATGGCCAAAGGAAGAGATACAGACCAAAGATGTTTAGACTCAAAAGCTCCTCACCATGAATGGAGGGTTCTATCCCAAATCCAGCACCCTGAGACTGTATGCTAGCTGCAAGGAAGGAGGCCGAGGACTAGCGAACATAGAAGCAACTATCCAGGATGAAACATCCAACATGCATGAATATGTCAAGCTCAAGGCGTGTGCATATGACAGTGTGCTCAGTGAATGTCTCAGGAAATGGAAAGCAGAGGATAGGACAAGCCCCTACATGGGATGTACCACCGGATAATAACTGAAGTGGCTGATATCAAGAAGTCCTACCAATGGCTAGAGTGGGCTGGCCTGCAGGACAGCACAGAAGTGCTGATCCTGGCAGCACAGGAACAAGCCCCGAGCACCAGAGCAATAGAGGTTCAGATCTACCACACCAAACAAGACCCAAGGTGTAGGCTGTGCAAGAGGCACCGGAAACAATCCAGCACATAACTGCAGGGTGTAAGATGCTGACTGGGAAAGCATACATGGAGCGCCACAACCAAGTGGCTGGAATAATATACAGAAACATGAGTGCAGAATATGGACTGGAAACCCCAAAGTCAAAATGGGAAACACATCGGAAAGTGGTATAGAATGAGAGAGCAAAGATCCTGTGGGACTTCCAGATGCAGACTGACAGGATGGTAATGACGAACCAACCAGACGTTGTAGTGGTGGATAAAGAACAGAGGAAAGCTGTTGTGGTGGATGTGGCAGTACCAAGCTATGGTAATATCAAGAAGAAGGAACATGAGAAAGTGGAGAAATACCAGGGACTCCGAGAGGAACTGGAGAAAGCTTGGAAGGTGAAAGTAACAGTGGTGCCCGTGGTAGTTGGAGCACTCGGGGCTGTAACCTCCAAACTGGAGGAGTGGCTACAGCAGATCCATATATATGTTTAGTTACTCTCTTTCTTGTCAATTAAACTTGATTTGATTACTTAAACTCTATTTGACAATCATTTTTATTTGATTTATAGTGTGACGGGTGTGTCTTATATATATCAATGCAATCTACTTATGATTAAGAGCAATTATAATGTCAAGAAAATTGCATCATTTTACTTATTTTATTGATATATCAATTTATGAATTAATATTTCAAACAGTTTTGATATTTATCTGTATTTTTTTTAAATGGCTTGAAAAAAACCAATCAATCATACACAAAAATGATAAATCAGTGGTGCAGGTGTTAGTTATACAGGTTTCAAACTAAATAGTTTGTTTCAGGACGGCTGCTTGATGATTCAGAATTAATATTAGTTATATTAGTTAACAGTTTGCAGTGATAATCCTGAAAAAAACCTGACCAAGTCTCTAATGTACTAGCAAAGACACTAAAACCTAAAAAAAGGAGATACATCATACATTAGCAGAAAGCTGCATGGTCAAATTGGCGACCTTTTCCTGGGAGGACTCCAGCTCTCTCCTCAGCTTTCGGATTTGCTGTAGAAACAAAAAAAAAAAAGATATATCACACAACTGTTAATTTACATGTTGATTATAATAAAATTATGACAGAGTGTGTTTTAATGACAACTTCGCAAGCGAATAACAACACAGACATCTAATGATACCAAAGAAAAGCCTGGCAAACAGAACATTTACCTTTAGCAAAACAAAAACACATACATTTTATTTATTATCAATATTTTATCATGCACTTAAAATTCTATAAGTTGTGATGTTCATAAAAGGAGACAATACTGAGAATAAAACAAAACTCCAGAGACACGTATGGACAGATGACAAGTATTGTCTCATGACTCAACACTTGCCAAATGGTTTGGCAAAGAACACAAAGCATGGCCGGCATATGGGTTATAGATTGATGGCATGCTGACCTTACCTCCCCTTGTATCCTCTCCTCATTCTTATGAAGGCATGGTGACAGCAAAAGATACAGGGTGGAAGATTAACTCTAGCGACGTGTGCATTTTTATTTTTTTTTACCGACTAAGATTTATAATAAATGTCTAAAAGATTACAACTGAAAATGGTTTGCAGAATAAGTTGTTCAAACATTTTCTTAAGGGTGCTTCTTTAGATAACATCTCCTATACATGTAATGTTACTGCATGAGAGTTTTTTAATCGAATCAAAATAACTTGCAAGTAACATTTTAAGTCTTTTTGGCAACTTCTGAAGCAAAATATAGCAAAGGGAAAGCTATGTGATAGCCTGTCACTTGAATCTTTAATTGATGGCTTTACTCACCGAGGAGTAGCTGGATGAAGCGTTGGAGGCCAGAGACAGCACCGAGCCATGCACTGAAACAAAAAAGATAAGAGGTTTCTGCCCTGATAACTAGCGGGGAATTTTAAAAACGGCAAATTAAAGTTGAATCTATTTCAAGAGATAAGTTCATTCAAACCATTTGTCAAACTTAGTAGTTAACCAGGTGTAAACTGACAAAAAGTTTAATTTAGAAAGAAAGAACTGAACCTTTTCTGCAAAAAACAACTTACCTTAAAGTAATGTGATTTTCTTTCTTAATTTCAAAATAAGTATAAACTCTTTTTTACAGATCAATAAATAATGAAGTCTATGTTAGCAATAACTTGAATCTTGAAGGAAAAATCTTTAAAATTACAAACCTGTTTTTTTCAATCTTTGATATGTTTTTTCCAGACTAAAATTAGAGATAGTTTGTAGACCTTTTAAAGTCTGACTCCAACTGTATTTGCTCTATTGCAAAAATTATTTAAAAAAATTATTCCCTTTTATGACAAAATCAAAAAGCCAATATCACTCTTTAAGACATATTTTCTGGAGATTGGTCACAGCTCATTAGAATTTTGTCTTTGGGTTGTGGGCGGGACTGTCGGTGCAGAAGTTGGTATACAGGTCCTCGCAAGCACAAGCTAACATTAGCGTAGCAAATAAACGGCAAGCACTATCAGAGTTATCTAGCTGTACAGTTTTGAGCCAGATGGCAGCACAGATGAAGAAAATTAAGATGAACGTGGATCTATTTGTCTGCAAATGGTTGATTTAGAATTGTAGCAGAGAAGTGAGACTTTATAATGGGAGCTGCTGTGTCACAATTCAATATTTTTTAAACTACTGGTTTTCATCTTCTCCTGATCCAACAATAATGTATAAGAAAGTTTTTAATTATTTTATGTATGACCACCGTCATGAGAAACATGCAACAAGAACATGTTAAAAACCCCAAAAACACAGTTTTCATTGGAGTGGCTCTTCAAAACAGAGAGGGCTGAAAATCCATGTTTTTAGGAATGAGGAGGGATGAAAATGCTCACCATCATCTCCCTGCTCACGGAAAGAACCAGACCTCAACATGCTTTTTGGCCGGTCAGCCAGAGACATACTGCTGCCCAGGGGGGAGGATCCATACAGATCACAGGCTGAGTCTGTGGGAGGCCCTGTGCTGCTGGAGCGAGAGATCCTCGGGGTGCCACAGGAAATTGGGGCAACTAGCATGCAAGACAACAGAAATCAAAAATATGGTTCATTTAAGTCCTCAACACATGCAGATTACTGCGGATAAAAGTTGAGATTTAGGTGGCCTCTATTTTTGTACGAATGAATATGGCTAACAACAATAAGAAATAGAACCTTTTTCTTGTAAGTTTGCACTCAACAGGATTTAAAAATGAAAGCAGCATTTCTTATAGGTCCCAATTTTCATTAGTTTTCGTCAAACCGGATGGTTTTTCCCACTCTGACATCCCTAAGGATCAAGTGCACTCACCCACGTTTGTGAGAAGAGCCTTGCTGGAGGAGGCCTGAGGAGGACGAGTGGGAGAAGGAAGCTGAGGAGGGCTGTCACTCTCGGTCATGCTCACGATGGTGTGGGAGTGGCGCCTTCCTGGCTTGTTTCCATCACTCTCTGAAAGGCTGGAGCCATAACACCTAAAGAGCAAAGGTAAATTAAACTGAAGGCAAACATGCCGCACTGCAATGCGTCATTCTAAGCAGGAGCACAGCCGCTTTGACTTACTCTAAACTTTTCTTTGGCAGTGTGTTCCGGTCTGTGTGCATGCTAAAAGACAGACAGGAAAAAACTAAGAAAATAGAACCAACACAAACCTGACACAATTTTACTTTTAACCAATTCTAATAATTTACAAAAATCTCCTGTTATTTGCTTTTACCAAAAATCAATCAACCAAAGATTATATTTTCAAATAGTTCTGTAAATGACTAATACAGCAAACACACATCTGGAAAACGTGGATATAGAGAAATCTTTGCATTTGCTACTGAACTTTTTCTGACAATCATTATCTCTCGACAATTCATTTGAAATAGTTTTTTTAATTCATTTTTATTTCAGTTTATTAACTGTTGCCCATTTTTACATCCAGTATCTATGATGGCGTCCAGTCTTTTTTATGGACTCAGTTTAGTCCTTAAACACTTTAGAAATTACATCTGCATTTTCTTAAAAAAAATTGTTATGGTCAATAATCTCTAATTTGATAATCTTTATGATTCATTAGAAAAATGAGAAAAATTAGGCCTAGGCTTTCACCACTCCAGCGAGTGGTGAAAGCAGCCGGTAGAATCATTGGAATGACTCTGCCAGGAATCAGCACCATCTACTCCACTCGCTGTCTGAGAAGAGTCCACAACATCCTGCGGGACCAACATCACCCGGCATACCACCTCTTTCACCTGCTGCCCTCAGGGAGAAGGTACAGGTCCATACAGGCCAGAACAGCCAGACTGGCCAACAGTCTATATCCACAGGCTGTGAGGCTTCTGAACTCTGTCCCTCTCTCGTCTCTGCCCCACTCTCATGGATAATAACCAGCTGGAACTGTTTCTCACCTGTTTACACTGGGCTAAGGGGTATTTATTATTATTTCTTATTATTATTACTATTATTATTATTATTAATCTGAAGTATGGAGTACAGATGCTCTAAACGCAATTTCGTTGTTCTTTCTGTGACAATGACAAATAAATTGAATTGAATTGAATTGAATTGAATTGAATTAAAACGTTTACTGCTAATACCGTAGTTGTCTTTGGTTCATCTATTTCTAAATGTGTTTTTTTAAAATAGGGGAAGGTAAAATAGAATTTAAATGATGGTACATAATTGTGAAAATGATCTGTTAACAGCTTTTTTTCTTCTGGATTTTTTAACTTTTAAAAACCCTGCTTCACAATGTTGATATTAACTAAATTGACACAAAAAATTGTCAGTTTTAAAAATTCCTGCAAAAAAACAGACTGTTTACTAAACGAAACATAGACAAAAACAAAGCAGACTGATGCTTACCTTTCTGAGAGGCTGAGGGACGTCCTGCTTCCACCCCCCCATGTTCCTGTGCTCCTCTCCTCTTTGTCCCGTGCTTCTGACGTAGCAAGTCGTGCACTGGAGGGCACGCTCATCTGGAGGGGCAGGGACTCCAGGCTGCGGTGCAGGCCTGATAGCTTAGGATAGAACATGGGGGATCCGCTAAGACGATCGCTGGAGTAGGCAGGAGAGTCCATGTGAAGGACAGGTGCTGGGCTCGGGGTGAGGCGAGGAGCAGGGTGGGAAGCAGCTAAATCTTGAAGCTTGGAGTACGGGGGGACTTTGGGTGGAAGGTCCTGAATCGTCACACAGGAGTCAAGGCTGTTGGAATTGACCTTGTCTAGGTGCGCCAAACTGGGCGGGCGACCAAGAACCTTTGAGTTTAGCATTCTAAGAAAAGTAATAGACAAAAAAAAAAACAAGGAATAAATATGCATTCTGTGTGACGACTTGAATGAGTTTGTCTTAAAAATAAACTAATTCAGTTTCTTTTGATTTTCTATAAGTCAAAAAATGACAAATGTGACTAAAATATTTAACTTAACTAACCTAATGTTTTTTTTTTAATCTGTATATTTTTTGTCTCTCTGATTGAGTGAGTTTACCCTCAGCTGTGCAGATTTCTCTTGGTACTTAAAAAATGGTAAAAAAATATCCCCTTGCTGTCTTAACCAAGTTTTAAATAATCATAGGCTATATTCAAATTTCCTCCCAAATCCCTATCTACTAATACACTGTATATTGCAGGACTATCTAGTGGCCTGGATTTTAAAAGCAATTTGGACATCATGCTCACTACTTTTCTTTTGTTTGATGACAAGTATGATGTCAGGGATTTTTAAGTGAAAATCTGATAAATACGCCAATAATATATGATAATCACTGATGTTCTGATGACGAAAATGTTGATGGTTTATTAAAAATCACATTTAAAAAGGGGCTATAGCATGAAATTCAACTTTTTGAGCTTCTAAGTGTATAATACTGTTCATTCTTCACGATAATGAAACCCCAAAGTGGTATTTTGATCCATTCACGCTTTTCTGAGCAATCATCTAAATAACCTGTTCTATCAACCATAGCCCCTCCCATACCCACAAAAGCGAGCAGGTCCTCACGATCTGACGACACATAGTGACACCCCTCCAGGAAGAGTCTGCTCTGCCCCAAAGCCAACACAAACTTTCTCCGCAACGCTAGCAGCTCGAGCTAGCAGTGATCAGCTAGCCAAAAAAGCCTGCCCCCCTCCAGCTCATGCACAGCAGACGCTGACTTTCTGTGTTGTTAGCTTGTGCAGCTGGCCAAGAAATGCTCATTCGGTTTAGCATTTAAACCTCAAGGGTGGCATATTATGGGTTTATGGGCTGGTTAGAATTCTGCACATGTTGAGATGAATCCTCAACATATCCGAGAATGTGCAAGCAGACAGAGAATATTGGGGAGACGGCAGGAGAAAAACTATTTCCTGGTGGAAAAAGCGAGAGACTAATTGAAACGTGGATTATTGAGCAACAGCAGAAAAGTAAATGGATCCACGTGAAAGCAAAGAGGATTTTTGATACAGAAATGATATGTCATCACTTCCACAAATCCTGAAATGTTTATCTGTTATTGTCTGCATTTTTTGATTGAATTTAATCACAAAATGAACCCATTAGCCATCAACATTCTGTCTGTGCCAAATTCTGAGGATAATGCCCGAGCTGCACCATATGTAGGGCTACATGAATATTTGAAAAACGATTTTCCCCTCGTTTTTTCATGGGCTCAGGCATGACTCCATGAAGGGAACAAAAGGCGGTGCCTCAGAGATCAAGTCGTTTTACTTCTGGGTATAAAAAGAGTCTGTAAAAATAACTTATATTTCATAAATAATTTGTTCATATTAAAGGTAATAAAGGTAATATATGATCATTTATATTCACTAATGTAGTCAGAATTAATGCACATTCGTTTTTCGCAAAGACTTCTGGGAAATTTCTTGAGGACTTGATTTTAGAATTGTAGATTCGGACAGTGAAATCAAAATGGTGAACGCATTATATACAGTGAGTAGTGAAGGAATTTGACTAAATGTAATGAAAAATGTTGCAGTTTTTCTGCAACTGTAAGCAGAGTTGAAGCCGGAGACCTTGGTGTTGTTGGAGAGGATAGTTCTGGGTATTTGCTGCTACTCGTCCGTCTCAAGCCGTGTAGCTTCACAGCAGCTTCTCCTGTAGACTCTGATTGGCTGTTCTCTCTTTTTAACGAGCAGCAGTCCAGGTCAACGCTCACAGCTTTGGCTTTGGCACGTTCCTTCTCCTTCTCCCTGTCTGTCAGGTTTACTGGACCTGTACTTGTTCGATTGGTCATTTTACTGCCTGGTTCTTTGACGCGGGGCCCTGTGGAGCCGATGGGCACAGGCTTCAAGCTCAACAAGCTGGAATCAATAGTGCTGCTGATAGGCCGAGATGCTGGGCGTCCAATCACGCTGAGTGTGCTGGATTTGGCTGGTCGGGGCAGGCTGCGGTACTGAATGCTGTTTCGGGCATTCGGCCCCAAGAACCTCTGGTCACTGCTGGCATCGAAGCTATTCTTTCTACCGGTGGGTGTTCCGCCTCCCACAGGTTTCACAGGGATGCCAGATGACTTGGGGGCTTTCCCCACAGTGGAGGAGCCACTGGTGATGGTGGTGCCCTCTGCTGTCATGACAGCTGCAGCACCAGTGACTGCTAGGGGTTTCCTGTAGCCAAAAGAGCCAACAGCAGTGGGCTTGAGTAATCCTGATGGCGGTTTGCGGTGCTCCCCATGATGGTCCCTACCAGCGTCTGAACGAGACCGCTGCAAGCCAGCAGTTCTGACAGAAATCTTCGATTTGTCCAGAGGCTTCTCACTTTTAGGTGCTATATTAAGACAGGGGGAAAAAAATAAATGTAAATAAGTATTTTTTGATAAAAACAAACACCTTTAGGACACTACATTAGTTATTTCTCCCCAAAGGGTTCTCTCAACGCCTGTTGACAAGTCTGATAAATACACCGACATGTTAGCAGCATGATACCTGCTGATGTAGGAATGCCACAAGCAGCATATTTCACATGACATTCTCTTCTCACTATCTGCACATTACCATTTGAAAAATTCTCATCTCAACTCCAACCTGGGAACCATTCAGTCTCTGCCAGGATTTACCTTAGCTTAACAAAAACAGAACTCTGACTTTAATATATATATAATATATATATATATATAAACATCTCATTTCTCAATAGATGCAGCCAAATTATTCTAGCGCTGCAAAGATGTAGCTAGGTGGAAAACTTGCAAACGAATCCAGGTAGAAAATAAATTACCTAACTCACAATTTACAGTGTTTTTTTATGTTGTATTCTTTTATCTTTGCCTTTCTGTTATTGTTGTTGAGTGTTCCATCATTTTTATGTGGAGATACTGTGACAAAACATAATTCTTTAAAAATATAAAACTGTCTGAAAAACAATTGAAAGTGTCACAGAATGTTTAATCCTTTGTACAATATTAAGACGCATTAACATAAATTGGCACATGTGTGATGTCAGAGGCTTACAGACTGTGACTGCCACCTAATAACGATATTTTAATCACTCCTTTAATTTATTTTTATAGTTTGTAATTAAAGACATTTAGCAGAGGTCTAATTTTTTTCTGATGGAAAAACAGGCAACTTGCTGGGTTGGATTACAGTTTCACTTACAGATTCCTTTTAATTAGAAACATTTTATAAGGAGCCTGATAGTTTAAACAAGTTTACATGTTATTCAGTTAACAATGATAATGAAACACTGGAACAAAAAAAAAGGACAGAATCCAGCAGATCTCACCTGCAACTTTGAGCATGCTCTGTGAGGTGTGGGTTATAGGAGAAGTCACTCCCACTGGAGGATTTCTGCCTCGATTTAAACTTCCAGGCTGACCCAAACTTTGAGGTTTCTTCAATTCTCCTTTAACTCCAAAATCTTCCCCGAGACTTGGAGGCTTTTTCCTCCACTTACTCGGAGCTTCAGTTTTGAGACTTCCCGAATCAAAGCTGCAGCTATTAAATTTGTGACTGGTTTTACCATCCTCGCTGTACCAGGAGAGCCCACTCTCCACCAGGGAGCGCTTTTCTGCATCTGTACGAAGCTGCAGAGAGGAGAAAAAAATGAAGGCATGATGAGGGAAACTATCACACAACTAAAAAATGAGGGATCTTTGTCCTTCCTGGTTCTTCTGAGATGGATACTACATTATTTTGGAAAACATCTTCTGACAAATTTACAAAAAAAAAGAAGAATAGAACAAACGAGAAGTAAAAGCTACAGAAAATAAGTCAAAATGAGAAACAGTGCATTTTTCAATAACAAATAAAAATGAGTGTAGGTGGGCAGTCATCTAAGCCAAATACTGCCCACAGAATAACTAGTCTAGCATAAAAGTGTGAAGACTTTAGCAGGGCCTGTAATAAATCAACACAAATACTTCCTGATTGTGAGAAATACATTTCCAGAAAGTAAATTTTAGTACAAGTAAAATCTGAGACTGAAATCAATAGCATATAATTGAACTTAGTCATTATTGTTTTTTTTGTTTTTTTTTTTTTTTTGTAATAACTTCAATACCTGTGTACATGCAATTGAAGTAAGGTTATTTCAACATTTGCGCGACTAAAAAACTGTCTCTAGCTGTTTATGTTCCAGAACAGGAAGCCACAAATTCTGGCAAAGTAAAAACATTTAAAGATTGGGAATGACTTAAACAAACTCCACGTCTTGCATGCTAGCCTCCTGCTGATTACCTGGATCAGGTGTTCTTAGCCAATAAGGAGCTTCAATGGCAGGTTGGTTGGAAAATATCTGAACTGGACTGAATCTAGGATTATGAACTATATAAGTTCCTTTTTTTCTATGTTTAAGACTTCCATGTATATAAAAACATTGTTTCAGAAAGATTGGACGTTGAGCCTCACCATAACAGACGAGCTACGTCTTGTACCCAAGGGGGTGCTCGGGAGGGAGTTAAGAGATAAGCCGGCGTTGAACTCCTCTGAACTGAGGTTCTCTGAGCCGTCTCCATCTCCATCGCTGAGCCCACTGCTGATGGAACTGCTCTCATCCCAGCTGAAAAACAAAAACATGACAGGATATTCACTCAGCAAAAAGTGTGTTGTCATCAATGAAGCATCTTTAGCTTTGGTACAAACAAATGCAAACACCTGGAGTTTTCGAAGACTCAGCATTTTTTTATTTTTTTTATTTTATTCAAACAGCCATGTTGCCTATTACCTGTATGTCATTGAATCTTTCTAGAGACTAAATATTGATGTATTCTAAATCCAGTTTATTCCTGTTACTAAACAAGGTTAAGCTGGTTACTCCTTGAGAGACTGTTTGAGAAAAGTTTCAGAAGTTACTGCAACCACACGGGACCGGACAAGCTGGTCCCAAGTCTGGAAAAAGACAGAGGGCTGGCTCAGAATATGTATGTGCCATAAAACTAAAGACAAGAAGTGAGGGAAGTCACTGAAAGGAAAAACAAACATTTTCAGAGAACGCCTACTTGCCTGAAGAGTTCCTAACTCATAAAAACTCCACTTTCCACAAAGTTTTCAGAGACAAGATGTATTTTGACCATCAGCAGTCATTTTCCCTTCTAGAACTCGAAATAAAAAGCTCAATTTGAGCTGTTTTTAAATATACAAACATACATTTCACAAACATTTTAATAAATCAGTCTGACAGGAAAACGTGTTTTTCCTAAAACTCTCTTTGATCTTAACGTTAGCCTCAGGGGAACATGCTGACGAATCAGGTTGAAGAAAAAACACGGTGCCTGACAGGATTTACAATGTGGGTGTAGCTTTTTTCTTTTTTACTGGAACATTTTTAAAAGATTGACAGCTCCAAAAACCTTGCACAAGCCTCTCCACCCTTCAGCCTGTATCCAAGTTCCCTTTTAACACAGCCTTCCAAACTGGCGCACTCCCTGAGGATGGCAGTGATGCACAACCAGGAAAAATTACACACTTGGCACTAGATCTCTGGAAGTAATCACAACTAAATACATACAATTAGCTGACAACTGGAGATCAACAAGAAATACGTGCTCCCGGTCAACTGAACATGACAGGAGCATGTAGTTATTTAAGTTGACCAAAGTAAAACTGTAAAAAGAAAGTTTGTGTGGTTTTTAGAGGATAATGTTTGGTTGAAGCTAAAAATTGCTAAATACAAGTCCAGTTTGGGTTTTTTTTTATGTTCCTGGTTATTACCACCAAAAACCACAGGTGGTAATTTCAATTTAAGGTGGTACATTTCAATTTAAGAGGGCAGGTTGTCATGATATGCCCCGACAGGACCTCCTCTGTCGGAGAAACCATGGTTAAACCCCGCAGGGATGTCAGCCTGAGACTCAGGAAGGTCTGTGGCCAAAATCCCTGCTTGAGGAGGTGAAATCCAGATGGAGACAGGGTGGGAGTGCACCGAGGTAGTGAATCTTTCAAGGCAATTTGCTCATTTGATTTCTATGGCGCAAATCCAACATCTTTTCTGATTTGTGTGTCTGTGAGCTGTTCTGGAGTCTGAAGTGCCTGGGTTTAGGGAAACTTTGGGCTAAGAAGGGGGCAAAACGGAAAAATTCACACAGATGTTTCGACATATCAACAACATCTCAAAGAACACAAAGAGTTATCCTTGTGGCAAGACTGTGGATTTTAAATAGCAAGAAAGCGGTTGATGAGTTCAATTAAAAAAACAAAACAATGTCCTAAATGTTATTTTGCTTTGTGTGTCGTTGTTGATTCAAGCTATAAATCTAAGTTAAATACACAGAAACAGGAATGCATTGTGTAGTTCAATTATAACCTAGTGTCTTATTTGCTGCTAAAAACAATTTGGCCCTTGAGAGCAGAGGACTAAGTTTATCAGTGGTTAGGACATATCTCAGTAAAACAATAGCAATAAGAGAAGAGAAATAAAGAGCTATGGGTGAACCACGCATGCGCACAACAGTAGCTAGTTTCCTCCAGCATCCCTGTAGATCAGCAGGACTACTTACCACCCCTTACTTTACTGTATACATGTAAACTTAGCAAGTGTATTAATAAACAGAAATTCGCCTTTAGTTATCTTATCAAATTACCTTTTGTGATTCAAATTTAAATAAAGTTTTACAAGCCAAACAAATTAGTTCATTTTTTGTTACTGTTACTCGGGCAAAAATACTTGAGGATTAAAGGACCAATGAAACTGTTTGTAAAACAAATTTAAAGTCAAATAAAAGACTGTATAAAGACATACCACCAATAAAAAACAAACAAACAAAAAACCTTTAGCTCGTGTTTTCAGTTACCTTTTCCTAGGGAGTACAGTCCGTCTCTGTCCCTCCGCCGACGGGAGCGGAGCCACTTTACCGACCAAAATACGACCGCTCATTTTGCGACGTTTCAACTTTTTAAAGTGACTCTAATTACCGAAACAGACACACATTTTTATCCTCTACCAGCAGACACAGTTTCCCCTCGCAGTCGTTTAAGTCTGCCTTCTTAGCGCTGAGTCACTTCTCTCACTGAGAGCGAGGCGGAGGAAAAAAAGGAGAGGACCCTCAAAAAAACAGCACCTCTGAGAAAAAAAAGTGACAATTTACGACTGTCCGGTTACTATGGCAACCAGGTCTTTGCTCAGACGACTTTTTTTGAACTGATTATAAACCCATTATTGCTGTTTGTGCCATCTATATTTACACTTAAAAAAATAAAACTTATTTTGTTGAATGACTGAAACAACAGCAAAACAAGAATAATTGCAATAATGAAGTAAAACAGAATATCATCATCACAGATTTTGAAAGTTCAAAAATATCATCTGCCATTATGAGAATCATGATGGTGATAGATGAAGGATTAAAGTTTTGTTTCAAAGTTTTAGAAGAGCACTTGTCACCTCATAGAAAAATCTCTCAAACATATCAAGAGAAGGTTCTATAAAATGTGGAATTTTACATGGGAAAAAAAAGATAAACTCAATCTTTACTCATGGGTCTGTGTGAATAAAGAATAGAGTTGGTCTAAACTAAGTCTGAATCATTTTCTACAAAGACTCAAACTCACACATGACAAAAGAACCTTCAGGAGTACGTGCAAGGTTGGGAAGTTTCCCTCCCCCTTTATTAACAGTGGAATAGTTTACTTGTGTTTGATGATCTCAACTCTGAAAACCACTTCAAGAGGTCCTCACTCTGCAACCATATTAGTCAAAGTCAGCCAGTGTCCAGCTGAGGTTATTTAGACAGTAGAATGTGTCATCAGATGAATGTACATGTTTTCCCTTCTCAAGGTTATCCATTTAATAACAGATATAGGGCTTATTTTCAGGATTTGCTGGTTATAATTCTCAGATAACTTTGCTTTCTGAGAATTATTTTCTGTAAAAATGTCACAGTACAATAGGCCTATTAACTTCAAACTATTTTTTTATGTAGTCAAAATTCAAATGTTTTGCTCGCTGTGTGCTCTGGCTGTATCATACAAGTAGAGTCAACAGCAGATTCCTGTTTGATAAAAGCTTATTTTGTGTACTTCAAAATCTTTTAATCTTATCCTCAGTGCATGTATAGAGATTTATGTGTCCCTGTGTAAAGATGTCTTTCTTATTTTTAACAAACTGAAAACTGAAAGAAAAAACTGAAACTTAAAGCAAGGGCTTTAAAGAAAGTATAGCTAAAGGAAAACAGCTTTAAATGATAATACACTGAAATCAGTTCTGAACAGGTCTAAGGAAGCAAAAACTGACAAAATACCTAACATGGATGCACAGGAGCTAAATGTGAAGTGAATTGAAGTGAAAATAGCCCTAAATAAATAATTTTAAGGGCACAAATCATCAAAACATATTACAAAAAAAAAAGAAAAACTGTTTTAGTGACTAGATTTGTGTGGAAGAAGTTCTAGTGAAGTTATTAAAAGCAGTTCACAAAATCTATCTAACTTATATGTGTTATTACAAAAAAATTAAAAAAAAATAAATAAATAAATTAGTAGATGGAAAAACTTCAGCAACACGTTCAACATTCAAGAAAGATGCTATAAATATATATTTTTTTATCATAATCATAATCAAGACATTGTAAAGAGCCAATAAATGCCAATGGTAAAAATGAATTTCCACTAGTCTGTAAACATAGTCCCTTTTTTCAATTATTTACTTCTAAAATACAATGTTTACTTCTGTTTTTCACAGCTAGAAAAGTTTACTGTAGAAAAAAATATTGCGTTCCACTTGACTTTTTTCTCTGTTTATTTCCGCCAGACCACACAGCTCACAAACAAGCAGCCTTCAAACAAAACTCAAGTTACGTTTGCACCACATAGTGAGAGCTTCTCTCGTTGAAGCAATAAGCTTGGGTTACAAACATCCTCTGTGTGTTTGTGTGTGTTTTGTAATGATCCCACCATTGCATTAAGGTCAAGGCTGCGTAGAAACTGAACCCATCTGTGAAAAGTCACTGCTTGTTGTTTTCACCGAGGCAGAAAATACGTTTTAGGGTTGTGACCTTTACCTTTGGGCATTCTGATTCATTAGAGTTGAATTTTCACTTTTCTCGCTCTTTCACTCACCAACACATTGTTCTAAAGAGAGAGAATGCATCAAAAATGTACTGCGGAGACTGAAGAGCAAATGTAGGTTTAAAATTTAAACTGTAGGCCAGTTTTTAGAACCAAAAAGTGGTTCCATCCATTCATTTTCTGGTTGCGGGGCTACCGGAACCTATCCTAGCTATAGTTGAACAAAGGTGGGGTACCAGTCTGTCACACACAACCACACACACATTCACCTTCAAACCAAGGGTCAATTTAAAATAATCAATTAACCTGTGAAGCATGTTTTATGACTGCAGGAGGGAGCTGGAGAAAACTTGCAAACTCCACACAGAAAGGTCCCAGCTCGGATTGAATTAGGACTCTCTCACTGTGAGAGAAGAGTGATAACCAATACACCACCATGGAGCCTTTTACTTTTAAAAACAATGTTTTTTTAGCATAGGGTAAAATGTAAGATTTCAAATTAAAAATGTTGCGTTCTTTAAACTTTTAATCCAAATCATTGTTCTCTGACTTCATGTTTTAAAAGGGATGTAGGAAAGTCAGATATCCAGCAGGAGGAGCAGTTATTTTAAAGTCCTCTTGGACAGGCTGCAATGCTACAACACAGTTTCAACATTATTCTAAGGGGAACCCCCAGGAACTGAGACAAAAAAAAAAACAAGTATATTGTATGAACCCCTTAACGCAGAGGAAGAGATCACAGTTCTCTTCTCTTTGTATAAATTAGGAGGTACAGTGTGGGAAATTGTTTTAACATCACTGCAAATATTTTTTTTTTACCCAGAATGATAAAAAAGTTCAGACAAAGCAAGTCACACATTGATATTTCTATTACATGTTTTTGAGTTGTTACATTTTCTCATGACTAGACAAAAGAATGAAGTAGCTTCCTTAGCAAAGTGTTGATGTTTAGTAAATGATTGAAATCTTTAGTGACAGTTTGACAAGTGTAGCTGCAGTCCCCTCATTTCTGAACGGGCCGGGGAAAATATCTTTGTTATTAAAGTATTGGCTTCTAAACAGCAGAAATACCTCATCAACCTGTGTCAAACAGCCTTCTGTGATTTCACATCTGCAGCCTGTCCTGATCAATCAATCAACAGAATTTCTGCTGCACGTTTCATACAGTGTGTAATTCGAAGTTCTTTCAACAAGCCCTCTCCCCCTGCTTTATAATGTTATAAAGATATGTGTACAAAAATGTAGCGTACAGTATAGAACAAGACTAAATGTAAATTTGGGGCTTAAAAATAATAACAAAAAAAGATGGATAATGAATCAGTAAAAGAGACAAGAGAAATTGTAGCAAATTAATATTGAAATGCAACAATAATTAAAAGATAAATTGAGAATGGTTAAAATCAAGGGGAAGCACTAACATAAAAAAATAAATTATACTGGAATACTGGTAAAGCAAAATCCCTGTGTAAAAATACACAAAACGTGAAGATGTGTTCAATAAAAATGGAGCACACAGAAATGGTAAACATTTGTGTCTGTGAGAAAATAGAAAAGTTGATTTGTTTTGAGGTACGTTTTTGCTTGACATTTTCTAACTCATAATCCAGACCTATTTTTCCTTAAAATGAAAATTATGTTTGATGTACCACAGAAAAGGGAGACCACAGACAACATGTCTGATCCTTTATTTAAAATGTTATCTTATGGAATAAGCATTTTTTTTTTCATATGAACAAGTTTGTATACAATATGTACATGCAAGATTTTTTTGTTTTTTTAAACATACAAATCTCTATTACTATTCAAAAACATATAATTTTGGATATTTGTATTAAATAATTCTCAGTACTTATTTAAAACAATTTAATGATTTGGTAAAGCTTCTAAAGTTCCTACACAGGCTGATGTTAAAATAATACCTAATGAGTTCCAGTGAACTATATTATGTTTCACTGGCCACAGCACTTAGCACTGAACTCTGTTTTGTGTCTGACTGATGTTTTTTGAGCACTCAGTTGAAGCAGAACAGTCTAACATGAACCAGTATATCCTTAGGTAAAACAAGTCCCACAAACTCCCGTTTAGACACAATGAGATTATTTATCGTCCTCGTCTTAACAACTGCTGACTGCAAATTAACACCATGTGATTTACACATTAAGGCACAGTGCTGTAAAACACAGCTCTACCTGGGACTCAGCGGTGAATGATGTTGGGTTCCAGACTGGACACCAGACGACCACACACAGACATGATACTGGGATGATTCAGCTTCCCTGGGTTCTGTTTATTCCTGGTTACTCCAGCATTTCACAGGGTTGATACTGGATGGGGGCACATTTGGTTTTGGGGCAGATTTTTTGACTCAGCATTTTTCCAGCTGCAGTCGAAAAAAAAAAACTCCACATTGACTCCAGATGTGTTTTAAGTTGCTGACTATTGTGAAAATGTATAATCTGTATCTACTTAACATTAAAAAAAAGAAAAAAGTAATTGATTGATGGCATATGGAAATATGAAATTCCTATTATTTTTTCGTTTTGCTATTTGACTAAAAAAAAAAACAATATTAGCCAATATCAAATCTCATTTAACCATTTCATCTCAAGTTTCACTGAGATGAAATGGGTTTGACCTAAATCAGAGATCTCCTGAGTGTCTAACTCTTAGATCTTGAAGAGCCCCAAGTCAGAATGGACAAAGAGCATTTTAGGGGATGAAGTGGGTTAGATGTGTACAAAGCTCCAACAGTCAAGGAAGCCTTTCAGAAGCTTTGCAAGTCAGGCAGGAAAAGGGAATTGAAAACAGGCTGTCAGGGGCAAAGATCCCGGACAAAAAGACTGCAGCTTTACAGTCTGTTTGTTGATGCACATCATTTTTAGAATTGTAGGCGGTATGAATGCAGACATTTATAACTATCAGGTAATATAAAGTGCAAGGTTATAACAGATTCACCCAGTCATGTGAGGATAGCTTTAAAATCGTCACCAAGGAGACGAAAATGCCAAAAAAGCAAACTAAGCCAGGAGCTTATCATTCTTGCACAGACAGACCCAGTGATAGACATGACTCACAGTCTTGCACGACTGTGGGGAGAACATTTGCAACCTCTAAATGATCTTTACAATTTATCTCAGCTTATTCGGATGGCATGTATTCCAATAGAAAAAAAAAGTAATGGAAAAAAAAAAAAAGCTCCAGAGCCAGACAGTTATGAAACATTAAAATTAATAAGTTATTGTTTCGCCTATTGAGAAATATTCTATGTATTCAGTCTACATTTACCCTGGTTTGCTTCTTTGCTTCTTCTTTTCCCACCATCTCTCCAGAACAAGCAGCTGACACACACAGACACATTCTCAGCACATACATTCACTCAGCTACTATCACACTGACATACAGGGCCGCCCATCACTGGGTCAGTGGAAGGCAGTTGCCATGGCAGCACATCCTGTGCAGTGTTGCCGCATGATCATGATCAGGAGTGATGCCACTGAACCAGCCTCTTTTCTTTGCTCTGCATTGCTGCCTGATTGCAGATAAACAGAAACAAGAGCTCCTAAAAGGCCACGGTCCCACAAAAATTCAACATATTGCAAAACAATAAAGAAAATTATAAAGAAGGAGAAGAATCCATCTTGCTAGTAGAGTTCTTAAACAAAGAATGTCTGCAAATCTTCAAGCTTTGCACCGTGCTCTGTAAAACGTGCTATGAATAGCACATGGTAGAAGGAATTTATTGAGCATGAAGCTAACAAAAATATATGCAATTAATTAAATAGGATTATTTTGTAAATATATATTTACTATTAGCATTAAATCAAGAACTTATTCTGTTTTCTGCAATTAAGAAAGATGCTATTTGACAAATAGAAACCAAATATTGATAGAAAATCTTTTTTTTTTTTTTGCAGCTAGCAAAATGAAATCCTCCTAAGGAGTTTTTATGAATGTATACATTTGGTTACATTGTTCCATATATATCACCTCCTCATATTTTACTTCAGGCATAAATTTTCATTATCGGAAATATAATTTTGTTCTCAGACAGAAGTTTCTCTAATGTTTAATGCTTGACTGTGGAGCACCGCACAGCAGATCACAGCCTATTCACAGGATTTCATAAACAACAACCGACTGAATTTCACTGATGGTATGCAAATTCTTTCACAACATGCCAACTGTTTCAACTTTGCAAAGCAAAAATTGTGTGCTTTGCTCCCCTTTTTGTGAAATCACTGCAGTGGATTTACACTTACTGCCACATCAAGAATTACACTGACCCATATTTTATCTCCAAAGCCTGTTTTAATAAAACTGAGTTTAATACACGTTGACTGTTATTCATGCACATTTATTTTTGCAAGTATATTTTGCTTTTTTGTTTCTCAGTTTGGAGTTCAACCAAATTAATATATCAAAACCTTCAAAAGGCTCCTTTTATATTTTCACATTGCAGGCTGTTAGTATTAAAACAAAGTCTGACATGTAGTTCCAGTTTTCGCCACTAGATGGCGCAGCGGCGTGAGCTTTACCCCGGGATTACACCGCTATCATTACGGCTCCGATGCGTGCGCCACAGTCTTAACGTAACTTTAAAAGTGCAAGCGAGACTTCCACTGCAGGCGTTCACGTCTTGCATCTGCGGACCGGCCTCTGCGGCCCTGCGAATCCGTTTCGTTTGGTTCAAATTTTGACGGACGCCGCAGCTGATCTGCACTTTTTGTGAAGTTGGGGCTATTCAAGACTTAAATCAGAAACCATGCGAGCAAATGTAAAGTTCATCTGGTATATTTTCAAAATAAAACAACATTTCCGCTGAACTTGCCGGTTTCAGCGTGTCGTAAACATTACGTAAAAATTCTGTGCTTTACCCATTATATGCTGACGAGTCACACGCAGACAGAGAAGTGTTTGGAAATGACTGGAGAACGAGGGTTTGGCTTTCTATATCAACAGAGCCTGTGGCTGGAGCAGCAGCCAGTATAAGCCATTGGATGTAGCTAGTCCGCTCCCGCAACGCAACAGAGCCGTGACGCTAGCGGTGTAAGCCTGGGGTAAGACTCACAGTCAGAAGAAAAGCAGTTTGATTCCCGCTCAGGGACAATCCACATTGTGCTTACATTTCAATTTTGTGAACTCCAAAACTATTCAATACAGGTGCAAATAAATATTTTTGAGACAAACAAATACGGGGGGGGGGGTTTGTTTTTGATACTCTTAAACCTTAAAAATGATTCACTATATGTTCTTCACATTGCAGGCTGTTTTATAACAAGCGGATTGTGCAGTTCTAGATTCTGCCACTAGATGGCGCAGTGGCATGAACTGGATTCTCGGTTTACAGTCATCCCATCAAATAAATGATATTGCGGAAAAACAGCAAGGGTTGTTGTGTTAGTTATGGAGCACTAACCAGAACCATATATTCTCCAATTGAGTACCAGAACAACATTGACGAGTGACGAAACACCACAAAAATGGGTGACTGCAACAAAGTCATTGATTTGAATACCAGATTGGAAGAAAAAAACATTCATATACCAGTATTAGGATTGGATCACTGCTCCCACTCATAAACCAACCACTTAGAGTATGGCTCCTTTTATGGTGATGTCATGGGTGACGGATGGCCTCCACCGATATGATTTGAATAATTTAACCACAGAAAACACTTCAACATGGTCAATGTTAAATAGGGAGTCACCTCAATACAAAGTGGTTTTGAATGTAGTCATCATTTAGTGGTGGTGGAAGTCAGCCTCCCACTGAGCTAAAACTGTCATTTTCCCTACTGTCAGCGAACAATGTTAACATTGGAAAAAATTAGAAAGTATTCCATGTTTATCATATATAAATGACCAGGTGCCATCACAGCAGACAACACACAAGTAACGGCTGCAAAAAATGATCAAGCCATCATCACAGTCCAGCATGTGGAAAGACTTAGAAATTTGCAAAGACACGAATGGGTGAAAACTTTACCCATATAGTGTGATAGAATGCTATAGTATTGTTCCCTTTGTATCATATAGATGTGCAAAAAACAAAAGTGGGCTGAACTTTTTGAAACTAAAATGTGAATCGATTTGCCAACAATTCTTGTTTACTTGCTTGTTTGTACACATATTCAGTTTACACATGACTATCTTGTAAGAAATACAAGTAATCTGGAAAACCTCAACTATAATGTTTATTACAATGTATTTTTTATCTCTGAGTCACACTAGTAGAATGTTTGGCAAAGATATTCTGGATCGATTTTTGGTCAGTGAATCGGATCAAATGGGATCATTCATAATGAACCAATATCCACTATGAACCAGATCGGCAACCACAAGTCATGGTATGAAGCGAATCCTGAATCGCTGCATGCCTACAATCTTCAGATTGTTGCTTTCAAAATTGTACAACGTAACAAAAGGAAGACAATTTCCTGTTAAAGAGCAGCGATTTGTCTCACTGCCTTCAAAATCGCAACCTGCCTCTACAAAAAAACAATAATCAACAATTTACTGCAAAGTCTGGTTGAAACAAGCAAATACATCTGCAAACATGCTCAAAACACAGTAAAGTTTAGATCTATTGAGTGATTATTCACGGCTTTAAGACACTTGGATAATTGAAAACTGTATTATTAATAGCTCCATTAATAGTCTCCAATGATTAAAACTTCAGAGAGGAACGATGTAGATTTAAGTGCAAAGAAGTTTTTTTTTTTTTTTTTTTTTTTTTTTTTTTTATGCAGTTGAAATGTAGTTAATAACTTTATTTTAGTTGTGATTGCCAAAACTCAACTGATAAACATGCTGGTTGGAAGTTTTTTGTCATTGTTTTTAAAACAAAGTACATTTCTACATGATTTAAACACTGTTTAATGGGCAAAGGCAGATAAAGCACTAGATACTGTACCAATGAGAAGTACAGTGCCTGGTTATTTGGGGTATGCACTTATAATATTCACAAAATGTCTAAAATTGGGCCTTTACTTGAGGGAACAAAACCTGTGCCTGTCCTTACAGTAGATTTTTTTTGTTGGTTTCCATGGTTACACCGGAGGAGCCTGATCTATTTTCAAGGGCTGGAAGCTAATCGTTCTCAATGAGCCGAACCATGAGAGTGAGGTAGGGGATGTAGTAAAAATGCAAATGCATCCCAGATTGTACAGGAAAATACTGTAAGAAGAAAAATGGAGCACATGCTGCAGTCTGTGCTTCAGAAGTGGGATTAGCTTTTCATCTACAACACCAAAGGTTTCTGGATTTCCTGTAATTCTTGTCTCTGAGCACTGGCATCCCGGTAATCCTGCAGCAGAATCAAATGTATTTGTTTAAGGAAATTGTGCAAGCCCCTCACTGGCAAAGGATAGTTTTATCCTGTGGGTACAGGCATGAAAAAATGACCAGCACTGGAACCTACCCAAAATTCCCAGATTGATGTCCCGAGACCCACAAACATCTTGATTTAAATAGATAATATTCTTTGGGGATTAGTTCACCTTCATTGCATGTGTGAGGTCAGCTGACATTAATGAAGTGACCAGAGAAAGAGCTCGAGGTGTTTAAATGCAAGGGCGGGTCAGCACATTCACCTCATATAACTTTGAAACTACACAGACGAGCAGAGAGATGGTGCAAAATAAAGAGCAGATTTAAATGGATAAAAAGGGCTTGGAGGTCATTCTGAGGAATAGTCCTATTTGGTATAATCCCCTGTTTAATCCAGACTTTATAATGCCTCTGCTGTCTGGTCTTTTATGGTGTTTGTTTTGGTGAAATGCCCATCCATTACATTTCCCTGCAGCTTTTTCATTTTGCTGTAATTTGGATTCATCCAAGACGAGTTCCATCAATTCATTAATATGCATAGTTAAATTCACAGTGACCCGCATGCAGGGAGCTCTAGAGGCTGATCTTAAATCCCACTGCATGTGCAACAGCGATAAAGCTGCTACTTTGCGTTAGAGAACTGTCCTCAATTCTTACTCTCTCTCTCTTTGAGTCTCACTTCCAGCTGCCAAGTTGTAAGAAGGAATTATGATGTACGGAGGAGGAGCAATGAGGACAGCATGGGGTGATGGTTGAAAGATGAAGAAAGTGGAACAAATGGCAAATTGCTACCTTCTTAGAAGGCCTAAACCACTATGTAGTCCCAGTGCTATTCACATATCGATGACAGGTCCACTTCCTAAACTGGCACCAACCTGTAACCAACAGGAGCAACGTGAAGTGCCCAAGGACACTTCGACGTACGGTTGCGTAAGACGGGAAATGAAAATGCAATCTTCCGATCAAAGGTCTAGGTCTGCACCATGGCCACACAATAACCACAAGTCATCCATGTGTGTGATTCAAAGAATTTGCAAGATTCCTGCCCCGCATAGTTTTCTATAAGATACAACATCTCCTCTAACTGGAGGGGAGTGAGAATTTGTTTTTTTCCTCTGGGAGGTAGCTAAGTCACATGAACAGCATGTGGGACGGCAAAAACAGAAAAAATAACCAAAAGTTTGAGTAAAATCACTATTTATATGAAAAGGTAAGACTAAGTAAGGGACACGTGATTTGCATACAGTGAACCAGAGTTTGTGTTTTTTCCACCCCTATTAATCCAGAACAAATATTGTGTCTGAATGGACACAAGCGGATCCTAGTCTGGAATCAGGAACCCCTATCAGACCCATTTTTCAAGATGGTTTTGGTTCCAATTGGACTGAGCTTCAGTTTACTATGAGTTTCCTCAGTTAGAATAGACTCCATCCTTTGAGCGGAAAAACTGGAGCACAATGACCAGTATAGCTGGGCATTTAGAGATGTAAACAGAGTAGAATGGAAGCAACCACTGAGATGCAGACAAATGTAAAGCAACGATGAGACACATCAACTGATTGAAGTGTGGTCAAATCAATGCAGACACATTAAAACAACTTTTTACATGAAACTTATTGCTTCTAAAACTGTTTTCTCGACAATACATGCCATAAATATGTAACAGCCTCCTCAGTAACTGCTTTGCAACATGCCTCTGCCATACCAAGGTAGCAAAAATAAAGTTATTGTTGGGCGAAGGTGGGGAACACCCAGGATGCTCAGCGAGTCAACTGCAGATTCCATTCAGAATTTACAATGCAAACCTCATTGCATCATTCACCCTTGCTGCAAGAGTTTTAAAGACCCGCCAACCTTACCCGTTATCCAGGTTGACGTCATCGTCATCATCCGGAAGAGTCTTTGCTTGAAGGTCGGTGTCACTCATGTACCCAGACTTGAGGTCATCCACATCAAGATTTTCGATGAGCTCAATCCGGGACGAGCTGCTGAGGCGGCTTGAGCAGCGGGCGGGCATTGTGTGGGCTGTGTATGGGGAAGCACTCTTGCCCCCCTGAAATCCTGTTGAGGATGGGGCATCCCCGGCCTGCAGACGGGGACTGGACTGGCCGTGACGCCAGGACAGAGGGGAGGAGCGATTGGACATGCTTGATATGCTGCGAGCGTTGGTCTCATCACTGTCATAGCCCACATTACTGCTATCCAGACAGCTGCCAAGACACATGGGGAGAGGTCAGTGTGCCTCAAAATTATATTTTTATCAATCAGTCTTGTGCAGAATTGGACATGAAACCATAACAGCTTTGAAGAAATAGAATTCGATTGCAAAACATTTTGCTCTCTCTAAAATAAAGTCCTTGAATAAAATCATTCTAACTTTGTCACCAACCTAGATAAGCAACTGTGTCATTTTGTCTTTAGGGAAACAGGTTTTGCCACAGAACTAGTAAGGACCTTTATGTGTTAAAAAAAGCTCTAAAAAGGACATTCAGTATCCAGCATCTTGCCATTTTGTTGGTCTTGCCCTTAAATTAATGTGTGTAATAAAAAAATGTGGTTTACAGCATAAAACCTACAGTAATGTCTCTACACTTTTTGTTTAAGTTTCTGGCTCTGTTTTGTAAGAGGGTCAGTGGTGAAAGTGTCCAGCAAATGGCTGGGAGCATCGTCTGTCTGTTGATTACATAACTGGATGAAACAATTCACCCAAATAAATATTCCAAAGCCGAGGTCTGTAGGAGTATTTTTATCTGAGGCTGATGCATAATGGATCAACAGGAAATGTTTGCTTTTTTTTGTCAATGAAAGGTTTGTAGAACACTGACATGCTGTGATGTTAAGTCCTTCAGGAGGGCTTCTTTGTTCTTGAAGATTACAAGATGAGAGCAAATGCCATTTTTGAGATAATTTATCTTCTTTTTTTTAACAACAAACAAAGGCAAATAACTAGTTTTATCAATTTTCTTTAAATTCCAATACATTTTTTGGAGAGGTTTTCGTTAACCTTTGGCTTTTTTGGATTTTCTCTTTGAGAACCTGAATGTCTTTTCTAAAATCCGAAATGGTAGATATTTATAGTAAATAGTAACCAGCAGGTGCAGTTTTAAGCTAGCTGAGGGAGGGGCGGACGGGTAATGGGGACTTATCCTCAGAGGAAGCCCCTGAAACACCTGCCGGTGGCAATTTTTTTATAATTAAAAACAAATCTGATTTTCCCACAGCAGAGCATCAAATCTGTTACAGGGTTGGAACAGTCTCATGTTTGGATTTAAATCAACAGGAGAAAATCTTTTACTTCCTCTTGTAACATGGAACATTACATCCAAATTTCTGAACCTTCTTACACTGGGACAGTTAAAGCAGATGAGGCAAAAACAGGGAATCCTAAAACGAAGTCTTTAAAGTAAACAACAGGCAGTCAATTTAAGACACATGGGAGCCAGATGTACACCAAGCAGTGTATCTACACAACCGTAGTCCAGCTTTTCATAAACTCTGTGTCTTTTAAGTAAATATTTAAATTGGAAACGTTTAATTTTTCAATTTTAGGTGTCTATTTTTTATTTTGGTGGCCCCTAGAGTAAAAAGTGCAAATGTAGTGAGACAGGCAAACATTGAAACCTAAAGTACAGTAGACTTGTGGGTGGTACCTGTGGCTCAGCTGTGACCCCCTCAGGCTCGACATCGTATCCTCCAGGTTCTGGCGGAGATCAAGAACGTTCTGCACAGTTCGTTTCCTCTGGGACTCAGGGTCTGTAACCAAATATTGTAAGCAAGGTCAAAAACATTTGAATGGAAATAATGCAAACAATTAAAACTATGTAAATGTGTTTTTACTTTTGTTATCTGTCCTCATGGTCTTGTAAGGCACTTCTGTTTTGTTTAGGACCCTGTCTCGCGTATGTAAACATGTGGTCAAATCATTAGGCAGACACCTTAAACTGGGACTGTTCCTCTAAATTATGAAGGTTAAATATTTAAATGAACGTTCCTCTTGAGACTTGGACACCTGAATCTCTTCCAGTTGTTTTCTGTCCAAACAGACATTTTCTGATCCGCTGAGAATTATTTAAGAGTCATTGACCCCAAGCTAGAAAACTGCACCTTAGCTCATTTAGACCAGAGTAAAAACATGCGGTCCCTGGGTTATGACCAAGTCCAATCAATACCACCTTGAAAAACTGAATGTTGTTGCATGAAATGTGGTAAATGAAAGAATCCACCATATCTAAGAAAAAAAATGTCAAGAATTTGGGGTTATCCATACGACTGTGGAATTAAGAAGCCTCAGGGAGGAACTGTTCTGAGCATGTACGAGTGGAACAGAGGCAAAGGTGGAAGGAGACCAAGTGTCAAGAAATGAACTGCTTTCAAAAGATAAATGTCAAAGTCATTTAGTTTGTGTTTTTGAATGTGAAAAAGGAAGCACCGGCTTTATGGAATACACACTAGTCAGATTCAGTAAGATACATATTTTAAGATGTCCCTAAGGTTCCTGCAATGTAAACTGAAACATATAAATCCTTATTTTGCTGTGTAACAAACTTAGCCTGTATTCTTTTCTGTGACCAAGAGTACAAGTAAAAATTGGATCATCACATTGTTAAATCATCAGAATGAAACCTTCCATGACATAAATTGTGTAGATGTTCAGCATCAATTGAATACTTCTTTTACAGGCATCTAACAGATGGCCAGAGAGCGTTTTCTCTGACTTCCCTTTTTGTTTTGTGTGGTGGTTCAAACAAAAGTTGCAATCCAAGTTTGCTTCTTTACTTTGACATCTCTTGACATCTTCCCTTCCCAAACAATTTTCTGTTTGGTATATTTCTTCCACAAGAAAGTTCAGATTAACTAGAAAGGCCACAGAATCGCTGAGTCCTCATTCATCTTTTAAAAATTGTAAGCAGGACAATAAACCTGGTAAAATTGTTTCTAAATTGAGTTAAGAGGGTCACGTTTAAACAGCATTTGTCAATGTTAAAGTCCTCTTATTTCAACACTGCCAAAGTCCAGTATGGTGTCCGACAAAGTAAGTACTCTCATTTGACTGAAGCAAAAATAACAGTAAAGTTGAAATTGCCACAAAAACCTCACCTTTATTCAATTATTTATGCTTAAAAGCTCCAAAACTAATCAATTCTGAGTCTATTATGTTAGAGTTAAAATTTAAATCTGATCATAAACACAAACATAATTGAACAGTTCCTGAACTGTATTTCCAAGCCACACATCTCAAATGCAAAGATTGCTTTGAATTGCTTAATGATAAATTGATAAACAAAGTTATCTTGAAAAAAATCAAGGTCAATTTCAATTTTTGTGCACTGTCTTTCCACATTGCGCCTAGCACAGAATTCAAATTTCAACACCTGCAAAGTCTGATTCAAGCTACTCTGACCACAATAAAAATGTAAAGTATTAACAGCATTCGTGACTTTTCTTTTTTTCTTCAGTGGATTTTTGAGGTATTATATGCATCACTTTGACCATATAGTGTCACAAATGCAACAAAATATATTTGAAAAATATACAAAAAAAGTAATAAACTAAAAAAAAATGAATTATAAATAATTAGCATAAGACCAAATAATGTAATCTTTTTTTTAAGTCAAAGATTAAAAAATGACTCTTATTTAGCACAAATTCCTATTTAACTAAGTTGTGACAATACAACGAAGAGCTATTTTAAAAAGTGCCTCTTCTAAATATGAATTTGTTTGATCCTTGCGTGACTCTAATGATGCTACTGATGCTGAATGTTATTTCTGCTTCACCCGTTTACCTTTTCAGAAATGAGGGCTGCAGCCCGTCGCTGCATTGGTGGAAATCTGGGATGACAGTCCTCTTACAATCATAAAAATCCGGTCTGCTCATTCCCTTTAGCGCACTTCACTTTTTTCCATGGAAGTGAACTCATCATTTTAATGGTATGCTAGCTATTTGTCAAAAAGAAGTATTCACTCCAGAAATAACGACAGGACCCATGATTCAGAGCCCAGTGCAAAGCAAAGGTTTGATGGACTCGCATTAACAAGACAACTGCTGATGTCATATGAGTAAACAAACAAGCCAACTATGTTTAGAAGTTAGAGCATTCCTCAAGGAAACTCTTATTTAGACACAGCATATTATTAAAGCAGTTTAACCTAAATGACACACTGTTTAAATCAGATGTTATAAAGAGGCCACAAAAATTTAGAAAATGAGTTACAACTACAGACGAGGGTGTGGTGCAGCAAACTACACCTCCAAGCAATTATGGAGTCCACACTTAATGGTTAAAGAGGATATGGAGGCCTTGATGCAGCCATCTGCCCTGTGTTGTTTACAGTTCTGACTTGTACATTATGTGTGACAAACATGCACTAATGAAGCATGTATAACAGATCAAATCCCTACAGATGTGTTCATTAACATGCACTAGGACATATGCTCTTGTGATGAGCATTAGGCTATGCGTGCTGATATGTAACATGGTTACAGGACAGAAAAAGCTTATTGCACTGAAATTACAGCACTTTGTGAAAATGGTAAGCGGAGTATACTTTTATAGCACTTCTACTTTCTTCGAATGCCCAGAGTGCTTTACATTCACAGTCCCAGTCATCCATTCACACATTGATGTCATTAAAGCCATGACAATATAAAAAACCTTCATCTTTATTTAGTGAGATGTTAAAGTTAAGGTTGTTTTATGTAACAGGAATTTACAACTGTATGACATTTTTGAAGATATTAAAAAATGATACTTTTCCTGGAAGGCTACAGGTAAATAAACATCTCTACAGGTAGAGATTCCAGGTGGATTGTCTGTGCTCCTGTTCTTGGCCGTGGACCTCGCCTTTGGCTCATCTTGGCCGTGGACCTTGCCCCCGGCTTACCCCAGTTTCTTTCTGGATGAACCCCATCTGTTACACTATTCAAATATAGTTGTGGAGTTAGATAACTTTTTTTTTTTGGACAGTCCTGGTACATCACCTGTCCGTCTTGGGCGGGGGTCCCTCCTACATGTGGGCATCCCTGTTATCTTCTTTTTTTGTGGAAGAATGTCTTTTTTTTTTTTTTTTTTAGAAGTTTCTCCTAACGAAGAAGGAGGGTCTAAGGGATAACAAGTACAGTTTAGTTTGTTTAGTTATTTGAGCTATTTTTATTATATGACTGACTTTCTGCTTTTGTACAATTGCTGTTGTGAAGCCCAATAAGACAATTGTTTTGTAATATTCAGCTAATTAAATTGAATTGAAATTTTCAGTACCTGTGTTTAGAAATGAATAATTTGCATATGTAAATGAAATACTGTAAATTCCCACTTCAATCATATTTTGATTTATTGTAAAAGTGTTCCAATGGTCCTTTATTCATGATTATGTCAATAATTTTGGAGGAAAAAAAAACTAGAACATAATTTCTGCAGAGCGCCTGGAGTTCAGTAGAAATTTACCTCTAACTTGTAGGTGAAAGTGTTGGTGCTGAGTAAGCCTGTACTAATTTCCCATCATCCCTTTGTGGACACTCTCTCCTGCTGGGTTAAAGCTCCTCACAATCCCAAACTAACATTAACGGTGCGACAAAAAGTGAGCAATATAGGAGCTAAAGTTCTGAGACAGATTCTAGCTCAGATGAAGGAAAACAAAGACATACATGGATCTCTTTGTCTACAAGTGGATGTATCAGAATGGAGCGGAGCAGGGAGCTTGTGGCCAGGCGATTGTAGTTTGTAGAATGTTGCTGATTCTCCATGATTTGAATAAAGAAATACTCAGATATACTATTTTACTGTTCTTTATATACCGGTATGTCCTCCATCATGAGAAAATGCTACAAGAACATGTTGAACACCAGAAATACAACTGGGTTTTTTACAGAAGGAAATGTGTTTTTCTGCTATTTGTAATGCAGTACTACTGGGGGTGTAAACCATCAGTCGGAGCTCCACAGATGAACAGAGCTGAAAGGGGGGGCGCTAAATGTGTGACCGAAATGAAATCAGTGTTGCACGATATTTCTCTTTTCTTTTCTTTTTTTAAATGTTGGATTACACACACAACAGTGGATCAAGGTTTGGGTGTAACAATACAGTTTCCAGCAAACAGAGAATCTCTTTCTAATATTTCACAATTATCCTCAGGCAAGCATGTAACCACCAAGACATGTAATAGAGAAACATGAGCAGTTCACACATGCAGCGACACCTACTACCAGCATGTCAAGCTGGAGGAGGAAGAACAATAGAGTGCCATGATGTTCAACAAAGCATGCACCTTCATACGAACTGCTGATCTTGAGCTGCATTTGATTAAACTGTCAGAAGAGCAACATGCCTGCTAAGCACACGGATGTATTTCTGTAAGCTCTGAAGCATCCATTATGGGGAAATATGGACCTACAGCATTGGGTAGGTGTTATTTGGCTGCCGTATGGAAGGGGGCGTGTGGCTGACTTTGACATTTGCACAGAACAGAGCTAATGGTTTGTGCCTTGATTTCCGGAAGGGGGCGGGGACTGCTGAACTTACCTAAGATTTGACTAAATAGCAGCTGCTCCAGGTCCCCCAGCACTGTCACCACCAGCTCTGGATCCACCTTCAAGAAGGGCTTATCTCCTCCTTCTTCCTCCTGGCTTTTGGAACCAGATTCCACTCCAGCTCCGGTTTTTTTCACATTCACCTTTGCCTTGCTGGAGAGGATCTCGTCGTCCGACTTTCCATCCTCAGGTGCTTTGCTCAGCGGCTTCACCTCAGCAAAAGGAGCACGAGGTATCCGGCTCTGCTTGCTGGGAGCGGAGGGAGCAGCTAGAGGGCTGAAGGGCTTAGGCTTGCCCTGGAACAGCGATTGCTCCGATTTGGAGAGGTTTCGGGAGAGCTGGGCACCCCCTCCAGCACTGCTGCCACCTCCTGCTGTCTTTGGCTTGCTCATCTTGCTCTGCCCTGCTCCTGTCTTCGCAATGTCATCACACCACTTCGGCTCGTAGAGGTGCAGCTTCTTCTCAGCATCAGTGAGGATAGCCAGGTTTGTCATAGACCTCTGCTTGCGAAGGCTGGCTGGTACTGGTATTTTGCCCTCAGAACTGCCCGCTCTGTAAACCTTCAGTTCACCTCGTGGTGTGCTTTGGGGCACTCCAGACTTAGCCCTCTTGGCTGCCATGCCAACTCCCTTGCCATCTCCTTGGCTGTAAGCCTTGGTGCTATCCGTCCTTTCCATTATGGTCCTCCTATAGCTTTTACACTAGTGCCAGGCACGCCTCCTTCATGGGAGTGTATCAAAAAGCATCAGGATGGCAAAAAGAACCTTCCTTGCAAATCACAGAAAAAAATGTTGTCAGTCTTGCAGCCTCCCTTTTCTTCCTCTTTCTTCCTGCCCGGCTGCTGCAGCTGCTGCTGTTGCAGTGCTGCCCAGGCGCTCCCTTTCTCCCCTTTCCTTCTCCTCGCCTCCGTTTTTTCCACTCTCCTCCCTTCTGCACACCCTCCTGCTCCTGAACTGCGCAGCGGCAGTATGACAGCGGCGGCAGACGCAACAGCCCTCCCTCCTCTTCCCCCTGCTCTCTGCTGCCTCCCCCCCTCCCCTCCGCCCCCTCTCATCATCCCTCCTCCTTTGGTTCTTCGTTTAAAGAGGTTTGACCATTTCTCAGCAGAATCTGTCCATTGGAGGCGGGCAACGAGAATGTGGCTTTTAAAAAGCAGGCACCCTCTAGCAGACCAGGTTTTGCCACCATCTTTTCCAAATCCTTTGTTCTTCCCCTCCCCCTCTACGCCCCCAGTGTTCAATACACTTGATGTATGATTCGTGCTCGTGGACCGGTTATTAATATATGAGGCAATACACATTTAGATCTGCAAGGATGTATGGAATATAATCACTGTTAAACCCCACACAATGTGACAACCAGCGCATCCAGATTATCTCTTGATCCTGTCTGAGCTTCCATATGATATCTATTTGACATTTAAGGATGGATAAATCACACTGGAAAAAGAGTGGAGTCGCACACAACTATGCTAAAGACACTAAACAAAAATATGAGGTGGGAAAACGTTATAAGCATTATTTTTTTTGCTTGCTTATGAGTGAGGCTAGCTGTGGTTTATGACAGCAGTGTGTCTGAAAATCTGTAAGTTCACTTCAACAGGCTAAGCGAATCACAAGATGTGCCAGTGTGAGGAAGTAACACACCCAAAACCACATGTTGGGAATGTCCTTAGCTGAGAGCTAGAATGGTTTTGCATGCACAGCAGAAGTGCAGACAAATCCTAAATTGAAAATCCAGTCACATTATTCTGGATTTTTTTTTTCTTTTTTTTGCTGACTTACCAGTTCAAACATCTATTAAGGTTTAGTGCACCGGAGGAAGATGCAGGAGGCACTGCAGCTCTCACATGCCACTCCAAGGACAGGAACCTCACTCTATGCCTGCATGGTGTCTGCACAGGTACCACACAAACAGGAGGATCTCTTCAAACTGATCACTTCAGACATTCAAATTAAAATGGGATTTTTGTGTTTCTCTCGGTCAGTTAGTTTCAATGGTCAGAGGAGAACTCCCTGTAAGTCACAGTGGGTTTCAGAGACACTTGACCGAGTTTTTTCTGTGGCTATCCCGACACTCGGGGTTGCTCAAGGGACCGTAAACACTGATCTGGCAATTACCCATGTGGAAACAATGTCGAGACTTGTTCTTCGTCATCATGAGTTTACTCCCCTTGCAGCTGACTCCTGATCACTGACAGGACCATTCTCTCATTATGCAAAGATCAGCTGATCTGCTTCAGAGAACAGGAATGTCTTAACAAATGGTTGTTTAAGGGTCTTAAACAATCAAACGAACACAAAGTTGACCAAATTATGGACTTCAGAAAAATAAATATGTATTAGAATACCATAAATTTACTTATCATCCACTTGTGGGATAGAGAAAGAAATCTATATATCATCCAGAATGATTTCTTATTTAATAAGCAGAATTTTAGTGTCCAAAATGAATGCATTTGTTCATTTTATACACTCCTCTTCAGTTTCGGGGTGGCATAAACCTGATTAGTAAAGGCATGCTAAATGATGGACAAAAGTCTGGAACTGGTTAAAGGGCTAATTACTAAATGCCAGAGTGTAAAATCTACCCTTAAACTGCTACATGCTGTTCTATCCAGCCTCTAAGCAAAAAAGTGAAAGGCTGATCTCCATCCATCCTCACCATTTTCTTCACGATGAGACTTTTAAAAACAAAACAAACACATCTCCTTTCGAGAGAATAAGTTGTTTATTCACTCAAAGCAGAAACTTCTGTCCCCAGATGATCTCAGGGTAGAAAGGCACTAAAAAAAAGAAAATCTGGATTTTAGCCATATTATCCAGCTGGCCACATGAGCGACTCCATGTGTGCGTGCACCCATGTGTGTGTTTGCTATATCCCCACACATAGTAAATTACGCAGCTGTCTGTTGTGCTTTTCCCTGACCGGCATATGTAATCACTTTTGTGCTGCTAAGCAGCTATGACGCAATGCCCTCAATGACATTAGGAAGTCCAGTACACGTGCTGTAAAGGGGAAAACCACAGAAAACCTGATTCACAGCAATGATCACATCATTTTGGGATGAAAGCTGGCATTAGGAACCATGTAATCGTCAAAGCATTTTAACTCATGCACCATAGTGCCATCCCGCTTTTTCTTATGTGTTGTTGCAGAACAACATTTTCTGAACCTTTCTTTTGAAAGAACTCTTTCTGTTTCATAGTAAGTCATGTTTTAGGGTAAAGCACATTGACACATCCTTGAATAGAAACATATTTTAAAGACATACATAATGTGTTCAAATGTTTAATAAAATAGCCTAATTTAAATGCGGCACTTGTATTTCTTCTCTTTTCTTCTGTTACCCATCTGGCTTCTCCCTACCTCTACAATTGGAGGGGTAGTAAGAAGTATTTTTCTTAAGGACAACCCTCAGGGCATAGGAATCCTGTGCCGTGAAGTTGATCTGAGTTGCACTGTCCAGAGGAGAAATGCATTTGTGAAATGCATTGTGGATGTGCTCTGCAGCACAAAGGTTTACATTTAATTTAAAGTACCGTATTTTCTGGACTATAAGGCGCACTTGTATATAAGCCGCACCTACTCAATTTAAAAAAAAAAAGAAAAAGATAGAAATACAAGCCGCACTGGGCTATAAGCCGCAGATATCGATGTTGAAAAATAAGATAATTACTATAACAATTTTGTACTTTAAATGTACATGTATGTACTTGCCGTCTCCAGCGTCTCACCATAGATTCATTGATGCTAAGCTTGTGTGCAGCAGTGCGGTTTCCTTCCTAGATAACAAGCTCCATATCTTTTAACTTAAAATGTCCACCACACAAACTTCTTTTTGTGATTTCCACGATGAAGAAGGATTTTAAAAATAATTACCAGTTAGTAATTTGTCACAAGTGTTCTATCTGCTAAAGAAAAAGTAGCGTTGGCTTTTCTGATTTGCATTGATTTTTTGGTCTATCTTGCTTTTGATTCAAATTCTGGTTAGAGCTCCCCTAGCAGAGGAAGAAAAATCCACAGAATAGCCGCACCTTTGTATAAGCCACATGATTCAAAACCTAGAAAAAAAGTAGCGTCTTATAGTCCAGAAAATACGGTAATAACTTTTTGCTTTAGCATGATTTTCTAAAATTATAAAACTGATGTTGTGTATTTTCCGATTACTGGAAGCTAACGTAGCTGACTGGTGAATATTGATGATGGGAAGAGTGGAAGCGTTGTCCAAATTTGAAGAATCTGGGTAAGCCCAAATTTCTCCACTACTCACTACTCACTGTCTGCCATTTTGCGGTGCTGTCTAAATCTACAATTCCAAATCAAGTTCTCTAGAAATGTCCCAGAAGTCTTTGCGAACCTAGCCTACCATTCTGGCTCTTTGGCTTTGAAGAAAAATACTAATAATTTATTTAACTAATAAGTTAGTTAGTTAGTTTTGTAGTTTATTATTCAATTTTTAAACCAAGATAATCCTCCACTAGTAAAAATGGACTGTCTTTGTTTCTTTGACCACTGCTGCCATTACACTAAATCAAGAGGCTCAACTCTCTCTTCACCACAATGGATTGGAACAGCAACCGCAGAACAGCGGATGCTGCTCCAATCTGCCTGTCAATCTCACCCTCCAATCTTCCCTCACTTGTGAACAAGACCCCAAGTTACTTTAATTCCTTCACCTGGGGTAGAAGCCCTCCACCCACCCAGAGAGGACAAACTACGGGTATACATAGGGCAAATAGGACCTGTCTCAATTACTTCAAGGTCACTTTTTAAATTAGATTTTTGGACATATTGGTATTAAAATAGTATTTAATTTGAGCCATGGGGGGGCTGCACTGGTGTGTTTTGGTTGGCACTCTAGTCTCAGTGGAAAAGAAAAATGCTCCTTGGGTTAATTGGCAATGCAGAAAAAAAATACCCATAGATGTGACTTTGAGGGCTTGAGGTTGTGTGACAATAGACTGGTAAACCACCCAGATGTACACCGCCTTTGGTCATCAGCAAGGAGTAGATCAGGGATGGCTAAAAGAAGCCAGCAGGGCTCTTGAGAAAAAGGATTGCAGCTTTGTATTGACTAAATACAACAAGTGTGTGTTACTACCGGTACATGCTTTATGAATCTTTCTAAGGCTCTTAAAGTGACTGGGACCAAAATGGGCTGCTTCCATACACCGTGAATTACACAAGAATTGTGCCATTTTGGGTCTTTTAACATCGTCACCAGCATGGAGTTCATTGTCAAAGTGGCTAAGGCTAGCATATATATAATGTATATATATTATATATATATATATAATATATATTATATATATTATATTATATTATATATATATATATATAATATATATATAATATATATATATATATATTTTTTTTTTTTTTTTTTTTTTTTTTTACTTTGACATATTGTAGTAAATGTAAACGGACAACTTGTTTGTCTAGTGTTGAAGTCTGGTGGTTTATAAAGTGAGCCCCCAGAGAAAAGTTAATGTAAATCAATGTGCTGGTTGGAATGGAAAAAAGAAGCTACTGGAATTAACATTTAGATTTTTGTTTGCCATTTTTCTGATGAACTGTGATCAAAAGTTTGGTTATATTGGAAGCAAGTCTGAACTCGCTTAAAATGAATGTGGTTTTGTTAGAAAGTTTAGCTTCATGTCTCGCAGAAGAGCACTTTCTGAAAGTGGACTAATTATATAGTATGATTTTTCACCAGAAATCTTACATAAGCTATATTTTCACTGTGTTTATAATTTAATTATCCACAATTGAAATGAAATAATAGCTTACTCTGACAAATTTCTCTTCCCTAAGGTTGCAGACTAAATTTAACGGCTGCCGTCTGACCATTGGAGATCAGAGAAACTCCCAAAAAAAGCAAATGAAAACTGATTCTGCCAGCACACCACTCAGTTGCTCAGTCTCGCTTCGTTCCTTTTTCAACACAAGACCACTTAGTTTCTGGCTTAGTCTCCTTGGGGAGGCCAGATGGAGCCTCTCATCTCTGATTTATAAAGATAATCAAGATGCCATTTGAACACCAAAGATGCTGGTTAAAAATGTATTTTTTTTTCCACATGGATTGTACTTATAAAATTCTGACTAACCATAAGTAAAAGCAATAAAAAGTTTTAACTTCTTCTCAAAATGAAATCAATTTGATTAATCTATGTTAATGCTATGGAATCAGAGTATTCAATATATAAAAAAAAAGATAAATTAAACAAAAAGTCTCTTAATTTAAATGGATATTGGAACGTGAACAACATATTTTAGGATAAAGGAATAAGCATGAGTCAGCATGGTGGTCAAAACACATGTATTGAGACAAGAATATTGAGATATGAATGTAGTATAACTATCTCAGTATCCTTGTATGTTTGTGAAAAAATGCTTCATAAAATAAGCTAAATTTAAACAAATATTACCCAATGATGCCCCCGTCATCCTCAGCAATGATGATGGAATTCTAACTCTGATGTCAATTCAAAGAGCAAATCTGTCTAGAACCAGCAAAATGGGGTTAATGAAGAGAAAACATCAGCATATCTAATCCGTCATCTAGGTTTTTTTTTTTTTCTGAAAAGCTGGTAACAGCTGATTACATATAAAGTCTGAGCGTGTCTCGTTCTTTAACTTTTGTTCAAATCTCCACACACAAAATGTGCTTTTAAAATATTTATTTAGGTCTGTGGTCAAAACTATTATCTTGGAGTCAGTTGCATCTGTTTCCATCCTTAATCAATATGGTCCATTTACAGTAGTGCTTTAATCATGTAATCCCTCTCTAATTGGATTTAACTGATTGAGTTGTGCTTGCATGTGCTAATGATGAGCTGCCTTCATTCAGAGATGTCCCTCATGTTCATCCAATGGAATGACATATTGACAAAGCTAAAAACAAGCTATAGTTTAGTCTCTTGATTACCAAGCAAGGGTTTCAGGATGAACAGTAATCTCTTAGACAGCAAAGGAATCTATGAAGAAAGATTTGATTATGGTCTACTATCAGCTACATTTAAAGTCAACATGAAAACTGCTGGAATAAGAGAACAAAAAAGAAGTGTTTTGCTTTTTCCAGACGTCCGGTCTCCTTCTGCCATTAAAGGAAAATAAGCACTTTGTCAGATCTGAATGAACACAACAGGTGAAAATGACAGGGAAGTGGTTGTTATGAGTTGGCAGCAGATGTGGTGAGAACAACTGGCATGCTGAACAGAACAGTGTGAACAGGAAGTGTACTGAAAGTTTTCTCCTAACAGTTTTCACAACAGGAAAAAAAGAAAAAAAACTTGAAGCAAAAGTTATTTTTTGATTTAAATTATAAAATGTATATGACATATTGAATATTTATTTCCAAAAGAAAGTTTCACAAAGACATACATTTTACTTAAAAAGTAAAATGCTTTTTAGTCTGAGAATATATCTATTCTTTTAAATCTATGGTACTGCAAACTGGGGAAAAATCAGAGCTTACAGTATATTATGCTATTCTTAAGTTTTTCATAGTAAACAATCTCCATATATGTTATATATTTCATTTGGAACACTAAACAAATTTTTTTTTTAAATAAAATATGTTATTTTTGTGAGCTCGTTTTTCTTGCCTGGAAATAAGACATCTCGGTCTCTAAAGCTCAGCCTTTTGCTCCTTGTGGGTGACGTCCATTTCATGACATTATCCTAGAGCCAGCCTCGGCAGCGTGTCGGTGTTTCGGCCACGAAAAACAAACAGCATCCGAATTGTGAGGACTCATTTGTTTTTGGTGATTGGAGGGGCTGGTGCTCAGAGAGCTGGATTTTAGAGGGATGTTCAGAGAAGCCTGAATGGATCAAAATATCACTTTGGAGTGTTTATTTTTTTGTAGGGAATTAACATTATAGTACATTTAAATGCTAAAAAAAAAAAAGTTGATTTTGCATGATATAAGCCCTTTAAATCATACTATCTTCTTTAGCAGCCACATCTTCCATAATTTGGAATGGATATAAAAAAAACATCAATTTTGGGAAAAAATCCATGAAAAAAACTGCTGTGATTGTAATTTTTGGGGACAGCATATGGTCTCCTAAGTGTTTTACAGGTGAATCAACTGAGGTCTCACATTCAAAAGTCTGCAAACTTGTTAAAACACGTGTTTGCCAGTACCTTAAGGTTCACCTTCTGACCATAAATTTTCCTTGTAAATTAAACAATACTTTTCAAATATAGGTTTATAATAAACTGCATTATCTTATCACGTTTTTCTGCAAACTTTCAGAATTACTCATTTCTTTAATAACTATTCTGAAGAAAAAAATCAAAAGGACAAATAGAAAGCGTGATGCCAGATCCAAAAATATCTGGAAATGTGACCCTCACAGTACCAATTCAGAAGCTATAAGCTTTACAATTAAATTGATGTTTGTTTTTTTTTTTTTTTTTTTTGTCTTAAGACATCAGAAGAAATTTTGATGAGCTGAGATGATCTCAAGTCCTGCTTAAAAGCATCTTAACAGCTAAAGGAGGAATGAACCAGTTTACAGCCTAACGAATGCAAGATGAAAGAGATCAGACTCACCCAAATCATCACAGCAGACCTCCATGGAGTCAGAGGAACAGTCGCTCAGATTATCAGCACCAGCTTCTGTGTCCTCATTTACCTGAAATCTAAATAAAAGTAGTAAATAAAAAAACTGTTAGAATGTATCTTTCCAAAAGAGAGTCTATGGTAGAACACCATGATGTTGTGTCTCTCTCCATCTTACAGGGTGAAATGCTGCCCTCACCTGAACCTGAAGGGAGCAACAGCTGCCATGTTGACTTTTCCTGGCTCACTTGATCTGCGTGCCATGTTGAATGTCTGATATGAGGAATACGGTTTCCTATTGACAGTCTCTACCAAAGTATTCCCCATTTCCTGGCTTTTCCTTGCATTTTTGTGGAAGTTTTCCAATCCCGAAGTGGACACCACTGACGTCTCATTGCCGTTCAAGCTCTTAGAGTAAAGAAGACGCCCTCGTCCCTGGCCTGATTGAGGATTAGCCGTGAGACGGTGTAAGGAGTCCCCCTGACATGCATTCTCCACATTTCTTTGACGATACTTCCCAAAAGTCCAGTTCTTGTTGGAATTTCTTCTCATCTGCAAGTCTCTCAAAGCCCTCTGTGTCAGCGTAGTATCGCAGAGGTCTAATGTGTCTTTGGAGCGAGGAGCTTCCCTCTTTGGTACCTGAGGGCTGCTGTAAGCTGAACACACTCCATCAGTTCTCCCTGCAGCTGCTGAACCCCTTTGATAATACATGTTGGTCTTCTGCTGCAGCAGGTGGTTCTTCAAAGTGGAACCCTTCAGCAGGTTTGGAGGACCCGAGGAAGCAGAGGATGACGAATATGCAGACTGTCGTCGTTCTGAGTGCTGATACTGCACTGTCGGATTGGGAAGGGAGCTTTTCTGCTGTTTGGGATCCATTTTTGGCAGAGGCATCATGCTTTGAGGTAAAGGCAGACTCGAGGTGACACCTGCGTCGCTCCGGCTCTGAGAGAGAGCTTTGATGTTGGCTCCACTACTCATGGTTGGTGGCCGTCACCGAGCTGAAATCTACAAAAAGAGACAGAAAAACAAATGTTGCACCATGGTCATCTCTTTTACCGGATTTTACTTATTCTTTGGCCACAGTGAGCAGCAATACAAACAGTTAAGTAAACATGGAACATTATGGAGAAAAAAAACATCTCCAAAACATTTATGTTGAAAAAAAATCTTAAATTGTGTCAGAAAAGATAAGACAAGTTGGTGGAATCACGACCCTGTAAACACATAAACTTAACTGTGAATGGTAAGTGTCAACATTTTAAATTGTTTTATAAGAAAAAATATGCTCATTTACAGTGTTCCACCACATTTTTGGGATATATGGTCATTTGTGGTATTCGTGGATGTCTCCATTCCCCTCCAGAATAAAGATGTTGAAAAATATGCCAAAATGGCTCTTACAGATGTGATTCTGTTTTTTCATGAACATCATAAAAAAGTACTATCTTTTGTTTTACTTCAATGTCCCTCTATGGGTTCTATATAAACGCACATCCATCCATTTTTTTTAACTGGCTGTATCCCTTTCAGGGTCAGGAGACTGCCTGAGCCTAACCTGGCTACTGCTGGACACTCTGGACAAGTCGACAATCTGTTACAGGGTCACACAATCACACACACAGTTATTCCCTTGGGCAATTTCAGAACTAATTTAAATAAAATACACAACTTTGGTGCAGTTATTTTCACAAAATATATTAAAAAAAAAGTTTGTTTTTTTTTTTTACACAGCATAAGGCATCTCATAAACATAAACCACTGAGAAACAAAAATCTTGCCTTAGCACAAATAATAAGCATTTTGGGGTAAATTATATATGTTTAAAAATATATATATTGACTTTGATATTTAGCTTATTAGTTTTGAAAACACTATAAATTAGTTTAGTTTACAAGAAAATTTATTCTCAAAATTCCATTTAAATATTCAACTGAAAGGCAAAAAAAGTGCACTGTTGTTTTCTTTTTTAACTATGTGATTGTAAAATAATTTCAAAAAACATGTTTCAGCAATCTGTAACTTCATATGGAATACTGTAAAAAGTGAAACATTTGATAAATAATAAAAGTTCTGTAATTGGTACATTTAAAATTATTAATTTTCATCAAATTAAAAATACTGAGTTGATGATTTATTCTACTATCGCTATCACTAACTTTTACTTCACAAACCTGAAAACCTGTGAAAAGTTGGGCACTAGTATGGATCCACTCACTTTTAGCTGAAACACACCAGAGGGTTGCTTTAAATGGTAGTACTGTGGACTGGATATTGGTGACTTCCGATACTCCAGAAATTATACCAGCGAATAACTATGCTATCTGATGTCAACACCCTGTGTGCTGATATCAAACATCTTGAGAAGAGGTTGTTGGCGTGAAGTTGAATGCATCAAAGCGTTGTTCGTTTACTATTTCTTTGATAAGTATGCCCATTAAAAGCATGTATTTTATTCATGATAAAGGCCATATAACATGAGGACTCAGTGACAGTAGATCTGCCTTCTAGATCCACAGAAATGGGATTCTCTGCAGCACCAACAGGACTCTTGGTTTCATGATCAGCTACATCTTATACAGACCAATTAGAAAGAGTACAACATACATTTCTAATGTGGTTATCAACTCGTGTCCAGGCTGACCCACCAACCTTGCAGTACAACTGGTTCCTTGCACATTTTTCTCTCTGTTCACTTATAAAAGCAGGACTTGTGTTTTTAACACGTATCTTTAAAAACCAAATTGACTCAAGTTTTCTCCGTTCACGCTTAGGCTTGACTGTTCCATCCCGTCTTTCTCTTAAGCATACTCTACTTGCAGTTCCTTATGCGAGAGTAGAGACTGTAAAAATGAGCATGTTTTGACGGCTTCCTAGAGATGAACGAGATTTTAAGGAAATTTAGTCGTGGACATTTGTAACAACTCATTACATTTTATTAAATTGATTAATTGATTAATTGATTGATTGGTTTATTTCAAGCATAGATTGAAAAAAATACAGGACAAAACTAACAATTATTTCAAACTCATTACAGAAACAATGAGATGCATTGATTAGAAAATAGAAAACAAACAAAAATAAAATCCACTTATGTCACAGTTGGTTCATTCATTTTTTGTGATAATTATCTAAAGTCAGTAGAGTTTGATTGATTGCTTGTTAAATACACTGAAATATGTGAAGGTGGTGGACTTCCCCCGTCTCTAATACACATGTTTTAAATGTATTTGTTTTTCTATAATAAGAACTAGGATGTGTTTTACTGTAAGTTTCAGTATGTACAAGTGTTGACTTTGACTTTAAATGGGCTAATATGCTGAATAAATTAAATGAAAATGTTTTACAGAAAAGTAGCTTAAAATTATTTTAATGATGTAGGAATCCTTTTTATATTCAGGGATTTTTCTTTCATTAAATATTCTTTATCTTGCAGCATTTCTTAAACCTTTAAATATTAAATATGTTGGATGTTATCACTTTCTCTCCACACATAATGTCTTTGGCTAAAAAAGTAGCCAATAAGAAGTCTTGAGCCGAACTAAATGGAACTAACTTCTTATATATTTATTGATTTTCCACATTTTTCCTATAAACAAACTATCATCCTTTAAAGAAACACCAGCAATCAGTGGATTTTTCCCTCAAATTATGTTTTACAAAGATCAATTTGAGAAAAAGATCTCTGTCAATCATGCCAGAAAATTATTGTTTGTTTAGTGACAAACATTGTTTACAATACAGAGACAACAGAGTTAGAGGACAAACTATGCATTTATTTTTTCTGATTAGAGCAGGACAATTAAGCAAAAAAACAAATGCAAAGCAGACGTAAATATTCTCAGTGAGCAGTGGAAGACAAAACAATCTATTTCAGAAGAAATGATCCCTTGTTGTTAAGAACAATCTGCCTTTTGTTTGCAAACCTTCAAACTCTTCCCGGGCAGCTGCAACATGACATCCATGCATGTTCTGCAGAATAATTTCTTTTAAGCATTTTAAAAATCATATTTCAAGATTTTTTAATTATTCAATGCTCTGCAGTGTTTTCAAAAGCAGACTCATTTGTGTAAACATTTGAAAAAACAACAAACACCACATGTTTTTTTTTATCATTAGAGTTTAATTAATTCATTAGTGAAATTGATTCTTTTTTTTATATATAAATCTTTTATTATTTGTCAGATTGGTTTAATCTCTCCACTAATCTCCATTGTGGATTAAACAATGGTTTGTCTACTCTTCTCTTCTCTTGTGCCACAGGATGACAGGAAGGACAGGGTGGGGTTGTGGTACCGCTGAGCTATTAGGTGTTTGGCATAGAGGTGCAGCCTGCTACCCGAGGTGGGGACAGCCAGAGTTGGCTCGGCCTGAAAGGAGCAGTTGACATGCTGCATATGCCAAGTGGTGTCAGTCTGCCACCAGCTTTCACAGCAGGCCTCACAATGGAGGTCGTGAGGAAAAGTCCAAGAATATATTTGGAACATATGGAGTTTGCTCTGATTCAATTAGAGTTTACCCGATTTAGTTTTACATTTTTACCATATACTTATCTCACCTAAAGGTTATGGTTATTTGTGACTCTTTAGGGATTTTTTTGTTTTTTGTGAGATCAGCTACTTCAGATAAAAGTGCAGCTGAGGGTCAGGAACATGTCATTAACCTTCACTTTTTGATCTCAATGTTCGTCTGGGTCTGGAAATTTGAACTAGTGATTTGTCTGGATTTAAGACCTTTAGCTTGCTTTGATGCTGTAATGGACATATAATGGTTTAATAGTTCCTCACCCCAAACCAATCCTCCTCTTCCTCTCACTCACTCATGCTCTTATTCAGCCGGTCGGTCATGTGGTTGGAAACTTTGTCTGTGCGCAGCAGATTCTCTGGAATGTGCAGCTGTTTCACAGTATTTAGTGAGTTATAAATCTTATATCAAGGCTTAGTATATCTCATGCATTGCTTAAAACAGAGGGAGTCTACAACCTGACATCTAAAATGTTTGACAACAATGACATATAGTACAGTATGATCTACACGTGATAATTTAAAAGAATCCTTTGCAGGCTTTCAGTCTTAAAGCTTTAGAGCTTGATTCCTTACAGAAACCTTCTCCTTAAAAAACAAAACAAAAAAAAAAAAAATGCAGTTATTTTTGCTTCAATTCATGTCTGTAACATGAATTGAAATAAACAGATTTATTCAAATATTATAGTATTCTAGAAAAGTAGACTATTACATTAGTGGCGCCTCTATGAAGGCCAAACCACCAACCAAAAATGTAAAACAAACAAGAAAAACCCTAAATATTCTCCATTAACAATATACAGTTATCTTCTAAAATGAGTTGAATAAGAAACACACAAACACAGCGAATAAAGTTCTATATCATATTACATGTTCTACCTATCTGAGTAACCTAGTCCTGCTGATATCTTGGTGATGGTAAATGTTTTTTTTTTTTTTGTTTTTTTTTTATCAATTTGATGAAATTGAAGAATTTCCTGCAGTACTCCTGAGAATCTCACATGGTACACACGTATACTCCAGCACTGAGGTATAAAAACATCACTTTATCAGCTGGCCCTTAGACTTATGCTTTTTATTGCATATGTACTGGATGTCGTCTTTTCAGCACTCAGATGTTTCACTTAGCTTCATCTTTTGGTCAGATCTTCTCTGAAAATAACATTAAGTTATTCTGACATTAATGTAATAACACTGCTATAAATTTGGAATATATTGCAAATTAAAACCACAGAATGTTCTATCTAATTTATGTTATCCTAAGATTATTTCACAACTGCAATGAAACCAGTCATTCTAAGACATAAAAACTATCAAAGTTCAGGTGTCTCAGAGTGAACTGACAAAGTTTTTTTTTGCATATTTTGTAAACATGCATTATATTTTTTATTAATCAAATGTATTTTCATCATCAACCGCTGAATAATACAGAGATTACTGTCGAACATTGGAAGTAGAAACCATTCAGACAGACATCCATGAAAACCGTTAAATCCTTTTCCTTTTTTATTTTAAACCAATAAAAAGATGCGAATTGTTTACTGTATGTAAATCTAAACTAAAACAGTTAAGTGTATCTCCTCTTACCTGAATAAGAAGTGCCTCCAGCAGAGTTAATGCTTGAAAGCTGAGGCAGTAAAGTCAGCAGCATGTTGCAGTGCAGCCAACTTGCACTCAACAGACAAGCCACACTTAGAGGAGTATGATGCAGCTTACAGTAATACAATTTAGGCCCACATGCTGCTTCAGAGAGTGGGGGCAAATCAATACAGTAGGGCAACAAACCAGTGACGAGACATTCGACTAACATTATCTCCATCCAGCTCCATACAGTCCACTTTTGCACATTTAACTTATTAGGAAAAAATGATAAATGTTTTAATCTCATTAGTGACGGTTATGGAGTTCATGTTTCCATTTCAGTTGGAATGTCACTTTGGAGCTTCTTCTGTGCATGACTTCAGGGCATCAGGCACCGCTACAAGGAGCGAAAAAAAAAAAAAGAAAAAATTCCTACCCATTTCAAGCAAACCTATAATCAAGGTTGAGGTTAAACTAAAGATACATGTGCAGACCAACATCGTGTCGGCACAACATCAATTTTTATTCTGGGAGAGTCTCCAAACCACTCAGAGAGCATTATGCTGCATTGCAAGAAGGTATGATGATAAGCGCTGAAGACAGGAGGCAAATTATTGCAAAAACATTTCTGAAAGTCAATTGTTGTTGAAAAAATGCTAAAAATTTGCATTTTTTCAATTGCTATAAATGCAAATAATTTAATTCAATACCCTTTTTTATGGTGTTATCTGGTCAGATCCCCATCAGCGGACATCAAAAACAGAGTTTCACCAGTAAGTGTCTTTGCAGACAAACAGATGCTTTAATTGCCGTTGAAAATCCTGCTCTGTGAAGAGCAGCACCCAGAGGTAAGAGTTCAAAGAGTGCACCATCACATTAGCTCCTAAATTCAATTTTCTCAAGGCTGTTATCTACTTCTGTCCAAGACCTGATTTAATTGTTATAAATAGTACCAAGTCCCAGATTCCTCATTTTAAACTTGTCCTCCAGTGTCCCAGCTTTTCAAGACAGATCATGCTGTGAGGTCAGCTGCAGACTCTGAAGAGTTCAAACATGAGAAAAAGAGTTTTTTCCATATCTAACACATATTTATTGCTGTTTTGAGCTTCACACACCAAAGGACTGCATTTGAGCATTGTTGTAGAATTAAATATTTGGAATGCATCAATATACTATTGAACATTTATATAATTCAACTAATTTTAAAGCTTTTTTATGTAAATGATTAAATAAAAAGCAAATTCACAAACTGGAAAGTTTGCTTTGGTTTGAGATCACTGAGTGTAAAAAAAAAAAAAAATCGCAAAGATCTCTAAATTGGAGACCACGTTTAAACTGTAACAAAATGGTTTTTGCCCACTAAAGTCTTGTTTTCACTCAGCGGTCCAGTCCACATTTAGACCAATACATTTTATTGAAGTTCTCTCTCTCTCTCTCTTTGAAATGTTGTTTGTTTCATTGTGGTTTACTTTATTTATTTAATGAAGTGCCAACTGGACTTTACAAGTCAAGAATAAACACACAATAGCAAGCTTTTCTTTTTCTTTTTAATGAAATCCGATAGCACTTTTTGAGATTAAAGCACGCTATTTTGTGAGCAAGTTAATCTGTGAGCGGATCACAGGGAATTACCCTTGATAAGGCACTTTTAGGTCCCTGATAATGGGCTGTAATGCATTATTTTTTGAAAGTCTTACAAATGACAGCTTTACGCATTTAAGACTTGTCAGCAATGTGTAATCAACCCACCTAATTCAGCCAAAGTACAGATTTAAGAGGACTAAAATCATGAAAAAAAATCAGATTATGGAGCAGCGCTAATCTGTATTTGTAGCCCATTTAGGAACAAGGCTTTACTCCACAAAGGCTTCCAAAAGCAACACTTTCTATGAAATTAAAGTCACAATTTGTAAAGAAACTGAAGCTAAAAGACATAAAACATGATGAAATGAGCTAATTCAGAAGTCAAAATGGTTTAATTGTAATCTTGATTAGATTTGTTATTTTTCTTTAACCTTTCATTACTTTGAAATCTTTTTCAATTTACAGTACTGACAGAGTATTTACATAAGTGGCAACACAACCAGACAACAGATAAAAGTAATTTGTCAAATGTGATTATTTTATAAACTCAACATAAAAAAGTATTTTTGATGCTGTATTTGTATGTTTTTATTTCTCCCATATCTTTCACAGTAACACATTAAGGGCCAGAAGAAGGCCTGCGTTTTGCCTGAGGATAGTTCCTGGAATGGGGGAGCAGTATTGAATTACTGACCTATACTGATAAGTGAATAACCTGCTTTACCTCCTGAGCCTCTGTGGCTCCTGAACATATACGATTAGGGCAGTTCTGATATCAATCCCTCAAAAACACAGATGCAGCACATTACACTTCTCAGTCTTGAACTCAACGTCAATAAAAAGAAAAGACTTCAAACAAACAGATGTTCAGATCACCTTTAAGATGGAAATAACAAGAAAGGGGTGTAATTCTTACAAATTAACCTTTTTTTTTTTTTTTTTTAAGAAGATATTGAGAGAAAATAAATTCTAAAATAAGACTTTTGATTAAAATTTCCGCAATATTTTCGTTTTTTAATGCAAATTTTTTGACAACATACTATATGAGTATATATATTATCTTTCCCTCATGATAGATTTACATGCAATCTTGTGCATGCATGCCATGGGTCACTGAGGCCGTCTCTCCTTGATATGTCAAGTTTTTGCTTTGCGTTTCTCACATAAAATATTCATCGTAACCTGAAAAACTAAGATGACGTGGCTCCCTCAGGGATCAGCACGGAATCTTCTGCAGTGATGGATGTGAAATCCCACAACAATAAAGCAAACATCTTGCCACAGCAGTTATGCAAGTTGTACAAGATAAGAAAATGACACGATATTTACATATTCTATTGCCGCACTGACATGACATAAAGCGTGAGCGGTTACCTCTCCTGGGGTTTGCAAACTGGATTATTAGAAACAGAAGAAGAGGAGGGGAGCACTCCAAGCTAGCATTAATCTCACTGTCCAAATTGCAGGGATGCCTTAAATAGTATGTGTCCGGGTCATGCATTATCAAACAAACATGATTTTTTACTTGTATTCAAGAATGCAGAGCAAAAAAAAAAAAAAAATGCACACGTTGGGTCTTTTTAGTTTGGTTTGCATGAATTGTGGGAACAGCACAATCAAATGACACGCTTGCATGGAATGCAAAGTGCATGATGCATGGTTGAACTTGGACAGAATAGTGCTGGTTCAAATATGTATCTCTATAAAAAAGCAGAGGTGATTTTCATATATTTACTTCTAATAATAATCATTGTCAGTGATGTCCATTCAAAACACAGAACTGTGCACTATTTTACTGTATCCATAAAGTTATGATGCTCTAAAAGAAATACTTTTAGTCAGCCAGTTTACAACTAACCATCCTACAGCTTAATGTTTGAAGAAGTGCATCAGTTCTCATAAAACTGCTGTTCACCAGACATTTCAAGTTCAATATTTAGCAATAAAACGAGCAATCTATCTTGTACATCCTCGAGGAGCGCTCAAAGGTAAACATTAGAGATTTAAAGTTTGTGCTCATTTCCTGCATGCGGCTGAGGCTGTTTAACAGAAAAGCCAGTCAACTGTTTCATGGTCATCCGCGACCGCATGGAGCCGTAACTACTCTGCCAGATGTGGAGCTCACAGTTCACACACTCAGCATTATCAGCAACACCACATGTCCTGCAGAGTGATTCATAACTTCTGGAAGAATTCACCACGCACACACTGTCTGCTGATTAGATACACATTGCTGCACCGGATTAGATTCTCGCTTGCTTTTATAGTGCACTCTTATTTTATTATTGATTCATTTTTTACTTTTTAATCTTTAAGTATTACTGCTCTATCCTGTCTGAAGGAAACTAAAGATATGGTTAACCAACCACAATATTGTGCTTAGTACACCATTTAAAGATGCTTAAGAAGCTTTTAAAAAGCACTGAGGCTGTATGATTTACACTTTTGTGTTACTTTTGACTCATTCTTAGCTCACTTTTTAAAGTTAACTGCAAAAAAAAAGCAGATTCACCTTTTTTTTTCCTCAATTATCATGAGTCAGTAGCACAGAACTGGACAAACTATAGGCTGTAGAGCCCTGTCGAACAATTTAATCTGGCCCTCCAAACTGGAATAAATTATGATGATAACCATTATAAATGTTTTATTTTACGAGTTTGTCCCCATAGATGGTGCACTACAAATAAATTGACCTTTGTTTAGTTGCAGAAAGCTATTTTGCATTTGTGTGGTGTTGGAAGATTAGTCGGCTTGTTGGTTTTTGACGTTCGTATGGCATTTCTTTGTGTTTACGCTGGTGTAATTACCACTAAAATGACAACAAAAGTCACAGTTTTGAAATCCAAAATGTTCTATGTTAAGATTTACTTTTAATCAAAATTACAGAATATTTTCATCCTGATTCCATGTCATGTATTTCTTTTATGAGACAGATTACCAAAACACACCACGGATCTGATTCTGTTTCTGTCAAATTTTAGAACCCTTTCTCCACAATAGGGGCTAGAGACCCAGTTTCTTGTTCTTAATTGACGTGACTGCCCCCATCTGGCCCTCCAAAGGCTAAGTGCATCAGATATTGAAATTTTGGGCTTTTATTTTTCACATTTCTCTGTAAAGTCAAAAGGAAACCTTCATAGACCTCAGTGGAACAGCACATTACCTTCCCTACTGAGTCCGAACTTCAGTGAATCCTCTTGGGTGTAGTCTACTTAAAAAGCCAGATATGAACAGATTGTTTATTTAATGTTAAGACATATTTTTAAACCTCTTTGAAATATTAAACTTCACCACACATATTTTTTTTCTTTTTTTGCAGCTAATGTCAAGTTCACACTCAAACAAGAGTAGGTCTGTCAGTGCAGAATACAAGACTCCCCCTTTCCTCAGTGTCATGAATGCTCATCATTATATAACATCTTTAAAAGGAACTTATCAAATATTTATCAGTGCTTCCTGGGTCATCTTATTTTGAGTTAGATAAGGTTGGAAAATGTCCTCTGTTTAAGCTTGTTATTGAGTTGTAATAAACAACACAACATCTCCATGCGAGCATAAACACAAACATTCTCATGCAGTTGTAATTAGGACACTGAGACTTGGCATTTACAGGCCCCTTTGGACATACAGGCCTCCAATAAAAATAAAGCAAAACATTAAAAAAAAAAAACTAAAAGATCTCAGTAAATAAATGCTGCAGTAATTACACACATATGTTCACATATGCGCATTAAATTTACCCTACTATGATGTACTTATGTCTGAATGAGATATAATTACTTTAGTTATAAAAAAAAAAAAAAAAACTATTAGCTAAACGTGGCAAAAATCTGGATATTTTGCCAAATTTTCAAACTTGTGGACAGATTTGTGTTACCTATGAGCAACAACAAACAACGGCAAAGTACTTTAAGTGTGGAAAATTAGTATTTTATACGTTTCTGCTATATTTACCCAAATATGATGATGGAGAGTCCTTAAGGAAATCCATAAAATCCTAGCATTAAAACAGTAAGAAGTAAAAGCTTGAAGTAATGGCATGTTGCTGTGCAAACTGGGATGATTCAGCATTCCAGGGGCGCAACATTTCATCAAACACAGGGCATGGCAGACCATGTTGTATTTCCTTCATGTCTAATGATGAAGAAGATTGAAATTTCTGCAAACCTCTAAAGGACTGTCATTTACTGAGCAACTAATAGTTCAAGAGGTTGCACTGAGTTGTTCGAAAGTGGATTTCCTATGAACATGATGAGGCGTGCACAAAGAATAAAATGATGGATATTCAAAGTCACAAATCAATAAATCAAAGCGACTTTACTGTTTGGAAATGAGACTGATGTCATATGAAATCATTGTTACTTACCTAAGATGGATTGAATCAACTTTAGAAATCAGAAAAATTGAAGCAAATCCTAGACTGAGGATGCTACGCCACGATGTTCAGGTGTTTTCACTCCATCCGTATTTCCCAGCACACAGTGCAAAGTCGGCTGCTCCTAGATGTGCAGCTTCTCAGCAGAGGCGGCAAACGGCAGCCTCGAACTACGAGGCATCTCAGCCTCCGTCCGATGTCTGGATCAAAGTGGGATTGCTCTCCTCCTGCTTGCATAACAATAATCAAGACGGATCCTCTGCTGCAGTTCCTGCTCGTGCACCCGACTACTTAGCAAGTGGGCACACTATGGAAAATGGATCTGGCTCTATTCCAGTTCAAGTCTCTGCACAAAAGTGCTGAGCTAAAACTGGGCCATTCACTTGATGAAATGCTCCTAAAAGTGTCTCTGACTGTGCACCCCTTTTGTGTTTGTCTTCAGCTGTCCCAGCCCGGCATTGCAGATTGTGTACGTGTCTTTTCCGCCTGGTGCTTATTGTCATGAGTTACAGCCAGAACCGGTCAACTGAACTAATACGAATTGTCACCAGCTGTTTGTAGATGACTGGCTACAGGGCACAGGCTCCCTCACCATGACCCTCTGCGAGTATCTGGGCCAAATGGGAGCCGGTTCAGTGGTGTCAGATTAAGAGGAAGGACTGACAGAAGCATGAGCTCACACACTTCTAAATTAATCCTAAAGTAGGGATTGTAAAGTGCCACTAAGATTATCCCCCATGTGAGTTCTGCTGGCAAATATTTCAAAATGTCCAAACAATCAACTTAGAAAGTGAAAGAAGCCAATGATGTGTGGTGGGACTCATTTAGTATGTGCCAGGAGCAACGAAACAACAGGCACACTGGTGAGATGAAGTGCAAACTCAGATGGTTTGTTGGTGAGTAATAATTTGGCAAATTTGAGGAAATTGCCTCTTACACACTTCATGAGCTCGGCAGGAGAACTGAAGTTTGTTATGAGACATTATAGACTGAGGCAGTTTGGAAATGAGACTCTGAGTCACAAACTGCAGAGAAATGAGGATTAGTCCAAGATGTGGAGCGGCTGGACTCAGAAATGCTCAGAAAGGACTATTAAGCTGAAAGATGCTTTACAAAGGCTGTCTGACCTTGAGATATAAATTGCTATCTTCATCGCGAAGCCTCTTGCACATGAATGAGCACAATCCCAGCCTAATTAAAGGTGAAAAGATAGTGTCAACAAGCCCACAAGGCTTTAGGGATTACAAGTTATAGCCTCTTGCTTCACCTTTCTCTCATCACATGCAAACTTTAAGCTTTGATGCTTCTGCTTCTTCAGGTAGTGAACCCGTTCACCTTCTCCATCAACACATTTAACAGCAAGTAGCACACATGAGACAGCAGATAGGATTAGGAAACAGGGCGTGTCTCCAGTACAGAATAACCCAAATATCACCCAAGTGTGACCTCTAGTGGCTGATTTATGGAACTGCAGACATGCATGCTTCACAGCAGATGTCAACAACTCAATCAGACACAAAGATTGTTTAGTGCTGAATGGTGATTGGTAATAAAGTACCATTACGACAGTGCTTCAATACTCACATTTTAGTCAAACCAAAGATGACTAATAGAACAAATGATTTTTTGTAAACACTCAGCTCTGACCACGAATCTTGGTTAAATAGACTTAAACGCATACTAATAAAAAAAAACAGTTTCTGAGGCATGCGTCAAAGTACGATGAAGATGTTTTTATTTTGTTGAGTTTACAAGGATATCTTGTGTGCGCTAGCTTAATTTCCTTGAAAATTTGTATGCGAGTAGAAAAAAAGTAAAATAATGAGTAATGGATTACTTTAAGTAATGAGTAAAGTAATTTAATTAAAATTCCAGCCATACCTGAAGTAAAGCAATTCAACAAACACTATTTATACCTTATTACAATTTAAAAATTCAGTATTAAAACAGTATAATAACACTCACCCTCGACTGGTTTACAACCTCAGAAACTTTTTTTTACCATTTGTGCAAAACAGATGTAATTGTTTTTTTACATTATTTTTTTTTAACACAGCCTTTGCAAGACAACAAGAGTTTCACTCTCATTTATATGGTTACAAATATCCAAAAGCAAAATGCTAAAATTACTCTTTACTTAATGAGAAATGTCAAACACTGCAGATATTTTGAAGAAAACTTTGAATATATCTTTAACATTATTATAATAATTTTAAATGTAGTTATTTTTTAAAGTTACCAGGCATGTTTGTTTAAAGAAAATACATTAAATTGACTTCAAGCTGAGTAGTCCCTCATCATAGGGTGAATTTACTCTAAATACTAATTCACGTTCAATAGTTAATACACTCAGGAATGAAGCTCTATGGATTACTTTTTGTAGATTAAAGGCACAAATGACTGTGTTTTAACCAAAAAAATGGAAATACATGGTAGTTCATTACAAGCATTGTCATACTAGACATTTTCTGTGGGTGATGTTAGCTCATTTCTTTAATTTTTTTTATCTGCTTACCTGCTGACTTGGCACGGCTTCAACAAAAGACTTTACCAGTGGAAGGACTGTTAGAGGAGCCTCCGCTGAACTCCACTCCAACCATGGCTTCTCCACTCACTGATGAATGGACCACAGCCCCACGCCAATCCTGCCTCACATCTCTCTGCTCGCTTCTCATCCGCGGCTCTTGATCCAGAATATTCCGGCTGTCAGTCCTCCGTTCTTATTCCTCTGTCAGTGCAGTCACATGCACATCTATATAACTAGCCAGGGCGGATGTCCACCGAGCAGAGACAGAGGGCTAGTGTTGGCCATTGCAGGCTATAAATAGGCTTCACGAGTTCATCATTGTCTCTTCCTATGATGGTGAAGAGCCTGGAGGGTTTAGAGAGCAAGGAAGTCAGATTCTACAGATTGTGTCCTTTTTCTTTTCGCTTATCCAGATTTTTCCTGAGAGAGATGAGATAAAACGGAAATAAATGTTTTCACTGTTTTGATTGAATTAAAATATAAGTAAAACTACTTTAAAATGCAGGAAGAGGGCCTCTATGTTTTAATGTAAACAATACCAGACTATCCCAATACAAACACATTTATTAGATTATAATTTATGTTAAGTATTGTGGGTTTGTTTTATAAGAAGACTATCAAGTAAATGTTGCCTGTAAAACAAATGAAATGGGGTTTATTTGTAGAAACAGTCAAAGGGTAAACTGTAATTGATATAATAATTAGTCTAAAAAGACATCTCAGCGTTTTAACGTAGTTTCAACATGCAGAAAGTGAAAGGAAAATTATATTTCTGGTTGAAAATGAGCAAAAAATGTTTTGCTATTGTTGATGAAAACCTAACAAACCCCATATTTTCCTGTTTTCTTATCAAATGTCATGTTATAAAATGTCATAAAGTAAAACCTTCTTCTCAGTCAATAATTTCCTTTTTTCTTTGGCATGAAAAGGATTTTTTTTTAATTTATAACTAAAATGTGTTCAGTGGTCCTCCTTACACCACAAAGTAATTTTTGGCAGTTGATGATTTATTATACATCCAATCTGGAGTGTGTATAAATCCCCTTCTTCTTCTTTTTTGGGTATTTTTTAGGGCAGTTGAGTGATACAACAGTGCCACCAACTAGCAAGGAGTTTGGATTTCAGAAACAGAATGTCTGAGAAAGGATTCAGAAAATATATTAAGAAATGATTTTGCACTTAAATGCAGTTTAACTCTTTCATCCTTTTCATACTTTATTGTATTTTTTTCCCACATAGGATCACTTTAGAAATAGTTAATAGAATGGTCTCTTGAACAAAAGTGGCAAAAAAAAAAAAAAAAATGGCCTTCAACAAGTCTTCTGTTACTTCCTCTCCTTGGATGCATGTCAGCTTCAAGTTTGGAGTTTAACATATGAATTAAAAACAAAACAAAAAAAAAGCTCTTACTTGAATGGACTTTGTCCATTGATGTTTATCTTGCCTCTTGTTTTCCTGGGCACTGAAGTCCAGCAACAAAACACCAGTTGGATTCAATCTGTTCCATCAAGTCCATCTTCTTCAGGCTCCATTATGCTAAAGAGATGCATTAAAACATGCATAAAGTCAAGAACTTGCATTTTATGACAGTAAACTTGGCCGGTAGCCAGAGATTTTCACTTTCTGTGTTCTGTGTAGCTGCCAAAAACTTTAGCCCTTTTTAGAAGCTGAGCTCCTGTAGTAACAATTAGATCTGATTCATTTTTAGCACACTATTTGATAATTGTTGCTCAAAGATCATTAATAACGTCTGATTAGGTCTGGCAACAGAAACGCTAGCATTATCTCTGGAGTTAAGATATTAAATTAAAACTCTCTCTGTTCTAGTGTATGCATCCTCATGCTTTTTATGCAAAAGTCTTTGGATTGTTTCTCACTGCAAAAAATCAAATGTACAGACCAAAGATTTACTCTTATGCATGCTCCCAGTAGGAACTGAATTACACTAGGGTTTAGTTTGGTTGTTTTCTAGCAGGACATTTGTACTCGTGTGTCAACCTTGAAAGGAGAGGATTTGCAAAACCAGACTTTTTGACTTGGACAGTATTTTTTTTTTAGAGTAAATCAGTACTTTTTATAATTCACTTCAAAGGAACTCCATGTTTTGGCACAAAGATGCATAATATCATGGCTATGCAGGGTTCTGAGGTGCCTTGCACAACTATAAATTCTGTTTAGTGTGCTGCTGATGAGTTGAAGCAATATTAGCTGTACATTGTCCATTGTCCATTAAAAAAATTCCAAATGTTTGTGATGAACTGTTCATGCATTGAAAAAATGATGCTGAGACCTGCCAGGAAGAAGGCATGAAGGATTAGTAGCAGATAAAGGGTTCATGAATGCAGAGAAGGAGGACACAAGAGAGCAGGACACAGAGGATTAAACTTAATGAAGGTGGAGAAGTCGCTGTGGTGACGCCATGCATTCACAGAAGCATTTAACATAGATGGGGAATTGAACTTCAGACTCAGACTCAAGCACTTGTGACATGAGCTTCTGGACTTGTGAAGATTGTTCATTTTATTTATTTATGGTTACACCACAAGGTTTAATGAAAAATGTAATTACAATATTTTTGGTGGGATTAAGAACACTAACTCCACTTGAAGAGCTGGAGTTTTTAAAATGAGGTGTGACATTGCATTTATAGTGATTAAAAAAAGAGAAAAAATGAAGCTAAAAATAGAAGTTTCCCAAATCACCTTTACTGTGTCACAGAAAGCTTCTTTTCTGACAACATACAGCACTGGTATACACTTGTGGCCACTTAGTTAGGCACAACTGTCCAACTGCTTGTTAATGCAAATTTATCTATCCAGCCAATCACATGGCAGCAACTCAATACACTTGGGCATGTAGAAGCAGTAAAGACGGTCTGCTGTAGTTCAAGAGGAGCATCAGAATGAGGAAGAAAGGGGATTTCAGTGACTTTGAACATGACATGGTTATTGTATTAGGCGGGCTGGTCTGAGTTTTTTGGGGGGGATTTTCACCCACAACCATCTCTAGGGTTTACAGAGAATGGTCAGAAAAAGAAAATATCAATTGAGTGGGAGTTCTAGCAGTTGATACCAGAGATGAGAGGAGAGTGACTAGACTGGTTCCAAAAGACAACCGTAACTCAAAAAAACACTGGTTAAAACCGAGGTTTGCTGGGGAGTATTTCTGAACATACGTGAACACACAATACTGCAGCAGAAAATCACACCAAGTGCCGCTCCTTTCAACAGGAAACTGAGGCTACAATTCACACAGGCTCACCAAAATAAGACAATAGAAGATTGGAAAGACATTGACTGGTCTGACGAGTCTCCATTTTTACTATGACATTCGGATGGTAGGGTCAGAATTTGGTATCGACAACATGAAAGCATGGATCTATCCTCCTCCCTTGTATCAGCGGTGTAGGCTGGTGATGTAACAGTGTGAAAGATATTTTTTTGGCAGACTTTGGGCCCCTTTCTACCAGTTGAGCATAATTACTTTAACCCAGCCTACCTTGGAATTGTTGCTGACCATGTCTATCTCTTTATGACCACAGTGTACCATCTTCTGATGACTTCTTTCATGTTATAAAGCTGGTATCATCTCAGACTGGTTTCTTAAACATGACAATGAGTTCACTTGACTCAAATGTTCCCCACATTGTGCCAGTAAAATGTACCTAATAAAGTGGCTGATGAGTGGAAGTTGTTTTGTCTGTTCTTGTTTTACATTTTACTATCATACTTTACTTGTTTACTGGTGAAAGATTAAAATGTGCCAGATAAATACAGTTTGGGTTTTTTTTTTCACATCCACAAAGACAGTGAATCTTTGTCTGTTGAAGGCCTCACACCCTCCTCCTGTCTGTTTGACCATCTCCCTCCCTGGTGTCTCCATGCCCTGACTCCTCCCTCAGTACTGCCTGGTGTCCACACTCCTCTACTCCTCCTCAAAACAAATGTCTCCTCCGAACTAAGTCATCTCCCACTTTCATCATAAAGCCAAAGCAAGAAGCAGCCTTACACTTCAAATAAGGTAGGAATCTATTTTGTAGTCGTTTCGGCACCTAGTGGCTGAAGTTTAAGCTGCAGAGAGAGTATATTTTTACTTTGTCAACTACAAACTTTCATCAAAACAACATTTTTTAAGGAAACCAAATCTTGAAATAGCTTTTTAAGAACTTATTATCACTTTCAGTTTTAAGTAAAATAGCTAATATTTTTTTATTAACATATGAGAGATGTATCTATCTGGATCAGTGAAGTCTATATTGTTTTAATAGCAGTATGCATATATATGAACTACATTAATCTTCCACACACATGAAGGTGATTACCTCTATTTTTAAGAATATGAAGCATTCCAGGATTCTATCCTCATTAAAACAACCTGAAAATAGTAGCCAATGCAAATCTGTTGAGAGAATGACTTCATTTTTAAAGGGTAGCTCAAAGTACCTACTTTGCATTTTATAGCGTTTTCCTAAATGCCTGTCAAAGATATTCTGCCGCCGGCTGACACAACAGGAAAAAATGGGGAAGCAATTTATCAGAACAGCTTGGTACTTTTCCTTATATGGGTTTTACTTTTTAACGCATTTGTCTGTATCTGCTGGTCGATGGAGAAATGAACATTAAACATATTGTGAAGATAAACTCTTATTTGTTTTTGCAGAATGCCTTTTGGAGGAGGAAATAAATGTGGCTGCTGCCAGAAAACCGTCTACTTTGCTGAGGAGGTGCAGTGTGAAGGGAAGAGCTGGCATAAGTCCTGTTTTCTGTGCAGTAAGTGTTACTCAGGTTAAGCTTTTGTTAGCTCATTTCTAGTGCTTGGAAAGAATGAAAAGAATTCTGCATCAATGGAGGGAAGCGAGCATCTGCAGGTTTCCGCTCTGCTGTCTCCGGCCTTATTTGGATCCGTAGAAAACGTGACAAAGATTTAGTCTTCCTTAAATGGTAGAAGGAGAGTTTGCACGCTCTCCTTCAAGCGTCAACAGTTTTTTTTTTTCTTATCCAAACACAACCATTGTGTGGTTCAACCACTTTTCTCCTTTGACAGGGACTTTGCAGTTAGATCATTTTAATTGCGCAAAATACACATGAAAGAAAACACTAATGTGGATTTACTTTTCTGTTTTCCGTTAAGTGGTCTGCAAGAAAAACTTAGACAGCACAACCGTGGCTGTTCATGTAGACGAGATCTACTGCAAATCCTGCTATGGCAAGAAGTATGGGCCAAAAGGCTACGGCTATGGAGGGGGAGCAGGAACGCTGAATATGGACACAGGAGAAGGCCTTGGAATCAAGCCTGAAGCGTGAGCGAAACAGTCTTGCATTCTTCCCTGTTAGTCATCCAGAGCATTCTTGAGCTTTTAAGGAGTAGCTGTTTATCTAGATGTCAAAATGAGTTAATCAAGACATAGCAAGCAGACGACGCAAGACTTGATTAACATCATTTCAGAAAATATTTTTGCTCCCCCCCCGACCAGACAAGCTCCTCACCGTCCAACAAGTAACCCCAACTCCTCCAAGTTTGCCCAGAAAGCAGCAGGCTCGGACGTCTGTCCTCGATGTGGGAAAACGGTGTACGCAGCGGAGAAGGTTGTCGGAGGAGGCAATGTAAGAACATTTGTACTTCCTCAAAATATTTAATGTATACTTTATCATACTTAAATGGATGCAACTGTGTTTAATGTTTTGCTCACTAGTCATGGCACAAAGGCTGCTTCCGCTGCGCCAAGTGTGGTAAGGGGCTGGAGTCCACGACTCTTGCTGACAGGGATGGAGAGATCTACTGCAAAGGTCTGTACACAGAAATGAAACACATGCTGGGTGTTCTACTGGCACATTTGAATTAGATTAGTATTCTATTTATCTTTTAGAAGAAATCATCACTCCATTATAAAGAGTTATTTTGTGCAAATGTTCTAACTTTTTTTTTTTTTTTTAAATCAAATTAAAGGCCTTAAAATGGTACTTTAAGACAGGGGTGTCAAACTCGTTTTGGTTCTGATCTTAAGTGGGCCGCACCAGTAACATAATAGCAAAATAACCTATGGTCGCCATTATGTGTAGCTTTGATTTTGTTTTGTTCTTTTCTCAGTTGGAAAAATGCATCAAGTAACCTAAAAGCATAATCACGGATCATTACACATTGATTCATGGATGAAAAATTTTTGAAAGAAAATGCATTTTACCAAAAAAAAAAAAAAGGTTTATTAATTTTTTTTATACTGAAGATTTTACATTTGGCATTATAGCGATCCCATTTGTAAACTCAAGATAGGGCTATGGAAAAAAAAATATTAAATATGTGTAAACAGTGGAAAAATGAATCTAAATTAAACTGCATGGTGCCCGGACGTGGCATGTACATGTAAAGATATACTGTTTCTGGATCTCTTGTCATGCCAGTCTTGCTGTCCCTTTGCTCCTCCTAGTGGCAGAATTACACATTTCAGTCATTTCTTAAACAATCATAACCCACCACAGGAATGGGTTAGTAACTTGTTTATATATATATATATATATAATTATATATATATATATTTTTTTTTTTTTTTCTCTTCACAACTGGACCGGATCAGACCTTTTGACACCCCTGCTTTAAAACTAACAATTTGGTGTTCAATGGACAGAAAAGAGAAGTTACTTTCTTAATTGTTGTGTAAATATTGATAAATATAAATCTTAATAAGCCCCTTCCAAAGCAGGATTTTAACATCTAATGTGATAATCTTCCATTTCCATTCACTATATTTTCATTCACAGGTTGCTATGCAAAGAACTTTGGTCCAAAGGGCTTTGGCTTTGGTCAGGGAGCTGGAGCTCTGGCTCATTCTCAGTGAAGCCTGAGGCCTGAGCCCATGTGGGGCTGGCATCTGGTGCTATCGCAGCTTCCAGGCTCCTTCAGTCGATAGCTGACCTTTCCTTCTAGCTACAGGCAGTTCACAGCAATGATTGAAACATGCAGCTTTTGCCAGACTGGTGTGATGCTTTAAAGTCTGGTGTGCAGATGCAAATCAGTTAACCACTTAGTGTATTTGGATGACCTCATTGTCTTCATTTCTCATGTAATGAGCTAGATTAAAAAAGTATGTTCTATAAAATGTAATTTACATGTAAAGAAAATAAAAAACACACTTTTTTAATGTCTAAAAATACAAAAAAAAACCATGGAATCTTTTAATTTTCTTGAATGATGTTTTATGCTAAAGCTCATCCTAAATCCTTAAATATTGTACAAATTATCTATTTTTTCTGCAACAAAATAAACACCAGGATATCATGATTCTGTCTCAGTTGAATTGTGAAGACTTACATCTTTTACTATCTGGGTTTCCTTTTCATTAAATGGTTCTGAAACCATGTTTTGGTGATCCTGAGTCTGGTTGTTCTTCTTCCAAATCGAACTGAGCAAAGTGCCAGCTGTTGAAGCAAACAATGAAGCTGCAGTGTTTGAACACTGCTGGCTGACGTGCCAGGCAGCTACAGCTGGGATGCTGCTCAGCGACAGGGAGGGGCAACTGTTTGTTCTGTTCTACGAGTCAACAACAAAGCTGCATTAAAACACAACAACTTTGTTTCAGAATTATGTGAACTGAGAGGGTTTATATTTAAGATTATAGAAAAAGTAAAACCAATCTTGCTTCTATTAAAATAAATTAAAACTGAATTTTCTGCTTTGTGACAGAAGATGTTAGTTTCTTTTTAAAAGGTGAGTGAAAAAGTAATCATAAAGATCTGATTTCTGCAGTTTGTTCCAAACAGGAATTTTATTTTCCTAAACAACTGCTTTTATTTCTATGTTTGTTTTTAATAAATAATAAAGGATATGCTGTCATTCTTCTTCTGAACTTACTTTTTAAAATATTAAGATTCCTTTAGAAGGCAGAAATAATGGCTGGGTGCCTCAGTTGGAAGGCATTTTGTCTCGATCTGACCTGGAAACAATCTTCTCGTTTACTACTCTACTTTTTACTTGTTTTATCAAAGGTTCCCTTAACCGTCTTCAGCTCAATCCAAACACTGCAACGAGGCTTTTAACAAGAACCAGTAAACGCACACATTTAACTCATCTGTTGTCTGCTTTACGTTGGTTACATGTCAAATTTCTTTTAGTTTTCAGAACCTTGCAAGGTCAAGTCCCGACGTCATACATCTCTGACCTTTTAACCCCGTACTCTTTGACCCGATCCTTGAAGTCTTCCAATCAAAATCCATTAAGCTTTCCAATGACGCGCTTTAAGACGAGTGGAGATCTCTCATTTCAAGCGTTTGCTCCTCGTCGACTGACTCTGTTGAGTGTTTTAAATCTCAGGTCAAGGTGCTTTCATTCAGGAGAGCTTTTATTTGATTTTAGTCCTCGTTATACTATGTTTTACTGTTATGTTTTTATTATTTTCACTGGATTTTTATTAGATTTCATGCTCCTTTTGTACAGAAATTTGTAAATCTTTCTTGGAAAAGTGCTATAGAAATACAGATGTTCTGTTGGATGGGAATCCAGGGTTTGTTCCTCAGGGGGGAACGATGAGTTGAATCCAGTGTGGGTTCAGCAAGACCCTTCATGCAACTGCAGATCCCCAGATCGGATAAGATATGATGGTTGAGTCAGGAAGGGGCATCCAGCGGAAAACTCTGCTGAACCAAATGTGCAGATCAATAAAAGCTGGTTTGTCGGGGTGCCCCCTGACGGGATATACCAAAAGGTGACCACGACAACCACCTTTAGATGGCAGAAATAAACGTCTTAACTTTCTTGAGTAATGCTGTTGATGCTATAAATATGTACAAGAAAAAGCATTCCTTACTTGAAACAGGGGTTAACAGGGGTTAACAGTACTTCCTTTCACTATCCATATCAGTGTGTGTGTGGGGGGTGGACACGGGCGACGACTCTCAGACTCTCTCAACCTCACATCAGCAGGAAATGAAAGTTTGGATACCACTTTTTTGTGGTAAAAGCAAACATGGAATAGCTTAAAAAAAAAAAAAGATTATCCAAACTTTGTTCAATATTAACCTTATTGAAGAATCCGTTGAACACATTTGGATGAAACTTCTTGAAGATCGTGATCATCCCGCTCGCCTCAAAGATGACAAAGAACAGGAGAGTGCACGTCTGTCAACACCTGTGAGGCTTAAAACCATTGTTATTCTGAGACCACCCCCTCTTTGAGTGCATGTGTGCATGCTTTTCTATTTAGGTCTCAGCTTGATAAAAAAGTTGAGGTTTGGCTCATCCCTTCACTTCAACACACTGGGTTTCAGCAACAACAACAAGAACCAGAGAGGTAAGAATTTTCAATGTTGTTACAAATAAACAGAAAAAGCTGCTTCAACAGATATGTGACTGGGTTTAAACAGGATCTTTATCACATTAAGCTAAATTATATGTTTTTGTTAAGGAATTAATTTACAACAAAAAGTCTCACCAGCTACTATTTAGGTTTTAAAAGAATGTAAAAATGAAAACTTGATTTGGGATTTTTTTTATATTTACAATTTCTCCAAAAATGTAAAAATTCTGATACATTTTTTGGGGCTAAAAAGTATAATAATTTAAAGTTACAAAATATTTTTGCTCAATATTTGTAATATCTTGTATATTGAACTATTATCTTAAACCTGTTGATTTCTAAAGTAAAAATGTAGTCTTTTGCTGACAGCGTTCTTCTCCTTTCCTTCTAAAATGGAAAATCCCCCAGTGTTCAAAGACATCTAAAAATAACCATAGACCCCAAAGTGTAAATGTGCTACAGGATTTAAGCTTTGAAAAGATTGATATTTTTTTCCATCTTGAATTATGATCAGTGAATTTAGACTGTGTGTGTAATAACTATGTATTTAGTTTTACTTAAAGTATATTTGCCAGAATTCCAAAATAGATGCCTTTTTAAAATATCAAGCATGTGTTTTTTTTTTTTTTTTTTGTTTTGTTTTGTTTTTTGTTGGTGGTGAGTGGAAACAAGTCATTTTTTCTATTTTTTGCACTCATTGGAAATTAATAAACATTTTTTTAAAATAAGACCTTGCTCTTAAGATAATGGCCCTTGTCAATGCTTGTGATTAAATCCAGCAGAAAAGTGGGGGTGAAAACTTGCAGTGTTATCTGAGTAGAATAGCTGCAGCCCCCGGCGTGGGGGCTCCGTGTGCTTCTCCCCATCTGCCATCACTTCACTGCTTAGGCTGGGGACTGTGCTATCAACAGTGGGAGGTGACTAAATGATTTTCTCCAGCAGGCACAATCATACCTGACAAAACAGCAACAAAAAACATTCATAACTGCACAACAAATGTTATGAACAGATAGCAGTAATCTCAATGTAGCATTGACTTCCATAAGCTTCACTGTGATGAAAAGCTCGGCGAGGAAGCTGAAAAATGCAAATCTTAGATAACTTGTTTAACAATTCAGATTAAAAATAAAATATTTTTATCTTACAGGCAAATTACCAAAATGTTGGAGAAAGTGTGAGTACTTTTGAGTTACTTTGTAAATACTGTATGTGAGTCTAATAATTTCTGAGATTACAATGATAGCATCTCAGGTTTTTTTATTTTTAGAATTCATCATATTAACATTTTTTTCTTTTTTTGTCTTTTTTTCCATCCACAGACAAGAGGTAAGTGTTCACAAGATCCTAAACTGCATCATAAAATATTATAATTATTGGTATTTTTTCATCTTTTTTACTTTATTGCAGAGGAAATCTAAAATCTCAGCCTCTCGAAAGCTCATGCTGAAGGTAACTTCAAAGCATCCATTTTGGCTAATCTTTATTGAGCCAACATAAATTTTACACTTGAACATGCTTTCTTGCGTTTGTCAGAGCTTGATGGCTGCCAAAGCTAAGGAGGATCTGGAGCAGGAGTTCATGGAAAAAGAGGAGCAGAAGACAAAGTACCTGGAAGAGAAATCTCCTCCTGTGCAGATCAGTGATTTGTCATTGGCAGAGCTGCAGGTACCAGTTCTGTGTTTAGCTGTTTTGTTACCATTTACAGCAGAATTTTAAATTTGAAAAGCAAACACTGTTCTAATGAAGTGACTTAGGATGTTGATTTCATTTACTTAAGTTCTGATTTCCCCATCATATAGGCCTTATGTGAAGAACTGCACGCCAAAATAGATGTCGTGGATGAAGAGCGGTATGACATTGAAGCCAAAGTGTTGCACAACACCAGAGAGGTACAAACTCAGACTGCCTCAGAGATGCAGAAGTGGCCCTAAGTTGTTGCAGAAGAAGTTTGACATTTGAACAAAACCTTAGGCGGTGTTGATCAAATGATCAACCAGACCTTCTTCTTCTCTCTGCCGTAGATCAAAGACCTGAACATCAAGGTGCAAGATTTAAGAGGGAAGTTTAAAAGGCCAAATCTAAGAAGGGTGAGGGTCTCTGCTGATGCTATCCTTCGATCCCTTCTGGGCTCCAAACACAAAGTGTCCATGGATTTGCGAGCAAACTTAAAATCTGTCAAGAAGGAGGATGCAGAGAAGGTATGCTAAGTCAAAAACAAAACAAGAACATACACTTAATAATGTGATGAATTCATTCGTTTTTACAGCTTCACACGAAGTTTAAGTTTTCAACAGATTTTGAAACTTCACTAAATTACTTTTGACCAAACACAGATGAGCGTCTTTGTATTTATTCTGGACAGAATTTCCCTGAATTATTTAATTAACTGCTAAATAACTGTCCTTGTGTTTATTTTTTAGGAGAAGACAGTGGAGGTGAGTGACTGGAGGAAGAACGTGGAGGCGATGTCCGGCATGGAAGGTCGCAAGAAGATGTTTGATGCAGCTAAAGGCCAAAACCAGTGAAAATGTGTTTGTTCAGAAAGAGTTCAGAAAGAGTGCCTTTTTTTTTTTTTACTACTTTGTTTGTCGAGAACGACTTCACTTAATAAAATAACCTGAAAAAGTGAAAAGATATAAAACCTAAATGTATGAATCCTTAGATTTCACATGCTTAAACTGAATATTTTTGAGGTTTTCCTACTTATTTTTACTTGGAGCAATAAAAAGACAGTGACGATGTCTCTGTTTGTAATGTATTCACTTTCTTCTTGTTTTACTTTATTTCTGTTATGATAGTTTCAGTAAAGCTAATCAATAAGGTAACAGTAGTTAAAGTAGAAGTCATATTAAGGATGTTATGCAGTGAATTTTTGAAGACCAAGCCTAATGCAGAACATTTGTGCTTTTCAATAACACACACACAAATTAGTCTCAATGACATGTAGAGTATTATGGGGTTAATGTGGGGAGGAGTTATGTTGTAAGTGACCTCATTTGTGACCCCAACATTGACTGTAAATAAGAACTGGACTGACCCCTCCCTCCATGCATTCCAAATACTTTTATTGAGGAATGAACAGTTATTACTCAGTTATTCTATTAGTCAGGATAACCATTCTTGCTCTGATACCCTTTTCTAATCCAATTTCTTTTTTCATGCAGTTTTTTTCCTATTCGAGTTATAAACTGACTAATCAGATGCCTCAGTAAAAGCATGTGATGCTCGCTGGCCCCCCACCTCGAACGTTTGATTGACAGTTTCTTCCACTTTCAATGAAGAGGTGTGGCTCACTCGTGATTGCCGAAAGTAGAAACGTTGACTCAGACCAACTCAGACCAATCCCTTTTGACTCAAAATGGTGTTGTATGTGTGCTTTTTCTCACCCCAAAACATATTTTTATTGGTAGAACTATACCAGAATTCTACAAGTTTAATTTTGTAATCTTTTTTTTGTCATGTGTGCAAACATCTGATGGAAAACATTTAACTATTGCCATATTTTAACTAGCAAAGTAACTGTTACTTTGCTGAGTAACTACTTTAAATATGCAGTAACTGAGTTATTAACTCAATTACTTTTTGGGCAGTGTAACTAGTATCTTCAACTAATTACTTTTTTAAAGTAAGATTCCCAAAATTGATGAAAGTGAATTCATAAAGATATCTTTTTTCTTTTTTGTCACCAGTGGATATTGCCAGAACGATGGTTATAAAGTTGGTAAAAGATCCACTCTTGAATGGCATTTCTCTGCTCATCTGGATTTAAGGCACTGTTACTTAAATGAAATGCATTCCTTTAAACCCAGAAGGACAGCAGCTGCTGCTTAACCAGAGTTGACTCCAGTTCGTCAAAACCTTATTGGCTTCATGTTAGTGGAGTATTTGTTTTACTTAAATTGAATTGCTGTTCAAGGATCTGTAAGTTTAAAGCATTTTGCAAAAGATCATAGGCTTTTCAACAACAAATGTTTTTCAGGGTCCGTCAGAAATATGACATTTTCAATCTGTGAAACCGTCTAATCTGACCTGTAATTTTTTTTTTTTTTTTTGTCCTGTTTAGTTTGAAAAGCAGTTAAGACTTAACAAAACAATCGTCCGACTGAGACGAGCACCTGAAGAAAACCTGTTGACAACCTGAGCTATGGACCAAGTTTCCTGAGTGAATACAGGTTTTATCAATGTTAGTTTCACAAGGTAAAATCTTCTCAGTTTGCCATTTGATTTGAAAAGAAGGAAAATGTTAACATGGCAACAACTGCCGCTTATTCTGTTACTCATTAGATTACATCCTGTTAAAAATACCAAGTCTTCCTATTAAAAGCTCTGTTGCTAAGAAAACCTTTTTTTTTAATACAGCAGCTGCTCAGTGAACCACAAACTGTTTGTCATTATAAAAATAATAAGTTGATGTGTCTCTTTAGCAATAAGATAAATTTACAATTATTGAAACTCATGTCTCATTCTCTTAAGGAATATATTAAGGAATGATATTTTATAGTAGGTTTCTTTTTTTTATTTTTCCTAATGGTAATTTGTGGTTTCAAGTTTTTTTTTTTTTTTTTTTTTTTTACTTTTGAGTCCAGCGCATGGAACATTTGAGAAAAAACAAAACAGTTTATTTTTTTGTCTAAAGAACAATCTGGTCAAGTCTGAAAAGTGGTTAGCGCTCTGGTCTTACAGGGACAAGTCCCCGGTTCAAACCCCAGCTGAGGACCTTTCTGAGTGGAGTTTGCATGTTCTTCTTGTGCATGTATGAGTTTCTCCCAGGGTGCTTCAAGCTACATCCTACAGTCCAAAAATGTTCCTTTTTAACTGACTCCAGTTCTCACTATAGGTGACCTGTTCTGGGTGTAGCCCACCTTCACCCAACAGTAGCTGGGTGACTCTGAAGGGAACTTAGTGGGATCTGAAGATGGATGTTGGCTTTAAAATATTTTTTATTTCCTTCTTTCATCCAGTAGATGGCAGTATTTACCCTTTTAAAAACGCCCGCGTTTCACAATTTTACTACATAGACTTAACTGACATGCAGAGGGTTCCAGTCACCTTTATACAACTTAATGGTTTCCCCACAAAAAGAGTCTGATAAGCAAACAAGACTTAACTAAAGGATGTACAGCTTTTGAGGCAAAGCACCTGGAGATCACCTGGAGGGATGAAATGGTGAATACTTGTTCAGTGTTTTTCTACCTTCTTAAAAGGCCTAAATGATCACAGTCCCATTCAACCATTTTTTTTCTTTCTTTTTTTCTTGTGATTCAGTTCAATTAGCCAATATTTGAAAGTCATAACCTTTTGGAGGCATTAAGTCATTTAAAGGAAGCCAGTAACCTTATGTCCATCCATCCATGCTTTGCCTTTGCAGGGTCATTGGTTTGCTGGAGTTTATCCCAGCTACTTCAAGTTTTTCAGTCCCTTGCAGAGCAGCATTCACTCCTAAGGGACACATTCATTTCCTATCAAGAGTTGCCTACGTTGGAAACCTTGCAGCCCCCACACAGTGAAGACATAGCTGGGATTTGAACCAGAACCCTGCTGTCACAAGGTGAATTTTACTAACTACCAAACCATCAGTGTAGAAAGATTCTGCCTTTATTTATTTTTTTTAATAATTCTGTTTTGCTGATCTCAGGACATTTCTCAGGCATTGTAATAAGCTTGAGTTTGCTATTTGAATTGTATAAAGATGGCTAAAAGAATTGAAACTCTACAAAATGTTTTTGTTTAATCTGGGGGAAAAAATGACTAAAATGCAAGTAGAAGAAGAAGAATACAGATTTATTTGTTTTGGTAAATGTTAGTCTGCTGGTTGATTTGCCAGATATTAAATCAATTTGTAGTTTTTAGAGTACTTGTTAAAAATAGACCCACAATCCCCTCTGACTCTGTGGTTCGGGGAATTAGGTCAGACTTTATTGTTTAGTTTGTAAAATCCCAACACTGTAAATACACTATCTGCTGTCACAACAAAGTACATAAAGTAATATTATTTTTTTAAGAATATTGAGGAATTTTTTTTTGTTTTTCTACAAAGCATTAACTTCTTCATTTTACAGTTAAATTGTTCCAAAATGTTCACATTTAAACAAAATAAGCCGGCAGAGTTTTAGCTGATCCAGATTTGACCCCTATAGAGTTTCCTGAATCCGAAATCCTAACGAACCTCTTTGGATTTGCCTCCAAAACAACAGGTAATTGCAACCAAATCAGAAGCACACAACCAAAACCCTATTAGCAAATATAATGCACTCATTTTACTTTCATATTGAAGCTGCTGAGCTCATTATCAGAAAGGAAGCCTTTGCGGGTTACTGAGGAAAAAAAATCATCTCCCATAGAGAAACCGCTGTGAGAAACCGAAAGCATCTTAAGTCTTTTTATCCACATTAAACCGCTGTAGTCTCAGATGACTTACATGCTTCAAGCCACGGCTTGAAGTCATAATAGCTTACCCCTTACAGAGTGTTAGATTGAGAGGTGAACATCTTCATCACAACATTAATCAAGCTGAGAAAATGATGAATGCATTAGAGGTGACTACGAGTGATTTCCCTCTAATTAAAGTGAGGAACATGTTGTGATGCAGCGACCTAATAATGTGGTTCCACCTGCAGAGACTACAGAAGGAAGGAGGAAATTCTGACCGCCTTTGGGTCTGTTCAGTACACAACTCAAAGGGATGCGTGCAATGAAGCAATTTTGTTTTATTATTGTAGCATGAAAACCAGAACTTGAGTTTTCATATCTGACATTACTAAACATTTCTGGTAAATTTCTGAAAATCTGAAAAGTTTACTTTAAGGCAGGGGTGTCCAAAGTCAGTCCTTGAGGGCCGGTGTCCTACATGTTTTCCAACCAACCTGCACACCTGATCCAGGTAATCAGCAGCAGATAAAGCAGGATTTCTAGCAAACAGCAGGAGGGCCGGCCCCCCAAGGACCGAATTCAGACATCCTTAGTTTAAGGGGTTGAACTTACAATTAACATTTGACAAATTGCAATAAGTTTTCTGAACTCTCTTCTTTATATGTGCTGCAGTTTTGGTCTTCAAACTGTTTTTGGTGTCTGCATCTCCATGCAGATTGATTCACAATTAGAGATAATGGTTTCTAAAAAACGTTGATATCAAGAAAACAAAATGTATTTCTTGATTATGTGTTGGCCACATGCAGGCTGGAGAATTAGTCAACGCCTCACAACAAAAACAGTTTCAGTTCCAGCTGGGACCTTTTTGTGTGAAGTTTTCATGTTCTTCCTGCCCTGTGCACGCGTGGGTTTTAGTCTGGCACTCTAGTTTCCTTCTACAGTCCAAATACATGCTCTATAAGTTTACTGTTCGACTCTAAAGTTGCCTCTAGGTGTGCATGTGGGTGATTGTGTGGGTCTGCAACAGCCTGGCAACCTTCATAAGGTGTATCTCACCTTTGCCCAATGGTAGCCGGGACAAGCTCTGACAATCCCATGCACAGTGGGTTAAGGAAATGAATGGATGAATGCTAAAGCCAAAGCTGGCAGATGAACTGATGCATTAAAAAAATGGGTTAAATATATTGGCTTCTACAATGGGAATTAGAAAGAAGCAGTAACTTAAGTGAGCCAACAGTAATACTTCAGAAATATAACTAAAAGAAAAAGCAATTATGAAACATTATTTAACATTGTCATTCATCTGGGGTAGTTCCATTGAAGAAAACCTTTTTTAAAGTCATAAATTAAGAATTGAGAAAGGACAAAAAGGTATGACTTTGACCTTTTCAAAAACTTCTTTTTTTTTCTTTTTTTTTTGCTATTTCCCTCTAACTGTTTAACGGACTTAAAATTTATTTATCTTAATATGTAGTTAGTGTCATAGTGAATGTGACAGTGACAATATGTCAGGTATTTACGAAAGGATGTAAACTCATTATCAGCACCATCTGGCCACACTGTTGCAGAAACAGCTCCTCGTGTCATGAGTAAGTCTGGGGTCCACATTTCTTGATAGGTACACATTTATTAATGCTGCCCGAGCAACAAAAATATGTTTTTTTTTTTTTAAATGTAATAAGAGTAAATGCTTGATAAATGATAAGTTTTAGATAGTAGATTTGGATGGCCCCTAACATGAAAGATTTAGGATATAAAAATAATAGAATTAGCAAAAATTACAGGGTTTGAATTTACAGCAAAATAAATAAGCCATGTTTCCTTCTGCCTGTTCTACGTTTCAAAACAAACCTGACGGTGCACTAATGAGGAAACACATTAACGGGTTTGTTCAAACCTGTCAGAGCTGCTGGCAGTGATGTTGTACCTTCAGCATCCCCTCTAAGAATGTCCGGTCTGACAGACAGCACTGCTTCACTGACCGTTGTTGCCTCATACTAAACAAGTTTACAACTCATGTTGTATCTTTAGTAAACATTTCTGCAACCCCTATGTACCCCATCTTGTAGATCTCTACCACAGTAAATGCTCCGAGCTTTGACAACTTTTTTGTTTGTGTTTCCAATAAGAGTGGCATGGATTTTAACCAGTACAACTTTCAATTTTGCTGTTGTGCTGGTCATTTTGTCTTTTTTTGGGGGGTATTTTGCATCATTATTATTTTTATTACATGAAATTTTTGCAATTGTGTGTGTGTATGTGTTTTACAGGAATTTTTTAAGCACGGAAAAAAAAGAACGACATCACAACATTTTAAGAAAAAAAAAAAACGAGAATTCTGAATCTACCAAATTCAGACAAGCACCAGGACTTGAAATATAGGAATTATTAAACTGCTGAAGATAACAACAGAAGATCACTGACCTCCCACTAGGATGTATATTAGATACCCAAAATACTTCTACTGTGGATGTCTGCAAGGTCATCTTTGACTACTTAATTTTGTTACTCTATTATAAGTATAATATATAACTAATAGACATTTACAATCAATGTCTATTAGTTATCTAACAGAGATCAATTAGTTAATAGACATTTAGATATCAGTTAGATAACTAATAGACATATATATATACAAAATAATGAAATCATAATAAGAAAATTTTAGTAGATATTGGCAGGTTAAGTGTGCAAGATTTTTGCTCATTGGTTTTGTGCATTCACCTTTTTTTATACGTAAAATTACAGCCTTTTTGATGTAGCTACTTTGGATTTCTTAATTCATAGTTATTTTATGTTAATTTAATTCGGATACCACTCAAGTTGAATCCTAAATTTTAAGCCAGCATAAGAAATTTAAATGTGGTGTAGTCTGCAACAAGAACTGTTACCAACAAGAAATTAAATAGACAAGCTTAACTGATAATTCATTAGAAATAACATTTTATTGTAATCAATGTCTCCTTGTTTCCATGGTGATAGCTCCTCTTCTCAACCCATGATCTGAAAAAGCAAAAACAAATGGCTTAAAATGACTTATCTTGTCTAATCAAACAATTTGATTCTTAATAAACTAATGAATTCAAAAGGAACAAAAACAGGTATGATGTGTTAAAAATAAAATCCTATTCCTGCATCACTTTCTGGTAAATACTGACGCTATTCATCCAGCTGATGTAAGCTGACACACGGGTGAAGACGGTGGGCTTCCTGTAAGCATTGCAGCCGGAGGAAGACACAAAACTGGTCACACCATGCACCACCCACTGGCCATTGACACTGCAGTTCAGGGGGCCACCAGAATCACCCTGTATCCAAAAAAAAGAAACAAATAGTGAGTCGATCATGAAAAATCACAGAGTAAATTAAACGTCTTAAAACGAGTTTGTGCCAAACACAAATGTTGAGTTAATTTAAAATTAAACCCAAATAAAAAAATAAATAAACGGCCTGAAGCTTCACCTGACAACCAGATTCACTGCCACCCCCAGCACAGACCATGGAGCTCTTCACGGTGCTGCCCCACCATCCAGAGCTGGAGCAGGTGTTGTGGTCAACAACAGGCAGGTACGCCTGCTTCAGCTGAGCAGACAGCTGACCTCCAGCTGAAGACAGCAGGACAAACACATATCACAGCAGAACTCAACCCCAACAGCATTCTGCAGCGTGAATTCACTTTTACAGCACGTATCAGGATTTTCTACTGACTCTGGGTGCGGCCCCATCCACTGATGTAGCAGGCGTTGTTGTGGGGAAGAACCTGACCAGAGGGAGGCAGGCTGCCGAGCTGGACATAGTTGTTGAGGGTGGCTGCAGTGGAGAGGCGCAGGAGAGCAATGTCGTACCTGACAAGATCACAGCAAAAATGGTACTGAAAAAACTGTATTTTCTTGTGTTACTTTTATTTCATTTTATTTTATTTAATCAACGAGCAATTTATTTTATCTTTTAACTAATTTATGTGTAGTTTTCTTGGATTTGCACAATGGACGAGAACTTGTCTTTTTTCAAATATCTAACTGTTTGGTAGCATTTCTATTCCTTGTTATCTAAAACTTAAAGAGCTTGGTTTTACATACTGTAACTTTTCAACCGTTAACGCCGTCAACGTAATTCCAGTAGTTACTAAAGGAGAAAAGCACCACTTTTTTTCCTTCAGAATCTACCGGAATTACGTTGATTGCGTGAACAACTTAAGAAGTTATGGTAAATCAAAGAGCATAAACAAAAGACTGCTGGTATTAAAGGGTTAATGGATGTTAACAGATGTGTGCCATCTCATTTCTGAAGAACTGACCCTCCAGCAACATTGTTGGAGTTCCAGGAGGGGTGGATGTAGACTTGGCTGACACTCAAGTACTGCTCTTTGCCCTCATGATTGTAGATGTCATGGTCTCCAAGAACAACACGCCAAGTCATGGATCTGTGGCCGCAAAAAGAAATGAAACTTAAAGTTCACTTCTCAACAGGATTCCTTAAACTACTAAACAAGACAGAATACAACCTTTTAAAGATAAATTTTACCTCTTTAATTAATTATTTGTTTTTCGAAGTCTTACCGGTCCACACAATGGGCAGCAGTCATTACCCATCCTGTCCTGATCAGGGTTCCCCCACAGGTGTGGTAGTAACTACCGCCAGACAGGTACTGAAGAGAGATCTGATGGAACAAACAATTTACATCACACCACTGAATATTAAAAGTGTTAAAACTTTTCAACTTTAAAAACATAACTTTTTAAAATAAATATGAACAAAAACCGACAGGAATATTATTCCAGAATAAATCAACCTAAACCTTAAATATCTGTTTATATTTTGCTTTCCATAATAATAAACTATTTATTAGAAGAAATAAAGTTAGAAATAAAGTAAATGTTAAACGATAAAAACCTTACAATTTATTCACATTTTATATAAAAAAATTACATTTCTAAAAGACTGTTGGCAATAAATTATTTCCTGTCTCAGTTATACAAGATAACATCGGGCTGTTAATAATAAGTACCGGTAATATAAAATGATTTGGAGGGCCGGATATAATTACCCTTGACGCGACTCTTAAATGTTTGAGTGTTTGTGATAATTATTTCATATTTTACAGCAAAAAAACTGATGTTGTTTATTTAAAAAAAGACATACGGAACATTTGAAATCCTTTTTCGCAGACCTTTTTTTTCAGACCTCTAAATTTTAACTTTGTCATAGTGTCTTTTTGCAACTTAATAGTCGACTCAAACAAACCTGCCAGGGCCAGGAGTTTGGTCTGGCCACTTCTCCTCCAACAACTCTGCTCTGAGTATCGTCGTCCCTCAGGTACCTGGGCTCAGGCTGCAGCTCAGCCAGCACTGAACAAAACAAAGACGGAGCAATCAACGCCGGTCAGGCATTATGCAGAGCTGGCTGCATGAGGAAGGCGTGTAAAACATGTAAGAAAACAAGACAGTTCTTACCCAGGGCTGCGAGAGAGGTCAACAAAAGAAACCTGAGCATGCTTGCAGTTTCTTAAAATGATCTGCAGCGGAGACGTCTGAACAATGCTGTTTTATACCCTCGGGACCTCCTCTGCCTATGGCATTGGTGAATGCATGTGTGCTCAGCTTGTCGGTGCTAACACATGTCCACCTGTGTCAGTCTCACAGATATCGCTGTGGTGGCACCTCTAGGATTAATTCAAGGAAAAACCAGCACAGAGCTATTTTTTATCTAACAGTCGATACGGAGCAATGGAATTCTGTCTTCACAAGCTGTTCCCAACCTGCAAAATGTACATTTCTATCACTTAAATTAAATCCTACGTAGAATTAATTCGCTCTCGATATAGTTTTCTTTGTGTCTGTGATAAATTTAGCTCGTTTTTAAGATGACAGCCTTAGGAAAGGTACATTTTGACAGCCACCCTCAGACCTACTTTAGAATCAGAGAGTTTTTACTGTTTTTTGTGATTGTCTTTATAGTGGACAGGATAGGATTTTGATTTTTCATAAAAGCATATAAGTCACTTGTGCTTTTTTATTTTTTTGACAACAAAAAAATCATATTTCAAAAAATCTTAATTACTTCTTAAGCTGACAAAAGATATATAGGAGCAATCAGAAACTCCTTAAAGACAAAGATTAAAAGATTGTAACTTGCATGAAGATTGTGTTATGCACATCGTGAATCAAAAACTTGTCTGCCTCAAAGGTGAAGGTGTAGGTTGGAAAGACAGAACATGTATATATTTATGTATGGCCCTCTCCTTTCATGTTGCAACTCACAGGTTGTAATTAATATTTAACACAGATTAAGGTCATTGTTTGAAGATTCCAGGCAAAACCCAGAGGATTTTCCACCAGAATTCTTTAATAATAATGTGTTTGGTTAAAGCTCAGCTGGGTTAATATTCTAAAAAAAAAAAAAAAGAGGGATTTTTTAATACAGGCATGCAGTAAAGGTAACTGAAGCACGACAATTGTTTGGATAATTGTGTTAAATATTTTATTTTTATTTTGTTTTGTCAATTTTGTTTGTGCCCGACGCATATTAAGAATTTTTTTCAAATAATAAAAAATTAAACTACTATATATTCATAGCAGTCAAGAACATAAGGCTGGTGCTAGAATTTTTTGGAATAAAAGTTTGTTTTTGTTTTCCTGCTTATGCAGCTTTGATAGTAATTTCCTATTTATGCCAGAAGAATACTCTGATTTAAATACACTTTAGAATAAAATTAACTTTTCCAGGGAAAAAATTATAAACTTAAAAAAAAAACCTGCATAAGCAGATGAAGTCTTTGACGAGCTGATCTGTTTTTTTCTATCAGTATTATTGATCTTCTCTGTTTAAGAGGTTTCTCTCTGGTGTCTGCAGAAGTTTGTTTTGGAGGCGGATCTACATGGAATTATTTCCCTGCAGACTCTACATTATTCCTTAGTATTATTATCAATTTCCAGAGTCTCTCTCTGTCTTTCTCTCATACTTGGTTCATGACAGACTGCTCTGGTCTGTCATGAACTCCGGTCCACTCCAGTTACTGACAGACCGGAGCGGTCTGTTAGGGACAAAAGTTCTAAAGACATTTAGAGGAGTCTCACAGACCAGAACAAAAAACATTTTTTTCAACAGATAAATCATGTGTTGTCTCTTTGAAACTTAAGTAAACCTTCAATATGATTAGCCAAAAAAAAAACAACTTTTTTGGGTTAGAATTTGAACAATTTTCTCCTTAGTAAAATATTGAAGTAAGAGTATTTTTTTTTTTCTCACATAAGATTTTCAACTTGCAGATAAAAACATGATTTGACTTACCTATAAAAGAAGGCCTGAATCTCAATTTTGAGGAAAAATATCTGCCTCAGATAAACAGACAAATACTAATAATATAATATTAATTATATAATAAAAAAAGACAGAAACAACAGATCCACTGATGTGTTTTAACCAATGACAAGTAAATAAATATATGTCTTTGCTTGTTTCTGTATCTGTCACTGGATTAAAATATAACAGGACTGCTGAAGATTCCTCTAACCAAAATCAGGTCAGACGTCAACACATTTCCATTTTCTCACCACCACCACCCCCTCCACCCCCCACCCCATAGCAGACTGTTACAGCTGCTGTGGAAGGCCGAGAATCTGTTTACCTTTTCAATTTCTGAGTATTATGCTTCTTTGTAGGTTTACAAATTCAAAAACAGAGAAACTTTTCAATTTAAAGTGCTACAAGGAATGTTGCTTTGATAAAAAAGTAAATGCATTTTAAGAAAGTTAATGATAACTGGGTGCCTTTTCTATGCTTAAGCAACTCATTTCTATTTGAAAATCTATTTACAGGGTTAGATGAAGAAAGCAGATTGGCTGTGGCGACCTCTGAAGGAAAAAGCTAAACGGAAAAATAAGATTGGATTATTCTATTAAAAGCATTGGACTGAAGAAAATCCATGGTTTCGCATATTCAAGTTCCATATTAACAATTACAAAGAGAAAAACATGGATTTGTTTTAAGCTTTCAATATTTTCTAGTGTTAGATCCAGTGGCAGCTTTTAAGTATTCAAAGTCAATGATTACTGTCCTACTTATCGTGTGAATGCTTCAAAGCATTCACACAATAGTGATTCTCCTGTTCCTTTCCAAACGTTTTTTCAGACTCAATCACACTTTCAGCAATCTTTGTATCAAAACTTTATAGTTTTTTAAATATTGAGCAAAATATGCCCCATATGAATGAGAAAGTCATCAAAATTCAACATTTTAAGTAGATTAGCAACAAGCCTTTAAATAAATTCATTAGCGATGTTGTAATATTTTATAGTAATTTTCCACAAACTTTGGAATTCAGCAACATGCAACTTTTTTTTGCTGATTTGTTATCTACTGAAGTTCAGTTCAGGTTCTATTTTAGAAACAGGCTAACATTTTTGACTAATTTAGTTTACTGAGTAATTTCAGGCTATTTTGGAGTTTAGTTAGTTTTAAAGTAATCTGCTAGATTTTTTTGGCCTCTACTGGGGCTTGTTTTGGGATAATTTGGAGTTTAGCTCATATTTAAGCAACACACAAAATATTTTTGCAAAATTGGCATGTATCAAGGATTTTTAAGCAATTTTACTACACAACTATAAGCAATATAGGTCAGCTTCAGCACTCTTTCTAGCTTTTTAATGAAATTTCCAGTCTATTAGCAAATATAACATTTTAACATAACAGTTTTTTTCAGTAAATGCCTCCAGCAATTAAAGTCAATTGCGTCACCATTTTCAGCAAACAGCTTTAGCGTCCTCAACGACTATTTTCAGCAAAATTCTTTCACAATAGCATTATCACAGATAATGAAACTTTTCTAGTTTTTTATTTGTTATACTCTGATTCTCAAATGTACTTCTTGTTCTATTTTGAGCACTTATTTTCACTTGCACCAAATACAGTATATGGTGAGTGTCACCAGGGATGAATTTGTCAGATCTTAAAGTTTTTTTTTTCAGTCTTGTTTGTTAGATTGTTGATGCCTTCAGTCCTCTGCATATTTTACCAGAAAGTGATGTAAACTGAGGAACACTTAATGTTATTTTTTAACGTGTTCAATAAACATGGGTACAGATGTGTGTTAACAAATTTAAATGTGTGTATAAAAATTCCAGAGAAAGAAACTAAACGATGTGAAATAAAACTTTGAAATAATGACTTACTACAGCAGGAAGAATACCATTAATGAATTTTATATGACATGTTTATTTTGTGACCTGATAACTGTGTTGTTGAACCGACAGGTTTGAGATCTCAGAAGTCTCAAGAGCCTTTGAGAGGGTAGCAGTGCACAGAGGTAGTGGGTATAGAAAGAATTTTCCTTCATTATTTTTTTTTCTGCTCTGCAAATTTGGTGTGATGAGGCCAGCTCTTTCAGGGAGGGTAAAGGCCATGCAGTGATCTTCTCTGTTGGTTTTAATGACTTTTTGAAGAAGCCACACGTGAAACACATGGGAGGATACTCTATTGCTGCTTTGTAAAAAGTCACCACCATCAACTTCCAGTCAACTTCGTTCCACCTAAATACTTTTAGGAAGTGCAGTCTTTGTTGTGACCTTTTTTAAAATCCAGCTGAACATAATGGTCTCCAGAAAGATCCAACAGGTTTGTGGACTCCCAGTAGTTAAAAATGCTGCACCCTGTCAAGAGGAAGGGTTTGGGGTCGACTTATGCTTCCTCCTAAAGTCAATGAAAGTCTTCCTTTCAGTGAGAGGCTGTTCATAGAAAACAACTCTGATGATTTCCTTCCTGATTCGCAAACTCATCATTTCCTGAGTTAAATCAACCACTGTGATGTAATCCGTAAACCTGCTGGCATTAGAGAATTTAGCTGGGAAATGTAAAGAGAGAGCAAAGGACTGGGCTTTTTAAAGGTATCTCCGCTGAAGAAAACATCTCAGATCAATGCTATCCAGGCATATAACTAACTAATAAACCTCCCATCGTCTTACATGGGGGACTCTAAAGTTTAAAAAAGCCAGATGGGTTATAAATAGACTCAATCTGGGTTTGTAGCAAACATTCAACTGTGGAATCTTCAATCAAAAAATTGCTGCATCATCACTTGAAGGGTAAGTGTTAAATTACAGGTAGCGTAATATTAGCATGGCTAGCCGCAGGGTCAGAGTGTTGTTTGTAGACATTAGCTTGGCTATCGTGTCTGGTTGTCATTTTTATTTTCCTTTTCTCTGGAGATGGAAGATAGTTAAAAATAAACGAATAAAGTCCGTACTATATGGATTATCACTCTTTCTTCCCACAAAATAAATAAACATTTCAGGATCAACATTTTGATTGCTACGTTAGCGCTTGCTAACTTCATCATGACACTGTTTTCCCGACAGCGTCAATCCAAAACCACAGTTATAGAAAATAATGAAAGTAAATAAGCTTTGTATTCAGTACCATACATGATATGAAGTAATCACTGCACAAACAGAATCAGCCACTGGAGGATCCCATCTTTCTGTCTTGTTTTGCTAGCTTCTGGCTCTTTTAATACCACTGATCAACTTAGTTAGTCTCTCCTCATCTTTTGGAATGCGCTAAAATGACGTAGGCCTTCAGTGTTCCACCGCTTATTCCTGTTTCTAACTCAAGACGCTTATATGACATTTTTGTGTATACAATTGAGGTCCTGCTGAGGTGATCTCTGCACAGCAGAGCGCAGCTGGAAAGTAGAGGCGCACCTCTCTCCAACAGATGACTCAGAAACGGCTGGAAAAACCCTGATATGTTGAAGCAGATAATCAGGGAGAATGATTAACATCCTCTTCTGTATGCTGTATACTGTATGCTGTCGCTGCTGTGCAGTCATTTGTTCTGAATAATAATAATAAAAAAACTCTTTATGTTGAGCAATAATCCAATTCTCTTTGATGAATGTTTTACAAAGCATGATCAGAAGTGTTTTTGATAAGTATGGATAGACCGGTCATAAACATCCTTCGGCTGTGGGGAGTATTAGCAGATTTCAAACCCCGCAAATAAGGGGGGAATGTTGTACCTTTCTTTTTTTTTATTTGTACAATCTGGGGCTCAACAGTTATCAACCATGGTTAGCCTCTTTCATAGTGGCAGTCAGCCGATTCAATTCCTCAGGCCCATTCCTGCCAAAATGGCGGCGCTTTGAGGGGGACGACCCATCTCGCGGAACTCTTTTCAACTGAATTTTATTTATATAGCCCAACATCACAAAATTATTGTCTCATTAGGCTTAACAGCAGTAATTTTACAAAAGCAGAAGGTGAGTCGCAAAATATAAACAATAGCTAAAAAACAGACTAAATAAAACTGGTTATCCCAGCCCTTAGACCCTCCTTCCCGATGAGGAAAAACTCCTAAAAAATCTGATTCAGGAAAAAAGAAGAAACTTTAGGGATGTCCACATGAGGGAGAGATCCTCTCCCAGGACAAAGATGGAATTTTCCAGAAATGTTAAAGAAGAATTAACTTATCTAACTGTTCAACTACGTATTTGAATGGAGTTCAGCCAAATAGGACTGGGGGGAAGGTAGGGGTGAGGTCCACAGCCAAGATGAACCAGAGGTGCAGTCCACGACCAAGAACAGGAGCACAGATGAACCACCTGGAATCTCTCCCACTCTGAGATGTGAGATGACATCAGTGGCCGTTTGAACCTTTAAGTCCCACTTCAACTATGTTTAATTCTATTGTAAAATCATTCCCTTTTGCCCTTTAATTAGCAATATGTCATTTTAGCCAAAATCAAAAAGCTTATGTTATTTTTAAGACATATTTAATGCAGTGTTGCAGTATTTCATCAAAAATATGCCTCTGAGGTTGTGCGGCAGTGTTGGTGCCAAAATAATCCTTCACTGATTAATCTTCCCTTTGTTTACACTCTCATCTGCTAGCTTACAGCTTCTCACAACGCCAACTTAACGTTAGCGGTGCAAAAAAATGGCTAGCAATAACGGAGCTATTCAATTGTACAGTTTTGAACTAGATGCAAACTCAGACGAGACGAAACACGATTTTCATCGGAGTGGGTCTTAAAGTCTTGTGAAGAAGTATTTTAACTCCTCTGTTTGTGAACTATATGGTTGTAGTGATGTTTTCTATTAACTCCAGACCTTCATTAATATCCCTCTGCTGTTCCTCAATGTTTACCTCACACACCTTTTAAGCTTCCCTGATCCAGTGCAGTTATCCAGCCCCATTAGCATAGTACGGTACATTTGCGGATATAGTAAATCATATAGAAACATTTTATGCAAGTCAAAAACTCAAGACACATTCCATCCCAGCTTTAAACTCCTTAATGTTGTTTCTTTGTAACTTGTTGAAAACAGGACCCTGTACCCTCTCCTATTTGATACTGCGCCTTTTAAGGTCAGAAAATATAGATTTTCTTTTTGCTTTCTTTTAAGCTACGTCTATTCCTGCTGCACTATTAGAGTGAAGCATCCACACTGGAGCATAGAATAATTTTTGCAATGAGTCCATCTACATTTCAAAGTAAGGGTAATTGCATCTTTTAGCTTTGAGTATTTGAATACCCTTGGGGTTTTTTTTGTTTTTTTTATCTTGGACTAACTGGTCAACTCCTTGTGTTAATGTGTGCTGGTGTTTATCTAATATTTGATTGTTGACAGTGGTTTTTGGGGCACCTGTTTACCATCTCAGGCTTTATCAAACTTGGCAAAAAAAAAATCAAATTTTACCCTGGGACTTCGGCTTTAACTTTTGTCTTTAAGCTCCTTTAACAATTTTAATTTAACTCTATAATAATTGTTACTCATGCCTCTTAGCAAAATGGGGACATACTGTAAGTTGCATTGATCACAATTTCATAATGACAATGTATATAATTGTGTTTTTGAAAGAAAAAAGAATTTCATGAAATGATGAGTATGTTTGTTTTTATTAAATGAGACTATTCATTGGTAATAGCTTGTTGATGGTCAAACACGACGTCTGTGTCCACATCTTGCTCTAGTACAGGATCTGAAAAAAAGAAACAAGACGGGTTTTAATACACAAATTACTTTTCTACTTTAAATACAGTATTACTATAATAATGTTTTAAAATATATCATTATGCGTCTATGTCTATAGTAGCCTATGTTTAATTTCAGTGGACATACTGACCGAGTTCATCCAGTCGATGTAAGCAGACACGCGGGTGAAGACGGTGGGCTTCTGGGGGTAGTTGCATCCATATCCAGACACAAAGCTAGCAATACCATGAACGTAGTATTTTCCGCTAACCTGGCAGTTCAGAGGGCCACCGGAGTCACCCTGAAAGACAGGAAAGGGCATTTAAGGGGGGAGCTGTGTAGTGACACTAAATGAATCTTGGTTTTCTATCTTCTAAGAAATTTTGTTTCTCTGTCTTTATGGAGAGGACTCACGTTGCATCCAGACTCAGAACCACCTCCTCCACACACCATGGTGGTCTTCACAGTGCTGCCCCACCAGTCACTGCGGGAGCAGGTGTTGTGGTCGACCAAGGGAAGATAGGCCTCCTTCAGCTTAGAGGACAGGCTTCCACCAGCTGAAAAACAGAAGAAATGGCATGCACTCCTCAATCAAAAGATTGTCTTGATAACATTGCTTGGAAGTCAGACTTGTCAACTCACTAGAGGTGAGTCCCCATCCAGTGATGTAACAGAGATTGTTGTGAGGCAGAATCTGCCCAGAGGGAGGCAGAGAAGCCAGCTGGACGTAAGAGTTCAGGGCGGCGTCAGAGGAAAGTCTCAGAAGAGCAATGTCGTATCTAAGACAAACAGCAAAAAAGAATGGACTTGTAAAAAGGCATCACGTACAAGACAGTTTGACTAAGGCCTCAAAAAAAATATGTAAATTAATGTGTTAATTATAAAAACAAAAATTCATCCTTACCCATTGGCAACTCTGTTAGAGTCCCACTGGGGGTGGATGTAAACCTGGCTCACACCAATGACCTGCTCCGTGCCACCGTTGCTGTTGAGGTCATGTTCACCGAGAACAACGCGCCACGTCCTGCTGCTGCAAGGTTTAAAAAAAACAAGAAAGGCAAAACAGGTTTAAAAAATTATTACACACACAGTTTTGCATCTTTTTTGTTGTGTTTTCACAGTTTTTTTTCTTTATATTAAAACACATCTGAACATTTTTACAATCACTCTCGCTGAATCGAATTATGCCACAATTTTGTGAATGGAGATATTTGGCTCACAGGAATTATAACATTGTCAAAATATATGTTAATATGTTTTGGGAATATTCTTTGATACCTGTCCACACAGTGAGCAGCAGTCATAACCCAACCCCTCTGAATCAGGCTTCCTCCACAGGTGTGGTAGTAGCTGCCTCCAGACAGGTACTGAAGAGAGATCTGAGGAGCAAAACAGACTTTAAAATTTAGTTTTTTCTTCATACGTATATTTTAACATAAGCTTTGGTGGGTTACTTATGTTACCTGCCAGGGCCAGGAGTTAGGACTAGCCACCTGACCTCCCACAACCCTATGCAAACTGTTCTCCAGGTACGCGGGCTGGTCAGCCAGCGCTAGTTAAGATGAAACATAAGTCATTCATTGGGATGAGTTTAGAAAAAGAAAGCAGGATAATAAAGACATCTGCAGTGTGGTCTGCATTGTATTCTTACCCAAAGCAGCGAGGCTTGTCAACAACAAAAACCTGAGCATGTCTGAGTCAGCGTGAAACCTTTCTACAAAGAATAAATATGCTTCCCAGTCTTTTATACCAGAAGCTAACCTTGAACTGATTCAGCAAAACTCTATCAGTTCTTTTTCCGCTTTCCATCGCCAGGTGTGCAGCTGTGGTTTTTCTCACCCTAAAGCACGTCTCATTCTCTACATAGATCCTAAAGGGTCCAGTTAAATGTAATAATAGCATAACACCAATAAAACAGTGTAAAAAGTCTGATGTAAAACAATGTTTCTTTAAATGAAAGCCAGTCATCAAGTACTAAAAAATGAAACATTGTTTTAGAATAAAAGATTTTGAATGTGCAAGTAATTATACCTGTCGTTTGTTCGAATATTTTAATGTGATCTTTTTTCGACCCAATCTAAAATCTTCAGCTATATTCAGAAAAACTAACAGTATATATGTTTTCATGATCAACCAGAAATACATTCTGACACAAATTACTTTATTAAAAATTCATTATTTGTGTGGATTGTGCTTTAAAAATAAAAAAAATCGCATTCTTGTTACAAGCCATCCAATTCAAAACCCTTCCGCTCTCCTAGACTTGTTTACATAAAAGTGGGGTCATCTGGACCCCACAAGACAGTGCGCTGAACTTTTTTTTAATGATTTTCGATCTTTATTGGTGTCCAATGACAGACATGAAGTCTTGTACACCTTGTCCACCTTTTTCATGGAAGGGCTAATGCCTCAATGTAAGGGTGGGGTCATCTGGACCCCATAAGAGAACACGAGGGTTGGGCTGGATTTCGATTATAATTTCTAGAAATTATTTGATTCGATTCACAAAACCCTGGAGTGATTTGATTGTGTTGAGGGCGTTTCAGTTTGACCGCTAGGTGGCGATCGCGCTATAGCAGTTCACCTTATTTCAGAAGAAGGAAACAATATTAACAAAAATAACTATGCTTTTGACCTGACTTAACTACTTTTAAAAAATACTTTCCTTAAAGAATTTGGAAGGTTCATACTTGTGAGTATAAAGATGTTCATTTAGTAGTGTATGTTTAGGTCAACCAAGCGTTAGCATTAGCTGTTCTACAGGAAATTCCATTAAATGCTAGCATCAAGATAGAGGATTTTAGCTTTATATGCTAAATCGATAAATATTTTTAAGAACTGATTTTGATCTATTAAGCTTAAATTGACTCGAATCGATTTTCATCAACCCAGCCCTATTGTAAAATGAAACAGTAGTTTTAGCCCCTTTCCAGTTAAAAATATATTTTATGAAATATATAAGAACGTATTCAATTTTTTTTTTCCATCTTTTTTTTTTTTAATGGTATCTTGCAATTTAGCAACATGCAGCATAAAGGAGTGAACGACGATACACAACCTTACAGGAACGTTTCCTATTCCTTTCTTTTTAATGTAAGTGGATATGTCTGGGCGTCAGGACCCAGCCAGTCAACCACCAGAGGAAGCCTCACCCGAGTACTAACTGCATCTGTCATCCTCCTCTACTCCAATTCCCATCATGCATCAGCCACCATTTTTCTGTCACCACCAGCTGTTTGTCATCATCATCAGTGCTGTATACATTCCTATTTTCCCCTTTACAACATGACTCAATCTTTATCTGTGGCACCACAGAAGCACCTGCACATGGTTCTTTTTGGTGTCAATATTTGGAAAAAGCTGTAGGACTGAACTGCCATTCTTTTTACCCCTGTTTGTCCTACTTCAGGGAATTTTATGTTTCATGTTATTTTGTCTTTTATTTCACATTGGGTCATCGTGCCTGTGAATTTAGTTAGGTATGCTTTTTTTTAGCCTTAAAACTCTGAAGCCTTTTTGCTTCACCTCCTTAATCCAAAAGAATGTAAACACATTTTCCTAAAGGTAAAATTATGTGGGATACACAACAGAGAAAGTGGACCAAAACACATCCCTGATGTTTTGTTACACCAATGTCACAGAGGGTTATTATTGGATAAGTTATTGTCGTTCAATCATTTATGTAAATAAATTAGTTATATTTTTATAGAGAAGATCTTTTTTGTGTTTTTGTTGTTGGTTTAAAGTCTGATGAAATGACTTGTTCAACCAGAGCCTGCGGACAAAGGGGTATATCAATCAACCTTTAGACATTTCGCACAAAGACCTCGAAGATGTTAAAACATTTTTGACTTAAATCATTGTGTAATATTGTCTGATTCTTGAGGCAGTTTTATTCTTGTCAATATGAAAGTCTGTGTCAAATAAGCTAACAAAAGGAAGAACCATTGTGTGGTAACCAAATAGATGTAACTAAAGTAAGGACAAGTTCTTGCTTTACTTTGCAACTGTATTGATATAAATATTACATGATGGTTGGAATTTGATCTTAAGGTAAGGCAGAATCATTGGTATGTAGCACAAAGTGCTTAACAGATAAAAATCCATCTTCTTTTTTAGCTTTTCCCTGAACAGGGTCATGGAGGTTGAAGGAACCTATTCAGAATGAAGACAGAGTTCAACCAGACAGAGACTGATCTTTCTGTCTGAAGAGCCTGTTTTCAAAAGGAAGTCGGTGTTAAAATAATAATAATGATAATAATTCTGAGACTTTTAGCACTTCAGAAAAAGATGAAAGCTAAAATTAAAAATAATGAAATAAAACAACAAAATGCAGGCATATATTTGTTAACTGTGTTAACCATTGAGGATACCAATAATGACATTTTTTTAAATATTTAACAATGACATGATACTGTTTCAGTAACAGTCTCTAATACGAATTTGTAAAATTCTGCTTTGGACAGTTAAAAGTACTTTAAACTGGCTTTTTTTCACTTAGTATTTTATCCCACTTATAAGTCGGGGTTCTTCTTCCAGCATAAATATTACATTAAAGGCCAAAAAAACTTCCCTTAACAGCAGTTGAGAAGTTCTTAGTTCAGCAAAATTGATTTTGGAGTGCTTAAGAAACAATAATTGTATCTATTGCACTTTAATGCTTTCCTTTGAGAAAAGCTCGGCTAAAATTTTAATGTGAAGTAACATTTTAAACTGACTGAAACCAATAGACACAATTAACAGTCCAATTGATTTTGAAGAAGTTACTGGCGATGGGAAGTCTCGAAGGGTTGCACTGATCCCTTTTGTAACCTAAATAAAACCCTCAGCTTCTCTCCCAGGTGAGTGACAGGCTACTGCATAATACATTGCAAAATCCTTTAAATGTATCAGAAAAAAACTAATTTCTTTTAACTCACTTTCAATTCAGATATGGGTTAAACTAACAAGACAGAAAATGTGTCTCATGGCTGGAATAAAACACAGTCATGATGTGCTGGGTGTCAAAAGCTACTTTGACATTTTTTTTCTCTAGTAGTTTTGATCTGGGTAACACTGACAGATGCACAGGGAGCCTTACTGATGTTTGGAAACGTGTTGTCATGATTTTTGTTTGGTCTGAATTTGTGTTTGTTTGATTTTGTGTGTCAGTTTTCTTGTTCAGTCACTTTGGTTCTGTTTCTCCTGCCATGACCACAACAGGTCTTTGCTTTTGATTGCAACAGCTAATACTAGTACTCTTTAGTTTGTTTGAAATTGTGTTTTTAGTGATTCTATGTAATATCCTGTGTTTTATCAGCCTTTTTGAAAAAAAAAATCTTCAACTTTTCAGGAATCATTTGTATGCTTTTTTTGAACATATAGAAAGTAATTGTTTCTGAATAATAACAAACAAAATTATCTTTAAATAAACTTTGTAGAGGCAATGGGGTTTGCTGCATGAACAATCACACATAATCAAGGACATTTTTAATTGTATCTGAGGAAAAAAATAATCATAAAATGTTCAAATCAAGTTTATTTTTGATTGAGTTCAAAGTCACGAGTAGATTAAACAACTCAAACAAGGTCTTTTCTGGAAAAGGCTTGTCCTCTGCACTCTTACATGATCTGAGGAAGACAAAACAAGGACGAAATATTGTGATTAATTTTAACAGTTTGAAAAGTTTAATTTTTTTTTTGTTATATGGCTTAAACATTCGATACAATTCTGTTTTAAATGTGCCATTTTTCCAAAGTGATTAAATTTTTCTTCATACTGACCGAGTTCATCCAGTCGATGTAAGCAGACACGCGGGTGAAGACGGTGGGCTTCTGGGGGTAGTTGCATCCATATGCAGACCCAAAGCTGGTAATACCATGAACGTAGTATTTACCGCTAACCTGGCAGTTCAGGGGGCCACCAGAGTCGCCCTGAAAGACAGAAAAGGAAAATAGAATATTGTGAGCTTTGAGCTGTCAATTTTTTTTTTTTAATTTAAACTCTTAAACGGCTATCTCACTTCTTGAAGAAAAAAATCAACTTAGCAAAAATAGTCTTTGGGCAGATGACTCACGTTGCATCCAGACTCAGCACCACCTCCTGCACACACCATGGTGGTCTTGACAGTGCTGCCCCACCAGTCACTGCGGGAGCAGGTGTTGTGGTCGACCACGGGGAGATAGGCCTCCTTCAGCTTAGAGGACAGGCTTCCACCAGCTGTCGAGCAGAAGCCATGAAACTTAAGGAAACTGTTCCTTCTGCCTGTCAAGAGGCTGGAATAATCCTGCAGTTAACTTACTGGAGGTGAGTCCCCATCCGGTGATGTAACAGAGATTGTTGTGAGGCAGAATCTGCCCAGAGGGAGGCAGAGAAGCCAGCTGGACGTAAGAGTTCAGGGCGGCGTCAGAGGCAAGTCTCAGAAGAGCAATGTCGTATCTAAGACAAACAGGAAAAATTAGACGTTTTTAATAATAACAATAACAAAAGCTTGTTTTAGTTTTTTCTGAGGCCTTTTGTAACTTTATTCCACCTCCACTCTTGTAATGCCAGTTTACTCAGAACCCATTGAGACAGAATATTTTCATCACTTGTTTGAACTTTAAGAAATTATTCCACAGAAAGTGTTGCTACTTAATATCTAGTTTTTTTTTTCTTTTTTTAAGCTTGCAACCTTTAGTCCAAACCTGAAGTTGCTTTATGTGGATGCTGCACACCATAAGAAATTCATTATCGTAATTTTTTGTCTCAATTTCTAAAAAGAAATCTCAATATGTGGCACACCAAGAGGTATTATTTACACTAAGACACATAAGATAAGAATTAAATTTGTATTTAAGGTGAAGGTGCCCAACTACAAGCTGGTGCCCCGATTCTTTTTATAAACAGCCCTGTCAGTAGGGTAAACATGGAAAACATGGAAACTAGAAAGAAATCAGCCCATGAGGATTGGGTCAAATTAGTCAAGATTCTTTACTGTTCAAAATATGTTGCAAGAAAATTAATTCAGATTCATTAAAATGTTTTTAATATAATGAAAGATGTGATTAAAAAGTGGCTTATGTCTGTCTAAAACAAGCTCAGTGGTCTTGTGGAAGAGTTTGTGCCCTGAGACTGGAAGCTTGTGTGTTCAAATCCACAACCAGGTCATACCAGAGACTGTAAAAATGGGACCCAATGCCTCCCTGTTCAACACCTAGCATTAAGGGGTTGGATTGGGGGTTAAACTACCAAAAGATTCCCAGGCGCAGCTGTGTCTGCAGTTCACCGCTCCCCCAGAGGATGGGTCAAATGTGGAAAACAAATTTCTCACACCTGTTATTTGCGGGACATGTTAAACAAGATGTCATTTGAAAAACAAAATCTGTCAATGAGAAGTTCAGAGATGACTGATTCTTACTTGTTTGGTTCAAAGGCCAACTCTTGAGGCTTTGATCAAATTTGAGCGAGTAACAAAGCAGGTGATGTCCGCCATCACATTGGAGATGCAGCATGGTGTCTTTGTGGGCTTGACTTTCAGAGCTCCAAATGCAACAGTTTTACCCATTAAAAAAAAAAGTAAAAGAAAAACTCCCTTAGAAGAAACAAAAGGACCAAGAGGGTCCACACTCACCCGTTGGACACTCTGTTAGAGTCCCACTGGGGATGAATATAAACTTGGCTGACTCCAATGACCTGCTCCGTGCCACCGTTGCTGTTGAGGTCATGTTCACCGAGAACGACGCGCCACGTCCTGCTGCTGCAAGGTTTAAAAAGGAAACCACCAAAGACAAAATGTTGTAAAACAATGCTAAAAAAACACTTCCGTCTAATCACTTTGCTCTAAAAACAATACAGAAAGTAGACCATATATTTTATGCTCGTTTTCATTTGATAAGCTTTGTCTGTCTTATACAGCAGATATTGTGAAAACAAAAAATAAAATGAGACCTTTTGTCTTGCTGCATAGCTTATGGCAACATTAGTTACCATAGCTATGCAGATGACACACAGATATATATTAGACTGACACCAGGAGACCGAAGCCCTGTACAGGCTCTTGGTAAATGCATTGAGGACATTAATGACTGGATGTGTCACAACTTACTTCAATTAAACAAAAACAAAACTGAGGTTATTGTCTTTGGGGCTAAAGAAAAAAGGTTAGACGTCACTACAGAACTTCAGTCTATTCAACTAAAAACTACCAACCAGGCCAGAAACTTGGGTATAGTGATAGACACAGACTTAAATTTTGATAAACACATTAAGGCAGTCACTAAATCAGCCTATTATCATCTCAAAAATATCTCAAGGATTAAAGATTTGATGTCTAAGCAGGACCTGGAGAAACTAGTGCATGCTTTCATCTTTAGTCGACTTGATTACTGTAACAGTGTTTTTACAGGACTACCAAAAAAATCCATCAGGAAACTGCAGCTGATTCAGAACTCTGCTGCTCGGGTTCTCACAAGGACCAAGAAAGTCGACCACATCAGTCCAGTTCTGAGGTCTTTACACTGGTTACCTGTCTCTCAGAGGATAGACTTTAAAGTTCTGTTACTGGTTTATAAAGCTTTGAATGGTTTAGCACCAAAATACATGACTGACCTCCTGACCCAGTATGTACCAACCAGACCTCTCCGATCATCAGGATCCGGTCTTTTATCAGTTCCTAGAGTCAGAACTAAACATGGAGAAGCTGCATTCAGCTTCTATGCACCACAGATCTGGAACAGACTTCCAGAAAACCTTAGATCTGATGAAACACTCAGTGTATTTAAATCCAGGTTAAAGACTCACCTGTTCTCAGTTGCATTTGATTAATATGTATTCAAAAGTTTACGTCCGCACTTTTTATCTATGCTTGTTTTAAATTCAAATCTTTTTACTTTCTTTTAATTTTATTTTAATGATTTGAATAATGAATGACATTTTTACTATTTCTTTTGATTGTTTCTTTTAATGTTTTATGTAAAGCACTTTGAATTGTCTCTGTACATGAAATGTGCTATACAAATAAACTTGCCTTGCCTTGCCTTGCCTTGCTAATGAAATGTAATAAAGGATAAAATATATAACCAAAAAATATTGGGTGAAGGCTAATGCACATTTGATACACATTCATCTTAAAAAATGTACAAATAAAGACAATTTGCTAAAGATAAATTCTGTCCGTAGTTAATCATCATTGTACCTGTCCACACAGTGAGCAGCAGTCATAACCCAGCCCCTCTGAACCAGGCTTCCTCCACAGGTGTGGTAGTAGCTGCCTCCAGACAGGTACTGAAGAGAGATCTGAGGAGGGAGAACGTACCAGATGGCTATGTGCAAAACATTCAAAAAGTCTGATTTGATTTAAATACAGCTTTTCCTTTTCTCTGTTCAACATACTTCCTGTCTACCTTTATTTATGTAAACAAGTTTAAAAAGCAGGTTACCTGCCAGGGCCATGAGTTGGGGCTGGCCACTTCACCTCCCACAACTCTCTCAAGGTTGTCCTCCAGGTACCTGGGCTGGTGCTGCAGCTCAGCCAGCACTGGTCAAGTAAAACATAAAAAAGGAAGTCAGAGAAATATTTTCTATCGTTGTTTTTCTCACTAGATTAATTCAACCAAGAAAAGCTTCTTAATAAGTTGGGGAAACGAAGACAGAAATGGTTAAATAGAAAACAGACTAGGAGTAAAAAGCAGTTTGACAAACACTGATCAGTTGTGACCAGATATCCAGTGCGACGTGTGTTGTAGTCATACCCAGGGCCGTGAGGCTGGTCAACAACAGAAACCTGAGCATGTTTGTGCGTCGGGTCAAAACCTTCTACGAAGAATGAAAGCCTCGCCTTGTCTTTTCTACCCAAATGCAACCTTGAACTTATGCGGAAAATTTTTCCTCTGAACCAATCCAAGTATGCACCTGTGATTTGTCTCACACTCTTATCACATTCTGTTTATACATGCCTCGTGGTCTCACCGGAGAAACACTGTCAAGGATTCATCCTAAAAATGACATGACGTGATATGGCTTCAAGTGATTCAGATGATGAGAGAAACATATTCTTCCATTGATTAAAGCTGATGGCAAATTTCACATTTATTTATACACCATATATCATATCATACTTTACAAGTTCGACATGGCCAAAGCCGAATTAAATATCTTGGACATATGTTAGCTGAGCAGCAAAATAACATGTTTTGACCTTCTTATGACTTAATAAAAATAATCAAAATAAAAATGTTAGTAAAATAATTTGTATATGTACTGTGGGACATAAAGGTATTTGGTCAGCCACCAGTTATGCATCTTCTCCCTCTGAAAAAGATTAGAGAAGCCTGCAATTTAGGTATATCTCAACTGTGAGAGACAAAATGAGAAAACAAAAACCAGAAAATCACTTGTTTTGATTTTCAAATAATTTTTTTGTAAGTTATGGTGAAAAATAAGTATTTGGCCAATATCAAAAGTTCAACTCAGTACTTTTCTCTATACCCTTTGCTGGCAGTGACAGCTTCCTGTAAGTCTTCAAAGTTTTCACAAACTGTTGTTAGTATTTTGGCCCATTCCTCCATACAGATCTCCTCTACAGCAGTGACGGTTTTTGCCCGACTGTCATTTAAAGAATATTTGAGCCTACAAGAGAATCGCTTAAAATTAATTTTTTTTGAGGTAGCAAAAGAACAGAATTTGGTGCAATTAATAACCAAATGAAAAGATTAGATCTTAAACTTTAAGGAAGACGTTTAAGGTGTAAATCCTGTATATTGAAGGTAGTGGTAACTTGAATTTAAAATTTGAAAATGTATTTCAGCGATGGAAAAAAGCAGCTAACCATCAGAAAATATCAGAATGAGATGTCAACCTGAACAATGTCCATGAGAAGTTTGGCTTTTACACCTTTTGGCAAATTTGGGGCTGTCTGGAACCATGCTGCACTGTGGGGGAACACTCAAAAGATCCCCAACTAACCATAGAAAACATTTTTTTGCACAGTGGGATGGATGCAGGGTAACACAAAAGCTCCATTAGAGTGTAAGTGAGCTACGTTTTCTTTTCTTCTGGAATATAATACACACCTTTCCATGACTCCGTCACATGAGAAAAAAAGAAAAAATAAAAACAGAAAAAATGGTCAAGCCAAATGCAGGTCAGTATCACACAGTGTGTTATTGTTCTCTTCCTTAATGACTACCATACTCGCTAACAACACAAGAAACCTGTGTGTTTGTGTGGGGGGGTCAAAACCACTCAACAAAGAATGATCACTTCCCTCAATCTTACCTGAACTTGACCTTGAACAGATGCAGGAAAGTATGACTGTGCTTTACCCCTGACAAAAGCCAACTATGCACCTGCAATTTGTCTCACATGTTGTCACATACTGTAAAAACAGGCTTCTAACCTTCACCAAGCAAACACTGTCAAACTCTTAGAATAAAGACTGTCTAATAGAGGGTTATTTCATTGAGTCATGTACTTTACTGAGATTGTTCTTTAAATAGTTTTTCAGTGGTTCAAGGACCAACATTATGAGTTGTCACTAAATAAATGTACGCTCAAACTTTTTTTGTTGCTTCTATTCGTTTCGCTTAAAAATAACAATATTTAAAACAAGCAACTAATGTGATGATGGTATTTATGTTTACAGACTTTTGAAATATCTCCAAATCAAAATATGTTGTCCCAGTTTTCTACAGTGTCAGAAACCTGACAAAAATGTTCACCAAAAGAGATTTTTTTTTTTTTTGTCAAAGAGCTGAAAAATAAGATAATTTAGTGAAAGTGGTGGCACAAGTGTGATAACACAAATAGTATCTTTTTTTTTTTTTTTTTTTTTAAAAGATTAACACTTCAAATGTTTTCTGTTGGACAGCAAATATGGGCAATATTGTTTGAGCCCAACACTAGAGGGGACTAAATTCCAACAAACACATGACTACAAAGTGCACTATCTCAGCTTAGTGACGCAGGAATTCACACACTTCATCTCGTCTTCGTTTCTCTGCAGCCCAAGGATTTTGGTTTTAACATTTAATTTATGCAACTTAATCTTAGGTAAGGTTTGTTTCTACTCTAATATTTAGGATACCAGACAAAAAGTTAACTCCTCTAAACTTGGCATTGACCAGTCAATTGAATATTAAGGGTTTTTTGCACTCTGAATTGCAAAGTGGATCGCAAAAAGGTTACAATACCTTTTTTTAAAACCAATGTGAACATTTTTAGCAAGTCAGGCATATAGTTCTGACAATAGGATTTTGGACAATAGGGGGACAGTTCCTAATTAGACAGAAAGTCATTAAAACTGCATGGATTTTTGGATTATTGCCTTATCGGGCTATTGAAGAGATAACTGTGCTGGCTGGTAATTGAGCTAGCCCCCTGACACAAAGGAAAAAGGTCCTAATACTGCAATACTTCTCAAACAAGCTCTCCTCCCTTCCCCTGTTTCAATAATTTCCTACAGAGCATCCTCGTCTGCTCTGAAGTTCTCATGTACCCCTACACCAACCTTTCCTCACAGAGGCATGAATCAAACAACAAGATCAAAGACAGGAAGTGCTGGGCATGTGTTAATTAAAGATGTTTGTTCATGATACCGCTTCCCCTCATTAATGAACCGTCAGTTTGGCTGCTGTAAAGATGTCTCACACCAGTCAGTAAATTGAGAAAAAAAAAATAATAGGGAAGCAATGACAGGGAAATGTGGTCACTTATACCAGGAAAAAGAAAGACAATACATTGACAGTTTAAAGATATTCATGTGTCATGAAGTGCATCTGAGTGAAAAGAAAAACTTTTAAAAGACATGCAAAAATTGGCTGGAAGGTTTGGTTTACAGCTACAAGATGAAGCTGTAACGTTTCAAGGATGTTTGATGGGTTCTGGGGTCCCCTACTTATGGGTGTCAAATATCTCCAGAACTGGAGGAGCAGCCTGGTTTATGATGCTGGCAGTAAGTCAAAGATGTATCTGCTATGTCACCCAGACTGAGGTCAATGGGGCCCTACCCGGGATTGTTCAGACTATGTGAGATTGCAGTATACCAGCTAGAGACAGGACTTGTTTGGATTCTGAAATTCCACCGCCCAAGAAAACTGAAGGGCTATGAGTTTGCTCATAGCTCTCTAGCTTAGTTGTCATAAGTTGAGGTTCATGCTGGTGAATGAGAAACTTGCATCCTTAGACCTCCAACTCAGTGTCACCTAGTGTGGTTTCATTTTATGGGCTTCACTGCAGTACAGAATACCTAGCTGTGATCAAGAGTGCTTTGTAATTGGACTACTGCACAAATCACATTTTGGTCATAACAAGCACAATATTTGAGCACAGGGTATCCATCAGTGCACATGGTATCAAGATGAAACAGGTATCAAAGGAGGTCAAATATATTGAGACTAAGTTGACCATGTTTTCCACCTTCATTGTCAATTGTTAACACAACTTTTTGAAATATCTGACTGTAAGTCTGGTTCTTGTCTGTTTGTCAAACCACAAAAAATGAAGTGGTTGCAAGAATTAAGAGATGTATTTAAGCTGAATAAAGAGTCCTTTCAAATCTTGGCAGCTGATGGGTATTGGAAGTCCAAGGTCTATGCAGGACCGAGAGTTGCAGAAGTACAAACTCAAGTTGTTATCGTCACTCTTGGGATTGTCAAAGGTGGAATAAATACTGTGGTTTTTTTTTAATCTTGCCGAAACAATTTCTGCAAGTAAAGCAGATGCTGAGGACACATGAGTATGCCATTCCAAAGAAGTCAAACCTTTTCTTGTTGGCTCTGTACCAGGGATGGATGAGGACCGTCCGGAGTGACTCAAATTTCTGGATGTTGGAGAACTGTTCTGGATGATGCACTTTTGCAGCATCGTGTGGTGATCAGGAGCATTGTCTCTGGACTGATTGCCCAGGGTGGTGTGCTCCAAATACAGGGGGATCACACTAGCCACACTCGGAGGTAGTTTAACTTCTGATTCAAGAGGAACAGTGAGGTTTGTGTCCTGGTTGTGGATCAGCAAATCAGAACCAAATGTTGCACAGAGATCATTAGGATTAATGGGAGACCCCCTATCCATATGTGCTTTGTGATGAAGAGGCTTTATCGCCAGTTCTGATTAAGCGTGGCAATGTCCTGTCTTTTGTGAAAAAGTTTAAGTATTTTGGAATCCTGTTGTGATTTACAGTTGGAAAAGTTCAGTGGCTACAGTAATAGGGTCACTGTTTCATTGTTTGTACTGAAGATGATCATGATCTTTGGGTTATAATAATAAGATCTTCAGAATGATTTGTTAAAATAAGGTGGCTGGATTCTCCTTTAGAAATAGGACAAGGAGATCCACTACCCAGAAGGAGCTCAGAGTAGAGTTGCTCCGGCATCTCTTTTGGATGGCCTCCTGGACACAGGTATTTCGGACTGGCGGTACTGTCTCTCAGCTGGCCTGGGAGCGGCTTGTGGCCCCCAGGCCAGCTGAGAAAACTTTCTTTGGAGAGAAAAGTCTGGGGATCTCTGCATAGACTGATCCCAACAATGATTTTTTTTTTTTTTGAGTAACAACCTGCTAAATGTATTTAATTTATCCTCATTATTTATGCTTATCTTTTTTTTTTTTTTTTTTTTTTTTTTAATATCAGGAAATGGGAAAAAAAATCTGAAACCAAAATAGAAGTGAAAAGTTAAAAAAAGAAAAGAAATGACCAAGCTCATTTTAACTGCAAAACACACTGATTTATAAAGTGTAGTGATCTTTTTAATTGTTTTCTTTTTTTCTTTTTTGTTCTTTCTCTATCTCAGTTTGTATTATGCATTTACACTGTTGTATATCTTAAATAAAGTTTGAAATTAAATTGCTTTGCTGATAACAAAACTCCACCTTCAGTACATCAACAACCTTTTATTCTCACCCCATCCCTCCCCTTTTTTTTGCTCTCAGTTTCAGAATAACAAACGATTGCACACGCTGACTGAGACATTATACCGAACCACAATATCCTAATCAATGTCCCCGGGGCATTTACACTTTCTCCTTCAGGTCAGAGAATTGTGTATGTATCAATGCACTCATGCGTCTTCCAGGGTGACAGCCGTGAAACTGATGCACTGGTCTGTTTGCAGCTTTTAATTGCTATTATTCCAAGTAAAAGCAATCGATATGTCCACCAACTAGCTCAATTTCTCTTAAATTTTACACAAATTGGGGGCATATTATGGTTTTTCTTTTAGATCTTTTGGTATGTTTTTTCTTTTTAATTTTCTGGTTTGTTGTTAATTATTTGGGGTTGTGATCTTAAACTCTTAGGACCTGGGGTCCACTTGACATCGGCTTTTGAGTTACCACCACGGTAGTTAATTCTGCTTAACCTGGGCCCTGTGACTACGTGTGTAGAGGATTAGTTCATATATTAGCTGGTGTAGTGTTAGCTTGCAGCTAAGGACACTCGCTCTAATGTTGATAAAAGGGACAATAATCTTTTATATAGAGTATTACTCGACTAATACTTTCCTCATATGATTTCTGTTGCTTTTAAGTTTTGACTGTGTCTGTGTCCCTTGATGTTATGTAGAAAATTCTGAGTCTAGCAAGGATACAATAGGAGGCTGCTGCACCTGAATCTACTTTGCTAAATTAAAGAGCAAAAGGAACGCACGATTAAAAACTGACCTCACTCTATGTTGGGTTAATTACAAACCCTTTACAGGTGATTCTAACATAATGGAAAGGTCATTACACCCCCAGCCAAAGAAAATGTTTGCTGCAAGTCTCAACAATAACAAAACAAACAAAACAATCTTAATGCGATGAGTAAATTCTTTACATAATGATAATATTTCTATGTTCATTTGTGTGCCACAAAGGCACTTATGATTAAAGCTACACACATGAGAGAAGCTTGTGCGGTAACCTTTTCTTAGCATGTCTTTATTACACTGTACATTCACTGTACACCTGTCATCAGCTGTCAACATAATTATTCCCAGAGGGAAAATGTTGAAAATAACTCATTATAAACTCTACATCTCTCTCATGCTGCACTGCAGTCTGGATTATGAGTGGAAGTTAAAGATGAGAAAATGAAATGAAATATATAGACATATATATTATCTTCATCAAAAAGTAAACTTATTTTTTATAAATTCATCCAAAATAAGACATCTAATGAAGTATTATCAATCGTGTTTTTTCAACGGGAAATTTGGTGGACTACCTAAACATACCACATACATAAATGTCAGTAACATTTATTACCTCCTGCTCCGTGGCAGGTAAATTCAGGCATTTTTATACTTCACCAACAGTCATTTCAGGCCTTTTCCTAAAAGCAGTGCAATGTCGAGTCAGATCGGGAATTTGTATTTATCCAGTGAAGCTGATCATATAACATAACGCTGTTTATTTATGTCAGTGCACCCAGTAGGTTTCTAGGTTATTCATGAAAAAGAATTCTCAAACATCTGTCCAAACAAAGTTTCCTGTGTTCTGTTCCAAACTAATGCAGTACATGATACATTTCTCATAGTAGATATAGAAATTGAGCACAAGTGAATAAAACTGAAAGATTAAATAAAAAGGTATGCAAACTATGATTTATAACATTCATCTCCATGCACCATCTTTTTACCAGCAAATGATTTAGTTCTTTATTGTTGTTGGTGCTAAAAAAAAAAAAAAAATCCTGTCGGATTACAGATGCTTGTTCTCTTTCAGACATGCAGAGCCTGACACTACTGCAGAGTGTCACGAATGAAGGTAGAACAGGTACTGTTGGTGGTTTAAGTGAGACAATATGTATATTTTGCACATGAAAACAAGTCACTGAGATTAGTTTCTTATTTTTCATCATTGGCATGTTTCTCACGTAGGAGAAAGTTTGAGTTGGGTAAAGGTGGAGTTCACACACTGCACCATAGTCAGACTTCCTTTGTGAACAATCGTCAAATGCTGTAAAATCCGCAGCCATAATGAGCTTACAAACAAATGTGCAATCACTAACAGCTTTGAGGAGCATGAACATGTACAGAGCAATATAATAGTGTTTAGTTTTCTCAAAAAAAAAATGTTAATTTGTCCACATTTTATTTTGCAGGTACAAGGGGAGATATGATAACCTGGTGTGTAGATCTAGTGATTTGTATCCAAAAAAAAATATGTAAATCAAAAAATCTAGGCTCTGATACATTTGTTTTTGTTTAGTGATATGATTTGGAATTGACACTCGAGTCATCAGTGCAATGAGTTTGTCAACTATAAAACCCCATTTATCCTTAATTATAAAATATTCTGCATGGGTCCACTGAGTGCTTTTATCGATATGATTGAGATATATTAACTAGATTAGGAAAAACTATACTTTCTTAGACATTCTCACTGAAAAGTTGGACATAAGACTTATAAGTCAAAATATCAGTTTTCTACATATTGCATAACCACTGGTTTAATAGAAAATAAGTTTTGAAAATTGTCAGGTTGTTCTGGAAATTTCTGAAATGATCCACTTTTGTTTCAAGATAGTAGTGTGCTAGTATGGCAGGTTGAGATGTATTACCCTTAAAAAGCCAAACAGGTCAAAGTACGGTGCACTTTGTCGGAAAAGACATTGGGTAGTAAGGCATTTTGATGGCAGGCTCCTGTGATGCTGATAAAAGTGTCCTTGACTGATAATGACCATTGCCAGCCAAGGTAGGAGGCATTTGTCTGGGCTGGGACCTGCAAACACTCATTATCAGATCTAGCAACCATCTGTCTGTGAAAGACCTTGTCTGTCTCCCTCTGATGATGGCATCCTCTGGAGCAACACCAAAACAAGAACCAATCAACTGGAAGTAGGTTTACTACAGTGATTGAAAACAGACTCAAATCAAAACAGTCGACTGGCTTATATCCCTTCTTTGTCTTGCCTGTTCAACGATAACTTAGGTGACTTGTCAATGAGGCCCTGGAGTGTACTTGCACTCACTGCCAGCTCCCTCTGAGTTTCTTGGCAAACAGCATACCCTTGGCCAAAATAGGAGCCAGTCTGCATGGGGAGAGCTGACAGAAGACAACAAAAGAGGAAGGGGAGAAAAGATTGTATAATCTTCCCTTGTGTATGAGCCCTCACTTTTTATAAATGTAATCCAAATGAAATATTGCGTGAGGTTTTGCCTCACTGTTGATTCCAATAATAGTAGCAAGGATCTTTTTTTATTTTTATTTATTTATTTGCATTTCCTTCAAAACTTTTGTATACTCTTTGACATAATCCTTAGGATGTGTCAGCCGCAGCGAAAATTGTTTGCTTTGCCCCATGCACAACAATGTACTATAATTACAGCTGCTACATCCACAAGGCTTAGTACAGTCGGTGTAGTATAAACTGATAGCATTTTCAGCATGAAAAGAAGTCTGTATTTCCAGCGGACGGCAGATAAGCTGAAATGAGCTGCGGCTAGCTAACTCATTAAAATGTTAACAAAGAGCAACAATAATGGGGAAGACAGCATGGCAAGGAGGTAGGGACACTACAAAGAGACAAGCAAAAATATATAAGGAATGACACAAATGTAGCAAAGCTAGACCTTTTTTACTTTCTTTCTGCCTTTTAAGCAACACATAAAGACAAAAACGCACAATTTAGATAAAGAAAACAGCCATAAGATAGGTTTCTACCAGCATCAAATATCACCAGTAAAAAATATATTAGACAATGAGGAAAAAAAAGTTTCTGTTAAAATCTCACCTAAACTGCAGGAAGCAGATAAAGTGCAACTGTAAATACAGCTGGACTGACAACCTCTTTCAGAAACTAAGGTGGGAGCTTACTATCCAATCGAATGCTGTTTCTTCTCCTGACTCTACAAACATAAAAAATAACGCAGCTTACTCTTTTGTCTGCATGAAAGTAGTCGGCCCTTGCAGGACTTCTGTGCAGTTCTCAAGCTAAATCCTACATGACCTTTTGGTGGAGATAATGGAGTCCTTAAAAGTTCTTTTGAGCCAAACAAACCCTGAGCAGGTTCAGTATATTCATTTTTAACCTCAACACTCCTCAGGCGACCAAACCCTCATTAGCACTGCTTAGATCCATATGCATATTTAGAACTGATGACACTTTCTCGCAAATTTGATAAAATTACATTAAGTGTTGTCATTTTGTTAAGTGAAATTAATTAGCAACAGTAATTATGAGTATTTGCAAAACCAGTTTTTAATCAACAGATTTATTTAATATTTTGTACTAATAAAAGCATCACGAAATTATGTTAAAAGTGTATGATATTTAAATCTTGTTTATGGGAAATACAAAAGACCTTATCTCACATTTCAATAATGTGTTATCTCTTTAAGGAAGCATGTATTACACCTTTGGAAAAATGAAATTAATAAGAAAAGTACAATGCATCATATTGAAAATAATTTAAAACTATCCTCATCCCACACTTTTGCCGATGCACAAAGATAATAACCATCTTGCCTGTGGGAACGTCTACAGAATTTTTAAATGAAAAAAAGGGCTTCAAAGAAACTTTACCAGTAAATCTGACATTAGTTTTCAACTGGATGCTTTAAATGTGATATTAATTTTGGCAGACTGCCAACTTATTTTTATTACACGAAGAAAGTTTTACTGCAAAAAGCAGGTTTCGCAAACAGCCTGGGGCGCTTTGTTTTTTAATACACGGCAGCGCTGTTGTCTTTAAGAGATCTAAACTAACAGAAAAATCCTCCCAGAGAGCATCTTGAAATGATCTCCATAAAATCTACATTTGGCTGAATGTACATTCCACTGCCAGTCATTAAATTATGAGTTAAAACTTAAAAGCTTTGTAGTATTAAAGTTGTGTGTTTCAGTGACTCGTGGTGTTTGAACTGGAACTTGTTTCACCTGACTGAAACAGAGCATGGCTCACCTTTCCAGCCCCAGTGATCAATATGAGACACAGGCTTTATGGATGTTGCCACAATGTCACAGTCAATACTATGGCAAATGGCAATTATGGGAGCATTATGAACAATTTCATGGGTGAGCTCTCCGAGCCTCCTGGCAATACTGTGTCTATGACAGATTTGGCATCCGCATTCTTGTGACACATCTGCCTTGTTGCTCGCGTTTGGCTCACTTGCTCACTTTGACACATTCCAATGTTTAATTGAATCCACTACAAGGAATTGAGCGGAGCAGAAAACAGATTTGTTAACAGTTTTGTATGAGGCGGTGTGCAGCTGTTTTCAACAGCATACTCGCAAAACAGTTAGAACCAATGCTGGTGTGAATGTGTCAAATGTATTTGCATTTTTTTCTTTCGCATGTGTTTCACATTAGATGAGTTAAGAAAAAGGATCACGAGGGAGATTACAGCAACTTGTGATGTAACCTTAACATTTACTCCAATGAAAAGTGAGCTTGTGGTGTTTTTTATATGCTCTTTTGGCATTTTTCTAATAATGGAGGACATATTTAAGGAAATGTAATCTCAAAATTGCATCTTTATCATTGTGAATCAGAAGCAGATGCAAAATTGCATTTGAAAAAAACTTGTAGTGACAAAGATGGTGTCCTGCTGTACTTCATTCTGATGCTTCCTTCTGCAGATGATTAGATCCATGTGCGTCTTCATTTACTTCAGCCGGCACCTGGCTCTAAACTGTAAGGCTGGATAGCTCCAATATTGACCGCCATTTTTGTTAGACCAGTTTTGTTAGGTTAAGGGTGTGAGAGGCTGAAAACCTAAAAACTGGCAGGAGAGTTTTCACGAGTGTTGGGAAGTAGTGGTGGACTGACTTTGTGCCAACGATCCCACCCACAACTCAGAGGTGAATTTTGAATAAACTACCATTCTGCTGAAATTATATCCTCGAAAACAATGCAGTTTTTTTTTTTTTTTTACTTTTATTTTTTTTTTATCGGCTTACAACAAAATCATAATTAAAATACTACTACTACTTTTACAATAGATCAAAAGATGATCAGGGTGAGTCATTTAGGCATCACTGATTTATTTATTGTTCCATAAATTTTATATAATGCATCAGTACCTCTGTATTTATATTAATTACTTATAATCTTCTTCAGTTTTAAGATCTGAATGCATAAATATTTATTCTGATTTCTGACACAGTAACGTGATTATCACATATTACTGTTTAAAATGTTTAGCATAAACAGGAAAACCTTAGACTAGTATTGAAACATTTATCTGATGTGGGATGAGGGGAATGGGCTGTTCTGTTCACTGTTCACATCAGTCCAGGTTCATGTTAATCATCCACAGCTGTTTTCACTTTTGTTAATTGTCCTCAGCCTAATATAGTGTCTTATTTTCAAGTCATCTGCTTTGTTGCTGCCTTGCTCTCCTCACATTTCTTAACAAATATTTAAGTTTCTGCCACCAAATCTTCTGCATGTTGGGTCATATAACACTAATTTCTGACATACACTGTAAAAAGTGAAACATTGGATCAATTAACAATAGTTCTGCAATTTGTTACATTTAAAATGATTACATTTAAAATTTGGAATTGATGGTTTACTCAACTTAAAATGTCATTTAATAAAAACTAATATTCTTAAAAGTTATAAATTACAGAGTTTCTGTTAAATGATCCAATGTTTCACTTTTTAATGGGGGCCTATGAAATAACTTTTTTTTAATTTTCCAAACTAAACTACAACCAGAAAAAACATCTAAAATAAATGACTTTCATATTTCTAATATTTGACATATATGAGATGTTTCTTGGAAATTCTGCAAATGAAATCCTAAATTAAACTTCTAGTTTGTCAGCTTATTGCTGCATTTTTTTCAGAATGGGAGGGAGGGGGCAATAGGCATGTCAGTGACAATGTTATGCTAGGTATCAATAATGATACTTAGACAAAGGGACAAAGAAAAGACAAAATAAGACTTCACCTAAAAAATGTGGCACAAACACCTTTGTTTCTATGGTGATTATTATATATATATATTATATATATAATATATATATTAATATATATATATATATATATAATAATATATATATATATATATATAATATATATATATATATATATATATATATATATGTGCGCAGCGCACACATAAACAACTGACTGATTGCAGTTGATATGACTAACTACTCTTTGACTCATAGTGATGGAAGGCTCAGTGTAGCAGGATCCTATCTCGGTTCCGCCGACGTTGGACTTCGTCAGCCGGTGTAAAACACGCCGTCCTATCGCTGCTCGCTGCTGTTTGGAGCGCCTGTATTGATCCGGCTAAAAATCGCAACCACTGTGGCGCCTTTTCTCCCTAATTTTGCGCGCGCACCAAAACCTTGTTTTGTTCCAGGGACACTTATTTCATCAAGGAAGTCCGGGATTCATCGGGGAATTTGGAATATTGTGGGCAGCAGCATCGTTCGGAGAGGAGGAGAGGAGGGGGAATGGATGCTCGCAGCCGAGCAGAGGCGCACCGAGGCATCCATCCGTCAGACGCCGGTCCTCTGTGATGCGGCTGGGGATCCGGTGCTGTGGAAAACCCGGGAATCGACGACAGCTTTTAGAACCTTCACAGATCAGACAGAACCCGGCCGGTACTTGGTATTCTGCACATGCTGTGCGTGCACACGAGGAGCTGGGAAAGCCTCAATCTGCTGTTGTCCTCCGGGAAAAAGGGGAAAAGGCTTTAATTTCCAAATCCCCCTGTCATCTTCTCAGAGGGTTGTTTTCTTCCTGCAGACCTGCTGGTTGTCACTTCTCCTGTTAGAGTGAAGCCAACTCTAACATTTTACCCAAGTGTGCAGGAGAGGAACGCGCTGGCATCTTTCCATGCGCACTCATTTTTTATCATTCTTTTCATTATGAAGCTGTGACCCCAGCTGTGGCAGCCTCCGCACTTTCTCCACGTGTTTTCATGTCACAACCGAGGACGAGATTCTGAATGAAAGTGGAATTATTCCCTTTTTTTTCCTTCGGTGACGCAACATCTCCCGGAGACTGCATGACAAATACATGCGTGGAAAGGGCGTGAACTTGCAGCCACTAACCTCGTCTTCAGCCTTTACTTTTTCCATAAGGTCGATTTGCGCTTTTGCGCATATCCTTCATCCATCATCTCTGTCTAAATCCAAACTCATCCCGCAGAAATCATGGATCTCAAAGCAGACTCGGACGACATGGACTACAAGCGGCCAGCTCCCATTGAAGTTTTCGCCACCAGGTCCACCCTTCACGGCATCTCGCACATGTTCACTTATGAGCGCATGTGCCTGAAGCGCACCCTGTGGATTCTGTTTTTCATGCTCTCCGTGGGGGTTCTGGTGATGGTGTGCGTGGACAGGGTGCAGTTTTACTTTGAGTACCCGCATGTCACCAAGCTGGATGAGGTGGCAGCGTCAATGATCGTGTTCCCCGCAATCACCTTCTGTAATCTCAACTCCTTCCGCTTCAGCCGGGTGACTCGCAACGACCTGTACCACGCCGGGGAGCTCCTTGCCTTGCTCAACGGCAGGTGTGTATGATGCGGTGGCAACTCAATGCATGTGATCTAAGATGTTTGTCATTTATATAAAACTAAAGATAAGGTAAACTGGTGTCTCACAAACAAAGGATCAGGCTTTTATTTTGTAATGTGTCATAATTTCGAGTTAAAGTTCCAGGTTGGAAACCTGTTTTTTATCTTTCATGAAACTAAAATGCAGAGTTCAATTCAAAATTCACATTTTGTTTACTCTCAAATGAAGAGCTGCCAATTTAGGAGTTCAAACAGGCATTGTAAGGCTGTCCCAGGTGAAACCTTGTCCTCACCTGGAAGTGCAAAGCAATGTTAACAACCATCACACTGATTGTCCCTGTAAGGCCTCTGGGAGGTGTGCAAAACAACATAGGTGGAGTTTGTGAAACCTTTTAAGTCTGGATTGAATTGACCTTTGCCTGACTTGCAAAATTGACAGTCAGGCTGGAGTGAAAAGTTATATACAATAAGTCACTTTGAAATCTTAAAATTTGTTCTGAACATACCAAACTTTAACAATTTCTTTTTTAGATTTTGGTAAAACATAAATATGTCAGTATAATAAATTACATGCATTAGAGTTCTAATAAACGCTTTGTTCAGAATTTCAACTTTTCTTATTTTCTGCATCTAAACCTGCTCAAAATTTCAAAATAAAACACAGGAGATTGTGAAATTCTCACAAACAGAAGCTATAGGAGACACACTTTTTCTGAGCTTTTGCAAAAATACATAACCTGCTACATATAAACTCATCTAAATACCATCTTGAACACATCAGTCTGTTTATTTTTAGCTTATTGATCCACACAGCCCTGCAGCACAAGGCGCAGAGTACATTTGTGCAGGCTGTAAATGCTTCAATGACATATTCCAAGTGTTGTCTGTCCATGACCCTTACGCATTCAGATTCGAAGAACAATAGATTCACTCCCCTTAAGATGCATCAGACATGCATGTGTAGCAATGGATGGATTTCAACCGATGTACCTACATCCAACATGGATTCATTTCTCTGTCTTTGCACTGTCAGCTGCAATAGAAAACCACAAAAACACACAAGCTTTCACTTTTTTATTTGTAATTTAAGTCGTGTTTTCATGTATGAAAAGTTGCTTCTAAAAATGCAAAAAAAAATAGAATAAAAAAAAAGAAATGTCAGTAATGGCACTTGGACTGTTTTGAATGACTTTGATGAGCTAACTTAAGATGGAGGGAGGGGACTACAAACAGAGGCAATTAACTTGTGTCTCGTAAGCTGTGTGATGAACAAGACTTTATCCCTGTGTAATTAGCGCTGTTTGTTAAGCTACAGAGCTGTCCCGCTGATTAACGTCCTCATCTCTCTCATTGTTTCTTGCTCCATCTGTTCTTTTGGCCTTGAGGAGATGTCCGTTCAGGTCTTTTTTCCCCTTCCAGACATCAGTATAGAGTTGGGCATCAAGTGTATGCCAACCTTTGATTGCTGGTCTCTTCCCTTTAATAAAGGAGAGTATTAAAATCCTGATGTGCAGAACAAAAATGATGAAATGAAATGACTGAGCTCATGTAGGATTTCCAGAAATTAGTTAGTACCACTGCCAGCAAAGAACAATTATGGACGTTATTTGATCTGCTAGAGTTTTTAAAGAGAGAGAGAACATAGAATAGACTTTGACCAAAAACTAGCTTTCTTTGAGTGAACTATTTATAACCACATAACCAAAGCACGTACAGGGTAAAATAATTTGGTGCATGGTTTTATTGTATTATTAAATACATTTTAGCTGTAAACCTTTTATTTATTTATTTTTTCATTTAAGGTTTAAGGACTGAAATTCAGGAGGCCCAAGACATTATGTCTGGATATTAAATAAACCAAAATGATAGATGAGCTTAAACATGAACTTAACATGAAAAAACTCAAACGTAATGAAATTAATTCATAACTAAATGAGAAGCATTTAACAGCTTGGGGGATGGGTCTATGAAATCTGGTATTATTTTGTCTCAGGGGAAGAAGAAACAGTGTAGAAACTGAAGGAAACTGAAGAATGTCTGTGCAAAAAGGATATAAACTTTTAGAAATGATTAAAATCTTCAGTTTTCAATGATTTTTTTTTTTTTTTTTTTGCCATGTGTTGGCACAATCAGTGAAATAAACTGAAGGATGTTGCATGCAAGCATCTTTATATCACTTTTGAAGCTGAATAAAAATAAGCATCTATGTGGCTTTGACTTTGTTCATCAGAATCCAGAGAAACAAATTTAAAATGTCCTCTTTTTGTGCCATAGCTTAACTGCACATAGTTTGCTTTCTAGACTCAAACAGCATTGGTAAAAAATTAGGGGAAAAAAAAAATCAATTAGTCCCTCCTTGTATTTTTGCAGGTTGAAGTCACACTCGACAGTGCAGAACATTACACGTAAATTGCAATGCTTTATTTTTATTATGCCGCAAGGACAATTACATGATAATTAACAGAAAAAAAAAAGATCGTTTTGGAGTAATTGTTGGTGATATAGAGTGTGCAGCCAGGAAGTGCACAATCAGCTCAAAGATCCAGGTCTTCTGCTGATGCTGGATTCTGGTTGAAACATGTTTCCTGAGCTTGCAAACATGTCTCAAATTCACATGAGCTATGAAGCAAAATACTGTAAAATGTAACACTTGATTGCTTTGGCATCTCTATCTGTCTCAGCAAGATTGACTCTAGTATGGAGTTGTGAAAAAAGAGCTTGTAAGAGGGCATGGGAAGCTGAAGCACCATGGAAAACAACCCATGACACCTGAGATGATTTTATGGCAACATTTGCATTTATATTTTATTGTGATTGCATAGCAAGTGGTGCTCATAACTGGACAGAGACCTAAGTAAAATGATATTAAATGCAATTTAGCATGAAAGTGGGGTGCATGTATTTTATGTCATCAGCATTTTTGGTTTAGCTAGTTTTTTATTACTATCAAAGATAGAGGTGTAACAATTCACTTTAACAGTTTGATTCATATCATAATATGTGGTTGTTGATACGATTTAAAGTCATTATAGTTTCATTCTGAACGATCCACTTCACTGACCTTAAATCGATCCAGGACATCTTTAGGCAGAATTCAACCAGTGTGACTCAGAGATAAACACCTGGTACTGAACGGCAAGTGAAGTTTTCCAGATTCTTTGTATTTCTTGGAAGATAATCAAGTTATCGATTAACAACTTGCTGCAGATCGATCTGGTTGGATCACAGGGATTCAAATTAGTCAAATTTGTTTTTGGCTTTATTTCAGCTTCTGTTCAACCTGGATTGCATGCTTAGAACTGGGCTAATAGTTCTGTTACAGTCAGCATTATTAGTGTTGTTCTTAGACTTAAACGATCATAATTTATAATTTTGGGTTTTTTTTAAATTTAAGGATACTTTTTTAACAACACAGTTATTCCTATGATTATGAAGATCAACCATGGGCTTCCCTTTGTGCTGGTTTGTGTGATTGTCTCCTCACATGTCTCAGAAGAGCTGCTTTCTTCTTATTTACTTTTTGCTACACAGTGGCGAAATGTTGCAGATACTTCCTGATTCCTTTTAGTTCCCGCAAGAAAATTAAAGTGCTTGTGGCCCATAATCCAATTTAGCCTTCCCCACCCAACACTGTGAGAGAGTTTGCGGTGATTGCTTTAGGGAGCAGTGGCAGGGCAATATTAAAAATCTACCCATATTATTGTGATTGTGTGCGCCTCAGCTAAAGCCTCCTGACTCGGGGATGTGAGCAGGGCTTCTTAAGTGCTCTCTTGGCAGCTTTGTGTTGCTTATAAGACACCAGCTCAGGATACAATTCAATTAAGTTCCGAATATACCACAACAGGCCGTATCTACTTATTAATCTAAGGCGTGACTGTGTAGTTATGTAAGTTGTTTTTAGTCGTTACTTTAAGAATCAATCATGAATAGTGTGAGCCAAGTTACTAGTAGCTTTTTTTCAGTACCACTCCACAAAGAATAGTTGTTTAAAAATAACTTTTAATGATGAGAGATATTTATTTTTTATTGAAAAAAAATACTCTACTTTATTAAAAGAATCATAAAATAAACATGTAAACAGGATTCAGATTTACCATCAAAGCTGTTGATTCATGACCCTTGAAAACCAAGAGTCATAAAAGAAACATACAATTTTGGTAAATTACCCGTAATGTGTTTTAAATCTTACAGTCTCAAAATATTGATAGTGTGCAATTTTACTTAACTGTGTTCATTTCCATGTTGGTCTCTATTTCATTTTACACTTGAGTTTATTCATGGCATTTTATGTCTCTTTTTGTTAGGTGGTAGAGGTCAGGACGGTTGAGGGGACTCCATACGCTTTATAATTTTATTCATCGTTTTAAACTGATATTATTGATCTTTTATTACCTGAAACTATATTGATATTTGAAGTCCTGAACCGGATATTGATAATTCATGCAGAGAAAGTGGTATGGTCGAGTCGGGATGGGATTATATAAGTTCGCTTCCTTCCACCCCCTTTCAAGCGATCTACTTGTGATTTATTATGTGAAGTTATTCCATGTATTATAACCTGATTGCTTGAAATAAACCATTTCATTCATTCATTCATTCATTCATTCATTCATTCATTCATTCATTCATTCATTCATTCATTCATTCATTCATTCAAACCTGTAAAACACTTTGTTTTGCTGCTGCATTAAGTGCTATATAAATACAGTTTGAATTTGAATTTAATCCTTTTAACCGTGGATATTTTAGTTGTAACAGTTTAGTAAAACTAAATCAGCTACAACCCCAAATCATTTTTAGGTTGTTCTTTAAGGTCTTTTTTTTTGTAAATAATCTTTTTAGAATCTACAAAACAGGTTAAAAAAAATTGAAATATTTCTTCAGTCCGACACATTAGGCTTCTTCTCACCAGATCCTGTTCTACACAAGGTTTACTTTTTAAAAAATATTTTCATTAAAGTGTGTTCAGTACTTCATGTACAACAAAATGCAACTAGTTTACTCCTTTTTTTCCACTCTTACTACTACTATCTGACTTAAGCAAATGATAAAAAACTGTGCTGGGTGTCACTTCCAAAGAGCTGAACTGACTGTTTCAATTCAAAAGTTAACAATGCAGTTCAGTTACTGATCTGATGCGAATTGAATGAAAATCGATTTTTTAAATTGAATCCAGACCTACAAACCAAGCTGATGTGCAACAACATGGTTTGCATTTACCTTACTTATTTCAGAAAAGAACAAACTAGAGGTTAAAGGTGACGCTATTGCCAGTAGTCATAGAAAGACAGAATTGTAAACGTGATTTTCAGCCAGCTGCTGAACCTCTGTCAAAACATGCTGACGTGGCTGCTGATCAAAATCTACAGCAACAGGCAACTGTGCCCAAAGGCAAACATCAAACAAATTCAACATCATAGGAGGTGGTACTCTCCAGTTGACTAAAAATACCTGGACTACTGTTTAACTCTATCTTGTTTTATCCATGACAGTACAGACAGATCTTAAAAAATAAGCCAAATCAGACCCTTTACGGGAAGTATTCTGTAAACATCAGAATCAGAATGATCTTTAATGTCGTTGTTGCACAAGGATTTGTGTTACAACGAAAAAACAGTGGCTCTCCAGACAAGTGAATTAAGATAAGATAAATAAAAGTCTAAAAACTCTGTAGAATAAAAATAAGAATAAAGAATATTATTTACATTGTACATGGAAGATAAGTTAAAGACAGTACCAATATCAATTGTTATTGCACATAGGTAAGATTGCAGGTGCATGCAGGGTAAAATAAACTTCACAATGGTAACTTTGACTGAAATAAGCAAAATGCAACAGATTCAAGATCAAATAGGGAATGCAGATTTCTTTGGGTAGATGTGGTGAACAGCTTGAAGAAGTTGAGCCACTTTGAGATACAAAAACATAGGAACTAATTTATGATCAATTTGAAGTCACCAACCAACACAGTATAAGGTTATAGATGGTGGGAAAGAAGTGAAACAGCACAAAAACTATTGCATCTAACTAGTGCATCAAAAATGTAACTTTAACAGTTGTGTAAATCACTGTTGTACTTATTATGAGTTTAGTTTGACTTTCAGGTTCATTCCTTAAATCAAACTTTACAAAGAAAAAGATCAAAATTAGAAATCACTGTACATCCAGGATTTTTTTTTTTTTTTGCTGCAGCATAGAGGTTGCTCAATGACTATAAGGAGTTGCTCATTTGTTATTATGTAAAATTACATTTCCCGGGAAGAAGGTAACAGGAACATATATTTATAATACAGCATTTTTACAAAAGAATTAACAGGTAGATTTCATAGATCAGTTCCTTAACACCAAAGTAGTAGCACAACAAACAACCCAAAAATAAACCAAACACAAAGGAAGAGTGACAGAGAGAGTATCTGACATGACACACAGACATGGAATACTCTTAGGACACTAATCAACATAAGGTGAGGAAGGTGTATCGATTGTGGACTAAAAGCAGGTGTGAACATGGATCAGGTGGGAGTGGAGTTGGAATGTCAAACAGCTTGATGGGGAAAGAATTATAAGAGTCAACAAACCAAACCAAGCCATACAGCATCAGTGATATTTTTAGAAATCTTTATCTGACAGGTGCTTTTATTGAAAGTGACTTACACAATAGTACTGGAGGTAGTATCATGGAAAGAGATGTAAATGATAACTACTTTCGGTATTATTTCCGTCACACCGTACCCCTAATTGCTGAAATGATTGAATAATTGTGATGCACACCATGTTAGACATTATATTGTTTTGAGAACGCTATCCAAGTTGATCACCAATGCAGAGCATGCAGTACAAATAATATACAATTTCATTTTTTTCTATTTATGGATGAGCCAAACTTGATCTCATCATCGAGGGATAAAATACTATTCCTGAGCCAATAAACAGCTGACCTTGAAGAATAAAAAAATCTATTAGGTTTTACTTCAAATTTCCATGACTGAGTACTCATAAATAACTATGCTGTCAGTGTCAGTAAAGTCATTCATTGTCAGAGGAGAAGGACATTTCTTTGTCTGGGTCGAGATTTGGATTCTCTTGGTTGGCTCATGAAGGTGGACACATTTGTCCTGAGCACTTCAGAATGATTATATCATAGGAAATGTATATGAAGTGACCTCAACTCGGTTATGGGTTTCAAAAGTAAACATTTTTGCCTATATTTTTGTCCTTTCATAAAAAAAAAATAATATGCAGCACTTTCTAAAAACTATGTGCATAGTTTCTTAACTGTGGTTATCAAACGTACCTGTTACCATGTGATTCTAGTTAGTTTTTTATATATTTTATTTTAAAATTTATACTTTTATTTTGAAATAAGTTCTTGTAGTTTCCTGTTTGTTTGGTGTGATGAGTTTATTTATGCAGGTGTGTCTAAATAAATACAGTAATGACTCTCAGCTGTGACTGTGGTCGAGAGTGGAGTCAGGAAAAAAAATGAAATAGTTTGTGAGAGTGGTTTATCGGATTATTGAAAACTTTATCGCAGTGATTTGGACAGAGGAGTTTAGATACCACAAAATACTGTTGTGAAATTACCAAACCTGCCAACAGTACTTTTTCATATTCACAATGAAGAGGATCTACCAGACAAAACGTGCTATTTGAAACAAGCTAACTGGGAAGAAACAATGCAAAAAATTGACAAATTGGTGGTGATTGTGATAAAAAATGTATTTATATGTTCTATGAGGAGAAATGTATGCCATTGCAATTAAATGTTTATTAATTATTAATTATTATGTTCATTTGAATTTCATGTTTTTTTAAAAAAAGGTAAAAAGATTATCTGGTCCAATGATTGTCCCTCATTTCTACCTCACCAAATCTGACATAAAATGTGGGTAATACTTCTTTTATGATAGATAGATAGATAGATAGATAGATAGATAGATAGATAGATAGATAGATAGATAGATAGATAGATAGATAGATAGATAGATAGATAGATAGATAGATAGATAGATAGATAGATAGATAGATAGATAGATAGATAGATAGATAGATTTAAAACAGAAACAGAATAAATACATTTGTTTTATAACAAAAAGTAACCAAATAAAGATATGCAGAAATTTAATTCAAAAACAGCATTTTTGTCACAATCATACTGACTAACAAAATGAGTGTCTCCATAAGTATGGTACTTACTAGGTAATTACATGGTCCCTTTATGGTACTTACATTGTACTTAGGAGGTATGTGTAAGTACTTTATTGTAAAAGGAAGTATCAACAACATTTGGACCTCTCTATTGTTCCAATTAACAATGTTTGGACAAACCTCAGGTGGGGTTATTCATAGCTCATTTCTGTTAACTGAGGTTATTCTGCACTTTGGAAAGACTTAGCAGGTGATGGAAATATATAGAAGTTTTTTATGGGATCAGATGAGTCTCATAATTCAGAAATGCACAAAGTTTGTGTCACAAATTCACACACTCCGATTCACAAATCTAATTTTATGCAAACGTGCAATATGAATTCGGAAATGCACACAACAGGTTTCACAAACACACACGTTGTGCTTCACACACTCATACTAAATGTTTCACAAATGCAAAATAAGCATTTCATAAATGTGCAGTCTGTTTCTCAAAAATATTAATGTTGATTTTCACAAAAAACACAATAAATGTTTCAGAAACTCACAAAAAAATTTCAAACTCACAATATATGTTCCAAAAATCCACAATAAATGTTTCACAAACTTAAATTTTAGGTACTCTTATAATATAAACTCTCAGATCAAGTGAACTGCAGAATGTGCATGTACAACCCCCTCTAATTCATGAATGTCTCCACATTCGTGAGAGAAATCCCAGGATGTGGATGTATCACCCCCCTTTCCTTTGTGAATCTCTCCACATTTGTGAGAGATTTCACTGCGGTGAGTTTTGAGACTCTCCTAACGTGGAACGTCAGCCGATGCCATCATTGGCCACCGAATCTGTCAATCAAAGTTAGCAGCAAATCGGGCGTGTTCGCTTTCAGCCAATCGTATGCCCCCTTAGATTTTCTCCACCGCTTCAAGTTTGGAATCATGGCGGAACGGACACCCGACCGGAACCAGTCGAATCAATCCGTGTATCATTCGTTCATTCGTTTTTCAATTTAAAAAGGGGATATGAAAAAAACGAAAAAAAAAAACAAAAACCGTTTTTTCATTTTCCGATTCAAAAACCAGTTTTGTGCACCAAAACGAGAAAACGAAAATCGGATAACGGGCGTTTGATTTGGTTTTTCATAGTTTCGTTTCTGACACGGGGGGTCACCCGGAAGTAGTCTGCGCAGATTCTTACGTGTTAAAACAGCTGCAGTGCTCGGACAGTAACTGTCTTTCTTTAAGGGAAATGGATCGTTTTATTAGTGACTGTAAAGGGAAAATCCGAGCCCAAGACATGAAAATACATCCGTTCCAGGTAAGAATCTGTTGTATTATAGTTTTCAGTTACATGTCTCTGACGATGTGAGTTTGCTACTTTGACAAGCTAGCTGTTGCTAACTGGGGCTGCACAGAGTCCGGTCATGGATTATTAAACCCATTATGTGATTATATGAAAAGTTGTTGGCTGTGCATTTAATGAAAAGCACTAATCAGCGGTGTCTCCTCTTTTTTGAACCATATAATCAGAATGTTAGTGACGGAGCTCGCGACGTCCCCCAAATGTCTGGAATGTGATGCTAGCGCTAGCTAGCTAGCTAGCGCTAGCATCAGACTCCGGCGTTGCACTGGCGAAGATTATTCACAAAAAATGAGTTTTGTTTAGCTACATTAAGATAAGAAACACGAAATATGAAATACTCGTCGTGGAATATTGTACAACTAGACAACAAATAGTTATCAGAAAAATGTCTTTAAGTTTTGACAGGAAAACACATTTGTATAGCATCTGTAACGGATGATTACAATAAATACTGCGTTCTTACATTTAGTGTTATGATAAATATGTGACTAGAAGAATTTGGCATTTGTAATTGTATTTTGTTTTCATTGCAAAATTATTTCATTTGTTGAAAGCATTTTAGAGCCACATTTTTTTCAGCTTTCAAAATAAGAGTGGCTAAGTAAACAAAATCATCTGTAGGCAAGAATGTTTTAGAATATTACATAGAAATAGACATTGTCATATTGTTGGTTACAGCTTTTAGTTAATTAGATCATTTTTTTTTCCTGTGTTTTCCTCCAGATCAGACAGTTATGATCAAAAACAAAGAGTGATGTTAGAACCACAGCCGAGCTAACAGCAGCTCACTGCTCACAGCTTACTGTTGTAGAAAACATCACAACAGTAATAAGTTTGACTTTAACGTCAGACACGCTGGAATTGTCGGATTTTTGATCTGTTTACAAGAATTATATGAGAAGAGTAAATATAGACAACTTTTAACTGATGAGAAAAGATCTTCTGCTTGGCACGGACGCAGAGCGCAGGACACTTCTGCAAGGAGGAGAAGAAAAAGAAAACACACACGCAAAGATGAGCACGAACGGATCCCTCCATAATGCATTTCTGATATAACCTGTTCTCTCCTCATTTGCTGAGTATATTTCCTGAATAAAAGACCAATAGCTGCTGGTGGTTTTCTTTCAGGGATTTCAGTGGAGCTGGTGTCCAGTGCTGGGGAAGCTGGGAGCATGTTTGAGCAGAGCTGAGGTCCATCACCGAGGTCTCTTCATCTGGAGAGGACCTGTTCTCTACAGATGATGCTGAGCAGAAACGTGGACAGACTCTCCCTGACATGACTCTTGTGATACTGTAGTTAACCATAAACAGACTTTTCCAGATGCATTGCTTCATCTAATACATGTTACTAACAGGTGTGCTGAGTAAATAATGATTATAAATGTAACATTTAACTTAGTGCATTAATAAGCCCCCAAAGTAACCCCCCCTCCCCCAACTGTATATCTATTTCTGTTGAAAGATGTATTCATGTTAGGTTTGTAATAAATATATCACATTACCATGAAACCATTTTGTTTATTTTCATATATATGATTACAATGCTCATGTTAGCATTCAGTTTTTACCTGCAAGAAGAGATATTTCTGGACTGCTTTGAAAATATCAATATTGTTAAAGCTTTAAGACGTAATGATAAAACAAGGAGCAACTCTTAAATAAAAGTCCAATATCAACACTTTACATAGCAGTTTTGATTGAACATTAACTTTGTGTTTGGAGTTGACAAAGTGCTTCATGCAGTCCTTCTAGATGTTGTTTTGCAGCTCATCAGCCCGACACTCCAGGCAGGAATCACGGCTCCTCTCCTCAACAACCAGTCAGGCTTATGCAGCAGGTCCAGGAAAAATGGCTCTTCCAAAGGACCTGCAATTAAAAGAAAGAGAATTTAAATAACTGAATATGTAGTATTACCTGCAATAAAGCCAGCATGAATGCTGTAACCCAGGGGTCGGCAACCTGCGGCTCCGGAGCCGCATGCGGCTCTTTAAGCGCTGCCTTGTGGCTCCCTGGCACTATTTCCAAAATGTTGGAAAATGGAAAAAGATGGAGGGAAATATATTTGTGGTTTTAATCATTGTTTTAACCCCGAACAAACATTGACAGATTGACAGGATTCAGGTCTGCAGAGCGCTTCTGCATGGTGCGTTTACTGACCTCTGGACAACGGCAGCAAAACAAAGCAGTTTATCATAGAAAACATTGAACCCCAGAACTGATCCTTATAAAATCAAGGGATTAAAAAGTCTCGCCATTTTTTTTCCTGAAAAACTGCTTTTTTTGAGGATTGTATAAAAATGTCAAAAGCATAGTAGCGGACTGAGTTAATGTCCAGAGTTCATTGAACACAACATGCGCAGTGATCTGTCAATCAGCTGTTCAGAGGTTTGGGGTAAATAAAGGGGGGAGGGCTGGTGCATGAGACGGAATGAAGGCGTTCGAGGTATCCCCACTAATAAAATGATTAGTGAATACAACTTTTGTGGAGTGTTCTGCTGCTGTTTTTCTGGTTAACCACCAAATAAAGAGACTTAAAAACAGATGAAGTTTCGACGTCTCCGTGCGGGAAAGAGAGAGCGGAACGCTTCATTTTTCATTATCAATTATCTCGTTATCACGAGAAAACGATTAAAAAAAAAGTAGGGCAGGGCGCTTTCAGCGTCCGTAATTTCTGATTTTTGTCAGTATATATTTGAATGACACTTAAGCCATTGGCTGTAGCTAGTCCGCTCCCGCAACGCAACAGAGCCGTGACTCTAGCGGTGTAAGCCCGGGGTTAGGGTATTATTGTGTTTGGTTCCTCAGAAACGAGGATAGCTGCGCTGATTTGGTGTCAAAAGAGAGAGAGAGAGAGAGAGAGAGAGAGAGAGAGAGGATACTGCTGCGTTTTACCCATGCACTGACTTGTTTGGCATTTGCACAGAAATCAAACTTAAACTGTATTCATTTGATTTTATACACTTTACCTCTTCAAAAGGCTGTTGTTTTATTTTTATTAATGTATGCTGCATTTTATTGCACTCTGTTGCCCAGATAAGGGGCACGTTATGCACGTTCCATTGTTGTTTTTACGAATCCTCAAAATAAAAATGACATCAGAAATTTGATTTCTTTATTGCATTTCTTTAATTTCATCAAAGCAATGAAACAAACTAATTCACTAATATTGTAATGAAGTTAAATTTCATCCTACAACAGAGTAGTCACGTGGTGATTCATTCTACACAGGATTAAATAAACATTCAATCATGAAGGCTATCATGTATTTGTAACCAACTTAGTTATTTTGATAGTAGGCTAATATAGCTAATATAGATACATACAACATGTGTTTGCCTTCATTATAAGACTTTTAATTTTTTGCGGCTCCAGACAGATTTGATTTTGGTTTTTTTGGTCCAATATGGCTCTTTCAACATTTTGGGTTGCCGACCCCTGCTGTAACCTGAATGTAGCAGCTGAAGATGCTAGCACAGATTACTGAAGATGCTTAAAGTTATAGCTAAAGGCTGTAACTCATTGCAAGCTAAAATATTATCTAAATGCCAAATTAGCCTAAAAAACAGGTAAAAAAGTCTACTTCAGCCATTAAAGATAGCATAAAGTTGAAATATTAGCAAAAATCAAAATTAGCCTAAAACATGAAATACAAAATTTGCCAAAACAGCTAGCATGTAGCTGAAATATGAGCCAAACTTCAAATAGACTAAAAACCTTGGTAAATGCCAAAATAGCCCAAAAAAGCCAGCATGATGCTAATGTAACAGCTGAAACTCCAAAATAGCTAAAAAAAAACCCCAGCAGATGCCAAAACACTAATGTGGCTAAAAAAATGAGAAATCCCAACTTGGTTTAAAATAACCTTATATTTATAGAACGTGAGTAAAAAAAATGTTCAGACTAAAAACGTGGACTGCTTTTAGAGAGTGTTTTAAGGTTGTCATGGCAACGAGCACTAGGGCTGCCATAAACGATTTTAATAGTCGACTAATCACTGATTATTTTTTCCGATTAGTCGACTAATCGGGTCATGCGCAAACTGGATATAAAGATGCTGAAGTTGATAACCAGCTAAAATGTTAGTTAAATGCCAAATTAGCCTAAAAAATAAAAAGAGCCAAAGTTAGCCAAAATAGCGGGCATGCTGCTGAAAGAATAACTAAACTCCAAATTAGCTTTAAAAAAAATTCCTACGTTAACCAAAACAGCTAGCATGTAGCTGAAATATTAGTTAAATTCAAAAATAGCCTAAAAAAAAAAAAAAAAAAACGCTTAAGTTAGCCAAAACAGCTAGCATGTATATTAAATATTAGCTAAACTCCAAAATAGCCTAAAAAAAACTTGATAAATGCCAAAGTAGTCCAAAAAGCTAGCAAAATGCTACTATAACTTTCAACTTTACTACACTCTGACTTCATACAATACAAAGTAACGATTAATCGACTATTAAATTAGTCGTCGACTTTTAATAGTGGATTAGTCATCGATTAGTCGACTAATCGTGGCAGCCCTCAACGAGCACCCAAGGGAGGCGCACGGCTGCGTGTCTCTGTCATTGAAAATGATTCCCTGCACTTGTCTTGAAAAAATGCTTATACCTTTTAAACCATTATCCTCTCAATAAAACAAAAAAGTAGTCAGAATCCAGAGATTTTAGACAACAGCTTGTGCAATTTGACTAGTGAAAATATGTACCTTGATACTTGCCTCACCACCATTTTTTGGAACCAAACCATTCCTGTTCTTACAATTTATCACCTAAAATATCCCATTAAAAAAACATAAATAAATATCCTGGGAAGTGATCAAGATGCGTAAGGGCAATGCAGACGTGAGTCTTTGCCAAAGGTATCAAATGTGACCAACATGAATTTCTATCACCTTTAGTGCTTGAATACTCTAAAAATATGTAAAAAAAACATCAGCCAAAATAAAAACCAGTTAGAAGAATATCTGCTCAAATGAAAGGTCAATGTTTTCAATAAAACATTCAATAATTAGGGATTATTCAAATTTGTACTTAGATTTGTGAACGATCTAAGAGAGAAAATGAAAATACAGTTAAGCAGAACATTTATAAAATAAATACTGTAAATATTTCAGCTGAAATTGGTAAGATTACCTTTATTATTTATTTCAAATTGTGCTAAAGTGTTCAGCTGTCAACTTTGCAGTTAGCCAGTTTGTCTGAATTCACCGTAAAAAGGGTTTATTAATGATTATATTCCACATAAGTCTGTCCTAGTGATTTATCTGTGTGCTGTATTACATAGTGAAATTACTTTAGTCTCAGTTGTACTCCCTCGTAGAACTGCCCTCTGTTCTTCAGGCAAAAACTGCTCTGGAACTTTGCTTAAAGAAACTTCACCTGCAGGAAAAAACAAAACAAAACACGTTTTAACTCAGCACAGTATTTTAAAGATTATTGCAGCTAATCATTTTAAGTATCAGTTTTTGTATATGCACTTTAATGACATTCAAAACACAATGATTGCTACGAAGGAAAAACAAGTCATCTTTACCTCAATAAATAGAAGATTCATTAAAATAATTTTGCAACGAAAACAAAATACAATTAAAAATGCCCAATTCTCCTAGTCACACATTTATCATAACACTAAATGTAAGAACGCAGTATTTATTGTAATCATCCGTTACAGATGCTATACAAATGTGTTTTCCTGTCAAAACTTAAAGACATTTTTCTGATAACTATTTTGTTGTCTAGTTGTACAATATTCCACGACGAGTATTTCATATTTCGTGTTTCTTATCTTAATGTAGCTAAACAAAACTCATTTTTTGTGAATAATCTTCGCCAGTGCAACGCCGGAGTCTGATGCTAGCGCTAGCTAGCTAGCTAGCGCTAGCATCACATTCCAGACATTTGGGGGACGTCGCGAGCTCCGTCACTAACATTCTGATTATATGGTTCAAAAAAGAGGAGACACCGCTGATTAGTGCTTTTCATTAAATGCACAGCCAACAACTTTTCATATAATCACATAATGGGTTTAATAATCCATGACCGGACTCTGTGCAGCCCCAGTTAGCAACAGCTAGCTTGTCAAAGTAGCAAACTCACATCGTCAGAGACATGTAACTGAAAACTATAATACAACAGATTCTTACCTGGAACGGATGTATTTTCATGTCCTTGGGTCTCGGATTTTCCCTTTACAGTCACTAATAAAACGATCCATTTCCCTTAAAGAAAGACAGTTACTGTCCGAGCACTGCAGCTGTTTTAACACGTAAGAATCTGCGCAGACTACTTCCGGGTGACCCCCCGTGTCAGAAACGAAACTATGAAAAACCAAATCAAACGCCCGTTATCCGATTTTCGTTTTCTCGTTTTGGTGCACAAAACTGGTTTTTGAATCGGAAAATGAAAAAACGGTTTTTGTTTTTTTTTTTTTTCGTTTTTTTCATATCCCCTTTTAAATTGAAAAACGAATGAACGAATGATACACGGATTGATTCGACTGGTTCCGGTCGGGTGTCCGTTCCGCCATGATTCCAAACTTGAAGCGGTGGAGAAAATCTAAGGGGGCATACGATTGGCTGAAAGCGAACACGCCCGATTTGCTGCTAACTTTGATTGACAGATTCGGTGGCCAATGATGGCATCGGCTGACGTTCCACGTTAGGAGAGTCTCAAAACTCACCGCAGTGAAATCTCTCACAAATGTGGAGAGATTCACAAAGGAAAGGGGGGTGATACATCCACATCCTGGGATTTCTCTCACGAATGTGGAGACATTCATGAATTAGAGGGTGATAGAGGGGTTGACATGTCATGCACATTCTGCAGTTCACTTGATCTGAGAGTTTATATTATAAGAGTACCTAAAATTTAAGTTTGTGAAACATTTATTGTGGATTTTTGGAACATATATTGTGAGTTTGAAATTTTTTTGTGAGTTTCTGAAACATTTATTGTGTTTTTTGTGAAAATCAACATTAATATTTTTGAGAAACAGACTGCACATTTATGAAATGCTTATTTTGCATTTGTGAAACATTTAGTATGAGTGTGTGAAGCACAACGTGTGTGTTTGTGAAACCTGTTGTGTGCATTTCCGAATTCATATTGCACGTTTGCATAAAATTAGATTTGTGAATCGGAGTGTGTGAATTTGTGACACAAACTTTGTGCATTTCTGAATTATGAGACTCATCTGATCCCATAGTTTTTACATCATTCTTTGTGGTATTAAAAATGGCTCCATGGCCCCAGTCTTTTTTTCAGTTTTTTTTTTTTAAGGATACTTTTTTAACTACACACGTGCTCTGCACGTAAATTAGCCCTTAGTCATTCATGTGTCATGGGTTTGTGGAGAGAACAAGGCAAGACACACAAAAAAAGAACCATCCACCCTTTCAACAGTTTTTAACCAGAAATTATATAAAATGCTTTGGCATGACTGAGCGCCAAATTGTCTACAAGCTGTGCACTTTTGCATTCAGTACAGGAACTCTTTTGGGAGAAAGGTATTACAAAGACTGTTAGGCATGCTCAATGTTAATCCCAATTGTATGGAAGACTGATTCCTTTGTGTTGACATAGAGAAATACTCTCTCTACTTAATAATGAGATATTTTCTCCTAATCTCCACAGCCTGATGTAACTACCTTGTCACTGCATGATTGTTGTAATAGACAATGTGGACACAGTTGTGTAGAATTTTGTTCGCAGCTTACAGGGAAGACTGCTCCACAAATGTTTTGCTTGTAATGCTCATATTTGGTTTTCTGAGGTGGCTGCACAAAAGGAACCTGAAGAAAAGGCTACCCTTCAATCAAACTGATTCACACTCGAGTGGACCCGTTTTTGCATAGCTGAACTATGAAACCCACTGACATTAGTAATGAATGACTTTTCCCCTTCGTGATGCTATACCTGACCTCTTTTGCAGCTGTGGTTAGTAAATGTTTAGCCTTGAGTTTGTGCAGTATTTGGTTTTGTATACAGCTCTGCGTCTAAAAACATTCTGCAAGGAAAAAAGCAACAACAAACTTAGATGTATGAATTAAAAAAAGTTGATTTTTAAATAGGCCTCTTCCAAATCACAAACTGTAGTTAAACTTTCTCAGTTCCTGCTTGTCATTATTTAAATGTTTTCTTTACGAATGTTCACTTTTACAACCTAATTAGGCGTGCTTTTATTTTTTTGTCCAGGTATGAGATCCGAGATCCACACTTGGTCGAGGAAAATGTCCTTCAGGTCCTGAAGGAAAGGGCGGACTTTGAAAGCTATAAGCCGCGCTCCTTCAACATGCGTGAATTCTATGACCGAACGGGCCACGACATCAAGGACATGCTGCTTTCCTGCTCCTATAGAGGCACTGAATGCAGTGCTGAAAACTTCAAAGTGGTGAGTCACGCACGTCAATAGTTACATTTCCTCTACAAGGCCAGCTGAGGCTTTGGCGGGATAGGGGTCATGTGCTCTTGATGGCAACAAGGGGATGTGTGTTGCAACAGCTTTCATGCTTTCTTGGTTTTTTATGACCTATTTTTAAGGTATGCATTTGCAAAAGAAAAAAAACATTATACGAAAGCAAAAAAAAAAAAAAAGATTATTTTCTGTTCAGTCCAATAAGTGTGTTCTGGGGACTGAGCAGAAAAGCACTCCATGTGCATGCACTGACTGACCACTGGAGGAGAGACAGAGTAGAAATCAAGTCTGCTGTGTAGTCCGGTGTGACCGCCTGACTGTCTGTCAGCTGTGATGCAGCAGCCATAAACAGTTTAATGACTTTAAGCCATTGTACTTGAAAAGAATTATTGTTTTCTATGAATTTGTGTTTTCTATCGCTACATGATTGTGTTTGTTAATTCAAGAAGTTTGCCTTTGGGTTTGTTGGAAAGGTTGCAAAGATTGGATCAGTTTATATTACCTTGTCAAAAATTATTCAGATTGCTACTTTTACGTGCATAGCTGATATTAGACCATGGCTAAATCTGAATTGGTTACCTGCTGCTCTGGCTACTCGCTTTTGCACCAATTGTGGGGCATTTGAAGCTGTAGTTGTCTCTGTAACTGTTTTTTTTTTTTTTTTTTTTTTTTTTTTATTGGAAGAACCGTAGCGACTTAGGGGAGGTGATCCACTTCATTCTTGTAGGCAGAAGACAAAAACATTTCCTCGCATGGGTGTGCTCTGAAGCACAGAAGTTTACATTTAAATGTTATATTGAGTTTTTGTTTTAGGGTGGTGAAGCGATCCGATTCTCCACAACAATCACCAATATTTTTAATTAAATAGAATTCCTCCCCCATACCCTGGGACAATCTATCTTTTACTTTTTTTTTCATTCAGCAAAGCATTTTTCATGTAATTAAAGAAAAGCCAGATATTAAGTATAAATAAATAAACACTTTTTCTTCTCTAATCTTTCTTAAAAAATGCCATAGTGAATCTTTTTCCTGTTTCTTGCCACAATAATAGTTATTTTTTAATGTTTATTAAAAGTATTAACAATATAAAAAACCTTATTTAGCAGAAGAGAGGAAAGCTTATATTTTTTGCACCTCTTTAAAAAATAAAACAACAAAATATATATTTTTTATGAACTATTAGTTCTTCCCACTTTTCACAAACAGTAACCCACATTTTTTTTTTTTTTTTTTTTTTTTTTTTTTTCAAGTTTCAAGTTTATTGGTTTAGTTCCCATTTGTACAGTCAACACAATATACAATACAAACAGACAACCAATAAAAAAAAAGGAATAGGCAGAAGCTTTTTAAGCTCATTCAATGCCTTTCCTTGAAGATTAACAATATCTATGCTGATCAAAAAAAAATGATACAAAAGAAAATAATTTACAAACAAATACAAATAATTCAAATCTTTTACATATATATTATAATCGTTCAAACATTTACGTTTTAAACTTTTTTTAAACTGTAAAAGTGAAGAACTTAATTTGAATTCATCATTCAATTGATTCCATAATTTAACACCAAGAACTGAAACACATCTCATCTTTACATTAGTTCGAACTTTAACTTGTTCAAAATAATACAGACCTCTTAAATTATACTGACTAACCCTTAAAGTAAACAGCTTCTGTATATTTTTTGAAACCAAATTATGTTTTACTCTATAGACAATTTCTAATACTTTGACATAAACAATTTCCTTTAATTTTAAACTATTATTCAAACAAAATAACGAATTGGTTGGATCACAATATCCTGCTCTGTTGACTATTCTAATAGCCTTTTTTTGTAGTTTAAATAATGATTCAATAATAGTTTTCCCTGCATTTCCCCAGATCTCTGCACAATATGAAAGATAAGGAATGACTAGTGAACAATAGACAAGAAACAAACTCTTTTTGTTCAATACATCACTGATTTTAAACAGAATACCGATGGATCTAGATCAGGGGTCTCAAACTCGCGGCCCGCGGGCAATCTGCGGCCCGCGGGATGATCATTTGCGGCCCCCGTCTTCATATGAAAGATTACTGTTAGTGCGGCCCGCAAGGCTGAGATGAATGACGGTTGTTGTGTGCAGAGCTGAACGAACCAATCATGGTAAGGTATATGGCTCTGGAGGGCGGGACATCAGCGGGCTGTCCGAGCCTCCTCACTCCAGTCAGCTGGGCGGAGGAGGAGCCATGAAGCTGCTGGAAGTGCTTTCTCACTGAACGGGATTCGCGGGCCCCGCTCCTCTTTCGCCATGTGACAACACGTGATACACAGCCTGCCGCTTGTCAAAAAGCGTGTTCCACGCGACAATTCCGCGCACGCATCAAATATTCCGCGCGGACAAATCAGACCCTCGAGCGCTTTTTCCTCCTCCACGATCAGAAAAAGTCCTCGCGAGAGAGACTGACTACTTCCGCGTGTGTGAGTGATGCCCGCGAGCGAGCAGAATCTTTAAAGGTGCTTCCACACCGGCCGCATGTCTGCGCGGGTTTCTGAAAGCACGGTCAGGTGGTATCCACACCGGAGCAGCGCGGTCACGCACGCAGGAGTAGAGGAGATTCTTCTTCTGTGGTGTTTTTACCGTTCATTAGCGCTGCTGCGACTGTGCGTGAAATATTGAACCGGGTTGAAGACTCCGTGCGTGCCCGATTTGTGCGTAGAGCTTGAGACCAGATTTAAAAACTTGCGTATCAACGCGCGCTCCCGACGCAGAGGCCAGGAATTCTGGTGTGCGGCGTTTGCATCAACCTTTGAGTGAGCGCTGCTCTCAGCTCAGAAATGAAGGAGGTTCATTTGAAACTGAATACAAATAGTTTTCTCTAGTCCAGTGTTTGTCAGATATTTTCTCTTAGACACCCCCCCCCCCCCCCCCGCAGCTGAAAACATCATCAGCTAATTTGCTCAAATTAAACGTATATCTCCTCAAAATATCATACTTTTATTATCATTAAAGAATAATAATAATAATAAAAACTTCTAAATAATCAGTTTTATTAATTGTTCTCTTTTTTTTTTTTAATTTATTTATTTTTTTTTTAGAATACCTCCAAAACTTTCAGACAAAGTAAAAACAATCTTTCCATGTTTCTCTCCACAGTAGTGCTAGGATTCTGTCTTTTCTCAGAGATTCAGTTCTTTCGCATTGGTTCACTGTAAACTGAGTTTTAGGTTGTTTTTGCTATATTGAATTTATTATCAACTACTATGTAGGATTATGCACAATATCCATCACTAATGTAAACATGTTTTTATTTGCATTCCCCCCAGGGGGGCACGCCCCACCATTTGAGAAACACTGTCAGTCAATATGTGGTTTCAGTCGTCTGTGTCTGCTGTATGGTCATTGTTATTATTTTAATTAATAAAAATTGATTTTCTAATTCATTTTTTTAAAATTAATTAATTCATTCATTATTTTGTGTTAAAAATAAAGATATTTGAGAACATTGGAATGTTTTATCAGCGATTTTCTTGGGGAAATCCTGATGCGGCCCGGCCTCACCCAGACTCTGCCTCCAGTGGCCCCCGGCTGAATTGAGTTCGAGACCCCTGATCTAGATACTTTACGTTTTATATGATTTATGTGAGATTTTCATTTCTATCTTCTTGTCTTGAAACTATATATTTCATATACATTTTTAAAGCAGATTTTTTTGGAATTATTCTCTGATTTCTAGTTGGGGAAAAAAAATAATCAGAATTACTTTTTTACTGCAATAAATCCATCTATTTTATAAACATGATAGTACCAGCCTTATAGTTGCAGGGTAATAACCTCCTGTGACAAGGGTCACAGGAGCTTATTATCCTGCAACTCTAAGATAAAGGTAGGTTTCACCCTGTGCAGTTCATGCCAGTCTATCACAGGGCCACACAGAGTTAAAAAATAATAGATAGAGATAATTTAGACTTACCAAGTAAGCATATTTTAGGACTATGGAAAGCTGGAGTGCTAAAAAAGCCACAAATGCATAAGGAGAACATTCAAACTCCATCCAAAAAAGATGGATTCAGTCATGATGCAGGAGGGCTAACCACTTCACAGTTTGTTATAAATTCCGGTTCTACTTCAATATGTGTCACTTTTGGTCAGTTTGTAGAACCATCTGTGTAAATAACTACAGTAGTTTTATATTTTTTCATTTAGTTTATATTCTTTTTCAAAGAAACAGAATGAGAATGGGTGAACCCTTGAGGTGCTTTAAGAGGAGGTTATTTTTCGGCCCTCAAAATGTTATTTTTATTTAATATTATTTTAACATTAACATATGACTATAATATTATTATTCATATGTGTTTTTATTTTTTTATTTTTACCATTTAATGCTACAATAAATATAATTTTACCATAAGCAACCTGTTTGGAATTTAATTGTCAAGCTTTCATTTGTTTTGGATTTAGCATTTATTGTCAATTAAAAAAAAAAGTCAGGAATTGTTTTATGGAAGTTCATTTGCACACTGACTAAAAAGCATTTTTCTTGTAAATATGTAAAAACAAAAATTACAGTTAAATATTTTAGACCCAAAAAAAGAGAGTGATAGAGAATAACACATAGGTTAACGTACAACAGTTGAATCATGTCATAGCAAAGATTTGCACACACCAATCTGCATTTCTAAAAAAGACTGATATATTTTTGTTGATGGGATGATGATTAATCTGTGATAATAAAGTCCTAATGGTTTGGGAACTTGAAACAAATTAAATGACAATTAGTCCACTAATTCCACTGTTTGGTCCTGGGCTTTCATCTCATCCTTCATTTGTCCACAAAGATGGAGCCTTTTGTAATGGCGATAATGTCCTCATCAACCCTCCTTTTCTACAACACCATGCGGTGCAGTTCGACCCGCATATATTGCTACACCTTCAATGTGCTGATATGTCCACATTCACCGTTGGTGGAAGTGTTCGTGTCAGATGGTGCATCGCAGTGCTCCGCCGAATTAGCGCAGCAGAGGACCTGGATGGAACAGCTCAGCAGAGAGCACTAATGATGTGGAAAGAGTCTTTACTGCAACGGAAAGGGGATGAAATAATGCATGATGACTACTTCCATGAACCTCTGAAACCTTCAACATGGAGGCAGTAAAACGGTGATTAGCATTCAGCAGTACGCTTTTCTGGACACAAAAGAGAGGTCACCCCTGCCTTTAGGATCACAGAACCTGTATGAGAGTACATCACTTTTACCTGTGAGGTATAGAGCTGTAACACTGCAGTACTGAGATAATGTTATTTTTTTTATTTTTTTGTAATCTTGTAAATTGTAGATATCCTGCGTGTCAGGGCGGATTTTAAGTCATTTTTGTTTCACTTGATATGATTTTGTCTGGATCACAATGTCTCCATAAACTGTCAACATTATCATCAGTTGATAAAAAATGATATTACATTTACAGTTAATTTAAAAATATCTTTCACCTTTGCTACATTATTCTTGTTACAAATTCTTTAAATCATTAGTGATGCGCCTTTTTTAAAATGTGTTTATGGTCCTTGGAAAACAACAGAAAGACATGCATGTAAATGAGAATATATATTTGATTGGATAGATGTATTTTTTTACACACATAAAAAGTACATAAAAATACAAGCAAAATAAAAATACAGAAAAATAAAATTATGTGATGGTTTGTTTCAGAAACCCATCAGGGTTTATTTAAGATAGTAACACACCTCTGTCAAAAATAAAATACAGAAAGTAAAAAAATATATCAAATTCATAATTCATTACAAATTACTTCATAATGTTATTTTTTTTTCAGTAATGCTTTATTTACATTATTACTGTTTTGAAATGTAGTGGTGCTTTCACACTGAACTCGATTCGCTTGACAAATTCACGTGCCCAACCACTTTCACTGCGTGGTGAATTCGCTGCTCGCCACCTGTCAAAAAATGTGTTCCTGACGCCACGGCTGCATATGGGAGGAGCTACCAGCTCTGTCTGTGGTTATCTCACTTTGAATGAATGGATATATGGACACATATAATGTTTAGGAATAAGGTTTATTTATTGTGAGAAGAACATCAGTAATCATGTTTCCATGTTTGGGTTTAGGATTATTATTAAAAGATTATCAAAAGAAATATTATTAAAAGCTTTTCCTGGTACAGGGGGCTGTGTGTGACAGCCGCTTCCACTGTGTTTCTGTCTCTGTGACTGAGCTTGAAGGCTCATTGTCTTGTATTAACCAGAGGGGGAAAAAATAATATTTGTATACATTTTTCCTTTTTTTAATGTCTTAATGAGACCAGAGCTGGTTAGAGTTGGGCACTGATTGGGTTTTGTTTGGTTCCGGTGCCAAAGTGATTCTTTGGTTTCGGTTTCTAATTGGTGCCAATTTCTGCACTTCAATAATAAAAAAAAAAGATGTCTACATCTTCCCAAATCAAAGAAACCATCTTCCCAAATCAGCTCCCCAACCTCGGAGCTGCAAACCGGTGGCCCGCTACTCTTTCACAGCACGGTGAATCCGCTGCTCGCCGCCTGTCAAACATGATCTTGAGCTAGACACCGCGCTGCACATGGGTGTCCGTGAATGTTAAGGTGCTCACACACCGGCTGCGTTGGCGCGGATTCCAGCACCCACCCCTAATGAAAAGTCCATGCAAACGCGCGTAGAAGTCTGAAATTCTGCTCTATGTGCGTCTGTATCTTTTTTTATTATTGTCTTGCGAAAAAAAAACTAAATATCTCAGTTCAGGAGACCCGAGCAGGCTGTCTCTCTCCCGTCGTATTGCCGGTTGCAGCCAGAGAACCGCCGCGGTGTGACAGAACCAAACGCTCGTGTTAGATTGGTATTTTACCCGCTGATCGAGTCACTGAAAACGTCACATGCCCAAAGCTGAGTTCCTGATTGGTAGATGCGATGCAGCGACCTGTCAAACTTCAGGTATTTCTCACCTCGTCGCTTAAATCGAGCTGCTGGTAGACTTCCGTGCCGCACCTTCCACTCAATTAGAATAGAATAGAATAGAATAGAATAGAATAGAATAGAATAGAATAGAATAGAATAGAATAGAAGTCATTGTCACATCTACAACGAAAAGTGCTCACTGATCAGTGCTTTATTCATACTTTTTCTAAAAGAATAAAATTATAATTAAAAGAATTTAAGATTAATAAAAAAAACAAAATAAATAAAAATAAGAGTAAGATATAATATGTATATAAATAGTCATAACACAAAAAAACAGTAATAAAAAGCAGAAATAAAATGAATAATAAATAAGTCATAAAAACATTAGCACAAAGAATTAGCGCCGTGCTAGCTGCTCAAGTCGCACCGCGGGGCTTCAACTCATCTCAGAGAATGCCTGTACCATTATCTTAACATTGAAACTGGGCGCCTTTGGTGTGAATGCACCTTAATGGATTAAAAAAACTTTAGTGTTACTTTAAGCCATTTTTTGTAAAATCAGCTGATGTTGAGCATAATATCTAAAGCGAGAAATGTGCTGCAGATTATTTGATATTTAGATTATGAGCAATATCATTTACTTTCACTATAGTAAATAGAAAGCACTGGAAGAAGACCTGGAAGACTATAACCTCAGCTTTAATCAGTTTTGTCCATAATAGTGAAATTGTCAAGGTTATGAAAACAAAAATCTTAAGTATCACAGGTCTCTGTGCCTCAGACAGATTAAATCAAAAAGACTGTCTAATCAAACTATCTTAAAATGACAGAAATTGTTAGTCTGCCACAAGAAAACTGACAAAAATTGGCTCTAAAAAAAGAATACAAAAAAAAAAACTCTTCGTCTATGAAATCCACAGAAAATTTGGCTAAGTTATTTAAGTCAAAATGAGTCTGAAAAGCTTTGACTGCATGGAGAGGCAAAAATAGTAAATGTTTGGGTCATTTTTTAATCTGTAAAAGCCTGGTTGCTTTAAATGTTATAATTTGTGTAGTCTGTTGAAATACACAAATGTCAAAACACACAAAGGTAAATCATTACAAAAAAAAATCATCACCTATTCCATACACTACTTTAATAAGACATAAAATATAACAAGTTAGTCCCAGCACTAGCCAGGATGTTTAATACACCACAAAAGAATATTTCTCGTCTTGATGCACAAATGCAGAATCTTCTGCAGACGGTACGGTCACCAGCAACTGTTTTTAAACAACAGGCACGCACAAAACTCTACAGGACTCACAACTGAAGCTTAACTTCTTGGCAGGAAGGGTTGAAGAAAAAGACAAAAACACCCCCAGAGAATAAAGAAAAGGAAAGGCCGATAAATGGAGACTGAGGCCCAGGTAACAACAAAAGACCTTGAAATGAAACTGAACATAAATGGTCAAGTGCTGCAGCGAGGTACAAAGGAACAAAAGAACAGCTGCCACAATAGTAGCACCCCAAGAAGTACTATCAGTAGACAGCCAGCCTTGTGCTTATTTACCCTCCCACAGACGGTACAGCTACACCATGTCGTCTGTTTCCAAATGCCCATTTGTTTCCTCAAACACAATGAGTTTTGCCTGCTCAACAGGTACCTCAACACTTTTCTCCTTTATGTCAGCTGCACTACAATTGAAGGCTGTGAAAGAAAAGGGTTTGAGCTGACGGAGGCTGTAGTGCAACTGATGCAGCATTTTAGGTTGCACTGAAAGGAACTTGAGAATCTCTAGTGTCATACACATGTTTTAGTGCGGCTGAGGCACATTTTCTCTGCACAGAACTCCTGAATTACTTAAGAAGCTGATTCTGTTTTTCATCTTGCCACCAATGTTTGTTTTTTCCTCAGATAGCCACAGAGATGTTAAATAAAAATGAAGCCAACTTGGGACATTTTAGAATTAGTTTCTCTTTTATAACTTTTGATTTGAGTTAGGATGTAGTTTTAGTGACTCATAAAGGGAAAAAAAATAAACACTTAACTCCAAAAAATTAAGGATGCAAATCTATTTTTTTTTTTGTTTCTTTTTAGGCTTTTACTGTGAAGTTCATTGTTTGGCTTCAAAATTAAAATATCTTTCATGTTTTTGTACTATTTTTCTTTGCTTGTGTGTAAGATACATATATTTGTAAAGGTTATTTCAGATCTAGACCTCCTACATGTTTTTAAACCAACCTCCAATTGAACTTCCTTACTGGCTAAACACACCTGATCCAGGTTAGGGGTGTGTATTGACAAAGGTTAGGCGATACGATATGTATCACAATGAACAACTAATGATACGATATGTATCACGATACACATCTAACAATATAATATGTATCACAATATGTCTAAAGACTGTACCAGAACTATTTCTCACAATTTCCTTTAAAGAATATGACTTAGAAAAAAGTTTACTTAAATATTAATGCACCTCTCATGTGGATAAACTGGTAAAGATTAATTTTATTTAATGATCACAATGCTATTCACTTCAACTGTACCTCATATTAAGTTGCTTTTACCCATGAGTAAATTCATACTTCTTTTCTTTGGGTAAGTTAAAAATATACGTTATAAGGGAACGGTCACTATTGTCTGATTTTCACAACAATTAAAAAAAAAAAAACATAGAATGAATGTTCTTTAACCAATAAGGTTCTGGAAGTATGATTGAGGAAATAAAGTGCTGTGGTTGGTGTTTTAAATGGAAAAGAAAAGTAAGAAGCTGAACTATTTTTGCTCATAAATAGTTGATTAAATATCGTCTTGTCAACATTTTAAATCAATACAAGTACTGCCAAATGAAACATCGTGATATATCACCAAATTGATTTTTTCCTTACACCCCTGGCTTCTGATTTTAACTTGGAAATAAAAAGGGTCGTTTTCATGTGCTTTAGTTTTGATGCACAAATTTGTTCTGTGTCCAATACTGGTTTCTGTTAACCACAACAGCCGCTCCCTTCTAGTTCTTACCGTGTGCTTATCACTGTTGCTTCCATTTCTCTTGGCATAAATCCCATTTGTATCTTTTTTGCAATCATCAAATATTGTTATGTACTAGTTTTAGTTTAGTCAACTAAATCTACAGCTTTTTTGTTGGTTTCTCAGAGGTAAAGTTATTCCTCCATTAAACTTTTATCTGAGCTTTGCTTCAAATAATGCACTAATATTAGCACTACACAACCTTTGGCATTTTGAAACACAGTATTTTGAATACATTTAAAATCTTGTTTAATCCCTTTCTCCTTAATTGCTGTATTTAGTCTGAAATTCTGTCTTTGTGTAAACTAGGAAGGTCTTGTTGCTGAGTCATATGTTTGAAACTAAGGGTTAAGAGACATGTGATTTCTGAGCATAAGCACTGATAGAGCCTAATTGAATTATTTAAGCAGTAAAATTTGATTGCTGCAGAGTCTATGAGTTCTTCAAACAAAACATCATTTGCGGTACATACTGTAATATCTTTGCAAAATCTTAAATCTTATGTTCCTAACCAACCTTTTCTGGGAAGCCGCAGTTTTCTTGAACATCTTTCCATTTTACTTCATTCTCATTGACTTTTTATCTGTCAACTGGAGAAGCTAGTGATTCTGCTGTCCTCTTTTGGCAGGGTAAGTCTCACCAAAATCCATGGTGGAGGTATATCAATCACTTTTACAGCAAAACTCAAAGACATAGATCGATGAGGTTGTTGCTGAGTTTTGGATGGATTCCTTAAATTCTCTTTTAGTGTGACAATGCTAGTGGTCCAAGCTGACAATGTGTTGTTTATTTTGCTTTTTTTAAAATCTAGATTAAGTGATCAATTTGTGTTGTGCATACAGTTTAATTTGCACATTCGAATTCCCTGTCCAAATATTTTAACAGAATTTTCCGACCTGTTGTCATTTCAGAAACATTGTTGCCAAATTTGGTGCCTTGAAGTTTTTTAGATAAATGGAACAAAAGTAGGAGGAATGGTGGAAAAAAAATGGTGTAAAAAAACGCATGATCATTGTCATGCTGACAATTTTTCAGTTATGGTAAGATTGGACATCCTTTACAAACAGAGAGAAGAGTGATGACATTACCATGTTTCTATAGTAACCTTTTATTGTGAAGCATACAGCTGATCATACACCTGATATTAATAAGCGTCTCCATGTGAATCTCAAGTGGCTTATCTGCTCTTTTATGCAAACGCATTAATCAATTTGGAAACATCAAATGTTTATTATTTTTGTAAATATAGGAGACAGTTTCAATGGGCAGATCGCTCTCCAAAATATAGATAGTATTGATTTCAAGTTGGTATCAGATTGATACCAGCCCGCTGTTACCAATATTTCCATCCTTTTTAGAAACTTTTTTTGCATCAGCAAACAGTTTCATAGTTTGTGTAATCCATTATAGGTACTTGTTTCTTTTGGTTTGTTGACTGTTTCGCATTCCCTTCTTCACTTTTTATTCAAGTTTTATATTTTGATAAACTATTTTCTATTTAACTAAAAATATTGCCTTAATTATGTTTTTTATGTTTATCAAGTAATTTAAAAAATGGAAACTTACAAAAAAAAAACATTTTACAGCTATTAAAAACAATGGAGATTTTAAGGTTTATGTTACATTCACTGCATTTAAGAAAAATATTGATGTTGTAATCGGTAGTAGCCATGAATCAAACTGTTGTTTATATGTTAAAGTGAATGATATTGTTTTGATTTATTATAGTCTTGTTTGCCGTCACCTGGTGGATCACATGTTTGTGGGTGGAGACATTTTTTTTTTGTGTTATTATAACTCACCTGTTGATTTTGCACATTTTTGTTGATCGCTTTTTTGTCCAGAATCATCCTAAATTGTTTCAATTACTTTTTTGTCATTAATCAAAGCCTAATTCAAGTCCCTTTGTTTAGCGTATCACACAATAACCGGGCCCAGCGTCAGTCTCTCAGGGACTTTGGATTTTTGGTGTAGTCGCTACAGAATCGATATCGGCAAAATTGACAGGTATCCAATCAGTATTGGATCGATACCCAAAGGCTCGGTATCCCCCAGCTTTAACAGACAGCATTTTACTTCCTGTACCAACTAAAATGTATTTTACCATCCCATTTTGCTATATCTGCAACAAACACTCTGCATACCCATTATGAAAACACTCAAACTCACTCAAGTTCAGTCAAATTTGATCATGTTATTAATCCTTAAAATCGAATTAAACATTGAAACATGACTTTAATTTGCAAAGCTGCAACTGCATTACAAATTCAAGACGTCCAAGTTGATGCTTTAAGAAGTATTTGATCCCACTAAACATCACAAAGTATATATCACGACATTATGGCACAAGTTTACCAATGTTTGTAGATGCCTTCCACTGAAGATGAGTGCCTGACAATGACCGCAGTTTCACATATATGTGATTTTAAAAGCATAAATATCTGGATATGGACATGCATTCATCTGACGAAATGAGATGATGCCAAGCGCTGCCAAATTGAATTGATCCCTTGGTTTAACTTCTCAGTTAATGGGAATTTCCGTCAATCAAACTTTGGCTTAAATTATTTTCACTCCACAATCATTTGATGTGTTTGAAAAAGTAAGGCGAGGAGGATTATTGCCATATGCAATCATCACATTTTATTTCCCTTTTATTTATGTCAAGTGACTCCAATGCTGAAGAAAGCAAATTAATCTAATGTTAATTACTTTTTTGTCTCTGCTGTCATGGTGTATTTTTTACTGGCTTGTGTGGGTTTATTGCTGACCACATTTTAGCACTCACCCCAGTGATAAAGAGTTCACTTGTCAAAGAAGTTCTTGGCTGTCGTGGAATTCTACTGAACCATGCCGGGTCCAATCTGAGCTGTCTAACGAGCCTGTTTTGTTCCCCCTGCTACTTGTATTTCTGACAAAAACAAAATGGGCACCAAAGTGAGGAGTAACTTCTACTTTTATCTGCCACTGTTGCTTTCGGCTCTCATAGAAGAACTGTCAAACGTCTAGCTTCCTAAAGGGCTCGTATAGATGTGCATTTTTGCAAGAGGTTTACAGTGACTCTAGACAGAAGTTATATAAGAAAAATCAGGTGATTTTCAAACATTTGTGCCAAATACACAGAGGTGTTAGAAAATTATTACTTTAAATCACATTTTGACTGATTCTCCATTTGTTTTTGATCCAATAAAATAAATATATTTTTTAACAATGTGTATATTTGTATAAACCTCATTATGTATTTGAGACTAAACTTTAATTATATTGATTACGACTGTATACTTTTTTTTGTCAGACTGGACGGAAAAGAAGAAGAGAGTGGGATGTTAGAGATGGTAGTAGAAGTGAAGAAAAAAAGGTGGTTGAGTATGTTGGAGGATGAATGAATGAATGAATGAATGAATGAATGAATGAATGAATGAATGAATGAATGAAATGGTTTATTTGAAGCAATCAGGTTATAATACATGGAATAACATCACATAATAAATCACAAATAGATCGCTTGAAAGGGGGTGGAAGGAAGCGAACTTATATAATCCACCCGACTCGACATACCATTTTCTCTACATGAATGATCAATATCCGGTTCAGGATTTAAAATCAAATATCAATATAGTTTCAGGTGATGAAAGATCAATAATATCAGTGATGTAATAGAATTTCAAAAACATCCATAGACAAATCATTTATAATATTCATCAACAGTAATCTAAACATTCTCATTAAAGATTCAAAAAATATCAGTAGTAATCAACTTCATTTGTTACTGCAGGAAAATATATCAAAATATTCTTATATTAAAAAAAGACAATTTGAGCAGATTGCATTTATCAAAGATCGATTATTATTATGAAAAGTGCTAAGTAAAAAATCATGATTTATTAATGGAAAACTTCAAAATATTCTCATTAAAAGACAGTTTGAGCAGATTGTATTCAGACCAGAGCTACATCTTTGTTTAGGAACAGGTTTAAGGCCACGTAAACCATCTTCGTTGTTTTGACTGAGAGACTGTGTGAGGCTTCTTTCAAGGAATTGTGCTCGAGTTCTTCAGAATTGGGTCAGAGTTCGTATTCAATCGGTTCCGACGGTTTCATGAGTCCACAATTCACATTTTGCTTGAATTAGAGTTAAAACATGCGTAATCCCAGTTCTCAAGTCTTTCATGGATCTTATTTCCAGAGGCTTCGTCAGGTCCGGTGGTCCGAGTGGTTTGACAAAGATTCTGGCGTTCATAATCCAAGTTGACTGGATCTGTCGTTTGGATCGTAAGATCCTCGCGTGTTTTGCCAGATCAGCGTTATATTTGCATAAATGCTCGTTAAGGTACACTTTAGTGTCCTTAAGTTGTTTACGTTGTTTCATCAAGGCAGTCTTATGCTTTCGATTCACGAACCTGATCAGGATCGCTGGTTTATCCGTGGTCTTTCTCCGGGGAAGCGGATGGCAGACTTCGACCGTGTCCAGGTCCAAGGAGATTCCTTTAGACATTAAAAACATTTTTACTTGATCCTCCACGGTCGCATCAGTAGCTCTGTTAGCATCCATGCTAGCGCCGGTAGCACCGGGCCGCGCCCTGGGCTGTAGTTGGAGTCCCGTGAGAATCACATTATTCATCCGTGCCTGTTGGTCCAAGTCATGCATCCTTCTTTCCATCAGATCTTGGCGATTGTCTCGTTGTTCGTTGCGTGACTTTTCTTGGCGGAATTCTTCCACAAGATGCAGCATTGGCGTTAGTTTAGCCTCCAGCTGAAGCACAGCTGTTAGCCTAGCTTCCTGTAGCAAAGCAGGAGCTAGCTGGGATTGGATGTTAGCCATTGCGGTCTTCAGCTCAGCCAGATCGGCTTCAAAATTTTTCTTCGGTGCCATGATCAGCTCTCCTCGTTGTGGTAGCTGTGTTGCAGCAGCCCGGTGATCAAAGTCGCTTGCAGACGACTTTAAAAGACTTGAAAAGCTCGAAAGTTACGGAGAGCTGGAGGCACACGTCTGCTCGTGATGAACCGGAACCGGATGATTACAGATGTAGGAGGGGGTAGAAACATACTAAAGGGGGCAGTTAAAATTGATGAGTAGGGCCTTGACAGGACATCTCCTGATTGCTCACAGGGATGCCATTTTGGGCCCTTGTTAATCTAGTGTGGTTCACACAACACGCGAAGGCTCCATGGCCACTTAGCGGTTCTTCCGCGTCCAGAGTGAACCTAGCGTTACTCTCAAGGTGTTAGTCAAAAGGACGGGGCCTGTCCACACTCAAATGTTACAAACATACTTCTTGGCTCCCAAAAGCTTTACATACTAACATTTCAACACATATACAGTAGAAGTACATCTCAAACGCACATACTTACGCATACAAACACAAACATAAAGCAGGGGTGTCAAACTCAATCACACAGGGGCCCAAAATCTAAAACACACCTTAGATCATGGACAGAAAAGGATAAACATTTATGAAACGCACTAAAACTAAATTTTTAAAACTTTTAAAATCTAACTTTTTAACATAACGATGAATTAAAACGGTCAAGAATAATATTACAGAATAAATCAACATAAAGCTTCAATAACTTTCAACATTTTACTCTCCGTAAAATATATTTTGTCAAATTTGGAAATTAGCAGAAGATAACATTCAGCCATTAATAACAACAAAATAAAACTATCTGGAGGGTTTGGATTTAATTATCCAGGCCTTGACTTTGACACACGTTATGTAAAGTCTTTCATTTTGACCACTTGTGCAGAGGTCAGCTGTCGCTTACGCTCAGGTGAGTGTTTATGTTCTACTGAGATGGGCGATAGAATGTAAAATGAAAGAGAGTGGCCAGTCACCCCCACACCAAGACCCCCACCCTAGCAGGAGTGGCAACTTGAATAACTTGCAATAAAGGAAGAAAAAAAAACATATCAAAGAAAAACATAGGATTAGCAAAAAGATATAAAAAAAAGTTAGCAGATTAAGAAAGGTTATTCTGACAAATAAAGTTAGTGGGTATTAGTTGTTTATTGGTCAATAGAACGCTATGTGGTTTTGTCTTCTGAAACCAGTAAGTGCTTCTTATTTGGAACACCAGGGGGAGGGGAATCACTCAGTCCATTTCTCTATATACAGTCATCATGCTCGCTGCTGAACAGGAACATCCAAAGCGTCGCCTCATTTTCTTTTTTTTTTTTTTGTAAATGCATTTGATTCCAAAGCACATATCATGTCATCTTCTACCATCTTGTGAAACTGATACAGTTTTTCTGTCAAAGCTTTGCTGTTAAATCTAAAGACAACTTTAAACAAGTGGCTATTTTCTCTGTATCTACAACTCTCATCTCAGTGTTGTCCAAAGACAAGTGGATGTTGATTGTTGTCATGAACAAGCAGTCTCAATTCAAACATGCAATTATTTCTAACTGTTTGTGATTGGTTCAACAATGTCAGTGCCAGGTGCAAACTATGCCTGAGGCAGACCGGCCAGCAAAGCACGCCGGCTGCATGTGAAGCAGCCAAATATGAACTTGCTGTGCTGCATGCTCAGAGTCAAAATCTCAGTTTTTAACCTTGTTACTGCACAAGCTCCGTATAGTTCATATTTAGCCAACACAAAGTGATTATTCACTTAGCACTGGCAGGTGGAAAACTGCTTTATTAGTCAGCTAATTATCATCCTTGGTAGGCTTGGCTCGTTTTTGTCTCCTTTTCCTTTTCCATCATGTTTGTAATTTAGTGATGTCCTACAGAACTTGTGCCAGTCTGCTTTGGCACATTCCATGTGTCAAATTTGTTATTCCATTATTCGGTTTAAAGGGGTTGAAAGATAACGTGATTTACAGTTTTGGCATTTAAAGTCGCCTCTGACAATATCCGCAGCTGATTAATGATTGTCAGAGTACATGCTGTTTCCTGGGACTGAGCCGTGTTGCTTTTGTCTTAACAGTATCATTGAATAATATAACACTTGAGAGGGTGAGTGACAGACCGGTCACAGAGATGTTTCTACATTCCACAGATGACAGGATACAGCTTTCATCTTGTGCTCCAGTGTCAGGGGACAGACGGAGTGTGGAGGGAAAAAAAACAGATGGAACACCTCGGAGTCCCATCGGGATCATGTGTTTTTGAATTTTATCTCACAGCCAGTGTCTTGATCATTTTTCCCCTATTTTTTTTATTTGGAAAATCCTTTAACTTGAAATCATTCAAGAATTTCCCTTTTTCTGTTTGTTTTAAACAATAAGAAAATATTGAGCTTCTTTTTACCATATCAAGTGAAAAACAATTCATTGAAGAACATATCAAAATGTTTATTTGAAAAAGAGCTTGTTAATTTCCTCAAAACTTGCAGAGAAGTCATTGGAGTTCTTATGTTTGTTGGAGAATAAAGCATCGTGGCACTGATAAGTTCTCTTCTGTTGTTCTTTGTGGAATGCATCTGTGATTTCCTCAAAGTGAAATATTATGAAGATGTACTTTTGATGTGCTTGCAGCTCCAGCATTCGCATGCTGCCCCAGTTCGTCAGCAAGTCAGTCAGTCAACTAGAGTTGTCGACTGAATTAATAAAAGATGCTTTTTTTTCTGATGGGAATACACACTTGTCACTCATGGCACAGGCAGCCTCCGTGTGGCCTTGTTATCATCTGTACTTCCACCAAGACCTGGAGGCAACAGCTCAACTGTTGTTTATTCTGTGTGTTTCATTGTTTGTATTTACAGTTTTAGACATGCAATTTAGTGGAAATGGGGCTTGGGTAAAAAAAGAAAAAAAAGCAAGTTTCAGGGAGAAAAAGTGAGGACTCAACTTTAAGTCGAATGATGTAACAATTTGAAAACAGGCAATTTCTGGCTCAGACTTTGAGTAATGTATAAAAAAGTGAATTTATTTTTTCAAGTACAGTTCTTTGTCAGCTAATTTTATAATATTGCATTTAATCACTTATACAGAATAGTTTAATTAATGTGATTTATTTATCTAAACCAAAAATACTTCCTATAATAATGTACATCTTTCAAAAAAAAAGAAGAATTAGACCTATTCGTGGTCACATGATCAAGTTGGGTAATATTGAGCTAAATTTAACCCAGTTATTAGCGTCTGGGTTATCCTTATCTATTCAGAATACCTTGATCCTAAACCCAGACCGTAAAAAATAGGCAAACCTGTGAGAAAAGCAAGTTTGACAGTTGTTGGCACACACCCACTAAAGGTTACATTGCAGGTCACAGATCAGTTAAAAGGCCTCTCCCCTGGTAGTAAAGGAGGGAATCTTGAGGCAACAATTGGATTAGGAAACTATTCTACTACAAAACAATTATCAATGCATTCCAGATCTGCCTTTTTTGAAATGTTTGTCTTTACTTCAAGACCAGTTTGACTTACTTTTCTCCACCAACGTGCATTTTTATGTAAAGACAACAATAATAATAATATCATTAAACACTCTTTAAGTCACGTTAAATTACATTAGTGTCTAGCAAGCTGCACTTTGGGATATTGCAAATTTGTCGTGTTCCCTATGTATTTAATTTTGGTGCAACATAACTGTGACTTTGATGCAATTGACCCTCAACACTATGAAGGCCAAAATACTTCTAAACAATCGCTTTGAACGAAGTCGGGGCTGGTCAGATGACGAAATGTGAAAGGTCAGCCATGTTTGACTGCTTTTCAAAAACGTCTGCATGAGTGAAAAACACTTTGGGTTTAGTTCTTGTTTATACCTTCACTTTAAATCATATATATTTTAAATTATTGATTATATAAAGTTCAGAAAATTATTCAGAATTAATTTAGGATGCATCTAAAATTTTTTTTTTTCTCCCACCATTACCTTGTAGTGCCCAATTTCAAAATGTAAGTGAAAATTAACTTGTCATTTTCATAAAAATTCAACCCCATTGAGTTAAATCTAAACAGACTTGCTCCTTTAGCTATGCTGAGAACCAAACCAGCAATTTTTTTTTAATGACACGCTTTAATCCAGATGCCTCTGAGCTGCCCCATGGTACTGGTCTGGTACGATGTTGAAACTTAAACACACCATTTTTTCAACAACTTTAACTCAAAATCCTTCTTTGTGACTGCACTGGTTTCCGAGCTTCACTGGATGCTGTTAACGGTGTTTGGATCAGAGATTGTTCTGAAAAGCTTTAGTGCTGCAGTGCTCTTTCCCATATTCTAATCTGATTGTTGCTCCCATACTTAGCACCACTTTTCATCCCCTTTAACAATACTGGTTAACTGATTAAAGACAAGATTTTCCTGTAACATTTCCCTCCGTCAAGAAAAGAAAAGTCATTATCTTTTCTTTTAAACAGCAGCAGAGGGGCGGGGTGTGAGAATCTAAAAGCACCAGAAATCACTTAGAGACTGCTGACTGTACACTTCACACTAGTCAAACTCACTGCGCACAGGCCACAGAGGTGCAGCATATTCATGCGGTTCACTTAATTTATGCCTCTATTCAGTATTAAGCATTTGCAGGCATGTGGTTATGCATGCATCCTGCTGCATGCACACAAACAGGACGCATTTAGTCAAAATTCAAGATTTAATATCAAGCCTGCTTCTGCTGACCTGCAACTTTGTTGGTTAAATCTCCCCTGCAAAGTTCAAACTCGTTTTATCTCTTAAGAGGCTGAGCAGTTATCAAAAAAAAAAAAAAAAAAAAAAAGTTGCCAGTTTGTAATTTACTAATCCAGAGCAAGTTTGCTTCAAGTGCACTTTTCCCTCGGCTGCAGGCATTAGAGTGCAGAATATGCAAGCCTAACTATGTAATATTTTCTGAGTCGTATTTCTTATTTATTTACAAGAAAAAAATGTTTTTATGTAATATGGTTACTTTAATTGCTGCAGCATTTTTTTTTAATAAGGGAAAGAATTTTTGTCCTAATTCCAAACTGACTGCGTGGCTGCTCCAACGCGAGGCTACAAATCATTCCACAGCAGGTGACAGCGGAGATTAACTCAGCAGACTTACTGCTACAATACCCTTACATTGACATCAACTTTATCTTCTTATTTACTCCAAAAGCAGACATCTGGGAAGATAAGTACTGAGAATAGTGATTTTTGAGTGAGGAAAAAAGGTTATTTGGATGTTATTATGGGCGAATGTAAACAAGAGGGAGATATAGTGTTTTTCAAATTTTGCCATCCATTCACCCATTTCCTAACCCACTACATCCCTTTTAGGGTCATGGGGTTGTCAGAGCCTAACCTGGCAACTGCTGGGTGAAGGTGGGGTACACCCCAGACAGGGTGCCAGTCTGCTGCAGGGCGTACAATGCTAGGCATATCAATCTCAGTATTGATAGTATCGATACCACGGTGATGTATCGATACTAGCGTGATGAGATCAATACTCTCGATACACGTGTTGCAATTTTTCTGTAATACTTGAATTGAGTATAAAGAAAGAGGTTACATTTACTTTCGGGGTTCATGCAAGTGAAGCATCTATATGTCTGCAGCGTTGCCAGATTGGGCAAAAAACAACCCAATTTAAGTAGAAGGGAAACTGCCCAATCTGGCAACATTGTCTGTCTGTAATTAGCGCACCGCCTCATCACACCTTGTTCCTCACCTCCTTGCCTCATCAGAGAGTCATTAAAGAGCCACATATTGGGACATAATGGCAGGATTTTTTGTTGAGTTGTTTATTTTTAGTGTTGCTAATGTTTGCCTTTTTCATGACTGCTTTTATCACAAAATATATAAATACATTTGTGGTGCTGTTACTTACATTTTTGCAACATTTTTCGCTTTTTAAAAAAAAAAAAAAACTTTGCATTACTATTGCATGACTAGTGTTACTATTTTCTACTTGTTATAATGGTGTTATGCCATTATTTATGTCTATATTTGATGTATGCTCAGTGCAACTTGCTGTAATTAGCTAATAAAGATTTTTATTTTTTCCTCAACAAAAAAGTTTCAGTCCGGTGTTTTGTTTTGCATTAAATTAACAAAAAATGTGTATTTCCAAAATCATTAATGCAACATTTGAAGAAGAAAGCATCCGTATCGGTATCAATAACAGCGAGATTAACCCTGTACCACTTGGTAAACATCACTTGGTATAACCACTTTGTATTGGATTGATACCCAAATTCGTAGTATTGCCCACCTCAATTAACCTGTAAAGCATGTTTTTGGAGTGTGGGGGAAGCAAACCCACGCATGCGCGGGAAGCCATGCAAATTCTAGATCTAGCTAAGATTTGAACTTGGGCCTTCTCTGTGTGAGGCAAGAGCAGAAACCACTGCGCCTCTGCTATATATCTTTCTGTGTTCTGAGTAATGGGGTCATTCAGTTTTACAGTGATTAAAAACCGTTTACAAAATGCATTATTTTTCTTAAAAAAAAGGTTATTAAAAACATTTGAAATTCTGTATTTTAGCACTTAAAAAGTAAATTTTAGTCAGGACTGTGCTACTATGAGACTAAGATTAAAATGGAGCTGAGTTTTTGTAACTTACCTATATTTCAATTGTCCTTTTTGTGCCTTGTGCCTTGGCCTCACTGTCTTTTCCTTTAGCCCCGACATGTAGACAGGCTTTGTTCTGGTTCAAAGCTTGGTTTAGCCGCGCAGCAGAGCTTCACTTGATGTGCCAAAGAAAGAAAAACCCTTCACTTAGCACTGCTGTGCATGACTTCATCCAGCAGATTACGCTCAACCAACTGCAGACTGAGAGCAAGAAGGGCAGAGGCTGATCCCCCCTTTCCAATTTGAGCACGTCCAGTCCAAAATGTTACATGTCTTCTAATCTGATAACTTGCATTCACAGCTTTTGAACTGATCAATAACAAGCTCAAAACACCACTAACATAACTTTTATTTGTTTAAACTATAAAGCTAGAGTAGCTAAATCGGGTCAAATTAGACATGTACTTTTAGTTACTGAATATGTTAGGCGCTGTGACCTCAATCAAGAAGTCATTCCACGATCCATAAATACTGTTGTGATATTTATATCATCAGCCACCCTAAAAATGCATGCTTGAATAGACTTTAGTGCGGGGCTTTGAATATACATGATGTCTGCACTGATATGCATGATTACAGACATGTATATGCAAGCTGCTCTCAGCAGGAGAGCAATAGATCAGTGCACTCTAACCTGAAGTGCACCTCAGATTTTCTAAAAGAGGAAGGATGGCACACATTTCTGCAGGAATCAGGAGAGCAGCAGTAAACAGCTATTACTATGCACCGTCACAGTCTTGACCAGCATTACAATTACTCCCCTTATGATGGACCAAGTGGATCTGCATGCCCATCAGTGTCAGACATTAAAACGTGGGATGCCAGAAATGGCTTTTTTTTCTTTTAAATTTTGCATTTAAACAGGTCTTAATGAATCATTTGGGTAATGGGGCGGAGAGTCATGAGGCAGCGGGGAACAAACGGCAAACACGACAACTGGCGGCGTGTCCACTTTATCATCAACCTGCCCTTGCCTGTCACTGGGATTAGGTTTCATTTCCTGGAATTACTCGCTAAACTTTTTTTCTTCCCGTTTTCTCTTACATCAATATTGCAAATGGCTGATGATGGGGAGGATATGTCCCTATTACACTTTTCGGGAAATGAAATTTCTGCGTGATTAAGTCCCCAACCGATGATTTTCTTTTTTGTTTGAATGTTGAAGACTGCATGGTGACTCGTTGGGTGCTTGTAAAACAAATTGTTTTGGGAATTTTTTGAAGACCCACTCTGATGAAAATTGTGTCTTTGGTTTTTTCAACCCCATTTTCTTATGATGGAGAACATATTTAAAGAAAATCAAAGTTACGTTTCTGAGTATTGCTTTATATATATCATTGTAAATCGGAAGCAGACTAAAAAATTGACTTTAGAAAAACTTTGTAGCAGTGACAGAGAGGTTGTAACCGGCAAGTCACATTCTCTCTACTAAGCTCCTTTGCGATGCATCCACTTGTAGACAACTAGATCCGTGTGTGTTTGTTTTCTTCATCCAAGGTCAAAATTGTACAGCTGGATAGCTCCAATATTGCTCACCATTTTTGTTGCACCAGTAATGCTATGTTGGTTTTGTGTGGGGCTGTAAGCTAGTGGTGTGTAAATAGATAGACGATGGGAAATGGGGGCGGGCTAACTCCCCTCCAACAATCTCACCCATAACTTAGAAATGTCTTAGAAAACGACACGTTTTTGGGGGGTTTTAGCCAAAACATAAGATTTCCCTGAAGGGTCACAACATTTTATTGGGTCACAACACTTTAAGTTCATGACACAACACTTTAGGGTCACAACACTTTGGAGTCACAACACTTAGCATTTGACATAATGCATTTTTGACATAATGTGTTGTGTTGTGACCCTTCAGGGCCACCATAAGAACTGCATAATCATGTTTATTAAAAAAAAAAAAAACATACAAACACACTCTTGGAACGTTTTTACAAAAGAAGAAAAGATTATCAGAGTGATTCTTAAAGTGCACAGTTTCATGGATTACTGTAGATGTAGATTTTGTATTCACTTACCTCAAAGACCATCATTTGGTAAATATAACCTGATGCTTTATAGACCTGCTTCAGAGAGCTATGATAAACTGAACTACAGCACGAGTTGGGAGTGAAAGCGAGAAGATTGGCCAAGAGTTTGGAAACTGATTTACCACCGACATGCCAGTTTAATTTAAAGGCATCCTCGTTTCCACTCAAGTATCCGTGAGGAAGACACGACTCTCAGAAGAAATTAGTAAAATATCGGTGGAGTCTGAGTGCAGAAGAAGAGGAGCAGAGGAAAGAACAGACAAGCTGACGAAGAAGATGATGAAAAGCTTATATCATATGTATTAAGAATGTCGTCAGTGATGGAGGGATGTCATCACCCACTCATTCATTCAAAGCACACGTTTGTTCCCCAAGTTTATTCTTTCATTATATCATATTTTTCTAAGTGTGAAAATACTTTTTGGAACAAGAGTTTAAATTTGTCGAAACGCCTATTTTATTTATTTTTGAAGAAATACTTTTACTTACTGTACAAGCTAAGCGTTTGACTACTAGAGGTTTGTGTAACACTCTTGTGTTACTATACACAGATAATCTTTCTTCTCTAAGGCAAATTCATGTGTCCAGAAGCTTTAAACAGCTAATTTAATATTTAGTGTGGCAGTCATCTCCAACTCAAGCATGCTAGCTATTACCTTTGTCTGTTAAATAATAGTTATGAATTTATAATGACTGACAAGTGTTAACGTCGACAGGTTTTGACACACACAATCCTCTGTAGAATAGTACCTCATAAAACATTCACCAGAGTCAAGACTTGATTTTCCTTTCTTAAGCTTCTGTATTCGCGAATCACTTTCCGTCTGCCAAAAATGCATTAACTGAACTCTTTTCAAATACTTAAAAATACTTGTGGGGCGCAAAGTGTACGGCCCATTTTAGATGATGATGTAATTTATTTGTCACATCTGTGGTACGGAGGACCTCGTCTCAGAATTCACCACCTGCAGGCATGTGGATGACGACCCAAAAATAACATTTTCTCCAGACCAAAGATACAACAAATGGGGGGAAAAAATAAACCACTGGGAGACCGCAAACACACACAAATATGAGCAATATAAATTTAAGAAGAAAATGGGTGATGGAGACTGAAAAAGAGTGATATATGAAGTAATCTTTCTGATCATTTGGGAAAAACAACCAAAAAAAGAAGGTAAAATGTATTTTCACAATAAACTAAAAGCAGGTTCCTTATTTTTTGTATTATTTTTTCTGTTCTGTTAGAGATTAATTTCTTTCTAAATGAATCAAATATTTCATGATTTGTAATTCTAATTAGTAGGATTCATTTGAATCACAACTACTGAGATTTAGAGACAAAGAGGTCCTCACCAGCATTAAAACAAGAGAAAAAAAAAGGCTAAAAAGCTCACTCTTATTACTTAAAATTGAATATTATACCGTCCAATAATAAGTTTGGGCTTTATTTTCTGCGAGATTTAAGAAAATGATTAGTATTATTTGAATGTTATAGTTCATTTTGATTAGAGTAACAAAAAAACTGTGTAATAAATGGAAATTATTCATTTTAGAACAAAAAATACGAAAATACAACCTTATTGCAGTTTGGCCCATTTTAATAAATCCTCATAAAATCTAAAATTAATTTTTATTCTTAGAACATAAATCAAATTTTTCTTTAAAAAAAAATGACAATGAATGCCGGTCTAACAGTTATTCATTCTTAAAATAACATCCTTCAAATTGAACCAAAATTTACGGAGCAATTTCAGGGTTTTTTTGCCTTAAATCAAGTTTTTCTTTAGTTGAGTACGGGTTAAAAAGAATTTGATTTCCTTATTTCTAAATCATAGCTCCTAATGAAACAACAATTCTCAACTGAACTGATTATAAGAAAAGCTTGGAAGGGTGTAAGCAAAGAAAAGTTAAAATAACTTAAAACCTGGTAGAATATTTTGAGAGATGCATTTATGATAACAGATTTAAGGTCAATTTGCCACAAGAAACACAAAACAAATAAAATACTTTGAAATATTAAAAAAAAATCTCAACATTGCAAGTATTAAAGCCAATAAAAACAATAACATTAAATTACTATGTATCATAAATCTGAAAAACTAAAAAAATAACTGACTTAAAAATGTAGAAGTTAAAAATTGAATGAATAAAAAACAAGGTTTATCAAATAGTTTGCAGTGTATACTGTATATATAGGCTGGACTGTAAAGACGTTTTTAACCTTATAATCCTTGAGCTTGACAAGTAGAATGAAAAAATGAAAAGGTTTTTTTGTATGAAATTTTACTTTTTTTTGCCGCAAATGATAAATATAAATCTCTTTGTGCATCCCTGGCTAAACAGGACATGTGGTGGAGAGCACAGCACACAGGGGGGCCATTACCATGTCAGTGTTAGATCAACTATGGAGCATCAGGAGGGAGAGAAACACACTCGAACGTGCTACATCAATACAATCAAATATGTTCACAGGAAAAATGAGTTTCTCCTTCAAAACAACATAAAAAAAAAACCCACTGTAAATAGGCAATTAAGCAGGTCATCAAGTAGAAGCAAAACAAGACTGAAAAGAAATGGAGCATTTAGGGTTTGACTAATTAGCACCACACCAGAATGAGACAAACGTCATGTTCCTTTTCCTGTAAAAACCCTGGCAACAGTGAGTATTAGACCACTGCAGTTGTGCTCACACTTTTTATTTATTTTTTTTAATCTCGTTGACTACTGTAAATGATATTGTGGACATGCACACACTGGAGTCATACCTCTCTTTTTGTCTTCACAATTTATAGTCGCACAGTTAACTGAAGTAAACAGATTTCCAACAGGTCAGTGTCAGTCTAATGTGTGGTCTTTTACGCGTGATTAGAGGATATGACAGCTTGATCAATACGATCTAAACAAGAAAGGATGTGTTTGCTATGAGAGAACTTTTCATTGAACTTCAACACTGGGCGGCATGTCATTAATGTTACTCTAAAGGAGATTTTTCCAACTAGAGAACACATCATGTCTCACGTTTACCTTTAACACAAAAGCATCACATATTTAGTAGAGATGATTGATTGATCGGCCAAATCCTGTACAGTTTGTCTGCTGACTGGCCTAACTTGCAGCTTTCCATGATTATGATTTAATACCACTTTTTCTCCTTGCGTGCATCTATTTATGGGGATTGCTCCTTAGCTTATTGTAAACGGACTGTTGACAGTTTAAATAAAGTTGCATGTCAGACACAGTGACAAAGATGCCAAGGTCACTGACATTGTCACCCCCAGCTGAAAACAAACTAGTAATGACAAAACGAATGACCAAAACTGGCAGAGATTGCTTTATTTAGCAGCTTTTTAAACCCCAGGGCTGTTCCTGTTAAACACAGACATAATTTCAGCCACTTTTTTGGTGTTAATTGAGACTTTTTGTAAGTTCAATGTGTCATTATTTTTACTGCTCATCCGCAGCATTTTCTGACAGGATATTCGAGTCTTTGTGCTTGTAAAAAAGGTGAAAAAATTGACCCTGTTGACACAAAAAAAGAACAAGATTGACTATTTCACAATTTGTTGGGTAGCTGACTTTGTATATAAATTAGCACATTTTAAAAGCTTTTAAAAGTTTGGCTTTCATGTTTAACTGAGCTTTTTAAACTATTTTCTCTAAATGTGTCTAAAAATCATTTTAATATTATTCTGTGTTGCTTTTCTCTTTTTATTATTTAACATCCTTGAGAGGGACAGTAAGGCAAAAAACATATTGTCTTTCTTTTCCCTTTGTGTTCTTTTTTTGTATTTTATTGCTTAGGTTGAGTCTTGCCTAAATTAAAAAATAACTGAGACTCACAGAGACTTTGAATATGTAAAATCCGAACCTGGGTAATTATCCATTTCAAAAGAAGCCAGGAAATGAACAAGAGTGCTGGTAGGAGAGCTTAAGCAGCTAGTGCCCCCATTCTGTGTGTTTGCTTTCAGGTTCCTTTGACTAAACCCCAGTCAAAAGAACGGCAAAGTCATTTTGGTGCCAAAACAGAATCCTAGTTGTATATTTCTTTCGAAGTAAACAAACAAAAAAATATACATGAATTTAACTAAGCATCTATCCTTCTTTTTGCATAGAACACTTAACCATGCATAAAAACCCAATATTATGGGTATATTCATAATTGTCTGCATTCATAACAAAAGGCACCACAGCACAATCAAAACAACATAAAGCATAATCCCTCCATAGAAAAAAAAAGGGATTATGATTTCCACTCATATCTCGTCTTTTCTTCTATTTTCTCCCATACCATTTAACACTCCATGTAGGGAATGAGCAAATAATAACCAGCAATCACCCCATTGTCAGATTGAGTTAAATCTGTGCTCTTCTCCAGGGTCAGGTTCGGATGCCACATTAGTTTGCTTACAGTACAATTTATTTTTCATGGTTTCATCATTATTTAACCACCCTCCCTGACATGTGTGCATTCAAACTGAATGATTGTATCACTATTGCCACCGAGGATTAGAGAGGTGCCAGGAGGAATAAACTGCTGATGTGTGACACCACTGGCTGGAGCATATCTGAGTGTTTGGGAAGAAAGGGAAACAAGGTAACGGACAAATAAAAGGCTCTCACCGTCAGACATATGCATACTTTATATAAAAACACTGGCATGCGGCAATACAGTTGGCTAGCTCGAAGCCTCGGCTGGGGTGATGATGGTGATGATGATGAGGTGCAAATCTAAAAGCCATTATACCTCCCTATGAGTTCTATTATCGCCGCTGACTGATAATTGCGCTGGGCTGTAGTGCCATGAGAGAGACAGCCTGCTGCCTTTCTTTACGGCGCAGCCTGATTTGATCTTTAGGCGCACTGGTGCGAACACTCAAGACGTTTTATGATGTCCTTTTGTGTCACTCGGACCAGACAGAGCCGCCGACTGTGCGATACGGATGGGAATAAAAGGGAAAAGAAATTAATGTTAATTAAAAGAGAAGAATGCAGGACGGTGGAGTAAAATCAAATCTCATTTATGAGAATATTTACTGGCCCCTTGCTCTCATTTTTGCCCCTCTTTTTCTTTTAAAATGAAGAGTGATGAGGTGGGTTTTACCATTAAAAGGGATGATGAGTCTTGCAAGGACGACTGAATGGGGAGAAGTGAACTGAAATGACATCTCTCTCATACCACCACTAATTTAATGCCGCTATTACAGATATAAGTGGATTTTTATCTCTCTCTGTGCATTCTAACAGTCAGTCATTGATATTTAACTTTAGATGAGCTTGGCTGGAGAAGGTTCCCCGAGGAGAAGACTGTGGGCTTCAATTGAAGAATTTTCATTTTCCAACGGAAATAATGAGGCAGCTGTAGACAAGCGTTGGGCTTAATAAACTTGTGGCCACTGTTGAGATCCACTGGCAGACTTTTAAGCTAATGGTTGGAGTGGCGAAAGAGCACCCTCTATGTACTGATCAGCTACCAGGCAGAAGCCAAATAACAAGACTCTAAGCTTAATTAACCCAGCAGAGTGGCCCGCCGCTCAGAGTCAGAACAGGCAAAACACGGAGCAATCTTTAGATCATGTTTTCTATTACAAGTTACGGACAATTTAACCATTTGTCAACATTTCAGGTGAGAAATACAAAGTTTGTCTGAGACTTTCTGCTCTTCCAAGGAAACGTTGACGCTCACATTTACATGGACGTGGTGAAGCAGCCCACTTTCTCATCTCTCTTGATCTTTGAAAAAAAAAAGATGCATCTGCAATTATTTCCCCTTTTCTCCTCCCTCATTATTACGGGAGAAGTCTCCTCGTATCTCGTTTGGTGCGGGCTGTCCATCAGGAGCTTTGCTTTGATATTCAAGTGGTTGCATGATTTAGATTCAAAGGCAATACTTGCCATGTCCTAGGTCAGGGCTGCTCATTCCTGGTCCTCGAGATCTACCACCCTGACTGTTTTCCAGATCTCCAAGCCCAGCCAGCTGTTGATTGGCTCAGTCAGATGTCTCCACAATCTGATTGAAAGAACACACCTGGTCCAGGTAATCAGCAGCAAGCAGTACATGGAGAGCTGGAAAACAGGCAGGTTGGTAGATCTTGAGGACCAGGAATGAGCAGCCCTGTCCTAGGTCATCTTCTCCTCATTTGTTTCCTCCCCCCTTCTTGCACCACTTTCACCTGATTTTTCTTCCCTTGGCTCATTGTGCTTCTTCGAGTTGTGTAAACCTGATCTGCTGGAGCTTTAAATTAACTAGATCATGAGGCCTGTTTTGGGAGAAGAAAAGCATGCGACAGGAGATCTGTGAGACTTTGTGAAAACAAATGAAGAGCAATGACTGTTCCGAAGAGCTGTCAACATTCCCAGCATGCCATGTGTTAGGATTCAATCACAGCTCTCTTAGTTTGCAAGCATATAAAATAAGAAATATGTTTTCAAAAAGTCTTGAGTATCATAGCCACTATTTAAAAACTATCTTGAAATGGTTCATTTGTTTCCTGAAATTGGAATATATATTTTTTTTCAAAGGGGCCAAACCATGAAAAATCAACTATTCCTCACTATAAAAAACCCCAAAGTGGTACTTTGATCCATTCACACATAATCCTCTAAAAACCTGCACTCTCAACAGCAGCCCTCATATACCCATGAAAACGAGCAGATTCTCACATGCCTACATCACAATGTGAGAACCGCCCCCTCCAGGAAGAGTCTGCTCCGCCCTCAGGCTAAAATAAACATTTTCTCCACAAAGCTAGCAGCTCGAGCTAGCAGTGATCAGTTAGCTTTGAGAGCCACCCACCCCTGGCTCGGGCAGAATTGTGCTGAAGCCGGGTGTCTATGTTGTGATCCAGTTTAGCGATGGGCAAAAAACGCTCATTCAATTTAGCGTTCAAACTTTGTGAAGAAACCTCTGGTGAGGAATCTGCATGACATCTAGGAATGGATCCTGAATGTATCCAAGAATGGCGCAATTGGTATTGATATGAGGAATACATCAGGAGAAAGGGAGCAGACTATTTCCTGATGGAAAAAGCAAGCTGCGAGTTTGGAGAACTATTGAAAATAGATTATTGAGCAAAGGCAGGAAAGGTAGGCGTAAAAAAGGATTTTTGACACGGACGTTAATGATGCTTCAAAGAGAAAAGAAATGTTCAAAGTCAGTGCTATATCAGAACAATGTTTTCATCATTTCAATAAATCCTAAAATATTCATCTGGTGTTGTTGTATCCTTCTTTTTTCAAATTTTCCCCGCAAATGAACCCATTAGTCATTACCATTCTGTCTGTGCTAAATGTTGGGGAGAAACGCCGGGGCTGCACTGTATGTACATCAATATTTTATAGAAAAAATTGATGTTTTTTTTTTCGTGGGTTACAAGAGGGCGGCTCTTCGATGACATCATGAATCGGGCGACACCCTCAAGGAGCAAAAGGGGGAGCCTCATAGATTAGTTGTTTTACTCACAGATATGAAAAGAGTCCACAAAAATAACTCATATTTTATAAATAATTTGTTTTTTAGTGTTCTAACCATAATATATGATCTTATATATGCATATAGATGACTTGAGAAAACCATGGTATGACCCCTTTGAATCAGTGTTTTCCTGATTCTTTTGGCTTACTTGCTATTATACCAGGATTTTTTTTTATGTTTTGAGAGGAAAAATTCAATGAAGAACTCAATATTTTCATTTCATTTAAGTCTCCTATTTCCTGCCAAATAGAAATGACTCCATTGCCTCTCACCGAAAGGTCATTGCTTGGGTTTAGTGCATGCCTGTTTTTTTTCTAAGATGCAAAAGTGCCTGCCGGGCTTCTGCCTAATGTTGTGGTTTATGAATTGTTAAGTTTGCCCCGAGGATCAGTCAAACCAACTAATTCCTGAACTAGAGCAAGGAGAAAGTTTATACCCCTTGGAGAAAAGAGCACATTTGAGGAAGAATTCAGGCGGAGCCACTTGATCCGGCTTTACCGTGGATTTGTGATTTCTTCCTGCAGACAGAACTAAACTGAACCTTTCTCCGCCCTCCACACTCTTCCCAACCTCCAGTTTAAGGGGCTTAGTAACAAAGATATTTTCTCTTTTTCAGTGTGACGTCAGTAAAATCATTACAATATAATTAGTTTGAGTCCAACAATCTCCCATTTTCTTGCTCATCTTTTAACAGACTCTTCAACACAGATATTCTCTTTATTCTTTGCTGGTAAACTGTGATGGAGTTTAGCTGAAATGTGTTAGAAGAGCTGCCCTCTTCCCCATCCCAGTCTGACCTTTTTAGACAAGAGCTTGCACTCTGGCTTGACCACGTCTGGAAAAACCGATGGATTCCGTGATTTATTTAATTTCTCTCTGAGCTGCCATTCCCTAATCAAAGACATGGCGGAAGTTCTGAGGATTCCCCCTATACTGGATGAAAAGTAACAGCGCCGTCAAGCAATTGGGCGCTAGTAGGTTTGGGTTGTGTATACATGAGCGGAGACATTTGAAATGGGAAAAGATACATTAAGATGGGATCAAACTGTGTCTTATATTTTTTTCTTGTAAGTGTCAGTTTACAAGAGTGATTGGGGAGCGAGGCAGGAGGTTGGGGAGGTTGGAAATTAGCTCTGGAGGACATGAACCTACCGAGCATCGCCCGCAGTGAAAGCATTTGATATTCACCCTCTGAGGGTTGTGTCAGCAAACTCTCAGAGGTCAGCATGAGAAAATGCATTCTTCCCACACCTTCCCACTCACTGAGAATGGATAAATATCAGAGGGTTTGTCGGAGAGGTTTTGGAGATCATTTCATATTGGCCCGCTACAGTAAATGTCATCTGCTCTTCGGTGACCTTCAGATTCAGATGCATTCAAGCAAAATCAACTGCAAAGAATTGATCCCCCCTCCTCCTTTTTTTGGTTTTATTTTATTAGATTGTGTGATGCTCAAAAACAACATGGGAGCTTCCATTTCATTGCTGTAAGCATTAAGAAGAAAATGAAAAGGGACATTTTGAAATCAGTTGCACGTGCCCATTGAGGTCTGTAAAGAAGCATGCAGATCATTTATCATCCAATTTCCCATTAGGGAGGAAATGATGAAAGCTCTTGTTGTATAAAATGAATGATCCACATACAATATGCATCAGCCCAACTTGCGCAGCTTCTCTTCAGCACTGAATAATACACAAAACCACATATTTCTCTCCAAATTAGCATTTTTTGGTCATTTTTAAAAAAACTCAAATTCAAATTTTTTTAACATGACTTCTTGCCTATAAAGGATTTCTAAAACTGAAAAATGTATATACTAAAATTGATCATCATTCTAGAAGATTGTCTAATTGCAAAAAATATTAATTTGATCTTTAAAAGCCTCAAATGCGAGCAAATGCAAAGGAGGAAAGGATTAAGCTAGAACTTATTCTGACATGTATGATTGTCCTACTTCCACTTCAAAAAGCCAAAATGTTGCTAATATTTGATAATGAAAATTTTGATTTTAAAGAAAACAAAATCAGATGAAAACAGTGTTTAGCATTTTTGAGTGCCTGAGTCAGGGTTTGTTTTTTTTTCAGGCCTCATTGACAGTTATTGGAACGCCAGTGACTTTATGATGTTTTAGGAAATTTTAAATAGCTGATTTAACCTTTGATAAATGAAAAAGTACCTTTTATTATTCTTAACAAAGAAATGGGAATGTTTGTAATAAGCTGGCAACATTTAATATTTACTGATTAATTGCTCAGAAAACTAGCGACCTCGCGGACTGCTTTTTATGGGATTTTTCAAAGACATCAGCCATTGAGCCACCAGTAGCGTCTTCCCCTCATTATGGGCTTCTCCGTGTCACAGTGAAGCAGTGATCGCCTTAGGGTTTGTGACCGCAGTGCATTCACAGATTGGACTTCATTAAAGCGCAGAAGATTGCACCAGACAGGGATCACTGAGCTCCTTTTTTTTTGTCCATCACTTTCTATCTTTCACTCAGCCTCACTTGAAAGACTGAACTAGTGTCATGATTGAATTGAAAGAAAAATAAATAAGTAATGCAAGCATGGAAATTGGTTAAAGTTATCTTATTAAAAACTTGAAAAAGGGGATGCAGAAGAGGAGGAGGTGCCCGAGTGCACGATCTGGGAAATGAATCCGGCTAAGATTCAGATGGCCAGATGGCGACGAAACCCATTGAAAAATCAAAGGAAGAGCTGATGAAAATGAATAAAAAGAAATGTATTATGGCTGTTGTTCACCTTGAGCTTTAAGTGTTACTTTGCCGCAGTACATTCATGCAGCAGGTTCTCAAGAGTCGTTGCTGTGCTGGAGATATTTGTCTTGATTGATTTTTTTTTTACATTTTCATGTTTTGTTTTATGATTTTTTTAGGGTTTAAGTTGTAAATATGTTGGTCAGACATTTGTTGTTTTTTGTGAGTTATAGTTTTCTGTGAGATGAATTACGGTAATAAACATCACTCTAACATTATTTATAATTTCATCTTTACACAGTGACCTCTGAATTGTAAACACCTTTACTTACGTTTTGCTTAGAAATAATAAGAGACGTTATAGTCTGATAAAGCGTATCACTTACAATGTCACTAAGAAAAATACGTGAAGTGCTATACAACATATTCATATTTATGACAGTTTTAAGGTTTTACAATTTGTGAAAGTTTACTTTTTGTTGTAAAAAAATGTTGATTTTTGTGCTGCCTAACAGGCAGAACTCTGAGCAGCATAAATTAAAAGCTCTAACTGCAGAGTTCTGTTTTCTAAATTAAATTATAATTAATATTTCCATTACCTTTACGTTTGGGAACACATTTTGAACATCTTTGGGCTGATAAATGTGTGATCAAGTCTGTTAATGCTTTAACATCATATGGGAATCTTAAAGCATTTTTTTCTAAGGGTAATTAATGGCAAATTATCTAAAAATAGTTTCCCAAACCTCAGAACAATCTGTTCAATATGAAGGAACCAATAGGCGGTAAAAATATGAAGCTATTAATTTTGTATTGAATATATTTTATCTTGTAATCTTCAAATGCAAATTTTAGATGACAGTTTTAGCTCTGTTACTAGTGAAGGACCCTTGTGCTTTGCAGGCCCGTATGGTAACCATTTGGGTCTCCATTTCCTCCCACACATCACCATCTCTGCAAGTCAATAATTAATAATTAAACAACTTCCCAGAAATCTGCCATGTGCCTTCTCTGATAAATGGCTAATTGTCCGACCCCTGTTCTATAAAAGATCTTCATTTTGGGATTCTGCACGGATGATTGCCCTGCAATGTTTCATCAGAGAAATTTAGAGTTTGGATTTAGGAGTCCATTACCTTCTCTTTTCCTCCGCTGACAAATGTGTTTCATCTCTAATTGTTTCTGTAGGTGGAGCTGATGCTTTTAGCCATAAATCTGCCATTTAGATACAAGTGGCTTTGCTTCAACTATTTCAAAATCTTCATAAATGTTATACTTTTTTTTCCAGACAATTCATAAAGCTATAAATCTTTTATAAAATGTATCAATATTTCTATCCATCATCAGGCAATTATTGGTAATCTCACTAGTTTAGAATGAACATAAATCTACTTTAAAGGGACTATAGAATTATGACTAGTGCTTATTGTTAATATATTAGATTTACTCTTCATTTGTTGATGTATTAGGATTTAAAAATAAATAATTTAATGGTTGCTGTTTTTGAAGTGAACTGATTTTGAATTGTATTTCAAGGAAATGTCTTCACTTTGTATGATTATCAAAGACATGTTAACTTTGAAAAAGATGTCATAAAAACAACAATTCTGTTCCAGAAGAATTATTTAATTTGTAAAATTCCAAAATATTCTTTTCCTATCACTTAAGAAAAAAATATCCTTTCCTTAATTACTGAATTTGGATTTATTTAACTTTTTTTTTACATCTGTTTATTCAGATAAAAAGATATTCTGAATCATTTCATTTTGTAGTAGATATCTTCTGATTTTTATGTAAGCAAAGATTCTTTGAGACTCAGCAACTAAGATTGCTAGCTTGAAAGGAAAAGTAAAAAATTGCTCATATGGTGTTAGCTGGGGTTTGTGTGTGTTTATGAATTTTGACAGATACAACCCTGGGATACATTTTTTAAACTTCTTGGGAATAAATCAATTTACAAGCTAACTACCACCAAGGGGATGGCCGCAAATTTGAGTGTGTGTGTGGAGAGAGAACTACAGTGACGAGGAATTTTGCTAACCATTAATATTCTCCTCAATTTTCGCCTGGCAAATTCTCTCGCGGGACACCTGGCTTTAATGGATGCACAGCTGCAGGAGCATTTCTTTGCCAGATTGACTCCTTCTGCTTCTGTAGTTTGCTCCGTTTATGCCAGCATCCTACCTGCACTGTTGGCAGGACGATCCCTCCATGATGGAGGGGTAAATTGCCCACATCAGCACAGTTAGCAATTTGTCCTATAACTTGAAAATTATGAAACAATGAGGGCATTTGCAATGCCTCAATGTGTAGATCACTTAGATTGGCTGAAATAAAACTAATTGCTTAATTAAATGAGTCATTTTGGAAGATTAGATATCTACTTTGTTGTTGCATTTCTTCTTTTTCTGCACGTCTTTTACTCAGTTCAATTCAATTTTATTTATAAAGCCCAATAGCACGATGTATTAGTCTCAGTGGGCTTGAAGAGGAATTGATTGCCTATCTAGATTATTTTTTCAAAATTATCTTTTGTATCAATTTAAAAAAAAAATGTTAGAGTTCAGGTTATAACCTTAACTTTGGTGAGCTTTTCAAATGAGCATGATATGTACTCTATTAAATGTTTTTCAGGTTCCCTTTCAATCCATGTCATGGAGAGTTTAAGGCTTTTTATTGTGAATGATGTTCTTCAAGTTGCTCAATAAAGTTGTTCGCTACTATATCAGCATTGAAAGAAAAAATCTGAGTTATTTGTGATAAAGACCGATAAATTTCTGAATAATGTCTGAAACATTAAAATACTTTTTTTTTGTCCCTGCATAGTGTTACGTCCACAAGTGTCTAGGGCTGGATGGTTCCGTAACATAAGAACACACAATGAATGAAGTTTACAAATTTTATTGAGGAGGAGGGGAGGTAGGGACCAAGGTTGGGCCAAAGGAATGAAAACAACAAAACAAAACACAGCCTGGCTATCACTATTGTACAACAAACAACAAGAAACAAAGTCTATCTGACTTCTCTAAAAACTGGAGTCAAAACTAACAGGGGTGGCACCAACAACCCACTTACCTAGTGTTTTAACAGCACACAAGCTACGTGGAATGTACAGGGTACCTGTCTTACCTGTCCACAAACCTCCCACATCTCTCAACAGAATGGGATGAAGCTACACATCAGCCAGTTTAAGTAGCATGCACAAGGAAGAGAGCCCCAAGTGATCCTCCTCCAAGTGATCTTGCTCAGCTTATATGCCATCCAGGTAGTTGGTTCTGGAGTCTGTTTGGAGTGCCTCATCATGATCGCCAGGTTCTTCAATCAGCCAAGGTGCAGCTCAACACATGCAGAGGAAGGAGAAAAGAAACAATGAAACTCTGCATGTAACACCCCCACCCATACAAGACCAAAACAAGGTTTTGGTATACACTAAACTAATTATGCTCCATGACCGCACGGGACAAAGCATCTGCTAGCACATTCTCTGAGCCCTTTTTATGTCGAATTTCTAAGTTGAAGTTCTGACAGATCAGGGACCATCTCATAAGACGCTGGTTGCTATTGTACATCCTGGAGAGAAAGACTAAAGGGTTGTGATCTGTGAACACCTGAATGGGTTCACTGCTAGATCCGAGATAGACTTCAAAGTGTTGTATGGCCATCAGAAGTGCAAGCGTTTCCTTTTCTATTGTAGAGTAGTGTAGCTGGTGTTTGTTGAACTTGCGTGAAAAGTAAGCAATGGGGTGATCGATGCTATCTTCATCTTCCTGCAAAAGGACAGCACCTGCCCCACAGAACTGGCATCCACTCGAGCTTGAAGGGCCTGGAAGAGTTAGGAGCAGACAGGACAGGGTTGCAACACAAGATGCCTTTAAGGTTGTTGAAAGCCTGTTGGCATTCATCAGACCACACAAAAGGTACAGATGGACTGGTCAAAGAGGTCAGCGGTGGCTGCAACAGAAGAAAGTTCCTACAGTAACGCCGGTAAAACCCAGCCATTCCAAGAAAGCGTCTAAGTTCCCTTCTGGTGGTAGGCAATGGAAAGTCCTTGATGGCCAGGACTTTGGCATCCGCCGGACAGACCTTTCCACTACCAACCTGTTGTCCGAGATATAGGACTGAGCCCTTGGCAAATTCACATTTGTCAAGGTTTAAGGTAAGTGAGGCTGCTGACAAACGCAAAAACACATCTCTCAGAGTGGACACATGACTGTCCCAGTCGACCGAATACACGACAATGTCATCCAGGTATGATCTACAGTTCTCGACATCACCTAAGACGCCTCTCACTAGCCTTTGGAACGTCGCGGGGGCGTTGCACATACCGAAAGGCATAACTGTGTACTGGAGAAAGTAGTCGGGGGTTACAAAAGCCGAGATGTCAGATGCACGTTTGGTTAAAGGGACTTGCCAATAACCTTTTAACATGTCGAGCTTGGTCACAAATGTGGCAGGCCCAATCTCATCAATGCAGTCGTCGATAAGCGGTAGAGGGTGAGCGTCAGGGACCGTAACAGCATTCACTTTACGGTAATCAGTACAGAACCGAGGGCTGCCGTTTTTTTAATCTCCAAGAAGACAAGGGAGAACTCCACGGACTACAGCTTGGGATGGCAAAACCATGCTGCAAGAGGTAACTCCACCTCTTTTCTCATCATGTCTCTCTTCGCGGGATTGACTCTGTAATGCATTCTGTTTGATGGGAGAAGCCTTAGTTAGCACAATATCATGCTGGATACACGTGGTCTGGGAAGGTACATCACCAAAAAGACGTGGAAAGTCGTCGATTAACGTCTCCAAATCTCGGAATTGGCTTTCTGTTAGATGAGCCAAGTAACCAGGCAAATGGAGATTATGTCGCTGTTACACAACTCGTTCCTGTGCTCCCAGTGTCTGTATACAAAAGACATTCATCATCATCCGGATGGTGACATAGTTAAGGTCAACGCCACAGGCAGACCTCAGGATTGGTGTCCTGGGATGGATCCCTGGGATGGTACGGTTTCAGCCTATTCACGTGACACACTCTCGTACCACGACGCCTCTCAGGAGTGCGAATGAGGTAATCTGTTGAACTCAGCCTTTTATCCACAGCATAAGGTCCAGAAAACCTGTGGAGAGGGCTGATCCAGGTTTGGGCAAGAGAACCAACACCTTATCACCACACTGGAAAGAGTTTAACAACTGCCCGCTTATCATAATGTTGCTTCATCCTCAACTGAGAAGAAGCCAAGTTTCTCTCGCCAGAGAACAAGCCTGCCGAAGTCTGGCTCTTAATTTGGCAACGTACTCTGGACCACTTTGAGTTCTTTGATGGAGAAACAAGAGTTTCTTTTAACATTTTCAGGGGCCCTGACTTCATGTCCAAAAACTAATTCTGCTGGACTGAATCCGAGTGAGCTTTGGACGGCCTTCACGGGCAGCAAACAAAACAAAGGGGATACTGTCATCCATGTCTTCTCAGACTCACAACAGTGCTTCCGTAAATAGCTTTAAGAGTCTGGTGAAAACGTTCTAAAGCTCCTTGACTCTCAGGATGATAGGGGCTGGAAGTTACATGTTTAATACCGAGTGTATTTTAATGCTTGGGCAAAGATACGCGATTTGAAGTTTGTCCCCTGATCAGATTGGACTTCCTTTGGAAGACCAAAAACCGTAAAAAATTTTACCAATGCTTTGGCGATTTACTGGGGCGGTGATTCCTTCTCAGAGGAATAGCCTCTGGAAACCTTGTAGCAGCACACATTACAGTCAAAAGGAACTGGTTCCCCATCTTTGTTTTTGGCAATGGCCCCACACAGTCTATTATTACCCTTTGAAATGGCTCTGCCAATTGCCGGATAGGCTGGAGAGGGGCAGGTGGAATCACCTGATTTGGCTTTCCTGCTATCTGGCACTCATGACATGTTTTACAGTACCTTATGACATCAGCCTTGAGCCAGAGGCCAAAAGAAATGCCTCAGAATTAGGTCATAGGTCTTGTTAATGCCCAAGTGACCAGACCAGGGGTGGTCATGAAGCCAAGGACAGAACCTTAATGCGGTAATCTGTGGGTACTACGACCTGATACACGTCACCACCTTTGTTCTCTAGTCCATCCGACCACCGACGCATCAGAAGATCCTTGTCAAGGAAGTAAGCCACTTTCTTTTTCTCAGCCACTTCCTTCAAGACAACAGAAGACACACATTTACGAAGAGTTTTGTCATTCAGTTGAGCCGTAATGAAGTCCTTACGACTGGCAGGATCTGGATCAACAAGGTCAGAGAAACGAGACATGACTTGTTTAGTGTCCTTTTTGCGCTCTTCATGAGTCAGCTTATCTGCAGCAAGGAAAGAGTCAGACAGATTAATTTCTCCCATCTTGGATTGAGCTCTGGTTACAGCACAGGAGGGAAAAAGACCAACATGCGCTATGTCATCTGGTAAATCACCCATGGTAGGGATGTCAAGTAACTCCGGGACTGGGGTAACTTTTCCCCCTGCCAAATCATTACCTAAAAGGAGGTCTACTCCTTCAATAGGCAGGGCTGGGAGAACAGCCACTTTAACTATTCCAGTCACAAGGGATGACTCCAAGTAGACAGTGTGCAGTGGAGCAGGAACCAGGTTCCCTCCAACACCCTGAATCATGACAGAAGAACCACATGATGATGCCTTTGTGAAGGATAGAACACTGTCACAGATAATAGACTGTGACCCGCCAGTGTCTCTTAGGATTTTTATGGGACGCCGGCCAACAGTCTCAGCAGTGAGGGACACAACACCAGTTGAAACGAACGGCTTGGAAGCAGGGATCCAGGTTGGGCCCTTCTGTCTGACATGGAAGATCAGGACATGTAGCTGGATCAGTCCATCCCCTTCATTTGAGCAGGAGTGGATGACTTCCTCTTCAAGGCATGGCAATCTGCAATAAGATGTCCCCTTTTATGGCAGTAAAAACACAAGCGAGGGGGTGATGTAGGTAGTTTGGGCCTGTCATTGGGTCGGCTTAGTGGAGATTCAGGTTTGGTTTGGGACGGAGTGCCCAAAAACATTTCTGTGCGTCAACACAAACTCGTCAGCCAGTACAGCCGCCTTGGACAGAGAAGAGACCTTCTGTTCATTTAGAAATAGGACAAGTTTTTCTGGCAACGCATTCTTGAAGTCTTCTAGTAAGACCAGCTGACGGAGGGCTTCAAAGTCACTCTTGACATTACTCGAAACACACCACTTGTCAAAAGAGGTTCCCTTTTTCACGTGCAAACTCAACAAAAGTCTGTTCACGCAGACTTTTTGTGGTCCTGTACCTCTGTCTGTACGCCTCTGGAACCAGTTCATACGCACGTAGTATGGCTTCTTTGAGGACACAGTAGTACAAGGCTTTCCTGTAGAGACAGAGAAGAAACAACTTCTTGGGCCTTTCCAACTAGTTTGCAGTGGAGCAAAATAGGCCACATGTCTTTAGGCCAGTTAAGTGCACTAGCAATGCGTTCAAATGCATTGAAATAGGAGTCAACCTCTGACTCTCTAAATGCGGGACTAGAGCAATATTTTTTACTGACATCAAACTATGCTTTTGGAAAGCATCCACAGATTTCTCAGGAACAAGGGACTGATGCCCAGAAGAAATTTTCATGGCTTCGAGTTCAATCTGTCGAAGCTTTATTTCCTTCTCAGCTTCAATCTCCATTTTCTTCACCTGGAGTCGGAGTTCGTACTCTGCTTTCCTCACCCTCTCCTTCTCTTCTGCCTCCAATTGGAGTCGAGTTAGCCGTACCTTGAGTTTTGGCACCTGAACCAGAAACCTGGGGGAGGGCAGTGCAGGAAGCACAGGAACGCCCTCTGCTGGACGAACAGGTGTGACTTGGCCCTTAACATCTGAAAGAGAAAGATCAGGGGATACAGCCTCCCCCATAACTGTAGGGTCAGCGGACACAGGTTTCCCTAGAACACCCATCTGAATTAACTGCCCACCACCACTGCTTTTTATTTCCTCCTTAAGGCTATGCTTTGACACAACAATCCCATAATTGTCAGCAATAAGCAAAAGATCATCCTTACGACACAAGTCAACCTTAAGATGACTAGGATGGTCAACAAAGTCTTGTAAATCAAACATTGTGTGTGGAAGTAAAGTGCTGGTACAAACTCAAACTACCGTCACAGGTAAGGAGATCCCGGACGAGCCCCCAATTATGTTACGTCCACAAGTGTCTAGGGCTGGATGGTTCCGTAACATAAGAACACACAATGAATGAAGTTTACAAATTTTATTGAGGAGGAGGGGAGGTAGGGACCAAGGTTGGGCCAAAGGAATGAAAACAACAAAACAAAACACAGCCTGGCTATCACTATTGTACAACAAAAACAAGAAAACAAAAGTCTATCTGACTTCTCTAAAAACTGGAGTCAAAACTTACAGGGGTGGCACCAACCAACTTACCTAGTGTTTTTAACAGCACACAAGCTACGTGGAATGTACAGGGTACCCTGTCTTACCTGTCCACAAACCTCCCACACTCTCCAACAGAAATGGGATGAGCTACACATCAGCCAGTTAAGTAGCATGCACAAGGAAGAGAGCCCCAAGTGATCCTCCTCCAAGTGATCTTGCTCAGCTTATATGCCATCCAGGTAGTTGGTTCTGGAGTCTGTTTGGAGTGCTCATCATGATCGCCAGGTGTCTTCAATCAGCCAAGGTGCAGCTCAACACATGCAGAGGAAGGAGGAAAAAGAACAATGAAACTCTGCATGTAACACATAGTCATTTAAATGGAGGTTATTAGATTTTAGAGAGGGTTGTTATGTCAAAGATTGAAATAGCAGACAACAATGAATGCAAACCTTTTAAGTCTAATTGTGAATATTATCCATCTATCATTTTTTAAAATCCCTTTTGAGGTCAAAGAGTTGCTGGAGCCTATTCCGGCTACTGCTGGGCAAAGGTGTGGAACACCTAAGAAAGGTTGCTAGTCCACCTGAAGGATGCACAACAACACACACTCACACCTAGGAACACTTTAGAATCTTTAATTGACAAACAAAGTATGTTTTTGGACTGTGGGAGAATGCAGAGTGGACAGATTACATGCAAACTCCTCAAAGGAACTCCCTAACCGGGGTTTGAACGAGGGCCTCCTCGCAGTGAAGCTACAGTGGTAACCACTACAACCGCTACAACCGCTGTACTGTTTTTTTGTTTTGAATTTACTTTTTTGGTCTCGGAGATTGTGTTCCAGATTAGATAGGTGTCCTTCGGCTAAAGGAATTTGTGTTTTGAAGTGAATCATCCTGTGCTTCTTGCAGTCCAGACTTTAGAATATTATAACACAGAAACAAAAACACAATATTTTAGACCTCAGATAGCATCTTCCTTTAGTATGTCATCACACAGAGTTCATCATCATGAATGGTTTGTTTGCAAGACCCATGTTCAATAAATGACAAAGGGATATTTTAAGTTGTTCAATTCTTTCTTTTTTGTGCTTTCCACTTAATTTCCTATTTTGTTTTTACAAATCCTCACTCCCTTTTGTTTACATTTCTCTCACTCGCTTCAGTTTATTTTAGTTTTTTTCTGTACATAAAATCCTCCCTCCTCCCATAAGAACGACCCCCGTATCTTTCTTCTTTGAGTCATTAATAGCCTCCAGATGTTGTGTGTACCACAGAGGCCTCAATGATCAGACCCGAAAGTTCAGACAAACTTCAGAGAACCATTTGATCAGCACAGCAAAGAGGAATAGATTAAGATGTAAAAGGAAAATATAACTGGAGTCGTTGCTTTGGAAAAGTCCTGTCCTTCACAATGTTCTGTTTGTGACCGTTTTAGTGAAGTTTACATTTGTGTTGCAGTAGAATTTTACAGTTTTCATTAGAACATAAAGGTTGGAGCTCTGTAGGCCGGTTGGCCAATCAGTCACGCTGGCAAGTTAATAAAGAGTTTCTCTCCTGGTTCCATGGAGCTAATACTAACCTAACCCACCGGTGGCCGATTCTTCACCGCTTCACCTCCTCACCCTATTTCATCCTTTTACCAGTTTACAATTGAACATTTTCTTTTTTTTTTAAAGTCCAATTTGGTATTCTTTATTACTCCAATGAACCTCCGCACTTCTTACACAACTTTGGTTTGTTTTCTTTGAGGTGTTTATACTACTAAGAGAAAAGAACATGTGACAAACTCAATGAGGGATTGTAATAAAAAGCATGTCTTGGTCAAAGTTTGATGTGAGCATATATGTATTAGTGTGTCAGAATGGATATTTAAGTGATCAGTGCAAAGCTAGAGGGATGGGTATTTCTTTTTGCCTTCATGTGGATTGATTTCTCTGTCTTCCCTTTTTTTTTTTTTTGTACTTCTTCTGATCCCCATTTTTGCCTCTTTTTGAGAGTCTCTGGGGTCTATAGACTACTCTGCACCACTGCCCGTCCCAGCAGAAAATTCCGCTGCTCAGATGACTCCAGGTAAAGAAATTGGAACCATGCATCATCTCTCCGTAGATTGACAAAAGACAAATTCCACCTCAGTTTTTGCAGGACTCAGAAGAAATGACTACAGGAAAGGAGATGGAGAAGCTGGCGATTGTGGGAATGTTTAAAGAGATAGAGAGCCAGCGAATGTTTTTGATGAAACATTTCTGTCTTGGGGACCAACTGGTTGAAAGGATAGTGGCTCGAAAGTATCAGTATTCCAATGTATCACTGTCACAGTGAAGCCAGTAGAGGCAGCAGTGGGACTATTTCAGCCCAGCCCTCAAAGGAACCGTGACACATCAAGAGATTCAGTTTATTCAATCTTAATAGAAATCTTAAATATATGCAGTAGAGGATGAGTGACACAATTTTAAGCATAGACTCTAATGATAGAGGTGGCAGATCAGCAAAATCCTGTAGAGACCTTAGTCACTGCTAGCAACAGTGATTTTCTCTATGTCGTTCTGCCATTGATAGCCTCTGTGTTTTAGTCTCTGTGTCCTTTGAACCTAGTCTCTTTTTATTAGAACATTACATTGTTTTAAGCTTTGAAATGAACACAAGAAAAAAATTAAAATCGACAAAAATGGAAGCAGAAAACGCTAACTGGTTTAAAGACCCACTCCAATGAAAACCCCTCTTTTTGTGTGTGTTATTAACATGTTCTTGTGACACTCTTCCCATGATTGGGGACATATAAATAAAATAAAAAATTAAAATAGTATCTCTGTTTATTTATTTATCATAACATTCTAAATCAGAAGCAGATGAGAAAATGCTGTTGGAATTTTGATTTTGGCTATAAACGGCTTCATTATATTTTAAAGTTCTCGTGGGACGCTTTTGCAATAGATCGAAAGGTGACTGGATTTGACTACGATTTAGATCTATATCTTCATTCAGATTCATTTATAAAATATAATTAGAAAAAGCAGCAGTTCTATCCTTGGTTGTCAGGACTCTGCCACTCCTGCCTCAGCCTGTCACTAATCACCTGATTGCCTTCACCTGCGTTCTCCCCTTTATATTGCCCTGCTCTCCACCTGTTCTCTGCCAGAACGTTGTCAGTCCTCTGCTGCTCCTGGTCAGTTCTGTTCAACCTGCAAGTCTGCCTGCTCTGTTCAACCTACAAGCCTGCCTGCTCTGTTCAACCTACAAGCCTGCCTGCTCTGTTCAACCTACAAGCCTGCCTGCTCTGTTCAACCTACAAGCCTGCCTGCTCTGTTCAACCTACAAGCCTGCCTGCTCTGTTCAACCTACAAGCCTGCCTGCTCTGTTCAACCTACAAGCCTGCCTGCTCTGTTCAACCTACAAGCCTGCCTGCTCTGTTCAACCTACAAGCCTGCCTGCTCTGTTCAACCTACAAGCCTGCCTGCTCTGTTCAACCTACAAGCCTGCCTGCTCTGTTCAACCTACAAGCCTGCCTGCTCTGCTTCCAAATCAGCAAACCTGCCTGCTCTGCTTCCAAATCAGCAAACCTGCCTGCTCTGCTTCCAAATCAGCAAACCTGCTGTCCTACCTGTCTGCTCTGCCTGGATCCTGCTGTCCTGCGCCCATCTGCCCGCCTGAACGTGAGTAGTAAATAATCAGACTCACTCTCTGATCCTTATACTGTGGCTGATTCTGGTTCTCTTTTCAAGCATCTCCTCCGTGCTGCCCTTCCCCATGTGAAGACTCAAGACCTGCTCCCGTTCTTCCATCCTGACAATAAAACTCTTCTTATCTCCACAGTTTGCATCTTGGGGTTCTGTAACTACCTTCCACATTTCTGACATTGGTATTAAGTCAGTAAATTAATTCTCTGCTCACCAATAATATAGTCTCAAATATGAGCATGTTTCTTCAACCACACTGCTGCTTAGTATAAAAAATGAATTGTTTGCTCACTACTTCTTGCACAGCAGGGATTTACAAGATTACGCATGCATGAGTAGATCATTTATCACAAGACAATGCAAATAGTTCAGTTAAAATATACAAACTACTTATTATAAGGCACTATTAATGTATTTTTGCAGTTAAGCAGCTTGATACTGCATGAAAGTGCGAAGTATTATGAGACCATAAGATATGTTAAAACAGCAAAAGGAGGAAAGAAATACTGTCCAATGTTCCTGCAGCAGATAAACCAACCTTCAGAGGGGAAAGCACAGGAACCGCCAGGAGAGGGTAAATAATGTAATTTTCTCATAATCTTATAGTGGAGGCCCAACGGTGGCAGAGGACCACAATAGATTTAGGCTGCTGGTGGCAATGCAATAAGAGAAAATGTTTTGTGGTTAATTTCAGTTTGATTTCTACAGCAGCAGTTACAGATCTGACCCCTGTAGAGCAATGACCACGATGGATTGTGACAACAAATAATTATCGCTTGACAGGAAAGAACCCTGCGCCTCACTCAGTTACAGAATCAGGCAGCCTCCCCGCCTGTATGGGATTCATAAAAGTACATCTATAAGACTGATTGTACACGCAATGGTTCTTGTTAATGTTGTTTACTACATGTTCTTGTGATGTTTGTGGAATTTGTGGATTTTGTTTCTCGCACAAAAGACAACAGGGAAAACATGAGCAAGGATGTATTCAGAGGCATGGTAGCGAGAGGCACACACGGTTAGGTTTTGAAATATCTCGAGAAGGAGAGATGAAGGGAAAATATTAGGGTGCAGGGTTTCAGATTTGATTCCTCTCCCCCGATCTGCTGTGAGCCTATGATAAGATTTTAGTGACACAAACGTCAGCAAGCTGGCTTCCATTTTCCATTTGCTGTGGCAGAAAAAGCTGAACTGAAATATGGAGGTTACAGAAAGAGAGAAAGCAGGAGCAGGTGAGGAAACTCTATGTTCGGTGGAGAGGAAGGAGATGGTGATAAAATAAAATAGAATAAGGAGAAACTTGGGATTACCTTCCTTTTTCCTTAGTTATTAAAATTCAAGCAATAAGTCACTTTTGTTATGCTCACAAAAATAAGATGCCCAAAGGTCGACATTAAGATTAAGCTGCCACACAGATGAGCTGGAGTAAATGTTTGTATTGTTGTTGTGTTTTAATTATTGCCTCTATTTTTACAGTTTAGATTCATGCTTCATTTAAAAAGATATAGCCCTTGAGGGAGAGTTTCAAAAAAAAAAATCAAAACTGAACTTCAAGATTTGTCTGACAAAGATCAAGAGCTGTAGGCCAACAGCAAAATATCAAGAAGGTTTTGTTTGTTTTTTTATCCATGCACTTTAAAAAAAAAAAATCATATTTTCAAGATCTTGCCTTACGACTTGATCATTTCGGTGCTTTCTCACCAAATGCAATTCAAAATTTGCGTGCCCAGCCTCTCTTTTGTCACATGGGGATTTGCTGCTCGCCGCCTGTCAAATAATGTATTTTCTCACGCCGCGCTGCATGTGGGAGGAGCTACCAGCTCTCTCTGTGGATATCTCATTTTTAGAATGAATGGAAAAATGGACTCATATGATGTTGAGGAATAAGGTTCATTTATTGTGAAGAGAACATTGGTAATCATCTCTCCATGTTTGAATTTAGGATCATTATTAAAAGGTTATTAAAAGAAATATTGTTAAATATTATTAAAATATTGTCCCAGTACAGGTGGGTGTGTCTGTATGACAGTCGCATACTCACGCACTGATTCCCACTCTGCGCTGCGCGTGGGTATCTGTGATTGTTGACATGCCGGCTACGTCGGCGAGCATTCCACCTCCAATGAATAGTCCGTGCAGACGTGCGTAGAAGTCTGAAGTTCTGCTACACGTGTTTGCATAGACCCCCACAGAAAGCGGCCCTCGAATGCGCACCAATGCAGCCGGCACACGAGAACCCCACACCTCCAATCTTTTTCTCTCTGGGGATGTATCTGGATGACAGACACTTCTGGGGTGTTTGGGTCTTTGTGGCTGAGTTTGAAGGCTATCCTGCATTAAGAGGGGAGGAGGGTAGGGTATCTTTTGTATTATTGTCTCGAGGAAAATAAGTAAAATATCACAGTTCAGGAGGCCCGAGCAGGCTGTCTCTCTCCAGGAGTAAAATGTACAGGAACATTATTAAAAAAAAAAAGGAAATTGTTAATAGTAAATATTGACGTCAATTATATGGTTTTAAGATCAAAATAACTTGAAATAGTTATGGTTTACGACACCACAGAAAGACAAAAGAAGTTATCTGATTCTGTTTCTCATCAAAACTGCACTGTTTTTGTTATAAAATATAAATTGCACTAACAAGCAAGCTGACTTAAATCCCTAATTTACTGGTGGAACAAACTAAAATAGCTTCAACAGTTCATCAAAAACAGACCAAATTTTCAGTCTGGCATAGAGATCTCACTCTAACAGTCGGACCTGCACCACTAGCCAGTACTTTTACTATTATTTCATAAATGTCGGCATGACCAAATATACTACCCAGGATGAATAAAAAAGTGTTTGTGATTATTTTTTAACACTAAGTGTGGATATTTAACCAAAATAAAACGTGTGTGTACAGACAGTTTTCCAGTAAATGATGTAAAAAATTTGTGAGACCCTGTTTGTTGTTGTCCAAATACAAGTTGTCTTAAAAAAACAAACAAAGAAAAAAAGCCGCCTGTTTTTGCTGGTCTGTATAATTTATTGATTGTAGTGTTTTGGCTCTCTGTGCCTTTTATTAAGTGTACTGAAAGCCTCCCACACACCTGTGCAGGCAGCTTAGTGGAGTGAAATTAGAAAAGTTATTTAAAATAAAAAGTGAAAAATACCTGAAATAAAATAAATTTTGATAAAGACAACAGTTTCTCAAAAATGATGCAAGCCTCTTGCATACCAATGAAAGCAGTTACCTGTGATAAAGTACCATTTAAATTATAGACATGGCACTTTGTGTTGTTACTTTTCTTTGCTATGATGTTTTATTCATAGAAAGCCTTCTGAGAATATGTCGGAGACTCCATCAGTGAGATAAAGCAAGCTTTGCAACTGTTATCAAATACCAGCTGTTCAAAGCAACGGCATATTTAGCTGTGATATTGATGAATGGATGATTCTGCTAGCAGCCATAAAGTAAACCATATTTATCATTTTCAATCAGTAGATCATTGTTCTCCAAACACATTGCATAAGGGACTCCTAGGCATCCATAATGTGTGTTCCTCTTATCTAAGCGAGTCTCTGAACCAAGCAACATTTTCTTGCTCTGTTGTTTTGAAATAAAAGATCTCGAGTCTTCTATCAGACAGCCAACTATTCACATGCAGTTTGGTATCTAATATTTGCATCTAGTTGTGACTTTCAAGTGTGAAAACATTAAACAAAGAAACCAAATGTGTTGTGTTGCAAATACAAAGAGAGGCGTATGAAAACATAAAATGAACCTTGTAAAATGAACAATGAACAATCAAAAAATCAATCTTTTGTGTATTAAAAATAGTTAACTTAAGGGTTTTTCATGTTGTTTTAAGCTATGCTATACGACATTACGCTACGCTACGTTACGTTACGCTACGCTATGTTAGTGTAACCAACGAGTCTGTATGAAGATGGTGCAACAGAATTTATGGACAAATATCAGAAAACCCTAATTTCACCTGGAACCAAAGGAATGAGCAGCAAGTATGACAACAAAAAAACTTTTGAGAATAACTCATATTGTTACAAAACTAATAATGATCCAGTTTAAAATAAAATGGTGTGCCAAAAAGAAACAATATTGTTTGTTCGGGCCCAAAAAAACAAAAGTAAATATTGGAATCATTGCAGGTGCACCTGTTGTAGTCTGTGTGTACGTGCAGTGTGCGTATCTTTATCCTTGGACTCTCTGGCTCGCCATCCGATGGATCTTCAATCTTCTTCCTGAAGTTCTGGTCCACCAAAAAAACCTGACCATTGTCCTTTTCTCAAATGGAGGGCGTCGACTTCGCCACTTGCTGAAACTCCCATAATGGCGACTGGGAACCACCCGCTCCCGTGGAGATCCCTCTTTGCCGTTTGCTGTTGTTTGCGGCAACAGCACCACCGCCCTGTTGTGGTAGCTCCTTTCTTTCCTCAACTCACACAATCACCGCTGCACCAAATCAAACTGTCTTCCTCCGAGGTCCGCTTGCTCACGTTCTGCTCGCTCGTGTTCAGCTCACCCGGCAGCTGATCTTCCCTCCTTGTGGCCCAAAAGAAAAAGCCAACAGCGCCGAAAGCTGCGAGCAGTGTCTGTGTTGCAGGGGTCGCTTGACTAACATTGTTCCTGATTGGCTGTTGGGCAAGATGCCCCACGTAGAGATTCGGGGAACCTGCTGATGCATCCAAGTGCCGCTCAAAATTTAGAACTACTTACAACTAAACAAAACTCATCTAATGAAACAAAAATGATGCATGACCAGTTTGCACCTGGATTACATTAGGCTATGCTACATTACACAACACTACCTTGCACTACGTTACGTTACGCTACAGTACGCTACGTCATGTTAAGATATGCTACGTTACATTATGCTTCGCTATGCTATTTAATACTAAGATAAACTGTGCTACGCTACGCTCTACTATGTTATGCTCTGTGATGCAATGCTAGTAGAGGTCCTTATTTATCCAGGTGATGGTTTGAGGTTGGCTAATGGTCTCTGGACTTTAAATCTTTCTTTAAATGTCTCCCCACTCATCCAAGTGGCTGATAAAGCCAGTTGGATGAGTGTTTAAAGAAACAAGATTTTAAGCCCGAATGCATTAGCTAACCTCAAAAAAAGAATACTAGATTGATGATTGTCTGCTCCTTGAAAAGAGCAGTTACCTATAAGCTGCACTGTTCATAGACCTTATATTTTATTTTATTGCATTTAGTAACTACACACAGTTACCAGTCTCTTCTTCACATTCAACAAGGTTTTACAAATCAACAAATAGTGTTAACTTTTTATTTATCAGGCCTGAAATTTTGTTAACCACATCCTTTGATTCTGAAATAGAAATTAGGGAACAATTAGATCAAGCTGAGTGGGAATGCAGAAGTGGTTATTTGTTTCATACAATCTCTGCACACCATGGCCTGACCTTAGGTCAAATCATATTATCTATTGTTATTATTATCTTTAGAGAAGGTTTTTTTTTTTCAAGTTTATTTACTTTGCACTGTCATGGCAAGTGAATTTTACCATATGAGATCAAATAAAGTTCAATTTAAGTCAAAAAATCATCTTACCTTCAGAGACTGCAGTTTTAAAATATAATTATAGTTTTTTCCTTTATAAATTATTTTCCTTTGACTTGTGGTGAATTTTTTTCTTTTTTTTCTGATAATGTGTTAATTTCCTTTTGTTTTGGAATGTCTAATTTTATTCCATAAAGAAAGTTGGGTCACTTTTGCTATCTACAGTTGGACTAAAGGTCAATTCCTTTAATTACATTTTGCCTAGAACAGTTTGTCTCCCAAAGTTTTGACTTTACTCTCAGAGCTCAACTTTATAATAAGTCTGTTGTTGAAGTTAAGAAATAATTTTTATAATATTTAACACTTTTTTAAAGAAAGAACATATTTCCTAATTGTTCAATTAAACCTAAAATGTCATATACTGTATATATTACAGTCAAACCTGCATTCTATTGTGTTTTGCTTATAATTTTAGGTTTTATTTTGTCATAAGAATGTGGGTGTTAGAGATCAGCTAGAATGAAGCAGGCTTTTCATTGTCAGCAGTGCTTTATGCTTTGATTTATATTCTCGTGTTGGCTCTCCTGCTGCACAGTTGCTACAAGTAGTAAGAGCTTCAAACGAGGAGGCTTTTCCTTGTCTATCACATCAAGTGAACATGCTTGGCATGGCAAAGAGACCATAATCCATTGTTCCAATCAAAGTCCTGCTGAAATATCAGCGTAGAGCTAGGATGTTCAGATAACATGAATTCCAACTGAGAAGAAAAAACCATGCAGATTCGGCTTATTAAAAAGAGTGTAAATGCTTTATGTTGGGACTCCATTAAATTGCCTCCTGCTGACTTATTCGTCTTTATGTCAGGCATCAAAACTGCAGCCCCACTGCTTTATCTCACCAATGATCCAGTGACACATCTTTATAAACAACACATAAAACCCAGTGTATCATTTATGAGCAGCACAGAGCGGGCTGGCCTTCCTGTCTGCACACACTATGCTGATGGCACTCTGGCCTTCTGCTGGGCATTATCTCAATCCCAGCCACAGTCCCGGCTCCTGTGGAGGCTGTCTCTGGTCAGTTATTTGCTTTTCTTTTCTTACATTCATTTCATAAATCATTCCAACCTCTGCCTCCATCCCCAAAAAGCTTACACAAATGGCCACATTGCCAGTAAGGTTTAAGTTCCCTTCTCCATATTTCGCATCTCTTCTGTTTTTGTGTGCAGGATAAAGACAAATTTGACTGCACCAACAATTCATCTTGGTAATAATTCTGAAGTCTGTTTGGGAAAGTGGAGTTATTCTGATTTTTAAAAAATGCTAATCACAATTGATGTTTAACTTTCTTGTTTTTCTTTAGTTTATCTAGATTTTGTTTTTGTATACTTCACTGTAGACAACAAACCCTTGAAGTGAATGTAAACTGGCCAAAAAATTAGAAAATGTTTCTATGTGTACCCAGAGAAGCTCATCAGCTCATTTTCTGAGCAATTACAATCTAACTTTTGTTATTAGCAGTGTTATTCATGTGTGAGACTACAATGTCCTCACTGTGTCCCACAGGAATTCTCCTCAGTCATGCAACCCAAATCAATGAGGGGTTAAATAAAACCAACAACAAACTGCCAAATGGAAAGTCAAACTATTATAAATAATGATCCCTGATCCTTTTATCTCCATTTTAGAAGCAACAAAATAATACTCCTGCAAAAAAATCAAGATCAAACCTTCATAAATGTAGGTCTATATGTTAGTATTATAGACTAGAAGAATTGCTTATTTCAAATGTATAAATCAAAGATAAAAATGCAATCGTTTAAAGGCTGAAGGGTTTTTTATTATATTATTTTATATTATTCATTGTTTTACTGTTGCAGTTTAGCTTTTGTTTAGTTTTTTTTTTTTTAACTTCTCTTGTAAAAGTTACGTATCTATATATATTTTATGATGTCTTGAGTGTTTAGCTAAAGCATACATAATTGTTTCATATTAATCATAGTATACACGTGTGTTCATTGAACTCACAAAATAATGTTATATACTTTTATTCATTGACAGATTTCATCAGAGCTAAAATGTAAATATATATATATCTTCCAAACATTAGTTAATTATTGCATCAATCCAATATTGGCATAGTCTTGCATCATCAATGTTATTTGATATATTTAGACAAACAAATCTAAATATAGAAGTGCTTCTAAGAGTTGATGTAATTATTTTATGTGTATTTTATAAATAGATTTAAATGTGGCGTGTGATCATGGTAAAGTCACTGTGATAGTAAAATTATATATTTTTTTCTTAACATGAGTTCAATTCTAACATAGAACTTCTCCCATCAGCTGCACAGCTCTTATTGAGACATGAATTACCCACATGTACTACAGATGGTGGGCAGACAGGCAGTCAGTCCCTGCGGCTGTCTGTCTGCTGCTGCGGCTGTCTCTCTGCTGTTTCTAGAAACCCTCTGGGAGGTATTGACGAGCATGCCCGAGATATATTGTGCTTCAGTCGGTGTTTGTGTGTGTTTTTGACTGTGTTCCCGAGTGGGTGTGTGCGAGCAGTGTGTGTTGCTCTTTATGACCGTGTCGCAGACAGAAGTGACTGATGTGCTACTCAGCTCGTCTGATTAATTACACGAGGTCGATGTCGTGAAGCGAACTCGAGCAGCATACGTATGCGGATGACAGCTCACCCTGAGGATGCAGAACATGCTTACGTTGCAACGGAAGAACGCTCCAGGTAGACAAGAACAAACCCGAATGACATGTTCTTCCGCTTTAATCCTTTCATTTCTATGTCTCAAAAGATTTAAATATATGGATATATCAAAAGAAAAAAATAATGATTACCGGTTTCCTATTTTTTTGGATTTTTACACTACAATGCAAATATTATAGCATTTAAACATACATATTTGGATGGACTCAGTTGAAAATAAAAACAAAATTATACATAAGCTAATTATAACATTTAAATCTCTTTGAGTCGGTGCAGCTTTCCCTCAGTTTGGTTTCCCCAGCTCTCCTCCTCATCTTCCTCCCTGGCACTCCAAAGTGATAAATAGGCTTCAATTAGAGGCCTGCCTGGTAGACTGCAATGTGTCATCTGTGCCTAGGTCGACTTAACATTTATTCAATAAAGATTCAAGAGAGAGCGAGGAAAGAAAAATGGATTGCAAAGATATCAGGTCATGTTTGTCTGCTATCTGGGAAGGAGCCCCCAATGATTATTGCGCTGTGGCAGTTTAGCTTTGGTGTTGTATTTATAAAAACAGCCTTGAAGGTAGTTCGGTGTGATTAGGTTATTTCTTGGTTTACTAATGACTATTATTCTTTATGACAGGAGACTCACTCTGTGTCAGTGTTTACACAGTACACAACCTCGGGCTCATTCAAGCATATGAGTTGAAATGCTTTTTTTTTGTTGCCATTAATAAAAGCGAGGTGGGGGAGGGGGGTAATTGCAGGTTGTTGTTTTTTTTTTTTATAAGTATATTTTCCAATTAAATAAACAATTGGGTTTAAGAGTTTGTTTTTTTTCTCTGTAGTTTTCTCCTTTTTCCTCCTGAGTGAGATGAATGTTTTGACGATGGATACGCCTCGGATGGGAATGAGGGTTACCTGTCTCTGGTTTGGCTTTAAAATGCTCATTACCACCACTTGGTGCAAAGCGAAGCGGGTCACCTTGGAGAGAATTGCTTTTCTGTAACATTTGATTAAGGACTCACTATGTCTTGTGTCATTTAGAATACAATGAAACTCCATATCAACCAGGCACAAACTGACATTTCAGAAGAAGAAGTGCTGTCATACATTGATGGCATTGTAAATATAGAGAAGGGAGGGGCTCTGGGAGCAGGCGGCAACATTTTCCCAAGCTTTATGAGGTGTATTATTATGTCTGTTAGTAGTTATGCTCACAGTCTCCCATGGTATGCAAAATGTTGTGATCTGTATGTACAGCGCTTTACTATGACATTTTTGACTTTTAAATTAATGTACATTAAAACAAATATGACCAACAATATTCTACTTTTTCTGTAAGAAAGAAAACTTTCTTCTTGAAGACCCACTATAAAAGAAAACTATGTATTTGGTGTTATTAACATGTTCTTGTGGCAGTTTTTGAAGATGGAAGACATATATTAAGAAAATTAAGCTCAAAATTGCATTTCTAAAAAAAAAAAAAATGCCTTTAGGAAAAACTTGTAGCTGTAACGTATTATCTTCTACCGCAAGCCACAAGGTCACAGCTCTGATTGATTCGAATGCATTTGCTTGAAGACGACCAGAGTCACGTACGTCAAGGGTGGGCAAACTTTTTGACCTGTGGGCCACAAAGGGTCCTAAAACTTGGTGAATGAGCCGGATCAGATGCTTGAAGTGTTTTGAATTGCAACCTCACATGAGAAATAAAGAACATGAAGTATGGACAAAAACTTTTTTTTTTTAGTTTAAAAACTGTGGTTTTTGTTCCTATTCTAGTGCTCAAAATCCACATTTAGAATAACACTGTGTTTGTTGTGTTGGAATGATTGGAAAAAATTACTGTGTCACTGACTCGAAAAACACACCTGAATGTGAGAAAAACAACAAATCTTCCAACACAACATGAATGCAAAAAAACTTTCTGCACCTAAACACAAGTCAATTTTTTGTGGTGCAAACCAAACTATAAAACTATATGGAAAACTACAGGGAAATATAAAACATTAAAGGAATCATCAATAGCATTATTCCAGTATGGTGAGCCAGATTAAATGGTTTAACGGGGTCCTCGGGCCGTAGTTTGCCCACCCCTAATGTACATTTTCCTTGTCTGAGCTACAAATCTGGCTCCAAACTGTGCGGCTGGATGGTTCCACTATTGTTTGTCATTTTTGTTACACTGGTAATGTTAGGTGGGGCTGTGAGGGGCTGTAAGCTATTGGGAGAGAGTTTGAACATTGGAATGAAGGGAAATGGGGGTGGACTTACTCAGTCAGAACTAAGAGGCAAATTTCTGATGAACTACTACCACTCTGCAGAAAGTATGTCTTTGAAAACAACACGCAGAAACAAAAATGGGGGCATAATCATAATTAAAAGACGATTAGGAATGTTTTAAATATACGTTAATAGATGAATAAAGTGAGTTAAAGAAAACTACAATTGTCAGAGTTGACTGTTTGGTACATCAAGATTACTCCTGCATGTAGAGAAGCTTAACTTATATTTCCTAAAGGGGTGCTTGAAGGACAAAGTTTCCACATTTACTGTACAGTAGATTGGCATAAAACATATATTCTATGCTTGTGCAATACAAATTAGGGTTCTAAAATCTTGACATTTACTAGAAATTAATGGGTGTAGAGACATCCACGAAAGTGTGCCCTCTTTTATCCTGCTGAACAGATGAGATGTACCATTTGTTACTCTTTCAGTGAATAAAAGTGCTTTTTTTTTTTTTTTTTGTGAGAAGATTCATTACATGAGGCACTTGGTAGATTGTTTACTGCACAAGTATAAACGATGTCTCCTCTGTGAAGAACTTAAGAGGTGAGTCGGCAAGGAAGAAAGGGGAGCACGGGGAGGATGAGGCAGTGGTGAGGTGATTCAAAGAAAGGAGAAAAAATGTAAGATGCACTGTGCTGAATTTGAGAGAGAAGAAAGTTATAAAAAAAAAAAAAATAGTGTGGGAAGAACACGGGGAACCAGATCGGTTACCTTACTGAAACTCTTGGGGCACGATAGTTTAGACTTTGTGTTTTTAAAACTGGTTTCAGTTGAAGTTCTTAGATAATGATAGGGAAGTTTAATTATGGGGGTTTTGCAACATCTACATAGACGGATGGCAGTCATATTGTGAGCTCTGTGACACAGATGCAAGAAACAAGATGCCCAAGTTTCCCCTTCCCATCTGTTCCTCGCCGGCTCTGATTGTATCTCGGCTCGGCTTGTTTTCTGTTCCATGTCACCCTGCAGGCAGTCATCAAAAGAAATGCAACCATTTGTCTCTGGCTCACCTGTGCTGGATCCGCTCAGGGTGGCTCAGCTTCGTAAGCGAATTGACCTACGAGCCCCCTTTGTGTGGGTGTACTTCTCAGAAAGCCGGATCTGGAGGCGGTCTTCTCTGGACAATTTATTATGTTTGGGGGAGTGGGGACTCAAGGGAGGAAAGGAAGTTTGAGGAAAAATATTCCTTCTGGCACTACTTCAGAGACTGTTTTTGCAAGGATCTGGGTAATTTTTTTGTGTCCTCTCACTGTATTTTAGTGTTTCTTTTAACAAATAAGTGTTTCAGGGAAAACAAATGCACACACTGAGCTGTAATTGAAGCTTGAGCCTCCAAGGTGGGTTTCAGCTATTTTAGCTTGATTGTTTATCAGTTGTAAGGCCTGTGCTCAGTGTCAGTTACCTGAAGTTCAACAAACGATTAAACACATGGGCGGCGTTCCATGTGCGGAAAATAAAAAAAAAAAGCAAAAACATTCATTTTTAATAAACTATTAAGAGTCTTCTAGTAAGCATTTGTCTGCAATGCCTGTTCCTTATACCTATTTCTGAGTCGACCACTCCTAGTTCAGTATACCGTATAAGTAATCCTTATTCTGGTAATGAGACAAGAAAATCCATATTTATTGTAGCTCCAGTAGCTATTAGCTTTTGTGATTTGAGGTTTATTTCGAACCATTTAACTACAGATAATAAAAACCAAGCTGTCTTGTTTAAGAAGTTATTTTTGCTTCATTGGCAGTTCCTCCTGTCTTATAGCTTATCTTAAGTGTGTCGCTATCATGGGCCTATCTGATATCATCTGTGCACATTAGTCCAACAGATGTGTTTGTCTGCACTGTGTCTATGGCTACAACAGTGACATATCTGGAATCAAACAAAAATAAATTGAGGGTGATGGGTACAAGTAATAATTTTGTATTCAATATTTTGTTATTTGACTAAAATGTTCAGTAGTTTTGCAAATTGGAATCATTTTTTCTCTTTTTTTATTAAGGACATGTTTTTTTTTTGGCTCTCTTAGAGAGAAGCATGTTCATCTGTTCTTTGCTAAGATAAGGATGCCCCAAATGAGTAACATTTCATTAAATAAACTATGCCTTAAGCCTTGAAAAATATTGGCTACAGTGTAAAAATGATTACCACACATAAAACGCTATAATGAGTAGACATGGCAACCCTTTAAGTTAAATGTGTTAATCTTCTGATCTATCTTCCTCTCTTCTTATTTTTAGAAATCTTCTTTAACACCATACCAACATCATTCTAAAGGCCACTGAAGCAGTTCAAAGCTCCAAAGATACTGGGAAAGAGATGGGTTCAAGATAAAATATATATTTTTGTTGGGTTTTCCTAAAGACAATTCTGATTGTAATTCTCGTTAAAATAGGTCAACACTGAGGTTGAATTATGGATACAGAGTGATCAACAAAGAGTCAATGGAGGGAGGGGTCTACATGTCCATTTACACTCCAATTATATTCTTTTTCTATTGCAAATTTTTGTTCCCAATGGTCTTTTAATTATAACGATGCAGTTTTTAGCCAAAATCAAAAAGCGTGTTTGATTTTTAAAACGCATCTTTTGCAGCTCATTAGAAATACATTTTTTGGTTGTGGATGGAACTGTTGGGAGTTAGTTCCACTAATATCCCATCAAGCCATTGTTTTACACTCTTTAATGCCAGTTACAGCTCTGAAAATGCTAAGCTAACATTAGCATAACAAAACCAATGGAACGAAATATTGGAGCTATCCAGCTATGCAGTTTTGAGCCAGATGATCTCAGACGAGGGAAATTTAGACGCTAAGAGATCTATTTATCTGCAAGTGGATGTTTCAGAATTGTAGTGGAAAAGGTAGGCTTTGGCATGTCCATTTCAGTGCCTGTGTCATTAGTTTGAGCATTTTCAAGCATCCAGTTTAAATATGCTCTTGATTTGAATTGAAAAAAAATCTCAGAAACATAGTTTTTTTAATTCTTTTACAGTATTTAGGTAATCTAGTAAAAGAAAAATGCTGCAAGAATATGTTAAAAACACAAAACAGACAGTTTTCATTGAAGTCTATCTTTAACAGATTGTCTCATAAAGTGTTAAAGTCAATATGGTGTATTTAATGTTATATGTGGTAAGCAACATTCTCATTTTATGATGGGGAGTGTCATACCTTCCAACGTATATAAAAACCGTCTGTTTCTAGTCTAGAACTGACATAGATACAGTGTACCGGTAAGTCTAGCTTTGCCTGGGGAGTCATAGAAATGTTCATCTCTTGTTCATGTTTTATGTTGCGGCATAATATCACAATGGAATCTAAGGCCTTCACTTAGAAAATGGTTCTTGCTTAAAATACTTTTAGCTAATTTATTTCTTATCCACTTTTCAAATCTTATAATACTACTCTGTTTAGGAAAATGTTATTATCTTATTTTTCTGTCTTGTAACTTTCTGGTATATTAGAAAACAAGATGGTTTATCAACAAACATAAATAGTGTTAATAGTCCTTGCTTTGATATAAACCAGTGGTAAAGCCATTAGAGAGCACATTTTCTTTAAATACAGAACTGCATGCAGACGTTTCTCAATGAGCCAAGCCAGCACTTACACCAATCAGGCTTAAAAAACCCAACAGCTCCAGTTATCAGCAGATCAGTCGATGTATCTCTAATAGTGATTCATTGTTACTTGTTTTTCTTCATACGGTCGTTGCTGTTGGCCAGTGTAATGAACAGTGACAGAGGTTAGAGACCATGCTGCTGAGATCACGAGTCTTTACAGCCTGTGCAGACATTCCCATGTGTGTAAGTGAGCAAATGAAAAACCACCTACAGATAGCAATGGTCAGCTTAAAGTATACCTGGGGGGATAATGATATGCTTCCTTTACATTATGTTCTTTGTTTTGTAGTATTACCAATATATGCTCAACTTTGAAAAAAATCAGCATTTACAAAGGTCTTAAAGTACAAGCATCCTACTGTGTTTCACACTGTACTGTGTGAGCTCTCCCAACAGCCACACTCACCTTTCTCCGTCAGCTTTACAACCCTCTGAAACAAAATTTCCTTGCAGCAGGGCGTCATGTCTTCAGGTACATCGTCTAGCTATCAGCCTACCTACTCTCTGATGGAAGAATATATCAATAAGAAAGAATGATGTCAGTGCTTACTCACTGCACTTGTTTAGATCATCGTACTTCTGGAACTGTGCAGAAATGTGATGGTGAAAAATATTTCTTCACACGTCAAGGAAGTACTATAATAAAGCCTGCAAGAGAACAAACCATAACCTTGAGGAAACTTAAAGACAGCCGAGTCCCTGAAATCTACGGAGAAGGACTGAGAGGAGCAACTCATAAAACATTCATTTTTTGTAGCTGAGTGTAGGTGTCTCATTAATATCCATCTTAAAGACCAAGGAACCTTTATCAAACCTACCTAATGCATAGCTTCACTCAAAAATGCCTTGACAATCCTCTGAAATTCTGGTTCTTTGAACAATTTTTATTCCTCCAGTTTCAGAGGCATAAAGCTGCCTGACACTATTATAGAAACTCTGACATGTTTTACTGTCAGTAGGAAGCTATCTTTGTGACCTCGAGTTTGTCATCTCTTATAAAACTTTCCCACTGTATTTTTTTTTTTTTTTTAAGATTTCTGAACTAGTTTTGGAACATTGAAAATTTTCACAGCAATAGTTCTATTAAATGCAAGAAAATACAGCTTTGAGATCTTTCTCTCTACTTTGTTAAGTACAGAGGATGTAATTAGTAGCCTTCACGGTGCCTTTCCATCGTTTGGTGTTTAAATGACCACAAAGATGAAGTTACGGGGAATTTAATAGCCTAAATTTGCAAACAAATCATTACAACAAGCGGGGAAACCACAAGGACTTGGAATCGCCACAAAGGATAATTAATTAGACATAACATGGAAATGTAATTTCAGTTAAAATCACCATAAGCAGTAAGGTTTAAGGTGTAAGCTGCAGTGACATGTTTTTTATTTTTTTTCAAGTCACAAGAATAAGACGGAAAAATGTTGATAACTCATTTTTTCAGTATTGATTTCATGATTTAGTAAAAAGTTTTAGCCATCTTTGCTGTTGTATGTGATGGTCTTTTGTTTTTTCAGCTTCTTTCTTGGGTATAAAACTTATATATGAAGATTGATTTTTTTTTTTTCTTAAATTGGAAACATTTAAAGGACTATGCTTTCAATGGACGTTTTTTATGATGTTAATCGACACCCTCAGAGACCTATTTTGCTTGCTCTGAAATATGTGCTCTGGAATAATAGGTATGGATCCAGACAACATCTGAATGGTGTCTTAGATTTTGATTTTCACTGCCCGACCTGTGAAAAAAGTAACAAGTTTCAGCTGATCCACAAGACAAAGACAGAAAAGGAGACATACTGGCTCCAGTATTGACATCTCACCAGCAGGTAACACTTTGCAGCCCTGGCGCAACAAAATTTATGAGACTGCTGTGCCAAATCAAAATGAAGAGCAGAGATCCAAGTAAGTGAAAATGACATACTGAAAAATTGCAAATTGTTTTGCTTTGTGTGTCATTTGCTCAATTCGGTGCTATTGCAGCAAGATATGAAATCATAGTGGTTGTATATCCTAACAGCAGCAGCTCAGAGTGGCTGAGGTCAGGCCGCTATCAGCCCGATTCATTCTCTCTGCTCACAAATTCTACTGGTAATCTCTGATCACCTTTATCACAGATGCAATCTTGGAGAACAAAATATTGCTAAAGGCTAAACCTGAGGAAGAACCTCACATTGTAACCCCCACCAAATATGATTGTCTCATAATGTCTGGATCAGAAATGGTGCTACTTCATTGCTGAATCAATCAGGATACTTTTTTATTTGCATCCCAAACGTTGGCTATAGTTTTTATCTACCACAGATAGATTTAGGATATACTGCAAACCCTGACATTCTTCCACTTTTTCATGTTCCAGTGCACTTGTTGTTGACAATGGCACCCGAAGCACCCTTCGGTAAAGAGTGGTAATGACCGTATCCCTTCACAAGAATGACTCTGTGCCGTTTGTTCAAGATTATCTGGGTCACCTGTCATCTCTTACTGCAACCCTTTATTGCAAATATGGTAGAAATGATTTCCAAGCACTGATAGTGAGTGGAAAAGCTCAAGCATGTTGGCAGAAAAGATTTGATTCATATTTCAAAATCACAAATTAGTGTTTGTTATATGTGCAGAACTATTGAAAAGGAAACTGAAAAGGTGTTATAGAAATTTAAAATGATCAAAAACCAAGTCAGTGTGCAGATTCATGTGATTAGCTGCATTAAATAATTGAGGTACCAAAACAATACAAACTAGATTTGCAATTCCCTGAAGAAATTGCGTCTGATTGCTGAAAGCAACACCGATCTAAAACATTGTTCACAAAGAAAGGAATTAGAGCATGTTAAAGGTCTGTGACCACACCCACCTCATTAACATTACAATTATTTTGAAAACGGTAAGGACTTTGACCAATTGATTGGTACCATTAAATTCGGGGTAGTCTTAATAGGGTATGTACAAATTTTTGTCAAGTTTGAAGAAACTATGTCGAATAGGGAGCAAAAATGTGTTTTACGAAAAATTGCAAATAGCGAAAAATCTAGTTAGACAGAAGTCCATGGTCCCATTTGAAAAACGTCCATTATCATCTAAGGAACACACAGAAAAAGAAAGCACAAAATTCTGATTTACGGTATTAGAGATAGAGGCCAAAAACAAATGTGTTTTTCAAACGACCGCCTGGTGGCGCTATAGAGGAGCATTGACCTGTAATTTTAATAGAACTTGTAGTCTACTGTACCCTATGATATTGGAAAGTTTCATGAAATTATCTTTAGTATTTTTTAGGATATCAGCATTTAAAGTTGCTCTCAATGCAACTGTGTGCCATGGTTTTTTATTTCCACTAGATGGCAGCATTGCTCTTTCAAAGAATCCTGTGGACTCTCAATAGGGATTTCAAGTTTGTCCCATGTATAGGAGGAAAAAATTTTTAAAATTCATATTAAATCAACTGTAAACCCAAATGGTACGAGATTTTAAACCAAACATCTCCTTGATCAGCTTAACAAACTACAGTTGGTTGGATGTTGATATCTGCAATTATCTACAAGATACGAGGACTCATCCAAAGTTAGCTTATCCTTCTTAAGTCATCACTAGGTGGCGCAGCAATGCTGTATTTCTAGTATGTTATACAACACACCTCTTACAACCTATATGTTAAATTTTATTTAGCTAGGTTAAGTAGTTTTTGAGATAGAGCCTTAAACACAATTGCCTTAATTATAGCGCCACCTATTGGAATATTTCCACAATATTTTAGGTGAGTGTTTATCAATGTAGGATGAAGTTATATTTCAATATTTGTTAAGTTTTGTCAATCTTTGTAGGATCTAGAGCATTAAAATCTGGGACCACACCCACCTCATTAACATTACGATTATGACGAAAACGGTAAGGAATTTCTCCAATTGAGTGGTACCATTGAATTCGGGGTAGTCCAAATATTCTATGTACCAATTTTGTCAAGTGTGAAGAAACTATGTTGAAAAGGGAGCAAAAAATGTGTTTTACAAAAAAATGCAAATAGCGAAAAATCTAGTTAGACAGAAGTCCATGGTCCCAGTTTGAAAAAACAACCATTAGCATCCAAGGAACACACAGGAAAAAAAAGCACAAAATTCTGATTTACGGTATTCGAGATAGAGGCCAAAAACTAATGTGTTTTTCAAACGACCGCCTGGTGGCGCTATAGAGGAGCATTGACCTGTAATTTTAATAGAACTTGTAGTTTACTGTACCCTATGATATTGGAAAGTTTCATGAAATTATCTTTAGTATTTTTTAAGATATCAGCATTTAAAAATGCTCACAATGCAAATGTGTGCCATGTTTTTTTAATTCCAATAGACGGCAGCATTGCTCTTCTACAGAATCCTAAGGATTAAAAAAAAAAATCATATAAAATCAACGATAAGACCAAATGGTACAAAATTTTAGACTTAACATCTCCTTTGTCAGCTTAACAAACAACAAGTGGTTGTACGTTGATTTCTGATGTTAAAAATCTGTGACCACACCCACCTCATTAGCTTTCCGATTATTTCAAAAACGGTAAAGAATTTGGCCAATTGAGTGGTACCATTGAATTCGGGGTAGTCTAAATAGGTATATATACCAATTTTTGTCGAGTTTAGTGAAACTGTGTTGAATAGGGAGCAAAAATCGTGTTTTACGAAAAATCGCAAATTGCGAAAAATCTAGTTAGACGGAAGTCCATGGTCCCAATTTGAAAAACGTTCATTAGCATCCAAGGAACACACAGAAAAAGAAAGCACAAAATTCCGACTTACGGTATTCGAGATAGAGGCCAAAAACGAATTGCTTACTTAAACGACCGCCTGGTGGCGCTATAGAGTACCATTGAGCTACAATTTTAATATAACGTGTAGTTTACTATAGGCTACAATATTGGAAAGTTTCATGAGTTTATCTTTAGTACTTTTTAAGATATAAGCATTTAAAGTTGCTCTCAATGTTAAGTCAATGGGAAAAATAATTCATAAAAATATTAATATAAAATCATTCATAATTCTGAAGCATACCAAAAGTAATAGCACAATTCTCCCAATTGAGCTTTACAAACTACTTTTGAAAGCATTTTGATATCTTTAAAACTGTAGGAGGAGTAGCGATCCAAAAAAAGGGACGGAATAAAATATAATAATAATAAGAAAAAGAATAATAAAATATAACTAGATTTGCAATTCCTTGAAGAAATTGCGTCTGATTGCTGAAAGCAATACCGATCTAAAACATCCTGCAGCCGCAAGTGTTCAAGACCTTCCGTTCGATGAGCACGCCAATTTTCGTCCGCGTAGGTCAAGCACTTTTGGAGATATTAGAAGAAACGTCAGGAATTGACAGTAGCGCCACCTACGGGAGCACCGTTGTGAAAGTTGTTGCGCTTACTCATCTTACACAGTGAAATAAGTTTTAAAAGTTTGGTGAAGTTATGTGAAACTTTCAAGGAGCTGCAGCGTTGCAAACATTACAATCTCAGCCTGTCTTATTTGCATAACATGTTATGCAAAAACCGTACGGAACTACGCAAAACGCATATCACCATTGGATTTGTGGTAGTCCAAATAGGGTATGTGCAGAAAACTGTAAAGATTCATCAAAGCATGTGACACTGGGAGTCAAAAAAGTGTTTTGTGAAAAATCGTAAATTGCGAAAAAGTCTTACATAATAGAGATCGCTGATGAATATAAGCTATTATATTACTATCCAATGAATCACAAAGCAGTAAAAGGTAGTGCTTAAGACTAATGCACTTGGAGAATAATGGCTATAAACTTTAGTTTTTAAACTGACCACCTGGTGGCGCAATAGGACCAAAATTGATTGAGCATTTTAAGATTGGTCTGAAGTAACTACTTACAAAGTTTCATACCAGTTGATCAACTACTTTTCAAGTTAATAGGGATGTAAGGTCCCATGTATTTTGATAGGGGGATTTTTTTTTTTTTTAATTCATATAAAATCAACCATAAACCCAAATGGTACAAAATTTTAAACCAAACACCTCCTTGATCAACCTAACAAAATACAAGTGGTTGCATGTTGAAACCTGCAACTATTTGGAAGATAACAGGACCCATCCAAGGTTAGCTTATCCTCCTTAAGTCACCACTCGGTGGCGCAGCAGAGCCCTTTTTCTAGTATGATATACAAGTTCCCTCCTACAACCTATGCGTTGAATTTTATGTAGCTAGGTTGAGTAGTTTTTGAGATAGAGGCTTAAACACAATTTCCTACATTATAGCGCCACCTATTGGAATATTTTCATAAAACTTTTCATACTTCTTTATCACTGTAGGATGAAGTTATATTTCAAAACTTGTGAAGTTTTGACTGTCTTTGTAGGATTTAAAGCATGTTAAAAATCTATGACCACACCCACCTCATTAGCATTACGATTATTTCGAAAACGGTAAGGAATTTCGCAAATTGAGTGGTACCATTGAATTCGGGGTAGTCTAAATAGGGTGTATACCAATTTTTGTGGAGTTTGGTTAAACTATGTTGAATAGGGAGCCAAAAACGTGTTTTACGAAAAATCGCAAATTGCGAAAAATCTAGTTAGACGGAAGTCCATGGTCCCAATTTGAAAAACGTTCATTAGCATCCAAGGAACACACAGAAAAAGAAAGCACAAAATTCCGACTTACGGTATTCGAGATAGAGGCCAAAAACGAATTGCTTACTAAAACGACCGCCTGGTGGCGCTATAGAGCAGCATTGGGCCACAATTTTAATAGAACGTGTAGTTTACTATACCCTATGATATTGGAAGGTTTCATTAAAATATCTTTAGTATTTTTCAAGATATGAGCATTTAAAGGTGCTCACAATGCAAAGTCTATGGGAAAAATAATTCATAAAAATATTCATATAAAATCATTCATAATTCTGACACATACCAAAAGTAATAGCACACTTCTCAGAGTCAAGCTTTATAAACTACTATTGAAAGCATTTTAATATCTTTAATACTGTAGGAGGAGTGACGATCCAAAAAGTGACGGAATAAAATATAATAATAAGAAGAAGAAGGAAGAAGAATAATAATAAAATATAATAAAGAATTAGGATAACATACTCTGATTGCTTTCAGCAATCAGACAATAAAGAAGGTGGATAACATACTCTGATTGCTTTCAGCAATCAGACAATGACCCTTTTCAATACTCAAAGATTTAATTTCATTTTCTGTGGTTTAGCTACTAAATAAAACTGCATTGATGACTAATTAAAAGCATTTAATTAGACTTTATAGTTATTTGCTCTACTTTATACATTTGGGAGACTTAAAAAAAATATAGTTCCAAATTGAGTATAATTATTTATCAATTAAATTGAAAGCAAACAGGTGTAAATAGAGCAGTGCCCTTCTAAAAACTTTAAGGACTGTTGTCTGGAATGTCATTGGACTTTGGATTACATTGGTCAGGTGTGATGTAAGACCTCATTAATTGTTTGTATTGTAAAAATGCTTCATTCTTGTATTGACTGACGGTTCCTTAACCTTTAAGTGTGCCATTTTGTACTTCAAATCCTCCATGTCCACTTGGATCTCCAGTCTTCATGCGTCTAACCTCTCAACAATGGGCTCATTACTGTTTGACATTAAGGCTGCATTGGACAGAGAAATTAGATTCTTACCATTTAGATAAAGAATCATTAGGTTTAGAATCTAATATTGATCTTTCTAGCTTTAAACACTCATTATGAGAGAAAAGTTGGATAAAAAGACGGTATCTTTACCATATAGATTAAACCAGATATCAATACTATTTAAAGTTTCACTCTGATCATCTTTTGATCTATTGTGAAATAATTTCTAGTCATCTTTTGAATGTAATTATTCCTTTTTTTTTCCAAATTAAAAAAAATTTCTAGGGTGTTGTTACTGCAGAGCAGCAGTAGCTCATTAGAAATTGTGGAAACATAGCAAACCCAGCACCACTTCCCATCATCCATCTGTTTACACGGTCATCCACTAGCTAACAGCCCCTCGCACCCCTAACCTAGCATTACTAGTGCAACAAAAACAGTGATAATTATTTGAGCTATCCGGCCGTAAAATATTGATCCAGATGACAGTTCAAACAAGGAAAACGAAGTTATACATGATCTAATTGGATGCGCGTGGATGCATCAGAATGGAGCGGAGCAGGGAGCTTGTTGCATGCTCATTGTAATTTCTACGTCACAATGACAAGCATTTTCAAACAGCTTTTGTGTTGGTTCCTGGTGCACTATAACTTTAAAAAAGAAATACTTTAAAATGCAACTTTCAGCATCATTTTTTATATATGTGTCCTCTCTTATGAGAAAATTGCCACGAGAACAATGTTATAAATACCAAAATCACCATATCTATCAGTGTGGCGCTTTAAGATAAATGATATATATGTTGTTTTTTGTTTTCATGTTTTGGACTCAGTAAGGAACACGAACAATTTTGAGTATTGATTTGAAACTAAATTATTTCAGTGGGCGTTGATATTGTTCCTGGCTAATAACCCCACCTCAAGTTTGGTAAAAAAATGTCAATAAATTAAATCTGTCCTCTTAAGTGTGGAATGAAACTGGTCAGGTAAAGTGTTTAGAATATGGTCTTGGTTTTCTGTTTGCATTATAAAACTGAAAGGTTACATTAAATCCCTTCAGATTTTATTGTCTCTTAATCTTGTTAACCTAAATACAAGCTATTGTTGCTTTTGAAACACATGCGGCCCAACTAAATTTTTTTAATCCAGCATTAAAAAGAAAAAAAAAACAACTAATGAGAAACGACAAGCTCCTTGAAATTTGCGGAATCAGCAGTGCAGCTAGTTACTTCATTATATGCTTTTTGTTTTCAAAACAAAAGGCTTAAAACAGCAGAAATATCTCATTAGCACATTTCTAAGGATTATTTTGAATGTAAAACCACAAAATCTTTGAATCTTTGGACAAAGATGGACATTGCATTTAGCCAGAGAACTCAATTTATGGTCTTTTATTAGCCCCACTATTCATGTTACGCTACTCATTCCCTTATCCGCATCCACTCATTGCACTTATTTTAATTGAAAATGCCATCATGAATAATGTTCAAAGGTTGTGGTACAGGGGCATTTGGCCCCTCTCATTTTTAAATGCCCTTGAATGAATATGTGGTCGATGTTCACATCAGGTAGGCTTTTTTTTTTGTAGGGAATGTTGGACAAACAACATTTGCCATGAAAGAGTTTTTGGTAGGAACAGCTTAGAAGGAGGAAAAGAGAAATGTTTGGAGTGGGGGGAAATGACTATCTGAGCGATAGCGGAGAAGAGGATAGAGTAGTGCTGCTGGAAAGCTCCCACTTCAGGCAAACTCAAATTTATTTCCAAGTTGGAGTCAGTCAAACTGGATTGAGGGAGGCTATTTAACTGAAGCCAAATAAATGTTCCCTTTACTTTTTAGTAAGTTACTCATTCAAGATTTTGTGTTTTTTTTTTTTTTTCAATTAAAATAAAGCATCACTTCCCAGAGGGGGGCAGAGGCGCACTTATAGAGAGAACCACTCTTTGTTTTGTTTGAAAAATTGTCTCTTATCACAAAAAGGCCTTTTTTTGTGACTTGGTCACATATCAGTCCCGATTAGCTGGGATGTTTTATGTACTTTGACTTCCTCTGCAAAGCTAAGCATCCAGCTACCAGAGAAAGCCTTTCTGACAAGTCAGTCATCATAAAGCCAAGCAGCCATGAAGTACATCAGGTTAGTCACGCAGACACTTAGGCAGCCAGGTCTACTGTCAGTCAGTGAGCCTCCTGCAGAGACACAACTCACCAGATATTATTCTAGTCTTCTCACTCAAGATATTGTACAATATTTTGGTTCTGCTGCCACCCCATTCAAACAATAAGGTTTGAACATGTACAAATCTGACCGCCAGTTAGTTTAATTCAACAGTCTTCGTACTGCAGACAAATCCTGAAATAACTGCTGCTGTCTTGTGAAGTGGCTGTCAGGTGACCTTAGATATGTTGTCATGGAAATGTTTCCTCAGGCAGTAACATCGAGCCTGAGCTTCTGTCAACTGTTTGGAAAATTATAAGCGTACGTCTTTTTTTGTTAGAGGTTAGTGCTGCAATTGTCTACCTGTTTAAGTGATGCCAAGTTTTCTTAGACGAAAGAGTTAAATTCCTCATAACAAAAATGTCATATTTTTCTTAATTCAATGAGATCACTGAAGGTCAGCTAGTTCCTATGTAAGCTCAATGGGAATGTTATAGAGATATAATAGAGATATAGTATAGTACTTGGTATTTACATTAAAAGAGGAGTTTATGGAAATACATAAAGCTGTGCTGAACTAAGAGATAACTTTTTTTTTAAGTTCGTATATATATTTTTAGCACTTGTAAAAAAAAAAATATATATATATATATATATATATATATATATATATATATATATATATATATATATATATATATATATATAATATGTAACTAGTCACAATAACTAGATTTTGCAGAAAAGTTACTATCACTTAGTTTTTCTGTGAATGAGTGTGGTGGCAGTGGAGAATGACAGGTATGGTCACCAGAAGATAAATGCTAGCACATAAACGAAGAGGGACAGATGGTGAAGATCATTATGGTGCTTCCTCTGGATCTACCATCCCCCAGACTCTGAAGCTGATTCCGATACACTGACACATGCTGTCAAGCAGGGGCTCGTGTGTATGATACATTTTTTCCCAGACACACACAGACACTCGCGCACACACGCATGTAAAAGCAACTTTAATTAGCCAGTCTCTCATCATTGTTTACCCTCTACTCACACTGGGATGCTCAACTGCTTCTGATGTCTATTATTCGCTGCAATGCTACCAGATTTAGCACCTCTCATGTACCACTTGAATAAATGAAAGAGTGTATAACTGTATAAATGCAATTTATTGACCCCCATAGTGTCTGTTTTTAGTTCCTTAAGTGTCCTTTTAAACCCATAAACAGTAGTGTGGAACTGCGAAATTTTCTTGCCCACCAAGCCTGTTAGTGGCAGATGGTGGTGGATCCACGGCCTCTGGCACCAATCTGATTTGGCCTGGCAGCAGATAGATAGACAGGTGAATCCTTATGCCTTAAGAAAAAAATGCTAATATTTTAAATTTGATAATCATGCACAATTCTTCATGATAACCTTTGTTTTTTTTATCATTGTTTATTGGAAAACAAATAAGGATAAATGAGAGAAAACTGTATTTATTTGTAGAATTTTAGCGGAATTGAATATTCCTTTTGAATTCTGCTTTTCCTTATGGCAGCCCAGCTTTGGTTGACCTTATAAAAGGAAATTGTCAATGGGGACAGATGATCTCATTTGTTTGTAAAGGTCATCTTGGAAGAAACATAAAAAAGCTCTTTGTTCCCATGAAATAGTATTACATTTATAATACATATCTTAGAATTAGATGTCTGTTGATTACTTTTTTTCTTAGCTTCTAATAAAAGACAACTTACCTTAAATTTTGGAGTCATCAGGTCACTTTCTGACTGCAATTTGTAGTCACTTTATTGTTTATATAAATACATATCTATAATCCACCGTTCCACGACCAGGACAGAAACCACAGTGTCCGGTCTCTGTATGACCGCAGCAGGAGCTTGGTTCGCACAGCCATCAGTAAGTCAGACCTGTTCCTGATGCATCTTGGACTCCGACAGGGTTTCCCTTTATCACCAGTTTTGCTCATGGTCTTTATGGACAGAATTTCTACGTATAGCCAGGGCCCAGAGGGGATTTGGTTTGGGGACCAGAGGATTTCATCTCTGCTCTTTGCAGATGATGTTGTTCTATTGGCTTCATCGAGCCAGGACCTCCAGCATGTATTGGAGTGGCTTGTAGCAGAGTGCGAAGCGGCTGGGATGAGGGTCAGCACCGCAAAGTCTGAGACCATGGTTCTCAACCGGAGAATGGTAGTTTGCCCTCTCTCGGTGGGTGGAGTGTTCCAGCCAAAAATATTTAGGGGTCTTGTTCACGAGTGAGGGAAGATCGGAGTGCGAGATCAAGAGGCGGATTGAAGCTGCGTCTGCAGTTATGTGGTCGCTGTACTGGTTTGTTGTGGTAAATAGAAAGTGTAGCCAGAAATCAAAGCTCTCAATTTACCTTTCATGATCGAAAACACAAGATCCCGACCACAAGTGGCTGAAATAAGTTTTCTCCGCAGGGTGACTCCCTTGAAAATACATATTGAGAGTACCCAGTTGAGGTGGCTCGGGCATCTAGTCTGGATGGCTCCTAGACGCCTTCCTGGAGAGGTGTTCCAGGAATGTCCCACTAGGCGGAGAGACTACCCTGGAAAGACTACGTATCTCGGCTGGCCTGGGAACACCTTGGTCCCCCAGAAGAGCTGGAAGAAGTGGCTGGGGAGAGGGGAGTCTGAACATCTTTGCTTAGACTGCTGCCCCCGTGACCCCGTGTCAGATGAGTGAAAGAAGATGGATGGATATCTATAATAAAAAAATGAACAAAAACAAATGAGATCTAACAATAAATGACCATTAAACCCTTAAACAAATGCAAGCAGTTTCATGACTTGGTTATTTGATCTCTCAGGGATGATGGGATATAAGCGGAGGCTTACTTCTACACCAACAGTCCCCCCCACAACCCAAAGGTGAATATCTAATAAACTACTGCAAACTCTCCTAGACAACGAAACAGGTTCAATGATAGAATATACATAGCCTGCAGTAGTTATTTATTTTGTAAACAAGAAAGAAAACAGAGACTGTAAAATGATATGCACATGTTTAATGCAACACAGAAACATGTAACAAAATAAGAACATATTCAAAAACATGTATTTATTTATAGTCTCAGACCAAATCAGGACACTTGTTTCTAACATTAAAAGAAACAGTATAAGCTATTCACTTTGCCTTCACTTTGTGCAAGTTTGTGATCTCCATTATCATAATTAGGAGATGAACACACTGTATATCAAAGGCATACAGTATATCCAACAACCCTATTGAATTATTTAACACACAGAAAAACAGTCACAAGGAGGATGCAGAGCTCATGCTGGGTGAGTTAAGCTATTAATAGCTGAGAATTGTTTTTTTTTTTTTTTCTTTTGCATAAAGTAATCAGAAGTCGCAGTACTTTTCCTCCACAATTTGTAATCCATACTGAATGAGGCACTTCTTTTAAATGTTATATTCATAACATGACAGCATTTCATACCTCCTGGATGTTGTATTTGATATTAAATAACAAATCAACTTTTATGTGTTAAACATAAAGAGTGGCTGTTTTTTACAGCTCAAGGTACAAATCACAGACATTAATAATATATATTCTCCAATAAATTAAATGCCATGTATAATTTCTAAGAACACTGTCCAACTATGTATGTATAATTAGTTATTACATGCAAATTGATGGAAGCCTGAATGTCCAGTCTTTCTTCAGGGTAAACCACTTCTAGATCAGGAGTTAGTGCTGTAAGAAAAACAATTAGTCACAGTGTGATGCGTTTTGATGAAATTGTGATGTGTTTGCAGATCCTCTCAGTTTATACTGCTCCTCCTTAGCCCTCATATATTACTGAACATGCTTTATAGTTGTAGGGCTCAGAAACTCCCACTGGTTCCACAAACTGAACCAGCACTGGATGAGTGGGTGAATCAAAGGGATGACTTAACTTCACACTTGATACCGTGGTTAACTGTTGCTGGAAGAAAAAGCACACAGTACACACAGAAAAAAAAAAAAAAGACCTAACGAGACACATAAGGTGTTGTCGAGCCAGACTTTTACCAGCTGTGTGTGAATTACTGACATTTTAACACTGACTTATGTAACGCTCTTTTAGGCTATGCGCACTGGCCTACAGAAGAAGGTGTTTCGGCTCACGGAGCCCAGAGTGTGTGGATTAAAAACGCAACACAGGGATAAAATAATCAATCGATTGTATTGAACAGAAAAAAAAAATAAACAGGACAACAAACATTCATAAACTTCCTAGAGGAAGAAAAAGAGGGGACGAACGTCCAGAGTTCCGCTGTGTTGTGAAGTTCTTTGACTTTGTGTCGAGTGAGGCCTTTCGTGTTGTTGTGTTCCCTCTGGTTCAGAGTTCTTATCCGTGTTTTTAGAGTTCGTGGGTAGCTCGCCTTGTCATCCGTGTCACCAAGTGATGGATGCTAGTCCAGAAGAGAGAACAAAAATGGGGGAAAAAAAACCTGACCTAGAAAAGGTCAAAGAAACATATTCAGACTTATCATTAATCAATATACATACATACTATGTACACCAAGAAATAATTGCTTTCAAATCAAGTTCTCAAAATAGGCCTAAAGATTTTCAAGTCATTCATAACAAAAATATAAGTGCACTTTATAGATCGATTAGCATATGCATTGTCTTCAAAATATCAAAGTGTGAATAAATCAAGCATGTCAATAAATAAAGCATATTTAAATTGTTCAAACTATATGTATCAAATGTTTTCACAGAAGAGCATTACATGCAGCATCAAGAAAAAAATACAAAACTCCCTAACGTTTTAGCTCAGACCAACAAAAAGTGTCAAAGACAGTCTAAAGCGGACAAAACCAACAAAACTAGATATACCAGAGGTAAGCTCTTAGTATCCGATTTAATTCGGCTGAAACGTCAAAAAGTGTTGCTTATCAACCCTCAAATAAAAAAAAATAATAACAATGTTAGCCTAGCATTTGCTAGCGGCTATTGTGTCGAAGGCATAGTGCGGTAGCGTATTCGCTTTTTCAAAAGAATTTTTCAAACTCACCGAAGAGCAGGGTTATGGGCTGTTTACCGGTAAGTGATAGTGGTTTATGGTGGAGTGTAGCTCAATAGTTTCTCTGCCAAGCCAGCCGACAGGAGAGCAGCAGCAGCCGGTGGAGGAAGCACAAAGAGGAAGTGGCTTTGTGACCCGGATGTTGATAAAGGGACTCCGGCCCCGCCACAATAAGTGCTTTCAGGTGGTTTCTATTTGGCTTGATGGGCCGGTCCCTGGTCTGGGTTACACTTACATTTCAATTTTTATGCAGTCTTTTTAGTGCAATTTTTAACAGAGGCTTTCAAAATTACAACTCTATGGTTTAATGTTGTTTAAAAATATATGTAGTCCCAATATCTTGATTTTTTTTAACCTTAAAATGTTTACATCATAAAAAGAAAACATTTTTGCATTCTAAAATCTTCAGCATCATCGGGCTTAAGAAGTAATTCAGAAAACGTATCTATATGCAACAGTGATAATCCATCTGTACATCAGCGAGATGGCTTGCAGTGATGGAGTGCTTAGACTAAACTAAAGGGATCGTTGTGGGAGGACAAGCCCCTCCATTGAGATGGATATTTTACCGACAGATACAAGCAGTGGCTGAAATCTGAAAGTTCTACTTATGGCTAAAAACGGCTCCCCTGGAGCAAAACACAAAAATATTGGTTATGGATGCAACAGAAAAGGCCATGGGTACGAGATCGATAGAGTCTGGAATCTCCCATGTCAGACAGAATCTTAGGTGTAGACTTTCCAAATATATCCCTGAGACAATTTACTGTAGCTCCTTAGGATATAAAAGGTACAAAAAGATGTTGAAACTGTTATAAGAAATCAATTTAGACAAGAAATTGACAAGAAAAGAAACAAAAAGAAGTTGCAGGAATACATAATTATAGACATGAGCCTGGATTGTATCACCTCAAAACCCAAAATCAAACATGTTTTACCTTTTAGAAATATTAACTTAAGGGATCCTGGGACAATCTATCAGCAAACATATTTTTTGTTACTTTTTTATATCAGATATCCAAATTAAACTCTTGTGACAACAGGGACCAACACATGAATCGATGGTTATTACTTTTTATTTGCGCTAGAAAAACAAGTTAATTATGATAAGAAAACAACAAAGTAGGAACAAACCCATAGTGGGCAAAACAGTATTTTTTTTTTTTTTTTTTTTTTGTACTACTGTAGAGGAGCTGGAGTTTCTTGGACCTTTTTAATAAAAAATGATCCACTTGATGATCAATCTCATGGTCGTCCTGTGGCAATAGCTCTTGCATCTACCACTAGCAAATGGATGTTTAATATGGATTCCCTTTCCCCTAAAATCTTGATTTTTGGGTCATGGTTTTTTTTTCAGTTTAATATAGGTTTTGTGTTATACAAAACAACAACAAAAGCAAAAAAAAAAGGAAAAAAGAAAATAGAAATAATCTTCCATAAACTTAGCACAATTGTTTGACACTTTCAAACGTAAGTGTGCATGCATTATGGATACAGTCGTTGACTTTTCCTAGATTCGGTTTAATGGTGTAGATTAGTTTTAAACTGAGAATTGTGGCACCCCTAATGTTTAAAGACTGATGTGGAGCGTATTGAGTTGCTGCAGAGAAGATTGTTGATTGTCTTCTGATAAAAAAGCAGAGAACTGGAGGGGTCTCTGGTTGCACGCAAGATGGCGCCGGAATCAATCTGTAGCCAGAAGCGAAAACCATAACTTTAGCCGATTGCGAAAGCGGAAATTTCCAAAATTATATTTTAAAACCTTTTCAGAACGATCAGTTTTTAAGCTTTTAAATGTGAATAAACTGTACCTTTCTAGCAGTTTAGTGTCAAAAAGAAAAAAAAAATGGTAAAAAAGGTTAATGAAAGAGAGAAGAAAAAGGAAAAAAGGTCAAAAGCTTAAATGGCGGCCAGGGGAGGGACTCCTGGCTATAAGTTTTTTTCTCTGTAGCCAGATTCTCTTGGAGTACTGACTAGATAAGTGGGCGGAGCCAAAACCAGTTCCTGCTGAATTTATGCTAACACTCAAACACACACACACACACAGCCAAATGGAAGGTTAAAGATCCACTCTGATGAAAACTTTGTTTTTGTTGTTTTTAACATCTCCTTCTGGCTTTTTCTGATGATGGTGGAAATACATCAACAAACTCAATTCATCAGTATTAAAAAAATCTTTATTGAAATTGTTGTGAATCAGAAGCAGACAACAAAGTGCTGTTTGAAAAACAGCTTATTTGTGATGGTGAAAGCACAAGCAGCCTGCTCCTGATGAACTACTGCTGCTCTGCAGAAACTATGTCCTTGAAAATCGACATTTTTTTAGGCTCAAAACGGTATAATTATAATTTAAAAAACTGCTGGGAATGCTTTAAAAATACATCAAAAGACTACCAGAGTAGGTATTCAGCAAAAAGTTACAGTAAAAAAACTATGATAAACATGACGCTGGTACATGACACACTTTATCAGGCTAATAGCTGCTCCTTTGACGTCGTAGTTCTAGTTTCCATAGTCGCTCACATCTTTATTTTTAAACTATTGGTTTATACGATTCACAGAAACGGTCATCTTTAACACAGGGGTCAATCTTTATTAAATACATGCAAACCATTAAAGAAAGACCTAATGCAATAGGCTGTAACCTTTGTCAATTTCAGTCTATTTTTGGAAAACTATTCATTACTTTCCCTATCATATGGGTGCTGGCAGTTTGTTGCTTGTAAGAGTTCTTTGGAAAATCTTTTTTGATACCTTGCTCTGTATAAACACTGTATTTCTCTGTCAACCTTCTCATTTAGGCCTTTGTGTTTTAAGTTCAGCCAGCAGTTGCCCTCAAACTGCAAGTAGAAATTTTCCTCAGCAATTGCTGACTTTAGTGTGAGTACAGGTGCCAGTTCTGCAGGTGTGTTTGACAGTGCTGCGATTTTGAAGTAAAACAATGCCTATCACGCTCCTTGGAGTCACACAGCATGAAATATGATTTACTGCACTCACAAGAGGATTTACTTCAGTCACATCCACACTCTGCCACCTCAGTTTAGCTTTTAAGTATTAATAAAAGAAACTCACAACATGGGATCGCTTCACCTGGACTCACTGATTACTCCAGGGTTTTTCAGCCAAAGCAAAGCATTGAAACTTTCTTCAAAAAGCCAGTTTGTCGCCGTCTCTTTTGTGTTGTCAAATTGTAATATGCTTTGAATAAAATATCATTTAATGTGCGAAAAACAATTCTGTAATGTATTTTTACTGAGACCTCAATCACTATTCTTAACCAAGTCAAATATTGGTCTCTAAAGCTTTTTGCACAGGTTCTAGTTGCAATAAATCAAGCTTTTTTTCCTAACACTATAATAAATTACAATTGTGCTTTGTACTTGAAAAAAATAGCCTTTAATTATGACCAAAAAAAAATGCATTCGAAGTCACCAATTCACAAGAAGGCTTTCTTATTCTGAGCAGTCAGACTCTTCTGTGCTGTGAACACCTTGAGACAATTTAAATTGTTTATTGTAATCCCCAGGGGTTTGAGGTGCGCACAATTTGTTAGGAATTATTATTATTTAAATGTATTCAAAAAGTGCATCACAATTTATATTCAAGGCCAGTATTTGGCTGCTTTTAGGGTAGCTTAGAACATTTAAAACCTTAGCGGAAGTTGTTAAAAATAAGTAAGTTAAGTAAGTAAATAAATAATATCTAATTTCAGCACTGCATTTCTTTTCTATTAAAACTCTTTAAATGAGATCTGCTGTGTTCACATAGACACAAGTAATCGGAATAAAAGCCAGATCAGAACAGAAATGCATAATGTGAAACACTTCAAACAGTATAATCTGACCTGATCAGACTCATTAGGATCAAAATTTCCTTCAGATTGAGAAGGCTGGTTTACACCGATTGTTGATCCGATCATGGTAGATTTTAACAACTTATTCTGATTGTCGGTCATTACTGCGCTTGCTTTTACGTCATGCGTAGACAGTGTGATGCTCCGGAGGACATTTCAGAGCGTGAACAGGACCATGCGCGAGTGAACTTCCGGACTCAATAGAACCGTGTCTCTGAGCTGAGTAGCCAGACTCGACAGCTTCGTGGTTACGGGCAGTCGAGGGTGCTTTGTTTCCGTTTGTGCTCTGGAGGAGGCTTTGGAGCGCGGTCCAGCCAGCTGGATTGGACTAACCGTGTCCTCGGGAGAGCTGTGTCTCCGAGCACAGGAGCGGCTTCAGGACTGTGTATCACCTCCAGAGGTGGCTTTTGAATGCAGAAATGCCGCTCCACCCAATCCTATGAAAGCATGCAATCAACCATGTGATTTAGTGTTACCAGTTTTGTCCAGACAAAATAAAGGCTGCTTTTTACGTGTGGCCAAGATGTACATCGCTGCATTGTCTGCACTGATTTTAAGTTCGTCTAAGGTTAAATGTTGTTGTTGGTTCATATTAATCTAACCCCAACCATAACCCTAACCTTACCTGGGGGTCAGCACAGACAATAATAAAGCACTGGCTGTATGTAGAAATTTATGTGCAAATAGTCACTTTAAAAAATATATTCAAATACTTATGAAGGATGCTCAGAAGATCAACTCGTGCGCTGCACCCATGTTTGTTTACAACAGAACTCTGCTAATTTTTCTTCAGCAGTTTCTAGTATTTTAGATCATCAAAATGATTGATTCAGATCGAACGTCTGGTATATGGAAACGTTTGTAATAATCGGATTAAGTTTTTTAGATCCCATGTACACGGTTCGGTTCTAATCTGATTTTTGCTCAGATTAAAGACATTTTGCACACGTACACACAGTTATTATTTTAGCGGCTGGCTGGCTCAGTGAAGTGGGGTTGGGTTTAGAGCTGCCACGCAGGAAACCTGGGTTCAGTCCTCAGGGCGCGCATCAAGATTAATCCAGATTGGGACCTTAGGCAAAACCTTTGACGCTGCTGCCTAATTAGGTTGGTTTACTCATACAGGGTAGCATCAGGAAGGGCATCCGGTGTAAAAACTCTGCCAATTCACTGTCGCAAAGCTGTGGGTGCTGTTTTGCTTTGGTGATCCCAAATGGGATAAGCCAAAAGGTCAACAACAACATGCAAGTTATTGTTTTACTGTGAAATTGATTTTTAAAAACAGGCCACACACGTAATATTAAAAAGACAAAAACAAGGAATGAGATTGCACGCATAATTCGGATGTGTCCCTGTAAGGTCATGTATGATCATTTATTGTAGTAATGTATCAGCTGTGTCTTTAAAGTGCTTACACAATTATCAGTGATGGGAATGTTTAAGCAAAACATTTTTTTATTTTATTTTATTGCAAATGATTTTATATTCTTTTTAATATTTAACTGCTTGTTGAATTAATTAATTCACTACAATTAAAAAGTCTTGTCATATATAAGCATGGTTGTTTTGGAGAGAGTAGTTTTTTCACACAAAACAATTTTAGCTTTAACTGGGCTTGACAACACTTTTATGGTATGCCTTAAATTATGTATGTATATTGAATTTAAATGTTTTTAAAATGTATAGCTTTAGTCCCCCTTTAGGCCCTTTTTTTTCTCCAAAAGGGAATCATGCTTTGGGTAAAAATGAAGCAATAATAAAGTCATTATAAAACAATAATCTGAAAGCAATATATTATTACTACTATTATTAATAATAATAAAAGTGTGCAGTGAGAATAAAGAAAGAAAAGGATAAAACTCAGATTTAGAGTCAGTAAAATGTAGATTATTCAAAAATAGAACTCCACTCATGATGGACAAAAAAAAAATAGAATCATAAACAGAAAGGTCCTCCTGTAACAACTAATCAAAGCAGATTTTCACCCAATCATCTGATGTGCATTGATAATTTAAAAGTCCTAGTCCTTGATAACTCTCCCTGCAGGTAGAATAATTTTCCTGCTGTGATTTTATCATACCTCAGTAATAAATCCTTTTTATTAAAGTGGTCATTAAATGACAAAATGTCAAGTTTGTAATCAAATACCTGCAATATTTCTCCAATACTTCAATTTTCTAATATTTTGTTCAGTCTGTTGTCTTCTGGCGTGTGCCGTCAGTGAGCACGCTCCATCAGGTCTGAATTGTGTTCTAAAGTCAAGTGATCATGGGATGCCTCGAGCAGGTATGTTTTAGCGTTAACACCGGATGTGTTTAAACAAACAAAATTAAATCACACCACCAATCTGTCAACCTTAAACCTATTTTGTGGAGGAGGCAAAATAAATAAACATATCTCTGTATGTGGTAATTACTGAGACTCTAATGGACTCTTTAGACTGCTAACAGTCATTGTTGCTAATAACAACTCATAGTTCAACATTTTAGAGTCAGATGAAGAGTGGGCCCTTTTACGTACATTTTCAGGAGAGTTAAAAGGGTCTTGTGCTGTGCTTTGCTGTGATGACAGTGCAGGGTGAAGTTAATAAACAGGGTTTTTGAACTATTGCATTAGTCTTCTGATTTGAGATGCAGAACTTGTAATTGCTCTTAAGTACAAGACAGCATTTTAAAATGTGTTTCAGCATCATGTTCACCTCTGGGTTTTCATTAGCATCATTTCCATTTTTAGCTGGGGGAAAAAGCACAACACTAAAGTCTGAATTCCAAATCAAAGTGTTGATACGATCATATTTTGTCGTTAACAACACTTTTATTTATGTAGTTTGATATGAAAAAAGCCCTTGGGAGAATTACTTAAACTGATTTTAGTGCATAGAGTAGAATCTCTGCAGCTATATAAGTTAGCATAAAGTTAGCTTTTAAAACAGTAAAATATTATCATGGTCATGAATGAACCCCTTACTTGTTATGGGGTCATAGATTATAAATTACAAATTTTTGTTTATTTTTAAGTAAAACTGCTGCGATTCAGCACATTTACACCAGATCAGTTTCTAAAACCTCGTAATATATTTCAAATAATCCATGTAAACTAAATTAAAATCACACTGATGTTTCTTAGATTATTAAAAAAAAAATCATAATGCTTCACTTTCACCAATTATCACATGAGAGTGGTTATAGGCAGTAATGTAATAATATCAGGGATGTGTTTTGTCTGTTTCATCTCATGGAGAGGGAAATATTTCCAATTAGTATCATCTCTTAGCCAGTCTCGCCATCTGAACCTTAATGCATTTTATATTTTTGTCCTCTAATAGCATCCTTTCAGTGTTTGTTTGGAGAGATGTCTGTTTACTATCACTGAGAACAGACCGGGGCACATGGGTCTTGTTGCTATGCAATATTTTTTAGATGTTCTAAAAGTGTCAGTGTTCATCAGATGTTGATCTTTATGAATTTAATCATTTGTACCTAATGTACTTTTTTAATGTTTTGATTAATTTCTAAAATCAAATTAAAACTCTGATCAATGACACCTTTATTTACTGTTTAGTACATTATTTTCTTCTGTTTATCATTTTATTCTCAAGCCACAGTTTTGCTGTGAAGTACACTTACACAGAGTGTTGAAAACCAATTTAAAAATGACTTTGTTGCCAAAAAACCTCAACAGACTGACAACTCTTTCAAGAGACAAATAAAAGCTAAACTCTTTAGTAGTTTGACAATAATTCTGCAGACACTCACAACAAAAATACAATTATGAAGATGGCAGAAATGAAAAAAAAAGAAAAAAAGTTGTCTTTTTTCCAATGCTTTGATAAGTTGTTAAAGCTGCTATTGATTACAGTGCCAAAACGCATTGCCTTTTTCAATACATCACAAATCCAACATAAATATTGTGCTTTATCTAAATAACCAAAAAGTTGTTTTCACTCTTTCCCAATTTCTACAAAAACAGTCTTTTTTTAATCTGATGCTATATTTGTGCTGCACAATAAGTGTTATTTATTACCCCAAATCAAATGTATAAAGTATTCATTCTAATTTAACGCAATTTTGGAAACATATTTTGGAGAACCGTTTATCAGCACTATACATAGGATGCCAAATTATAAAGTTCATTAAGGGAAACAAAAGTATTGCTAGAACTTTGTCTGCAGCAAGCAACATGTTAGCTACATTGGAAGCATGACATCATTAATGCATCCACAATACCTGTAACTCAAAATATTTCTGATAACAGTAATAAATTAACAGTATTTTTTAATTACTTAACCCAACTTTTGAGTTGGGTAAAGCAGACTGATGCTACTAACACAAACACCAGCTCCCATTCTTGTTAGGAACGTGAAAATAACAGACTAAATCGTGGTGAATTAGGAGGAGTTCAAAACTACTATTTTAAAAAGCTCTCACGTGTGACGCAGCAACTAAAATGAGCGGGGCAAAGTCTCATTGCTTTGCTCTATTCAGTGCATCCATTTGCAGACAAATAGATCCATTAACATCTTTGTTTTTCTCTTTTGAGCTGGATGAAAACTAAACAGCTGGGTAGCTTCAATATTGCTCACCATTTTTGGTGCCCCGCTAATGTTAGCTAAGGGTTGTAAGGAGTTGTAAGCTAGCCGCAGAGAGTGCAAACTAAGGGATGATGGGATATCAGTGAAGGCTTACTCCCATGCCAACGGTCCTGCCCAAAACTCAGAGACAAGTTTTATAAACTTTTGCTGCCCTGCACAAACTTTGTCCTAGAAAAAGACACAAGTTTTTGACCACTGGGAATGATTTCATAATGGATCAAAATATGGTTAGAGTGTGTCTTTTAGTGAGGAAAAAACTCCATATTTGACCTGGTATAGATTGAAAAGCTTGGTAAAGTAATTAAAAGTGATTGTTATTTTGTTACTTTTATCACAAAAAGACTTGTCAAACACTTGATATAATGAGCTTTAATTGCAAAGTCATAAGATATCTAGACCTCAGAGAGTGAGGCTTGTGTTATAACTCGAGAAAGTGCTCGTTTAAAAATGCTTAAATATACAGATTTCACTTTCAATAATTTTTGTTCATGACACTGACAAATATTTAATTTAGCATGGAAACAATAAAGCACATAGAGTATATAACTTGCTTCCAAACTGTATCTTTTACACTCATTCTTTATCCAAGGAGTTCCAATCCCTAAGAAATGCCACACATCCCTGCTGTGTGATAAAAGCAACGTATCTCTCAGCGCTCATTAGCGGCAGCCGAGCATGACTACACAATAATGACTGATAGAGAAGAAAACACAATTAGCGATGATCTGACCAAGAAAACCACAGCAGTTAGTCAGCTCCCAATCCCACACTGGGAGCTGTGCTCTCACACTGAGACATCACTAGAAAAATAAGCAGACCCTTGAGATGCAGGCGTGCTCATGGTGCTAGTGTGTGTTTGTCTCGATATGCTAGCGGGGTCCTCTTTCGACACAGCAAAGAAAGCTCATTTAAACAGCTGTGACTCAGAGGGGTGTCGAGATCAATAAAAAGGCAGAAGACCAAAGGGCAAGGATTCATCCTCCCACTCAAATCAGCATCTTAACCTTCAGCAAATCTGTAGGCTGGACAAATTCACCTGAAGGTCTGACAGCCTCAAACCTCCTTCCGCTGCTCTGTAAAGGCCTTCACATAGACTTCCACAAGAAATTCAATAGTACAAAATGAATGAAAATTGACAACAAAACTGACCAAAAATTGTTCCTCACACCTCGGCAGGGAATTCACATTAGCACAGCAACCAAGGCAAGGCAGTTGTTCAAATCAAAAATATGAGCATTGAAATCTCTAAATATTCCCAATTCTCAAGACTTTAAGAGTTGAGATCAGAAATGTTGGAGAATTGGACGGTAGCAGATAAAATCAAAATGTGACACTAAGGCCAAAACATTTTCCTTGCCCTCAGGCCTTTTTCAACTTTGAGACAGTGTTTCGTTTCAAAGTCTGAAAAACAAAAGCTCTCCTGAGTTGTTTTCGCTCTGACCCCTGACTTGCAAATGTAAGTTGCTGCATACCTACCAAACATTTGATGCGCATTCAACAAAGAACAGAATGCGGGTTCTTAAACACACGTTTTGCACATGGCGTTCACATTGAACTGTTGCTAACCGATACTAGCCCACGTACTCACAGTTGGAAGAGGCTTGGTATGGCATGTCGAAGCGGTGCAAATCTGCAAATCTTGTTCCAGGCTTTTTCTTTCACAGCTCTGTTCTGAAGCACAAAAAACTAGTTAAAAAATGTGAATTCTTCCCCTACCCCTATGGCTTCTCCTTACCCCTCCAGCTGAAGTGGTAGGTTTGACCGAAACAGTGCACCATTGGGACAGAGGGCTGTGCTATCCTCTCCTCCGCATTTTAGAGGAGAAACACATTTAGGTCTGCTCTGACGCACATCAGTTTACATACAAATGTCAGTAATAACTTTTTGTTTTAGCGTGACCTTTTAAATATATAAAACCATTATAGTTGTGTATTTCCGAGCGCTAGCAGCTCTGCACTAACTGGCGACTATTGATGACGTCATCAAGTGGGAATGATGTCCGAATTTGAGGACACTGTTTTTCCAAAACTCTCTCTTTGGAGGGCTAAATATAGAGATAGGCACAAGCCATATTTATTCATTTTTCTTCCATGATAAGTTTTCAAACAGTTGGAACTTCCATGTTTTGAAAAGGATGCCAGCCATACATCACTAACAAATAAGAACTCCTCCCTAATTGGTCAAAGTTAAACCTGGTTCCTGGTTACTAAAAAAAAAAAAAAAAAAAAAAAAAAAACCTGGTTACTGTGAATGCACTTTCAGTGACTGCACATTTTGAATGTAGAGCTTTAAAACTGACTTATAAACGTTTATAGCGATACATGAATACGATAGTTTTGGAGGTGGAAGCCTAAAAAGCGCAAATACGTGGATTTACATGGACTTTTCATTGGAAGTGACCACTTTAATGCAAGTTGAGGAGACCAGTGTGAACGTAGCGTTAAGTAAAACCTATGCAACTGAGACAGAAACAGGAATAGGAACAACTGAATCTCCAAGATGGAAAAAAAAACACTCAGATGGAAGAGAAGAACAAAAATTTTTTTTTCCAGAATGGCACACTGGCAGAAGACTTGGCTGGCAGGGATGAGACCAGATCCTCCACCCAGAAGCAGAGCAGAATCCCAGCAGCTGTGAGCAGGCGGGAGGGACACTGCCTCTAGGAAACAGGCAGCAAAGTCTTTCAGGGGCAGCTGGTTCCAGTGTTAGCAGAAAACCTCCTCCTCCGACAGTTCCAACTCTCAAATTCACGGCCTTGGATACAGTTCACAGGTTAAATCCAGAATTCTCACCGGACAGACAGAAGCTCAGACGGCGGGCAGGCAGAGGCGATTCCAGGGCAGATCAGGGTCAGAAAGAGGAACAGCCTAGTAGACCAGGATTCAAACATGAGACTGGAGAGAGCCGCGGAGAGAGAGAAACTGTCTGGCAGATGAAGAGGAGCATGTGATGAGGATGAATGGTGTAGAAGACAGAGCAGACACTGGGAGTGCAGACACCAAGTACACTTATCAGTCAGTGTTATTAATTTACGCTTCTCAGTCAATATAGGTATTTGATTCCTCTGTTAGTGGTCAGCCCTCTCACTCACTATCTCTGTGTGGCCCCGTGATGGACTGGGAAACTGTTCTGGGTGTTTCCTTTCTCCTAGCAGTAGCTGGATAGGCTCCAGCATCGCTGTGAACCTGAGCAAGAAAACATAGATAATGTGCAATTCCTCTATTCTTGGTGATACAGAGCTTGTATAATCAACTTTTGAACTATAGGAGAAATAAAAAGACTGAATTTGCGGCTTTGTGTACAGATTGCAGATTGTCCTTTTTACTTGTAGATGAATACTGAGTGCATGTACACAAAAAAGAGGTAAAAAAAAACTGTCTCAATTCCTCAAGATTAAAATCTTAAGAAAAGCCCAGTATCTCCTGAGGATTTTCCTTTCTTCCACTTATTTTTTCCTCCGACTTGTTTCTTATAAAGGGAAACCGCATCTCCTGTTTCGTTCTCCCTTCATGTTTCCTCTTCAAATCCTCCTCTGTAATTTCGTCTCTGTTGTTTTGTTTGCTTCTTTCCCTATCCTTCTCCGTCTCACAGAGGAGACAAGTGCCATTGGATTTTTTTTTTCCCTTCCATGTTGTCCCCTTTGCTCAGAGAAGACTGTCTGTTTTTAATGAGCTCTGCGTCTGCGGCTCTCAGCCTGAGGCTCTCCACCACTGACCTGTTAGCATTTGCTTCGCTTTGCCTTCCCCTGTCCCTACTTCCTCTTTCCCTTTTTCTTTTCTATTGTGACGCTTCCTTTTCATTTGAAAAAAAATAATTGATGTGGGGATGCTATGCTTTTAGGTCCACTAAAACTACCTCTATTGGACACTTAAGCTGAATGCAATTACCTTCCAGCTGCTTTGGAAGCATTAAAGTTGTTACTAAATGTGTTATTTCAAGGCACACCTGTCTGCCAAGGTAGAACTCTTGCAGTTGTGCATTGTTCTTCTGATTCATAGACTTGAGTCAATCATGTCAAAACTCTCAAAGTAGCAGTGAATAACATCACGCTGTCTTTTCAGGTGGTATATTTTAGCACAGTGAGAGGCTGCAGCTTGGAACATCGGCCCCAACAGGCAGACATTTGATCTTTAGATGCACTCTGTCAGACTGGAAGCCAGTGGGCAGCTGATGAGTACACTGACCTTTAGCAGCTGATCTGCCACAGCAGCCTTCAATCATGGCTGACTGGGAAATGGGGCTCCATCACTGGCCAAACTGGAGGTGGTGTTGCGCAGCATGACTGAAAGCACCAACTGCCCGCTTCTTTGATTTTCTGTGCACCCCTTTGCATGATAGCTGCTCTGTTCGAACTTCAGTCTGACTTTTTTTTTCTTTTTTTTTGGCACACATTAACATGCATAACACATACATATTGTACTTGTTTTCTTGTATTTATTTTCGTCTTTGAGTTTTTCTGCCCTTTCCACGCTCGTCACAGGAACACACGTGGACATCTTTTGCATGCAAAACAAAGTCAATTCTGACCTTTCAGTTGTCTTCTGCTATTGTTGCTGTTGTGCTAAGGGGAAGATGGATCTTGTTTTTCCCTCATTATTGGGGCAAAAATCAAGTTTAGAAACTCATAACATGAATAAAATGACACTTTAGCTTCACTGTTGATATGTGATGCACAAAAACAAAGGCTAATCTTTTGTGTCCAACTAGCGCTTTTCCCAACTCAAGATCCAAGCAGGAACTTTTATCCTCTTTTTGACTGTATCCCCCCCTCCGCGCAATCTTCTTATAAAGAATATTAAACCCCCCCCCCCCCCCCCCCCCCATTTTTTTTTAGCGGGGGTGAGGGACTGGGGCCAGACACGCCGAAGTCATGAATACAGAGACCCGCTGTAGTCAGACTGTTATGATGCACATCTACATTATCGGTCCACAACACCCCGCATGTGCCTTGATGGTCCAACACTCAATGGAAACACTCACTTGACTTGACCTGCATTTTCTAAACCAGCCAGAAACGGACCGGTCCGAACAGCAGCACAGAAATCATGTCATTTTCTCATCATGCAGGGCAACACTGTATGCAAAACTAGAGTTATAACTAGAGTTATAATGCCAATGTATTAATGCGTTCACAAGCGTATTGACAAAAGCACCTCGCTTTTCTTTTCAGTTGGTTGGTTTATTTAGGTAACTCCCCCTAATTTTACAATGTTTTTTTTTTAGTTTTTTTTTTTATTGAAACATTATTTTGACATAGAAATGCAGCTGTTTCATGCACCAAAATACCCTCAACACCGTTCTTGGTTTTCCAAGATACTCTGAGTAAGAAAAAACAATGAAATTAAAGCTTAAATCGCAATTGTTTCATCTTTTTGAATTATTTATTTATATTTGTAAGTTGAGCTGTGCAGTACCTACGTGTCCCATACCTGCAGTAAGGGATAGTTTATTTTAAGTAATCACTTACCGCTGAAAGTAGATTTTTCTCTGTATTCCAGCATAATTTAAAGGGATTTATTTATTCTTTTTCTGGATTTCTTAATATATGTTACAAATGCCAAGCAAGTCTGCATTAAAATCCCAAACTATCACACGAGCTTGCTGTGTCTAACTTTCCATGCAATAGAGGATGTTCAGGTAAAGCAGTCCTGCCTTCTGACAACTGACTGATATTTATGTTTGATTTAATGCTGCTGGATCCTTTCCAAAAGGATAAAAAAAAAAACATTTGTCAGATCAGTAAACAAATCTTTTTGGGCGCCGTAAACTGACATGTGTGACAGCGCTTTGATTCAGAACAGAGAGTCGGAGTCGCAGCCGTTTGCTGTGTTCAGTCTGTGTGTTCGTTCCTGTCGCCTTCCTCTGGAGTACCATACGACGGAGCCGGATTCTGCCTCCGACTGAGACTGTTTGTCGCTCTTGCTGTATCTTTGTGTAACACAACCCGCCCACAGAATCAAGCACCAGCCCCTGTTCCTACTTCTTTCATACTCTGGCTCTTTTTCATTCCCCGTCACACCAGCTTCCACTCTGTAGATGCTTCATATGCTTTGACAGGAGCACCATATTATAAGCCGAGACACTCAAATGCCAAAGCACACATGCGCAGACTTATTTGTTTAACAGATACACATAAACAAGCCAAGGACAAAAGGGGGTTTGGGAGAAATACTGAACGTGTAACTGAATAATTAGGTTTTATAGCACTGGCCACGACTGACTACATCATTTTGCTGTGGTAGAGCTGATCATAATGGTTGGCTACAGAGGCGAATCTTATAGAAACAGAGTTAAAAAAAGTTTGAGTCATATTTTTCTGATAGATTTTTTTTTTTTTTTTTTTTTTTATGCTTTCTCAGTCATGGGGTAACTTTGTATTAGGATTCAGGGCCATAAAAATCATCTGAACATCCTGATAATAAAATGTGAGTCACACCTGGATGAAGATCCTCCCTCCACAGTGGTTTGAAGTCTCAGAAAAGGTTAAAAAAAAAATAAGCTTCTGTAAAATGAAAGCTGGATTTTGTCACTCTGGGATAGAAAGCCCAGACAAAAAAAAAAAAAAAAAAGCAGCAAGCAGAATGTGTTTTTGAAACTGCACTTCCTTTTGTTTTAATTAACACAGTCACGCTGAAATTAAAAAAAAAAATCATTTGAGAACTTTTCCGTTTCAACAAACGCTTGCTCTCCATATTCCTTTTCGTTTTACCGTTGCCTTTGATTTGTTGTTTTTTAATAAATTTCATCATAAAATTCCCTTTAATTACATCTCCTTGAGTTTGTTCCTATAAACTGTAAATTCCTTAGAAGGAGAAACGATGGTCAAGGTTTAGAAATATTCCTCAGTTTGCTTAGAGACAGGACTTGATGGTGTGGTTTGTTCTACTGAAAACCCTGACAGGCCTTTGAGCCATCCTCAAACAGACAGTGTAGCTGCACAAATAAAAGGTTCAGACCCTGGATCGCTTATATAAACGTAAAGATCCGAGCTTTTCCTTCAGCTTATAGAAAAAACTCTTCTGATGCTTGACTTTAAAACTACACAGAAAATATCCTCATACTTAATACAAATTGATTTTAAGAATTTATATATCTATATAGATATATATTTGGCATTGATGTGCGTTTCTTTCTTTCTCCCCCAATCCAGCCCTTCCCCCCATTTCCCTCTTATGATGTTATCTCCAAAGGTTTTGTTACCAAGGGCATTCGCTGGAGCAGCACTTATTTCTCCTTTTTCCTCAAAATGTGTAATACACCCCACCATGTGACTTAGCACTTGGTCAATACATGCATGCCAAACGAAGAACTCCAGGGCAAGTGGATTAATGTGCTTTCCAAGAAAAGTGGTGTCCTCTTAGATTTGAAGCATAATGTAATACTTATATATTTAATCGTTCCGGGTTTGTTTGTAGGAAAAAAAATAATAATTGAAAAACCTTCAGGAGAAAAAAAGTAAGAAGCTTTCACTTTTCTTGCACTGTCATGCATTGTTAATGGAAAAAAGAGCCAATTTAAAGTATTTTTTAATTTAGATTGATGAAAAGCTTTTATTTTTACAGGCTGTCCTTCTTCAGTCTCCATCTTCTGCCTAAAAATTCTAAATTCATAATGCCCATCAAATGAGTTACTGCATACACAAAAACAAAAAGAAAAAACATCAACAGATATATTATTTTATGCGTCCCTCCACTCAGCTCTTCTTCTATGTGCCAGCTGTAATATAACACCAGCAGACCTGTTTCTGATATTGCAGATCAAAGAAAGAGTGAATAAAGTAGCACTGAGACTCATTTCCATACCCTTCAAAACCAATCTGGAGAGTCTGTCCCTCCCTAATGTAGCTGCCGTGATGACAGCAATGTGAAGGTAGGAATAAACCTGTGCTAAATTCAGATGAGGTGCCTCACATCTCCATTCTGAAGATGATTTCCACCTCCTTATCTGCATAATCAGGTTAATGCACAGTGGGTTAGACACTCGACGAGGAACTCATAGGAATTAATAAATCATGTTTAATTCTGAAATTTCTTTCATGAAGAAAATGGGATCCAGCTCGTAAGTAGCACTCGTTGTTTCATTAGCAAACTGGATCATTTTCTCTAAAGAAAACATTTTCATTTGAACTTGAAATAAGAAGAAAATGAGTCATAGGCTTGCATTGTAGAACACTCCCCTCATTATATCTTAGTTATCTGTGTTTACTGAAGGTGTTCTCTTCTCCCAAAGCAAACAAAGTGCCTGCAGCTTTCCACCTTGTTTACTATTTACGAGCAGTAAAGCAGATTCAAATATAAAATTTATCCTTCTGCACATCTGTATTGGAGTTCCAAACGTCTTTATGTGTGTCGAAAGGAAAATAAAGCTTTGTATGTTGATATCTTTGTTATCTTTTTGTACATTTTAGCTGCTTGAAAACATGTTCTTGTGGCATTTTCTGATGATGTAGGACAAAAATAAAGCAAATTAAGCTTATTTCTTTATTCAAATCTTTGTGAATCTGGATAAAAAATGTCATTAGAAAAAGATTGCTATTGTGATGTTGAATATACAATTTAATCTAATTTATTCACCTGTAGACAAACAGATCATGTACATCTTTTTTTCTTAATTTAAGCAGGCTTCTGGCTCAGAACTGTGCGGCTAGAAAGCTCTGATACTGCTTGCCCCTCTGATGGTAATATCAGGTCAGGGTTGTGAGCAGATGTAAAAAGATGGGTAATGGGAAATGTTGGTGGACTTGATCCCATCCATTACTCAGAGGAACTACCATAGTTTCGTTTGAAAGTTAGTTATATTACATCAGGTAATGCGGTCACTATAGAAGCAGAAATTGAATGGATTTCTAGCTTTTTATCCCAATGCATTTGCTTAATAAAGTTGGACAAAAAGCTGTAAGATTCTATTTTGTTTCTTTTCAGTCATTACAGTGAACTTGACTTCAGTGAATCCAGTCATCCTTTGATTTATGATGTTCTCCTGAATACATTTCTGGACTTTTTTTTTTCTTTTGATCAATTATTGAATTGCTGTGGAAGTAGAAAGCACAACACGTCTTCTCTGCCTGTCATGATTTGTAACATCTGACATAATTCTTGAACACCTTCTCTACGCCCTCACATTTACTCGTGTATATATATTTGATGTCAAATTTAGTAATTTTTTTGTTGTTTTTGTCGGATATTTTTTATTACCCCAGCATGCTGTTAAATTTTTATTTTTTCACTTACTATTTCTGGGAATTTCCATATTTCATAAAAAAAAGATGCTGTTTTTTTATGGTTTTGCCACTGGGTACTTTAATTTCCCCCCAGGAAAATACAATTAAAAACCGTGGGCAAAACTGTGTGTGCTCGCAAAAATTAACTGAAATATTTAACCTGTGTGATTAAATCTGTTTTTGACTTCCTTCTTGTCTTGTTTTTATTGAAAAGCAGGGGAAGTTTTGGTTCTTTCTTCGATATTACTCGTGGCGTGAACATGGATTAGCTTTATCTTGTTTTCAGGGAAGCCGCACACAGCAGTCTTGTGGAAGTGCATCGGCACTCTGCGATTACATCCAGCTCGTGTCGGTATCTAGACGCTGTGCACTGTAGTGGATGAATTTGTTTGGTCGAGCTCCCTGCAAACCTTATCTTCAGCCATTCTTAGAATATACAATTCATGTATTACACTCTGAAGATGATTCCATCTATAACCTTTTTTTAAGCACGAGCATTAAATGATATGTATATATTTTTGGAAGCAGGCCAGCACTAGAGCAAAGCACATTATGGTGCATCGCGTGTGTCCACAAAGGTCAGACAGCCCAGCAGGTTGACTGTACAGATTACAGCAGCTGAGACAACTAAATTGAGAAATGCATATCAGTCTGCTGTGCTTCTGTGCATGACAAAACACATGTTATTTTCTAGCATGGGGACTTTCCTTAAAAGGGGAAAAAAAACTCATCTTAACACTGCAAGAAAAACTGCTTTGGTGGCTAGTTTTCAATCACACAAGACGGATGCATACCCGAGGCAAGTTCAAATTGGAGATTGTGAGGAAGGTGCTCAAAGGCGAGTGAATATGGGGAGTGCAGATGTGGTGAAAAGTAAAAAAGGAGAGGACAATCAACTCAACAGAGTACCAATAAAAAAAAAATGAGAGAACAGGAGTAGGAGCTAATTATTGCAATGAGTTGTCAAATGTTTCGTACAGAATAACAAGTTATAAAAATGTACTATTATTTATAATCTAATAATAGGTTCCTTTGATTTTTCCTTTTTTTCAATTCAATTTATCCTCCACTTGTTGGTGCAAACCTTATAACCACCAAGGGGGACAGCCTTATCCAATACTGTCAATCCAACAAAACCTTAATAGAGTGCACTAGTCTGATGTGTGGCTGTGTGTTTTAGATATATCCAAGAAAGTGTTATTTAAAGTTTAACTTTTAAAATAAAAGACAAAACAAGAATGTTAAATATACTCAGAAACTCAAAAGAGGACTGTAATTTCATGAAGAGTTCACAGAATTCAATGTGACTTACTAAATATGACACAGTGTTCTTAGTCTCTTTGACTCTTTCATCAATTTATATGCATTTTATGCAAACTATTAAATGCAGCTTTTAAAATGGAAGTGCATTGCACTCAGATGGGCGCATTAGAAGCAATGCGGGGCTCAGTAATGGATACTTTTTTCTCATAGAACAGCTTTCAGTCAAATCCCCAAACAGAGAAACAATCCAGAGAGATTTATTTAAGCTTGTGTGTCATTGAAAAAACATGCTGAAGAAATCTGAAAGAACATCGTGTTTTGTGGTTCCTGTCAAAGTTTGTATGTCAAACGGTCCAAATCTTAAGTGAAAACAGATTGTGGTCAGTTTGTTTTGACTTTTACTTGCTGATCTTGTCACAGTATTGTGGAATGGATTTTTTTTACATACTGACCTCCAAAAAAAAAAAAACTGAATTGACTTTTTTTTTCATTATGTGAATGGGAAGAGAGACTAGATTTGCAAGTATTACTTGTTATGCATTGAAAAAACATTGAATATTCTTGCAGCCAAAAATGGTATGTCATTTTTCAATGTTGTCTATTCTTTTTTTTTTTCTTAAAAAATGTGATTTGTATAGAAAGAAAATACTTTTTTCATACAATTTTACTGAAGAAGAGAGAGAATGCAGCTTTGCACAACAAAACGTCTCCCAAACTCCGGTTTAAGACCAATTTAACAAAGCTACAGCAGCATCCTGCATGCATGTTTTGATGTGTGGCGGTAAACTAAAGGATGTTTTAAATCCTAAAATGCTTCATAGGTTTACTGCATATTCAGTTTTTTGTTAGCTTCTCTGTAAATCAGGAAGAAAACTGGAAGTGTGAAATTTCAGATATCTTTGTGTGAAATAACAAATAAAAAAAAGAACATCTGATATATAGTTCTGGTTATTGCTTTTTTACCACAAAAAAAATACATTTTAAATAATTAATAAAGGATGAAAATCGAAAATTAAAAAATAAATACAAAAAAAACATTATAAGTAGGCTACATATTTTGAATAGAACAAGTATTAATTAATTTGTATAATGTTATTACTAAAATATGACTCACAGAATTGAAACAATGATAATAAGGGCTTTAATCCAAACAAAATGCAGACACTCAACATACCAGGATTACTACAAAAAAAAAAAATAATAAACAAACATTAAGAAATAATTTAAATAATATTTATTTAATGATAATTGGGAAATAGTCTCCATAGGAAAGTTAAATTTTTGATAAAAAATATGTTTATAAGTAAACACGTACACAAATTATATAAACTATATATAAGTTATATATAAGTTTGACAGAATTTTGTGATATTAACACTGTTTAAATTATTTATATAATTAAATTAAGATTTTAAATATTTGAGTTTTTATTTTAAAAAACTATGTTTGTTTGGTACAGTAATCAAACAGTTGTGATCTACAGCGAGCCTGCAGTGCTGTGATCCGTACTGTTGTTTTCTCACTGCTCCCTCTGCTTCATTCTTGCCTTCATGCTTCATATGTTCACTTCAACTTTCCCCCTCCTATAGTTGAGTCTGATTCATTTTCCCAGTAACAGCCTTAGTTCCTTGTGATTTATATGTTTAGGGTCATTACTGACGTTGAGTAATACATTTCCGTTTTTCCCCTCTTCTGCGTCTTACCCCCATCTCTCTTTTGGCAGGGTATTGAGGTCCTGAGTGGAATATCAATGACTCTGTTTGTGTTTAATCACAGCCTTTCACTTCTTCTCACGGCACCACTTTCAGGCAATGTAAAAAAAAAAAAAGTTTGGCTTTTTAAAGTGTCAGTGTTCTTTTTCTTTACGGATTTCTTAAACAGAGCAGTGACTAAATGCACAGAATTATCTGCTTTTAGCCACCAGACTTCTTCTTCGTGTGTTTCTGTAGCTGTTTATACATATGGTAATTATCCACAATGAACAAGGAAATTTATAAAATCATGCTTGTTTTCTGTGTAGTATTTTCACTGTATAATAGGAACTTTGCTGTTCAACTCCTATAACTATGAAAACTTTTGTTCTCTCTCTTTTTTCATTACTATGAGTTCCTATTGGATTAATCTAAAAAAAAAAAGCAGTTTAAAGCAGTTTGTAGAACTGAATTTCCTTTTTATTGCAATTATTCACATAGATGATTGCTTTTGAACATACACAAAAGACTTGCTTTGTTTTAAACAATATCTAGAAATGTAAATATTATCTTTGTTAGGTTTTGTGAATGGTAAATGCAGTGGTGGCTTCATAAATTTTGATTGCTTCATGATGGTTGGACACATTATTTTCAGATTTACTGTAAGCTATGAAATGAAAATCTAAACTTGTATCATCTTTTACTTGACCCATGAAGCCCTCAATTACTTAGAACCCATTTATGCGTTAAAGGCATCGTAGTTTCATGTTCAATTTTCAACAAATCACTTCATACACAGATTACCATCTGTGCTTTAATCTCAACTTCCCTTACGGATGGATACAGGCTGTCTGCGAGTGAATAATGGGCAAATCTCAATGTGGTACATGGGTGGCCTGCACCAAATTTTAAGATTATAGACCCTCCCAGTAAACCTGTAAGAGGAAAATGTTCATGCACATTTTTTTTCTACAGGTATGCTGCAGGTTCAGGTTGAAGTGAACACTTAATTAACCAATGCGGATTGGTAATAGTGAAGTAGGTGAGACGCAGGCGTGTCATGTGGATTTTTCTTTTTTTAGCCCCCCAACCCTATGCATTGTGTAAGAGACACGTTTGGGCTGTTCAAGAAATAAGAGTGCACTCCATGGGCGTCCTTTACCCTGTTAGAAATTAGGAAATTAGATAATCAGAAGCAGTCCGAGCACCTTACAAACAAGTGGAGTGTTGTGTAAAGACATCATACAGCAGCATCACTTATATGTCATAAGTACGGGTAAGTCGTGTTATTCTTATGCTACACTCACAAATACAACTACCACCTGCGTGATGATGAGGTGTTGGCAGAATCTTTAAGGTTAGCTTCCACCACCTGATGGTTTTTCAAATCGATGGCGTGGTCATGAATGAAGACGACTGCAGTCAGGCAGAGATGACATCATTTCAAAATTGGGTGGCCGCGATACAGTGGCAGCCAGATCTCTGTCCAGCAGCAGCTCTGATTGTATGATGTGTAAATGTAGCTGGAGGGCAGCTGTCCATATCAAGTGCTGCCAACCGTTGGGTTGCCTGGGGTATAGTCTATTGGTCATGCGCAGCTCAGATTTTTAACACACATAATAATCTTGTCCATTTACGAATGTACACATTTTTATACAGCATGTCTCCCGAGAAAACACAATGTTCTGTCTCCTTCGCATACTTCCCAGCATCAACTGTAATGCATCAATATGCAGGTCTCTGAGTCTCTGTGATAGTATCAACGCCTTAATGAGTTTTTTACAGCATCGATACTGTCTCCCCGTTTTGACCAATGGTAGCCGGGATCACCAGATTAACATCTGATCATCACTGGGTCCTATCTATGTCAACATGGCATCAACCAGTGCTGCTAACGTGTGATTTCTAACAATCGAATGGTGTCAGTGGGATGGCAGCACAGGGTGGCTAGAGGGTGGACGTCTGAAATCGGCCAGTTGTCAGACCATTTTGGGGACCTTGGAGATCTGACTATGCGTCGATTATTGCCATCCTGCCTCCCTACTGTCACAGGACTACCACCATGTGACCTCAAAATGTGCCTAGACCACCGATGTGGCAGATGTCAAACAATCGTCTGATTGCCATTTAATTATAATCTTTTCCTCAAACCTCTTCAGCCATTTAAAGTGCTGCCTCCTGGTAGCTAATGCCACCGTGTGACCACCTGCAGAATTTTCATCTCATCACCTCATTGAGGCATTTAGGGATATGTGACCAAAGTCTTACAAACACCTAACGATACACTTACCCATGCATGACAATGGTATGTTCATGACACCCCTTAAAGTGTCTACACAAGACACACCTGCGTTCCTTTTAAGATGCAGCCCATCCTCTCTAAGCCGGGCTCAGACAACCCTATTACAAGCAAGGTCAACCCCCCCTATACGGGGGCATGTGACTGAGGCCTTAACTATGAGGATCAGGCTCCTTCATAGGAACCATAAAAGAGCTTTCAAGTTTACCTTCCTATATGTGTCAGTTGGTGAAAACAGCTGGCATGCCCCCAGAATGAAGAATGAACATCACAGTCATATTTAACACATAGGCAGAAAGTCCAGATGTAGTTATTTATCATTTTCATGATCATGTGAATAATAAGATTTAGAGAGGAGACATTCTGGGAGCTGGGAGGGGTCCAGTGAGACCAAAACCAGTCTCCTCATTACAGACTCTTGACAATGTTTCCCTGAGTCATTCTAAGTAAGTTCTGAACCAGATCTCATGCCTGAATGAAACCACTTTCCAGCGATATTCGGCAGTTGACTGTATTCCAGCCAGCAGCTCCTCTTTTTATAAAATCCCGCCTTGTCAGCACTGAGTCTTAATGAGGGCCTTTATACTTGGCCTTTTCTCCTTGAATTTATTTCGTAAAACCCGCTAAGAACAGTTTGTAAAGAAAAATGAGACGATCAGTCAAGATTTTAAAGACTGCAATTATTTTACTCCTTGTGTTGATGATTTTTCACCGAACATTTTTAAAAAGGGCGAATTAGATTCTATGAAACATCAGACTCGGTTTTATCAATGTCTGAAATGACAAAAGGTTACTAGAAAGGAAAAAATTTCAGGCCAAAAAGATTTGGGCAAAACTGTCATATTTGTTTCATTTTACAAGATGAGCTTTACTTTGTGAGTTATAACTACCTCAAATGCTTAAAGCTTGTGATTTGAAAATTCAATAAAAACACCATATTATGTAGAAGTTTGTTTCCTTTTGAAGCACTTGTTTTTCTCTTTCATGGAGTTATTTAACTTCTTCTCACCCCCTCCTGAAATCTCAGTAGCTATGTTTTATTTGTTTCCAAAAGCTATAGTTGTGCCAATATTAAAGAAATTGGACTAATTTGTTTTCTGGTGTTTTATAGGAAGAAGAGAGAAAGCATTTAGACAGAAAAAAATCAGCAGATATTTACAAATATCAAAGGAAAGGCAAGGTAGCGGGGGAAAATGGAAGGGAACAATTACTCTGCCAAAACAAAATAGAGGTGACCTTCCATCTCCCTGCACTGGTTGAATTAACTGAGCTCATCATTCTCACCCATCTGATGTAAACGCCATACATACCACACTTCTGCACCTTCATGTTTATTAATTTCCGTCAGCTGGAGATGCACTAAATCATTGACCCTCTTTTAGTGCCTCAGGCTCCATCTAGGCATGGGAACGAAGAGGGCATATTGATTTTGGCCCCTTCTAATCAGCCTCTTGGCCCTTATTTAGGATGGGGAAATGCTAAATCTTATGTAGAGAGTGCCTGTCAGGACCCGTTCAGTTTCTAATCTTCATGAGTTGATAGCTCTCTAATCTTAAAAACTACAAGTCGTCAGTGCCGAGAAGGAAAACTGGAAGTGTATCAAATGTTGCAACAGTTCTCAGGGAGTTTGAAAGAACTTTATAAAAGTTTGCTTTGATCAGCCTTCAGTTAAACTGACTGGAAGGGCTTTAGTGAGTTATTTTAGGGCAAAAAAATGAACAAACTCACTTTCTTAAAGTACAGTTAAGCAGATGTGGCAGTAAGTATTGTTACTCAGTCAGTCATGTTTTTAAAGGTCATCATTTTATTGTCACACTATGGCGTGATCATTGATGTTGATCATCATGAAAAGCAGCTTTGGAGCACAAATCAGACAGCTATAGATGCTCTGCTGTTGGAAAAGTAGTCACATGAGGAGTTAACGCTTCACTGTCAACACGGAGAAGTTTCATGTTTTCTTAAAGCATTTTAGAGATTTGATTTGTTTTGTTGTTTATTCTTTATAGTGTTGGATTGTTTATGTCACTACTTCCAAAACATAAAAGAAAGATAGGGTTGCTGCCTGGTTTTAATAAGACCTTTATGCATGTCTGAACGTTATGCAAACACATTAAAAAATGACTTAACTAATCCCTAACCTGGCTACTGCTGGCCAAAGGCAGGACACACCCTATGCCAGCCTGTCTGCAGGTTCACATCATCACACCCAAACACAACAAGAACAATTTAGAGTAAACAATCAACCTATGAAGCACGACTTTGGACTCTGTGGGGAAGCTGGAAAACAGACACATGTACAGGAAGAGCATGCCAACTCCACACAGCAGGGGTTTAAAGGGTAACCAAACCCTAAATCAACTTTTTTTGGCTGTTGAACTTTATAAATGGGGCTTTAAAAGTGTTGTCTGGTGGTCATTGGCAAATTTTTGAACAATTTAAATAGACTTGTTTAATATGGTCAAAAATATGGTTAAAATATGGTCAAAAACCATCTGTGTGCTGCCCCCTGCAGGTTCAAACGAGGTATTGTATTTGAATTCCGTGACCCTTAAACCATTTAAGTCCCACGTCTTTTCTGAAGTCCCACGTCATGATCTGCAGCTCCACTAGTAGGACGCACAAATCGCCTGGATTGCAGTGTATGTCGTGTAGTTTTAACTCTGAAGTCACATGTCAATCATCATGAAAATATCGTGACAAAGAGGTGGGTGCAAGGCGCCTACTCAGGCAGCCGCAGCTGGAAATCTGGTGCTGCGCTGGCTGCAAGCTGCCTTGATGACAACATGAATGAATGAATGAATGAATGAATGAATGAATGAATGAATGAATGAATGAATGAAATGGTTTATTTCAAGCAATCAGGTTATAATACATGGAATAACATCACATAATAAATCACAAATAGATCGCTTGAAGGGGGTGGAAGGAAGCGAACTCATATAATCCCACCCCGACTCGACCAGTACCATTTTCTCTACATGAATAATCAATATCCGGTTCAGGACTTAAAATCAAATATCAATATAGTTTCAGGTGATAAAAGATCAATAATATCAGTGATGTAACAGAATTTCAAAAACATCCATAGACAAATCATTTATAACATTCATCAACAGTAATCTAAACATTCTCATTAAAGATTCAAAAAAATATCAGTAGTAATCAACTCCATTTGTTACTGCAGGAAAATATATCAAAATATTCTATTAAAAACAATTTGAGCAGATTGCATTTATCAAAGAACGATTATTATTATGAAAGTGCTAAGTAAAAAAATCATGATTTATTAATGGAAAACTTCAAAATATTCTCATTAAGAGAGTTTGAGCAGATTGTATTCAGACCAGAGCTACATCTTTGTTTAGGAACAGGTTTAAGGCCACGTAAACCATCTTCATTGTTTTGACTGAGAGACTGTGAAGGTCTTCATTCAAGGGAGTTGTGCTCGAGTTCTTCAGAATTGGGTCAGAGTTCGTATTCAACGGTTCCGACGGTTTCATGAGTCCACAATTCACATTTTGCTTGAATTAGAGGTTCAAACATGCGTAATCCCACAGTTCTCAAAGTCTTTCATGGATTTTATTTCCAGAGGCTTCGTCAGGTCCGGTGGTCCAAGTGGTTTGACAAAAATTCTGGCGTTCGTAACCCATGTGGACTGGATCTGTCGTTTCGAGCGTAGGACCCTCGCGTGTTTTGCCAGTTCAGCGTTATATTTACATAAATGTTCGTTAAGGAACACTTTAGTATCCTTAAGTTGTTTACGTTGTTTCATCAGGGCAGTCTTATGCTTTCGATACACGAACCTGATCAGGATCGCTGGTTTATCCGTGGTCTTTCTCCGAGGTAGCGGATGGCAGACTTCGACCGTGTTCAGGTCCAAGGAGATTCCTTTAGACATTAAAAACATTTGAACTTGATCCTCCACGGTCGCATCAGCAGCTCTGTTAGCATCCATGCTAGCGCCGGTAGCACCAGGCCGCGTCCTGGGCTGTAGTTGGAGTTCCGTGAGAATCACATTATTCATCAGTGCCTGTTGGTCCAAGTCATGCATCCTTCTTTCCATCAGATCTTGGCGATTGTCTCGTTGTTCGTTACGTGCCTTTTCTTGGCGGAATTCTTCCACAAGATGCAGCAGCGGCGTTAGTTTAGCCTCCAGTTGGAGCACAGCTGTTAGCTTAGCTTCCTGTAGCAAAGCAGGAGCTAATTGCTCTTGAATGCTAGCCAATGCGGTCTTCAGCTCAGCCAGATCGGCTTCAAAATTTTTCTTCGGTGCCATGATCAGCTCTCCTCGTTGTGGTAGCTGTGTTGCAGCAGCCCGGTGATCAAAGTCGCTTGCAGACGACTTTAAAAGACTTGAAAAGCCCGAAAGTTACGGAGAGCTGGAGGCACACGTCTGCTCGTGATGACCCGGAACCGGAAGATTCCGGGTCATCACGGAACATAACACTGCATTGTGAGAAACGGTGTCCTAGCAATTCTTGTACTTCAACGTGATCCTGATCATAAATGACTGGTGCTAAATGAAGGAAATCTGCACATTTTGAAACTCTTTCTGGAAAATAGTGAATCATTGATGTAAAAATGAACAAAACTTCAAATAATCTGTAGTTATATGTCTTATATCTGTGGTTGTGGTTATATGTGCGGAATGCTAAGGACACCCCCAACTTCCTGTTCTCGTTCAGTCCAACTTTCCGACTTTGTCTCAGGCGCCTTTCCCCGCCTGCAGCTGTCTGGTCTCATGGACGATCCGATCGGCGCAAGTCCTCCCAAACACACCTAATGCTAACAATCCTGTTCCCCAGCCACAGCCCTCTGACTGGCTTTACAAATTTTGGCTGTGGGTGGAGTCCGCCTCCAACTTACCTATTTGGTTACCCTTTAAACCGAGGCCTTCTCACTGTGAGGCAAAAGGGTACACCACTGTTCAGTTATATCATGTACTCTGCAGACAGTTAGCATTTAAATTTACACTGATTGACTCACTTATTGTTGTTTCAATGCTGTTTTAGGTTGCAACAACTGACATACACAAACATCTCCACAGTCATCAAATGGATTTTACACTGTGAAAATTATTCCTGAAATGGGAAAGCGAGATTGACAACGTCCAACTCAACAACATTCCAAAAAGATAAATAGTCATACAAAGTGGAGGTTGAAGGTCTGTTGGGTCCTCACCTGTAAGTCAAACACCACATCAATTGATAAGTACAGATTTGAGCTCTAACCAATCATGTTAAAATGTATTATTATTATTTTTTTTTATTATGGAAATGGTTAAATGTAAGTGTAAAACTAAGTATCATAGCATCCCTACTAAAAACAGCCTCCAGTGGATCTGTAGAGTTTGCTACTTCCTGGTTTTTGCCAGCTTAATACAAAGAAGGTTCGGCTTTGGTTGTAACTGTAATCATCACACATTGTTGGAGTCAATAAGTAAATCATATTGATAAATAATGCTTTTTAGTAGATATGTTTTTCTGATCTCCATTCTTTCCATGGATATTGAGTGAAAAAACTAAGAACTCCTTAAACTAGGAGTTTCAAGGAAAGATCACACACCTCATTTGTAGCTGAGCCATGTACAAATCAGTGGGCCTCCTTTTTACCGCAGACCTTTGCATTAGGATCTTGTCACTGATAAAGGTCTTTGGGAATCATTTAAATTATTATTATTTTATCTTGTGGGTTTTCTTGCATTGCAAATTTAATGTTGTCAATTTTTAGTAATTACAAAAGGCAAATTTGATCAAATACCATTGCTCCCGTTGTAGTTGAATTGGTCAAGATTGTTAAAAATATCTTCATGACTTTTGATGGATTCAAACCCCTGTTCACCATCAAAAAACTGATAATAAATCAACTATATAGACTATAAAATATAATCCCTTTTCAATTCTGCTCACAGTTAATTTTTCATAATCCTGCTTCTATTGTGACATTTACAGAGAAAATAGTCACACGGCAACACTTTGTTTTTTCTTTTTTTAGATCCCACAGTGGTTTGACTGACTATAAAGTGTGGCTCTGACTTTCTGCCGACTTATTCTGCTGAGAGATGGCAATTGATTTTCCTTCAGCGGATATGCAAATCCGAGACTTGCTAGCATGTATAAGGCAGTAAATGTGAAAGTGCATCAGGCTGATCAGTGATCATGCCAGCAGATGGACGGACAGGAGAGTGACACCATCCATTACCAAAGCCTTCCTGATCAAAGTTGCTCGGCAACCTCCACCAGATTAAAGAGCTATTGCTCCTGCTTCCTTTACTGCACAAACTGTCCACATTTCTGACACATTTCCATTGGTACTAGAAGATAGAGTGTAATTTGTTTTTTAAAAAATGAATCTTGTCTGAAACATTAATGGCTGTTTCAAGTCTTTTGAGCTTTGCCAATAAATTAAGGGACTCCTAAAAGTCTCATTATATATTCCCCTCATTACATTTTCTGACATGACAAATAGATGCTTTGGCATCCAGCGTGCACTTTGCTTTTTTGCTCTTTCTCTTCATTCTCTGCACTGTTTGACCATCTGTAAATACTCAGTAGATTCAGCAGGTGTTTCCACTCCTGTGTCATAAGTTGTGATGAGATAGGTGGATCCGGCCTCAGCTGACAGTCAGAGTCAGTCATAAAGGGAAAAAAAATGGCATTTTAACAGGTTCACTACATTTTGCAGCAGTGATAAAGCAGCTGTCACCCACGCAGGCACGGCTTTGTTTGCCTGAAAGTCCTAAGTAAGATGGAAACAGACGGGCAGAAGAATCACTGCAGAGCACTTACTACAGTCACAACGCTCTCCTGAAGTTCACTTTATGTGCACGCAACCAGCCCTATCATGTCCCTCATTATCAGTGCTCTTGCTTGTTTGCCCCGTGGCTCTCGGTGAAGCAAAGATGTGCTCCAGCTCACAGGAGCTGGTGTGAGGTGCCGACTGCCAAGACTCTCCACTTGATTCTTTTACAACATTAGTCAGGAGTCAGAAGAAGCAACATGGCAAAAATGTGATTTTATTTAAGAAATGATGTACATGAATATATGACATTAAAAGAGACTGCATCACCCAGGAGTAAATTCAGTACATGAAAAAAATTGGGAAGGCTTCAAAACAAAATCCAATCTAATCTTTACTTGAAAGAGTTTTTCTTCTTTTCACATAAAAAAATGAGGCATCAATATACTTTGATCATAGCATCCTTCCCATCAGCTGTGCATAGAAATATACATTGCTACATTGTTTGCTCAACTTCTTACCTGCTATTCAAGTAAACAATACAAAAACATTTAATAAGCATTTTATTAGATTTTCTGTGAACAGAATCACACAAAGCTGAGTATGTGTGGCAACCCCTATGTTCCCTAAAAATAATAATAATAAAGTGTCAGGAATTTTTTTTTTTTTTCTGATCTATGAAGTCTAGCTTTGGATTCAAGATATAATTTGCATCATATATGTAACAAGTTTAATTCTTTTACATTTGTTTTTCTCTTATTGTTGTCTGCTGAGCCTAGTTACACAACTAATGTCAGTGAAGCTGAATAAAAAGATGTAAGAATAGAAGTAAAATATTTTACCATTTGGTGATTAAGCAATCTACATATGTAAGTCCTTCAGAAACTTTAGATTTGAGGGTTTGTATCCTGTGAATAAGTTCTTCTCCACTTAAAGAAACTGTGCTCTAACAAGCAGTGTGTGTGGAAAAGGAAATACTCTGTACTCTGATGAAAAGCAGATATTCTCAGAGGCTGAATAATCAGTTTGGGGTCTGCGCTGCAGCTGGTGTCACAGACAACATTTCAACAAAAGAGGAAAAAGGAATCTGAGTCCATAACACCAGTATGGATGAAAATATGGAATTTATGAAGCAGAAATGAGAATATCAAAACAAATTAAGGCAAATAAATATTTAAAAAATGGAAAAAAAGCATTAACAATTTTGGACATTTGCATTGATGATTTTAAATGAAGAAAAAAATGAAATATGAAGGATTTTTTAATGTCTGTCAGAAACAATAACAAGAATTCTTGAGCATACAACTAACCCATTTCTGTGATGTCCAATCGTACTTAAAGACTGATTTTTTTTTAAATGTAGCATTTATGTTAAAAGGGATGCAAACAATAAATTCTACAAATCTCTAAAAGTACAAGTTACTATAACTGTGTTAGTCAAAATAAGCTAAACAAAAAAAAATATTATGATTTATTTTAAGAGTATTCCCAGTTTTTTTTTTTAATATATATTATTACTATTATGACTTTTAGCCAAAATAAAAAAGTCTGTCTCTTCTCTAGGAGAAAGTTTCTGCAGAGCGGCTTTATGTCATTAGAAATTTGCCTCTGAAATGTGGAAGAAATCGTTGGTGCAGATTAGTCCTTCTCATACGTCCATCACACAGTTGTTTCCACTCTTTCCTGCTAGCTTAAAGCCCCTCACAACCCCAACCGAACATTACTGGTGCAACAAAAAAGGCAAGTAATATCGAGTCTATCCAGCCATATAGTTTGGAGCCAGATTCCAACTCAGATGAGGAAAACAAAGACGTACATGAATCTATTTGTCTACAAGTGGATGCATGAGAATGAAGCAGAGCATGGAGCTTGTGCTTACTGTAGTAGTTTCTACGTCGCATCTACCAGCTTTGTCTGATGGTATTTTGGCATCAGCGTCTGATGCACAATGATTTGAATAAACAAGTAGCAACAAATACAATTTTAAGGTCAGGTTTTTATAAATGCATCAAAAACATGTTTTTTTTTTTTTTGGAGTCTTTAAGGGGCCCATCTATATGAAAGGTGTTGTCGTTGTTTAAAACTAACAAAACTTTCAGTTATTGCACAATTATTATTATTATTATTTATGGATTTATTTGTAAATCAATCATTTTGTTTGAATATATATATCAGCTTCTAGTCTTGAAAGCTTAACTAATATTAAATTAAATAGTTTTAACTTTGTGCCTGTTGTTATAATTTGGCTTGAAAATCCGATAAACAAATATTCCTAACAAGATGTATTCCTTCAGCTCTTCTTGGTTAAACAGAGATAGTTAAATAAGGGGAGATTTGCAAAATAAAGCCAGGGCAAGACACGCAGACACTAACCAGCAGTGGCTGGACTTGGAATAAATGAACAGCAAAGATGCGAGATGGAGGGCACCTCGCTGTGGAGGTAAGGGTCAGTCTCATTGATAGTCACAATCAGAGGCGAGCTGATGCAGCAGCAGGAATGAGAGCTAATCAGGGAGCTGCTGTTGTTGCCCTCTAACCCAGTTCTGTTTGTGCTCCACATGTCAATCAGAGCCAGATAGAAGACTCCCCTGGTCTTGACCCCAATCAGGACAGGGTGCTACCTCCATGGATTTTATTGATACGAAAGGCATGAATTTTATGTGTCTATTCATCACAGCCATCCATCACTGCTGCTATCCCATCGTCAATACAGCCCCCAATGCTCAAACCCTATAACAACATAACTGCATCTCTGTCTGCTATTAATCACAAATGATCAGAGAACAGGACATTTTTGCTGACTATCTCCTACAATCTTCTATACTAATATTCCTAATTGTAATCTTAAGTCTCGAACCCTTCTACATCTCTATAGTAACAACACAGTATTCCTTAGTACCTTTTTTATTGGCTGCCCTCTGTGGTTGACCACATCGTTGTTGCCGGGTCAAGAAGCATAAGGTGGAGAGACCAAATAAAACTCCACCAAACGACAAGGGCTTTCTCTGAAAACGGTTGGTGGTGTCACCGCTCTCTACATTCAGCACATCTGTAACTATTGATGACTTACAGAGTTATTGATGGAGGGAAGAACACGTTTGATCCCAGACACCACCACAGCACTCAGCAATTTCACACTGTGGCTCTGTCATTACTGAATCTGAACCATCCTTCCAGCTGACATGCAGCAATTTCATTGTTTCCATTGGGTTTTTTTAAGAATGTTGTAAAACTGAGAATTTTAACGTTTTTTTTTCAATTTTCAATTCAATTTTATTTATATAGTCCAAAATCACAAAGAATTTTGCCTCATTGGGCTTCATGCAGGTAATTTTACAGTTGCAAAAAATAGTCATGAAACATGAAAGAAAGATCACTAAAGACTAAACAGACTAAATAAACTGGATATCCTTGCTCTTAGACCCTCCCTCTGGGTAAGGAAAAACTCCCAAAAAACCTGAATCAGGAAAAACGAAGAAACTTTATGGATTCCCACATGAGGGAGAGATCCCATCCCAGGACGAACAGGCAATACCAGAACTGGTATTTTTATTATTTCTATAATGAAATTGATACTTGATTGTCAAATGACAATATCTTTAGTAGAATTATTTCATTAGTAACATCTTATAGACCCAATCCAAACATCTTTTGATAAATTGTAAAGGCATTCCCCGCGGCCTTTTAAATTTGACGATGTTGTTTTTAACCAAAATCTTTTTAAAAACTGTTGTTTCTGCTGGAGTTCCTCCAAAATTTGCCTCTGAGTTTTCACACGGATTAAGTCTGCCCTCATTTCTCTCAGCCCCTAACAACTTAACATTGCCGGTGCAACAAAAATGGCGAGCAATATTGGTCAGATTCCAATTTGAATGGGCTAAACAAAGACGTTAATAGTGAAAAGAGTCAGAGCTCTGTCTTCCTCTTTGGTCACCGGCGGGAGTCATCTCCACAGTATTAAACATTGTACTCCTCCCAGCCTTACTAGGTGCGAAGTATTCTTTGTGTCACTCCACCTGCATTACCAAGCGTTTCAATCTGGACTTAATCTTCTGTGTACCTGATTCTGCTTCGACTCTGACCCTGTTTGCCTGCCTCGATCTACACCTGCTCCGTCATACCCAACGTCTGATCTCTGATGCTCCATGCTCGTGTTTGACCTCTGTCTGCCTGATCCTTCTTTAGCTTTCGTGGCCATTTAGCTTTATTGAGCTCTGTCATCCTGTCTGTGCAAATAAACCTGCTGCACCTGGAAGCAGCCGTCTGCCCTTCTGCTAGACATGGATCTATTTCTGCAGGCGGATGCATCGGAATGGAGCAGAGTCAGTTGTGCAAGCTTTTTCCAACTGCATTTTATTTTTTGTCTGCTCCTAATTCCCAATGATTTGGATTAAAAAAAATACTTTGATCTGAATTTTCTTAATATTTGTCATCCATCATGAGAAGAATGCTACAAGAACATGTTAAAAACACATATTTTCACGGGAAAGGGTCTTTAAAAAGTCAAATTTAAAAAAGGATTGAATCCATTTTTTTTTAGAAAATGTATTTTTCGGATTTACATTTTAATAGGTTGTTCAAAATAAAATTTGAGTTGCACTTACATATTTTCAATGTCAGTCTGGTTTTGTTTAGGTTGTTGTTTGCTTTTTTTATCTTAAAGGATTCTTTCCAGCACTGTTCATGACAGCTAACCATAAAAATCAGGCCTCCTAAGACTAGTCATAACCTGACTCCAAGTTATAAAATAAACAAATTTATTGCAACCGTGGTTGAGGAAGTTGTGGTGTCACATCACCTTTACATTTTAGTTAAATAGAAAAAGATTGTTTGCCATAATGTCTCACTGAAGAACAAATAAAGATGTAAAACTCTTCATTGTTCTCATCTGTAATCGTTTCTCCCAGAAGGGGAGTTCCTGCATATAACGCTGACATCGAGGGGGTTTCTGTTTAAAGGGGAAGAAAGAATGTTGTGTTTTTCAGAATAGCATCATTTTCTCTGGCCTCTTCTTCCTTCATTGTGTCTCAACATCTTCTGGGAATAGACTGTCATGGTTTTGTTTACTTGCTCTTTGTTTTTTTGTTTCTTGCTGCACAAGAATCCCACAATAACTCAATAGCAGTGGTGGGCCGTCAGGGCCTGCAAGGCCTTCTCTGCTGGCCTAAAAATATCTGAATCACAGACTGATATTAATGATATTTTGTCCATGAATATGTATTCAATAATTCCAAATTGTCTGTCCGCTTCCTTTCATTGCTAGCCCCCTGGTTGCGCTGCTTCCAGACGTGTATTTTCATATGTAAGCATTTAGCCAATCACATTTCAGCAACATTTGTTGCTAGGGTCAAAGAAATCTGCCCGGAGGCCTTCACAATCAATTCTGCGGGCCCTGTAGCATAAAATAAATGTTGAGCAAACTGTTGATTCAACCAATCAGATTTGGAGTTGGCGACACCAAGGCCTTCTAGCAGGCGTACGGAAACGTCAGCATTTTTACACGCGTTGATTGGATAGTCAGAGAGCGTACCAGCCAGAGCTAGCAAACTGGATCTATAGCGAGCTGTACGAACAAACAGTGGATTTGATAGCTGTTTTGTCAACCCACAATGGACGAAGGAGGAGAAGAAATGGATTTGGTGGCAGACTTGCTGTCAAAACCATTTTCAAGACGGACTTTTCAAGAAAAGCTGGAAATTGTTAAACAAGGTCGGGCAACTCCGAAGCTAGCAAGCCTGTCACAACCGGGAAAGGATTTGTCCGCCACTTTCAGTCCACTAACTACGAGCGGTACTCCTGGCTCACAGGCTCCCAGGAACGCTGTGAATTGTATTTCTGGGAGTGCTTGTTATTAGCCACTGATGACATGGTGTTTGGAGCCATACTGGATTTGTTTTGCCTTACCAAGGCAGCAACGAGTCATCAGCGCACCACCGGACATTTACAAGCAACGGTGCTCTCCAAAACTTTTGGGGAAACCAGAGTGGATCTACAGCTGAGCGAGGACGCGCGCAGGGAAACGGAGCTGCACAACGAAAAGGTGAAGAAAAATATGGAAATCTTGAAAAAATGATAGACTCATTTTTATTGGGCAAGCAGGAACTTTCATTTCGGGGACATGATGAGAGCGCTGGATCCACAAACAGAGGAAACTATTGCCTTATTTCTACCGAGCGGTCCATAGCGGACTGGATCGAACTCGAAAATTCCTGGCATTTTGAGTGAACATTTCTGAGGATTGGACCATGAAAGCCCATACGGGTGTAGACTGATGACGTAGCTGCGTGTCAAAACAGTGAAAGAGAAGCTGTAACAGCTGACTCAGAAACGCAGTGAAAATGAAAAAGATAACCGCGGAGGATCGTTATAATCTGGTGCTGCTCTGCAGAACAGTCTATTGTTCTGAATTAAAAAGGAAAAAAAATCTCTTCATGTTGATCGACACTCCAATGTTCTTCAATAAATGTTTTTTAAGCAGATCAGAAGTGTTTTTGATGAGTTTGGATTGTACCGGACATTCTTCATCCGCGGGGGTCGAGAAAACACAGAGACGGGAACTGGTGTGTGTGTGTGTGTGTGTGTTTGCGCGCGCACGTTTCTCCGGTCCTCAACCCCCGCGAATAAAGGAAAATATTGTATGGAAAGAATTTATTATTCTCTGCAAGAAGATCGCAGGTGTTGTGAAATGAGTGTGCGTGCTTCAACCTGTATGTTTTAACTCCTTGGTGAAGGAGAGGGCGGGGAAAGAGTGCATGCGCGCGTGCATGAGGGACGCAGCGTGCGCTGCGAGAAGAGAAAGAAAATAAGGCAGCGCGTTAGCGTGCCGACAGTTGTTGTCAATTGGCAGTGCAAGGAAAAGTAACAATAAAAAGTTCTTCTAAGATCTGAGACTGGTTCTTTGGTTTCAAACGCTCCATATGTTCTGAAGCTCAGAATATGGAGGAGAATCCCGGAGGAAGAGCAGTTCTTCGGACGGAGAAAATCTCCCCTGAAGCAGGAAAGTAAACCAAGCGCAAAGAAAAATCAGCCAGAAAAGGACAGAATTTCAATTTTGATCTCGATCGGGAAATAGCTCTGAGTCGGACGCTTCCGTTATGTAAAACCTTCCACCAATCAATGGGTTACAACGTGTGACGACAGAGGCTCCGCCCTCTCGGGTCCATTCCGTTTTCCATTGAGACCGGGTTGAAAAATTGCCTTAGTTGGACCTGCTTGCCGGGTCCATTTTGTAGCATAAAGGCTATAAAGTCCGGTCCGCCCGATCCAGTCCGCTCTGGACCACTCGGTAGAAATAAGGCAGAAGTGTGTCGCAGCTGTGAGGGTTGGATTGATTCAGACGGAGCACTACTGAAGGCCTAGGTGTGAAATGCACGGCCCGCCACTGCTCAATAGTATGAATGATAAGCTATTGACTGAGCTTTGGCCTCATGCAAGTTATATTATTGCCTCTGCGTGTCAGCTTTTTTGTCTGACATCTTTATTTTGTTCCTTTACTGTTGCAGCCCAGGCTACAATCACATTTATGAGAAAGTTATTTGAAAAGGATTCTCTCTGTGCATTTGTGCTGAGGTACTTTCTAATGATTTTCTGACTGTCTGTTTGTTTCCATGCATGTGCATGTGTGACTGCATGCATATTCTGAGTAATGGGCTTTGTGCACGCTCTCTTGCTGACGGCCTGGATGTATCCATGGCAACGCCAGGTCGATCCTAGCTGTAAGCAGAGCTGAAGAGAGGGACTTGAAAGGGAGTGTTAAACCTCTCCTCTCATCTGCCCTGTGCTCTTCTTGACCATGGCAAAATGCAGGGCCTTGTTGAAATCTCTGCCCCAGGGGTGGATGCTGTGTCTGTGGCCAATCTCACCGGCACGCTAACACAACACTGCCACCTTTTGACCTGAGCCATAAAAAGATGGAATCAATGCATTTTGTGCTTTATTCAAATCCAGGTTTTAAATGAGCTCAAAATAAGAAAATTAATTTATGCCTCTTTTATCTGAGAATATGAATTTAAAACATAAATAAATACATACTTTGTCACAAGCAAAATTGGAGATTTGAATTACAGTTAGTAAAAAGAACCTTTTTCTGAGAAAATTAGCAGTTTTCACGTCTTCACATCTCTGCAGCAGACGTGTGACATTAGTTTTAATAAAAAAATAAATTCACAATTCATAATTATTGTGTTGACATTAATGCAACTACAGGTTTAATTTATTTTAAAGGGAATCAGAGAATGTGTTTCTCCATAGTTGTGATTTAGATTGAGATTTAAAAAAAAACACATTGTGTGTCCATTTCATACAGAAATTGAGGTGCTCCCAAAGGGTTCACATAATTTTTTCTTGCAATTGTAAATTACTATCTATATCCTCTTTATGAATAATACCACAAATTGATTTATAGTCGTTCTTTTGTCAGATGTTCATCAGATAAGTTACCATTTTATACTTATTTATAAATAATTAAAAAATATATTATATTTCATCACATTGGTTTGATTCTTGAGACCAGATGTTTTGTGTTGTTGTTTTTCAAAAACCCACAGAGGTCCACATCTATTGTCTTCTTATCTGCAGGTCATGGTAACCTATTTCATTCACAGAGGTCAGAGCACAAAAAACGTTAGAATCTTATTAAGTCCATTTTCTTTCCTGTCTGAGCTGCAGAGCTTTAAAATATTGTTGAAAAAGGTATCCGACAAGATTTAAAATGAATTTTCACAACTTGTAATATTTGACGTTTTGCGTCACGTTCGTTTCAGTAGTTGCTCGCTCTGCACCAGTGAGTTTTCCAATCAATACTTTGAGGATTACAGATGATTAAACCATGGGAATAAGTCAATGAACACAAAGCAGATTATCTGTGAATGGATTTCAGGAAATCCAGTGTGGATCTGTTCCTGCTGTTTTAAGTCAAAGTTAAACTTCTGGGGAAGTTCACGTCAGGCTACGCCTCAGGATTCCCTGCTCTGCCACAGTTTGGTTTTGAACTCAAATCAAAAATCAGTCATCGCAGTTGGCAGTTAAAACGATGCTCAGCAAGAATGAAATGGCACCAGCTAACAAAATGACAAAGAAGGTTTTCTGTCACACTTTCCTGTTTAAATGTTTAACCAGAAAAGATCAATTTTCTACACAAATATTTAAAATAAGTTTGATTTGACAAATATGTAACATATAATAAAACATAATTTTACAATTTTACATTTTCTTCAGACAGTTTTCATATTTTCTAAAGTGGAGTTTTCATTTATTTTTGAGAAATTTTTGAAAATTGGTTCCTATCAATTTAGTTTTTTGCTTTATTTAAGTTTCCTAAGTTCAGATTTTGTGCTATTTTCAAATCTTATGTTTCCCTCGGTTTCACCGGATTTCATTTGCTGGCCAGCAGCTTCTGTTTTCTGTTATTAATAACCCCAAAGTCTGGTTTTCCGTTCATCTTCAACTTGTACATGTTTTTTACAGTTCACGCGTTGTCATGTTTAAGTTTAGTTATTCTTTTGTTAAAATCATAATTCTTGGCACAAGCCTGACCTGCTGTGCTTTGAGTTCAGAACAAAACTTCTGTGTTATCTGTCAGGCAGGGGCGTTCTCAGGATTTTAGAGGGCCAGGGGCTTAAAGTTGCAAAAGGGCACTAAAAGCACTTTTTTTCCTTTAAACATATTAGAGGTTAAACACATTTTTTAAAATAACATACTAATACCTCTAATAACTCAGTTACGAGACATGTATTGGTGAAAGTGACACAATTGTAATTTTCAATTGTAATATAATAATTGTAAACAAATTGTCAAAATAAGTTAATTCACTTTATGAAAGGATCCAGACGTGGGAGGCTCTTCATTTTGGCATTGAACATATACTTTTTTTTTCGTTTATTTCTAACGTGAATTCATTTATGTTAATAAAATAATGATAATAAAGATATATAAAAAAAAGAGGGAGGGCACTAGGGACCTTTTAGAACATGGCAAAGAGAGCAGTTGCTTAAGCATTAAAGAGCCCTAAATGTGCATGTGCCTGCTTTCAGGAGTAGATTATGCTCTGCCTGCTTTTCCTCAGATGACAGGGAACTTTAAGTCCAATGTTTAAATATAAAAAGACAATCTTCTATCCTATTCCCTTTTGAGTCCTTCGTGTTGAATCAAAAGAGAAATAAATGAAGGGTGAAAACTTTCGATTTGAGTCGTGTGGCATTTTATTGATCAACAGCCTTCACTCTGAAAGAAATCAAGCTGCTGGGCTGGTTTAGTGAGTGCGGAAATGTTCCTGCTGACATGAAAGCTGGCAGGCGTCTTTAGTGAACTTCAATGCCTTTCAGTTACGTTTGTTTTTGGTCCAATCTTCCTTTCATACTCCTAATTTACCTTTTCATTAAATTTGTTTTTGGTGCTGGTTTGTGAAAAACATTTTTTCTTTTCTTTTATTCAAAGCAAAATATTAAGATATATTTCTTTTTAAGTTTTTTTTTCCTCCCCTTTTTGGAGTCTTAAACTGATGGTAAACGTTACAATCCAGAGAGGTGTCTGCAAGATTACTAATGGCCTGTTGACGCCCTCTAGTGGAGGATTAGTGAAATTATTAAAAAGAAAGTATCAGTGGGAAGCCAGATAAAGTAAGGGAATTATACACTAGTGCATGTTTATACTGTTAACCATGTGTACGTTTTCTTGTTAGTCAAATTTGAATAAACCTGTGCATACTCAGAAATTTTTTTCTACCAAAGTTCTAACCACTTTTTATTTAATTTTACACAGAAAAATAAACTTCTGTGTCATTTAATTTTGCTCACAGCAATTTCACAGCTCACCATCCTCTGCCAACTCTGACTTGTGTTATTATGAGTGACTATTCACTCAGTCGCTGCAGGACTGACGCTGAGGGAGCCGTGTGACCTTCTTGTTCGGTCAGCAGAGATCCTGGAGGCAACATACTGATCACTAATGCATATGCAGGAGCTGCCAGCAGGCCACCATGCTGTAGAGCAAGCCTCTACATAGGGGATAATAAAAGTACACCTCCATTTTTTTTTTTTTTTTGCTCTATGATAGATCGACTGCACAGCCGAAGCTAAACGCTTATTGACCAAGTCTGGCGTCTGAGCATCCCCCTCCCTTCAGGCTTTAACTATGTAAACGTCTAGCAAAACACATTGGTCGGGTAAATGTGCTTTGTATTGGTATTACAGGTTTAATGCGTCTTCCTGGCACATAAAATGCAGCATCATTACATATCTATTGTTGAGGGCGCCGTCATCTAACGTTTCATTTTCCGGCTTCGTCATGTTTCTGAAAATAATCTCAGCCTGTTTAATGGAGCCGGATCAATGCAGATAGATCATTCTCATACATTTCCTTTTCATACCGCAACTAACACCACCTCTGGGAATCGTTTATCATTTATTGCACTTATCGTCATATTTCACCATGAGAGGATCCATTAAAGATGTTTTTCTCTCTGCTCCTTATATATATATTTGCTTTCACTTAATCTGCTTTTCGCCGCTCCCAGGTATGCTGGGATTTGTAATATGAGTTAGATCTGGAAAATGAACCGTTTGATTTTTTTTTAAAAAGGAGGGGGGGTGTAAATGGAAAACCTGATTTAAAATAATTGATATGTGTTTGCCCTTTTTGTGGATTCATATCATTCTGAATTTTTTGACGACTTTTCAGATGAGAAAAGCTAAAAAGAGGCTTCTTCTGCAGATACTGTTATTTCGAAGCCGTTGTATTTGATTACGCAACTGTCCTGAGATCATTTTACTTTTAGGGGAGGAGTGAGGACACAGTGAACTGTAGATTCAGCAGAAAGCGACTAATATAGTTAGTGCTTTTTCTGCTCCACATTGACTTTTATATTCTGTGTCAACCCTTTTTTTCTGTAAATGGTGAAACTCTGCCCCAATGTGGTGACCTGTTGCTGGGTCCAGTGGGAGTATTTGGTGTCCTGCAGACAGCCTAACCTTCATCATCTTTTTTCCTCTTTCTTCCCCCCTCCTTCTAATGTTCTATTCGGTTTCGAAATGATTCTAATAGAATAGATCTGCCCCCAAGACATAAAGACAAACCCAGTCGAGGCATGGCAGTGAGGGTGAGGGATTGTGGTTCTCCATTCAGCTTGAGCTCTTTGCAGACAATGTTTTGACTGTTTTTTTTTATGTTTAGTTCTTCACCATACTTCAGCCGCCACTTGCCATTTGATTTCCAGGGTTTTGTCAACTTTTTTGTCTCACTTTTTTCCTTGAAATATTATTTTTTTCAATTTAAAGCTTCATTTTTTGTCTCCCCTGCATTGCTCTTTTACACCTCTGCCACCATGCCGGTACGGATCATGTGCACCATCTCCTTTTCCACCGATGATGAGCCCGGTGGATACGGCAAAGACGGTTTTGATGACTATTACAAGCGGGTGAGGAAGAGCCGCAGTGACGGGGACTCCCAGGACTACTTGAACAGGTGTAGTGAGGCGGAAGATTATGCCGAGGAGGAGGAAGACGACAACAAGGTGGATGACCTGGCCACTTTCTTTGGCAACTCTTCACTCCATGGCGCCAACCATGTGTTTGTGGAGGAAAAAAAGTTTGGCATTCGCCAGGGTTTGTGGGCCGTGGCCTTCACCATGGCTCTGAGCTTTTTCCTGCTTCAGGTGGCCGACAGGATCATATACTACCGCCAGTACGACCGAATCACTTTGTTGGATGAGAAAGTGGCCGACAACATGACCTTTCCCGCCATTACCATATGCAATTATAACCTGATTCGGAAAACCCAGATGAGCTACAGCGACCTGATTTTCATGGGGCCCTTGTTGGGTTTTGAAGAAGGCATGGCACCGGGGTTTGCTCTGGCGCCGGAGCCGGACCGCCCTCCGGGCTCACGCTTCAGCCTGGATGAGTTCTACACCCGAACACGGCATCGCATTGATGACATGCTGCTGGATTGTAGCTTTCGAGGTTTGGAGTGTGGCCCCGAAAGTTTCACAGAGGTAAATGACTGAAGAAGCCCATGAATTGAAACCAAAGTATGAAATTGTTTCACTACTTTTGTCTTTAGTGGCAACCCAGTCTCAGTGAAATGCGTACCTATTCGAGACTGGGTTGTTAGTGGAATCATCAAACTCAAACCAAAAGAGATCAATTAGAGTTTTCCAGAGTTGCCTGAATGCAGTTGTTAGACTAACTGATGGCAACAGGGATTTTCAACCTTTTTGAGCAAAGGTACAAATTTTCCATGATAAAAATCAACCTAAAATGTAAAAAAAGGAAAAAAAAAAAGATGCTGTCTTTATCAGCAATGTACAGTCATTTTTATTAAAATATATTGGTCAAGAATTAAATGAACACAACCATATGTTATGATATTAATTGTCACATTTTCTTCTTTTTTGGATGAACACAGATGATTTCCTGGGAATGGTAAATATTGTTAAAATTAAATAATTTCCTACAGCCCTATAGTGCACCCTAATTGAAAAACACTGATATACAGACGTATAAAACAACATTTTCGAAAGGTTTTTTTTTTTTTTTTTTTTTTTTAGCATTTTCTATGTAACGTTGTGAAAAAGGTCTGTTTCTCACTGCAGTAGCTAAACATGTATGCCTTTTATTAGAACATTATTTTAATTAAAGCCTTAAAAAATAAAAATGAGCAAGCTCCACAACTTAAAGTGATATATTTGACATTGCAACTGTTGTACTGAGAGAAATGATAGAGTTAGACATAGAAAATACAAAAATTATTTCTTTCCTTTTTAGATTTTTATGTTTGTGATTGGAGCTTTTTGTATTTTCCTCCAAGTTCTGCGTATCAGACAGCACACAAGCGGAATAATGATCAATCTCATAGAGTAAACAATACCCCAGCTGTTGGTTTGTCAACTTGTTTGACCTTTTTGAGGGTTTTTTTTTTTCATTTCAGAAAGAATGTGCGGACTGCTAATGGATTTGCCGAAGCTATTTGAGCTGCAGCAGCATCGATGTGTGAATGCAGAAATGCACTCTTGCCCTTTCACATAATTCAATAACATAATTTGGCTTGTATTTGTCAATGACTATTGATTCAAGTTACACAGAAACAGCATAAGATTAACAGGAACAAATGTTTAATTTATTAGTCAAGTTAGTGACTCATTTCTTTTGTATTCATTATTTCAAAATAATTGAAGCGAGTTCCAGAATACTTAACTAAGCAATGATAATGATGTGATTAGAATATAAACTATATAAATAAATAATAATATTTCACCACAAATATTAATATTAATCTTGTTGCTAAGTGATAAGAGGGTGAACTTTAAAAATGCAACTTAGACTAATTAAAATGTAGAAAATAATTTCTGAAATATGTGTCACCTGTCACAGAAATAGTAAAAACAGTCAGTAATGATGCATTTACAGATAAAAATAGACTTACCCGCTGACCTTTCATTAAATTAATTAAATCAACACTGATGGATTGGAGTTTGAGTGTGAAAGAGCTGTACACAGGGATCACACTTCTTAAAGGATAAAAGCCACAGAAGTTTGCAAAGATAAGATGTTAAAGATTAATATTTATGAAGGCTTTATTGCATTTCTGCAAGTAGAGGAGGATAATGGGAGTTACTCCTTCAGTGGTTTATTGGGGTATAGGAGAAAGGAACAAGATTGTTTGGGGAAAAAAGGCTAAGACTCAAAAAGGAAACAAAAGAAAAGTTTTTCTCAGTCAGTTCAGAGAAGTTGTTGCTGAAAAATATTTCTGCTTAAGATAAAGTCCACAAATATATCATTACAGTGTGGATATTTTGAAGGAAAGCAAGCAAATTTAATCAGTTTTAGCTTATAAAAGGAGTATTAGAATCTGATCCAAGCAAAACTGAGAACTATTTAGGTCATCCATGGATCAACTGTGGATGTCTGGTTAATGATCTTGAGGAAAAGTAGGGTCAGCTGTCATTGATTTAGATAAAAAATATGCATATTCCGAGAATTGAGTGTGCTGCACTAAATCATTAATATAAGAAAAAAATAGTATGTACTCCAAAATGTATTTTTGCTTTCAAATGAATGCTGCACTGCTTTGAAGATCTTAGTCCTTTAATTAACTGATTATTCCAAAGTAAGATTAGATCTGAAAACTAGAATTATCTTGTGGCTACAATGCGGGGAATGTTCATAAATAAGATCAAAAATAATTTTCCAGGGTTGGTTACATTCGTGCATAGCAACACCTAACAACACTGAAGACAAAGGTGAACCAGCATCAAAAGGTCTTTTGTGGTCTTTTTGTTGTTTCTCAGTGAAATGAAGGTCTGTCTTTCTTGCTTCTATTAAGAATTTGACCGAGACAAACCACAAATAATCATTCCCCTGTCACTTCTAATAGGAATAATTATAGTCATTTGCAATTCATGTAATTGATTATTCTTCCAGCCACTGAGCCACAACCTCTTCATTATGAATTAATACTTTTCATTGCTTTTGTTGCTTCTTTTTTCCAAGACAAATATTTTTATTGGTAACTAAGTTTTTAAACTCAATCATTTATTTTTTTTAGAAAAAAACATTAGCTCTTTGTTTTTGTTTGCTGTCCAGGACACGATGCCTCACACTGTGTCCTGGGCAAGTAATCCAACCGCTAATCTTTGTCAGATGACTGTTTTGTCTCCAGAGCCGCAGCAGGAGAACTCTTTCAGCATATATTCACATATTTCCTTTTTCTCCTGTGTAGCAAATCAGTGGAGTGCATTTATTTTGCATAATGTGCAAATTGGCAGCAGCAGGGGTTCCTGTACCCCTGATACTGACTGTTTATTATATCTCCTAAAGAGTCACTAATAGCTGAACTGACTTTGTTGCTGCATTGGAGCAAGGGGAGGTGAAAAGATTGATTGCTTTCTGTCTCTAGAGTTTTGCACTCCTTCCTCATCTCCGTTTCTCCCTCCCTGATATTTGTGCATATGCATGAGCGTGTCTTTGTGCTGAAACAGGGTGGGTCGGGTCAATAGGGAAGCTTTGCCAGCTCCTGTTCAGGTTACAACAAATTCTAACCTAGAGCAAAATGTGAGCCCCCCTTAGAGCGGTGAGCTTTGCTTCCTGTTTCCCTTCCTTGTCCATTAAATGCAGCCCGACGTTCTCCCGAGCTCAGCATCGTCAAGCAAATCAGCAAATGGCTCTGATTACACCCATCTCCTATCTCATCAAGAGCATCAGTCAGTATAGCGCAGGGCTATTTCTACCAGACTGATAAGAAAATGGGAAAAAAAGAAGATATATGTGCTTTCCAAGAATATAAAAACCATGGACAAAGCTGCTTTTGCCTTCTGACTCTAAGCTTTAAGTAATTGTTTGTTCAGCACCTCTTTAATGGAACCATCAGGAGAAGACCGTATCAGTGCAAATATATTGCAGTTATCTTTAAACATGTGTCATATGGAATCTGATGTTGGCAAACTGGCTAAAGAAAGCTCTGTGTGCTGCTCCTCTCATGCAGCACGCAGCTAAGCCAGTGCCAAACGTACGTTCAACTCAATTTGATCTTATCACTTGTTGAAGTACAGCTCTGCTACACCTTGACCAATTAGGTAAATTGAACTGTCACTTCTTTAAATGAAAATTGATTTTTCTATTTCTTTAATAGTGGATTCATCATCTTGCTTATCTTCCACATTATTTGCAGTTTTGGCTACTTTCACATCTTGCTTTTGAAATAAATTATACAAAAAAAAAAAAAAAAAAACCCATCCGACGATTCTAAACCAGGTAAAAGTGAAACATTATTATCCGAGCATTAGACATCGCTATATCCATTAATACAGAGAGTGAACCCAAAAGTTTCTCTTTTCTAGCCCTACCTAATCAACTGTGAACACATAAAAAACGGATTTCATGTGTCAGAGAGAAGAGTGTGATAAAGAACGACAAGTGGCTCTGCCTGGTAGAAGTGATTAAGGCGTTCACTGGAGAAATGCTTGGCTCCCTATTTGAGGTGACAGCATTGGGGCATTAAATATTCATTCCACCACTCAAATTCACATGACTCTGATTTTTTTTTTCTCACCCAACTTTAATATAACCTGACTGTACATCTGGAGTTTATAGTTCCTCATTTGTTTTAATAAACAGTGACTTTTTTTGCCATTACCTATAATTAATCAGCATGAAAATGCAACATTTAAAGATCTTATTTGTTTCTTTAAACAGCCACCAGCTCGAACGGTAATCACAAGGGGGCAGTGTTATACAAAATGTCAGACCTTGAACAGGCTTGGATGGGAATTTTGGAACAATTTTTGTCCATTTCTTCTCTTTTGTTTAAAGATGATCCCTAAGAAAAAAGCTTAATACCTTCTGTACCAAACTCAGATTCCCACTGCGGAACAGCATCACCGCAGCGGCGCCACAATGACCCCTGTCTGTCTGAAGCTCCATGTTGTGATAGGCATGCTGCCAGTGAAGCAACAGTGGCTGCATTTCTGCAGGAATTGTTTTCCTGTGGGATTTAACTCTATTTGTGTGATGTGGGGATTAGAAAAAGTAAATAGCTTAAATCAAACAGATTTGTGTAGATTAGAACAGATTTTGTGGGGACTCATTCATTAATCTTTCTCTGCCACTCTGGTTCTTTTTTGTTTCCTTCAGATGTGGTTTCTCTGTTCAAACACAATTCATATAATATGTCAAATTTCCTATTAACTTTCATATGCTTGCATTTACTGCAATTCCATTTAGTATTCCTGCCTACTGTTTACTTTACTAGGAAGTATATTGTTAGCTTTTGTCTATTATAATCACAAGGACTCAAAAGGTATGAGCATTAAAATTAAAAACCATCAGTTAAAGGGTCTATGAACTTGGAGTGAACTATATCTATATATATCATTAATAAATGTTTGTTATACACTATATATATATATATATATATATATATATATATATATATATATATATATATATATATATATATATTTATGAAAAATTAGTTATTCTCATTAGTTTTTTTCTGACCCAGAAGTAAGACGCCTCGATCTCTGAGGCACCGCCCTTTGTTGCTTGTGGGTGCCGCCCATTTCATGACATCAACCTAGAGCCGGCCTCGGCATCGTGTCTATGTTTCTCCCCCACAAAAACAAACAATATTCAAACTATTTTAAAGATGGTTAAGGATATTTGCCATTACTATCCCCGCCCATCGCTATACTGGTTAAGCGGCTAAGCTAGCTAGCTGCTAAGATAGCAGAGTGGCTAAGCTTGTGGCTGAGCACCGCTAACTGAGTGACAAAGTAATTGGCTGAGTACCGTTAGCTGAGTGACAAAGTAAGTGGCAGAGCACTGCTAGCTTAGTGTCAAATTTAGTGGCAGCATACCGCTAGCTGTGTGGAAAAGTTATTAGCTGAGCACCACTAACTGAGTGATGAAGTTAGCAGCTGAGTACTTCTAGCTGAGTGGCAAAGTTAGTGGCTAAGCACTGCTAGCTAAGTGGAGAATTTAGCAGCTGAGAACCGCAAGATAAGAGGTGAATTTAGTGGCTGCATACCGCTAGCTGAGTGGAAAAGTTAGTGGCTGAGCACTGCTAGCTGAGTGACAAAGTTAGCAGCTGAGTACTGTTAGCTGAGTGGCAAAAGTAGCGGCTGAGCACCGCTAGCTAAGTGGAGAAGTTAGCGGCTGAGCACCGCTTGCTGAGCGGCAAAGTTAGCAGTTGTGTTAGCCTTTGGACAGTTCTGTCTGCGCAGACTCTTCTTGAAGGGGGCTGTTCGTGCATTGTGACATCAGCTCATAAGAATCCACTTTTTTTCTGTGGGTTGGGAAGGGCTGGTTCTCAGATTGCAGGTTTTTAGAGAATTAAATGTGTGAACGGATCAAAATACAGCTGTGGGGTAGTTTATAGTGAGGAATGAACATAATAATACCCTTAAAAGCTCAAAAAGTTGAATTTGCTTGGCATAGGCTCTTTAAACAGCAATTATTGGTTCTACTTTGCAGAAATAAAGTTTTTTCATGATGCAACCAACTTTGATAATGTCGGCTGCATGTTCTAAATTCAACCCCTGCTGCAAAAGATTTGAAGCAATTAGGAATAAAGATTTAAACAAGTGTTCAACCTTGGACTGCAGCAGTGTGAATTGAAACAGAAAAAAAGGAAAACGGCCTTAAAATGTTTTTCTATTTTATGAGAAGATATTTTTAAAAATCTGTGCCTTTAGTATTCCTGTATAAAGGACTGCAGTAAAATGGAAGCACCTGTGTCCTCCCTCGTAGTGGATCTGCTCTTCATGAATCCTTTCGTTCGTATTTTCCACATTTTCATTAGAAACAAGTGACAAGTGGTGCGGCACATCTTTTTCAGGAGTCCAGTGGGACACAAAGCTGGAGTCTTTCAAACTGGAGAGATACGGCTATTTAGTACCTCCATTTGGTTTCTGGCTGCACTTTATATCCCAAACATTGATTAAAGCGGTATAAAAAGAAGTATGAAATTTTCATTTTTCTCCCAGACTAAGACATATGATGTCTAATAAAATGAGAGAAGCTGCAGTCTTGTTGCAGCAATTTGGTATGGAGAAGACATACGACATGTTCCATATAGGGCCAATAGCTATTTATGAGCAGCTAATTAGGTTGACATGGAGTCTTAATGGCTTCCAATAAGACTTTTTCCTGTTTCTAATATCAGAACTGACATAACGTGTTTGACTCCAAAAGGCAGAATGGATGAGGAGAAGCAGGGAGACGAGTTTTGTTCTCAGGACTTTTTTTTTATCTCTGAATTCTCTCCTGTTCTCTGATCTGTTAGTGTCTCTGTTAGTATGTCTGTCCCTCTGGAACTTGGGCGACAGACTGCCGCTTCTTCCTCTTCTGATTTCTGCTCTTTCAGTATCACATCAAGAACAGACTTTGTGGAGATAAGAACTTATAAATCAACTCAAACATTTCTAAAAATCTTTGAGCTTGGTGATATATTTTCCAGAATCCTAACCTATGAACATCTCTAAGGTCTGCTCACATTTAACATGACTGTTGTATTCATTTACACAGTGACTAAACAACAAAGAAGGGTCTCGGAATGTGTTCACCCAAGTGCAGCTAGGCAGAGGCCTCATATTTCTTTTCACAAGGCACTTTAAATCTGACTGATGCTAAAATCGTTCACATTTTAAACCCTGTAAAAAAAGAACTATTTCTGAATCTCAATGTATTTGATTTACCTTATATCTGATTTCACAGGAGGAAGTTTGATTGGATCAAAATCAACCTCACAATGTGCATTTCTCGTTTCTTTGAGCAAACTAAACAATGACATCCTTTCATGAACTACTTTCCATGTTACCTGAAATAAGGCATGTTCAAATGTTTTATTTCTTGATATGAATTACAGATAAAGATATTGAGACTAGAAAGATCTTATATTGTAATCTTTTTTTAGGTTTTTCTTTAACCAAGAATCTTTGTCTAACCCATCTAGACGTAACATCTGGACATCACATTTTAAGTTATATAATAACAGAAGGTATTTTTACTTAACTTGGGTGACCATGTGTGTAGTAGAGGGTTAGGAGAACAGGCGTTCGGATCCTACCCTCTTAGACTTAGACTTAGCTTTATTGATCCCTTTTGGACAGCACCCTTGGGGAAATTAAGTACGGTAGGTTAGCTCAAGTATTAGCTTGGGTTTTTGTTCACCTTTTGGCACATCCCGTCAAGGATGCAAATCAGTTTTCACCAGTCTGTACATTTGGTTTGACAGAGAGTTTTACGTCAGATGCACTTCATGCTGACACAACCCTGCATTTTATCCGAGCTGGGGACTAGCACAGGGACTCCCAGACTTGGGCCCCCTTAAAGCTACATAATAGGCAGTAATGTGAAGGGTCTTGCCTAAAGATCCACACTGTAGGGTTCCTGCATGCAATCAACTCAGCCATGCAGTCGCAAATATTAGCTCTGGTCTTAAGAGGTTAATAATGGAATCAATTAGTAAAAAACCTTGTAGAGATATGCCTAACAGTGTTGACTGTGACACATTATTTAGCTGTGATAAACAGATATTCAACACTGAACATTTTATCCGTTGTGACACAAACATTTATTTAAATCAACACAAAGTCATTTTTTCAAACAAGAATATTTACTCTTCCGTGAAAATTAAAATAACTGATCCCATTGGAAGACCCTAACTCCACCTAGTGATACGATCCATCCAAACAATCTTATTGTCATGATTCAGCATTTGGGTTTGGTCATGTTCTGTTTTCCCTGTCAGTCTCACCATGTTCAGGTTAATCATCCACAGCTGTTTTCATTTAGTTAATCAACCTCAGTGTATTTAAGTGTCTGGTTTTTCAATTCTCATTGTCAGGTCTTATGCTTTTCTGTGTTCTGTCACAGCACTGGTTTAGTCTCCTGGGTTTGTAATGTTTTAGGTGATTTAGTAGATGCCTATGTTTCTGCCAACAAGTCTGGTTTCCTGCAGTTGGATCTTCCATTACCATCCATGATACATATGATTGGGTAAATTTCCTCTGTGGAACTTTTCATTTCTGAATGACAACAAGACTGCCTTGCTCTGGTCATGAAGATTTACCATCCTGCCTGTTTCACAGGTGGTTCTGCACTGTTTTCTGCTGATTAGCAACTAAACTAAGGTTAAACAAACTAAGGTGTTCTCTGATTTTGATTGACTGCACAAAGGGAGAACGAACACAGGCAGGTTGGTAGATGTGGAGGACCAGGGTTGAGCAGCTCTAACTTTAGGTGAACAGAACCTGGTTTAGTGTTGTCCTCAAAATGTTTGAGGATCATCGTCTCATCTCGCAAACAGTCTCTATCACACACATGCATTTTAACACCCTTTTGCTACAGTTCATTATGTTTTTAATTTATTTAATTTTGTTTAGCCTTTCATTTAATTCTAATTACAGTCATCATTGTATTTTGTTCTGCATAATAAAGATTTAAAATTTGACCTGTTTGTTATTTGTGGTAAAGTCACTTAAACAGAATTAGACTGCCTACTGTTCTGTGATTGGTCATTTAATTACTCAAGTGATCCCCTTGAGAGTGATGCTTTACTGTTAATGAGTATGTTTTCTTTTTTTAACTTTCATTAAGGAAAGTGGCACCCCTTTGAAACTAATTATGTGTTAAAATTTAACAAAATTCCCAATTTTGAGTTATAAATACTATAGTCAAATATTGAACCATTTATGATCCTGGCATGCTATACCCAGAATGTAATTTATTCTATTTTGATGCTTGCTTTCATATTTTTATGAGCAGAGCCATCAATTTAATTCTTAAAAATAAAAATGGTGGATATTCTGTGATCTGTTGGCATCCTGCTTTAAGTGGAAAAGTTTCAGAAATTATTCTGCAGTTGGGTGTGCAGATCATTCACAGAAAGACAAGAATCCTATGTAATGTGTATTTCCTACATGATTTTGTTATTTTTTTCAATTTCATGTTTGTTCAATTTTCCTTTATCTTTAATACATGACATGATGCATGACACCTGCATTTATTTCCACCTATGAAAATAAAATTTTAAAAAAAGCTAGATGCTAAATTAAGGTAAGTTCAGAGCAGAAGTAGTTTGATGCATATTTTCATCAATAGGCGTCAATGGGTTAATTTGGATTCATAAATAATGCAAACCCCTCTTTAACCTGAATATTTCAAATAAAAAGGTAAAGATAGTCAGTCCTAACTATTTTTGTATTCCTATTTTCATCTTAGAATGAGATCTTTCTACAGACAGGTTGAAACAGTTGTTTTTCACTAAATTTTGAGCAGGACGGACTGTATTTAATGTGTTATATAGATTTCATCTCTACATTAACTGTCAAAGCTGAAATTAAAACAATTACATGGATGCATCAATCTGTAAAAATATCTGAAATAAAAACAGAGAGTGGTACAAAAGGTTTGGGGACTATTTATAAAAACATCCGTGCTATTTGTTAATTTCTGATTGATTATGGTGCAGGCCTTTTTTACAATGAAAGTACACTGTCTTATGTCTCTTACTTGTCTAGATTACCACCGCAACGGTTACTCTTGAAAACTCATTATTTAAATTAGTAATTCTTATTTTGCATAAACTCTAGTGCTTTTAATCTAACTAACAGGTTGAAATCATATCTATTAGTAGGGGCTGGTTTAGTGTACTGGTGGAGTGGTTGACCTCCAGTCAGAAAGTCGCAGGTTCAGGTTCCCACTCTGTCTGCTTTCTGTAAAAGTCAAAGTGTCCTTGATCAAGTCTCTGATTACATCGCTTGTGATGGTCTTGCTAGAGCCTTGCACGGCGGCTCCAACATTGGTAAGTGAATGGGACATGTAATGTTGAGTGCTTTAATCCTTAATGAAAGAAGAAAATCTTCATCTAGGTGTACAATGTTTACCCCCAGACCTTATAATTTACAAAGCAAAATGTCTTGGTGATCCTGTTATTAAGGATGGTAGTAACTGTGTCTTCATCACAGCTTGTCTAAAACTATCAAATACTTTGCTCATGAGTGACCGGCAATCACTGAGCTGCCTCTGTTTATATCCAAACTAAAAATACTATGACTTATAAACTTTTATTTTACATGATTTTGTGTTTTATGTGGTTTAGCTGCTTTGTGTTCTATGACTGCGAATACTCTGCTTAAGCTCTGGTAAAGTGCTTTACCAATTGCGTTTGATTGGTGGAATGAGACTGTCTCACAGAAGAATTTCTAAAAGACAGATAAATGTTCAAGTTTCTGTAAAACTGTTCAGACAGTTTGGAAAGATTACAGTGGTGAGATGTGCTTATTAAAGAATCTGAGGCTCGAGTCTTTCCCATACTGATACCAATCATCAGACAATGAAAAAATGTCTTTGGTGGGAAATGAAAAGGCAACAGATATGACTGATCTTGATAGGTCCATCAAAACAATTTCAATTTTTCATCTTTTTCTCGCAAAAGGTCAGAATCCATGCACAAATTATTGTTTATTTTTTGAGTAGCAATTTGTTTTAAGGAAAGTTCAAGCACTGGGTATGAAAATGGCTGACCCACTTTGAAGAAAAGACTGATAACGCAGTGTGCATACTGTGAGCCGTCTCTGAATTATATTAGAGCAAATGTAAAATTGCAATATAAAAGCTGGAGGCTATCCGAAGCGTTAAACATTTTCTCAAGAAAACAGGTAAGGAATAATATTTTATCCTTTAAAATCACAGTGCCACCTGTAGGCTTTGTCGCTTGATAGTCTGAACACATTTCTCCTCTGCCACAGCGAGACACTATAAACAAGAGGCCTTAAATGGAAATGAGCTGCAAACAGACCATCCAGAGCAATTCCAGTCAAACGTCTCTTACCTGATCGCTTGTTGATTAATCAGAGCATTGAAGGAGTTGGTCTGTGGCTTATTTTTTGCTACCTTTTAGCTCTATGAAAAGAGAAGGTTATTATATTATTCAGCATCAGAGCCTGAAACCTACTGCGAATGCAAATCCATATTATTAGGTCTGCTTAAGAGGCAAATGGTGGGAAAATTATTGACTCCAGCAGGGGAATGCATGCTGTTAATCCTCCTTTCTCACTAATTATTTGTTTATATCAGGGATTTTTATTGTATTTATGTTAGTTTAAGGTTTGAAGTAAATGAGAAACAAAATTACAAAAAAGATAATTGCAAGTAAAGATGGGTGCAAACACAGGTCCCCTAGAAATAGGTCCAAAATTCTTAGCATTTAAATAATTGTCTTTAAATAAACAACAAAAAATCTTTTGGTGGGGAAAAAAAATTGCTTAACCATGAATTCTTATTTTATAAAAAAAATAATTCTAGTCACTTAGGGGTGTTTTCTTTATGTAAGATCATTTTACTAACGAAAAACTTATTTAAAAAGATTATTTTTCTTGAAAGACAGGAACTTAGATTTTTTTTTTGTAACAAGGGTCTCTTTACTATCTTAAGGTACAATTTTTTACAATGTCTATGCTCATTTAATGCGTCAGTGATTACATTACTTTTGATACACATACTTTATCCCTGAAAAATCCATAAACTACTGAAAAAAGAAAAGAAAAGAAAAGAAAAAGATCCATGTAAACTCCTGAATGCATCTTAGGATTGTTTTTGTATCACAGTTTTTGGCAGACCTTCCTGCCTGTGTCTGCAGGCATGTTAGCAAAGGCAAGGATGCTAGTTTGTCAGGCAGCAGACTGACGAAGATCGATCTTTGTCCTTCTTTCACGTCTGACATCTCCTTGACGTAAGACATAACACTCATTTTCATTTTTGCCTGGGGCAGCAGTTTAGGAGTTATATTTGATTCAAAGAGATGCTTCTTGTCAAGAGAATACACAAAGGGAGACTGCTGGTAAAAGCAGGAAGATTTTGTACGTGTATATTAACAGAAATCTGAATTGTAATATTTGATTCAATGACAATGTTTTTTTACTAGATAGAAGTCCAATACGAAAGAAATATATGAAATCATATTTTGAAATCATATTTTACTATATATCATTTTTGTATGTATCGATGTAATGTTTAAAACACCTGTTGGGGGGGATGTTTCATGTACCTTTTGAATTTTATTAGTCCCAAAATAATAAAAAAGATGTTTAAATGACTTCTATGACTAATCTACTGAAAGCTCCAAGATCAAACCAAACATTTTGGTGACAAAAGTTTTACTGTTGTTCTTTTAAAACTCTGATAATCTTCTCCCCTGCTTATTTGAGCGCTCAGATTTTAAATCTTAAAATTTATTATCTTTGCTAACTCCCAGCACCTTCACAATAGATTATTTCTATTGTGTATTTTTAGTTAAGATTTAACTTTGATCGTCTTCTTTATTTATATTTTTATGTCTGTAATTTAAATATTATTCATCCCAAATGCAGTTTATCCAAAAGTTGTTTCTAAATTCTGCTGATAACTATCGAATGCACATCTTTATGTGAGCCTCAATGGACAAGTTCTAAAGGAGAGTGTGATCCATCACAGCTGCTATGAACATTTTTGACAAAGATTTGGGGTTAGCTGTTGACACATGTTGTAGTAAAGACATCCATGACCTACATTTGTCTGTGAAAAGAAAAAAAAATGAACTGGGATAGACAAAAAAAAACTTATTTTACAAGAAACCAGTAAAGGGTCATATAGCCAAGACTGACTGCCACTCACCACAGTAAGTTCAGCCTAAAATAGCAAATTTTCTGCACTATAAATCGGACTTAATAGCCTTCTTTTTTAAATGAGTGTGGGCCTTATAATCCAGAGCTTCTTATATATGGATTAATTTTGGTTGTGCTGTCGCAAACAAGGTTGGGTGATATTGTACATAAGCTAACATAGCTAACATGTAGCGATGTTGGATTTTTTTTTTTTTTACGTGTTACTAACAAGGTTGACAGTTATCATAGCCACAGTACAACATTTCTGGTGGTGTCAATCTGTTTTTTCACATGTTCCAAATAAGGTTGGGAGTTTCAAGGATTAATGTGCTAACGTGACTAACATGTAGCATGTCACAAATACATTAATAAAGTGTGTGTGTGAATGATGAGCCTTTCTCTAGCTGTGTTTCCATTGACTATTAAATTGCACATATTGGATTTCCGATAATAAATTTGCCAAAAAGAAACACAACAATTTTGAAAAAAACTCGCATTTATCGAAAAAAAAAAGATTTTGTTCTTGGTTTTGGTGTATTGAAATTGACATATTTTGCAAAACTGCAATGGAAACACTTTTTTTCAAATTACCGGTAACTGAATCACTTGACCAACAACCAGATGTCACCCAGGAAGGAACAAAGTGTTGTTTAAGTCTGTCGCTGTTTTTGAATGACTTTTAACATGAGTTGGTTTGTGTTTATTCGCATAATTATGATTTAATGGAAACAGTGTAATTGTGAAATTTGTTTTTTGTGACATTTTTAGAATATTGATGGTCTTGTGTAATGGAAATGCAACTACTAACTCTTTTGTCTTGCTTTAAAAAGGACACAAGTTAAAAAATAGACCATATTTTGATGGTGAACGCTGTTGTAGTGAAGATACGGTAATTTCATATAGTGGGCTATCGTTAGTTCCTCAACTCAGCTTCTCAGTCAAGAGCATTTGATCATTTTAATACTTTTTATCATCTTCTTTTTGTTCAACCAAATTAATGTGACCAATTATACACAAAGAATTTTCTCACTTTGGGGTCTGAGAATCCCTCACAGATGGAAATTTCACTACAGCTTAGTGATTTCAGCTTTTTGCCTCGACTAGTTCGAACAGCCTAAGGTTCATACCCTGTTCTTATCTTTCTTAGCTCTGAGTGAGAACTCATTAGTTTGCTGGAATGAGCTTCAACCCGTTTCTTAAATTAAACATCCATGTTTTGCAGACTCAGTCATTTACTTGCGGTTTCTTTGAAAAGGAATAAACAAGTATTGCTGCTGTTTTTCACATACTGTGCAGGGATCTGACCCCAAGTTTAGCATTTTATGGAAATTCAGATCTAACAGAACAAACAAAGCTCACCAACAGCTTTGCAATGTTCTCTGTAAAGGCAGATTGTTCACAAGCTGGCGTGCAGAAATGTGATCTGCAAAAACTGACCCACTTTTTTTCTTCTGCTCCATTTATGAAAGTAAAATGATTAATTTATGGCATTTGTAAGTACCTTTTAGCTGGGTGATTATTTACCAGAATAATAGTCAACATTTTTTCAAACTTTTTTACAAAAGTATTTATAATTATATTGATGATCCAGTAAAAAACAAACAAAACAGTGCAATATGAAATCCGCTAAACATTCTTTGTTGAACATTTTTTTGGATTCTTTGTACTCTTAAAGTCGTCTTCCACATCACATTATCCCCTAATTTCATCAATAATGCACCCCTTAAATCACCATTGTGTGCAGCTGACAGCTAAATATATTTGTGCTGCGACACAGGAAACTTACCTTTGCATCGTACAAAACAAGAGGAAGGATCTCGTTTTGCAAGAGGGATCCATTTGTAAATGTCAGATAAAAAGGGAGCATTTGTTTCACCACGAGCTGCTCATTCATTCCTCCCTGGGCGGCAAATAGGAGGCATCAGACCTCTGGGGACAGGGAACTGTTTGCTGTAGCTACCGGGCGTCCTTTAAAATGCATTCATCACAAGCATTCCCCCTCTCACAAACTCTCACAAGTCTAGCTGTCATGATGCTGCCAAAGAGAATTAACTGTGGCATCATGTGTTTTTTTGGTGGATGCAGGAATAGTTTTTTTTTTTATTGCTTCATAACTTTCAGAGATTAATCTTCTACCTATGGCAATATAACTTATAATCTAAGGCTTCAAATTCCGCCTGAAGGTTTGGGAGTGATTTGTCAAAGTTCACCCTTGAAGGTACGTTCACACCGCCCTCAGAACATTCAACTGGCCACTTCCAATAAAAAGTCTACGTAAATATGCGTAAATACGCATTTAGTATAGTTAGTTTTTATGACCGTTTTTGGGCTCTATGTACAAGACATGTGACAATTTTGAAAATGCAGAAACAATCAGGAACTTGGATTTGCATGCAATGTATCAGTGCTCCTTTTAATTCACGGAAATGCCAACCATTAAATATTCTTCCTTTGTACCTGAGCAGAATTATATGACACCAAGATTTTCACATGTTTGAATAGAACTGTGAAAGAAAAAGTCTAGGGCAAGATTTGCCAGATTTTGAACCCTTTGACATTTTGCACCAAGCCTCTTCTAATTATGACAGATATTTGCCAGTAAACAGAAAAAGATTAAGAAATATCTCCCTGGTTCCCCATTATGAACAGCATGGGCTAAATGCGCTCTTGAATGTGCGTCAAAATCCCAGTGTCTATGTAGCTTTATGTTGATACTGCCACACTCCAAACATGAGGTCAACCTGCTCATTGCTTTATAAGTAGGAGGTCAACCTGCTTACAGAGATTACATCCTACTGATACCAGTATCAATCCAAAGAGATGTGTTCACATATTACATAATCACAAAATCTATTTTGTAGGAGATTGTAGAGGACTTTCAAACGTGTGTGTTTTTTGTTTTTTTTACATATATGTAGGTGGTTCTTGCATAGATCTAAATCTAAAAATGCCTCCACACTAGAATATTTCCACATATAAGTTTAAATGACTTTATAATGACTAAAGCAGAGAAAAATTCAATGTTCCAACAAGAACGTAGAATTAACACTTAGCAATTAACAACAGCTATTAATTTTTGGATGGTGTTGCCCAAAAATTAGTTTTTGATCAGGATGGGGTAAGAAGTCCTGAAAAAGAAAATAGCCAGCGTCAAATCTTGGCACACAGGAGGAAAGTTAGATGCAGGGAAGAATCACAAATCAAGATTTTACAATTCAACTCCATTAACTTTTAACTTCATTTGCAGACCAAACATCCGCACAAGTACGGCTCAGACATGCAGAACTTTGTTAAAGCACATTCATCAGCATAAATATATAAAAATAGAAATAAATAAGTCAGTCAGTAAAATCAACAAAAACACTAAAAACCATAAACCAACAGTCAGTTATAGACCGGTTTATCAGCTATTTAGCAGGCATATTGAAGGGGGAATGAAGCTGAAGCTTAGTTTTGAATAAAATGGACCTGAACCAGCGACCTGATGGTAAGAGATGGTAATGTGTATGAAGAGGATGAGAGCTGTCAGTGGAGATCTGTTTTGCTTCCCTGAGGACTCTGTTATTGTAAATGGAGGAGAGTGACTGCTGCTGCTGTCCAATGATTTTAACGATTTCAATGAGAGTATTACGATGCGTGAGACTGAGTGAACCAAACCAGGCTGTAATGTTAAATGTGAGGACAGATTGCATAAAACATTGGTAAAAAAAAAAAAAAACAAGAATTGATTGATTGACCTGTAATTTGCTAAGTTTACGGAGAAAAAAAAGACGTTGTTGACATTTTGACAATATGTTTTCAGTGTTGAGTGTTGAGATGACCATTAATCCTGACCCTCTGGTCCCTCATTATGAGGAATGATAGAACCCAGAGTATCAAGTGGGGGTTGACATTCATCTGGAGTAGTTTACGTCCCATGAGATGTGGTAGCACAGTGTTAAATGTGCTTGAAAAGTCCACAAAAACCAAATTCACATGGGACTTAGGCTTCTCCAAATGGGAGATGGTTCCATGCAACAGGGTCAGTATTGCGATCATGACCAACCATAACTTACACAACTACACAATAAGATTTGCAAATGCCACTATATCTTGAGTCTTTGTAAATGGTTTATTAAAATATATTTTAACCACCACTTAAGTCTGGAGAAGAGGTCTTTTAATGCTGTGTGGCTGATTAACAAAGGCAACTGAGACTGCTCCAAGGAATAACTGATGAATGGGTGGAGTCATAAAACTGTGGGTGGAGTCACAGCCAGCCTACAAAGAAACCCAAAAGGTAACATGAAAACAAAGAATGTCTAAACATGAGAGCCAGTAATGATAGTCTCATAAGCATCAGCATTTTTGTACTCCTTCAGATTTGTTTTATGAACCTTTTGTTTTGTTTTATATGTCTCTGTTAATGCGTAATACTTTGCTTATTAACTGCTTTTGGTTTGCTCCTGCTCTTTGGTCTGCAAAAGTCCATCTGAATTTACACAGAAGTGAACCCGTACTCATCAGCAAATGAGTCATCCATCACTGCAAATCCAGTTCATAAATTTTCATTTTCTTCCATCTGAGAATTTATTGCTTTTATTTTGGCACTTGTTGTTGAAACTCTGCATATATGTGGATGCTGAGGTGCTCACTTTTTCTTCAGACATGGAGTTTTAAATTTTTAATCTCTAAATTATGCTAAGGAGGGGTTATGTAACTGTCTCAAGCAAAATGATTACTGCATGTCCCAATATATTGAAATGAATCATATTAAAACTAAATAGAATAGCATAAAATGTGTTTTCAAACATAGAACATATGAGTTTTTGTGTTTTTCTTTAAATGCAGCTGAAAATTTACTGCAAAATATACTTTGTTTACTTCCTTTGTTATTTTTGAGTGTTTACATTATATCTATGTCTGTAAACATAATGATTGTTGTGAATAGAATTTAAAATAAATAGAATTATTTAAAACAGGGACTTTCAAGCGGTTCTTTATATTTATATTAGCTCTAATTGCAGCTGCCATCATCAATTTGTCAAATCTAGAGTTAATTTTGCTAAATATAATTATTTGCATTATTTTAAAGAATGTTCCCTCACCAGATGCAGACTCATTGTGATGCTTTGAAAGCTCACTCATTTAAGAACTATCTGGAAAAGCTACTTTCTGGCATATGGTTATGCTTATAGTCTATGTAAATCAACACCTCCTTTCCTGTCAGCTCTTAACATCTACTGGACCCTGACTGCTGCTGTTGCCGGCAGCTTGTTTCCCTTCGGTTGGCTCTGTGCTGTGCCACCTCTCTCCCTCCCCTGCTGCTTTTGCCCAATCTCTTTATACTGAATATTCCCACTGGGGGGGAAAAAAAGACAGCTAACCAAAGCATTGAGAGTGTGGTGATCACATGAATGGAAAAAGAAAGTGGAGAGGAGACCAAACACATATGAGAGTAAGGTTGATATTTAATGAATAAATGTGATAGAGAAAGGCAAGATGAAAGGAAATGCATTGTTTATGCCCATGCAAACAGGAAACAGTCTCATAGTATGAGGAAAATTTGAAAATGAAAGGTATTGACAGAGGCAGGATCAAAACAACCAAGTGATTTTAGGGTATGGATGTTGAGAGAAAGGATGTTTGTTTCTTTATTCTACAAGATCTGGGCTGGTCAGCTTTGTGCTATCCAGACTACAAATGACAGTTTGATTTGCTGTGGGGCGTCTCAACAGCTAAATGCTCCAAAAAACAAACCTTTACCAAGAATGGATCCAATCAATCAATGGCAAACAAAGAGCCCTCATCATTCCCGACACACAGTGTATTCTTCTCATCCTTTACAGCTCCTCTCAACAATCTTTAAGGATAAATAATCTCAAATCCACGTTTTAATGAGCCTGTGAGTAGTTTTGGTGCAATGATGTAATTGTCCATTCTTCTGTTGCAATTTAACAGTAATTCTATCAGTCACATGAACTTTGAAAGAGACACGTTTCCTTATGAAGATGGCACATAATCAAATCAATCACTTTTTTGTATGTGACACTTTATATAGGCCCCTATTTTTTGCTTTAATTGTATTAATGGTCATTTTAGTTGCAACTCTAAAAAGATGTAAAAAAAATATATATATACTTTTTTTGCCCATGGTTACATAATTCCCTATGACAGGCAAGATCTTGTTTTTTCAAATAGTATACAAGAAGATAACATTAAACCAGTTAACTCTATAGAGCCCACCACATAAAAAAATGACAGATTTTTTTAACCATTTGATGAAACACATAAAAACATTTGCAAACCCCACTTTTTAAATGCAACATAGTTGGGTGATTTAGTAAATTTCTGCTCACAACAATGCTGAAGATGTTAAAAGGAAAAAAATATAAATTTTACTTTGTTGTGTCACGCCACTGACACATTTTGGCTTTTGAACTTTCAATTTCAGCTCATCTTTTAGCTACATGAGCAGATGGGGTTAAAGCTCAGCCTGTTTGTTGACCTTTGCTTTAGCAGCTCTTTAGAAAGTTAGAACTAAAATCACAAAACAATTGCAATGAAGATAACTTTTTTATTGATATGGTGGCTGCAATTTCAACAGCAAGGCAGACCAACTCTCTTGGTTTGATTTAATGGTACCGACTGCAATAGTCTGACTGAAATTGCTGTTTTTTTAGCCTTGGAAATTCAGTGAAAGGTTTTGGAAAAGTTTTGGAAAACCATTGCTAAAACGGTGTACGAACCCTGTTAATTTTGTGCCAATTACCTTAAGGTCCCAGAAATTCAGTAATCAGTTGTAGAACTTTGATTTTTCATTTAGACAAAAATGTCAGTCATAAGTTTTTACTGTAAACATTTACTTTATGGAAGTGCTAAAGTGGACAGAATCCAAATACAGTGAAACTCCCAAAAAGCTATGAAGCAAGTCCTTGAATTCATTCCAGCCAGTAAGCATCACAGGTCTTGGTGTGGAAACCGTTAATTGCAGCACACCGCGGATACTCAGAGCTGTATTTCCTCTCTGTTTTGCTAAAAGGACTGACTGGATGTGACGTAAGGTGACAGCTAATAAATATCTTTGCTTGCCAAGGCCTTTTCATTAATCTTCACTTGGCTTTTGAACGTTAATTGCTTCACTGGCCTCGCTGATTGCAACTGGTCTTCTTTGCATTTAGATAAAGTGTTGGGGCAGAAAGAATCCTCCCTAAAAACACATACTGATCCCTCTGATTCACATTAGCTCCTAGTGATCAAGCAGCTAATACACTGTGATTTTTTATAGCCTGTGAAAGTAATTCATGGTGTCAGTTTACAATGGATACTGGCATTTGTGAGCAGAAAATGATCCTATGATTTCTCCTTGTTTGGTTTTACAGCATAGCTGCCAACAAAAACTGAGTTCAGCATGCAAATGACTGTGTGCTTTACAGCAGTCTACGGCAGGTTTGTGCTTTACAGCTGTTTGAAACAAATTAATTATGACAGATCAAGTCACTGAAGTGAAGGATGAACTGCCTTATTATGCTGAGAGTATTTCCCATTCGGATGATCTTTTGATGTATTGTAATTATCTTTTAATTCTGATTGTGTCACTTTTAGCCAAAAACAAAAAAGTGTCTCTTTTCTTGGAAATAGTTTCTAAAAAGCAGCAGTAGTTAGTTTGAAATTGGCCACTGATTTTTGAGTGGAACCACTGACAAAGGGTCCCATCCCACATCCCAGTGCAACAAAATTGCGAGCAAATTCTGATCTATCCAGCCGTACGGTTTTGAGCCAGATGCCATCCTGGACGAAGAACATGTAGACATTTATGGGTCTATTTGTAGATGCATCAGAATGGAGTGGAGCAGGAAGCTTATGACCCACCCACCGTATTTTCAACGTAACAACTAAGCTCTGTTATAAATGTTATTTTTTTAAAATTCACGATTTCAATAAAGAAATACTCAGAAATGCCATTTTAATCTGAATAGCCCTCATATTTGTCCTCCGTTATCAGAAAAAAGCCACAAGAACATGTTAAAAACACCAAAAAAATGCTATTTTTATTGAAGTAGGCCTTAAGAGTTTCAGCTCTTTTCATGACCCAACAATTTACAGCCTCATATTAAAAGTTTTCATAAAAGTTTGTCAGCAAAGGTCTGCCTTTGTCTCAGTACCTTCGTTTCTTTTTACCTCATTTTCCATCCAATCATTTATCCTCTATTTTAATCACAAAATTTTTCATAAAGCTTGAAATGAAGTAAAATGTGCACAAATATCACTGATGTTCTGTATGATTATTCTTGAGATATGTTCCTATGATCCCTTAACAAATATCTCTGCTTGCTTTTATAATGGGTTCATTAGTGAAACCTTGTAGCCCTGGTTTTAAAGCGGCATGCTTTTGTTATTCTGTTCTTGTAGTCGTACTTGTTTTGGGATTGTGTTTTTTCTGTCAGGCGAGTACATCATTATCCCTTCACCCAGACGGATTAGCTTGTTCCACAGAGCCTCTGTATCTCCTCTCATGATGAGGTGCTTTGAGAAAGGAGGGTTGGTCCAATGATTTTAAATGCCGCAAGTGTCTAGATGCTATTTCTGCAAGTGTTTATAAGAAATCCACCACGTTCTAAAATGCAAACCACCCAAACTAGATGTGTTGGAGCAATCTAAACACACGTGTTTAATGGGATTTATTATGAATTGTGCAACAATCTCCAAAGTATCTCCAAATGCTTTGCTGTTAATCCTTACCAATGAAAAGTCACCTGTTCCCCATGACATCTCCACTTGTTAAAATAGAGTAATAACCTCAGTAGAAGCCTTCATTATCCACTGAGGAGGAATCATGACGGGAGCAGCAGAATCTGAGACAGCTGAATGTGACAGTAGGAGACCTGTTTCCAGAAACACGTAGAATTGTTCAACTGTGGCTGGTTGGAAAAACTCATCCATTATCTATTATAGTTAGCTTTGCATGGGTTTTACTCACTCACACACACAGTGGTGTGCACTCTCCATCATGTAGACTGTGCAGTAGTTAGGTCTTGACAGAATGGCAGCCCTTGCATTGCAGGGAAGCTTGCAGTGCAGGCTTGTGGTTTCGTGTGAGTGACGCTTGTTGTCCATGAGTGCGGACTGAACTTTGCCTCCTGTCACTGACTCCACGCTCTATGAGCACTTAGGCTTTTGGCAGAAATTCTAAAGCTGCAAAAAATTTAGCAAATATAAGTGCTGTAGAGTGGACACCAAAAAAACCCTCAACTGTGAAATAATGAATAGGAACTATTCAAACGTGCGCTCAAGGCAAAAACATTCAGCCAAATCTGTTCAGCTGCCATGTTCTCTCTTTTCTCTAATCATTTCCACGCTTTATGCAGGAAAATTACACGCTGATTAAATCTATAGAAACTAGCATATAGCTACTGAAAAAGTTTTTGTCATGAAACAATCCAGGTAAAATCAAGTTTCCCAGATGTCTTACCTCAGTTCAGGACAGCACATTGTCATTAACTATCCATTAAATGGAAAAATTGGATTTTGCATGGATAATTTCTGTCTTTTGTGTAAACATGAAAGTTAAAGAAATAAACTTTCCTGAAAAATAGCTATAAAATGAGTCTAAAGCACACAGTGACGATAAACTATAGTTATTAAGGCATCTGAATATCATTAAAGAAACAATTACATTCTTAAATGCATAACAATAAATTCATTTTAAAAAATACATAATTATCAGGTTAAATGTTGCAAGAAAACTTACAGCGCCTAACAAGCAAAAGACTGTCTTTTTGTGGCACAGAGCAGTGGAGCAAAGACTCTTACTAAACTCATTTGTACATAGCAAATCATGTGGAAATTCAACCTATTTCTTTCCCTTGCCGTTTTGCACATGGTCACGAACACAATTATTTCAAATGATCATGATTATCACAAATAAATCCCATTACAAAATAATTGAGAGGAGACTAGTTGAGGTTGATGAGGGAAAGAAATGCTTGGATTTAATTCATCCAACAACCATTTCAGCCAATTTATAACTTTCTATTTTGATTAATTGAATGTGGCACAAAATGTACATCCATTCATATAGCGGATTCCTACTATAGGGTCACATTGTGACTCTTAATGTCAGTGTTTAAAATAGCCATGAATGTTCAATTAACAAGATTTTTAATTGTTTTGTTGGTTTCACATTTTTGTCATCTAGGATACATAGATTAGGATTATTTATGGATTCTTGCTAAGATTTTTTTTACATGCAATTAGAAGAAAACTATTTATTTAAGCTCTTTTTGCAAAATTTTTGACCACACAAAGAGAACTGAAAACATACAGAGAAGAGGAGCAGAGGTGTAGAGCATGTTTGCGCTTCAGCTCTGTCCAAGTATTGGAACTCTATGTGATGATAAAGCGCCACTTATCCAAAAATCCCCAAGAGTCTGATGGTTCTTTAAGAGACGTTGAAAAATGGTGCATTCAAGTTTCTCTTAAGCTCTTTCCTTTCATTGCACAAATGCAAGTTTCAAAGTAAATAAACTTATCTCAAAGTGATTTTGGTTCTTTGAAACGTCAAAGAAGTACAGCACAAAAATGTTTCCAAAAATTGATCTTTGGCCCCACCATCAGTGTTATACACGACTTTCTGTGTGTGATTGGGTGCTCACGTGCTTTTCAAGTTTTGGTTGAACCTTAATTGACCATAGGAGTAATTATGGACATTTTAAGTCATGAGCTGGTAACAGTCCAGGAAGCAACAATGAACAAAAGTAGAATAAATTATTTTATTCATTCTAGAAATTGATGAATTAAAACATGTTAGCAGGTTTTCTTTAAACTTTTCTAGATTAACTCATTTCTCAATTGACTGTTCTAAGCAGGTGTGGACTTACCATTATAAGGAAAGGTTGGTGGTTTCAGAAGCTGAACACTTAAAAAAAAACGTCTTAAATAATTCCCATGTTGACAAATATTTAACTCTGTCATAAAAATCTCCAATCACTGAAATGACATAAGATTATCCATGTGAAAATGTTTTGTTCTCCCCTGTCCTTGTGTGGCAATGACTTCCCATCAACAGCAAGTTAGAGAAATATGAAATACATTTCTTGAACATTTAAATATTGTTTTACTTTAAAAAAATCTAATTCTTGACATTATTATTAATAACACAAATTATTAATTCGACTGCTGCAGAGGACCTCTTTGTCATTGTTTGCCTGGGACCAGTCCCCCAGTGGTTCTAAGAGTAGGAATCGTTTATGCGTGTTACATTTCCCTGCTTGACTGATAATAATGGAGTGTATGATGCAGTGTTAGATGTTTTCCAACATAAATTATGAAAGAGCCCGAATTACTGTGCATATTTCTGTGTAAATTTGGATTTGCGTGTGTGTGATATTGTTAAAAAAAACAAATAGTTTTAATCTGCTAAATCAAGAGATTTCATTCAACAAACAGCACTAATGAAGTGTGCGCGCGCGCGTAAAGGGCTAGGTGGAGACTGAAAATTAGAATTTAGGAGGCAGACTAGAAACGTGAGCTGAAACACAAGTGCGTAATTTTCTGTTGTCTCTTTGAGTTCTGTTGAGGTTCTGAGAGACTAACTGCTTGTAATTTGGATTAAATAACCCGGCTGAAGTCCGGGGTGTTGCACAGTAGTGCGCTAAACCTTTCTGACTAAGTTCCCCCTCCCGGACAGGCGCAGAGAGCGCTGACAAAATACTCCCTCATCTCTGCTTTTCGAGCTGCTGTTGAGTGCCTGGGAGGACAGAGCGGAGCTGTGCGCTTCACTCTCTCCTCCCTTCAGAGTCTCTGACAGCCTCCTCCGTGCGCAAAAGCGGAGTTTGGGCTCTTTGCGCGTTGACAGCGCGCACCAGACTTCCCCGAAAATGTGCCAGTCGTGTGGATCGAAGCCTAAATCAGGTTCTGTCGCTGAAGCCGGGAAACTCTTCTTGAAGCACACCACCTTTCACGGGTTGAGGCACATCTTCCTCGGCGGCTCCTACCCCCGGAGAGTTGCGTGGCTCCTGGCTTTCTTGGCGGCGTTGGCGCTGCTCTTCATCTGGTCCACTAACAGAGTGCGGTACCTGCTCTCGTCTCCCGTGTACACCAAGGCGCACATGGTGTACGCCAAACGGCTCGTTTTTCCCGCAGTGACCATCTGTAACCAGAACCTCCTGCTGCCCCGGCGCATGAAAAAGACTGACATCTTCAGCGCGGGCAGGTGGTTGGGACTCTTGGGGAGAAACTGGCAGCTTTCCCCGACAGCAAAAGAGGCGCTCATGTCTCTGCGGGATGAAAGCAGCGAGAGCGCAACTGGCGAGCCGCCCTGGTCTCCCCTGTCTCGAATTTTGGACTTCAACCACTTCCTTCCTCCTCCCCGGGATTCTCAGCCATCCATGAGGCAGCTGCTGGATCGGCTGGGACATCAGCTGGAGGAGATGCTGCTGTACTGTAGGTACCAGGGAGAGCTCTGCGGCCCGCGTAATTTCAGCACCGTGAGTGTGTTCCCAAAGTAACTTTTCCTTTGTTTTCAGTTCAGCACCTCATCCCCCGCATGTGGAAACAATTGTTGGTATCTTTGTCACAACGTCGGCTGCCTTAACTGGCTTTGGACATGCAGTCAGTCAGAATGGACACCGTGCGTAATTGCGTATTCCTCCGCTCTGCTGCTCGCTGACACGCCTCAGTGGTTTAAGTGACCGTCTCTAAGTCTGTCCAGTGAAGACCATAATTTGTTTTTCTCTTCTTTACTCTAACAGGTGTGTTAGAATCCACAAAGCTTCCCCATAAGGGTTCTGTGAATATTGCAGGATTTTGGTTTCGACTGTTATTCTGCTTTTCCTTTGCAGGGCCTGTATCATGCAAAATGAACTTTTAAGTGTATTTTTAATGTCAATTAGGCCAGTAACTCGCTCAATTCAAACATATCTGAGCATTTCTTTAAAACACCAGCCCCTCCTAAACCACAAAAATGAGTGGGTCCTCACATTGTGATGTCACAAAATGGGGAGCAGCCCCTTTCAGGGCTGCCAGCACAGCCCCCAGGCTAACACATACACCCACTTTCTTAGAAGAGCTAGCAGTAATTGACTTATATTTCAAATGCACCAGGCCCGGCCCTGGGCTTAGTAGCACCCTAGGTGAAAAACAAATTTGGTGTCACCTGCAGGGTCCTGGATTTGGTTGTTCCAGCTGGGGATCGAACCGGGAATTTTATATATATATTTATATTATCATTATTATTTTTGCACTCCTTCCCCAGTAAATCGCACCCTAGGTGCCCGCCTAGCTTTATTATGCCCAGGGCCAGCCCTGAAATGCATAATATCCATCTTTGCAAAAGTAAGGATTCATGGGAAAAACGCAGAAGCTCTGCAAAGGCTGGCTCTAGATTGATGTCATGAAATGGGCCACACTCACAAGGAGTGAAAGGCGGCGCCTCTGAAATCGAGGCATCTTCCTCTAGAGTAGGGAAAAGAGTTTGTGAAAATAACTAATATTTTATTCAAGGAAAGTGTGTTTTTTTTGTGTGCCAAAGGTAATATTATACAATATATATGGATATAGTTAACTCTGAAACACTAAAGAATCACATCTCCTTCAAAAATTTCTATTCAAATTATCACAATTTGATTATTTAAAGCGAAATATTTTTGTTACGTATTCATTTTAAACCAATAATAGTATATAGGCCCATATCGCCTCATCATAGCTCAGTGTTTACAAGAGGCCAATCTCCCTCTAATGAAGACATTTGATTAATTTAGTAATCCCTTGCATTGTTCACTGACAGACAGTGTGATTGAGTGCATTTAGTTGAAGTGCAGCCTCATTGATTTCACTTTATTATTCAATTTAGAGGAATGAGAAAAACACTCTTCTACTCTCGCTCCTACTATATTACTCAAACAAGCAGATTTTCTTCCAGTAATTCAAAAAAAAAAAAAAAAAAACCTAGCTTCATGTGTGAGAATCAGCTTCCCAGCACCATGGGAATAATTCAAGGTTTTTACCAGATTTATTATTCCTTCCAATGAAAATTGTGCTTTTATTGATAACATGTTCTTGTAACATTTTCTCATTATGGTGCATATAAAACTGTATTTCTGAGTATTTCTGTATTCAAATTGTCGTGTATCAGGAGCAGATACATTTATTTTTTTGGAAAAAGCTTGTAGCAGTGACGACATTTGGCTCAAAACTGCACTGTAAAAAATGAACCTCGCAAAATTTCTGTAATTTTTTACAATGGAAAGTATTCGTTTTCATTAAATTAAAACACTAAGTTGACGGTTTACTCAACTCAAACAATTAATTTAATAAAAACAAATGTAACAAATTACAGAATTGTTCACCATTTTTGTTACAGCGGTAAAGTTAAGTGAGGGTTGTACAGGCCTGTAAGCTAGTGGGAGAGCGTGCATACAGATGGAGGATGGGGAAAGAGGACAGATTTACTAGTAAACTAATCCACTCTACAGAAACTACATCCAAGAAAACAACACAGATTTTTTTATTTTGGCTAAAAACGATAAAATTATATTTAAAAGACCATTGGGAACACTTTTAAAATAGACCAAAAGATGATCAGAATGAGAATTTAAACATTCTGTCTGCAATATTTGAAGTTTCCAAAGCTGCTTTCTCCCATCTTAGACTTTAATATAGCAGAAAAAGCAGCCCCCCACATTCTGCTTTTTCTTAAAATGTTTTGGCATGGTTTGTGTTGTGCGGTATATTTTGAGGGGCAACAGTTTCAGAGAGTAACCTACAGTATTTTGGGTGATAAATATAATCCTACAGTCTGGAGCTTTGGGGATATGTCCTCCTGCATAGATAATCAATGATTCCCTTTGTGGCTTCAAGGCAGGTAAGACAGGCTGTTGGCATGAACGAGTGCAGTGGAATCCGTCACACTTAAGAGGTGAAGTGTGGAGGACGATGGTGAGCCCGTCTGCTCACAATAGATTTCAGGGTTTATTGACTTTTGTGCAAGAACAGCCCCCCCCATGCGAGTCTCTAGAAGCTCTGTAGATATGGTCCACCAGCTTCATCAATACTCTCTCAGTTCCATGGCTCCATCCTTCTTTATTCATGCTGGAACTGCATAAAAGTCTTTTTTTTTTAACCCTAAAGGCACTTCTCATTTTACGTGTAGCTTGCTGGTCTGATTTAGAGAAGATATCAACCTGAGAGTGAGATGCTGGCCTTTAACCCTTGCTCTTCCACCCCATGCACATCATTGATTCACAGTAAGCTCCACTTGTTACTTTTACTTTTATATTTACACACATTTAGAGCTTTTTGCATCATATCTAATAACTCTAACTGCTTTGTAAGTCTAGAGAACACCTTCAGTCTCAGGGAAACCTTTAGCAAATGTTTATCTCAGATTTTTCCTCCACCCGTAACCTTTCTATAAATTTTCAGGCATGCTTCGTCACTTAAGAAATTAGTTTTTAAGCACATTACAGTATATAGCTGTCTTTCAAGGACTGCTGAAAGATGTTTTGAATGCAGAACAGAAAGGAGCAAAGTTGTCTGCATCTCCATCCTCACCATCATGAAGATTTTCAGTCATGCAAGGTTCTGGACTTCAGGACAACCGGACTTGAAAGATTGATCAAAAAGATGTTTTGCTCTCAAGTTTTAAGATGACAGTTTGGATGACGTCTCCAATATTTCCTAGAGACTGGAAGTTTTGATTGCTTGAGAGTCTGTACGTGTTTGCTTGGTAAATAGATCAGCAAGGATCTATCTTATAGAATTTTTCTTACTGCCTAACAAGCAGGATTTGAAAAGCAGTTTTCAAAATTCTTAGAAATTCATCCCTGAACTGGTCATAACAGGAAATTATAAGTTTTATTTTTAGATTGGCAAAGTAGAAACAGTAGCTCAAAGCTCATTTTTTTCATTCTAAAATTCAATTTAGTATGTCAGGAAGTTAAGTCGTCAAAAAATAGAAAAGGTCTGACCAAGTAAAACATATTTAGAAGAGTTTACACAAGTAAATCTGTATTCCTTAAATAGGAGCATGGTAATTAGGCCCGGCCTTGAGAAGCTGCATCTGCATCTTCTGAGCACACCATACAGTAACTTACCAGACCTGTGATGTTCGCTGTAACACACAGTTCCAAATGAGGAAGAAAAAAACAGCATCACAACATTGGAGGTTTTTCAACCAGTTAAAATCTGCATAAATGATATTCACTTCTTCTTTGCTATGTTATATTTTTACACCAGGAGCAAGATTTTCTTGGAAAAAAAAATAGCATTAAAAATTTCTTAATTTGTGCCTATTTTTTCCACATTACATTCGAAAAAAGGCTGAAACAGTGAAGATCCTTTAACCCAGGTCTCAAGGACTGCCAGTCTTTAGTTTTTTTTTTCTTTGAAACAATGCACTACCTGCTGCTGATCACCTGGAGCAGGTGTGTTTTGCTAGTTGGAAAATACAATGGCAGGTTTGTTGGAAGGCAGGTGGTGACACTGGCCCTCGAGGCCTGGAGGATAACACCTGTGCCTTAATACAAATGAAAAATTTTGGCATTAACCTGAAACAGCAGCAGACTGCACTTAAAAAAGACAAACAGAGAAGGACAGATAATAAGTTTTAGGTTTTTTTCCTTTTTAAATCATAACAGCCTTTTGATTGTTGTTTATCTGGTTGTTTTTCACAAAATCTTCAAATCAAATCAAATAAAACTTTATTAGTATAGTACTTTTCCCACTAATGTGATTCAAAGTCCTTTACAAAAAACATTTTCCAATTTTGAAGACCAAAAGCAAAACAAATTGTTTCTGTATTTTAAATGGAAATCTACTTAAAATTACACGCATCGTTATGTGTGTAAATGAAAGAGGGCACACTTTTTAATAATCACTTTTCAATTTGTTTTTCTCAGATGTAGGTTTTTGTAAGTGTCCACATTCATTGCACATTTGAGCTCCGCGTTGATCTTACAAATCAAAGCAGGAGGTAAACTGATTCTCTGGCAACTTTTAGGGAACAGCTTGTTCATCCTTGTCACATTGTCAGATGAAAAATAGCTGAGGGCCATCTCAACATTTCGCAGAGTGTCTCTGTGAATTATTTATCGAAGAGAAAGACGAGGAATGTTTTTTTTGTTTTTTTGTTTTTTTACCATGCAAGGACTAGAAGGGACAATGCGCGTTTCCACTAAGGTGGGGTTGATTTAAATATTAATTTCTTGTGTTTAATATTTAAGTCGAGGCAGCATTTAAGGCGGAATGTAAAGTGCTCATTGTAAAGTGGAACAAAGATCTGAAGCGATGCAATTTTTATTCAGGCGCACATACACAAAATCACCTTGGAAAGCCGTTGTTAAGAGCTTTCAAGTGTTCAACAATAATCAGTCCATTTGGACTCATTCACACGTTGTTTTACACAGCTTCAGGCGGACTGCATGTTGCCTTCCCCGCAAAGCCGTATGCGGCCGAACCCAAAACGGACGGAGAGCAGACTTTTTTATCAAGCTCAACAGGTGAAGACTGACGGACTGTTTGATGGACAGACACAAGGAGGCACGCTGAGAGGAAGCTCAAACCATAGAGCCGCACAACACAGTGAAGATCCCGACTCCCCAAGGTCACCACCACTGCTGCTCTTCACTCAATGCAGCCGGCACAATCTCCTCGTTTCCACAGCAACCCTGACTGCAGGCCTCCTGTAGTCAATCACCACATTGGGAACACGTACACGCAGATGGCAGGCAGGGGGGCTTGTACACATGCAGCCACATACCGTACCCCCTCTCCCATACAAATCTCATCATTCATATTCTTGTGTAAACATGTTAACCCTCACATGCATGTACAATGAAGAAGTCTGCCCAGCTGCTACAGTCCTGTTGCTATTTTCTTGATGTGTATCTGCCAAAACCTTGTTTTCCAGCTTTTTTCAAAGACAACCATGAGTGGAATTTAAAGTTGGAAAAAAAAAAAGTTTTCAGAGATCGGCTTAATTAAAAACCTTGACAGAATAATTATATAAGTGTGTATGTTTATGTCCCCCCATTATTGTGAGATATCTTGCTGGACAAATGGAAGCTGTTATGGCAGTTTTTTATACTTCGGGTGATAAATGACAAACAGAAATCAGATTGCGGTGACAGAAAGCTTCTGGACTGGAGATGGATTTCAGTGGCCTTTTATTGATATCTGCATTCTGCGCATAAGCCAGCATCGCAGGCTCTCTCTTTTTTGACTCAGTTTTGCCACTTATGCTCTCAAAAGGTCATATTGCATATTGCTTTGCACTGTCAGACGACAGAGATTTTTTATATTGTACCATTTTAGATGTTCAAGGCTCCTGCACTGACACTTTAGGATGAAATCTTGTGCAATTTTTGTAAAGCTCTTACAAGCAGAGTTTACATTTTTAATAATAACTTTTTTTTGGGTACATTTTGCCTTTAAACTGCTGTTTTTGGTATTTGAGTCATCAGAATGTGTGACTCATATGTCAACTATGTAATAAACGCCTTCTAAACTGTTACCAAGCCATACACAAAACATTCACTGGAGAGAAAAAGAATAGTCTTTTCAATTGTGTTTTGTTCTGCGTCTTCAAAAGGAATCTTTCTCACAACTAATAAGGTGTCTATAAAAAGAAGACTTCCTTCTTCACTTCCTGCCTTTTGTTATTTATTATCTCCTGCCACCCACCACCTATGTCCTCCCACCATTTCCACATGAATGTCAAAATGCTGAAGGTTAATACGATGTTAATTGGGAACTTGGATGCTTTGATGCAGAGCTCTCAATCATGCGGCCGGACAACAAAGTAGGGTAACTTTATTTTGGCTCTCAGCCATGCACTTCCATTTCCTGATCTTTATGATTAAATTTTGCATCCATTAGTCCACTGATCATCATGTTTTTGCCAAGAGGCAGAAGACGCTTTATGGAGTAGTAGCTCACCACCAGTTTTGTCACATGTCTGTCCTTTGACCCTGAAAATTAGAAATCACAAAAACGTAACCTTACAATTTTAATGTTGTTACTGAATAGTGTGCCGAAATGGCTTAGCTAAATACAAAAAGTATGTATTTTTCATAAATTATCTAACTTCCTGTCAGTATGTCACCTAGTTCTATTTAATTGCTTTATCTGACTTTGTTTTGCGGTTCTCCCTCTTCAGTATGTGGTCTCACCGGTTTCCCTGCCTCTTTGCTGTCACTTATGTCAGCCATCAGCAAGTGTATTTGGATTACGTCAGTCTTATATTTCTAGCATTCCTAAACTTTCACTTGGTATGCCCTCAAATAAGTAAATTATTTATTAAATAAGTACTCATTCATCCATTTGCCTCATAATTTTGCATTCTGGTCTTCACCTTAACCCTTTGGAGTCTCTGAACCTTCAGATGCCAATCACATCAGTTATTTATAATGACGTAAGAATGCCCCCACTACCACCACTCCATTAGTGTAGTTTTCATTCAAAATTTAATGTGAAAGTTGCAAAAAAAATTTTTTTTATTTATTTTAACAAGCATAAGTTATGGCACATAATTCTGACATAAATCCTTGAGAGATGTTATTGTTTAGTGGAGCTTTGACTTTTTTTTTTTACATTTTCCACATTATACTGACATTTTCTTCTTCCTGTTTTTAGATTTATACATTTTATTTGTCTCTTGACATTTTTTATTTAAAAAAACTGTTTTACCAAAGTGTTTGTAATTGAAGCAATGAAAAGTGCCAATATTGAACACTTTTTTTATGGCAGTTTCAGATTAATTGTGGATTTTTTGTGAAATATGATGACAATATTTGTTAAAAAATGTTGAAAAACTTTAATAATTTGAATAATTAATACATTTTTAAAAAGCACAAAAAAGAGAAGTTGGGTTATAGTAGGGCTGCAGTGGTGTTAGCGATCTCCCTCACAGTGAGCAGTCCTTGGTTCAAATCTAGGACCTTTCTATGCTGCTTTTGCATGTTTTCCCTGTGCATGCATGGATTTTCTCAAGCACTTCCAAAAACATGTTTCATAGGTTAATTGTTTACTCTAGAGTGCCCCTATAGGAGTGAATGTGTGTGTGTGTGTGTGCTCTGCGGCACACTGGTGACAGATGAATATCAAGCATTTCCACAAAGAACTGTTTTAAGCATAAATAATGAAACTGTAAAGTAGTAAACACACTCAAAACCCTGGACCTCTATGGATTAAAGATTTTCTTTGACAACTCCGGAAAATGATTTTTTTTAAATCCCCTAAATAAATATCTGACACCTTTGTATAAATTAACATATGAGAAGTTAGACGAGTATCTGCCTGACTATCATATTAAAAACTAATTATTCTCTCTTTTCTGTATTGCTATTTAAATGTCAGAGCTCTTCAAGTAATAATCTTGACATTGCCAAAACAAAAATCAGTATGTTGTCGGATTGGGTTTTTAAAAAAAAAATCCTGATTTGTTTTAGCTTGTCATAGTTTCTTTTGCCAATCTTTGAAACATCTTCCTGTTTAATGATTAAAACCATTTTTAAAACAAAATAAAGTTTTGGGAAAAAAAAGCATCACTTAAGTTATTTCCTTTGTGTTTTTCAGATATTCACCCGGTATGGAAAATGCTACACATTTAATTCAGGCAAAGATGGACAACCCCTGATGGTGACAATGAAGGGCGGGACGGGCAACGGGCTGGAGCTGATGTTAGACATCCAGCAGGACGAGTACCTACCTGTGTGGGGAGAGACCGGTAAGTTTACCTGATGAAGTTAAGTTAACCCGGTGGTTATTTATACCTTTAGCATATAAATCATTTCAGGAAGAACTGTAATATCTTCAGTGACATTTAACATCCACCTCAGAACAGGGTTTGTAACATTTTTATTTTTAAAAACCAGACAACTTTTTAAAACATATTTTCACTCTTTCAAATATCACATATCACTGGGGTTTCTCTGTAATCCTATGATGGACTAACTAAATCTGATTAACCTCACTGTGAGGCCAATGAAAAATTCATATAATAGTCATCATACATTTTACTCTCGATGTTTCTGATTAGGAAACTGATGAACTTCAGAAATTAAAAACTTTCCAAAGAAATAATGTTAGCAACCAATCTGATGCTGAAAATTGATCAGAAAAACTACTTTTTACTTTAGCATAGCTGCCAAATGAACTGAATGGCAAGATGACAAAAAAAGATAATTTAAAACCAATTTATAAATCAATGATATTGGCTCTTCCATTTAGGATAAAGTCATCATCAGAAGTGAAGCTTCGAGGGTTCCTGGACTTTCGTTTTATGTATTGCTGCTTTGTGTTGTTATCAATAGTTTATGGATGCTGGAAATTTAATGAGACGAAGAAGTTAATGTGGTCACACAAGCACTGGGCTCACCGCCATTGTCGAGCCAGCAGCAAGAGCGGAAAGCAATCACCCTTTCTGTATTATTTAAATTTAAAAGCACACACATTGTGCATCAGTGGTTTTATTACATTAATAATCAGTATTTTTCTTTTTTTTCTATAAGGCCATTAAATAACAGAAGCTGTTTATGAGGAGCGTGGGGAAAAGTTTTAGGGATTATACAATGACCCTTCACGCCACTGCTCACCTATGTAGCCACAAGGGTTTCTGGATGTCCCTGTGCCAGACCCCGCCCAAATAAAATAAAGGGTTGGGTTAGGAAGGGTGTAAAAAAGCTCTATGCCAAACTGAATGTGTGGATCAGTGACAGCTGAGGGTGTATGGCGAAAGATCAACAACAACAACAAAGATTTATGTTGTGCAGATGTAATAAAATGCAGTAAAAACAAGTCTAAGTAAGTCTTTTTTGTTCCTAATCTTCATAAATTATTCTGATAAAACATTTGTTATCCAATTATCCAATCAGCCTGAGTACTTTGAATGCATGACCTGCTGTTTTAACCACCTGAGATCAACGTAACTAAACAAGTCCCGTCTCTGATTAACATGCGTTCCTTCAGAGATCACAGAGATGCGTCACTTGTTCCATGTTGATGTGCGACTCATCCTTTAATGGAAATTAAATAACTTATATTCTCAAACTGAACTTTGCTTTTGCAGACACGGACACTAATTTGTTTCAGCTCATTCTCGCCCTTTAGTTGATTTATAGTTTAAAGTGACTCTTTCTTTCATACGGGTCAACTTCAGTTTCATCTTTTGCCCGCCTTCAGAATCCACACGCCTAACTTAATTTACTTTATAACCTTGACACGCAGGGTTTTAAATCAGCCGTGTTGTTCACAAATATTTGTATTCTCCTTAAAGCCTCAGACATCAGTTACACTGACAATTTTCTTCAGTGCCAGTCCACAAGTGTCAGAAGTTTCATTATTTCAGATTTTAATTTCATATTCAGTTGACTCTGGAGTATTCATTCCAACACGCTGTACAAATTCTCCTCCAGAAGTTATTCAGTAAATTATTTCCCTTGTGAATTTTATGGGCGCATTATGCATGCAGTTATATGAAGTCAGTGAAAAATGATTTCACTTTTGGACTTAGCAGAGTTGTGGCCCAGCGTGTCAGACTGTGTCCCGTAAATGTCTTGATTTTTTGAGCTGATTTTATTTGGTTTCACAGTCTTTATTTTTTTCCGCTTCGACCACCAGCTGCCATTGATGTGCAGCTACATTTATGTCCAGAAACTCTCCCAGAATGCTAAATGTGGTCAACAGCAATTTGAAAGGAAATTGGCAATGAGGCTTTGCTGCACGACTTGGAGGCAGCTTCAAGGTCAAAAGCAGCATCTACTTTCATGGGTCCAGTACACAGGGAGCCAGTCTGGATCAGGCAAACGGTTTCTGACAAGGACAAGCCAGAGTCCAAGAAAAGGTCTGAGAAATAAACAAGAAGAGATCAGAAACACCAGGGGATGAAATGTGAGAAAGATATCTGGAATGCTGTCACTTAGTGCAAAAAATAAGCTGCCACTATAGACTGAAAAATCCCACAGAACAGATTCAAACCAGTCTCCAATATACACTGCTGTCACAACCTTATGAAAAGATCCTGTACATTTCCCCTTATTTTGTTTTAAATGGAAAAATCTAGTAGTGTGTAGCATCTCCTTGCGCTCAAAAAAATGAGAGACAACATAAAAGAGAATTTTTATGGCAAACTAGAAAGAGTCTGACATGTTTGCAACCAGGCTGGAGCTTGTTCTCCTCAAAAACACCAGCAACTCCCCGGGCAGTCTGGGAAATCGCATCTGGACTCTTCCTTCCATATAAGTCTGATTTTATACGCACTCTGGCCTGGTGCAATTATTACTTCATGAAGTACTTTCCTCGATATCTACAATTTTTCCATTATACTTTCATATTCACACAATTCTTATCAGTGAAGTTGGTAGGGACAGAGTGTGTAATTTGACAGATATCTTCCATCAAGACACTTTTTCTTAAAGCCAAATAGTATTTCCTGACATTCACTGAAGTGTCTTAATTAAAAGGTGAAAGAAAAGGAATTGAGACAGGTCGGCTAAGTAGATTTTCTGAAAGAGTGAGCAGTGTGTAGTGGAGGTTTGTGGTGAACCTGAATGCAGGAGATAAGGAAGATTTGTGCAGTGGAACTAAATCTGATATATGAACGACCAAAAAGTACAAACTCAAAATCATAACAACATGAAGATTGGAACATGACAAAATGGTGATGACAAGAGTATCTGGCAGTGAGTAAACTGAGAGCTAATTAACAGATACAGAAAAAGCTGTTGATAATCACAGCTAAGACCTTATGTGACTGTGAATGAGAAAACTGAAACCTTATGTGACTGTGACTGACAATAAAGCCTAAAAATCAACAAAACAGAATCTGAACACAAACAGATTAAACACAGCAATCTGTGACACTGAACTGAAAAGAGAACAAACACTGATTTAGTGAACTTTAGCTCTGACATTTTGGCATCAAAAATAAACTTTAGAGTCAGAATTCCAACAAAGAATTTGGTTTTTTTTTTATCAGCCTTAATGGATAAATCACAGAGGTTGACAAAAATTTATAGGGTGTAACAATTAATCTACTTATTTCCCTACGATCCAAATAGAACGATCTCTCCGAGGCAAGTTGTAAATGAAATCGACCTAAAACATCAAAAAATCATTTCAAATCCAAATAAATCGATTATAATTTCTATTGGAAAATGTCATTTGGATTTTACTATCATATAAAATGACAAAGTACCATCACAATAGACAACATACGTGATGGCGATAAAAAATGATCAAGCCATAATTGCAGTCTAATGTGTGAAAACACTGAATTCTGTAGATATGGGTCATAGAATGTTCTAAAAATGTCCCCTTTGTATTATTTTGATGTGGAAAAAGAACAGAACTTTATCAAATTAAAATGTAAATGAATTACCCATTATTTCTTGTTAACTTGTTTGTTTGTACACATATTTAATTTAACCCGATTATCTTGGAAGAAAAACAAGAAACTGAACAAGAAAGCATTGTTCAGTGCCAGGTATTTATTTATAAGTAATGCTGGTTGAACATTTAGCTAAAGATGTCCTGGATCTTGGCTGAATAAAATGGTTGTGGTAGGAAAAATTCAGTAAATAAGATTTTACAGAAAAATAGCCAGTACATTGTGGTAGGAAATGCCAATAATTTCTAAGATTTATGGACAATTAATTATTCCTTAAATTTATATTACCCCCTCATGTGTGTCTTTTTTATTTATATTATTTTATCCTAATTACTTATTTTCCTTTTTTTTCAATTATTTTTCCTTTCTTTCCTTGCTTTGAGAATATCATCATCAAAGTTGTTCACAGATCCTGAATATGATGTTTGAACATTTTGATTTGTACCACATTATGTTTTAAATCTTAAAAATTAAAGTTAAAAAAACTGTCCTGGATGAATTTTTGGCCAGTGAATCGATTCAAATCAGATCAAAATGAACAAATATAGACTATGGTCAACCACAAATTAGCATAGTTTAATTAAAACTGTTTAAATTAATTGTTACATCCCGAAAAGATTGTCAAAGAATTTGTCAAATATTAAAGAATTGTTGCTATAAATGTATTGTGGACCATGAATCACTTGTCATATGATACTATTTTGAGGCAAGAAATCCTCTGTGATTGCCGGCCTCCATCTACAGTTTAAAGGCACAGCCAAGCAGAGGAAAATGATTCACCCAAGTGAGAACAATTTAAGATTAACCATCCATTAAGGAAGATGAGCTGATGAGCTGATTTAAATACTGACTATTTTTCATCCACTTCTAATCAAACGTGGACCAAAAATAGCAGAAAATAGAAGAACAAAGGATAAATACAATCCTAGGCATCAAAAAAATGGAAACATCTCCTAGAATGTCTTTTCTTGAAGGGTTTTCTTCAATACATGTGGACAAAAGATTTGAAGGGCAGAGCAAACTCTTCAATCTGTCTTATTTGTACGAAGGAATTAGAAAGATCCCAGAAAAGCTTCAGGTAACAGAAACCTATCTCCCAGCAGAATTGGCAGCTTCTTTAAAGAAAGTAACCCGGGACAGCAAAGCATTTATGTCCTAAATCTCTTAGAAAACCTATTTCAGGGATTTCAGATTGACAGCAATAAATGCTGTGCTGGCTGCTCTGTGAAGGACAACTTCAGCTTCGAAGTTGTCAAGTTGATTTTTATGGGAAACAAGTACAAAGCAGACTTTCCCGTCGTAAATTAGAACTTAGTGTTTTACTTTAAAAACTGACGCTGTTCTGTCATCTTGGATGAGATTAATACAAATGTCTGTTTACTTGCTGTTAAATATAGTTAGCTGTGTGATATTTGCACACTTAAAAGGAAAGATCTGTCAGCTTAAAGCTTAAACCTTTAACTTTAGCTCCAATGTTTATGTTCTTTCGACTTAAAAAACTCTAACCGTTTGTGCAATAAACAGAAGAGGAAAAGCAGCTCTGATTCCTGTTGATCATGAGAGTTATGGTATGCCAGAGAGTGTGTGTTCTGTTTGCGACTTAAAGGGTTAAGTTTGAGTGTAGTTTCTGAAAAACCCAAATGCCTTTAAAAAAAACCCACAACAGTAGGTATAACTGTAAACAAACACAGTTTCATCAACTGGTGGTTTCCTCTTGTTTTAGAAAAAAAATGAGCATCTGGATCTTCCTGGTGTGAATTCTCAGTAAAATCAAAGCAGTGATCACAGACCATTTTGTTGCATAGAAACTCAATAGATGCACCAAACAGAGACGATAAACATGAGACAGAGAAAAGCAGAACGCTCTGGTTTGTTTTTCCGCATGAAAGGACGGGACAGGATGATCACAGGAATCTTTTGACAGAAAGGGAAACTTCCATCATATTATTATGCAAGTCGGCAAGGCAGAAGAAGAATTCACAAAAATATAGTATTTACCACAAAGTGCCAATCATTCATAAGCCTCAAAGGCAGAAAAGGCTAGAATAGACTTTAGTCAGACAATGGTCGGGAACAGTTAAAAGAAATCTGAAGTATATAGTGATATACAGTCTGGTTTGACTCAAAAGTTGATTTAAAAGCACTTTATAGTACTCAGTGAGAGCCCTAAATCATATTATGAAAAAGACGCTATGGAACACTTGATGGAATGAAAGTGGAAAATCCTGCAATGAGCTCAATCATTCAATCTCAAGAAAAGAGCAACAAATAGCCAGTTATGTATGACATGGCAACAACCACATTTTAGGGCTTTAGGTTTTACTCTTAATTAATCAAATCATCATTATATTTAAGGGATAATGCCCAACGAGGTGTGAATTATCAGAAGTTGACAGACAACAAAGAATCCTGAACCGTCTGAAGTGAAGCAGACCTAAGGTCCATTGATTTCTGATAATACACATTTCAAAGAGTATTATCCTGCCTTTGCCACACTCACTTAGGAAAGAACTATGTGTTTAGTATTTTTTTAAATACTATAATCTTGTTATTTTTAGGTTTAAATTGTTTTTTGATATGTGGAATGACACTTTGTCATGGTAACGCCTAAAAGCTTGCGCTGACCTCGACTACAGCAGCAGAGAAGAGATTTAAACACTGATCGTTATGATAGAATAAAATAAAACATAGAGAAAATTCACCTCTTCCTGCTTGTTTTTGTCCAGATGATGAATTAAACGTTTGGTTCTTTTGTTGAAAGAAACAAAGTCTAAAGCAGTGTCTAAATCCAGGCCTCGAGGGCCGGCCTCCTGCTGGTTTTCCAGAAACTCTGCTTTATCTGCTGCTGATTACCTGGATTAGATGAGTTTAGTCAGGAAGGATCTTCAACAGCAGGTTGGTTATAGTACATGTAGGATACTGGCCCTCGGGGCCTGGATTTGAACACCGCTGGTCTAAAATCTACATTGTTCAACTGCTCAATTCCTCCTTGTGTCATATTTGTTCCCTTCTTCATTTGTTTTCTCTCCTTCTCTTCTGCTGGATCCCAGTCTTCAAACAAATTAAATTAACCAAGCAGGTTAAATGAAACTACTATAAAATCTTTCTTCTTTTCTAACAACCTATTAACATCCTACATTTTTTTAATCTGTTTGAAACATGTAAACAATTAGAAAACTAACTGGCGTTTTGGCCAGCGCAGTGATGTAGAACATTTGGGTTATGCATCCGGAACTCCTTTTTTAGCTGTACATTATCACTTTCCATTATCACACCCTGCAACCAATCAAAATCGAGTATTCCCCTGGACCCTGGTATCAAAACATTTAATTAGAGATCATTTTAATTATAGCAGCTGACCTCTCAAAAGGCATGTGAAAGCTTTATTGAATAAGTTGGCAGTCATATCTTGAACTTGATATTGATTGTGGGTCAATATCTTGCACGCATGATTAGAAAAACACTTAAAGATTAAATTAATTGTTGTTTTTTGAGTGTTGGACAAAAATATTTAAACTCATAACTCACAAGTCATATTTTTATCCTCTTCCATCTTTGGTCATGAGGAAAAATTTGTTATTATCATTAAAATGATAATAACTTGTGAGAATGACTTAAGATAAGAGATGTAACCACTTGTATTAAATGTCATATGTTTTCACGTAAAATGCAGTTATAAGCCTGGAGGATTTGTCCTGGCAGCAACAGAAAATGCTTTTGTATCCAGTCTCACGACAGCAATGTGTGACAGTTAAAGCCTGCAGTGTTTGGAGGCTTTCTTGCTGTTTTTCAGACACGTCTCAGAGCTTCTTAATTGAAAGTAGCAAGAAAGCCTTGCACTTAGATGATACCAAGTGACAACCAGAAAGGAAAAGGCCAACCCAAAGAAACATCCTATTTTATCCCCTGAACCAGAGCTCAGAGGAGCAAAATGTCTCGAATCCAACCTGCCTCCTGCACAATAGACATCTTTAGGTCACTGTGAAAGTGACAGAAAAGAGTTTGCACAAATAAATCCTCTAAAGTTTGTACTGCACACTGTTGTGGGAAACGGAAATTTCATCTATATTGATTTTGCTTTTATCAACGCCATCTTTTATTTAATAAGGGTAGTGTTCTCGCTGTTTTTCCTCACTGGAGATACAGCTGCTGTAAAAGAGTATTTCTGGAAACCTATCAACTTAATCCAACAAATAAAAACACAATATGTTATGTACAAATGACTCACAAAGTAGGGATTCTCTTTAACTTATAGAGCTTTTTTTATTTTCGAGTTTGCCTTCCTCAGTCACACAGAAGTACATTCCATCATTGTGAGGCGCTTGCTTCATCCTGATTAGTACCAGCTGCTGCACCTTGATCCTGTGAGCCTGTGTGTGCAAATCATCATCATCTCTGTTGTAGCTGTCCTAACCTCTTCTTTTCAACAGACGAGACGTCGTTTGAAGCCGGGATCAAAGTTCAAATCCACACCCAGGATGAGCCGCCGTTCATAGACCAGCTGGGGTTCGGAGTGGCACCGGGGTTTCAGACTTTTGTCTCCTGTCAGGAACAGCGGGTACGTCTAACAGGAGACGACAGATTATGGAGGCAAAGCAGTAAATAAAGTATAAGTTTGTTCATTTGTTGCAATTTCATTAAAATAAAAAAAATAAAAAATCATTTCTAATTTTTTGCACGGTTTAGACTTTCTTTTTAAACGTTTGATTCATATTTCAATTTAATTTGTATAATATTTTGCCCTGGCTCATACATGTATTTATTATACATTAATAACGCACTTTTCTTTTTTAATTTAAAGAATTACTTGGCTGGAATTTAATCAAAAAAGTACTTTTACATTCAAGATTAAAAATGTAGTTTGACTTTTTTCAATCATATTTTAACTTAAAGTTGCACTTAAGATTGTCGATATATCCGCACCCAAACATTTATGAGATAGTTTAACGATAAGTAAGTGCTTCTTTAGCTGAAATCATATTCAGATTACACAAAGAATTTGGATCTCTCCCTCTTTATATTGTGCTGTGCTTGCTGTGCCATTAAAACGGGCAAGTTGAAAGCAGTATAAAGCAGCTTTAAATGAATTGCACCTCTTATACAATGAGGCAACTCAAAGTGCTTTGAGATCAATGTCAAATGGAAAATGGAGACTGTTTCTTGCTTGTAATGTGACCATCACTGTAGTTTCTTTTGCTGATGTTAATTTTTTCAAACAAATTCTGCTTACAGTCAAATGTCAAGATACAAGTCCAAAAAAATAAAATTCAAAAGAAATCAGTCAGACTTTGAGAAAACCAAGTAAACCAAATAAAGCAGATAAATGTGTTTGTTCAAATCTCATATTATGAAAATAAATAAATAAGAATCAATTATTCTCTTGAAGCCAATAAATGCATCACAAAATCATACATAAAAAAAACCTGATAAAGTTAGGTAATAGTTAAAAAATACTTTGGAATGGAAAACCTAAAAGGCTTATTAAATCAAAAAATGAAATGTTGTGTAATGATCTGACTAGCCATATATGAGACTTTTTAGACTATTTATACCCCCCCCAATTTAAAGTTTAAAGAAACAGAACGATGAAATGTCTTTTTAAGTGTGCAGAAACTCACCCTGCAGCCAACCTTCTTAGTGTGATGAAATATGCAGATACAAAGTAGAGGACTGCTTTTTTTTGTGGCTCTTTTGGTTGATTCTCTGCCTGCACAAAATCAGGTAAAAGAAACCAACATAAATAAGACTAAAATTGTCATTGAAAGGGTCCCCTTCCATACCGACACACATCATCTATGATGGCTCTCCCTTTGATTTGCCTTGAGATCTGTGGTGGGGTTTTTTTTTTTTTTTACTCTTTCAACATCAGACATCCGTATAGAGCCCCGGCGACCCTGCTGGGGTTGATCAAGCTCGTGTCTGTGTAGCAGCAGCACTCCAGCTCTTACCGTTTTTGAGGCACAGCTATCTTTTTCGATCTTCGCATTGCCTCTCATCCTGTAGTGTTGGTCTACCCCACCACTCTCAGCAAGCCTGAATGTTTCAAGTTTTACCTGACTTTTTTCAAGCAATAAAGTTATATATACAGTATATGTATAATTTCTTCGATAGTTATACTACCGTGTTTTCTGCGCTATAAAGCGAACCGTCAGTGAATGGTCTGTTTTTAAACTTTTGGCAAATCAAACTTAACTGTTGGCGGATCAAATTTAACACATTAGTTGACACAAAAAAGTCAGAGATAAGTCCATCAGTCAGACTGTTTTAACAGTAACACTAGAACTTGTTTATGACACGTCACACATTAGCCGCGCTAGCATGTTCAAAATTCCTGTAACTCTCGACTTTGTCTTTAACAAGTAAAAAACAAACATTATTGTGAATACCTAACTCAAAACCTTGTTAGTAACATACAAAAAAATACAGTCCAAAAATGCAACACATTAGCCACACTAGCAAATTCATACAAACCTTGTTTGCAACATGTAAAAAACAGACTGATAGGCCTACCTCTAAAAAAAAAGTGACTACGCTAATTCCCAACCTTGATAATTACAGTTAAAACAAAGTAAAAAAGTAAAAGAAGTGTGGACACAAAAAAGTTATGGATAATCTGTCAGTCAGTCAGACTGTTTTAACTGTGTTAACTTAACTCCAGAACTTGTTTGCGACATTAGAATCGTTAGCCACGTTAGCGTATTCACACTTCCTGAGTAAACTAACTCAAAACCTTGTTAGTGACAAAAAAAAAAAGACAGACCAACATCACTGCACATTAGCATATTTACACAAAGCATCTTTGCAACACATAAGAAACTGGCCCATACCTTAAAAAATAAACGTTACTGTGCACCATGCTAACTCCCAGCCTTGATAGTACCATGTAAAAAGAAAAAACAAAAAAAAATGTAAAAAAAAAAAAAAAAAAGACTGACATTTTGACCGACTTGTTAACCTCTCAAAATGTCTTCGACATCTGTTAACACAACCAAACATGACACGTTATTATGAGGCGCACTGTTGTTTTTTGGAAAAAAAATAAGGTTTTCAAGTGTGCCTTATGGTGCATAAAATACAACATTCCTTCTTTATATTCTACTTGTGGCAATCCTAACCAAGTAAAAACCAACAAAACACAGAGTCTGGATCTCTACCCCCTTGAATTAAGAATGGGTTTGTCAGCAGAGTTATAGACTGGAGCTGCAGCCACGGCTATTGTGAAGATCAATTCTTTCCATTATATCTGAGCTTAAGTGATTTTTACTGTTCTCTGCTAAAATAGTTTACCATATAGTAATGGTCTATTCAGCTTGGAGCCATATTAAATCTTTAAACAACAGAATCTGCAAAAAAAGGATTGTCAGTCAGCCCACAAGGAATAATAGCTGTAATTACCCCTAATGTATCGCAAAAATGATGACTGAAAGGATGTTTTAACCAAAGAAAAATAGCCAAAGATCCTATAAATGTCACACGTAAGGTGATTACTCTTAAGTTAAATTCTTTTTAAGTTCTTTTTGACAGTCGGTAACTATGGGTCCCTTTCTTCTATATTCTTTCTCCTTCAATTTGATAGGTTTTTCATTCAGCTGTGCAAAACAGCATGTGCAAATAAATCAGAACTTTTTCTTATCTAAACTGTAACCTTCATTCAGTTACTTTTCATCCTCGCTGTTCCATCAATTCCCTCAACCTCACAAAAAGTATCTTCTGTGAAGCCACTTTGACATTGATTTACTGATGCATTGAGCCACTGCTCAGTTTGCTCTGTCACTTCTGAACAATATTTCATTGTGTTCTTTCTGGCTGAGCCGCGCTGACTTAACAAACTGTTTTTGGTCATACATAACACTCCAGGCTTTATTTTAGAAGCCAGGGACTTGAGATAAGGCACCCTGCAAGGTCAGCACTGCAGTATCACAATTAAATTGTAATTTTTGGTTTCTGTGCTTTTCTTGATTCTCATGAAATATGTGAAAACTATAACTTAGCCTCTGAGGTAATTCTGTGCTTCGTTCTGAATGAAAATATCCCCATAAAGCAGTTGAGGAAAGTTTATTTAAATTTTTCGTTCTTGGGAAGGAGGCTTAAAAGCTTGTTTATTGCCTGAAAGACTAACATCTAGGTCCCCAGTGCAGTGCTTTGAAAACTTCGAGTTGCAGTTCAGCGAGTGACAGAGAATTGTAACATAAAAAAGTAAATAAACTTTGCTCATTTGCTTGCTCGAGATCAGTCTTGGTAGAATGAGCTGAGGTGGGTGTCTGAAGGTTTGTTCATGCTGTTTTGAATAATATTTTAGGTGCCGTGGGGATTTTTCAGCCAAATAAATCATCAGCTATCGCCTCTTAAATGTTACAAACCAATGCATAATAAATTGAGAAGAGCAAAAAGGGGATTGGAGAGTGATCACTTCTTCCACGACCGAGTGTTTTTATACGTTTGCTGGAACAGTTTTTTTTGCACTTTTGATGTTAGCACAACTTTGCAGTCGTTTGTTTTTCTGTCTCATAGGTTACTTTTCTCCTTCCAAGCATCCATTACAATTCCTTTTATATAATAACTCTTTTTAATATCATCCCCCACTCTCGGCTTCCCTTGCCACCCTCGCTGTTTATTTATTCCATTGTCTGGGAGTCTCACTCTTCATTAATCTAATGCAGTTTACTCACACTCGTTCAACTCTGCTTCAGCAGTGCCGTGGTGAAAAGCTTTCAAAGACTTTTCATCAGGCCAAAGTGTCACTCATCATCATCCCATAAAAGGGAAGAATCTACCGTATCGCCTGTCAGGACGTAAAAAGCAAAAGCCCCCTTAATGTTTGCTAGTATTTCACCGTCTTTTTGCTGTCCAGTGACTCTTGCTGACGTCCCGCTTTCTACTTTTTATTTGCTCTCTCAGCCAGCTAATGAATGGGAAATTGGGGGTCACCGTCTTATCTTGATTTGTTTAACAGATAGCTGCTCTCCAAAAAGTCTTAAAAGTCTGTTTGACAGGCTTTTTTTCTGAAAACTGTTTAGCCACCTGAATGTAACTTAATGATATTCCAATTATTGAACAGTTGGAAAATTTGGGGTATTTTTAACAGTAAACTACCTTGTTTAGAAGAGCTTTTATCAAGTCTTATAATTCTTCCAGTGCATTTAATCCAAGTAATAATGGACCTATTTATCATCATGTTGTGTGCATCGGGGATGGTTTTTATGTTCTTTTTGACTTTGGGCAACGTCCTTGCTGTGAAAATTAAGCAGAGGGCTCATTAGTCTTCCGATAAGGCTTTTCTTGAGGCTATGTGGTTCTTTCCAGTGCGCTACACTGTGTGTACCCAGATACTTTATGTGCATGCTGAGCAACACCTAAGGGTTATTAGTAACCAAATCCAGTTTGCATCACCCCTTGCCTGCCTCTTGCACCGATACAAACTATGAAATGTGGTTTCTTAAATCACAGCGACCTTTAATTTACTGCTGTGTGAGCACCCGCTGATGCACGGTTTCAACCAATAAGATGGATATACACATGGGTCTTTTGTCTTAGATTTCTTTTTTTTTATAAAGTGCACTATACATCAGGTTCCAAAAAATGCAAAATTGTGTATGAAGAGAACACAATTACATTAATGTTGCAACAAAAAGTGCAAATACAATTAAATCACAATATTTCTTCATTCTGTATTGTTTTTAATGTGGAAATCTAGGGTACACACATGTACCTAATTGTATTACTAAAGCAATTTTTCCCTGCCGGGACATTACCATTCCAAAAATTGTGAGATGTCCTGAAATTTCTCTGCTGCTCTGTCCAGTGTGTCTCTTCTTGAAAAATGAGAGTGCACTTCAGACTGTTATGTTGAAAGTATTCCCTCACTGTAAGCCCTCTTGAAGCTGTCTTCAAGATGTCTTTTTGTGATGATTTGCACCCCTTCTGGTTGCTCTGGCTAGACTCAAAGTGTTCATGTCTAATGTAACAGAGAGTATTCTGCTGACTTTAGACTGAATTCTGTTTGAATCTTGTGTTTGATCATTAAAGTTGTTTTTAACGAAGAACCAGTATACTATTTAGAACTGCTTTATCCAGTGGAAGTGTTAAATCGTATTTAGTTTAATGGTTTGTTTTTATGTTTGTTAGCTTGAGTGTGGGTATTTTATATTATTTTGTATAGTCATTGTACACTCACCAGCCACTTCATTAGGTACCGGGTTTCACTACCTCCAGAACTGCTTTAATCCTTGGTGGCATAGATTCATCAAGGGACTGGAAACATTTCTCAGAGAGTCTGGTCCATATTGACATGATAGCATCACACAGTTGCTGCAAGATAATGCTGATCTCCAGTTCCACCTCATCCTAAATGTGATTCATTGGGTTGACTACGGAGATTATTTGAGTCCAGTGAACTCTGTCAAGTTCAAGAAACCAGTCCGAGATGATTCCAGCTTATTCTGCTGAAAGTAACCATCAGAAGATTTTACACTGTGGTAAAAGTAAGGACATAGTCAGCAACAATTCTCAGGCAGGCTGTGTGTCATTCTAACAATGCTTAATTGGTACCAAGGGGGCCAAAGTGCGCAAAGAATTAATCCCCCAACAAATGACACGACCAGACTGAACTGTTGATACAAGACAGGATGGATCTGTGCTTTCATTTTATTGACGCCAAATTCTGACTTTACCATCCAAATGTTGCAGCAGAAATGGAGACTCATGAGACAGATGATGTTTTTCCAATCTTCTATTGTCTACTTTTGGTGAGCCTGTGTGAATTGTAGCTTCATTTTCCTGTTCTTAGCTGACAGGAGTGGTGCCAGGCGTTCTGCTGCACTCGGCCATCTGCCTCAAGGTTGGACGTGTTGTGCGCTCATAGATGTTCTTCTGCAGACCTCAGTTGTAACTAGTGGTTGTTTGAGTTACTGTTTCCTTTTTATCAGCTGGAACCAGTCTGGTCATTCCCCTTTGACTTCTGGCAACAACAAGGCATTTCTGCCCACAGTAGATCATCTCGATCACGTCTACATGCTTAGATGCATTGAGTTTCTGTGATTGGCTAATTAGAAATTTGAATTAACAATCAGTTGGACAGGTGTGTCTAATAAAGTGGTCAGTGAGTGTAGGTTGTAAAGCTTGTTGTCTAGCTTGGGGAAAGTTTCCTTATTTATTTATGTATTTTGTTATGGCTGATATTTAAGCCATACGTCTTATAATAATGTGTATGCCTTTGCTATTTTTTTAGGCTATTCTTCACCCCAGTGTCAATCATATCATGTCATATTTTTGCAATATCTGGATGCAATAAACAAACCTTTAGTATGTACTTGGCCTAAAGATTTGGAAGCAAATGTTTCTCTTTTAAGATAAAATGATAAGGTTGAATGCTGAATTCCAATTACTGAGATGGGAAAAAAATAAACTGTTTTTTTTAGAATTGATTGACTGTGGTTGATTTTTGCAGAGAGACATAAGATTAAGATGAAAAATTACATTTTTGTTGGACATTGGGCAGTAACATCCAATTTTTACTACACAGCTGCTGCATAAAGAGTGGGCAGCGCAATGAGGCGCAGAGAAAGACTAGAAATAGGCGAGCGTAGGAGCAAAGCTCTTACAATAGCAGTACAGATGTACTCACCATGAAGTTACAATAATGTTTGTCATCTTTCAAATGCAGTAAATGGACACTTGCGTAAAGACAGAACTTTAAATACTTTATGATTAACACAGTCCTGTCTTTCCCTCAGCTGACGTACCTGCCTCCACCGTGGGGCGACTGCAAGTCTACTCCGATGGACTCGGACTTCTTTAACTCTTACAGCATAACTGCCTGCAGGATCGACTGTGAGACACGATACCTGGTGGAGAACTGCAACTGCCGGATGGTCCACATGCCTGGTATCTCTGTGCTACACACTTTTTGTCAATTTCATTAGAGGGATTGGCCTCTGTCGTCATCTCATTGACAAAAACTTTCCAGTAAAAAAAAAGTATTTATCCCTGATGCAGGCCGTGGGCAACAACAGCAGTAAATCAGATATTTTCACACTCCAGCGGTTTGGAAAACTCCACTTTTTTCACTTTGCGTTCGTGTAATGATTAAAGCTGGGGTTTACTGTCTGCCTCTTACATTATATCACAGTATGGGATCTCACATGGCAAATTGAAAATGGGGTTGAAAGAGAATTATTTTGATTTTTCCTTTAAGCTCTCGCTCGCTTTGGGCTCATTCTCAAAGGAGCAACAGAGGAGCCTGTTTGTTTGATAATCATGATCAGTTGGTATCTTGTTGTGACTCTTCAGTTTATTATTTTAGGCTGTAGAGAACATGCCCATTAAAATTCTGTCTCCTAGATGAGCTCTGCTTCCATTGATCCGTCGGCGTTAAACCACAAAAACAAGTTTGTTTGTTTTTTTCTGATCCAAATTTTTCTGAACATTTCTGTTTTATGTCCACATGCAATTTCAGATTTTGACACACGAATAGCTTTTTAAATTCCCTGCCAAAACAATTGAAATTCTTTGTCATCTCCTTGCTTTAAATTCAAAGCATTCAACAAACACTATCAGAAATGTGGACGCAGATGGAGAGGTAATCCATCCACCTTTAGGATCTTCATGTGCACCACCTGTATCCTGCTTTGCTAGCCTTCAGTTATCAGTCAAAAACAGCTTTTATATTCACATCTTGCTCTCAGATCTGACTGTGATTGTTTTTTTTCTTTTTAAAACAAAGGGCAAAAAAAACACTTGTGTAAGATCTGTGTGGACCAGGCCTCAATCTTCCCGTCACTGCAGGGGTTTAAAGAAAAATGCTCTGAATTATTACCGCTTGGAACTAATTTCCTCCAGGTCCGCAACACGTCTTTATCCCGTTTTGTTCTGATAGATTGGAAAGGCTCCCTGACTTAACTGTCGGATAGAATCGAGCTTGACAGAGATGGAAAGTAGTGATGAATGACATCAATTACAAGTTGAAATCAACTTTATGAAGAATATTCAGTTGTGATAAGGCCAGTAATGATAGGGTGACAGAAAATTAATTAAAGGCTTAAAATCTTTGTTTTCTTGCTCTTTTGAAATTCCCTTCACGTATTGACGGCATTGTTTGATCAAGCTGAGAGTGCTGTCTCTTTTGTTCCCATCGTCTACAGGAGATGCCCCATACTGCAGCCCGGAACAGTATAAGGAGTGTGCAGATCCTGCCTTAGGTGAGGAGATAAACCAGCATGGGGCTCGTGCTCGTTTCTGGGTGTGCACATTGTTTAATGTGCTCATGTCCCACTGTTCCAAAGCTCCTGATCCCGGTTGATAACAGATAATAGTGTTCCTTTTGGTATGATTGTTACACCGAGGCTCTCCTTTTCTTGCCCCGCATCTTTTCCATCAGCTTAAACCTCTCAAGTCTTTTCATGGATGTGACTTGTTTTCTTACAAACTTCTCACTCATTTTTGTGACTCTTTGTCACACTCTGGCCTCTGGCAGTTGCTGTCCCCGTGATTGTCAGCACGTGCTTTATTTTTCTCGCTAGGTTGCCCCTGGCTGCAAGTTTTTTTTTTTCTTTTTGCACCTTTCACTTTGCTGACATTTTGTTTGTCATCCGGAGGTGATGGTAAATGCACCCACTACCATGTTTTTATTCTCGTCCTGGTGACCTTTATCGTCTCCTTCTGTCTGTCATTACCATGTTTTTCCAGACTTTCTTGTTGAGAGGGACAATGACTACTGTGTGTGCGAGACGCCATGCAACCTGACGAGATACGGCAAAGAGCTGTCTTTTGTCAAGATCCCCAGCAAAGCATCCGCAAAGTACCTGGCCAAGAAATTCAACAAAACAGAGCAGTACATAGCGTAAGTGTTCTTTTGATTTTTAAATGTGTGATCGCAAGAATCACCTTTAAAGTTAGTGGTTTGAAAGTTATTTAATAAAAATAGTCGTTTGTGTCAAAATATTTTTTTTCCTCTGGACCGGATAGAAAAGAGAAAAAGCAGATGCTGAGAGAGGAGTTAAGAAAACCTGGGTAGGAGAAAATAATAAGGATGAAGAGAGTGCAGAGGATGCTGGGTACAGAAAAGCTGAAAACGTTGGACAAAAAGAACCAAAGCATCAAAACAGACTATAGAAGTTGCTTGAGGCTTAATGTTATCACAGCCATACATAACTCTTTACAGAAAGGTGCAGTTTTGTGCACAACCCCACACATGTTCACACTAAAATATCCACTCAATCACAAAAATGCACGCATATCACCATTTTCTGCACAAACTTGCTGAGGTAGAGGGGGTTTATGGGACTCGTGTCAACAGGGGAAGCTGGGACCGGATAGTTGAGCCAGGGTTATAAATCTTAGGACATGACTAAAAAAGGAAAACACTGATTTAACTTTAAAAAAAAATTAAAGTAAATTGTCACACTTGTATTTTTGCATTCACTAAATGTAAATAAAAGGTTTGGGTTAGATTATCATGTTGTTATATATATATATTCATTGTATATATATTTTTTTTACAATTTCAGGGATATTTTGCTTTTTTTTTTACTATTTAGCATATTACTTATAACAACTTTACATTTTTGTTTTAAAAAGTTATTACTTAAGTATGCTTCTTTTTTATCGTCAAACATTTAGATATTTTATCATTAGTGCTCCAGGTTTTTAATGTTATTATTTTTAAATCAGAATGTCAACCGTTCAGATGAATGTCAGTCTGCTAACAGAAGATATTGACAGCTTGAGAAATTCCCATCAGGATGTTATTGTGTTAACATTTTTTACCATGCAAACTAATATGCTGTCTATGTTTACGTGCATATAAGGACGGCTTAAAGTCACTTAATGAATTAGGGAATTAGTTATATATTGTAATCTATTGCAGGTTCTGATTCCTCCAGATGGCGCAGTCTTGAGGTTGAGTCATAGCAACTGGACTTAAAAATGTCTTCCATTGAAACAGTTTGCTGCTCATCCTAGTGGCTTCATCAATCATCAGTCAGCTTAATGACAGATGAATTTCCTGGGATGAAGACATTTTTAAGTCCTGTTGCTATGACTCAACTTCAAGACTATTGATTAAAAAAATGTTAAAAATCCAGTCAGCTCAAAGCCACTACGATTTTTCAAACTACTAAAAGGTTTTAGACTATTTCTTGCTGATTCGTTCTTCCACAATAATAGATAAGTTTAATTTCTTAAAGTAATTTGGAGATGGTTGCATGGGAACTACAGAGAAGTATAGTTTACTTGTTGTCATCATTTTATATACTACTCTATTACTAGGCACTCCATTGTATTTTCATTTCAATTAAGTTAATATTTTTCTTTTTTTTTTTCGCAGTATTACCGTTTGATACTATTTTTTATTTATTAGAATGAAGATTATATTTCTTTATATAAAAATAGAAAATGAAAGTTAGTAAAATTGTAATAGATTATCTTTTATCAAGAATCTTTAAGATGTACCTGTTCTGGACTGAAATGGCAATGTTAAATACTTGTAATAAAAGTGAAATTAGGTCCAAATGATTTGGTAAAACCAGCAAAGATTGACTTTTTATTATGTTAAAATGAAACGTTTCAAAGAAGTTCTGGGACTTTCTTCAATTTTAACACCAATTTCATCAAAAAAAGAGAAAAGAAAATAAAGCAGCAGAAATATGCTCAAGAAATCATGACAGGTCTTGAAAAAATATATCTTGAATTTTATTTTAATAACATTTTAAACCAGCACTGTTTGACATAATTAGAACGGTAAAAGAAAAATGTCATGTCTTCCCATGAGCTGAATAAGATAAAAAGTTTGAGGAAAGAAATAAATCAATAAATTATGATAAAACAGCTAATATTACAGTAACTGCTCTGTAGATTTTTTTTTTTTTTTTACTTTAATGAAGTGCAGTTTGGAGAAACTGAATTTACACTCTCTGTAACATCACACATAGTATATGAAAGGCTACTTTAATTTGATTTCTTTGCTTTTCTTGGGGTTTCCTCTGCTTTAATTAACATATTTTTGACAGACTTTTAGAAGATTCAAGTAGCCAAAAGAAAAAAACTAATTAGGAAGATATTCTTCTTCTCTGTCTGCAACCCATATGGATAAAGATTACACTACAGATCTAATTCATCCTTTTTTATGAGTTTAAGTTAAAGAATAAGACAAATAGTGTTGGCTTCTTTGCCAAATATATAAAATTGCTGCATAGATCAGGATTTTATATATCCACAAACTCAAATTCAATGTTACTGAAGTCCGAAAAGGTGGGTTAAGAGTAAATTTAGATTTGATGATTTCCAACCTAATTTTAAATATATTATGGCTTTATAATAACCTTTTTCTAAGCAATGCACCCTAATAAAAGTCAGCAGTTCAATTTGAGATCAGTAGCTTAAAACAAGCAGTGAAATCACATCTCTCTTGGTTTTTGTTTTCTCTAAAACTAATGAAATCTGACCTTGCAAGAGTTAGATTTGAATAAAACTGCATGTCAAAGACGGAGGAGTAACCGTTGAAGAAAATGAAGAACAACAACCTGAACTTGTCAAATGTTCATCTCATTTTGCTGCAGTTGTTTTGTGTCATTGAAGCTGTTTGATATTGCTGTGTTTTAATATCACTGCCATGGTATTTTGCTCAGTATGGCTGTGATTACATGCATAATTTGAACCCCAGCACAAAAGAAAATAGTGTCATGGATGAAAATGTCCCTGTTTTACTTCAATTGAATCATTGTCAAAATGTCGCAGAGTAAACAAAAGCTGTGAGGGACTGATTTAAATTAGCTCCAGGAGGGAAAATGTTTTTTGCAGTGCCTACGGAAATGTATGTGCATTAAATAAAGTATTCAAATGGTAAACACTGATCAATGAGCCTTGTACAGTAAGCACTGAAGTTGTACTATATCACTTTATATTTACATTACCTTCTTTCATTTGCATTTCCTAAATTAAAGGCAGCCCTTTCACAGCCTCCACGTATTCTTAAGGATTGGCTGCCTGTCATTTGGCTTAACTCAGCTTTCAGTCTTTAAACAAAGTGCCAAGTGCAAAAGAAGAATCTACAAAGTCTCATTTTTGTTTTGATCCTAAATCCATGGGGTTGGATTTTACCCAAAGAGAGGATATTCCAAATTCAAAATACTCTTTAGCCATGGGCCCTTCAGCTAATCCCTTTTTCCATTCTTTCTGTGCACGTCTCTACTTTAAGATAGCTGCACAGATTGAAATCAAACAACTGGGCTTCATTTCCTTTGTATTCCTCAATGACCAGACCCTCTGAGGGGAAATTAGTTGGTGCTGGCAGGTTTTTGTACGTGACATATCTAAAAGAAAATGGCAGCTTCATTTGTCAGCCTAAGGACGCTCTAGCAGAAATGTGTGTAAAATGTTGTTTGGATATGTGCTTTAACACTTGTTTTCCTGTCTCTTTCTGTTTACAGCGATAACATTCTGGTTTTGGATATCTTCTTTGAAGCTCTGAACTACGAAACCATTGAACAAAAGAAAGCCTACGAACTGGCAGGCCTTCTGGGTAAGGAAACGTCTGTCAAGTGTCTTCTCGGGAACAGATAATGTGCAGAAAGCAGCATTGCAGTTGATTTGTATCTGAAGTGACAGTGGCACAGATGCTTGCATTTTAATAAAATGTGTTCCAGTCCCAAGAGATACAAAGCTTGTTCCTGTAGTTTTTTTTTTTTACAGCTGCAGATCCGCCAACATCTGCGCTTCCTGTTGCAGTGCTCACCTCTCACACATAAACATTAATAGCATGTTCAAAGGTTAATCTCATTTGAATGCACAGACACGGCCACTACTGCTGTGACGTCCCTCTTCGTTTGTCTTTTCAGGCGATATTGGAGGTCAGATGGGCCTGTTCATCGGGGCCAGCATCCTCACTGTTCTTGAGCTCTTTGACTATCTATATGAGGTAAAATAGCCAGTGACAAACATGACCCTTTCAAATGCCACTCTAGAATTTGGGATTACATGTTCTCAAATGAGAAATGTCCCGTCGATGAATATCAAGGGCAGCTTTGCTGAATCCATTAACATTTTAGATATCATACTTAAGGTTAATCAGGTTGTCTTTTCTTATTGCAGTGAGTTCTTGGAAGTAGAAGTGTGCATGCTCATGTTTCTGTGTGTGTGGAGTTGGCTAAGGGGGGGGTCTGATTTACTATAAAGTTTAGGGTCAATTGCAAAACTTGATTCACTCTTTTACAGATTTCTCATTGAAACTGCTGTTTGTTTGATTCAAATACTTGTGTTTTAAAATAGTGCTGTCAATCGATCAAAAAAAAAAAAATCAGATTAACTATACTTTTGGGATATGATTGATCACGATTCATCACAATGTTTTATGAGGTAAATATGAAGCTTTTGTACAAAAAAAAGGCTTTCCTTGATTTTTATTGTCTGAAATGCTTACATTTATCAACAGTAAGATAAATAAAACTCTAAAAACTTTGCAGTATTCCTCCAAGAAAACAAAGATTCTGATATACAGCCATAAGAAACAAACATTGCGTTCCTGCACTTTAAATGTTCCGGGTGAACATTTGATTCTGATTGGCTGCTGGGTGTTGCTGCACGCCTAAAAAAAAAGAAGTTCCGGTCTTAATGTTCTATATGTGCAATAAGCTTCTTCAAAAGACACAAAGAGGCAAACTTTCTCTCTGAACTGTTTCCTTTAAGCAATCGTGGCGATCAGCATGTATATCGCTTTCTTTTGCCGCTGCAGTGCTATAAGCGGGATAGTGCCTGACAAAGTGAGCATTATCAGAAATTAGCACACGTCATGGAAGCCTGAACCAATGGAAGATGGTGTAAATAATTAGCGTTAATAAATATTGATGCGTTAAATTTTTTTATTAATTGCCTTAACGTTGACTTAATTTAAAATTTAAAAAAAAAATCTTATCATGTTTAGATGATCGTTTTCCGAAAGGTTCATTTGTGTGTTTGCAGATTCTAAAGTACAAGCTGTGCAGATGCATGAAGAAGAAACACAAAACCCGCAACAACAACGACCGCGGAGCTGTGCTGAGCCTGGATGATGTGAAACGCCATGTCAGTACTTTGACTACATCAGATCTCAATTCTATGACATAAGAAGACTCTTCTAGATTGTCTTTACCGTCTCATCTCCCTGCGTGCTAAAGGTGATGGGAGGAGGAGCAAATGTAAGAGAAAGGAGACAGATTTGCGGAGAGCTTTAGATGGAGGAAAAAGAATGAAATGAGAAGGAGGGAAACTGGGCTAGGAAAGTGTAAAAGTGGTTTGAATTTCATCAAAGCTGCGGGACAGATCCAGCAGGGACTGAGATTAAAGCTTCACAAGGTGTGACAGCTCAGTTACTGTATATCCAAGTGTTTGATGAAACATATTCATTTTAACTGTAAATCAAAGTTCAGACAGAGAAGAAAGGAAAGATGTGCTCGCTTTATATTTCCATCCTTTGTCATTATATTTAAGAATTTGGTTTCCTCCCCCTCCTGGATATTTTTTTAACTTATGCAATATTTTTGCAGAAGATAATTTTTTTTCCAAAAAATGTTCTTCTAACTTCGGTCATTGCTTAATATTTTATTTGTTTTTTTTGCCTCATGAATTTTCTTTCAGGCTCCTTGCGAGAACCTTCGCACGCCGTCCACATATCCCGGGAACATGCTACCTCATCATCCAGGCCAGGGAAACTTTGAAGACTTCACTTGCTGAGCAGACCCTGCTGAAACATCAAAGTGCACGTTATGCAACCAAAGCCAACAGTACAGCAAGAACTATCCAGAGAGGACGCGAGGAACTAATCCAATCAAGCAGAGGCACTTTTTATATAAAACTGAGGGGGGAAAAAGGGGGCTAAATTCAACATGACAAAGAATTTTCACCCAAAGGCCAAGTGAAGAAAAAGCCCTGAATCTTTCAAATGAATCTGTTCGTTTTTAGAGGGACATTTCATGCACTTTTTGTGTTTTTCTCTGGAATACTGCCACAAAAGATCCTCGTGGAGAACCGCTAACAACACGGATCTTTCTTTAAGCAGACAAAAAAATAAAACAGTTACAAATGTTTAACAGGAGTGCAATTCTCTCACTCCAGCAGCAGCAGATGAGAAAAGAGGCTGCGCCTGCTAAAGTGACAATATTCATTCTGCTCTCCGCTCTACATGTAGCAACAAGTGAACCTGTTGCAGTGCATCATGGGAAAGGAAAAAATAAAAAAAAACAAAACATAATTTGTTTCAGAATGTATCTTCATTCACTGTGAGTGCAGTCAAGCGCGATGGATAACCTTTCAACGGTTCGTGGTTTTATTGGCAGAGATGGTGAAAATTTCAGGTTTCATCCTCATGTAATTGCATGCTTGTATCTGTCCGGCGCATGTTTTTCATTTCATTTCTGATTATGATTCATTTACATATCTTTATATAATCTAGACTGTATATATATACATATACATATAAATACCAAATTTGCCTCAATGGTTAACAGGAAAAGTAAATGACTCCTCCCATAAATGGCTCATTGAGTGTGTGTTGAAAGTATGATTCCTGAAGTTTTTTTTTTTTTTGTAACATTAGTGCCCCACTTGGAGAATGGAAGAACTGCACCTAAATGCATTATTATTTTATTTCATTTTATGGCAGTTGGTGTTTTCATTTTCACATGTGCCCAATACCTTTTTCACTCAAAATGAAGTATGTTGTTACTGTGATGTTTTTTGTTTGTTTTTTTTTTTTGCTTCTTTTTGTCAGTTTTTTTTTTTTTTTTTGTTCAACAATTTGTTGATGACATTTTTGAGAGTTTTGTAAGGCTGTCCAAAAAAATTCTGTATCTGTGCTCCAATTACAAAAGTCTTATAAAAGCACAATGCCGCCTGTATGTAGAGGTGATGTATAAGAAAACGTACTATTCTTCTTGCTATATTGTCATATTAATAATATCGTGTTGACCTGATTGCTTTTCATTGTTTTTTTTTTTTCTTTTTGTTGTTTTTTTTTTATTTAAAAAAAAAACATGCTCTGTATAGCCTGAGTATTATGTCGTCATCCTCCAGGCTAAAAGCTAATCTATTTAGTTATTAAAGCATAAATAAATGTAAATATCATTTTGGAAAATGGTTTGTCTTTTCTTTTAATTGTTTTACTGTTCTGGATAAACAATCTCTTGATCTCTTGATCCATTGCATTTCCTTTGCTCCCTCTAGTGGCAGAATTGCACATTGCGAGGATTTCTTTAAAAAATCATAACTCGCCACAGGAATGGGCTAAAAGCTTGTTTTTTCCTTCAACATCCTTATGTTTTTTTTTTCTTTTCATGACCAGTCAGTATTATACCATCTGGCGGACCGAATACACCCTTACTCTAATGCGTCCATCTACTCAATAAAAAAGCAATCACATTTTTTGCTTAATCCAATGCTTGTAGGAACAAAATCATAATGCAGAGAAAAGGTTTCGGGGAGCAAAAATGTGGAAAAAAGTCTGATTTTTTTTTTTTTTTTGCTCATCTGTGTCAAGTTTCATTTGTTTAATTTAAACTCTCCGTTAACAGTTGAATTTCGACAAGCTGTACCAGTGGAGCTTCTGCCCCCATTACTCCTGACATGTAATTACAGTTTTGGTTGCTAGATGACAAAAGGATGGATGGGAAATGTCCAAACTCAATCAAGAATGCCATTCAGCCAACCGCTCCACATTCTGGGCGACTTCTCTCATTTGCGACTGTACAACTGGTGCTGCCATCTGCTACACTTGTGCTATTAAATCAACCCTATGATGTATGACTCTGTGAATATTATAAACCTTAAACAATAATTCTGATAGTTTAAGGTATTTTTCAAGAAAAGGAGATAGAAAGAGAGATTATCTCATTAATAACCCTGCTTGCTGCCTGATCATCAGTCCTCTGCTACATGAAGGGTCATCCAAGAATGAGAAGTTTATTTATGGCTTATCATTTTTTTATGATACTTTCAGAGGAGCTCTGATCCAGTGTGGGAGTGCATGTATTTTTCATTTTAAACACAAACAAAAATCCTAAAATAAAGTAATTTAATATCCTAAAAATTACTTCTTGTCATTAAATTGAATACATAATCTATAACCAACATAAGATAATGTTCAATTGTTGAGTATTTGTATTCTATTTGTCATTTAATTCCACAAGGGTCAGGATACAGGCAATCAGTTTAGGAGTGACAGAAATCCAGGGTGAGATGCTCCCTGCATTCTGATAAGTCTCCACTGGCAAAGTAGGTGGGAGGCTGTGTGGGAGGTGGTAACACCAGCCAGAGTTTAAACCAGATGAAAATTGTCCAAAAATGTCTGCTCCTGCAGTCGCAGACTCCTTAATTGCTCCATTTCTGGTGATTTTCTTTAGCAGACTTTTTTTTAAATCTTGGCGATAACATTAGCCCCTTCTTGAGAAAGGTTAAATCATTTTGTGCTCTCATTTCCTCCCAGATCTAAAGATCAAGGATGACTGATTCCTCCTTGGCTCTCACCTTGCTGTTTGACATGCAGCCAATCTGTGGATGCTGTAAAAAGAAGATCCTCCCTAATGTCATATTTTAAACCGTCGGACCCTCTTAAAGCCTGGAACACCCTCAGCTAATGACCAGCTGGCTTCAGTTTGCAGGAGGGTGTTTTTTAATGCAGCAAATCTTTCATCTTTGTTGTTCTGCTTTGATGACACTCTTGCTTATGTTTTCAGTCACATCTGGTGGTTTAATCTTGTAAACTCTCTTCAAATGAGAGGTAATTTCCATTTAATCCTGTTATCACATCTTGTTATCCACATGGATATTAAACCGCTGTTGCACAGGGACTCACAGTCCCCTTGAGCTTTCTTCTGTCATTTCCATTATCGACCTACACCAAACATGTGATTGCACTTCTTCTTTTTTTTTTTTTTTTTTTAACGGCTTCATCAAAATGTTGCTTCAGGTCTAAATAGTGTTATTGACAAAAGTGCAAATGAACATTGCTATGTTGTAGCCCAGTTTTACAGCATTTTCTTTTGACATTTTGTCTCACAACACCCATGAATGCTTCAATTTGTTTAATTACACTCCTGTTCCTAAATATTTGCAAAATTAGTGCTATTTGTAAAAGAAAAAAAACATTTTAGTATTTGTATTCACTTTCATTTAAGGAATAAATGGAATATATATTTCACAAGTTAGTATACAATGAAAAATTAAGTAAACTAAAATAGGAAAAGAATAATAACTTCAAGAAGAAAATCACTAGAAAGTAGTAAAATTATCTGTCTATAGAGAAAGTATTTTTTACTTAAGAGGTTAATTAAAAAAATGTTCACAAGCTTTCAAAATGGGAGAAATTATCTAAAGAATTAAAAGAATCTGTTATATAGATGTATTTAAAAATTAAGGTTATACAGCCCAGTCATTGACTGTATAATATATTTGTAATATTGAAATAACATATGTCAATAAGAAGCATTTTTTTTAGCTGGTTTTTAGCAAACGGTTTGTATTTTTTTAGTTTTTATGCACCTATTTGCCTATTTGTAGTTAATTTTTTATTACAGGGATAAAAGCTAGTGTAATAAGTGGAATTTACTAATTTTAGAACAAAATGAGATACAAAGCAACTCTTAATCCTAAAATCATAAATCAAAAATTTGAAATCTAAAAGTGTTAAACACTCTCTTTGTTATGGTTTGGTGTTCTCCTTTATTGGTTTGGTGTTGTTGTTTTGTGCTTATGTTTTATTGTCGGTTTTGTGCTTCTACAGGGTGGCGTGGGGCAGGAGGTGTGGCCTTTTCTACCTGGTGGTCTTGCACACCTGCATCCAATCTTAATTTCTGAACATATAAAAGCCTCTCCCTGGCTCCTCCAACCTGCCAGTTTATTTCCCTTCCATTCGGTCCCTTCCTGGTTCCAGTAAAACTATCTTCTGCCAAGCTCCCTGCCTCCGCTGCCAGTCAGCTTCCTTTTGTTATTGTTTTTGAGGCCAATAAACCTTCACTAATTAATCATCTCATCAGGATCTGTCTACTCACCACAATACTCTGAAAGATGTATCCTGGCCTCTCCATGTCATAAAAGTAATTCTATTTGATAAAATATATTTACATTTGTTTATTTATTGAATGATCACCATTAGTCTTAACCACATAAGACTCATCTTCCTTGAGTCTGCATTAAAAGAATACATGCATTATTTCACAAAATAAAAAAAAATACATTGATCATTATGACCTCATCAAAAATACATACATCATTAAAACCTACTTTATTCATACATCATAAAAACAATACATTGAAATGTATTTATGCAAAATAAAACCCTAGAATAAGAGAAACAATCTAGTGTCTTATGAATGTTTGTTAAATCAAATAATTTGTGTATTTTGAGTCTTTAAGTTTTTCTATTGTCAAGTGCATGGAGAGAAAGGGTTTTGACCCATTTTAATTTTTAAAAATGCTTATTTTGAGAGTTTGGCTCTTAAACAAAAAATCTCAACTGCTGAGTTTGAGAAAAGCTTGAAAATGTGTTAAGAAAAGAGAAGATTTTGCAATTGTCAAATAGTTTACAGTATATAGAATGTGAACAAAAACGTGAAGAAAGTGTGCTGAATTCCTGAAGGCGTTGCCTTTTTTTTCTAGAAATATGAGGTATTTTCATTAGTTTCACGCAATTTCTTGGAAAAAAAAAATATGAAACATCTTTCACTACTGTTCTTAACTCATAATGATCCCGACCAATGTTTTCTTAAAAATAAAATTAGGTGAAATGAACTGCAAACCAAGTGGATAGCAGAGCCTTTTTCTGATATTTTTGTGTTACATTGATGTCACAATGGGTTCTAATGGGTCAACTGGTGAACCGGGAGAAACACCCTCAGCATTCATGTACAGCACACCCCTGATTTAAACAAACTGCTCTACAGACTTCCTCCAAAGATTTTGAGCAGATTTCTGTCAAACAAATGTCCAGAAGTTACTAAATCAAAATTTTGCCATTAAAACAAACATTAAGTAGGAGGAAAAAGTGAATAATATGAGTGCCTGAGTTACAAGTTGTGGTGCCCGTGACACAGATTGCATATAATTGGTGGATCTTCAAACATGTGAATACACATTGTTTTGATTAATTCCTTAAAATTTTATTTTATATTCTTTTTATTGCAGTCCTCTAAACCAAACAGTTTTTCTGTTCTGAAAAGATTTTGGGCAAAAATACTTTTTTTTTTTGCACCACAGCATGTCTTTTATAAGGGTGTGTGTTAGATGATTCATATTAGTGAAATGAACTTATCCTGTCAGATCTTTCAACCAAATTAAGAATCTTATCCATTTGTCATGGATATGTCAGCCGACACCTCCTCTGGGTTCCACTTTACATTCGGCTCATTAATATGATTAATTGTTGTCACACAGTCAAGTTTTGTTTCATTGAAAGACTCTGTGGCAGGCCCCAAACTCAGGCCTGATTGTGCTGGCTTTGCATTTGTTCTTTTTTTTTCTATGAGCCATCAGGGGGCCAAAAAAGGAGAAACTTGATCAACCAAAAACAGTTTGTTAAATCCTGGAGATCACCCTTCTTCATATGTCATCACAGACCATCCACTATAAATGCAAAAAGACAATGCAAACAAAGAAAATGGCACATCAGGTTTCATGTTCAATAATGTGCAAAATCGATGTTTAAAAACAGCAAAGTGCTTTGATTGGGAAACTCCAATTCTCAGGTTATTCTCTTTAGAGGGAGATTTCAGAGGTTCAGTGCCTGCTTTCTTTCTTTTTAGTCTAATAAAATTATCAAAGATTAAATTAAAAAATAATTCAACAGAAGGTAATATGTCATTTTCTAAATCCATCATGGGAACGCAACGGGAGTGATCTACATCCTTTGATGAACAGAAAAGGAACTTGTTAATTAATTTACGAATCCCACTGTGATTAAAGGAAATGAGGTGGCAATTTTTGAGAAAAGCTTAAAAGGTGAATTTGAGGAGTTAAACTTATGAGTTTGTGAAAACAAAAAGAAAAAAAAAACTGCTGTCATCCTGTCAGCCTCTGCAGTTACTGTATTTTCCACACCCTGGCCAAAAATTGATTTTCCCTTATTTGTCTTAAACAATGTCTTTGTTTGTATACTTCAACTAGATAGTTCACTACATAACTCAGCATTGTAACACAAAAGATCTGTATTATAATTTTTAAATTAATCAGTTGAAATAATATTTGCTAGTTTTTTTGTTTCTTCAGATTTATAACTTTGTAAATTGATAATCAATATTGGAAAATACCACTTGAAGATCAATAACCCCTTGTTGTAAGAGTAAAATCTGTCTTTCACAAGAGGCTCTCAGCCCTTATCTGTTTGCCCAGCTGTTTTACAGGACAAGTTTTGAAAAAAGGATACCACTTAAATTGAGACAAAGTAGGCTTATTTTTCTATAATGTAAAAATGACCAAGAGTCATCACAGTGGGCAAAACATGTGTGATGGGAGCAAAAAAAAGGATCAGGTCATTATTACAGTTCAATGTGAAACTAAAATGCGAATAGATTTCCAATTCATTCTTGTTTACCTATTTGTTTGAACAAATTTTTACTTTACACTAGATTATCTTGAAAAAAAAGTACAATTATTCTGGAAAACTTCACCTGCACTGTTCAGTACCAGGTATTTATCGCTGAGTCACACTGGTTGAATTTTTGGCTAAAGATGTCCTGGATCGACCATAGTTAAGATAGCTGGAATAGATAGGATACAAAACTATTACCAGGTAGACTTAGATGAAAGAAGATACATATTTTCTTCTAATTTACAAAACATCATAAAAATGCTACATGTCAACTGTTGATCAATCTGGAATTATAGCACATATAAATCATGAAAATGTATGTTCTCAAATGCATTCTTCAAAAGATCAAAACATTTGCCTGTGCATTTTTTTTTTTTTACTTTGCTTCATTTTACTTTGTCCAATTAGAGAAAATTAAAGACGATTTATCCCTTGTTGATTATATCAGATGCATAAAGAGGCCTGTGGCACAAATTAGTGCCTTCACATGAGAAGAAAGAACACAATTTAATTGAGTGCAACAAATTACTTTGATATAGTTGACTTCTCTGTTATTTAGTCTTGTGCATATAATCAGAATATTTTAACTCCAGTTGTTATACATAATCGTTTTACTTGTTGAACTTGTAATACTCTGCTCATCACAGACAATTCTCTTATTAGCTGGAAACACATTCAATGTGTTTTCAAAAGCAGATACAAAGCATGGAAACATTGTAACAACAGAGCCTCATGCAGCCTTTTATTTCAGTGGATTTTATTCAAGCATTAAAAATAATGGAATAATATGAACAATTAAAAAAATCATAAATTAATACATATACCCATTTCAGACCATCAGTTATATACTGATTAGTGATTGATTAATTTGAGTTTCTGGTTAAAGTTGTTAACTACACCAAATGCTTTTCCTGTTCCTTCTTGTGTTTAACTAACAAATGTATGGAAACATACATTGGTTCAATTTTTTTTTTTTTTTTTTTTTTTATAATTGCAACTTTTGGTTTAAGTCACCCTATATTTTATATATAAGAAGATTAGGTAAGTCTGCAGTTATTTGCTTTTGTAGCTCTTAAAAAAAATAATACAACAATCACGAAGAAATAAAAAACACACGAAATACACCTGTATTTTTTTTTTGTTTTTTAAATACAATATGGCTCCTTACAAATGTTCATTTTTTAATGTTGTGAAGAATTTATCCTCCAGTAATATGAATCTGCAGGCTTGGAGGACCAAACGCATTCTCAGGACATTCTTTCTGGAAAAAGATTTTTGAGACAGAGCCTCTGTCGACTGGAGGACGAACAGCTCTAAGAACGATTTCCGGATTCTTGGTTTTTGAGACGGCGCCTCCTTGCTTTTGAGTGCCGTTTTTCAATTTGTTTTTTCCACAATTAATGTTACAAATGGTAAAAAACTGGTATATTTCATGCATTGGTTATGACTGATTTTTTCTAATGTATTTCTTACTGACGAACTATACCTTTATTTTTTATCCTTTAGGCGCTAGGGTTTTTCAGTGGAATTATAATCCAGTACATATAGAGGCTTGAGACGTTTGCCTGGAGAATCCAAACTTATTTCTTTTTATTATTTTATACAACTGCTGATGGAGAGTTGAGTCTGGTATTTTCTAAGCCCCTGAAACTTTTCAAAAATTGAGAGTATCGTCTCTTAAAGGGGTTAGTATGAATTCGCCTTTACACATTTTTTATTCTGTAGCACAAATTTAACACTCCATGAGAAACAAATTAATTTCACAATAAAATAAAAGGAAATATAATAAAATAAAACATGCCAGAGAACCAAATAAAAACCAGAAACATCTGGAAAATTAAACAGGATCTGTTGAGAGGGGTAGAATAACTTTTATTAGGAGTTACATTAAACAGAACAACTTTTTAAGGAGTTACATTAAACTTAAACAAAACTGGTAACACTCACAACCACCTAACAGCTGGTTTCTGTACAATGAATTACAGCTGTAAATAGGAAAGGAAAGATATTAATTAAATTGTATAAGTAGGGATGTTACGATTCAGTCAAGCTACAATTCTATTCGATTCACAGTTTTAAAGGAATTAAAGGTATTTTGAAGCCAAATATGTTTTCTTTTTCCCCTTACATCCAACTGTTTGCTTTCCTATTAACCTACTAATAGAAAGAATTTAATCCCTGCTCACAGTAGCACAAATATGTGTTTATTGATTTAAATTTTCATCTGGAAAAAAGATATACAAGTTAAATCTACACTTGTAGACCTACAGTACAAAGAGTAGATCTTCCTTAAATGTTTTCTAGGAGTTGTCCTTTATCAGCTGACAGTAATAATTTATTTGTGAGAAGTCACATTTTTGCTTTTCCAGCTCTGCATTTTTACCATTCCAACATGGCGTCCAACTTTGCGTTCGCAACAAGCTAACATGCCATCTCTAGTAATAGTAATCTCATTTCACCCACCCTTCTGTGACACAAGCAAACAGCAGAGGGCGCTATCGCAAAGTGAACGCCTGAGTTGTTCTCGCGGTAGCATATTTGCTCCACCGGAGGCGACATCTAGTGAGGAGATGGCGACCAGAGGGGGGTTTCAGACGGCACCGACTGGTGGTGGTGGAGCTGTCGGACCTGGACAACCAGTACCCGGTGCTGGACCAGGTATGGGGCCCGGAACTCCCACTGGAAGAATGGGACCATCGTCGGCCGGTCAGAACCACATGTACCGCTCTCCAATGCCTGGGCCTGGATACCCGGTGAGTTATCACTCCATCTTTGCTGCTTCAATGCTAGCCGGTCCGCTAGAACAAAGCCACTCATCGCTGCTTTGTCACCAAAGGCTAGCATTAACCCCTTTCCCCACACAGGCCCTGTGCAAAATAAATTAATAAAACCGTTTAAAATGGTCAACTTTTGTTTAAAATGTATGCTTAGCGCTTCGTCGGACTTTCGGGAGTTTTATCATGTTTGAATATCCTAAACCTCCCGCTCGCTAACAGAAGGTTAGCTTACTTGAAACTGAGCTACTTCGCTTGCTAACGCTGGAAGCTAGCAACTATGTTACGCTCAATTTAAATCTCTACTAACTTATATTGTGTGGTTAATGGCACAGAAACAAATAAATTAGATTTATCTATTATGCTATCTATAAGTCTCGACTTTACGTGATCAATTTCATATAGAAAATCTAAAAGTAAAAAGTCCGCCGTTGGATGAACCACTTGCGAAAACATCTGTTAACGTGAATGTGAGTGAGTCCAAATTCAAATTTGCTACAAGATATTTCGGAACACCGGCTTCTCTCATTTGTCTTTCTCTTTTTAACCAACACAGTGGAAAATGGTTATTAGATTTGACCGAAATCCGGATTTTTCTACTTTAACGGAACCATTGAGTTTTCCGTCGGGCTTTAAGTGTAACACCGCCGTCGAAACATAGTTATACAACTGTTGTTAATGTTTTACTTTCACTACAAATCCACACAACGAGTTAAATCAAAGTTAAATCACAATAACAAGTTAAATTAAAATGAAATTATTAAACGTTTCCTTAAAAGGTAAACGCATCGACCATTTTGATTTTGCTTAGAAAACAAGCATCCATTAACATTTAATTTGGGTGTAACATTCGTTTCAGCAATTAATATCATAATTTGTGGATGACAAAACGATTCATAGTCAATAATGGTTCATTTGGAACGATCTCATGACCTAAATTCGATCACGGACATCTGTTGCCTAAAATTCTAAGAGTGCTGGTGAAGTTTTCCAAATTGTTTGGATTTTCTTGCAAGATGTAAATAAAATATGTGTATAAACTAAGAAGTGAACAGGAATGAATGCCAAATTCATTCACGTTTTAGTTTTGTAAATTTCAGCCCACTGTTTCTTTTTCCAAATAATACAAACGGAGCATTTTTAGAACATTATATCGCACTGTTTTGTTAAATGTTTTTGCAAAATTCACACATTGGACTTAATGGTGACTTCATCTTTTTTTCTCATTACATGTGTGCTGTGTGTTGTGATGGCTCATAGTCATTATTACCTTGTTTATATTTAAATAAATATATCATATCTCAATCTAAATGGTGTTTTCCAATATCAATTATAGATCAGTTATCAATAGGGCTGCCACGATTAGTCGAGTAATCAATTATGAAAAAAGTGGACAACTAATTTAATGGTCGATTAGTCGTTACTTAATATATGGATTCAGAGTGTAGTAAAGTTGAACAAAGTTGTGAGTTTTCAGCACCTAAAAATGTAGAGTCAGTGAGACCAAAACTTGGTGAAAAATTGTTCCTTATTTCAGATGTTTACCTCATTTAATTATGTGAATGCTTAGTAGCACTAACACTGTAGTGATTCTCCTGCTCCTCATGGCATTTTTTAAAAAATATTTTATATATTTAATAATAATTTGAAAAAAAAAATAGTATAGCTTCTATTTTACCAACTGGCTAATGTTTTTGACAAATTTCGTTTACTGAGGTTTTTTTTAGGCTAATTTAGAGTTTAGCTTCTATTTTGGCAACATGCTAACGTTTTTGACTAGTTCAGTTTACTGAGGAATTTTAGGCTATTTTGAAGTTTAGCTTTTATTTTTAGCAACGTGTTAGCTTTTTGGCTAATTTGGCTTCTACCAAAGTTTTTTTTTTTTGCTAATTGAGAGTTTTGGTAATATCTTATCAACATGCTAACGTTTTTGGCAAAAAAAAACGTTATCTACTGAGGTTTTATTGGCTAATTTAATGTTAAGCGTCTATTTTAGCAACAGGCTAAAATTTTGGGATTTTTAAGCAAATTTACTACACATTTTTCAGAAATTTTAGTCAGCTTCAGCACTCTTTCATAGGTCCTTACAAAATTTCCAGTCTTTTAGAAACTTAACATTTTGCAAATCTTTTTTGCATTTTCAGTAAATCCCTTCAGCAATTAAAGTAAATTACGTAACTATTTTCAGCAAAAAGTATTCACGCCATCATTATCGCAGCTAATTCAACTTTTCTAGTTTAATCTTGTTTTAATACCAGAAACTAATGACAGACAGATGCTGCACAATTTATTAAAAGTTTAATAAACTATCATCTTCATTATCTTTATTTTTAGTTAGTTTAAAGCTAATAATGGATAAAATGGGTGTTTTTCATCCACATTGCACGTGACCAAATTAGTCGACTAACCGAAAAAAAATAATCTGTTAATGATTAGTCGAATTTTAAAATAATTGTTTGTGGGAGCCCAAATTAACATTTATTTACCTTTGAAGTGATTTATTAATGCTATAGGTCAATTAAGAAATAGCCCCAGACTCGGACTTGTGTTTTTATTTATTTATTTATTTATTTTTTGTGTGTGTATATATTGTCTTTCATGTTGTGCTAAATTGTATACAGGATAAAGTGTTGAATGTATATATGAAGTTGAAAGGGCAATGAATAAGTGGAAATGTTTTTAATTTTCAAATAAATCAAGATCATTGAAAAAGCTTAAATGATTCTAAATGGAGACAGATGTGTGTGGTGGTGTTTTTCTGTAAAGTAAATGGTAGAAATTTAGGGAAAAGTAGCATGGAATTGAAAGGTGTCGAGTGAAGTGACATAACGGATGTGTTCGTGGTATACCAACCCAGAAATGAAAGTGAAACATGGAAGTCTTCTTCTTGTTTGGTGGTTAACATTTTGATGTGATGGAGTTTAAGGTAAAAACTTTGTCACGGTTTTCAAAGTGTAAAATCAATGCTAGAGATGGTTGTTGTGCTCTTGTTCATTTTGTAGATACATTTTTTTATCCATTTTTTTTTTTTTTTTTTTTTCTCAGAAAGAAGTGTCTCGCCTTTTTTGTATTACTATAAACATTTGGTCACAAAGAATTGAGAATTTACTGTAATAGTTGGTGATTGCTCTGAATTTCTGTGAAAAATATATTTTTAAGAATCATTCACAACCTTTTTGTACAAAATATTTTTGTATTTTTAGTGTGTCACCTCCAACAGTAACATTATCTTAAAGAGCATTGTCTGTATTTGAGTCCAAGCGGATTTGATGAGTCTCTTTACACAAATCTTTGGGAACTCAAACATTCAAGAACATAGCTCAACTTGAAACAGCTCAGTGAAAAGATGTTGCATCTTCTTTTCTCTCCTGTATCCTTGGCAGCTCTCCCTCACACAGGCAGCCTTTCACAACACAATCTAAAAAGAGGCTTCATACTCTGAATATTAGAGATATCCACTTGTTCTTTCGCAATCCAAGGTCATACTGATCTACAGCGTAGAAGGCACTAAATGCTCGGCACAGTCTCCTTTCTGCCTACACTGCACTGCATTGAAAAGGCAAGGACTGCTTTGTTGGAGTCAGTCCCTCTTCCTCTCTTCCACCACAGACTGAGTTTGCTTTCATCTGGCTCATTTGTTGGACTGCCTGCTGGAGGAAAACCTGCAATTAGTGGTTAATTTCTTTAAACTCGTCATCTGCAGTCATGCAGTCGAATACAAGAAGTCGCCTGTATGAGTTTTTAGCACATGGCTTGGTGAGTGGGATGACAATGATTTTTGTTTTGCTTGTCAGTGATGATTGCCAGCTTATCAAAGTGTGTGCCATGATTTATTATTATTATATTATTTTATTATTTCAGAATGCGTGTTGTCCTTCGATTGGCTTTTATATTTTGTTCTTTGTTTATTTTAAATACTCCATTTACAGAAAGTATGACTAACAAGATTTTAAAAAGTAATGTTCTGCCTTTTTTCTGCATTGTGTGAAATAAGCTACATCTTTCAGAAAAAAAAACAATTGTTTCTTATATTTGATTTCTTTAGGCTTTTGTTATAGCAAGACTGAGCATTTTGCATTTTAACACATGTAGGGCATAGTTGTATCACAGCTTTGTTTGGAGGGTCTTTTTTTTAAACCTTTTTATTCATGGTTGATCCTACATATTTTGTATTATTATGGCTCAAGTACACAAACATTTTTACTGAAAGATTAATATAGAATATAGTTAAGAAACATGTACCACAGTAAAGTCACATAATGCTTTTTTTCTTCAGTAAAAATTAGCAGTTTCGGTGTACTGGGGTAATTTCGGGCTATTATTAGTGACATGGTCTTTCCTTGCCAACAACATTAAAAAAAACTTAGCTTCAATGTTTTGAAAGTCTTGCATCTGTTTTATAATCAGGTATATTTTTAATTTTTCTAATTCATTGTTGATTACAAATAAACATCATAAAGAGAAGTATAACAATAAATGGCTAGATGCAAAGTTTTTTTAAAGGCCTTTTGAGAAATTTTGACAATTTATCGTCCTTTTTTAACTCAGTCCAAACTAAATACATGCAAACAGTATTTGTTTAAAATTTCAAGAAATAAACACAGAAAACAATCAGTTATGGTTAAAATACACACTTTTTTTGTCCGAAATGTGAATACATTTAGCTTGTTAAATCCCTTATACCCATTTTTCACATCAGCTTTTTTAACAGCTTTAAATTTTTTTAATAGATTTACAATTTAATTGTCTTCCCTGCAGCTATTCCAAATCTTAAAACCTCTTGTAAAGATGCAGAGAAATTTAGCTTTTTTTTTCTCAAAGTTGATTTCATTAACATATTTGATCTGCTCAAACTGTATTTAGTATCTCTTAGGTGGAAAAGTCATTTGATTCTCTTTGGTGATTGTTTTTTTTCTCTTTTCTCTCTATGTAGAAACATGTTTTGAATTATTTTGAAGTCAGCCAGGCCTCCAAATTTTCATATGATACTGTACAGGATAGGGTCAGTCCTCTTATTCCATACATGTGAGGTTTTTAATCAACTATTCATGATTAACAGTATCAACTTCAGCCAGTTCAAAACTACTGCTGCTGAATATCCACATTCAACAATACTTTAAAACAACTTATTTTACCTTGTCACAGGTTAATACATTTAAAATGCTAGATGTTATAGGTGGACAGTTTTTTTTAAATGTATTTCCAACTGCCCCCATCTCTGTAGAGACCAGGCATGCCCCCATCCAGCCGTATGACCCCGCAGGGACCAGCCATGGGGCCCCCAGGATATGGCAACAGCCCTGTGTCTCGGCCTGGGATGCCCGGAGTTATGGACCCATCCCGAAAGAGGCCAGCCCCCCAACAGATTCAGCAGGTTCAGCAGCAACAGAACCGCAACCAACAGTAAGTCTGAACTCTCTCTGGTCACGCCAGCTCGGAGTAATACATTTGTCCTAAAATTGTAGTTGTATTAATTCATAACTACGAGGATCTGTATTCACAGTCTTGAGAGTCGGAAGTAAACACTTTCAGAAAAACGTGAAAACATTTTTTTTTTTTTTAAACATTACATTGATTTGGGTTAAATATTTATAAAGTTGAATCTTTGTGGCATCTAACATAAAGATAGACGTAGGATGTTGAAAAAACTTTTTTTTTTTTTAAAAGTACTATAACAGAGAAACAGTGTTGACATATTCCAGGTGTGACTACAGGAAAACAGAGATATTTTATATAAAGATATCAAACTTATCAGACCATGTGTGGTCCTGCTGCATTCACCACAGCTAGGAGCACAAAAACAGATCCTCAGATTTAGTTCATGTTAATTCTCAAATAAAATCAACATTATTGAAAATGTGATGGAGTTGAAAAAAACAAGAGACACATTTGATCAGATTTCAATGAAAAAATGTTTTCAATTTTCATTATATTTATTGTTATGTACATTTTTAACCATCTTTGATTCAATATAAATCTTCTCACAATTATAAAGACTTAATGTTTTTTCAATGCTGGTGACTATTGTGACCTAATGACGAAGCCAAGAGAAATAAAATGAGGTGCTTAACCACCAGTCATACATTTGACCAAATATTTCGGAAAATGGTAATTATCTATGCTAAAAAAATCACACCACTATTCACATTTCATTTAGATCTAGCAGTGAATAAGTTGATCAATTTTAAATTAACAATTTTTATCCATAAATATACTTTTATATGTCAGCATGTTATTTCTTGAATAATATATTATTTTAGCAAACTTCAGATCACTTTTAATTTAATTGATTTAATTTAAAATAAATAAAGGTTTGGTAGAACTTTGTAGTCGATACTTTTATAAGTAATCATAAAGCAAAATCATGTTTCATAGATTTTAATATTTTTGTTTGACACAAAAGAAAGAAGTATTGAATACATTTTAACATTTGAACACCAAATATTACAACTTGCTGTAGCAGTGCAGTGAAATTTAACCATGTTTAAAAAATAAAATAAAAACGCACACTGTAGATAAGTAAGGTTTTTACAAACGTTCCAACACTTAAGAGAAAAGTTGGCCTTGAATGTAATGTGTGTATTTTAATCCAAAAGGTTCAGCTGCTTCCTCGTTGAGAAAAGTGATTGCATAAACAGCCTTTGTGATTGTAAACAAAGCTTTATAAAATCTGTGTATTTAAGCACAATAGCGACAGCCTTGTGGTATTTGTTGTTTCTCTTGGACCAATTCATGGTCCCTTTCCAGCTCTGTAAAGCAGACTGGATTTTTACAGATACTGCAAAGCATCTGGATTTTTGAATCTGAAACACGTTTTCTTTTTGAGATCATCAATTTATGAAAGAAATATTATATCTGTTTCTAGGCTTAAAAACACCAAACTGTGCTTTGCTTCAATAAAAATGTGTTCATGTTTACTTGTTTAATTTTGTAGCACAAAGAAGAAGAAGATGGCAGATAAAATTCTACCTCAGCGGGTAAGCATTAAAGCAGAGCATGTTAAAATCCTGTCACTTTTGTTTCAATTGCAAAGGATTTGTGTCTAAAGCACTTGTGTAAACATCTGAGGTCACTCGATAGAGATTATGCTTTGACAGATGATATATCACAAAACACACAATTTCATGTTTTACCTTTTTTTTTTATATTTCTCTCTTTTTTTAGATCAGGGAACTGGTCCCAGAGTCTCAGGCTTACATGGATCTATTGGCTTTTGAGAGAAAGCTTGATCAGACCATTATGCGCAAGAGACTGGACATCCAGGAGGCCCTCAAGAGGCCCATTAAGGTACTTTCATGTTAAACCTATTTCCATTACACAAAGCCTAACCATGGTGCTCTTTAACAACATTGCCTCTGGTCTTCTCTCTGTTCCTGGAAGTATTTTTCCTTTAGGGTTTTCAAAGTTATTTTAAATCTGTAAACTACGTATGTTTGCAATCATTTGAAAATGGATTTAATTTTTGTAAAAAAAAAATGTAAAAAAGTTTTAGAAGGAGATGCAGGTTTTAGAAGAAGTTTTTATGTAAGAAAACAATCAAAAACCAATTAGAAAGCTTTTCAATGTCAGGTTTGTTCAAATTTGCTCTCTTATTACACCCTTATTGGGATGGATTTTTGCTGAAGATCTTTTTGTTGTTGTTTCATAAACCAAAAGAAAGAAGTACATTGCTCTTAAAAAAATCTGCTTTTCTATTTTTGATTGAAAAAGCAAAAGGATCATAGTAAATTTAATACTTTTGTGTTTTAGGATAAAACGTATACAGGAGATTGGGTCAAATTGGTCTTTCACTGAGAAAATTAAATTTCAATTTGTCAAGTAGTTTGATAGCTTGGATTACCTTTCAAAGTAATTCTGTGTAATTTTTCAAGCCAAAAAAAAAAACCTTTTTTTGGTTCAGAGTTTGTACTTTAAAAACTAGTTTTGTAAAATAAATAATATATGTAAAATAAATATTTATAAAATATAATTGTTCATTTTTGAATAAAAAAAATCAATTCAGTATTTTGCCATCAATGCAAATCTCTAAAAGTTAAGACAAAGCTTCTTGGTAAGTTGCGTCAGATATTTGACCTAAAGCGATCCGTTTTTTGTGATTTGTCACAACAAAGGGAATTGTACAAAACAAGCCTTTAATGTGATCTACTTCTTCTGTAACTTTTTAAAAGTTCATAGCAGACATATGAATATTTTATCTTTCCCTCATTTTCAGCAAAAGAGGAAACTTCGGATCTTCATATCCAACACCTTCAATCCTGCAAAGCCTGACGCTGAAGATGGCGAGGGCACCGTGGCTTCATGGGAGTTGCGTGTTGAAGGCCGTCTGCTGGAAGATGTAAGACTTGGTTTTTTTTAATTTTAGATTTAGCTAATCGAATTTAGGTAAGTCATAGATTTAGTATTCAGCTCTCAGTATGTTGTGCTTTTTGTTGCAGTAACCATAAAAACAGATCCAACATCCCACCCATATGAGAACTATTTGAGTGGTGTTATGTTTAAAGCATTACACTTTTCCTTCAGGCTTTACACAGATTTAAATTAGACTTAAATTAACCCCATCTATCAGATCAGTGCACATAGCGTTTACAAAAATGTATCAATTTTAAAGTAAGTATGTTTTTTTTTTTTAAACAAAAAACGAAAAATACATTTTTATGGAATATTAAATGTTGGGAACTCTGACTCCCACCTGCTAAATCATGATTGAGCTGAAATTTAGATTTGAAAAATGCTCCCATTACACAGTTGCTTTTTTTTCCCCTCCTCAGACGGCTGTGTCCAAGTATGAAGCCACCAAGCAGAAGAGGAAGTTCTCATCTTTCTTCAAGTCTTTAGTGATTGAACTGGACAAAGACTTGTATGGTCCAGATAATCATCTGGTAGAAGTAAGGTCATTTATTTCACTCATTTCTTCTTCTGTTAAAATCTGTTTTATAAATTTAAACATAGTCTTCATTTAATAGTTGTTGAAATTTTTTTTTTTTTTTTTCGTTAAGCACAGTTCACATTCAAACCATCCTAAATTACATATTTTTGTTTTGCCATGCAGTGGCATAGGACTGCTACCACGCAGGAGACTGACGGTTTCCAGGTGAAGAGGCCCGGTGATGTGAGCGTTCGCTGCACCGTCCTGCTCATGCTCGATTACCAGGTAAGGAGCTGTGCTCAGTAGTGACAGGTCTCTTTGCCCTTTCTCTTATTTTTACCGACCATCCTCTGTATCCTGCAGCCCCCCCAGTTTAAGCTGGACCCTCGACTGGCCCGGATGCTGGGCATTCATACACAGACCAGACCGGTCATCATCCAGGCCCTGTGGCAGTATGTCAAGACCCACAAACTCCAGGACCCACATGAGCGAGAGTTCATAAACTGTGACAAATATCTGCACCAGGTAAACCAGGCTTTTCCACAGTTACATTACATGAGTCACGTGTGCTACATTCTGTTCTTTTGTCATCATAAACCCTGAAGGATTACTGAAGCTAATCTAGATCGTTTTGGAATCTGTGTAAAACCAGAGAACATTTTTTTTTTCGTTAGGTTTGCAAGATTTTTATTTTTTTGTCCCATTTGTGATGGTTTCATTCTAATTATTGTGTGATTACTACCAGCTCTCGCCTTTCAGAAACAACTTGAGTATTCTTGAACTTTAGAAGGACTTAACTGCAGCTTTATAGTTTCTCCAGTCCAGCTTCTGCTTCTGATATTATCTCATTCCTTTCTGTCACACTCCATCATCTCTTTGAGCGTCTTCGTGTCCTTGTATGGTCTCTCTGTCTCCTCCTTGGATCACGTCTGGCTTTCTTTCTCTAAATAAACAGAAGAAAGCTAGGCGTTTATGTTGGACTTCTATTTTTTGTGTGTTGATTATGTTTCAGTTTTGTAATAAAACTTGTAAGTTAATATTTTAAATTGCTTCATTTAGGAGTAAAACTGTTTTTTATAAGTTATATCTTATATATTACATGACAAAAGAACAGGGCTTCCTTCTAGTTGTGCAAAAGAATGGAACTTTTAAAGTTAACAATTGTTTTAATAATAATTTACTAAGCATTTGCTGAAATATATATATTTTTGGCAGATTTTTGAGACTCAGCGAATGAAGTTTTCTGAAATCCCACAACGCCTGCATGCGCTGCTCATGCCTCCAGAACCAATCATCATCAATCATGTGATCAGGTAACATCAAGTTGATTACTTAAGTTGTATTTGTAACTAAAGTTTCTAACAGTAATTTAAAATGTTATTTTGATTGTTTTTGTTTTGTTTGGTAAATAAGTGAAGGAAAGCACAAAAGCTGAACTACACAAAGTTTTAAAAATGATTTATCCTGCAGATTTATCTGAATCTCAAAGAGGACTTTTGCAGCATTGTCTGTTAGTTTACACAAGTATTTTAGTATGATTATATGCAATATTAGTGCTGCACTAAGCTTTATGCAGAAAAAATATTGCTTACTAAATAATATCCTACGGTTTTACTTATTATTATTATTATTATTTTTTTTTTTTAGATTTATTTCCCCAAATTGCCCCCGAATGCTTCTGTAATAACGACAAATCAGATAAAGGAAAACCAAAAGATGTGAAGAAAAAGAAGAAAACATTCCAGCAAGATAACAATTCTTTTACATTTAAACATTGAAACTCAAACTGGATGGAATAAAACAAAACACAAAACATTTAGCATCCTCACAGTCTAATTTTCAGCTTAGTCAAATTTTTTGTCAGTCTTAAGAATATTGTCCAAACGAGTGATAAAAGTTGTTTCTGTGGTTTTCTCCAGTGTGGACCCTAATGACCAAAAGAAGACTGCATGCTATGACATTGACGTGGAGGTGGATGACACGTTGAAGACTCAGATGAACTCCTTCCTGCTGTCCACAGCCAGTCAGCAGGAAATTGCAGGACTGGATAACAAGGTACAGACCTCACTCTGATGTTGTTGTGTGAAAGTGTTCAGAGTTGTGCATTTATTGTGTCTGTTATAGATGAGAAAAGTTCTTTTTTTTTTTCTTTTTTAGTATCTGGTTACTTTTTATTGTTCATTTATGATTAAATGATCATTGTTTAGAATTCCTTTTGAAGCCTTTCAGCTTCTTTTAACAAAACTTACACATTTTTATGTTTTGTTTTTATTCAGTTGATCTTTTTTTAAACAATATAACCTTGGTTCTCCTTTGTTGGGTGTTTATGTGGGTGAAATAATTCAAATGTTTTTTTCAAAGCTCATTTCATTTTTTATATTTTTCCCAGTTTTGGGGTGAGTAAGGTGAGACCTCATCCGTGCAGTCATTTCTTTTTCTGGAAAGCTTGTAATCACAGTGATAGAAACAAAGTCATCCTGTTGGAGGGCGTCTCGCTGTGAAGCGTTTGTTTCCAGTCAACTCAACAATCTAAACACAAAGAGGTTGTTTACAGTGTGTTTTCCAGCATTCATTCAGTTTCTTTATTTGAGGTTTGCTGAGGTGGACTATGGTATTATTATAATTCAATGAAATATAATTTTAATATTATTTTTATCTTTTGGGGTGAAATCTCAGATTGGGTCATTTATTTTAGTACATTTAAAAAAAAATGTCCCAGTACCACCTCATTGTTTGAAACCACTGGAAAGTACTTGACCCTAAATTCAGCTCGATCAAATCAGCTGAATTTTTCTTAATATCATGATATCATGTAATCAAAGCATACAATAAGAACTTTAAATTTGGACAAAAATATCAAAGAATGTCATTTTGACAGTTTTAAAGGTATTCATTCAGCATACTTGAATATTAGGGTAAGTTTAAAATTACTTGTCCTCAGACAGTTAACATTCATTGTGGGTTTTTTTTTTTTTGGCTATTGTCATTGAGTAAACATATCTATCTGATAGTGATGGACTATTTTACTGGGCTTCTTTTCAGATTCATGAAACCATAGAGACCATCAACCAGCTGAAAACCCAGAGAGAGTTCATGCTGAGTTTTGCCAGAGATCCTCAGGGCTTTATCAACGACTGGCTTCAGTCCCAGTGTAGAGACCTCAAAGTAAGTTTGTTTGGTTTTTTTTTTTTTTTGCTTCACTCTAGCTTTTTCGTTTTTACTTTTTTCCCCAAAAAGTTTTCTCAAACACTAATGTATACTGTTGGTGATGATAGTTAGATGTGATTTGCAATGCTGTATTTGAAAATATTTCCTCATATACATCCAATGAAACTGTTTGCCAAATAAAAGCAATTCTGAACAAATTAACTGCAGAGAAATTGTTGATTTATCATCAATTTTTTCCATATGGACTTGTGCAGGTTTATTGTGGGCATTGTGGTTTTGTTTTTTATGTCATGGATTTCATAAAAAATCCTATTTAAAACCGCACACATCAAAATTTCCTGATAATTACTTAACTCTTCACTTGTGATTTGCTATTTATTATTTGTAGCACTACATGAAATCCAATCTAGTTCTGCTTTTTTATCCTCAGACCATGACCGATGTGGTTGGAAACCCTGAAGAGGAGCGGAGGGCGGAGTTTTACTACCAGCCTTGGGCTCAGGAGGCAGTCTGCCGCTACTTTTACTCAAAGGTAACTTATTTTCTGTTCCTGACTAGCTGATTATGTTCTATTCTATATTTACAATAAAACTACAAAAAGTGTTAGAATAGTGAAATGATGCTCGTTTTAGAGGCTTGTGCGAAAGCAAATTTAACCTTTAGCTACATTTAAGCTTAAAAAACTTTTGGGTTATATATTTGCTACTAGTGTTAAGATTTCCTGAACTCTCATTTTCAACCTAATTAAGGTTTATTTAAATATACATATGTCCTGACAATCAAACTTTTGATTTGAAAATATGTGTAGGTGCAGCAGAGACGACAGGAGCTGGAGCAGGCACTCGGCATCAGGAACACCTGAAGACATCTGTCCACATGAAGCAGACCATGACTTCTTGCTTGTTTTGGAGACAACTGCTCTGTGTGGGGGGGTATTTAGACTAAATTCCTCACTTTTTGCCAAAAACTTTGAAAGAGATAGATACTAGAGTATTGCATTGTTAAATTGGATGCCAGTTTTAGTTGTTTTCACGCTGCAGCTTCTTGTCTTTTTGTTCCTCACTTCACCTCCTTCAGATATTTTTTTCTTTTCTTGCACCATTCCTTTCATTTGAAAACAGTCACAGTGCAGAAGTACACAATTCTAAAGCTGAAAGCAGACTGTACTGGTGAACTGTATTCCCCCTAAAGGAAAGAGGTATGGATTGTATTCTGGTCCTTTGTGTCCCACCCTAAGTAAAAAGAAAGACGTACGTCTTGACGAGCCTTAACATCCTCGCCTACCTGACTAACTATTGATTGTTATTGTGTTTGTGATCAGTCGTGCTACTTTGCTGCATATTGATTGTTCCTGTGTCATATTTGCTTTCAGTCGTCACTGGTTTGCTTTGTCGTTGAGGTGAGAGTCACTTTAAAGCTAAACCAGTCACAGCAGAAAACAGCACTGTGGCAATTTGGATATCCTTTGTTACATTCTCCTTTGGTATGAAGGTTTTATTATTTTTTTCTTGTACTAATAACGATCATTGTTTTAGACTTGTATAATATATCACATGTTAGATAGTTCAGGTTATAATAGAAATAGCTAGTATGATTACCTCTAGTCTAAATAGTTTTGTAAATACAGAGCAGAATAAACTGCTGAATAATGTTGCTGAAGTCTACATTCAACAAGTGGAAACAGTATTTAAATGAATTGGCCTTCAGTTTCAGACCATCTGCATAAGCTTAAGCTTATGCTTAAGAGTTCAAACCTTTGAGTTGAACGTCTTCTTACCAAGTGCAGAAAAAGCCATAAAGTGGTGAGGTGGCCTGAAGATGGTCCGTTTTAAGCTTGGTGATCATTGTTGGAAATAGAAATAAAAAAAAGTTTTGACTGACATGTTTCTTTAACTATTGACAAGAATACACTAATGAAAAGTTGGGCCGCACACAAGTGGAATGGTTCGTTTGAGTATTTGTGGGATGTAAACCAACACTGGGTGGACTGTAAAAAAATTTTTGTGAATCTCCAGACTTTTTCATGGACCAAACCTATTTTTCTGTATGTTCCTATGTTATAGTAAAGGATATGTATAAAATGATCTGCCTCTGTCTCTGATTTGGGATGAAAAATTATTAAGCATAATTACATAATTTTCTGAAAGAAAGGTATAGTTCGTTTCAAATATTTTTTCAGAAATGTGATTACGAAGTCAAAATACTGGAGTTTGTAACCTAAGGCTGCAGAACCATTTGAAAGTTCCATTTGTCATGGTTTTTTGAGAAGAAAAATGAAATTAATTTGACTAAATGAGTGTATTATTATTTATTATTGACCTTTATTTAACCAGGATAAATAAAGCGATTTCAAACCTCTTTTGCAAGGGAGTCCTGGCCAAGAGGAAGCCGCAGATAAAAATACATCAAAACATTAACACAGTAAAACAATTAAAACACTGTTACATCTTAGCAATACATAAAAACCTAAAATATGTGGAGTCATAAAAATGTGGTGGATTTAAATAGGTGATTAAGAGAAATGATTACAGCGTTCTGTAGACTTTTGTTTTTCTTTGAGCTTGGCCTTGAAAATCTGTAATGATGGGAATTCAATTAGTCTCCAACCTTTTTGTAAAATGTTCCAGACCAAGTGTAGTTTAGGATAATTTTTTTTTTAATTAAAGTTTTGTCATTTAGGACTTTTAGATATCTGAGCAAAATCATTGTAATAGGTTTAATCTACTGCCGGTTTATTTTCAGAATAAGCCTGAAGCTCATTGATGCACAACAACAGAGCTGCTGTTTAGAGAAAAAGGTCTTTAAAAGCAGTTCTTTAAAGATTCCCATTCCAAGGGAAGCCTACTCTTCCTGGAGTCTGCATTAAATAAAAACCTGCGTGGATACTCAAAATACATACATAGTTAAAACCTACATCAAAATACATACATCGAACACCAGTACATGGGAAATGTATACGTTTGAATAAACCCAAAGTTAAAGATAAGAGAAACTATCTTATTAAAATAAAATACTTACTTGAGAGGGAAATTAAATTATGAATTATTGATATATTAACAGGTCTAGACTTTTAACAGATTCTATACCAATCCTTATATTCTTTAATAAAAAAGGACCATAGTGCATCATAGTCACATTGATTGAAAAACTCCCATTTGCCTTTTTTTTTTTTTTTTACATTTTTCATTTAAGCAAATCTGCTCTCATTTACATTGGAAGGGATATATATATTTTTTAAGGAACCTGCTTGTGTTGCTGTCAAAAGTAAAAGTTACATTTGTTGTATACATATAATTATAACAATTGTAAATATTTAAAAGCTACATTGCATAAATGTATATCTTAACGGCCACAAAAACATAAATGAGGTGTATTTTCCAAAGTGGGACTTTGCATCTCTCGCTGGTTTTTTAATCTGTAAGAAAGTGGCCTAAATGATTCTATTTGCATTAAGGGTTGTAGACCCCTTTACTGGAGGAACTTTAGTCAGGTCACCCCAGATAATCTGGAGGAACCCCTCATCGTCATGGTTCTTTGATGACAGATCTGCAGTGATGTGATCAGGTGAGATGGATCAGGGGGTTGCTGCCTCACACAGACCCTCCCCTTCCTCCTTGCTGCGTGACCGTCACGCTGCATAGCAGACCAACCCCGAGGAGGGGGTGTTCCTGAGCGGCAGCTGCTATAAAGACCAGGGGAAGGGACTCCCAGCATGTCTTCACACTGAAAGCAACTGCTGGACAGCCGGCCACGTGATGGCAGCGCCCAAGAAAGTGTGTGTGATCGGCTCAGGGAACTGGTGAGTGAAGGCTGGACTTAATGGACAGTTTTTGAGCTTACATAAAAGTTTGGTTGGCATGGAAACCAAACTGCAGCCCGTAATGATTGACAAATGTCTGCTCACATAAAACCTTTAGTGACGCAGACCTATTGTGCTGTGCTGATCACAACAGTGTGGTGATTCCACAGCCTTCAGATCTGACCTGCAAAGTATTCCCAATTTGTAATGATTGTAATTCCCTTTCAAACCAGAAAAGTGACCTCTTTCAGATTATTATGGGCCTGACTCCTTGACGACATAAAGGCTGTGGGTGTGACACCTTGGGAAACATAGCTGTCTGGTCTTCATGTCAAAATTCTCCCCATATCCTTTTCAGGGGGAAAGATCAGGATGCTGGCGGGTCACTCCGGTGACTGAACTCTATTCTATTTGTGAACTAACTACAAAGCAAACACTGCTGAATTCATGTGTTTCGTTCCTGATTGTTGTCCTAAAAAAAAGATTTAGGTAAAGATGTGGTGTTTGAGTTACAGTACACTGAAGAAAAATGTTTTGCTCCAATCGAAGAAAATTTGAATGATTTGATAAGAGCTTTATGAAAGTCTTAAATGTCAGTGGCACGAAAATGTTTCAAAATTATAATCAACAATGTCCATTCATCCATCAAGATAAAGATATTTATTTAGACTTTTTCCTGTATAGATTTTTTTTTTGTACTTCTTTTTTAGAATAAATCTCTCACAGTTCATTCTATTATTAAATTATATTCCAAATGTTTAATCCAGATGTTTTTCTGATATTTACACCTAAAACCTGACATTTAAAACCTTAAGTTTTGTGTTTTCTTAAAAGATAATGAATAGTGTTAACCCTGAATATTTATTTACCAATTTTTAGATTTTTTTCTCTGAAGTAGTTCTCTATTTTCTTTACGTTTGTTTTTAGAACGTTCCACTCCAAGTCCCAACAGTGACAACGTCCTTAAATGTAAAATAGAAATACTTCTCTGCCTTTCCTAACTGATTAACAATACATTTTCACATTGATTTCCTATTATGCTGATGGGAGAATGTTTGCTTGCCTCCATGTTTGTTGTACAGTTTCAAAGCTTTTATAGTCCTGTGAATGCTGCCTGTAGTGAGCTTTTCTTCAGAGAAGAAAAGCCCAAATTGATCACTTGTGTAGTTTTGGTTTCTTTGTCTGTTGGCTGACTAGCTTTCCCACAAAAGCGATTGCTTAGAAAAATGCAACAGCTTTTTTAAAGTAATGATTTTACCTGTATTTATTTGGCTAAAATAGCTTGTTTCATTTAGCTTTTTTTCACTAAATTTTTAGAACTTGGTTCTTTGCCCTCCTCTGGCCTCACAGGAGCAAAGTCCTCCTGGTGGCCTTTGATTCAAAAAACAACCGTGCCAAAAGAAAAACCCAAGTTGTACATTACACAAGACATAGAGAACATTGAGAACAGTCCATTTATTTATTTATTTTTTTTAAATAAAAATTGGTTTTTAACACATTTTTTTTGTTATAAAGTGGCGTGTGTTTTAAAGAATAATTCAAAAAATCTCATGTCTTTATGCCCACAGGGGCTCTGCCATTGCCAAAATTGTTGGTGCCAATGCGGCCAAGTACGATACGTTTGACAGCACGGTGAAGATGTGGGTGTTTGAGGAGACGGTGAACGGCCGGAAGCTCAGTGAGATCATCAACACAGACCATGAGAATGTGAAGTACCTGCCCGGTCACAAGCTGCCACACAATGTGGTGAGACTTTCACTGATGTCTATGGAGTGCCTGTTTTCTCCCCTCTTTTGTGTTGCTGAAGTTCTCCCCCATTTCTTTTTCATTTTCCATTAGTTGGCCGTTCCAGACTTGGTTGAGACGGTAAAGGAAGCAGACATTCTGATATTTGTGGTGCCCCACCAGTTCATTGCAAAAGTGTGCGACACCATCAAGGACCACATAAAGAAAGATGCTGTTGGAATGTCTCTCATCAAGGTATGATCTGATAAATGCATCGAAATGAAGCAAATGATGAAATCAGAACCTGACTTTCTACTCAAACATTCATTTATCTGTTTTTCTTCTATTGATGACTTTATTACAAAGCCACATTATATAGAAAGTTTGTCAAAAAATCAATACTTTTTTGTCTTAGGTTTAGATGTTTTTGCACAAACATATTGACCTGAGTTTGTTTACCACAGGGTGTGGATGCAGGTCCTGAGGGTCTGAAGCTCATCTCTGAGGTCATCAGGGGGAACCTCGGCATCACCATGACCGTCCTCATGGGTGCAAACATCGCCAACGAGGTGGCTGATGAAAAGTTCTGTGAAACAACCATAGGTGTGGAAATATACTTATATAAGAAATATTATATTTTTGGATTAGATATCCTTTAAATCAGGCATGTCCAAAGTCCGGACCCTTGGCCATATACAGCCCACGTTCAAATATCTACGGCCCTCAGGTTCCTGTCATAAAATCAATGGTGAGCACTTTCTGAGAATTATGATTTCTTGATTGTGATTGGCTAAATAACTCTATAAGCCACTAAAAAACCTGTGGCTACTCGACCTTCATAGCATCAAGAACCAAAAAGGTAAATCTTTCTTCCTTTCTGGGAACAAAACCACAATGTATTGTCCTTCCAAATAAGATAACTTTAAGTGTAATTTTCCTGTTCACATTACTGGTATTCATATTTTAAGTAAGCAATTTATCACGGAAAACATGTAACAAAACATGAGTCCAGATTCAATGTAGACCAAAGGTTTTTGTTCAAACCAGCTTTTTATGACTTAATTTCTGGTCTTCAAATATTAAATTCATTGTAATTTCGGTCATGTATTACTTAGATTCAACTTCAATACTGTAACATTTGAAGAAATGAAACATATTCCAATTGCAAATACAGATGTACCGTAATTACGTCCTCACACATTTTCACCTCACCAAATCTGGCCCTCGATCCTAAAGTACTATGACACTCCTGTTAAAGGATAAGGGGTCAGGATAAAGTCAAAATTCTCTGAAGTCCAAAAAAATGCGCTGTTTATCATTTTACATATTAATGCTGCTTGTAATCATGTTTGCAGTTTTGCCTCTTTCTTTGCTCCTTTTCTATGTCAAAGGAAGTAAAACAGCTGGAATCTCATTGATAAACATTTGCAGTACTTTACTTTATTCTGAAAATCCTACACATTAAAAAGGAAATCTGTAGTAATAAGCACCAAAGTCTAACAGAATAGCCTACATTTTAGATAATGCTCAACAAGTTTAATATACTTTATGATCAGTTCTTTTTCTGTTCAGAATATAATTTATGTTTGTCCTTTTTTACAAAATAACATTTTTAAATCAAGGTTTGATACTCCATAAAACCAACTGATTGAAAGCCTGAAAGTAAACCTGTTTGTTGCTGATGTTGCATTTGTGTTTATAGTAGATTGTCTTTAACACTGCAAATGAAAAAAAGTTATTTAAAGAGTTCAATTATTTGTGTTGTTTGTGCTCTGAAATTCATTCATTTTATGGATCTTTAATAGAATAGTCTGCTGTTGTTTACCTTACAGGGTGTAAAGACAAAGTATATGGACCACTGCTGAAGGAGCTCATGCAGACCCCCAACTTCCGTGTGACTGTGGTGGAGGAATCTGATGTGGTGGAGATCTGCGGTGCTCTAAAGGTTTCTCATCTCTGCCAAACTAATCAGCACACACTTTTTGCTTGAACACTACTAGAAAGATGTTTTTTTTTTTTTTTGTCTTTACCCATAATTTGTTTTGAAAAAACAGGACTTACCAATGTAAATAAGCAAACAACCATGACATCAGCTGAAGAAAAACATTGTGGTAAACAGAATTAAATTGGATATATTTAATTGAGTTTAAGCTTGATTTCCTCATCACAGAACATTGTAGCCGTGGGAGCTGGTTTTTGTGATGGCCTGGGATTTGGTGACAACACCAAGGCAGCAGTGATACGTCTCGGCCTAATGGAGATGATTGCCTTTGCGAGACTCTTCTGCACAGACTGCGCCGTCTCCCCGGCAACCTTCCTGGAGAGCTGCGGTGTCGCCGACCTCATCACAACCTGCTACGGAGGACGCAACCGAAAGATCGGGGAGGCCTTTGCCAAAACAGGAAAAGTATAAAACAGCTTTTGGGGATTTAGGAATAAAAGAAAATAAGAAAAAAGAACATTTCTATTTATTTTTTTAGAGTATTGAGCAGCTGGAGAGTGAGCTGCTGAACGGGCAGAAGCTCCAGGGTCCGGCAACAGCCAGTGAAGTCCACCAAATATTGAAACAGAAAAGCATGATAGAGAAGTAAGTTTACATCCTACACTATTAAGAAGACTTTTAAAACAATATTTGATTCTAAAAAATATATTTTCCATATGGGTATTACTGTTTCATGTCATACACAAATGAATTTAAAGTTTATTTACCAGGCCCTAAAATTAGGGTGTGTATTGGCAGAAGTTTGGTGATAGAATGTGTATCACGATATGTGTCTTTGTGTCTTATGATACAATACTTATCGCGATATATCCAAAGTCTGTACCAGAACAATTTTTCCCTCTTTTTTTTTGAAAGCATAATGCGTTTTTTGTTGTAATGAAATGAAAACAATTAATTTTATTTAGTGATCACAAAATTATTTGTTGTAACTGTATCTCATGTAGCCTACAGGTTACTTTTAACCAAGCAAATTTATGGTGAATTTCTTTTGGTAATTTATTAAATATTTGTTCTTAAAGGGAAAAATCAATATTGTCTGATATCCTCAACATCATATTTTCAGCATAAAAGAAAAGAAAAATGTGCCTTAACCGTAAAGGTTTTAAAAATATGTTTGATGAAAGTGCTGTTTATTTCCAATATTGCTAGCTTCTCGAGTACTTTCAAATGGTTGTTGTTGTTTTGGTTGTGAAGTAGAGCTGTTTAAGAGACTGAGTGTGCTGTGCTGCCAACTAGCTGTCATAGGTTTTGGTGGAAAACAAAAGTAAGAAGCTGAACGATGTTTGCTCATTAATAATTAACTAAATATCCTCTTGTCAGCCTTTTAGATCATTACAAGTATCAAAATATATATCGGGAAATCATTTTTTCCCTACACCCCTACCTGAAATCCTTAGAAAATCATGCGGTCATCATGAGTTCATTTATTCATAAACCTATCATCTTCTGAAGCTAGCTGCTGCATTTACAAGCTAAGGACAGGCTAGGACACTAGATGGTGCCTTGTTGAAGCTGCATTTTCTTTTTTTTCTTTTTATGTCTCTCCATCCATTCATTCCCATGTTTTTGATTTTTCTTTTATAACGTTCTTAAAAAAAAAACTGATTTAAGAAACATAAAGCAGCTTTATAAAACGTAAACAGGAACTGAAAAGGGCCTCTATTTTCTTACTGAACATGACAATGTGATGAAACCTGTTCCTCAACATCATGAACTTTTTGTTTCACGTGTCTGTTTTTCTGTCTCCCCGCGCAGGTTTCCTCTTTTCAACGCTGTTTTTGAGATCTGCTTCGATGGCCGACCTGTCACAGAATTCATCAGCTGTTTGCAAAGCCATCCAGAGCATATGTAAAAGACGAACAACACATTTAAATTAGGAGGGGGGGTTAATTGAATTCTGATGGATGAACCTGTACTAGAATGAAAAGTTTTAGAGAGAAAAAAAAAGTGGATTTCTATATCTTGTATCAGTCTCTGTTTAGTTTTTAAAAAGAAAACCATGTTTAAAATGATTGTTCTTCTTTTACCTAACCTGTTTCTGTTTTTAGAGATACATTTTTCAAGTCTTAAATGTTGTAATAAGAACATAGTTACCCCAGTGTTGTGAAACCTAAAACACAAATCTTTAAATAAATGTGTCTTTTTCAGTCATGCATGTCCTTTCCAAAGGAAAGCACTGAGATAAAAACCACTCCGACAAGATGTTTTTCAACTGGACCTTATAAAATGTAACAACTCGCTCCACAGAGACGCATTTTGAAATAAACTGTTAGTCTGTTTAACTTCAAGTTTTCAACTTCCTGCTTGTAAACTGCAGACTACTTTCACTAGCAGAAGAGCCCTGCTGTAATCTGACCTGAGCTCAGTCCAGCTGCCACCCTAAACTCTTCACCTTTACCATTTTCTGGGCCGTCAAGATCGACCTTCCTCTTAGAGGAGGTTTCAACTCAGTTTGAATCTTGATAAGTGATTTTGTGATGTTCGTTATAAATCTGGACTTGTTGCTCACATATTTTATTTTAAACTCTGTCCTTCTTCAGAAATACAATGTGAGTTGTATCGTATACTCCACCTCTGTTCAATCAATAACCAGTCCCTTTTAGTGACTTGCAGTTCCTCTGACCTTAAACTGAAACTTTGCTCTTTTAACCTTTCAAAAGTAAACAGAAGTGCTTCCATCTCATAAATGTCTGATCCGGCCCTCTATGCATGTGCGTGAAGTGACCACATTTGCCATTTCATTGAATTGTATTCCCTCTAAGATCCTTTGCATAGTTATTGAGTCAACTGCCCTTTGAGATATCTAATAATAACAGGGTCTGAGGGGGGCAAATGGACATCTATAATTAGACAGCAGTGAGCACTGCAGCTGCCTAAGCTCTGCTTTACAACACAAATGAGGGAATGCTCCTTTATAAGACTCCCAGGGTTGCCGTAGAAACTGAGAGGCAATGCTAAATTACATAAGAGTATAATTTGAGAAAACCTTTGATGATATCTGGGCTTTTTCAATTTTGAAGTAATTGTATTACGCAGGTCAAGATGATACAAGTATTTTTTCGACATGTCATACACTCTCTGACCACTAGGAAGTGCACTCACATCAATCACAACCAAGCCGAAACTCTCAACCTCATGCTACACAGAACTGTTACAAAAACTGTATTAAATAGACTGTAAGTGAAAGGAACCCAACCATTCACGTCCATGGCAAAAATGCTATGTGGTTCTACAAGTTCAAAAGTGAAAAAAAAAAGTAAAAGGGCTGGTTACCATGCACGCATGCATCGCACCCATCCCTTCTCAAGGCAACGAAGGGGAGGGACCCGACCCGCCCGACTTCCTCAATTCCTGTCCTCATCTCAGGGTGGCAGCCAAGTGCTGCAAAGTTACACGAATGCAGGCAGATAGACCGGAAACCGAGTTCTTTTCGCTTTTGAGTTAAGAGAATAAAAGCATGTTTTTAAATTGTATATTTTGCTGTAGGTCAAAACAGAAATTAAGAATGAACAAAACGCTTGTAATTTACACTTACTGAGTGAGATTTAAGATTGAAAAGAATTCTAACAGATTTGGAGCAAAAAACTAATTATTAGGGTCACCATGAAAGAAAAAAAAATGTATGAAGGCATATGAGAATAAAGTTGTAAAAAATCAGTAATCGTTGTATGAAAATACATTTAAAAAATTGTCAGAAAAAAAGTTAATATTTTACAAGAATAAAGCTTTGAAATTGTGAGGAAAAAAACAAAATTTTACAAGAGAAAAAAGTCAGCAGTGAATGAGAATAAAATGAAAAGTCATAATCTTATAAGAAAAAGTTTTGCTTCTTTTAAAGAGTTTTAATTGCTTGAAGATAGAGTGAAGCACATTCAGCAAGATTTCTGTGTTATGTCCATCAGATTTCTCTTAATTGTCTGCTACATAAATTAATTAAATAGTTGATTTTCGATTGTCTTTGTTAAAATATTTTAAACGCTACTGTGATTTTTTTAATTTTCAAAAAACGATTAAATTGTCCTTGCAAAATTCACACTAATAATTAATTTACAACTTTTTTCTTAGTTGATTCTTTTCTCACAGTTGTAAGACTTTACTCTCCTGTAATTCTGAATTTTCTCTCATAATTTTATAACTATTCTCAAATATTCTGCTCACAAAAATGAAAGGAACACTTTTTTTATTGGGCCTGGTATGAATGAATTAAACCTGTCTGATCATTTTCTTGTTCGTTAAGCAGCTGAGGGCCTCGTTAATCAATTTCAGCTGTATTGGTGTTCATGGAATTAACAACAGGTGCACTTCAGTGGCAACAATTAGAAAACCCTCAAAACAGGACTGGTGTTACATGTGGAGGTCATTTCAAGTTTCTCCCTCTTGATCTTTTTTGGCTGGTTTTCCACTTGTGCTGATTTTGGCTTATCTCTACTGGCAGTATGAGGCACTTCCTTAACCCTATAGAAGTTGCACAGGTTGTCCAACTTCTCCAGGATGGCACATCCACACATGCTGCAGCAAGAAGGTTTAATGTGTCTCACAGCACAATCTCCAGAACATGGAGGAGATTTCAGGAGACTGGTGGTTATTCTGGGAGAGCTGGACAGGGTCGTAGAAGGTCCTCAATCCCTCAGCAGGACCGATACCTGCTCCTTTGTTCAAGGCGGAACAGGCTGAGCACTGCTCGTGCCCTACAGGATGACCTCCAGAGGGCCACTGGTGTGAATGTCTTTACCCAAACAATCAGGAACAGACTTCATGAAGGTGGCCTGGGTCCCCACATCCTATAGTGGGCCCTGTGCTCACTGCCCAGCACCGTGGAGCTCCACTGGCATTTGCTCAAGAACACCAGAATTGGCAAGTCCACCACTGGCGCCCTGTACTTTTCACAGACGAGAGCAGTTTCACCCTGAGCACCTGTGATAGATGTGAAAGAGTCTGGAGAAGACAAGGAGAACGTTATGCTGCCTGCAACGTGGTTCAACATGACAGGTTTGGTGGTGGGTCAGTGATGGTCTGGGGAGACATATCCATGGAGGGACGCACAGACCTCTACTGCCTAGGAAATGGTGCTCTGACCACCATAAGTTATCCAGATGAAATCCTGGAACCCATTGTCAGACCCTACGCTGGTGCAGTAGGTCCTGGTTTCCTCCTAATGCACAACAATGCCCGGCCTCACGTGGCAAGAGTATGAGTATGAGTATGGAGGATGAAGGAATTGAAACAATTGAACAGCCTTCACGATCCCCTGACTTAAACCCAATAGAACATCTCTGGGACATTATGTTTGGGTCCATTAGGCGCCGCCAGGTTGCTCCTCAGACTGTACAACAGCTCAGAGATGCCCTCACACAGATCTGGGAGGAAATGCCACAAGACACCATTCGCCGTCTCATTAGGAGCATGATGGGACGTTGTCAAGCATGCATATAAGCTCGTGGGGGCCACACAAGATATTGGAAAGCATTTTGAGTTGCAGCAATTAGGTTTTGGAGAAAATGGACTAGCCTGCCACATCTTCATTTCACTTTTATGGTGTCTACACAATTGAGCCCTCTGTAGGCTGAAAACTTTTATCTCCATTAAAAGCATCCTTTTGTTCCTAAGACTAGGACTGTCTGAATATATTGAGATCTGATGTATCTAATGTGTTTCTTTAAAGTGCTCCTTTAATTTTTGTGAGCAGTGTATATTTGTTTATTTTTTAATGGTGTCCCAGCTAGTGTCCGTTCACCATTTTGTTTTGAAATTCTGTACCGGAAGTGAGGTTAGATTCTAACCGTCTTCACGTTGGTGCGGTAAAGTTAAGTGTGGTAAGCCATCAAACAAGTTAAGGCGGGGGAAGGAAAAATACGTCCAGCAAGTTTAGCGCATCCTCTATTCCACACTAGAATCGTTTTTACTCAGACTCTCCCGGGACAGGCACGCTTAAAAAAAGAAAGAAGGGAAACATGGCTGCTTTCTCATCCTGGTTTTGGAACGAGAGGTTTTGGCTCCCACACAATGTAACCTGGGCGGATCTGGCAGATCCAGCTCCCGGGGTGGAGTATCCCAAAGCTGGACATTTGTTGACTGCCTTACCGTTAGCTTTGGGAATTTTCGCGGTTAGGATACTCTTCGAAAGGTTAGTATTTACCCTCACACACATGTTTAATTTTATTTTTCAAAGAGTTATAGCTCAATTTGGTTTTTGCAAGGAACGTTTCCCCCCTTCTTTCCTGACGAGCAGATGATGGGTCAGCTCACAGCGGGAGGACCGCTGTCTTCAAAGTGCTCTCACTTTGATTTGATTTCCCTCCTCTTTTTTAATGATAGCTCGCGGTCTACGCCCTTTTGTTAACAACGAACGGTACTGTCACGTTCTAAATGGTTAAAAACATAGTAATAACAATGAATGCAAATAATTCTGGTGTAGTTTAATTTACTTTTCTAAAAGTTGAATGAGGGCGGGCTGACAGTAAACCCATGTGCTCAGGAGTCTTCCGTTTACTTCCATTGATTCAGAATGAGCATTCACTTCCTTGTCAGCATCGCAGCTCTTGTGAAACGGCGCGTGTTCTCGCTGTTAGAAATAATCAAGATCGTTTTTAGATATCTCCTTTTGTCCCTTCTCAGGACGCATTTGTCAGATAGTGATGTTTACCAAACAGTTTAGTTTTGACTTTTTTTTCCCTTCCCAGACAATAAGTTAGATCACTTTGATGTGTATGACTATTGCTATTGTCATATCACCCTTTATCTCAAATAAAGATACGGCACGTGCTCTTTTAATGGTGATAAGAAATAGAACACAATGGCGATTGTCAATAGAAAGTGCAGGGTCAGGATGGATGGTGTCACAGACTGTTTGACCCACAAGTGAAGGGTTTGTGAAGCTCGAGATCTGCTTGAGCAGTATCAAGTTGATGGGCAAAAAAAAAAAAAAAAAAAAGCTTTGTCATTCGATCTGCTTACCATTGTGTCGATTTATGTCCAGTGGTACTCCAGGAAAACCACAAACAGAGGAAAAGGTCGCTGGTACTAAATGGTTTCCGCTCAATGCACTTTATCGAAACGGATTAATGCTCTAAAGAAGTTTTTATTCCCCCATCCTTTAGGTCCGGGGTCTGCAACCTGTTGCTCCAGATCCACATATGCCTCTTTTATCTCTCAGTGAAATAAAATAAGTCAGGGAGACTGCTGACCCAGCCATGTCAACCGGTGGAGTCAGCAGCTCCCTGCTTAAAGCTGCCTGACCAAAACTACCTAAAGAAAACAAATAAACAAAGCCCGCGAAATAGGACTACCAAGGTCCAACCCCAAACTTAAATAACAAAATCCAGCAGTGCAAGGCTGCTGAGGAAAAAGAGGGGGAAAATAAATAAATAAAAGAAAAATAAAATATATACTTTTTAAACTAAGGATCACTTAATTAGCATTTGATTAATTTAGATTAGTTACATTTATAAATTGGTGGATGGCGTGCACATAGATGATAAACAAAAAAAAAATCAAATTGTGAGAGATGCTCGGTTCTTTTTGCTTTTGATCGTGCCAAAAAAAGACATAATTCATATTTATTATTTTCAAAAATGAAGGTCATGAATGAAAAATCCAATTTTTTTTAAAGACTTAAGGAAGACCATGCGGCTCCTTCTAGGTTTTGATCAGTAGAAAACGACCCCAAATGGCTCTTTAACTGTTAAAGGTTGCCGACCCCTCCTTTAGGTTATAACAGATACCAGACTTAATTCTCTACGATGGGGTGTTTTTTCTTATATATCAATGGTGCTGATGAGAAACACAAGAAAAAAAAACTTTTAATGAAACTTCATCAAAGCTTTACCCAACTTTAGAGAAAATTCCCATCATTCCCACTGATGTATAGAGACGATTGTTTAAACAAAAGCGCCCCAAAGCAAATTGCTCCAGAGACATAAAAAGTACAACTGTTAGAAACTCCATGTGAATGTCATACATTGTAGACGTTACCAGCACAGCAGCTTCTATTGTTCTATTTTAGTGCTTTTTAACCAAAAACCTCAACGGTCTTTTGTGACCGCTTGTCTGCAGATGCACGAAAGTTCAGTAACTCTGTTCTTCATTGTCAAAGACTTCTTTTTTAGTCTTTTAAATAAGGCTCCTGGTCCTTTAAGTTTGGATTATGTTGTATATGTTACCTTTACCTGCATTTCCTCATGAAAACATGTAAAGGTTTGTACTCCCTGCACACCTTTTTTAGTGGTGTGACAACAAACATCAGCGTACGTCAGGAAGTGCATTTTATCTACAAACACAAAAAGGCACGCTTGTCTGAAGCGCTGGTTGGACAGATTGATCAGATTTATATTCGTAAATGTTTTAAATGTACAAAAACAAACGAGCTGTATAAGGGAGCTTTTTCTGACGTGTGCGACCAGACGTGTGAATAATGAACAATCACTGAGGTGTCTGATGAGGTGCTGTTGGGTCCCAGCCTCTGTCTCGGGTGGCCCAAGTTGCCATGTGCGACGGCGTCCTCACAGACTTCAGGGCCCGGCGCAGGGTGATTCAGTCCGACCTTTTCATTTCTGCGACTGCCTGTCACTTAAGACGACTCATTTGTTATTTATTAGAGATAAGTATCAGAGTGCAGCTTAAGTTCATTTTACATTACTAGAAAAGAAAAAAAAAATGCTGCTGGAATCTGGTCACTTTGGGACAGAAAGATGAGGAGAAAAAATGTCATCCCGGCTTAATCAAATATATGCTTACATAAATGATGACAGGAAGTGACAATGTTATAAAGCATTTGAATGCCAGCAAACTGAGTTATAACATTTAAATGCATAACAAACATTGTTTTCTTAACTTTATGCATCTTTTAATCCAATTGAATGGTGCTCAGCTAATAATGTAAACTAACTTCATTTATTTGACGATCTTTTTAAATTGTGCAAACAAACCTATTGTAAAAGTGTTCCGAGTGGTCTTTTAATTTTGATTATGCCATTTTTTTTTTCCAAAATCGCAAAAAATTTGTTGCTTTCTGGGATCAGGGAGCCTTTGTGGCTTCTAGGTCACAACCACAAACTTTCCTTCAATTTTTTTCATCTGCTCCTGATTCACAGCAATTTGAATAAATAAATACAAATACAAAAAAAAAATGCAATTTTAAGCTTAATTTTTCTCATTTTATGTCCTCCGTTATGAGAAAAAATGGCACAAGAACATGTTGAGTTGGTCTTTTTAAAGAAAATAATTCAACTTTCTTTTACCTTGATGTGTTCTAATGATAATATCCTAGGAATGTGGGCGTTTACTATTTATTTGGTTGACTCTTTTTTTTTTTTTAAAAGACTGGAGGAAAAAGAGTTGAATAAACTAGAATGGAGTGAGTTGGAACCACGCCTTTCTGTTTGTCTGACAGTTTGAGTCCCTAACTCTGGATTGGCAGCAGTTGCAGTGATGAAAATCAGCAGAACAAGCCATGCTAAACACTGGCATTGTTGTCATGCCTCCCTCCAGCCCTGCAGTTCCAGACTGGTAGTGTTTCATTGCGCATGTGTGAATGTGAAAATGCCAGCTCAGAGGGAAGTCTTGTTTTGTTGCGTCATAAAATCAGTGTGTAAAAAAGCATTAGGCAGCATGTGGTTTTTGGTAAAACATACTAAAATACGCTTCAATTCCACATCCTCTTGCTTCAAAAGCATTTCCTCTTTATCCCTGAAAAGTGTCGTATGAAGTCATTTGAATGTCTTCGGGGTTCCTCTTCCTCATGTGGGGCTTTTCCTGTTCTGATTCATAGAGCGACTGTTCGTCCCACCCAAGCCCACGCTCGTCTCAGCCAGTTCATTCTTGTCCAGTCATAATTATTGCTGAGATGCTGACTTTGTACGTGGAAGTTGCAACTTTTCTTTTGTCTGTGCACGCCCCCGAAGGTGTGTAGTAAGCTAAAGGTACTGCAAACTTAATGATAATGCAATTAATCAGGTGTTGATGAACAGTTCTTAAAGAGAGGTTTTTGCAGATGCTGGTTGAAAAAGTTGATGCTCTTTTTATGTTTGAACACACTGACATTATTACTGATACTGACATTAAGTAAAGCAAAGAGCAACAATTCCAAAGATGTCAGAGCCACTCGCATCCATGATTAGCAGCTCTGTCTTAGTAACATTATTTGTTTATACTGAAGGCCTCAGTCTCTAAAGAGGAACTGGGATGCTTTGACGTGAATGGATCACATGTCTTTGTATTTGAAGGATAGATTTTAATATTCTCCGATTTCATTATCATTTGAATAATTTTTTTTTCCTCAGTTCTAGGAAATGTGCGTAAGTTATCCTCTAACTCCTCTTCATCTGACAGTGAATGAAGGTTTTCCTCACTCTGCTCTACGTTCCTCCTGAGCTTTGAGGTTGCTAAACACTGATAAACGCCCGTCGGCTTTGCTTGTTCGTGCTTAACATGTGCATAAGTAGTAAAATGTGCATTGCCTTGAGTAATGTTTAACAACATGACGGCACAGGAAACTCCTCTGTCCAGTTTCTCTTCTCGTCAGAATTGTTTTGTCCTTGAATTCATCAGTTCCGTTTACTCCTCTGTCTGCTGGTTCTGTCTGTTCTTCCCATTATCTAAAAATAAACTGCACTTTTTGACAACTCTAGGTTTTCTGAGACGTTGAAACTGAATTGTAATCCAAACGACTAAGCTTTCAGGTGGAGTCCTTTCGAATTAGTTTGGATGATGTAAACGTTATGACAACTAACTCCTCCGCTGCAACCGTTACTGAACACTTTAGGCGAAATGAACAATCAAACGGCTACAGGTAAATCAGGTTTTTCCAAGGATGAAAAACAGATTAAAATAAGTGAAAAAAGTTTTTTCTAACCTGACCATCTTTAGATTTTAGGCTGTGTTAGAAAGAAAAATGCTGATTACTCTGAGTTTTTACATGTACAGTGCACAAGACTCCGATTTAGGTTGTCTGTTTAACATTAGATTTGCAAAGGTTTAAACTCTGTTATATTATATGCTGTGAAACTAGATGTTTGGTGTTCTATTTTTTATTATGGAGAGAGGTTACATTTTGCAAACAGCAATGGTGCAGAAAGATGACTATGCATTTAACACAAACAAAACTGTCTTATACATGTTTTAAAGAAAGACAAAAATCCTTAAAAAAGTTTTCAAAATAGTAATTTAAAGATGATGAAAATGGTTATTTTAACATGTTTTTGTGGCATTTTTCTCACGATGAAGAACATATATACTGTCATGATTTCAGTGCTTAGGTTTTGTCATGTTCTGTTTTCTGTCAGTTTCAACATGTTCAGGTTAATCATCCACAGCTGTCTTCATTTAGTTAATTGCCCTCAGTGTATTTAGGTGTCTGGTTTTCAGTTCTCATTGTCAGGTCATCTGCTCAACTATGTTCTGTCACCTCGTTGGTTTATGCTCCTGGGTTTTTTTTTTTTTTTTTTTTTTGGGTCGTCATGTTTAAGTTATTTTAGTAAATGTTTGTTTCTGCCACCAAGTCTGGTCTCCTGCATTTGGGTCCTTCACCACAATCCCTGACATATAAAGAGCATTGATCTTACAATTACTTTTCTGATTATTTCTTTAATCATTGTGAATTGGGAGCAGACAAAAAAGTGCTGTTGGAAAAACAGCCTGTAAGTGTGATTGACAAGTTACTACAGCAACCAAATAGATCCATGTGCTTCCTTGCTGTCCTTATCCGAGCTGGCGTCTGGCTCAAAAAGGTACGGCTGGATAGCTCCAATATTGGTCAACACTTTTGTTGCGCCAGTGGGGGTGTGAGGGGCTGTAAGCTAGCAGGACAGCTTGTAAAAAGATGGATGATGGGAAAGTGGAAGGCTTACTCTGTGCCAAAAGTCCCACCCACAACTCAGAGGTGAATAATAATAAAATAAATAAATAATAATGAACTCCTGCTGCTCTGCAGAAATTATGTCCTAGAGAATGACATTTTTTTTTTTTTGTGGCTAAAAATCACAATTAAAAGACCACTGGGAAAACTTTAAAATAGATTACTGAAGTAGAACTTTAAGAAGAACCACGAGTAAGAGTTACATATTTTTAGGGTCTAAAGAAATTTAATTGCACTTGATTTAACCCTTTAGCACCGGCACTCCCGTGTTTACGTTCTTTGATCTACTGTAACTTTTCAACTGTTAACATGATCAACATAATTCCAGCAAGTTCTGAAGAAAAGCGCACGCCGCTTTTCTTAATTACTTAAAGGTAAAGATTTTGTGTTTAAGCGCCACAGGCAACGCCTCGGGTGTTAAAAGGTTAACAGTCAGCTCCTTTTTTCTCGTCTTTTTCTTTACTCACGTTCAGTGCATGAATACTTGTAGGAATTTGACTAAATATCTCTCCAGGACATGTGGAGAAAAGCTTTGCTGAGGAATCCGTTCTGGTCTTTGTGTTCAAACGTCAATGTTTGCTTTGGAAAGATTGTAAAAATGAGTGGAAAAACTTTGGAAACACTTTTTCTGTGATGATACCTCTAGTGTTTTTTCAAGAGATGCATTACTATCAAGGTTCAATTCTTCAAATAGATTTTTTTGGATATGAGAATCTAAAAGCAAGGTCAACAGTTCACCTAAAAACTGGGTTTGAACCTCCTCAATAGAGCTATTATCTGTCTGTATTCCCCCTAGGAATACTTTGTTATTTAAAGGAACCTGCAGTGATTTACAGAACTCAGCTAAAACAGGATTTTTAAGATGCTTGTACATATATTCAGAATTACCAAAACAATATTTTGATGAACCAAATAACAAGAATCCAGTATCACAAGCGTTAAAAGGGAGTGGCGTTTCTTTTAGCCAAACTATCTGTCTGGGGATGATAAATCATTTGCATTTTTCTTTCATGCCAAAGCTCAGCTTCCCTGTCGTTAGTCAAATAAACATCTACTACATTTTTAGACCTTTTTCCTCTTGTTTTGTGCGTTTTCATGACTCTGAACTGATCTACATGCATGAACGCTCCACTACAAATCCCTGTAGTTTGTCCACAACCGGCCAATCAGACTTTAGCATTGCTTTTTGTTTCTCTCTCGAAGATTTCTTTCTTTATCTTTTGCTGCAAAAATATTTAGATTACCCACCAACCTGGCTTCATTCATTCGATGCAAGCGTTTGAAGAACGTGGAGTGACCCCTCTGTCTCTCACCTGTTTCAGATTTATTGCCAGCGCCTGTGCTCGGCGTCTCCACATCCAGCCCGGGGTTGGAAGAAGAGCTCAGCCCAACGCAGTGCTGGAGAAAGTGTTTATATCAATCACAAAGGTTTGGAAGACTTGTTTACTCTTTGGGGCGCTGCTAGCGTACAGGAGCGCTGCGATACCATTTACCATCACAAGATGCGTACCTTTGGGAACTGCAGGTGGAAAGTAGCTTGGTGCTAAACCTGCTTCTAAACATCACTTTTTATATGAATATTTTTTATCTAAACTAAACAAAAAATTGTTGTTTTTGAATTAAACAAAGTGGGCATCTTTTTGAGCTTTTTTCTCATTTTTTTGATTTTCTTTTATTACATTTTTGCATTTTGTTCTTTCCTAGGAAATCTCACAGTACAAACACAGTTATAATCGTAAACCTTTTTATTTCCCTGAAGAGCTTTACTTTTATTTATGAACGCAATAAAAGAAACTACACACGTCACAAGCAGTTCTTTTAACCTCTTCACACTATATGTCCCTAATGTTTGACTTACTTCATTTTACGCTGCAGAAATTTAGAATCCCCTCGAAATTGAGAAAAATTTGGGGCATGAAAGGGTTCAAATCATGCATAAGGATACACAAAGAACTCTCTCAGAGGTTTATGCACATTGATGCAGAAGTTTAGACGTTTTTGTAGCATTGCACTGGAGGAGATGCAACAAACTTTATCCCAGATTTTCACTTCTAGCTTATCTGACTGTTAGTGACAAGTATGGTTTAGCGTAGTCCTCCAACATAACTACATTAAGCTCAGATGATGAGCTACTATCAGTGTTAAGGCAAATTGTATTAGGGGTGTGATTGAGGTCAGCGGGGCTTCATCTCATGACTATCCTATTAGTATAATTTCCTACGGCTGAAGTTTCCGAGATGACCTATTTTCTTTTTTTTTTTTTCCCATCTTCATCTGTGTAATGTTATGTATTCATGTTGAAAGAATAAATGAAGATTAAAAACAAAAATTCTCAAGCATACATTAAGAGGGGCGACTGGAGAAAATAGAGGAACAGGTAGGAAAATAATCTCTGATATAGTCATTTATTACAGTCAGTGAGGAAGTGTTTGAGTTCAGCTGTTTCCTGAGTCTTTTGTTTGATCTACTTCAGGCATCAGTTTGCTTTCAGAAATATGACCCACTACTTGCATCACTGTATTAATATTTTCTCATTCTTTTCCTTCAACTCTGCCTTTGTTGCAGAGCATTATAGCCAGATTACAGAGCAGCAGTGGAATGACAACATCTATGCATCATTATAGTCGGGTACCAGCTCAGACAAGGAAAACCAAGACGTACATAGATCTATTTGTTTGTAGGTGGATAGATCAGAATGGAGCGGAGCAGCAACTTGCATTTTTTTCCCCAATTCACATCAATTTAAATATAAACATTGTCATTTTTTTTAGCTTAATTTACTTTATAAATGTCTTCCATCATAAGAAACACAGCACAAGGACAACATGGTAAAAACACATTTTTTCATCGGAGTAGGTCTTTAATAAATGAGAACTATTTGGCACATTTACTTAAGGATTTGTAGAATCCTATCAACATCTGCTTATGCTGACTAAATAAACACCCATGCAGCTTTCCACTCCAAACTAACGGGTTTGCTTTCCCCCCTCAACAGAACCCAGAGCCTCGGCATCTGAAAGGCTTATCCAAGCAGCTGGACTGGGAGGTACGAAAGGTCCAGCGCTGGTTCAGGCACCGCAGGAACCAAGATAAACCCAGCACACATACAAAGTTCTGCGAGAGCATGTAGGTTTAGTCCCATTATGTTTTTCCTCTGGCAGCTCAAAGCGCTGTCCATCTGTTGATTTTGTGAAACGAGAAGCTGTTCTTTTCTTATTTCTTCTAGGTGGAGATTTACATTCTATTTGTATATATTTACCTATGGGGTGCAGTTTTTGTGGCAGGTGAGCACACCAGCTGTTTGAAACTCTTATTTACAAAAAAATAACAAATAACTGGACTCATTTTGAATGTATTTACTTCTAGACCCCTTGGATGTGGGACACACGGCATTGTTGGTACGGTTACCCCTATCAGGTACAACTCCGTCTCTCTTTAATCATTTTTTTGTGACCTCAGCTGGCAGTGTCACTCTTATGAATGGGATGTTCCCTCCATATAAAATTCTTCTCTTTAGTCCTAAACTTCTTCTCATTTCAAAGGGCAAGATAACAAGTGGCATTACCTTTCAGGGTGTGTTTCTGCATGTGCTAAAGGTCAAACCCACAGTGGGAATGGGATTTTTGCCATCAGGGACTTGAAGTCATCCAGAAAACATAGTGGATTTGAAATATTTTCTGTTTGTTATTGTCTCTTTGGCTGCTGCTTTATTCAGGTGTAACAAATACACTGCATTAAAGTGCAGAAAAGGAACCAGTGTTGACTTTTTACCCTCTATGCGCTGCAATAAAAACGGCAGTGTATAAATGCAGAAACGTTGCTTGTTATCTGTTTACCTTTTTCCAAGGTGCCATAAAAAGCATTCTGAATTTAGCAGATTTCTGTGTGTGCACAGTGAGACAAAAACATTGGAAGAAGCACAATCTCATTAGTTCAGAAGAAAAGAAGAAGCTCAGAGCATCACTTGTGTTTGGTTGGTCAGTGTCCAAAGTTAACATGAGAACACTAAAAGAAGCAGAACGTTTGACACAAATATTTGCTGTTTTTTCATTTTAAATAGTTTAAAAAGATAATTTTGTTGTGAATTGACTGTTGTGAATTTGTCTTCTTGAACCATAAAAAGTTAAATAATGAAGTCTATTATCTTAAAATTACTCTACTCTTTTATTCATTTAAATGTACATCTGACACCCAAATTCCAACTTTTTATAATTCTAAAAAGCTTTTATTATTTATTATTTTTTATGCACTTAAAATAAAAGCAGATTTTTTTATAAAAATGCTTTATAACAGGAATATCATCTTGAAACCAGTTTAGTAAAGCCAGACGGACCTCTCGCTTTAAAACTTTGAATTTATTTCCCTTTGGAACGAGGAATGACCAGTCTTTGACGGGTGTGCCAAAGCGCACACAAATCACACATTTTATGCTTGATTTAATATGCAGTTAAACAGGCTATAAACCAGCTCCCGGTGTTTCACGCTGCTGCATTAAACCAGCAAAGCAGCCCTTTAGTTTTTACAGGAGCCCAGTGTGAACAGAACCACAACAAACATGGACAGGACGGTTTTTATTTATCTGCGCAGCTGCAGCACATTCTTCTCATTGTAAAATAAAAAAAAAAAGTAAAAACGAATTAAACAATGGATTCATGAATTTGTTGATAAAATATTAACATTAAGTGTGTGAGCAAAACAATAGACATTCTTACAAGACCTGTCTTTAAATTTGAAAACATTTGGATGCATACGTCTAGAATTCTCATTAATGTTAAAAAAAAGATTCAATCAAAGGAAGAAGAAACAAAAACTCAATGTAATGATAATTTTTTGTCTGTATTTTTAGCTTTTAAGGTTCACTTTTGCTGTTTTTTAACATAAAAACAACTTAGTTGATGTAATTTTTGTTTTGAAGGAATTAAGCCAGATTTATTGTCACACATCTTCTTAAGATGATTTTTTTTTGTGTTAAGCTATTGAGGCCATTGAGATATAGATATTCTTTAAACAAAACAGTCTTTGTTTCTGCTGAAATCATTTACTTTTATATACAGGACATCTTCAGAGTAGTAAATGGACACGTCATGGTGATTCTTTGCTGGTTTATAGCACTATTTAACCTCAACAGTCACATGGGTCACTTTTACAGCTTACAGTATTTTTTTTAACATATGCATTAATTATTGAAGCAGGATTTTTTTGTTCTCTCCTTGAAGTTTCCCCCTACTCTCTGTTGCTTCAGGTGATGACTCGGGGTCTTTATCACTACTACATAATGGAGCTGGCTTTCTATTGGTCCCTCATGTTCTCCCAGTTCAGGGACATAAAAAGGAAGGTGAGTGCTCCGTTCCTTCTGCCTCTGCTAGATCCGACCACTCCCTCTGAAACGTTAGTCAATGCCACTGTTGTTTCCCCAATTGGCAAAGAATGTGAGGATGAATGCGTCGTGAATGTGTCGCCAAGTTTTCAACTTTAAGAACACAAGTTGTATAAATCTGCCTGGTAGGTTTCCTTTAAAGTGGAGGTTGTTTTGTTTTTCAGCGGAGAGATGGAGCTGCATCTCATGCTCAGTCAGTCAGTGAACACTGGTTTGCAGCTGTAGAGCAGCTACTATCATGTGACTGCAAGTGGAGTGGGCCTGACCTTGTTAGAATTATAGAAATTCCACAAAACAGCGGAGCTGGAGTTAGAAACGAAGCAGCAGATTTCTGAAGTGAATCCTTTTTTTGATTCCTGGATGAACTTTATGTTTTCCTTGAAATAATAAGTCCAGTGTGTAGATTCATTGAATGAAAATTCCTTTATAATCCAATAAACAAACCATGACCTCCAACTGCTTCTTTGTAAAGCTTGCTAGAAAGTTTCTGTCCTGGAGGAGTTTATATTGTCTTTCAGTTAAAGATGTATTTCTTGCTGAAACTTTAATTGACTTTCTAAATTGGGTTTAAAGTTTTGTAAATGGAGCCTTTTTTCTTTTTTTTGGTTACATTTTTGTTATATTTGCTTTGGAAACTCCTCGTTTAAAGAATGTCAACTGACTTTTCAAGCTAAATCTGTCTCAGTACGGTGGGTTATATGGATTTAGTAAAAGAAAATGACAGGAATTCCAACCATCACACATGTTATAACGCATGTTTGAAATGTGGAATTAAATTTAGAAGCTTTTATTTTTATTTTCTAAAATAAGAATATATGAAATGATTGGATTTCGGCCGCTGACCTCTCCTTATTCACTTCTGACTGTCTTTTATGAGGTTCTCTCCCCGTGTTCCAGCACACCAGCCTCAGTAAACAGTTTTAATAATGGGCGTTTAATCCGAAGCTTCTAGACTGCCTCTGCTTGTTTTTGTTTAGTGAAAACAAAATGAAGAGGCTGGAGTAAAGAATGCAGAGCATGCTGCAGCCGAGCCGACGCAAAGTGAGAGTGAAGGAAATGTGACGGCGCTGCTTGCTTTTGTCTGTCCTGTCTGATGCAATGCGTTAGACATGCAGCTGCATACTTGGGTGGAGACTATGGGCATCTGTTCAAAGACGAGGAAGTGTTTTAGAGTGAAATGTGGTAATGACTGTACATCACTCGTTCTGCAACCTCAGGCTGCAGAGTCACATGCGGCTTTTGTTATTCCGTCATTCTAGCTCTTTGGCTTTAAATGAAAACGCTAGCAATAATTAGTTTGCATTTTTGGTTTCCTTTTTTTTTATTTGATTTTTAAAATTTATACGTAGACGTTCAACATCCCAGATAGTTGAGTAAAATTATGCTATTATTACAGTTTTTCCCAAATGCTAAAACCCATTTTCTGAAACATTTAACCAATTTAACCAAACATCAAACACAATTTTCAAAATTTAAGCTAAATATACAAAATTCTTGACTCTTGAGTCAAAAGCTCACCTAGAGGTCAAAATGAAGACTCTGTTGTCAAAACTTACACACACACATCAAAACACCAAACACGATTTTCAAAATCTGAGCTAAATGTACAAAATACTTGACTCTTCGGTCAAAATCTCACTTTGACTTCATAATGAAGACTCAGCCATCAAAACTAACAAACATGCAACAATCACAAAACACTACACAACAAAACACTTGACACTGTTCACAAAATGGTTTACATAGACGTATGCCCATCCCCCCACCACACACACCCCAGAAGGAAAATACAGTAAAAAGTATCAGGGATTAATTTTTATTTTCACCATAGTTATAGATTCACATTCATTGCATTTCATCATCTTGTCTCTGTGCGTGATCAGGCCAGAGGACTTCATCAACATGTCAATGTTCTCCCTAGCCAGAACACAGGAACACATCCTTTTCCTGCATAAGACTGTCTAGCAGCTCTGTAAAACAATGCAAACAGTAAATGAAAGGAAAAAAAGAATATGCATTGCAGAATTTACGATTAAATGTAAGAAAAGCATTTTTTGCAATGCCCAAATGAAGTACACTTTTTGACATCTGTAAAAAAAAATGCTCATTTTTTATTGTAAATAAGATCTGAATCAGCAGGACTGAGAATTGTTACAGTAGTGCAAATCACAAAATAGTATTTCATTTACTGTAAATTTTATTGTAAGATATTGAATAGATGAAGTGATTTCACTCAAATTGTATTACACTATTTTATCATAAACTTAAAAAATATGTATTTGTATGTGAACGGACATTGGGTACTGTCTTGATCCATTTTTACTATAAGTAAAATGTACCTTCAATTCATATTCTTACAATTGTCTCAGTTTGTACTCACCTGTTTTCCCTTTTATATGTCCGTACAATTGATGCCACAGTGAACCGGCTGAGTTGGGGGTTGACCCTTTGACCCACTTCTCTCATGGTCATTCCATGAACCAACACATGGTCAATTACTGTGGCCCGGATTGCATCAGAAATTGTTGTCCTTTGTCTGGGTCTTGGAGCGACTCTGGGTTCTGGTCTTGGTGCCGGTCGGGCCTGGGTTCGGGTCTGGGCCTGGGTTTGGGTTTTGGTGAGGGTGCGGGTCCAAGTGGGGGTCTGGGTCTAAATTGCCTTTCTCTATTTGCCATTTCTCATCAGCTTTTCTGTTGTTCCAGAACTTTCCTTATATTCACTGCAGTTAATTTGAAACAAGTGTCTTCAGTTTTGACCAGTTGTGTGTTGATGGTGATCGTTGTGTTGGAACAGAGTTTGAGTTTTGACTCTTTGTGTTCATGTTTTGCACCTTGTGTGCTGTTTAAATCCAACTGTGTTTTAAACGTGAGAATGTGTCTTGTGTTCTGCAAAGAGTGAATTAGAGTTTTGCAAGTTGTGTGTTAACAGCAAATTGTGTTTTAGGTTTTGACCAAAGAGTGATGTTTGTGAGAAAAGAGTTAAAGCAGTTGATCAACTAGTTTGGAGAATGGCACTTAGTGTTTTAGCATTTGGGAAAAACTGTAACGCTCATCTTATTTTTTGCTACAGGACAATATCTTGTTGCTATTCAGAGACAAATTTCTTAAATTATATTTGCATTTGCTTTCATTGATTTAAAAAGTGGATTCTATGCCAATGTTATTATGTTTAACGACCCACTCCAATGAAACTCATGTTTTTGATCATTTTAACACATTCTAGTAGCATTTTCTAATGACAGAGAACATATATAAGAGAATTTAAGATTAAAACTATGTTTCTAAGTAGACAAAAGAAGACAAAACCCACAATTTGAAAAAGCTCTGGTTTATGACACAGCGACTGCCATTAGCAGGCCAAAGTCTCCTTTCTGTGCTACAATTCCGATGGATCCACTTGCAGTCAAATAGATCCATTAACATCTTCATTGTCCTCGTCTGAGCTGGTATCTAAATCTAAACTGTATAGCTGGATTTCTCCAATACTGCTCATTGTTTTAGGTTACGCTAATTTGTGAGGTACTATAATCTAGCAGGAGAGAGTACAAGCAAGGGGTTGATGGAAAATTAGCCGAGTCTAACTTCTGCACCAACAGTCCTGCCCACGACCCGGAGTCGAAGTTCTAATGAGCTCCTGCTACGCTGCAGAAAAAAAATTACTTACGTTTTTATTTTGATTTTGGCTCAAAACAACATAATCATGATTAAAAGACCATTGGGAACACTTTTACAATAGGATAAAAATAAAGTTGGAGTGGGACTTTAAAGGAGAAAAAGGATGATGGTGCATCAAGGTCATAATGACAGACAATGAAATGTTTGAATTGATTTTCTTTCCTTTTAAATTCAAGTAAATCTGTAATCAGTAAATATGAATCTATTTATCTGCTGCAGCACATCTGTGTCTTATTTGACTTAGGATATATTTTATTTTGAAAACACTTGATGTGTTTTTATCAAAAGTAAAAGAGATTTAAATTGTAATATGTAAAAAAAACATATATTTCTTTTTATAATTCACTACAATTTAATTATTGTAAATATTTAAAACTACATTTTATAAATGAATGGATTAATGGCTAAGAAGGTATTTCAGTAAACGGTAAGGTGAGACTATGCGGCTCTCACTGGGTTTTGGTGTGTAAGAAATTGCACCTAATGGCTCTTTTAGTGTTAAACTTCCCTGCATTAGATTTTTTTTATTACTAAAAAGAGAACACCAAAATAAAACATTTCAAAGCTTCAAGGAGCTAAAAACAACCTTCTCAAAGTAGACTGAGATTCACAGCCAAATTTCTGAAATTCACAAGATTTGATTCAATTTACAGTTTGATCTAATTGACTTCCATATCCAATGTTTAATTGGATCTATGCTGAAAACAGTTTTGTTTGATGAAGAGCTGTCTTCACATTTATTTAAACTGTTCAAACAAATGTGGATCTTTAGGTAAACCATCATTAATTAATGCTTACACGAAAGCCAACAGAAATATAGTTTTGATTCAAATATTTTGTGTCAAATTCAACAGGGAAGCCAAGTTCTCAGTGCAATGAAATTCTCACCTTAACGTCTACCCTGTGCTGACATATATAAACAAATACTCAAAAATGCGAGTAATAAGTGAAGAAAAATGTGCAACGTAGAGTATAAAAAACAAAAAAAGTGCAATATGTTAAAATGCAAAATAGAATAAAAGCAGAAATGCAAAAACAGTAATTTAGTATTGTAGGGTGTATGCACTGTGAGCAGTAAGAAAAGGGATTAAAACGGTAAAAATAAGAAATTAAACAAAAGATTCAAAAGCTGAAATAGATCTGATGTGATCTGCCTTTCATTAATTACTATTTTCTAACTTCATTTCAGGATTTTGATATTTATTATATTACTAGATAAAATGTTTTCTGGTGTTTTACTGCTCTGTTTACGGTATATGTGTCACAGATTTTTTTTTAACCATGATGTAATTTGTGGCTATTTTTTTGTATGAAATTGTGGTCCTTTTCATCAACGATGAAAGTCTTTTTTTCAAAAAAAAGTTTATTTCTTGCTGGGTAACATTTGTAGATCAAACTTCTGTGACGAAGTGAGAGCACAAGATAGCTTTAGGTTAAAAAGTCATCGAAGGATGTCGATGTATTCTAGCTACAGTCACACAAAGCAGGCTCTATGTTCTACATTAGTGGTTAATTGTGTTGCTATGGTAATATAAAGTCCTCAGCTCTTATCGGTGGAAGAATCCCAATCACATATTAAGTTATTGTGGATGAGCTCTGCAGCATGAATGTCTGAAGCTATTTGAATTCTCACTTTTTCCTTCATTTGTATTGCTTCAGGACTTCCTCATAATGTTCATCCATCACCTGGCAACAGTCGGCCTCATCAGCTTCTCTTACGCCAACAACATGGCGCGAGTCGGAAGCCTTGTGCTGTGTGTCCACGATGCCTCTGATTTCCTACTAGAGGTCAGAAACCACAGAGAACCACCTCCATCATTGCAGATATATGTTTGGATGTGATATGTGTCTCCCCACAATGAAGTCACTACAGAAGTAAACAATCAGAATTCTTTTTTGGAGTTTTTTTGTTGTTGTTGTTATGTGCAGAACATACTACTGACCTAACTCAACCCAATACATACCCAACCAAGACAAAGTCAATTAAAAAATATTTTTTGTCTTCTGCTGCTTATTTTTTTTAATAATGTGCTTTCTAAAAGTGTGGTTGAGCAGGTAGTTAAAGACTCATAATACACACTTTGTGATCTCCTTATCTTTTCATCTTTGTTTTGTTTTCAGTTAACTTTTTTTGTAACAAGAAACCATGTGAAGAATGTCAGTTTCATGACTTCTTTCGAAACATTTCTTGCTGCGTAATTTGATAATTGAGCTACATACGTATAAAATATGTGATATGTTTATGATGTTCAGTGCGACATAATACTAAATACTTAAAAAATACTAAACAGTTTTTTCCAACAACCCATTAACTTAAAGACACTGGTCCTCTAAACAATAGTGATGACATACAGAAAGTAGTTTGGGTGTTTCCTTTTGGCCAAAATCCAAAAAACCTTCACTCAGTTGAGATTTAGCACTGGAAAATGTAACCTGTCATGTCATTCATTTCACTCTCTTTTCAACAGGCAGCAAAGCTCGCCAACTACGCCAAGTCCCAGCGTTTGTGCGACTTCCTCTTCATTTTGTTTGGTGTGATCTTCTTTATCACACGACTCGTCATTTATCCATATTGGTGAGTCCTGGTTGGAATAAATAATTCACTTATACTGTTTCATCATTTTATTTATTATTTATTAATTGATTAATTTGTGTTGAGGGAGGTGTTATGTGTTGATTTCCGGTCTTAATTCAAGGATGCTTTAAAAGGGAACAGGAAATAAAAAAGGAAAACTGAAAAAAATAAAATGCTAAAAAATACATTACTGCAAAACAGCAGAAGCAAGTGTTTAAAAGGCCTATATTATTAAGCATTTCCGAGTAAACTATATCCATATATATATGATCATATTTTGACACACTAAAAGAACTGAAGAAAGCAGGATTGTAGAGGAATGCTCAGAGATGCGTGAATGGAACTTAATACTGCTTAGTGCATGTTTTTGTGGGGAATTAACATTATAATGCACTTAAAAGCTCAAAAAAAGTTGATTTTGCAGGGTATTATCCCTTTAATATAAAGACAGAGATAAGGAGAATGAAAATGGCTTAGCCCGGAAAACCCAAGAGCAATTTGCTTTTTTTTTTGTTTTACTTTTTTGTTTGGTTGTTTGTTCATTTTAGGTTGAAGCAATTAACAGCAGCCAAATAATATAAAATATATATATTATATTTAAATAGATTGACCTTCTTGGTTTTCCAGGTTAAAATGATGAGTTTGTAAGCAGATTTTTAAAAGTAGTAAGAGGTTGATGTTCCAGATGTGTGGAGGGGGAGTGCTCATATTGTCAGAAATGCATACAGCCTCCATTCTGTGGAGGAAAAATAGTTGGATCTGATGGAATTAAGAAATGTTGTCAAACGGTTTTAAGAATGTTTATTAAAACAGAGCAGAGAAAAGTACACGTCTTGCAAGCATGGAGGAGAGGTCTGCAGAGCCCTGCCTGTGATGAAGGACATTTGTATTTTATAGAGCCATACAAACAACTTTAATCAGAAACTTAGGATAGGAAGGTAAGCGCCATATCTAATATGGACAAGATGTTCTAATGAAGTCAAAATGTTTATACACTGTGATCGAGGTGTCCTGACAATAAGAAAGCAAAGTCTGTGGCCTCATGGTTGTGCACAAAAGTTAGACACATTTAATTGTAAAGATGAAATGTATACATAAACGTATAATTCCCATGACAATTCTGAATAGTTTAAAAGCTCCATGTGCTTTAATTGGGGGGATTTGTGAGTCATTTTTGTCAAATTCCACAGTCAGTCACATGACACGACTCACAGATAAAGCATCAATACTCTCGTCTTTATCTCTGAGATTTGCCCTGACCTCTTATCAGCATGGAGGCTGTCAGGTGAAGCCCATTCTCTGATCTGGATCTGGATAGCTCAGCCTCCGCCGAGAGAGACAATGGGGAAGAACCCGTGGCTTCAGTAACCTGAGCAGCTATATTCAGTGTCGTTGTGTGAATGAAGGATAAAGCCCGTGTTGAAGCTCCATGAACTGAAATCCAAGCCTCCGCAGTGGGAGATGGGTTTGTTAACAGCTCTGCTGCATTTAACTGGAAGATGTAATCGAACCCACAACTTAGCCGTTGTTGTACTGCTATTATTTTACACGTCTATCGAGTTCCCGTTTTAATTCTGCTGCACAGGTTGACCGTTTTCAGTCTCTGATCAGCCTCCTTGTTTTGCAGGGTCCTTAACTCTACTATGTTTGAGAGCTGGACAATAGTCGGGCCTTTCCCATCTTGGTGGCTCTTCAACATCCTACTGCTGGTGCTCCAAGTGCTGCACATCTTTTGGTCATACCTCATAGCTCGCATTGCTATCAAAGCCATGCTGAGAGGGAAGGTGGGTAACTCAAAGAATAGTATGAGGCATGGAAATGTGCAGAATTAATCATTTTCTGGACTTATTTGACTGTCTATTAAAAAAGGGTCTGAAACCTTCAATACTTCGGTTGATTTTTTCACCTACCAAAATCCCTAGAAGCCACAAACACCCTTTAGAAAAATAAGACACCAATTTGTATTTTAAGTTATTGTTACATTTTTTATAAATATAAATGAACTATTGTTTATTAGGTTAAATAAAATCTATAGAGAAAATAGCTTTTTTCCAAATATGAATTAACTTTTTACTCAAGTTCCTATGAGGTCCTTTAAAAAACTGTCTATCTCACATAAAATCCTCTCAATGCAGTAAATAGGTAATAATTAATTTAATTTATTTATAAAGCACAATATCACAAAAAAAATTGCCTCGTTGAGCTTCATGCAGGTAATTGTGCAAATTGTAACAGGTAGTGTATAATCATCGGTGATTTAAAAAAAAAAAGTTTAATTTACTAATTGTGGTGTATCCCTACTGGAAATTCATAAATCTAACAAACCAAATCAAATCAGCTAATTCCGTGACCCTTACTGTGTTTTTTTTTTTTTTTTTTAACCACAGGGCGCTTTTAAAATCTTTGTTCAAAATAGATAATCTGGTGCACCTTAAATATAAATTCTAGTTGTTCTTACTCACTTAAAAATTGATTTTATATGGTAAGCGGAGTTTCAAATTCTATTAAAATATTTCACAACTTTGCCCAACTAAAATGCTAAACAGCTTGATCGGTTCCTGGTGCACTGTGGGTACTGTAGTCAGGATCCTCGCTGAGTGATAAGTACTGTTCCTCAGATGCTCATGACTAGATTAAATAAAGTTTGAGATGTTTTTTTTTTTTACTTTTTCAAACAGAATTCTTAGTGGTTTAAATTTTCAGGATCTACACATCGGGTGCTTTATTCATGATTAAATAAACATGAAAATAGTGTTATCTTTTTCCTGTCTATATTTCCTCCTAACTCTGGGGCCTTTTAAGAAAGACTCTAATGAAAATGGTCTTTTTAACAAATTACTCTGATGACCGAGGACATATATAAAGAAATTTAGGCTTAAAATTAGATTTCCGATTATTTTCTAATAGCTCAAAAGATAATTGGAGTTAGCTTTTAACATTCTGTTTTCCTTATTGCTACAATCAAACGTTATTCCCAAACTGCTTAACACAGCCCAAGTTTTTGGTGATGCATTTCCAGCCTCTCCTAGCTCTTCCCCTGACTCTCTTTCTCATTCCTGTCTGCAGATGGAGCTTCTTTGCTCTTCTTCCAGAATGAGAGCAGGGGATCCATTCTGTCTGTCTATCTTTGTCCAATGAGCCTTCCTTCGCTGCTCTCTTGCTTCTCTGACTCTGCTTGACAAATATTTCTTCTCTGTGTTTGTAAGTTTCTTCCCTTTCCCTTCCCGATTCCTTTCTCACGTTCTGTTTTAATCAGCCTCAGCACCTAGATTGCTTGCATTTGGAGATTGGTTGAGTAATGTAGTGATAGTGGATGTTAGGTATGTCCAGCTGTTTCTCATAAAGCAGGTTCATGCTATAACTGTCCCACATCTCCACCCTGTGGTAAAACAGATCTAGACATTCATCAGTCAAATCACCAATAAGTCCAACCCTCTCTTTAGTGTCAACAAATCATTATCAACTTTATCTGGTAACTGTAAAGAGCAAATGTATGTTTTAGATACAAAATTTCGAAACTGTCTCCTGGTAAAAATGTACGTATTGTCAGGAAGAAATTAATACAAAATTGTGTTGTTTTTTTTTTTTCAATCACCTCACTGAATTTTGAAACAATTCTCTTGCATTTTGTTGTAGGTGGGCAATGATGTTCGCAGTGATATAGAGAGCAGCTCAGAGGATGAAAGCAGCTCAACCACAGACGGCTCCAAGTCGACCCATCTCTCCTCAAAGGGAGAAAACGGCACTAACGGCCATTGTGCTGCTGTTAAAGCGCGGCGGCAGAACCACAACAGCTGGTGATGCAGAGCGGACTCCAGAGCCCGCCTGCAGCCCGTCCCCTCGCAGCATCTCCGAAAGATTCGTCCCTCTGAAAAGGAAACGTCCGTTCCCGCTCCCATAACCCCACACAACACTGACACAAAGTGCGCGCATGTTTGTGAACTGATGACGGGCGCACAATGACACTTTTAGCAGTGGAGAGCCGTGCAATCACACGGAACTTCCTGTAAAGACATGGAAATCAACTGAAGCATGTGATTTTTGACCTATTTGGAAATGTTTGTTTTGTGTTGCTTTCGGTCGCAGATGTTGGGCAGTTTCAATGTTCTCTTCCAGTTTTAGTGGTCAGATGAACTTGATTATTTTTGGCTCAAATGGGTTATTAATTCATAATGGATTCCACAGCAGGTGGTAAACAAAAGTAATGAGTAAATTGTTTTCTTGTAGCTTTGGTTTATCAGCTTTAAAAGAACATCTGCTCTGTGACAGTAAAACTGTTGGGCCATCTTTCTTTTTTTTTTTGTTCCATTTTATTGTGGATTGCCTTTTTAAATACATTGTCAAACTTTTTTTTAAAGGGTGTTTTACTGTTTGTACTCTGAGACCAAAATTTGTAAAGAAATGTCACCTGAAGCAATCCAGGTTTGTGGACCACTGTTTACTGTGTTCTCACTTGAGTGCCTTGTACAAATGTATTTTAAAATAAATTGGTTTTAAAACAGGATTTTGCCACATGGTGCAAAACTATATAAACTGTGACCAAAAGCGTTTTACAATAACAAACAATTACAGATATTCCTTTTTACTTAAACAGTGTCACCTGAATAAAAGGCAAAATGATAGAAAAAAAAATGAACAGTTTAATTAGCTTGATGAAACATTTTTACAAACCAACTTGGATTTGTGAAGCAACCATAGAGTAATTCCAGACTCCCGAGGAGAACAGGCTTTGTTTGCAATGCACACAAGAAAGAGGAGGACATGTCCATATGTACGCTGAAGAAAGCAGTCTGTGCGATGTCAGTCCTTGATGATTTCAGCATCCTGGTTCTCCGCAGCCACTTTTAGCTGTTTCTGTTTCTGCATGTAGCGGTACGCTCGCACCGAACACAGGTAGCCTCCGTACACCGTCAGCAGCATCATGGAGGCAGAAAAAGCACGGTATCCGATGTCAGCCAGGCGTTTTCCAGTCAACATGATGATGATGGTAACCCTAAAGGGATGAAGAGCAGATACTAGACAACATTAGGAAAAGCTGAATTATGCATTTGTAGAAGGATGAGTCAACAATATAATCTTTATATTTCATTATCATATATAATATTTTTATATATATAAATCATCTTTCGCTTTACAAGAACACCCGAATGCTGCTCATATATTTAATCAAACTATTTTAAAAATTAAAAAAATGAAAAACAAAATCTATAATGTTTGTCTGATAAGCTTTTTGCTTTAACAATATTTGCCCCAAAAAAAAGTTTTGAAAAGCCCGACCATTTCCCCACTGATGACACATTTAAGAGGAAAACAGATGAGAGCAGTGCTGAACAGGTGAAAAATGTACCAAGCCTTATCTGTCAAACTGTTCTACTGCTTACCCTTGACAAAAGAAAAGTAACTAAGGAATGCAAATACTCTGATAAATATGGCACTTTTTAAAATGTACACAACTGAAGATTATTGTTTAATATATCCCGCCAGATCAGAGCTAAATGGTATGCAGCAGTCCATACATTAGTGCAAAAGTTTGACACTGATGCGTTTATTTACCGGGTCATTATACTCCTAAATGTGTATTTCTGTTCAAAAGTAATTTCATACAAAACACGACAGCCGAGTTTCAATTTACTTGAAGATGCCTGAATGTTCTTACCGCTGATATTTAATCCAATAAAGAAGCAAATCGCAACAATCTGCCTCAATGTCAACAGAGAAGCTAATAAAGTTAGCAGTCACTCTGCTTACTTCGCTTTTGTAAGGTACGGAAAGCCAGAAGGGACGAGATAAGTGATCGTTATAGATGAGAGAGCGCCTCCTGGCGAGTCGGAGTAAATGTTTAGGCGAAATATATTTCTGTGGAGAACAACCAAAATTTATCAGTAAATGCTAAAATAACGTGACATAATCTATTATTAGTTAATAAAATCTTAGTTAAAGTACATTATATTTATACAACATTCATAGAGATCAAGAAGTACATGAAAAAAGGCGCGTCTCTTTGGGTTTCGAAATAAATACTAGATTAAATCTAACAAGTCAGTACCTGCAGAATCTCCTTTCATTACTGCATCAGTACTACGTGGTAGCTTGAAAGCAATGTGTCAGTATTATTATGTATACTAATTTTATGTGTTTGTCTTTTTCTATTTTCCTTCCTTCCATTTATCGTTCTTGTTCCTTTTCTTCACTTTATATTGACAAATTCTGTTTAGAACCCACATTTAATGTATTTTCCAAAGGCAAACCCCAAAAACTTACAGAAAAATATTAGGAATTTTCAGGGCTTCTACACAAATTTCAAATTCATAAAAAACCCTATACAGTATTAATAAACCACTAAAGTGGTGCAGTTCCGTTCCGCTTCAGAGTTTCCACCCGGACGAATTTTACCGAAAGACACATGACCATGGCAACATGTCCACCGAGTTGTGGCACCGGTGATGAAAAAGAAGAGCCTGGAGCTGCTCCTTACGGCAACTTTATAAACTATTACACGTTCAACCCTCCGGAGAATCGTCTGAGTTTGGTTCCGGCCACTCTCCTCCATGAACTGGGGTACAGCGACGGCGAGGCGACTCTGATTCTCGACGTGGGATGTAACTCAGGGGTCCGTGAGATCAAACTGTCCTCTCTGTGACAAATATATGTATGATATTATCGTTAAGGCAGAAACCAAGACTAGTCAAAGCAGAAATTTGGATCTATCATTATGAAAAAAATAAATAAATAAAATACACGTATTTTAAACCTTAAAAAGCAATATTTTATATTATTTGCAAATTTGTCAACAAATATATATTGCTGTGTTAGATTTGTGGTGTCTCCTAGCAACAGCTGTCTTTGTGTTTCTCAGGAACTGAGCGTGGCCTTTTACAAGCATCTGGTGCTGCAGTCTGAAGGGAAACAACGTAACGGAAAAGTGTACCTGCTGGGATTTGATCTGGATGAGAGCCTTATTCAGAGGGCACAGGAGACCAACCCTCTGCAGGACAGCATCACCTTCATCACTCTGGACATCACTAAAAACTCAGACCAGCTGAAAGTCTTCCTCAGTCAGCATGGCTGCTCCCAGTTCCACCTGTGTCTCTGCCTGGCAGTCACCATGTGGGTCCACCTGAACCACGGAGACTCCGGTTTGTTGCAGCTGCTCTCCCGCTTGGCCTCCATCAGCCAGCATCTCCTGCTGGAGGCGCAGCCGTGGAAGTGCTACCGCTCTGCAGCCCGGCGGCTCAGGAAGCTGGGTCGCTCTGACTTTGACCACTTTAAGACCCTTAAGATCCGGGGGGACATGGCGGATCACGCCAGGGAGCATCTGGAGAAACACTGCGGGATGGAACTCATCCAGAGCTTTGGCAGCACTGCCTGGGACCGCAAGCTGCTACTCTTTAAACGGAAATGACATTTTGGGAACAACATTTTAATCTGCACCAAATAATGAAATTTACCTGAAGGAATCAGTTGACTGGCATCGAGTTTTTCTTGCAGAATTAATATATATATATATTATGTACATTTGCCACATTTGGCTGAGACATAACAGGGATTTAAAACCTGAAGACTGCCATTAGCTTGATCAGATTTACCATTAAAATGTTAAAATGCAGACTTTAGACATAAATAATAAATCATTTTTACACCATGTTTTAGTCTATTGAACATGTTACTAAAATTGAATTTTTTTTTTTTAATTTTGAAGGATGACTTTTTTAATTCATAGTAAATTCCAGTTCTTCAACTTTGTGTTAAATAAATAAAATGAAATTAATGTAAATTTGAGTTTTGCTGAACTGGTTAACACAAACGATAATAGGAAGAATGAAGCTGCAAACACACAAGCCAGTAATTGATAAATGAAGCACACGACGTGAATTTGCTTTAATTTCATAATTTTAATTACAGAATACTAAAAATAACAATACATAAAATGTTTGTTTTTTTTTTAAAAGAAACCATTGAAAGTTACAAAGGTTGTAAATTTTGTAAAGTTAGGATATAAAATCTTTGAGCTGTGGTGAATAATTGAAAAAGAAAAATAATTTTCATAAAATGTATATATTAACTGTTCTACTACATTAAAAAAATGAGATGGACACAAACTGCAGACAGACGAGATGAGTTGACGCTGCCATTACTGCAGCGAGCTCTCCTTCCAGAAGAAGGACATGAGATGCACAGCACACCATTAATCAAGTTCTCAAATTATACTCCAAAGAAAAAAAAAAAAAAAAAAAAAAGGGAGGGGTCATCATTTACACCAGAGGGGGAAAAAGATGAAAAAAATAAAAAAGTGACTTGGTGACTGCTCCCATATTCTCAAACACCTTTACTAAACTGGCCTTGGTTCCACCGTCTCTTCCACAGGTTCAAGCTGTACAAAAATGAAAATGTTTTACGAAATCTCATACTTTAAGTCATTCCACCAACAAAGAGAAAATTGAGGCATGTTTCCATAACACCGCCATTACTATATTCTACTGTACAACTGGTCAGTCAGATCCACTGAGAGCAAACCGTGGTTTGACTTGGATGAACCTGAAGGAAGTGGTCCAGACAGCAGGATGAAGGAGGGGAGGCGTGCATTTTCTAACAGTGTGCTTGATTTTTTCCTCTTTGCATCAGCTGGAGTCACTTCGTCATGAGCCCTTGTTAGTGATGGTTCAACACCAAAGACTTGATCAAAGGATAGGGGCGCGTTAAAAAAAAAAAGAAGAAAAATCACAGTCTAGGACATTCAGAACCAGTTCGGATGTCCCTCCACGTGTGACACTTGCTGGCCGTAGACAAATGGAGGTATTTCATTCATCTCCTGCCATTTAGGAGACATGCTGTCACATCATACTGTCACATTTTGAGCTAGCCATAGTCTTTTAAATTGCTTTTTTTTTTTTTTTTTTTTAAGTGATATCACGGAGTGGCAGACTAATCATCCCATCTGTGCAGTAGTAGTGGTTTCTGTGGTCCACAAAGACCAGGTGAGACTAAACATGATATGAGACGGTGGGAAGGAAGAAACCGGAACCCAGAAGACATCTCAGAAGTCAGAGGACATTCGAGAGAACAGACGTTCAGATGGAAAGGTTGTACTGGTCTGCACCTTATGCAACTGGAGTTTTTCTTTACAGCCAGAAATCCAGGAGCTGCTCTTTACAACATGAGCAAATAATGCTGTTTAGGTTCAGATGAGTCCCCCTGAGTTAGTGCACACATCAGAGTCCAGCAGGACTCAAACACTAGTCCAGAAATCCACAAATAAAACTTTGAGAAAAAACAAAACAGACTTTATATAGGGTTTAGAATTAGCTTTGGAAAGTGTGAGTCTGTGGTGGTGGGGTCGATGTTAGTGTGGGGGCGGGAGCAAGTTCAGACATGATTATGGCAACCACCACCACAGCCACCAGAGTCCTGCTCGTCTGTGGAAAATCTCTGAGAACTTTGCATTTTCTCACTGTAATGTGCGCTTCATAGAGTCCCTCCAGTGACGGGGCCGTGTGGTCTGAGCATTTGTGTACATCCCAATTCAAGACTCTCAAAGGGTTCTGGTCCAGATGCTGGTGTCGCGGGTTATGCCAACCGGGTGTCGGTCAGGCAGCCAAGTAGGTAAGACAGGCAGGCTGTGAGGGTGTGTGAGCGCTGAGGCTAGATAAAAGGAGCCGTGTCCATGAGGCCTTTGCTTGGGTCCATGCTGGCAAAGAATCGGACATCTCGGTCCTTGTCGGACTGCAGGGCAATCACCGTCTCCTCCAGTTTGTTGGAATAGGCACAGCCTGGCTCTCGAAAATAAGCTGGAACGATTAAAGGGACAGAAAATGTGAGATTTCAGCACAAAATAGAAAAAACATTTCTGAACCTTGCTTATCAAATCTTTTTGTTGTGGTTGTTATAGGTCACACCCCAAGGCTTGAATTACAAGGAAATATAAACTGTGTGGATTGAATCGGTTTGTGCCCATTACCTTTTTCCATCACGCTCTGACGTAAAGCCTTGGCCACCAGAACGCGGACGTTAGCTACAGGGTCTGAGGAGAGGCTGAGCAGACTGGGCAGGAGATGCTGGCTGAACTGTTCCATGGGCATACAGTCCTCCTCCACAACAGCCTGCAGGAAATCCAACAGAAGCAGGAAGAAGTCAGTCAAAAAGTTCATACAAATCAAAAGCATCCATCAGATGAACAGTGACAACAAACAGGTTCACAACAGCGTTCTGTCATTATCAGATTGTGCAACACTGAGGACAAAAAACAAGTTCTGCAATTATTTTTAGGTGCAGATAAGAGTTTTATCTGGACCTAAAAATAATTGCAGAACTTGTTTTTTGTAAAACTCTTATCTGCACCAGCAACACAAACATCCCCCTTTCTGAGCTGAAAGCATCCCTGTCACACCTCCTGCCCCCCACAAATGGATCCTAAGACAGCATCTCCCACACTTCAAGAAACATTTAAGATCTTCAATGATCTGCTGCCCTCGTGTTTCTTTGAGAACATTTGGTGTGGAAACAGTTGTAGACAGAGAGGCAAGGAAAACACATGTACATGTATAAATCTGTGGTAGGATTTATAAGGATTCAAAGAGTAAAAGAAATCGATTTGTCGCAAAGCTTCACTAAATATATGAATTAACGATGGGTAACAATGAAACGGTTTATTAAAGATTAAATGCATGCTTTCCTGTGATTAATCACATGACTAGTTTCAAAATTTTAAAGCAAAATCAAAAATATTTGATTACAAGCTTTTAATTTGAAAATCTGAGGAACTAGATGTTAATATGTAACCCTTCCGCTCTCCTTAGCTTGTTTACATTAAAAGTGGGGTCATCTGGACACCACAGGACAGTGCGCTGAACTTTTTTTTTTCACTGATTTTTGAGTTTCACTAATGTCCATGACAGACGTAAAAACCTGTCCCACTTCGTCCACATTTGTCATGGAAGAAATCGCATAACAATATGTGGTTGGAGCCATCTGGACCCCAAGGAGAGCGGAAGGGTTTTAACAATCATTTTTTTAATTCAATAGTTTAAATAGACAAATGTTTTCTCTTGTCACAGAAGACAACAAAAACATTGGAAACAGCCCATTTTCACCAATGACTGTTTCTGTTTGAGATCAAACAGATTCAATAATATAAAATGTCCTTAAAGTAGAACTTTTTAGTCTGATCTTGTTTTATTAAATCAAAAATGTAAGTGATTAAATATGCTTGAATTTATGATCTGGAGTCTATTTTAGTGTATTGAAATTAAACATACAGAGTTGTCCTTAGAACTGAAATTTACAATTTTGATTCTAAAGCATCTTTAATAAAACTAAGAATAAAAGCTCCTACTGTACAAAAATCTACACCTCCATGAGTTATGGCTAATATTAGTTTATAATGATGCGTATTAAATATACTTTAACCAAAAGTAATATTTATAGTGTTTCTTATCTTATATTAGTCTTAAAAATTGTTATTAAAGCAGACAGCTGTCATTGAATATTTCAATGAACAATGTAGTCTCTTTTAAACATAGTTTTCCAAAAGTGCAGTAATGGAGCTTAATCAACTTCATGAATTAATATCATGTCAACATTTCACAAAACGTTAGACTTCTTTACATAAACGACTTCACTTGCTTTTTTATAACGAAGTTTTTGATGGTGTCTACTCTTGATGGTGGGTTTTTTTTGTCACAAGCTGCAAACGATCTGGTTAACCACAGACCAGAAAAGCTCAGCTGTCACAGATAAAAGAATACTCGGCACATTTCTCTACATTACAAACTTTCCAGCACAAATAATGAGCATTAAAAAAAACAGAGTTGTCTGAATGTGTGCATGCTTTTGTGTTTATGTGTAGTGGTGGTGGTCAGCTGTCGTCATGGATTGTAGCAGGATGTAACACAATAACATAACACCTGTTCATTTTCTGCACAGCAGTAATAAAGTTCACACTGGTCTATCGGTGCTCAGTATTCAGAGGCTATTTTTACATTCAATTTCAAAGTTAAAAAAAAAAAAAACCCAAAGTATGTTAAATAATTATTGACATTAATTATTGGGTCAACACGCCCACTCCAGACATAAATATTTCCCCCATTAGTTGTTAATACAGAAGCAAGCTGATCTTCAAGCCTACTGTGGAGTCTGAAAGCAGACATAGAGATGCACCCTGCAGCTGCAGCTCTCATCTTAACATGTGGATTTAATAATTTAATGAAGCAAACACAGACCTGACAGATGAAGGCAAAGGCCTGTCTTCCCACCCACTTGGGACAGTGGCAGAACCTCCCGGTCAGCTCCTTGATGAACTCCAAGCCCAGATCATCAGCTCTGCTAGCATACAGCTTCTGCAGAATTTCTACCACCTGACAACAGGTAAGAACAAACGAACAAAGACCACTTAGACTACTTCTCAAAGCTTAAATGAACCACCAGTCACACATTTCAACTGTTTCGAGAAGGACCTGGCTGCAGACAGCAAGATGGTGTCAGACATCATCAGCTGGAAGCAGAATTTATCCAACTTTATTGGATTATTTGATTAATTATTCAGAAGTTAGGAATAAGACAGACGAAAAATTATCAGTTTTTTAAATAATGCATAACAACATTGAATGCAGTCTTGTTCTTTTTTTTTTTTTTTTTTAAACCCAAGACCACTATCAAAAGCATTTACATAATTTTCAATATCTTGGATTTTCTGAGTGTCATGAGTCCCTGGGTAAAGTCATACATGTCCCAGGAATGGGTGGACCAAAGGCCAAGTCTTCAAAATCCTTTTTTAAGGATTTTTTTGTTCTCCAATTCCTAATTTTTCAGTAATTTTCAAGCATGTTTTTAGGATATTCCTGTTTTCATTTTTCCTTTTGTTACATAAACCATGGCTGAAAATAAAATAAAAAATACTCTAATTTATCACATGTCATATTTTCATCTATTTTTATGAAAAATACTTTTTATTGTTTATATCAGCTGAAAAATAAACTGGCAAAAGTGATGGTGTAACTTTTGATAGTGAATATGTTCTAGGGTTAATGCAGATCCACTTTTTACGTAGGAATGTTTTAAAACGTCTTCAAATCTGGAAATAACAAATGTAAAAATCTTGACAACAATAAACAAGAATAGTGGGGAATAAACAGCAAACAAAGCAGAAGCTGCACACTTTTAGGAGGAGACGCTGCTTTTATTTCTACAAGAAGACAACTCATTGAGCTTGCGGCGGGATTTGATGTTGCTTTGTCCAGAGCCCTTTTAAAATGAACATTTAAAGCAAATTGTTCAGAATTGTGACACTTAGTTAAACCTAAATGGAGGGAAAAGGTTAACTTTCACCCTTTCAAAATAGTAATTTCAATAATTATTTTTAGTATTGTAACACCTATTATTAAAGCTTAAAAATGTGATTAAATAGTAACTCCTATAATTGCCAGCACAAAAAATAAGTTTTACTGATCATGATAAGCTTGAAAGCGGGCAAAAAACTGTAATTGTTTTGTTGCTTTTTAGAATTGACATCAATAATACTGTTAAAAAATATACATATTTAAAATTTAAACAGGAAAAACCGTAACTGTTGAGTTTGTTAGTGGAAATAATATTTTTTGAGCGGGAGGAGTCAGTCAATGATGTCTACAGTCAGATCCTCTAGACTGTTTCTAGCCTAGCTGTTGATTTATTTATCTATTTACGTTACATGCACACAGTCTCTAAACTTTCTCTCTATCGTAAGAAAAGTCAAATTTCTTTGGTTTTGCATTGTTTACATACTTAATTCAATCAAATCTATCTTAAATAGAAATTCATTTCATCTACAAACCTCAGCTCTTGTAAACGTACCAGTTTGTAAGAGATCCACCGGACTTCTGACACTTTGTCGGAGCAAAGGGTGAGCGCTATATGTCTGAGGTAGTCGTACACGTCACGGTGGTTGTACAACTCAATTATCAAGATCAGCTGCCTGTGAGACAAAAAAAACACAATTATGAAGCTGATGAAAAACAACAAAGGTCTGTTGCAATACCTGCAATTCAAATATACATCTGGACGCAGGACTAAACCATATTAAAACATTTCCAAAAGTATACATATTGCTTTATGATAGAGTATTATATTATTATTTAATAAATATCAAAGCAGAAATATGAAAGGCACTAATGCTCCGTGGCATATTTATTGCATTCATGTGCACACGTGTTCAGTGTGTTGGTTACTGTTGTTACTGCTTGAAGCAAACACGTTAAAAATACACAACAGAAAGGGCATTCTGCCAGCAATGTGAAGCCCAGACAAGAAATAACTGTCACTAGGACCCTGAAGAAATGACATTCCAGGTAGAAAGTAAGAAAGACACTGAGTCATGAAGAACTCACACTTCTTCATTCATGCATGTTTTTCTTCAACAGAACACAAGTGTTTAGGCTGAACAGCAGAACTGAATGTTATGAATGTTTCATATGTTATGGTTAAAAATGACAGAATTTGACTTTATTCAAAAAAATAAAGCTTGAAATAGGAATATTTCCAGTAAAAGACACAAATCATTAATCTGATGTCAAAAAGAATGTTGTGATATTAAATAAACATAATTTTAAAAGAAAGTAAGCAGAAGGAAAATACAATAATTAAGATAATCCTTCTAAGAACTGTTTCAAAAATTACTTCTATAGATAAAATAATCCCTCTCTATATTGGTTCACCTTTGCAGATTTTTTCAACGCATCTTTACACAGGGTTTTTTTTTTTAAAAACAACAACGCACAGTGTTCTACGTCCTGATTGGATGCTGATAATGCCAATCGATTTCCTCTGTGCCGTGTCTCCTGTACAGAATGCGTTCTGCTTTCCACATATACCTAAGACTATGACTGCGATCAGATCTTTGTTTTCCTTCTATAATACGGGAATGACGGTTTGAACTTTTAGGGAAAAGCGTGAACATGATAAATGAGGGAACACTGTACTAATTCTGCTAAAATCTTGTGATATATAATAGGTTGGGTTGCGTTGCCAACCTCTTACTGAATCAGTTTCTTAACACTGAAATATGAAACAAAAACCTAACCTCTGTTGTGAAGCAGTGCTTTATGAATGAACTGAATTGAAAACAATATCCAAGTTTGTTGTGTCGGAAGAAAAAATTGTTTACGTACTCTGCCAGCTCATATCTGAATCTCCAGTTGCGACTGTTGTCTGTGACCATGAACTCCTGCAGTTGGTACAGATACTCTCTCCTTTTGTCTGCATGCAGCAGCTGCAGCAAAGGAATGACACAAACAATATTATCTAACACGACCATACAGAGGACTTCCTTTTGTTCAGAAATGATTTTGCAACTGCTTCGACATCGCACGAAGCAGTTTGGACTTCACGCGTAGCTTCTCTCAACAGCCTGGATATGTGACCAAAGGGGCCAAATGTGAATGACTTTACCTTTAAGAAGTCATAAAGATGCTTGAGCACGCCGATGCGGACTTCATCCAGGTCTTTCAGAAAGCCGTTAAAGATGGGCACCAGGTCTGCTGCGGTCAGCTGGTCCCCCAGGATAACTGCCAATTCGTGAATGGAGAAAGCCAGCGTGCGTCGCACTTTCCACTGAGAAAGACAACAAAAAAAATGACAAGATTATAGCAGAAATAACAGAAAACCAAGCAGTTTGATACATTTTAAGTCAGAAAAAAATACATTTACACAACATAGACACAAAAGCTCTGGGTTCTCTGTCTGGTAGAGTTAAAGTTCCATTAGGATGTGGGCATTTGCTAAAATAAGAACGCTTTTATATATTTTAGTCATATTTAATTTTAAAAACCAAGCTTTGTGTTGTAGTTTAATTGGTTACTCAGGTGCATTTCTGAGAACTTAAATATCTATCTATCTATCTATCTATCTATCTATCTATCTATCTATATATATATATATATATATATATATATATATTATATAAATCACAAGAGTAAGACAAAGCAAACAGAAATCACGAGTCCTAATAGCGTCTAGCTCATAAAATGTTCTTTTTTCTACTGTGGTATGAAGGAAAAAATATATCAAAACAACCACAACAGTGTTGTGAAAAAGAATAAAGGACCACATTTTGAAATCACTGTAAGCCATTTTTTTTACAAATCAAGCCAGTCTTGGAAGAATAATACACAAATATACACAATAATCACAAATTAAATACTAATAAATTGTCATAATGTGATGATTTCTACTTGTTTAAAACTAAAGCCTGTGGTGCAACTCAATCTCCTGATGTTCTTTTCTTTTTCCTTAAGAAGAAAAATTTTTACAAGAGTCATGCGAGTTCCTGACATTTTTCCTGCCAAGTTGTGGCCTCAGCGTTTTCAATTCACACATCATTGTTCTTGGTGTTGAGTCAGGTCACATCCCAACAGCTTAAAGTTCAAATTCTGAACTGACAGACCAAAAAAAAAGAAAAAAAAAGCAGCCTCTCTGTCCAATTTTTTCGATTTAAGATTTAAACCACAAATCTAGCTCCATGTTATCTTTGCGACTTGCGTTCTTTCTGACCTGTACATCACTAGCGAGGGTCTCGTATGTGTCCTTGAGACAGTGCCAGTTCTGTCGACCGAGAGTGAGCGCCACTCCTGGGAGGCTGAAGGCACAGTGTTTGGCGATCTCTGTATCCACTGTTTGGGCTCGTGCCGGGTCCGTCATTGACAGGTACTGGTCCAACAGAGGCTGGGGGATGACATTCTACAACAGACATCGGGTTTTAATAACGCACCTCTGTGCTTGCAACTGTACAAAAGTAAAGCCAACTGACCTGGATTTTAGGCTTATCCTCAGACAACGGGCTGTGAGGAGAGTCTTCCTTCTCCTCCTCCTCTACACTCTCGATTAGTTCACACTCCTAGGAAACATAAATCCACACCATTAAGATTCAAGATCAACATAGTATTGTAGATTAAGATAGCATTATCAAACAATAAAATTTCTGACCAACTACAAGCTATTCATTGGAGTAAATTAATCTAAAAGCTAGATGAAAGCAAAGAAAAATAAAAAAAAGTATAAGAATCAATTATAACTGGACTTGTACACAAAAGCAGCCTGGGTGATCGACAACATTTACATGGTTAATGTAAAAGGCATCTCAGTGGAGCTCGGAAATTTCGAATAATGATTCGATCCATCCTTTACCTAAACCTGTTTTACCCTGAGAAAGGTCAAGAAGGATTTACTGAGGCGTACACAACACTTGGTAGCGTACAGCCTTCACTTGTCACTAGCAATCAGAAACAAACTGATTTACAAGTTGGAGCCACTAAATAACCCAAAAAAAAAATGTTTTTGGATTGTTAAGGGAAGCTGACGTGCGCAGAGAAATCCCACACAGAGAACTTATAAACACAAAATGATCATTCTAAATATTATTCCTGCTGCATAAATGTCACTGAATGCTAAAACAGACATAGATTACAATAGTCTCTTACCATAACAGGAGAGCATGGAGGAGACTCCTCCTTATTTTCCAGGGGCTCTGTCTGTGTCTCCTCGTCGCCTTGTTCCTGGAGAGGACACGTGTCCGAGGCTGGAAAAGATTCCATGGTGTGCTCTTCTTCTGTCAGTGTCCCTTCGATCTCTGACTGAAGTTCCTCAGATTTACACTCTGGTGAATGGCTTCCAGAGTCGCTCTCAGGCTGCACTTCTAGCTGCAGGTCAGCAGGGCTGTTGTCCGTTGGACTGTCGAGCTGGGCTGCCTTCAGAGCTGCTGACAACACTTGGACTTGAACTGGAGGTAGATTATATAAACAGCTAAATCTACCTGACAGAGCAGTGCCAACATCCTCCACAAACATATGCTAGGTTACTCACCTTGTACGTCGGGATCTGCAATGTGAGGTTGCAAACAATCCAAAACCTTCTGGATCTGATCACTGGTGGCTTTCCCGTGGCTAGATTTGGAATCAGGACAATTCTCTTCTAGTTCTTCCTCTTTCTCGTCTTCTTTTTCTGTCACTTGAACCGACGTCGGACAGTTTAACATCTCCAGTTCTCCGCTGATGTCGGGCAGGGGAGACCTCCAATAGTGAAAAGAGTTAAAGTTCTCATCTGTCTGTTCCGTTTCTTTTGTGATTCCGGGACTGTTTGTAGCGGTGGAGTTGTCACTCCTCCCCGTGAGGGTGAAGTTGTCACGCGTCTCTCCGAGAACAGAAGTGTGGTCGTCCTCATAGTTGTGCAAGTCTTCATTTTCTGCTGTCGAAACATGCTCTGGTGATGGTGTAGCACGGCCATCCTGGTTGGGAGGTGTGTGGGGGATGCTTCTTTCTGTATGGCAGTTGCTTATTTCATTGCAATTAAGGGAGTTAAGCGAGCAGTTGCTATAAAACATAATAAAAGTAGAATTTGATCAGTCTTGTTACAAGTGAAAAAACAAAGAACTAGTTAACTGTTGCAGATGTGTTTGAGTATAGAAAACACAATTCTTTCATGTAAATGCTTAGCTCTTGAAAGCTTTCTGGACTGAAAAAGTGATTCAGAGACATCTTTTCTTTGATAAACATTTAGGAAGGATACAACTAGACCCTTTAGAACAGTCTTCAAGAATAAATGTTTTCACAATATTACAAATGTTATAAGCCTATGCAAAAAACAAAAAATGTATGCTATGAAATTGAGCAGTAATATAGCAGTCATGAAGGACAGTATTGACCAGGTGACTTCACCTGTCTGATATACACCTGGGAATCTCTGGAAGGGTGCCGTCCTCTCTGAAGTGAAGGCCTGTGCTGGATGGGTTTGCAAAGGTGGAGATGAATCGTCCGAGAGACTGAAAGGCAGCCTGTCGCACCTTAAAGCAGAGAAAGGAAGAGAGAAATGGGTTTTCTCTTTGGATTTTTGTGGTATGAGCAGGATTATTTATTGTCACTGAGTATTTAATAAAAAACAAAAATTAAGATGTGTTCAACTCATTTTCTGCACCTAGGAAACCATGCTTAAGAAAGCAAGCAACACTTTTAGCGCAGAGTAACCCCACTCCCTTTCCCATCATCCAGGGAAAACAAAGGAAAACAAAGTTGTACATAAACCTAGTCGTCTACAAGTGAATGCATCAGAATGGAGCGGAGCAGGGAGCTTGTGACTTGCCTTTGTAGCTTTTATGTCACACCTAAAAGCTTTTTCTGTCTTTTTGAGTCTGCTTATTATTCACAACAATTTGTTAAAATTAAATACTCAATGCAAATTTAAACCCAAGTTTCTTCATACATGTTCTCCATCATGAGAAAAATCCAACAAGAACAAGTTAAAACACAATTTATCAGAGTGGGTCTTTAATATTAAGTCACAATTATTCCCATTCAACACATTATTGTCCCTGTTCACTGACTTATAGTTAAAATACCTAAAAAGTAATGCATAACAGAAAAAATTAACTCTAATTGTAATTATTCACATTTGTTATTTCAATGTCAAGAGACGATAAAAATGTTCATACAATTTACTAGCTCACGAGTGAAACTTTTTTTTTTTCTTTTTTTGAGTGCACCTTACCCAGCGAGACTGGTCACTAATAAGGTTGATGAACAGAGGGGACAACTTTGATCGCCGGACTTCTGGAGAAGTGGAGTTGGAAACCATCATGAAGCACTCGGCGCAAGCTTTCCTTATGCCCCAAAGGCTGTCTGAACATAGTTCGAAGAACTTGGGCATCTATATTTAGGGCAGAAGCAGAACTCCATCAGAGGACAAAGTAAGAACCGACCTCCTAATGGAAATGCAAAACGTGATTTGACCTTGGAGCAGCTTAACACAACAAGTGTTAAAGATGATATATTAAGACGTCTGATAATAAAATAAACCCAAAAGGCTACTATGCTAAAATGTAACGCAAAAAAATGATTTAGTCTCAAGACTCACCAGTAGTTTTTCTGTGGCTTCCTGTCCAACAATAGAACAAAACTCCCCAAAATTGGCTGCACACACCTGTAACACACAAGCAAAATGTAATTTAGAGAACAATGCATATTTTAAGAGAATTTTGTGGTCAAGCTGATATGAAAGGATTACCTTCCGGACTTGAAAGAGTCTGCCATCACTGCACAGGTCACAAAAACGGGGCAGCAACAGATGCTCCACTGTATCTTTGCTCAACATAGTCACAACTTTACACAAGATCTGCAAAAAGAAATGTGCAGAATATTTTTGTGCCATCTAAACCTCAGACTAAGCTGCACACTAAAACCAAACAGCTAAGACACATTTACCAAAAACAAATTGTGTTGCAAACACATGAAACTAGAACAACCTTGAATACATTATGCATCTTTTCATAGTAAACACTAGGGGTGTAACGGATCACAAAAATCACGGATCATGTTACGGTTTTAGGGTCACGGTAAGGATCGGTAGAAAGTATAAAAAAAAAAAAAAAAAATCTGTAAAAATAACTAGATAAAAGCCTAAAAATACACTTTCAAAAGTTTCAAAACATATATTTGATAAAACATATATGCAGTACCTCAAAGCATAAATATACTCTCAAATATATTATATAAACCCACCCTAACTGATTTATTGAAACTGCAGGAACTTTTCAATATTTATAATAATAATAAATTTCCGTAGAACATGTCCAGGTGAGGCGCTGCATTGCCCACTTTGCCGGACAATTATGACACCTTTTGCTTGCCATACCGTCCTCCCCTGTTACAGACGGAGCAGCAGCTTCGTCCTGCCACAGCGTGGGGCAACTGTTGCTCCTCACTGAAAAATTATCTTAAGATAGACGTGGAGACGTGTACTGATGCTTTTATTCAGCTCCTCAAAATGAATAAACGCAATCTCGAATCACCTGTGTTCTCTGTGATGAGGTTGAGAAACGCCTTTGATGGAAGCTCCTCCCGTATGCTGCGGGAGCTTAAGGTCCCGACGCAAACTCGGTGAGCTTTAAAGAACACAAACTGCAACTTTGATGCTTTAACAAAGACGGTGTACATTAATTTAACGCAAACTGAATTCGGTGTGTACGAACAATTGCTTTTAATAATGCGCGCGAGGTTTGTGGTGCGTGCGAGCGGTGATCCTCTGTCCAAGTGTGTGCCAAACCATGGCTACTGATCCATACGAACCACGGATTATCCGTGATCCGTTACACCGATAGTAAACACAAAGCAATGATAGTCAAACTATAAGAAGACTAAGCATCACTAATATTTAAATAGTTGTGGGAATTCTTACAGCAACTGCCTCGATTTTGTAGTCATCATCACTGCTGGGTTCTGTCAGGTCAAGAAGAACCGGACAAACTTTGGTCTCCATGTCAGCTTTGGAGATGAGGCCCTGCTCCAACAGAACCAGCAGGGCTGCTTGACTCGTTTTACGAACCTGGAGGCAGATTCAAGGAAATAAATACCAGAAAAATATTCAACTGCTCCAAAAGATAATTTATATCAACTGTTTATATAATCAACACCAGGTTACTGATTTACCATAACAAAGCTTTCGTTTTCATTGATACCCTACCTGGTTATTTGGATCCGTTAGATATCGGACCACAATAGGTACCAAATATCTTGAAAAAGCGGCTGGGAAGTTTGGCCGACTCTCGTGCAAAAACATGGCGATGTTAGGAACCTGCTCCATTAGCTCAGCTCGTACTGTAGGCTCTGAGAACACATGTCACAGCAGTACATGAGGAAAGGGAACATAAGAAAACCACAACAGAAGACAATCACAAGAACGTAACATCGTCTACCTCCATCTTCTGACATTCTGGCAACAGTCTCCATGACACTGATAAAGTCATTTTCATTCTCACTGAACTCTCGAAGCACATCGAGTAGGCCGCGAGCCACGATTTGCCTAGAAAGCAAAAGCTTGAAGTTAGTGAAATGCCTGCCAATGCCAATGAGCCACTAATGCAGCAAGCACTGACAGAACTGTCGAGAACATCGAGTAAGTTTACTGAAAAATGTCCAGACACAAGAGTGAGCCCAAAAGACATTCAAAAAGGAAATAAATTGTTAGTATGGAGCCTGATGCAACGTAATAGCATTTTATGGGACTGTTTTTAAATCTGCAGGACTCGTTACAATTATTTGAGCATGACAAACAATGGAATCTGATGACTGTGGGCTGAATACAGACATTAGCAGATAAAAAAAAACAGATCCATATTACAAAAAGATTACGTTAAATTGGAAGAAATAATAAAATTAACAATTCAAGCCAACACAATATACATTTTCAAATAGGTCACAAGACATCAAAAAACCTTTATTTTTAAACATTTGAGCAGTAAAATGTAGAAGTCGCTGTTTTCTACCATAAAGAAGACAACATTAGGGGAGCTTAATATCTGTTTTAATTTTTCTTTAAAATCAACTTTAGTAATTGTTGCCAAAGCACAGAAATTTTTTTCCCATCCAATAGTTGCTGAGCAACAACTTCTTTGTTGCTAAGTCTTACAAGGTGTGACATGATTCTTTCAACATGAATCACCACCAGGACATGTCAGCAGCACGGCAGGTACAAACTACTGTGCCCTACTAAATACGATTACCCTCATCCTTTACAATTACAATAAAACTTGTTCAACTCTGTATACTGCAACATCATTTACAATTAGAAAATGTACCAAACACTAATTTCATCATGTTTAAAGGAATGATGGTTTTGATCAAATGCAGACTTATAAAGGGATCTTTCTCCAAGCACATTGGTACTGTGGAATCCATCAACAACAGTTATGAGGATGTCAATCAATTCCTCTATTACAAACCAGCTATTGAATACAGAAGAAAAATGCAAATGGGAGCAATCAGTCTGCTAGTCACGAGGTCTGAAATCCAAATAGGAGCTCTTTGACTGTAGTTCTGAAGGGGCTGTAATTACCTGTTAAAGACATTTTCGCTGAAAGCATATTTCTCTAGCCTCCCAAGAGGTGTGAGGTTGTCCTGTCCTGCATCAAGAAAAGCTGTGATGCGAATGCCGTCACAATCGGACCCATAGTCATCGAATCCAACTGTGAGAAGAACACAAAGGGTTGTTTGTAGGGATGGACATCGTAAACAAATCCTTGCCAGTATTTTGTAATGGGATTTTTGTCAAAGACATCAGTAATGACAAAGGATCAAATTATAAAAATGAACATGAGTGCACATGCAAACCTTTATTCTATGTATTGATCAGCATCCTAATATTTTTTAGTTGGATCATGCAGCTTAAAATTATGCAATTGCTAGTTCATGTTAAAGTACAATATGTTGTTTATAGCGGCAAAAAAAAGCTAAATATAGAGCATGAACTCGAGAAAAACAAAAGAATCATATTTGGAAAGAACTCACTGATGGAAAAATTTAATCTATCACAAATTCATTTAGGAGAAAAAAATAAACACAAATATTGAAATATTTTAAATGTTTCTTTAGTAAAGTTTTACAAGCATACTTACAGTCGTCCATCTCATCGTGACTATCTTCAAAGTATAAAGATAGACCTGCAAGGACAAAGCAGACTGTGGGAGGCTTTCATGGCTGCTAACATCATCATCATATCATCACCACTCATCCTTCTATGTACAGAAAAGGAATCGTGATGAGGAAGATTTTATGACAAGAAAAGCCTCATTTCAGTAACAAGTCTTGCCAAAGAAAAACTTTCAAAAAAGGAAATGTATAAAGCTAACCTTTTGCAAGAAACAATTTCCCCAAATTTAGGAAGCTACAACTTTAAAGAGTTGATGGATTCAGTAGTAAACAACAAGCAAACAAAAAAAATTAAATGTTTTCCCCTTTGCATTATTAGCGGTACCTGGGTTTTTTGCCTGTTGGTTCAAAAAAACAATTCTACATTTATAATGAGGTATTTCTATTCTTCCCCTTCCCTAATTACATAATTGCCAAATAGATGAAGTAATTCAACACATAAAAACACATGTCTGCAACCTCATAATGAAGTTCATTGCACACAAAAAAATCTCTGAACAGTTTAATCACAGCTCCTAACATGAAAAAGAGAGGTGACAAAAAAAATAAGGGCGTATTAGCATTTTCTAGATGAACACAATCTGATAAAGTCAACTTTTTACTTGTGTTTTTAATTTTCTTAGTTTAACAAACACACACATAAAAAGTTGTTGCCATTGGAAAGATGCCCAGTCTATTGTATTGTTATTGTTAGTTGCACACCTTATGTTCCGCTTTGGATTAAGCACAATTTCAATTTGATTAAAAATGTATATATTATTTGATTGAAAAATAAAGTGTGATTAAAAAAAATAAGACACTATGACAGAGACTTTTATAGCTTGCCTTTTCTTAAAATACACTCCACTTGTGTATTTTTGGACCCAATAAATGAAGCACACAATCTATAAGAGCAAAGTGTATTTTTTTTTTTACAGCTGTTTTTTTTCCCCCCCCCATTATTTTTATTGTAATGTTCTAATTTTGGAATTAATATGTTTAGTGTTTAGAGTTGGTCTGTTCTGATTCAAGCCCAACCAAAACTTCATATCTGGCTTCACATGATTCTAATAGTAACAAAATACCTAACAGGTTTATGATCATCATTTCATGTTTGATGACAGAATTTATTAGCTACAAATTTATACTTTTTTGAATATGCTTTAAATTTTCCGTGATTTCGTCTAATAACAAAATTAATTTAAAACAAGTATTAGCAGGGTTTTTTTTTTTTTTTTACTACCATTATTCATAATATTTAATTTATATGCAAAAACGCAAGCTTCATCAACAATTGACTTTCAAACAAGGAAAGACAACAGAAATGTGTGCTATTACAGAGAAAAGACAGCAAATCCTGTCAAGGAAGTGGATCATGTGTTTACAGTAACACGAGCAAAGGAATGTGCTCCAAAATGAACCCATTTCTTTTAACAAAATTATATCCCAAAACTGGTTTCGTAAGTGAAGAAAACGTCGAGACAGATTTGAAAGCATCTTTTGAGTAGAGGGGTGAAGAACATCAAATCGGCTTTGTTATGGTGTACAGAAGGATTTGGTCAGCTACTGGCTAAACTGAATGTAGCTATCCAGCTAACGACTGCTCTGTCAACAGGTCGAAAATACGCGAACAAAGACAGACAACAAGCTTTTAAGAGTTGAAACATGCCCTTTACAATCAATAATAGACGGACAATTATTATACTTGGGTTAAAACACGGTCTCACTGTGACTTAATTCGACACCGCTAAGTAGCTGTCGTTAGCTAGTTAGCTAGTGTTGCCAATAGTGCTAACGCGGCTTTAGCTCGACTTAGCCACACGGATACCAAAAACAGCTACAAATACATCATTTATGTCATTTCTACGCTTTCCTGAAACAAACTTGAAGCGCGAAAATGTGTAAAAGTGAAAACTAATATTAATTGGAGGTTTTAAAAAGTGCTATTACCTGCCATCTTGAATATTGGCTCGGCTCTGCGGGCTGCCGTCCCGTGTGGGCTGTCACTACCCCACAGCTGTCACTCAAGCGCGGCAGCGAACTACTTCCTGAAAGTATTTCCTTGTGCTAGACTGCATATATGCCGGTGTATATACGGGCTACTAATCCTCGGAGCGAATACTTACGTAACCTTTTTGCACTTCAGACACAAACTCGACATAACTGAGTGTGAGCACGCCACGCAGTGTGAGCTCTTTGTGTACACAATACAAAAAAAAAAAAAAAGAGCCGATGTAGTCACGTGACCACACGCCGAGGTTCAAGATGGAGACCGAGCAATTTGGAGGTTTCGCTGTTAGCTAGCTGGATGCGTACAGTAACGGCATTATGTCTGTGTGACGGACTACTAGACATCTGAAATAATTTTAATAACAACCCAGAGATGTGTATTTGCCATATATTGACAACCATGAAACGAGACTGTTTGTAATCACTGCCCCAGTAAAGAAAACTGCATATAAGCAAGCAGAAGAGAAACTCTCCATGATCTTCATCTCAAACTTACTCTGAAAGAGGAGACTGATATGGCGTTGAGAGAGTTAAAAGTTTGTCTCCTAGGGGTAAGTAGCTATTGATTTTAAGATGAACGTAAAAACGTGTTATTATTGTATATTATGCATTAAAACGAGTTTCGGTTCATCAGAACTGGAACGCCTCCCCCTTTGTAAATGTATTTCTTAAATTGTTGTTTGTAACAAACGTGTAACTTTACCGGCCTTTCTCTAACTTTACACAACAGCAGACTAGCTACACTTAACCCTTTTATTGTTAACCTTTTTTTGTGGATCATCTACTGATGGGGATTTAATAACATTTTGCCACGCGATTACTCGTATAACTCATGCAATTTTCAAAACTTCCGGTTTTTAAATTTTATTTTAAAGTTGATTTCTTAAGACATTTTCATAGCCTGAATATGGGCGTTTTGTGTTTTTATTTGTTGCATAAAACTGGAAGTGCGGATTAGTCACTCAGTAGTTTTAGTGGCAATAGTAACGTTAAAAAAAAAAAAAAAAAAAAAAGTTACAACATATGTTGAGTAAAAGTACAAGAACCTGTAATTACAATTGACCCAGACAGTTTTGTTGTCTGGGATTTTTGCTCTTTTATTTTGAGGTGTAACAATTAATTTAACAATGATTAGATTCGGATCATAATTTCTGGTTGACAATACGATTCATAGTTGATATTGATTCATTTTGAACAATCTGATTCATTGACCTAAAATTGATTCAGGACATCTTTAGCTAAAACTTCCACCAGTGTTACTCAGAGATGAATACCTGGTACTGAACAGTGCTGGTGAAGTTTTCCAGGTTCCTTGTATGTTTCTTCAAAGATAATCAAGTGTAAACTAAATAAGTGTTAAAACAAACAAGTAAAAAAGAAATAATGTCAAATCCATTTACACTTTAGTTTCATAAAGTTCAGAAAAAGAATAGTAGCATAGGATTGACTGCAGACTACTTCCTTAATGCTTGAAGTATGTGGATCATCAAGCCATAACAAATTTAGAATCTCATTTTAATCGTTCATGAAAGTATTTGTGGGAGGAAGCCAAAAATATGTGGGGAACCGACAAATCCCACATATCTATTAGGAGTCCAATACTTTATTTGGCAACTTTCAAGTCAGTTATGTTTTAATGTCAAATCCTCAGTAACACAAACGTTCAAGTGAAGTAGAATATAGATAGCAAAGTTTTATAGTCATTTGTCTTTGTCTCTGCAGGACACTGGAGTTGGAAAAACAAGTATTGTTTGGAGATTTGTGGAGGATAGCTTTGACCCGAACATCAATCCAACCATTGGGTAAGCTTCTGCTGTCTTCAAATCTGAATTTTGTTTTTATTTCTGGGCCCTTTTTGTTGTAATCTTTAAAAAATCAACTTCTGAACTTTTTAAAATGATTTATTTAGTTAAACAGATGCCATATATCATGCAGGGATTCTCCTTAAACTTTGATTTCTTAATGTTTTTTTAAAAATAGACAAACGCTTCCAGCTTCCTCTTCTTGAGTTTCTACAACTACACAAGCCAATTAACAAACAACAATTGATTAGGTTCATACATTTCATTTTTCTGCCTTTATGTATGGAAAAGTGTACACAGGTGTTTGTTTACCTTAATACTACTCTGACACTTTTAATTTTTTTGGCTGACCTGTCAAACTCACAACATGGAAATATAGAACAGAAAATAATAGTTAAGATATTTTTGTTTTTTTCTTTTCATTTTATTTCTTCTCTCATGTGCCACCATATCCATAATAAGCAAAAGTCATCCATACATAATAAAACTAAACAGTGTAACACATGAATGAAGGGAGCATGACGAAGACCAGGTCTTAACATTCACTCCTCCTTTATCAAAAACACAGAGCACAACATTGGCCATTCAGGTCACATGCATCTACATAATTACTTATATCTTGTTAACACAACTTATAATATTTAAATACTCGTTTTTTACACAACCCTATTGTTTTTGAGGTTTTCACTTCAGTAGGCAAAAAAATGTAACTGTTGTAATACTTTAAACACAAAACCTCTTTGTCTTAATGAAGTCCATACAAAAGATAACATTTTGTTATAATTGTATTATTATCACAAATAGTAATCAATTTAAATTTCCCCCAAATATGCTCTGAAACCAATCTGGGAATACCAGGGAATTATGGTAGTATAAACTAATATGACACAATTTATTAGTAATTCATTTGACAAATGCAAAGTTTTTTTTTACATTTCTGTATATAACATTTGATATACTTTGAATAATAGTTGAAATATTTATTTATACTTACTCATTCCAAATTAAAGAATTATATTATTTTGTAAACTTAGCAGTTGCATATATTATGCAAAAAAAAAAGTTTTTTTTTAAAAATTAAATATATATGTTACAGTCTGTAAGGTCGTATAGATACTTTTCTTCTCTTCCAGGGCATCCTTCATGACCAAGACAGTTCAATACCAAAACGAACTGCACAAGTTCCTGATCTGGGACACAGCAGGACAAGAACGGGTTTGTACCTCTCACTCAAAACCAAAAACAAACAAAAAAAAAAAAAGATTTTTAGTCGCATCATTCTTTATTGCTTTTACAGGAAGTAAAATAGCTTACGAAATGATCAATGAGAGATACTCACTTAAACGGACTGTAAGCATGCAAGTACTGTGTACTTCTGATAGGGGGCGATATCTTCCTTTTTTTTAATTTTAAGTTCAGGCCTTTCATGCTTCTGCTTGCTCTTGACTTAGTCTCCTTTTTTAGACCTAGATTCTTTAAGTATTTTTTAAGAGTGTGTAGTTTATTTTTGATTCAAAAAACGCTTGTGATTTCTACATCTGTTTCTTTCTCCTTTTTTTTTTTCAAATTCAGTGGTAAAGAAGCAATGTGGGTCTGGGGTTGCCTTTTGTGCCAATCTATTATTTCAAATCTGGGGAAAAAAAAATTAAGAAAAAGGTATAAATTTAGCTGTTTTAGTACAAAAGGGATTTAAGTGAAATCCACAGCAACACCCAGACAGATATTTTTGTGGGAAACAACTTTCCCTTTTGACTCACACTTTGCAAGAATCATTTTTCCATGTTACTCATTCATGGTACTTCCCTTTCTGTGCCTTACTTTTTTTTTTTTTCCTTTTTTTTTTGTTTTTTTTTTGTTTTTGCAAACCAGAGCTGTTGTTTAGGATGTCCTGTTGCTAAAAGGACACATCCTCCCTCCTTTTTGACCCCGTTTCCTGTCAGTTTTAAAAAAAAGGCACTTGAATAAAGTCAGAATTTTCTCAGTTGGTTTGCTCTTTATCTGAAAGCACTGACTTCTATGCCACTTTTTTTTTTTTTACCCCAAAAAGTTGTTTGTGACTAACACAAATTGTTTTTTTTGTTTGTTTGTTTTTTTTAAATTATTTTAACTTGGCCCTGCATTTGTACTCTGCACTTTTCTTGCAAAAAAAAAATAATAATAATAGTAGTAATCTAAGCTATCAAATAAAGAAAATCTCAGCACAATCCACAGTCTAAAACTCATAACTCAGGAGAAAATGAGGTCTTAAGAGAACGTCCGAGCTCAACTGTCAGCAGCCCACCAGGCCGCGCTTTCTGACTGCACTTTATCACATGAAAGAAGCAGATGGAAGCTTTGCTGCATCTGGACCGGGAGCCTTTCTTTCATTACAAGCAGCTCGTGCTTTTATCAATTAATCTTCTCTTTTGGGTCATCCCTGGAGCAGTTTTCAATGTTTCTTTGTGGCCAGATGCCTGGCCTTGCTGTGATTGCTCCATGGGTTGAGGCGAGCGTAGACCACACAGGACTGGCTGTGGAGCAGCCCTCATGCTCGCCAACTGAACAGACAGTGCTCTCCTCAGTGCTTCTGCCAAGTATCCCGAGCCGGATTCTCACTGGCAGTCTTGGGGCCAGTAACAACTGTTATTATGTGGAATGTGGGCTTTCCTGGGATAACACTGTCACTCTGAGATGGATCGCTTATTCAGTCTTATTGTAAAAGGAAAATACAATTTGCAGGAATTCAGGGTCACTCTGAAGGGGAAACATTTTTTTGAGAGCTGTGTTGATATAAAAGCACAGATTTAATGTTTTACACGTGAGTTACAGCTCTAGACGGCCAAAAAAAGGCTTAAAAAGATTCATAAATACATTTCAGCTTCTATAAATTATCAGCTCTCATTGGTCAATTCTGGAGCTTTTTTAAAAATTATTGTCTTGGAGTTCATTTCTGTTTTATGTTTATTACATTAGTTAATTTTAAGTTTAATGAAACTTCCAGTAATGCATTTTTTATGACACTGTACCAGTTCAATATTTTACCCCCGATCCATGAAAAGCCACAATACTATTTAATTTTGTTGGAAATAAAACTTTATAGCTCTGTTCTTTTATGAAAGAGAGTTATTTAGTCATCTTTCTATGTTTAGGAAAAATGTAGCTGAAACAAAGTCAAGTTTTGAAAAAACGAGTTAAAGTTTTCCTCTTTTTTCCTCTCAACGCCAATTACTCTAACCGACGTCGCATCAGAGAAAAAATGCAGTTTTTTTAATAACGTAGCAGATACTTTTTTTTCAAAAACAACTTAAAAACGAGTTGTGCAAAAGGAGAATGATTAAGCTAACTAATTCGCTGCTGGCATCTCCCAGTCAAAAGTTAAAATCTTGTGAAGAAGGAATACAGAACTTTTATTGTTGGTGTTCATCCATGGTGTTCACTTTGTGGTTTTTACTTGTGAAAAGTGCTATATAAATACATTTCTTCTTATTCTTCTTCTTCTTCATCCACTAACATCCCATCGTCTTTTTCCAACAGTTTCGTGCTCTGGCCCCAATGTACTACAGAGGATCAGCCGCGGCCATCATTGTTTATGACATCACAAAAGAGGTGAGTTATTTACTTGTTTTAATTTCACAAAAATATGTACTTCTTTTTTTTAACTTTGCAGGATATCAGCTGGATTAAAAGTGCTGAACATGCATTTTGCATTTTTAGAACAGAACTGCCGATTTAAAGTTTCAGCTTAAAGACCCACTCAAATTTTTGGTGTTTCTAGTAGTATTATCTCATGATGCAGAACACATATAAATAAAATTGATCTTAAAATTGCATTTTGAAGTTTTTCTTTATTCAAATCGTTGTGACTTAGGACCAGCTGACAAAAAAACAAGTTTGAAAAAGCTTGCTGCTGAGACATAAAGCTGCTGCAAAAAATATGTGAACCCCTTGGAATTACTTGGTTTTTTGCATAAACTGGTCACACGATTGTGATCAATAAAAAATGAAAGCATAATTTGTTGTGATCTAAGCTGGCGATGTTTTTCTCTATTGTTGTGATTTAGATTGAAATAAAAAGAAAATACATCATGCGTCCATTTCATACAGAAATTGAGGTACTTTCTCTTGCAACTGTAGGTGCTACAGTTATGCATCGATTTCCAGACCAATAGATTGCCGTTTTCCTCATCCGAGCTGGTATCTGGCTCAGAGCTGTAAACTGGATAGCTCCAATATTGCTCGCCATCTTTGCTGCACTGACAATGTTAGGTTGGGGTTGTGAACTAGCAGGAGAGTGTAAACAAATGTATGATGGGTAATGAGGGGAGGCTTACTCCGCACTAGGGGTGCCACGATTAGTCAGTTTATTTATATTTTATGGAGTCGGAGTGTGGTAAAGTTGAACAAAGCTACGAGGGTTCAGCACCAAAGGATATATTTCTTTTATGTTTGAGTCAGTGAGTCCAAAACTTTATCTTTTGTGAAAAATAGTTCCTTTGTTTCAGATGCTAACCTCATTTGATTTAATTCTTGTTTCAATACCAGAAAATAATGAAGGAAAGAAACGGCATGTTACATTAAAGGTTTAATAAACTTTCATTTTTATTGTCTTTATTTTTAGTTAGTTTAAAGCCAATGAGGGTTAGGATGTGTGCTTTACATCCACTTTGGGCATGGCTGGCTTAGTCGATTAATCAGAAAAAATAATTGGTGATTGGTTGACTATTACAATAACCATTTGTGGAATTCCTACTCCGCACCAACAGTCCCACCCACAATTCAGTGGCTAATTTACAGAAACTATCTCCTAGAAAACAACACAGTTTTTTTTGTTTTGGATAAAATTTGACATAATCAATTATTTAGACCACTGGAAACACTTTTGCAATAGATCAAAAAATGATTGGAGTGGGACTTTAAAAAATTATAACCAAGTTTAGTTATTTTATGTGATAGGGTTTATTTTTTCTCAGGAAGATTTCCTGTCTTTATGATTAACTGACTGCCAACTTTAGCTTAACGGTTGAGCTGCAGATTCAAATCTTGTTATGCTTAAATTGTACGCTAGAAATACACAAAATGTAACAAATGCAAAAAAGTATTTACAGTGTAAACAAACTTTTAGATCAAAACTTAAAAAAAAAAGATTATGTACAACTATTCCTATGATGCCATAAAGTTCCTTAAACTCACACAGAAGATTATGTGCTGACACCTCCACTCCCCAGAAGCTGATTGTTTATTTCTTTACCAGGACTCCTTCCAAACACTGAAGAACTGGGTCAAAGAGCTTCGCCAGCACGGACCGCCCAATATAGTGGTCGCCATTGCAGGCAACAAATGTGACCTGTCAGACGCCAGGTGAGCCTCAGATGAGATCAGAACATTTGATGGTGAGATATGCGAACATGCAGCATAGTAATAACTCCTTGAGAAACTGCTTTTATGGCAACATGTTGTCTAGATAAACAGTTCTGTTGCAGTTTTGTTGCAATATTACTATCTCACACATAAATTACCCATCTCTCAGGTTTATCTTCCACACAGATGTGAAATCCCCCACCAAACTTTGCACACATTTCAAAATCTTGCCTTTGACATGTGTTATACAGGGAAGTGTCAGAAAAGGATGCCAAGGACTATGCTGAGTCCATCCATGCCATCTTTGTGGAAACCAGTGCCAAGAATGCCATAAACATCAATGAGGTCTTCACAGAGATAAGTGAGTGTGTTTTTGAATACTTGATGCAGCTGGAGCCAGCAGACTTACTTTACTGTCAAAGTAATGGTGGGAGGAAAATAGTTTTATTATTTTTTTTTTTTATCACAGTTCTCTTTTATGTGTTTTTTTTGTTTTAGATGTCTTTATATTTTGTTCTTAAAATTGGATCATGGCTTCTAAGAAAAGTTATCTCAATGTCTGTATTGTAGATAAAAGGGAGAATGGAAAGACTTGAAGGAAACCCAGAGACAGTACAGAGAGGTCACTTTATGTTACTTTGGGATTCAAAGAATTTAATTTAGTAATTTAGCTTTACTGCAAACAAGATCAGTGACATCACCTTATATGGAGAGAAATAAGTATCACCCCAATTTATGCGTGTGTAATTCCCGATTTGTGTGTAACTTAAGGTTTGGGTGTGCGTATTCTTGATTTGTAACTCGTACAATATGTTATGTGCACAAGTTAAAAAAAAAAAAAAAAAAAAAATACAATTTACTTATGCACAAATTAAAATTACAATAGCTTAAAATTAATTAAACACGCAAATCTTTAAAAATGACGCACAAATTGCTTGTTATGTAAACACAAAACCTCAATTACACACAAATCTTAGGTGAGACTCTTTTCACGTCTCAGAGATTTGTCCGCAAGCGATATGTTTAAATAATACTAGAATTCTGGGTCATCATTTTTCTTATCAGCCGTTTTGAACTTAGATTGGGAACAATATCTGGTGAAACTTGACATTTTCCCACTTTCTTAAACAGATATTCCCCAAAGTTAATATAAATGACTCAAAATAAGTGTTTAAAAACACATATCTTTTAAAAATACAAATATTTTTCAGAACTGATCCCTTTCTCTTCCTTTTGGAAACCTGGAGAAACCTTTTTGAAAAAAAAAAGGAATTTCCAGAAATCAAAATGAAATGTTAAAAAATATAGGAAACCAGAAAAGATAGGTACCATGACCAGCTCAGTGGCCTCGTGGTAGAGTGTCTGCCCTGAGACTGGAAGGTTGTGAGTTTAAATCCAGGCTGAGTCATACCAAAGACTCTAAAAATGGAACCCAAAACCTCCCTGCTTGACACTCAGCATTAAGTGGTTGGATTAAGGGGTTAAACCACCAAATGGTTCCCGAGCGCAGGTATGTCTGCAACTCACCACTCCCCCAGGGGATAGGTTAAATGTGGAGAAAACATTTCACACAGCTAGGTGTGTGACAACTGATGAGACTTTAACTTTAAATTTACTATGGGACATAACTACTGGTAATTGGATGATGAGGTTAAAGTTTTTCAAAAATGTCTTCAATGTGCATATATTAATAGAAGTTTTGTGATCAGTACGGAACATAACTAGTCGCTTTATGTCAACTAACTCAGTTGAAATGATGGACAAACATCATCAAAGCGATGTCCCATAGTACCTGTTTTCCAGTCTCTTATTAACACTAACTAATATTTTTTTAATTTAAAAATATTTATTTGAAAAAAATCTAGTTGAAATATCATCTAAAGTGGTTGTTTGTCCTTGCAGGCAAGCGCATACCCGTTGTTGATGCAGCAGGAGGGGCTTCAGCGAAAAGTATCAAACTAGGACGGCAGGTTTCAGAGTCTCGGAGGACATGCTGCTGATGATGGTAACTGTCCCAAGAAGACCCGACCCTTTGCTTACCCCCAGCGCTTCGGACCTTCACACACTCTCAAACAGCAGCTGGGCGCAGTGCGACTCCTGACAGCTGCAGAAAACACTTTTTTAATGACTCTCAGCAGCGATGGGTCATCAAGCATCACCTCAAACGCGGTGGCAGGAGAAGCATATTTGCGCAACAGTGCATGCTTGCTTTTCGAAAGGAACCTTTTTGTGCAATTGTATCATAGCCAAAGTATGATTAGAACTTTTGATGTTTGTAATACATGGATTCAAAGGTCATTTGTACATTTGTACAAATCTGCTATTTTTGAACAGAGAAGAGCAAAGTAGTTGTTTTGATAGCTCTTAAGTTATTGCATTTTACTTTGATGGGTAAATATTGCTTAAGGCATTAATGACTTCAAAATCAATTAATATCTAGTATCAATGCATGTGGTTTATTTTTATTTTTTTTCACAAGAAACTTAAAAAAAAGAACTCATGTTATCAGCCAGACTCTTGACTGCTTGTCTTGAGCGCCTTATTTGAATTGGGTGGTGTGAGTTTTGATCAGCTTAAGGTTTCAGTGCCGTGTTAACTTCATTAAAAGATGGAGAAATGAAAGGTATGTGGGAGCTTACTTCCTATGCATGCTGGGAATAGCTTAACATTTAGTGTAACTTACTTCTGCCATGTTTGTTCAGTGACAATGTAGCAGAAGCAGTAAGATAAACACAACTTTAAAAAAAAAAAAAAACAACAACAAAAAAGACTGTCTGGTTTATTGTTGGTCTTTAACGTAAAGCTGTCTCTCCTCATCAGGTTGTGCTAGAAAAGTGAACAACGCATGTCCCTCAAGTATACTTTATTTGTTAACTTTATTGTTGGACTTTTGGCTTTAAAGTACCCCATTTTCTTACAAATAATAGATAAAAATTGTAAAACTAAAACCAGACTTTTCAGCGCCAAACAACCTCTTTTTTTTCAGTATCACCTCTAGAGCAATAGAACAACTCCTATGTCCCCTACTATACATGTTTTATAGAGAATTGTGTCACTGGTGAGCTGTGCTCTTCTTCATCTTTTGCCGCTACTTTTAGCGTTAAATGAGGAGTTGGATGATGTTTTGTCTTTTTTATTTTTTGTTCCGTAAATTTTTTCCATCTTCTCTCCTCCGCCTAATTAATACCAGCTTTCATACATGGTGATATCATGAAAACTTTCAGTTCGTAACATTTTTTTTTTTTAACTCAAATATCACGTTAGCAAAAGTTTTAACGCACAGAGCCAGCCATGCCGCTGTTGACCCCTTTGTTGAATTAATTTGACCTTTTTTTGTCCCTGCTTTATGCGTCAACAATCTGACCTTGAGGTTCTAAAAGCTTGCTTCTAATTGTGTATTGAGTACTTGCATCCCTGGAGATGGTTTTCAGGATGGTGTTCAGAATTGGCCTAATTTGGGATGAGCAGCACGTTGATGTGTGACTTAAAACTTTTTATATAAGCCTTTCTGTTTCCAAAATACTTTTTTTTTTTTTTTTTTTTTTACAAACAAGACAAAAATATTATTATAGTGAAAGCAATTTTTCCTTAAATTGAAGTGGATTTCATTTGTTATATCAAAAATTTGATTTAATCCACACAGGCTCGTTCTCTCCAACTCTGTCAAAGGATTTTTCAATGTTGTTTGCACTAAATGCAGATTTAATAACTCTTCTTTTCAGGTGTAGTTGATTACATAGATTAAAAATAAGACGTACAGTATGTCTTACGCTTTGATTATTTTCCCATTTAGGAAAGTAAACTTTGTCCCTCCTGTCTCTAGAATTGTAGTCATCGCTGTATCCTACTGCTAGTTCTAGTCAGTCTTTATCACACTTACATTTGATATAAAAGGGATATTGTCCTTGTACTTTGCTCCTGAGAAACCTTGACCCTTATTATTATCATTGCTGCCTGTTGTGCTTTGAAAATCCCACAATGGACAGGTCTTATCAAATGTCTTGACATTTTAAGTTTCTATATGTTGTGCCAGGTATTCGCTCAGTTTACTTTTTATTTTTATTTTTTATGAAAGCTCTCATGCCAAAGCTGTTTAACCACCCATTAATAAAGCCTTTTTAAAGGTTGATGTGATCATACTGAAATGCTAATTGCATGAAATTGTGATTTAAAACCAGAGTATGTTTGGAAATTAAAGACAATATCAATAATGTTCTTTTTTTTAAATTTTGCATTGAAAACTATCTGTCTTGGGCTGGCCCTGGGATGAGATTCATCTATATTATGTATCTTTTACTGTGGACTTGTCACCAGTCTCACTCAAAGCAATGATGTGCTCCTATTTACTTGTTTGTGTGAGCACAGTATATCTGTTCATTTGTTTTAAAACAGTTAGCATTGTATTATTTGTAGCATTTTACTGTTACAAAACTCTTGTGAAAAAATGCCTGAGAACTGTTGTTCAGTAATCCAAATGTGTAAAAAGGGAATTGTTGGTTGGTTGCTAATAAAACTGACAAATACACTGAATTCTTGGTGTGTCGCACAAGAATGAAAAAGTGAGTGATGATGTCTGATAGAAATTACTCATCGTCGAGAGAATTGTTCTCTGGGGATGTTGTAATTGCATTGTTTTGCTCAGTTGGCAGCTAACCGCCAAAAATAACATTATAATATTTTAGATAGAGGGAGTTTCCACTGCAACAGTGAGGAGGCACTCCCCGCAAAGTCATTTAGCTTAGCAGTTTGGTGCATTTTTAAAATCTTTTTGATTTAAACTCCCACTCCAATCACCTTCTGATCTATTTTCAAAAGTGTTTCCAGTGGGCTTTTAATCATGATTTTACCATATTTAGACAAAATAAAAAAAAAAACAGTGTTGTTTTCAAAGACATAGTTTGTGCAGATCGAGAAATTTGCCTCTTGAGTTATGAGTTGGACTGTTGGCTCGGAGTAAGCCTTCCTTCATTTCCTATCATCCCTTTGTTTACGCTCTCTTCTTACAGCTCACAGCTGGAGCAACAAGCAAGGAACTTGTTGCCCACAGTCTGTAGCATCTGTCACAACTACAAGCTTTTTCCAACTGCATGTTTTCGTCTGCTCCTGATTCGCAACAATTTGAATAAAAAATACTCAAAAAGTTAAAGCTTAATTTATTTTATATACGTCCTCCATCATTAACAATGCAACAGGAAGATGGCAAAAACGCCAAAACTATGCTGTCATTGGAGGGTCTTTTACATCTAAATCTGATTTCCTCTCCATGAAAAGACAGAAATCCTGATATTGACTACATTGACTTTTTTAAACTGGTTATTTACAACCATTTGAAAAAAATAATTATCATACAGGTAAACATGTTAAAATGTATTTTTAAAAAAAACTAAAAAGTTGAAATAAATTAGTCATAAAAATATTGAAGTAGCACCATCAGTTTCTGAACGTATGTACCTCACCCTTGTTGCATTAAAATAGTTTTATTAGTAAATCCAAACAAAACGTAATCACGTGGGCGCGGTGGCTCCACCCCTCAGCTCCACCAGCCACGACTGCACCTCGGCATCTCGCCTCCACCCCTCCCCACCGGGCTCCTCTGCAGAGGCAGTGACGTCACCAGCCTGACTCCCTTCCTGCTGCATCACAGCAGCATTTAGCAGCTCGAATAGCACTTGTCATTAGAGGAACGGGATATCCGCCACTAATTCATTGATTTAAAAACAGAAAGAGAGGGAGAGAACCGACTGGTTTCAAGTTATCAAACAACAATTTAACCCGGGGTAGCCGAACGGGATTGGTTACAGTTCGATAACCCCACTAGAGCTGTTGGGATATGGCCAGGCCGGAACAGGTTCTGCTTTTGGAGCCTCTGCACGAACTCAAATTCAGAGGTAAGAGGGAGGAGGGCTCGGCCATAAACCGAAGGTGGGGAGCTGACTGTCAACGCGTTTGGGGAGTTTGGACTGATGAGATTGTGAAGCCGTTGAGGCTGGGGTGCACATTTTGTTCAGATAGCAAGGCAACGGCTGTCCTGGAGGAGCGGAGCCATAAGCTTGACAGCTAGCTAGCTACCTGGATTAGCTTTTAATGGCTAAGTTAACGAGGCCCTGTCTCACATTTCTCATTCTGCAATTGCGTGCGAATGAATTTACAACGGCGAGACCAGTCATAGAGAACTTTATTTTATATTTTAAAAATTGTCATTACCTTTAATACACGTGTGACATTTCAATGCAGATAAAGTCTGACATCCTTAGCTGACCTAGCTAGCTAGCAATAGCAGGCGCTCTGATTGGTTGCCCCGCTCTTCTAGGCAGACAGCTGTCATCTAGTAAGTTGACAGCTCCCAGCATTACAGGGCAACCTTTGCTCTTTAATGCCATTAACGTTCCTGACCACCTTTATGCTTTATCACCGATAACAGACACTTTACTGAAGCCTGGTCATTTGCTTACAAGGTGTAATGTTGCCAAAGGCATGTTAAGTGTCAATGAATCTGCTCTTTTTCAAATATTTACTTTTAAATGTGTATAAAAGCAAAATGTATGGTTTATCCTCTCCATACAATATATACAGAGGAATTTAAACAGTGGTTGCTAACTATCATACAATTTCAAGTTGTTGAATGCACAATAATTTATTTATTTAAAAAAAAAAAGAGCTTACACTTTGATACTTTTGCTTTCTAATTTACCTAAACCAAAAATAAAAGCACATTGTTGGCCTTAATGAAACATGTTTCTAATAGTGGTAAGTGTTAAATGAAATGTAAGGCAGGCATCCATATTTGCATCTGTTTTTATATCTTTTCTGTTGCTTTTTTCTTAGCTGCTTTACTGCCTATTACATATGATACACTTAATTTTTATTCTGTTATAAACACTAAAAGAACATTTAAACACACTACTGAAAACAAAAATGTATGCAGATATTTATGTAATTTTAAGGACTACTTTAATCACTTTAGGCTTTTTAAGGTCAAGGTAAAATGATAAGGCTATGACATTGTTTTGTCAGCTTTTTATAACTAACTTCACAGACTACACTTGGCTTCTCAACATTTAAACTTAATCTTAAAAAGAAGAAGAAAATTTCAATGTTTTTTTTTTTTGTTTACATTAGTAAAATTATTTTAATCTAATTTGCTCGAGTGCTATACCTCTGGTATTCTGTTAAAAATATTTACTGTTAAAAGTTTTTTTTATTCCCCAAAAACACAGAAATTCACTGTTGATTTTAACATTTTTTGTAATTAATAGTGTCTCCAAAAAAATAAATATTTTCAAAGGCAAACCCAAAACTAATATGGTGTCATTTGCTTTTGTGTTTTGCAAACAAAAGCAGTGGTGGTTTTCAATATGAGCGCATCCAGTACTTTGTACGTCTTTCTTTATAGTACAGGAAACAAAAACAAAAAGTAGAGCTCAACATTTTCCCTATTAGTTTAAGCAACATTTTAATTTTGAAAGAATGTTTAAATTGGGTAGTAGAGTGTCAACTTGAGACCTACTTGTTAGTCTTAATATTTTTTTTCTACTTAATTGATGTTTAAGCCAGCCATGGAAACTTTAGCATTTCTTTTAAAAGTTTTCTTTCTAGTCGAGTTTGTAATGGTACTATGACCATAGTTTGAAGAAGTTCAATTAATCACCTTTTACTGTTTTAAAGCATGAAATCATGTGTTCTATCTGTTATTAACGAGGAAGAGTTCTTTATGTGGCCTCTATACTTGTGATTACCACAAATTGCATGTATGCTGTGAATGAAAGTAATACATTGACCTGCAGTGTAAAACCATAGACAATAAATAGCAGTTTTGTCTATTGGAACTGGGGTTTGTACTGACCATCTGTGTTTTATATACTGGGTGCTGTATTTAATCACCTTTCCTACTTTTTTTTTATCTTACTCTGGAGGACTATTTATAAGAAAAATTACAACCACAGCTCCCTTATTCAGTATCATCTTTATAAAACCCAGTTTAATGCAGGGGCAGCTTTATAATATTTAGCTTCTCATAATGGTGTTCAACTGTCATTTGTGGTTTTCATGAATTGGATGCTGTCCCATGAAACTCTCTGGAAGTAGTGTATCAGGTGTGTTTTAGTCTTTGTGGTGTGGGTGCTTTACAATAAAACCTTTTTGGATGTAAGACCATCCTTGTATGGCCTCAATTTCTTTTCTGTTTTTGTTCAGCAGGGAAGGAAAGTCTCAGTTACTCAGCAATGTTTGCTAAGTTCAAGCTTTTTCAAGCGAGTCTGTGTACTAAATTTTATGTATATCCATGCAGTCAAAATGTACTTCTTTAACTTTAAACCTTGTTAAAAAATATACTTGATGAGAACATTTGGACCTTCCAGTACAAGTGTTGTTTCTAAGTAAAAGTAAAATGAAGAAGAAAAAAGTCACTGTCAATACCATAGTAGTTATTCAATTTAGTTTTTTTCAAAAACTTCCCATCTCTGTAACTAGTACTTTTATTAAAATGTGAAAATTATGAGTAAAAAAGTTTTCATCTCTTTTCGGTTAGTAAAGATACACTCTTTGATTTTTTTTTTTGTTTGTTTATTTTAGAAAGTTTAGTGAGAGAAATAAGTTTTAGCTGAAATTTAAAAGTTTTATCTATTTTAAAGGGGTTCCAATTGGTCTTTTAATTATGATTACACTGTTTTTATCCATAATCAAAAAATGTTTGTTTTTATAGGACAGAGTTTCTGCAGAGCGGCAGGAGTTCATTAGAAATTTGCCTCCAAATTAGTTGGCCGGACTCTTAGTGCGTTACATGCCTACCAAGACTTTCCATAATCCCTTTGTCTACACTCTCTTCTGCTAGCTTACAGCCTCCTAACCTAATATTGCTGGTGCAACAAAAATGGTGAGCAATATCAAAGCTATCCAGCCGTATAGCTTTCAGCCAGATGCCATCTCAGATTAAGAAAACAAAGTTTTGCATAGATCCATTTGTCTGCATTAGGATGGATTGGAGCAGAGAGTTTCTGAGAATTTCTACAAAAGGCCAGAAAATAAAGATGGCATCGACATGTTATTTTATTTATTCTAGTCATTTATTGATTTATTTAGAAACAGTCAAAGTGTTGTTCTTTTCTCACCATTTAGTAGATGTTTATATTTTTTAGAAATTTGAAAAAAATATAAGTAGCTGTTTAAGTGAGATCTACAATAAGTTTCAAAGGTTTTCTTTGTTAGAGGAGGAAGGGTTTTTAATTTTTATATGAATGAATTAAACTTTAAAAAGTCTTATTAGTAGCAATATATATTTATTAAATTGATTTTTTTTTTTTTAAATAAATGATGATCTTGATTCATCCAAACACGAATTTTTTGGTATAAAAGTTTGTAGTGTTTGTACTGTTATTCTGCCTGGTAGTTTAGTCATAAAGTTGTCCTGACTAATAGAAGTTTGCTTATTAGAAATATTATTATAATTATTAGATGATGAATGCATCTTTTTTTGTCATCCATTAAGGTTTTTTTGTGCTTTATAATGTAAGGATCCTTTGTGCATAAAATATTTTTATTACAAAAATAATAACATATTTTGGAAATGATGCTTGTCATTTGGGAGACGAGTATAGTTAAACTGTTTGGGGAAAAGAATATTGAACAAGTTTCTGTCAATAATTAATTTGTAAAGAAATATGCCAGAATGTGAGCAGTAGTTTAAAGAAATGTTCATTTTATTCTCCCACAATAAAGTCCTCGAGAGATTTTCCTGAAAGTCTTTGAGCAATGATTGAATGTTTTGGCTTTAGTAGTCTTGAAAATGTTAAGACCACAGTCATTTAAAGGGAACGGTGAGCTATTTTAATGTGTTTAATGCCGCTAATGATTTGAGAACATGATACTGGACCATGTAGAATCTTACTGGATATTATATACATCACCAAACTCCATCTTTCCCTCCAGTCTGTGATCCCCTCTAATGTTATAGTCTTTCAGTAACTTGTTTTTAAATTTTTTTCTCATTTATTTAAAGGCTAATTATGCTGTAATAATAATATATTTTAATCTTGAATCTCAAGATCATGTTAACTTTCAGTGTTCATCATCAACAGTTCACTCTTTGAAACATTAGTTGTGGAAAAAAGTAGATGGAAAAAGTGTTTTTTAAGCTTTGTCCAATTTTTGATTATGTTTTACCAGATGACTGGTTTTGTCTTTTATATTAACAGAATAAAAAGTCATAGTACTTTAAATAATAAACTTCAAACTTGATCTTTCAAAGTCTAACTAAATCAGCATGTCATTCAGGTTTCTGACCTGTCCCCATTTGTCTTTGCAGGTCCGTTTTCAGATGTGGTCACTGCAAACCTTAAGCTCTCAAACCCAACAGACAGGAATGTGTGTTTTAAGGTGAAGACGACAGCGCCGCGCAGGTACTGTGTGCGGCCAAATAGTGGAATCATAGATGCAGGCACCTCCATTAATGTTTCTGGTAAGTAACTTTCTTGGTGTCTAAAGGTGTGTGTCTGCTAGTTTCTTGATTTAATCTCATACTGTCTCACAGGCAAGTTTTGTTGAGAACTTTTCAGTCCATTGGAGAACTTTTTATATGACTAAGTTATTCATTTTACTGTAATAATTGAATAGCTGTATATTTATTACTGAAATGATACTGGAATTAAGAAGTAATATTTGATTATCTTGAGTTATTTTGTTGAGGTTTTTGATCTGGACTGGTTCAGTTGTGTTTACATGATCCCAAAGAATTTGTTTGCGGGATTGTGGCAAAGGTTACAAATCAAATTCCAGTGCCTATACCGAGTTAAACAGCACCAGGTCACAGGTTACATTCTTTAATGTTTTTATTTCATCTTAATTATATGGTATTTCTGGGAACAGATGTTTATTTGACTTGCATAGACTTTGAGTATTTATATTTATTCACTCATAGTTTAATCTCTTGTGTAGTCAGTGTTGGAAACACTTCTTGATTAAATGTTATTTAAAAATTATTTTAAAGTGAATATAAACTATAAAACGCTCTACTGGTAAATGTTTTTTTACACAACCAGTTGGAAAAGTACATATTGGGTCTTCTTAATGAACTGACTTCCACTTGCACCGCAGCGGGTTTGAATGGACAGCTAAAGGGCAAAGTTTCCACTCTGTGCTACCTCTACCATTTGCAGCCACAGACTCATTTTACAACGTCCCCTATCTGGTGTCAACAACTGCAAACCGTGTCAATCCTGCATGCAGGCTTCCATAATATACCAAGTCAGTCAGTTGTCATTGTATTTTACCCTTTTCAAACTTAAAACAGTTGCAATTTACATAAAGGATCTCTTAAGTGAACTTTAAAAGTTATGTTTTCAGCAGGTTTTTACGTTCTCCTATTGAGAAATGATCTGATCTGAAACCATGATGTGCTGTAGGAACTTTAAAAAGCATAACACACACATTACTTAAATAAAACATGCATTTGTTTATGGTTTTGTACATTTATGCTAAAGTTACATTAATTAATTTTTTATTCCCTCCAGTTGCATATAAACATGCAAATAATTGTCCAATAATTTCATTAATTTCAGAAGAATCTATCATCTGATGAATTTTAGATATGGCACATTACTGGTTACACTGTTTTAAACAGATTTTGTAACCACTGTTTCATTCAATGCCGCATGTCTTCATAAAATATACACTATATTAGCAAAAGTATTGGCTCACCTGCCTTGACTCACCAATGAACTGAAGCGCCATCCCATTTTTAACCCATAGAGTTAAACAAAATGGTGCTCCTCCTATTGCAGCTATTACAGCTTCAACTTTCTGGGAAGGCTATCCATAAGGTTTAGGAGTGTTTTTATGGGAAAGTCTGAACATTCTTCCAAAATCACATTGCTTAGGTCACACACTGATGTTGGTGGAGGAGGCCTGGCTCTCAGTCTCTGCTCTAATTTATCCCAAATGTGTTCTATGGGATTCAGGTCAGGACTCTGTACTGGCCAGTTCAGTTCATCCACACCAGACTCTGTCATGCATGTCTTCATGGACCTCGCTTTGTGCACTGGTGCACAGTCATTTTGGAAGAGGAAGGGGCCACTCCAAACTGTTCCCACAAGGTTGGGAGCATGGAATTGTCCAAAACTGTTTTGGTATCCTGAAACATTTATGAAACCAAATTCCGCGCTTGGCACAATGCAGTCTAAAATGTACAGTTTTCCTGGCAACCTCCAAACCCATCAGATCTAATAGAGCTGACCGTTAACTAAGGAATATTTAGGAGCGTTTCACAGGTGGCATCTGATGACAGTTCCACACTGGAATTCACTGAGCTCCTGAGAGCTGCTCATTCATTCACAAATGTTTGTAAAAACAGTCTGCATGCCTGAGTGATTGATTTGATACACCTGTGGCCAGACCAAGTGATTAGGACACCTGATTCTGATCATTTGGATGGGTGAGCCAATACTTTTGATAATATAGTGTACATACTAGTATGATTATAATCTATTTATTACATATTGGTTTATTTCCTGTTCATGTGAACTATACAGAGAATGATTTTTGTAAATCAACTGTTTGATTTTAGAGTGGACATTTGCTCTTTTTATGCATGTGTCTTTTTAAGTGACATATTTGAAACTTTACTTTGCCCTGCCCAAATTCAATGTTTTTTTTCTTTTAACTTTGTTGAGTAGGAGTAAATTTTAGTCAATCTTTGACTTCAGTTTTAATTTTTGCCATTCAGTTTTGTTAAGGTTATGTCAGAGGTTATCAGGTTGTTTTAATTTGTCCATGATTTAACCATAACATTCTTGAGAGTTTACCTTTAGTTTGTTATTGGAAAAGTACTTCCTTTTTTCAAATAGTTGTAGCACCACTCTATAATCTGACCATTGGTAGATCTTTTTTTTTTTTTTTTTCCAGATCAATGCATATCTTTCCTTATATTCTCCTCTCCAGGGTTTATGATGTTGTTTAATAATATTTGTCACCCACAAATTTAAAGGGTAAATCAATGGTATCTCCTCATTCAAAAGTATTTATTACTTCTGTTATGAGCATAGGACACAATTCATTAGTGACAGGAAGAGAATGTTTTCCTACTCTTCTCGGCCCTTTAATGGCTCCATTCATTATGAGCCAGCAGGCTGCTTATTGACGGAGAATGCTTTTATCCAGCATGCCTGCCAACATAAGCAATGTGTTTTGCAGACAACTTGGGACTCAGTGAGTTACCCGCAACCAGTTAAACATGTAAACTGGACATCAAATCAGCAATCTTTCGACTTAGATGCTGTCGCTCTACCTATTGCGCTATAAATCTTTTTCACCGCAGATGTAAAGGTGATATGAATAATTTCTCCCCCTGTATGGCAGCCTTGTGTTTTCCATCTCAGTTTTTGGACCAGAACTTTTAACTCCAGTCAGTGTTTGTCAGAGATCTAAGGTGCTTTACTGCTTCCACTCACTGGTGTTGTCCCTGTGGACCCAAGCTGGATGGCTGTGCAAATTAAGGCTGACTGAAACAGGACATTCTCAATCTGTTCATGCCGTCTGTTTCTGATTTGCAGTACTGAGCTACGCTGATTGCTGAAATGCTTTAAAGAACTACTCTGGGGAAAATTGGCATGTGCCACATATGAAAGCAATGCTAACAGCAATTTTGTTTTTTTGGGGGAAAGCCAAAGCATCATACAAAAAACTGATGAGGTTGGAGCTGACTTTACAAAATGAAAGATTTTTTTTCACACTTTTTCACTCTTGTATACAACTTCATCATTTATTAGCAATACGTGGAAAACATTTTACATACATTTTTAAACTGTTAAATAACATGAGAGTGAGATCACTGTGAATTGGTGCCGTTGTTTTACAATAAACGATAAATAATTTACTTAAAAGTCTATTGGAGTCATAAAAAAATCATTATTCTCCTGTCCACAGAATAAAACTCAGACAGAAATGAGAACATCTCCTTTTTGTGCCATTTCTTTTACTTGTGAAAATGTACAAACTTCATTAGAATGACAAATTCATAACAAATAAATGACCCAGTTAAACACAAACATTAAAGCCTGACACTAGTTTAATCTATCCGGAAATGTACACAGAAAACATGTGCATCTTTCTGTACTAAAAAAAAATCAAATTAACCAAAGAAACCATGTTGAGTGACGAGGTTTTCACCTCATATTAACACGCACAAAACTGACTTTTTGAAAAACCAACTGGTCATCTAATAAAACTGTGGCGAAAAGAAATAAGAAAATAAACTTAAACCTAGTTTTATTTCATTTTTTTCATTAACTTTGTGCTGTTTTTTGGTGCAAAAGAAATTGCAGGTGTGTAAAATAGCCAAACAAAATGACAGCATCACCAGCACTATTAGAGTTTTAAAAGCATTACCTACTTGTCTTTTTTTTTTTTTTTTTCTCCTATTAATATATTGTCAGATTTACTGCTACCCTTCGGAATGCCCTAAAACTCTGCATAAGAAAGCGCTGCAGTCTTTTTAATAATTGTATCCATTGATTTTTTTTCTTTATTTTTATAAAACTTTTTTAAAGAGGCAAAGTGAACATTCTTATTTGTACACTGACAATGACTTCTATATACAATATTTTCCAGTTATGCTGCAGCCTTTTGACTATGATCCTAATGAGAAGAGCAAACACAAGTTTATGGTCCAGTCCATGGTAGCACCTCCAGACATGACCGACATGGAGGGAGTGGTAAGTGGTTCCTTTAAGTAAAATTGTAATTTAAAGGACTTATTTTATAAAATACCAATACTTTTTATTTTTATTATTTTGTTAGAAATTATTGTAAAAAATAAATATTGTGCTATCTGTTTTTCTCTGCAGTGGAAAGAAGCAAAACCAGATGAGTTGATGGACTCTAAGCTGAGGTGTGTCTTTGAGATGCCAGTGGAGAATGAAAAAACGGTGAGGCTATGCACTTTTCTGTTTGCACTCCAAGCAGAGTTTTCTGGTCTACAATGCCAGTAAAATAAGAAACAGAAGAATACAAAAATGAATTGTGTTGTTTCATACCCTTGCAAATACACAAAATAATATAAAGAAATTTGCGGTATTAATAAACTGTCATATAATAATAATATATAAAGAAATTTCCAGTATTAATAAAAAATTGACTGTTTCCTCAAACAAAATGGGTTGGAAATGTATCATTTTGATCACAAAAATAGTGGACTTCCACATATAAACAATAATATGTTTTGAGAATAATTCCTAGAAAATCAAAGTTACTTTATGTCTTTAGAGTGACCTAAAGACCTTTCTCCTATTGAATGATGAATATTTATGTGTCAATAGAATTTCCCTTCAGGGTTTAATAATGCACTTTCATTTACATTTTTTTGGAAATAGTTAAATATAACGTTTTTATTATTTGTTAAAGTGTGTGTTTTTGCAAAAAATATTTTTTCTGTGAATATTAATTTGTTTGTTCTGGATGTCTTCTCTTCCTTTTTAACTTTTCTCTTCTCAAATTTTATTTCTTAGTTTCTGCATGGTTTGAATTTGATCAGGAATCAGGTGCTTGGGGGCGGGAGCTGGGATCTGTCCCCGGGACTGGCTCCTTCTGGCTCCTCCCTCCTTGCGGGGGTGGGGGGTGCGGGGCCTGGGGGGTTGGCTCTCGCGGGGTGGGGCCCATGGGCTGGGGTGAACTTGGTCCCAGCGCTGGGGGGGCGGGGGGACAGCGGTCTACCATCGGGGTCGGTCAGCCACTGCCCCCAACCTACCCTCTTCCTCATACAAACATATATTAGGGTGAAGGGAGGGTGGTTGTATTGCGGCGTGCTGGGGGTGGACACCTGCAAGTGGCCCTCCCTCCAGTGGCCGCCGCATGAGTCTGCCCCTCCCCTTAGTCTTATTTGCACCTTAGACACGTAGGACCTTGGTGGGGGGGTGCTTGGACATCACTGCCAGCAAGCAGTAGATGTCCTCTAAGTGCCCTTTCCGCCAATTTTAACAGCACCATAGACATGTAGGGCCGTTGGTGAGAGGGTGACGGGGCATCGCTGTGAGCAATCAGGAGATGTCCTGTCAAGGCCCTACTCACCAATTTTAACCGCACCTTGTAGTACACACACCTCTAACACCTCAAAATATACACTCTAACAAACAAACACGCATACATCACACAAGGAAGGTGGGACTTTCGACCCTCTGTCCCACACCATCCCTGGCGAGGGGGGATGGAAACCTCGCCTAGTGGGTCTTGTCTCTTGGGTGCGGTCTCCTGGGCTCTGTGACCTCCTCGCCTCGCTGGGAGAGGGATCCCCAAGATCTAACAGGGGATCAAACTACATCGGAGCCGTGGCGTGTCCAGGTCTCGGTGGTTCGGGTTCCGGTCCCGGCTCTCGAGAAATGGGCCTCTCCGGGATTCCATCAGTGGGTGTGCCTGGCCAGGCCTTGTTAACATCATTCCTCTGGGACCCTCGTTCCTCTTGGGTGTCTCTCTGCTTGGCGGGGTGGGCGCCCCTTCCCGGCTCGCCCTGGACCTCCCGCGGCGGGCGCGGGCGGACGTCTGGAGCATAGAGGCGGGTCATCCTGGGGGAGCTCTGGCTCGTGCCTGGGTGGGGCGGGGGATGCTCGGCGCTGCTGGGTGGTGGTGGGCTGCTCCTCTGGGGTTGGGGGCTCTCTGGGTGTGGGGCCTTGTGTTGGCCCTCTGGGCGTGTGGGGGGATTGCTGCTCTGGCTGGGCGGGGGTCCGCGCTCTCTGTGCTCCGTGCCTTCCGGCTCTCGGCGCAGGGGGCCTCTGCGGCGGTCCCGCGTGCCCTGGTCTGGGTGCCTGGCGGGATTCTGCGGCTGACTGGTTCTCTCCATGGCCCTGGCGGGTGTTGGGGGGCCCCGGCTGCTGCTGCCGCCCCGGTGGGGGGCCTGGGCGTGGGGGTGGCCGGGCTCTCTCTCCTTCTATACATTCCATCAACATTCACATCAGCAAAACATAAACACTCACCTGAGCACAGGTGTCAGCTCACCTCGCACTAACAGAATGTGTGATGGAATGAAGGCTTTATTTGTGTCAGCTTCTATGATTGTGTGTGAGCTGTAGTGGTATTGTGTACATTTTTGACAACTTTAAAGGTAAAGATTATTCTAGCCAAAAGGTATGTGTGTAACTGAGTGTGTGTGTAGACAGGCCCCGCCCATTCCAGATTGTTATTTAGACCTGGTTGTTATAGGATGTTGCTACTCTGTGTTACCTTCTTTGTTATCTGAACCCTACTCTTTAACACCCCCCCCCCCTTTGTTTCCGTCCGGTCCAACAAAAAAAAAAAAAAAAAAGAAAAGAAAAAGATACAACATAATTAAAATAAAGTTTAGCATGAAATACAACAGGGGTTTATTAAGTATAAACCCCTGTTGGGACAATAAAATCTGTCCAACGCAAGAGGCTCTCAGCCCGTATCTGCTTGCCCAGCTGTTGGACAGGACAAGTTTAAAAAAAAAAAAAAAAAAAAAAAAAAGAATTTGATCAGGAATTTTAAGTGCCGCTTTTTCCTTCTTCGTCTTTTGCTTCAATGTTAATTTCCTTCTTTTCAGTCTACAAAAGCCCCCAGCGGTACCAGAGTCCTGCAGAAAGTGGCTTTGTTCACTCCTCCAGAAGGTTTATTTTTATGTGATTGTGCTCAGTCCATCAACTCCTCTCATCTTGAAAACCTTATTTTCTCTATGAAATGAGCTTAGTCTACATGCTCTATGAACACCAGGAGGGAGCACAACCACGAGTAATTGTTTTCAATTCATTATGAGCATTCATATCACTCCCAGTTTGCACTTTGCACCACAGAGTCTGAAAGACAGAGATACAGTTGATGGAAAGCAGCTTGATCCACTTGTGAAAGGCACCCCGAGTGAACTCTCCCACAAAAGGCTCTGTGTCTCTGAACTTCTGTGTGTCAATATAACAAGTGCCCAAAATGTAAACATAGTGCGGTATCTCTGTGGCAGGCTGCAAATCTAATACCGAGAATCACCATGTAAACAGCAGAGCCACAACAATGAAGTAATTTCATTAAAGGTTTGCCCCTCTGTGCCCCCTGATAGCACGACATGGAGTTCAGCAAGATCATGTCGACCAGTTTGCTGAAGTCTGAATCCTCTGCGTTGCCCACAAAGGCAGCAAGCTCCACCCTGGACAACGGAGAGGTAAAAAGGATCATGGAGGAGTGTAAGAGGTTGCAGATGGAAGCTCAGAGGCTACGGGAAGAAAACAAACAGATTAGAGTAAGTAAAAATTATAGCTTAATAATTTCTCCTGTCATTAATTGTTTGGCTTTTCTATGGTGATAACTTTTCTTCAATAACATTACAGTGTTTTAAAGATGTTTAAAGAATTATACTGTGGTGCTCAGCAGTTTATTAAAATTAAAATGACTTTTTAAAATCCCCTACAATAATTTCTGAGTTCTTGTGATGCAAACTGAGACTGCATTCAAACACATCTTGTTACAAATTGATTGCAGAGAATTTAAACACTATGGGATGCTTTAAATCCCTTCTAAATTCCTACTTTGTTGGCTAGTGTCACTAAAATTTAGTATGTAATACCGGGAGTTTGCTTATTAAAGTCTTTTTTGTACATTGATGAATTTATAACAGTATTTCCATTCACAAAGGGGAAAAACAATAATTAAAATTATAAAAGGTTTTTTTTTATTTTTTTTTATTTTTTTTGCTGAATTCCAAAGTTATTATTCAAGTTTCTTTTTGTCTCAATAAAGTTTTGTGAAGGAGGTCAATAAGAGGTTAAATGAAAGCATCCACACAGTGTGATGAAAAGCCTCGAAAATTAATTTGTAATTATCAAAATGTTTGGGGTCTTTTTGAATGACCACATTTTAGGGGAGCCAAACAGAAATGACAGATGATCTGTTTCTCCTGGAATTATTATGAGCTAAGTTAATGAAGACAACATGTTTTTTGACTGGGGAAAATGGAAGAATAGACGTCTTTCCGAGATTTAATTATTTCATTGTGTTCAGTGATGAATCATCTGTTATACATTTCAGAAGAAATCCTTTCTCTAACCATTTATCTTTGTATTGTACATTTTTATTTCTTATAAATGGAGGGGGGGGGTGCATATCTTTCGTTCAAAGTTGACACATATTTATTTCACATGCATTTGCATGAGTTCATATAAACATTTCTTACAACCACTTATGTTTTATGGCATATTTTTAAGAAATATTGCTAAATCAACTTCCAATAACAAAAAAGCCTTAAATGGCATCAGTCATTTAAGAAAATTTCAGATCTTGATCATCAAAATATATAAAGCTTAAGATTTTCATGCATAAATGCAAACTTTAACTTAACATGATGAACAACTATATGTTAACTGTGATTTGAATTGTATGTTAAAGGTTTTATAATAAATCAGCTGACAGTACGTTTAATTTATTTTCATTTATAATTCCTATTTGTAGTTGTTTTTAGTCTTTTTATTTATCCCCCTCATGTTTTTTAGTATGTCTAATCACATGTTTTTTATCATATGTATTTGTACAGTGTTGTTTTTATGTAATTATTTTTTACTGACTTTTTAGGTGTGATTGCTGGTTTATATCAATGAGCAACCAGACTTGGAATTTCTCTTTTCAAAGATGAATAAAGTATCTATCTATGTAGAAAGAAAACTTTACATAATAAAATGTAAAGTTATAGTTAAATAAATAGTTAAATGTGTTTTAGGAGAAGAGTGTAACAGGATCTCATACTTAAGCCTGTGTATCTTAGACAGTGCTCATTTGAAGGAAGATCATCTGTGTCGTCAAGAAGACACCAGACATTCAACCACAGTTCTTACTAAATCAACTAAAGTTTTAACTGGATGTGAATTTCACAAACGTAACCACATTGGCAATATGAATCTGAACCACAGAGGCAGATTCTTTGTGCATCTCAATAATCCAACAGTGATACGATACATTCTCAATATAATGAAGCCCTCTCCTGATATGGTTTGATGTGAGCCAATAAACTGACATATGCAGTTAAAAACAGCAATGTAAACTAGAGGTTTAGCTCCAGTGTTGACATTCGATCAACTAACTTAACTGCTTTACTGTTTACACAATCAACATAAAGCCAAAACATTCTTAAGTGGAGAAAAGCTGCTTACTGTTATGCAACAATGAAATCTGAAATTAAAAGCTTCTTTTCTCAGCGTCAGAATCAGCTGATTCATGTTGACCGTGTACATGGTCCAAATGTTATGGTAGGTCAATTGGCATGTTTTTTTTTTTTGATGTTGCTGATGGCATCTCCAGTGTTAGTGTTGTCTTTTTCAAAAAATATTGCATATGTTCTTGTAAAATGCTCCCTGACATTGGACAGTCAAGTCTCCAGCTTTATGCAGTAGAAAAGAATTAATGTTGCCCTCCTTCCCTCCATTTTTTGTGTTAATAAACCCTAGATATTGGTGGTGCGTTCAATGCTCCTTAAAAAAACAAACATGGAGTATTTGATGTGTGTGTCATTGTTCTTAGCAATGACACACACAAGGAAAGATTTGTTGCACATTTAGTTGTCAGCTGTATCCATTGACATATATAAATAGACAAAACGAGGGTGTGACATCACCCATTGAAAATACCTCATCTTGGGTTCCAATGAAATGAAGTAAATTCAATTGCCATTTTTCAGCATAGATTTCGCCACTTTGGGATTAGACGACATTCGTAAGCAGTGAATGGTCCAAGTCGGTCTGAGTCATCATTCCTATGGCAACCACTCTTGCTAATCAGGAATGAGCTTGTTGGAAAGCCACACCCCCTCCAATCTGTTAGTCAAATGCTTCGAATGTTCAAGATGGGGTCCAGCAGGCACTGCATACTCTTACTAAGATATCTGATTGGCCAGTTTACAACTTTAATAACTTTTAATTAAAAAAATACAAATATAATTACAAAAAATTAGATTTAGACAGATGTTAAAAAGACACTGAGGGAGAATGGTTACATTCATTACAGAATTACTGAATAATAGCTGTTCATTTTGCTATAGAAGTCTTTGGGGTTTTGGCTTTCTTGGACCAGCGGGTACTTCCTATTTGGAACGTAAGAGGGGGAGGAAATAATCAGTCCAGTTCTCTCTAAGGATGTAACGATTCTTCGGGAAACGGTAAAAAAAAAACAATTCAAACCCGCCAACATGTCCATCGATGCAGGAAGTTTTGAAAAACGATTTGACAGCTTTCCATGCAGGCGCGTGTGTGTGTGTAGATGCTTACACACTGGCTGCGCAATCAAGCAGACTCTTTCGATAAAAAGTCAATGCAAACATGCACGCACCGGAATTCCTGGCCTCCGCACACAGAGCCCGTGTTACTACACAGGTTTTTGAGTCGGGTTGCGAGCCCTATGCAGAAAACAGGAAAACGCTGAGCATGCGCTGAATGTTCAACCCAGTTTAAGATCCTTACACATCGGCCGGATGCAGTGCGTTCAAGAACGCACTCCATACAGGTTTATAAATGTGCACTCAGCAGGTGTATCCACACAGGAGCAGTGCGCTCACACAGGTCTCATCAGGGAGGAGAATCTTCTTCTTTAGTATTTTTACTGTTCATTAGACCACCTCCACCACCTACAATATGGAGAACTTTGGAGAAAAAAGTCAAAGCAGTGCGAATTCCCCAAATCTTTCTCCAGGCCTGTTTATTTTCAAAACTCTGTTCCTTTAATGTCGGTCTGGGTGTCATTAATCCAACCGGGCAAAAATCATAAAGATTAATTTCTCTTTCGTGATCATGTTTGGCCCTTCTGTGCTTTGAAGTGGACTTTACCCACGCACCACTCCCAAATCCGGATCCCTGATTGGTCACAGTGCTGCGCTGTTGCAATTATACGTGAAAATGTTGAACCCAGTTCAACATTTAGTCCGAGACTGGGTGGGATTGTGCTGAGTGGACGCGGGTGCGGAGCGGTCCGTCACATTGAGCACAACATGAACAGAGTATGAAAAAAATTGTGATCATTTCAGTGTTATGTAAAATTGTTTTTTTTTTTTTTTTTTTTTTTTAATTGAATCCTTTCCTTTAGTGGGAAAACAATTTGATGTGAGGGGCAAAAGGAAAACATACTTGGCATTAAAATACCTTTAATTCATTGTGTTGAAAAAAAAATAGAAATCGTGACTTTAAAACTGTGAATCGAATTGAATTGTGGCTTGACTGAATTGTTACATCCCGAGTTCTCTCTATATACTGTGTATGGTTGTATCTAATGGACACTAAAGCATCCGGTGCAATGGCACCCTTAACCTCAAAAAAAGATCACTGATTCAAATCAATGAATCTCTCCATCTCTAATATACACACAAACTATACAGGCAGGCAAGAAAACGTCTCCTAGCACATCCTTCTATTTTAGCTGTAGCCACAGGCTGAGGGAGAAAATGCTCCAGCAGCTATGATTAAACTAACACCAGAGCCCCCACCTGCTGCTGGGAAATGAAGTGAGTTCAAGTCTGGCGCCTTTTGCCTTCCTCAGGGGGTTGGGTTCAAAAATTCAAGCAGATCCTATTTCTTTGAGCTCACAAAAAATGCGTAAAAACGACCAATTTAATAATTCTTTTTATTGATCTCCCAAACTCTTTTTACCATTCTGCTTCTATACATACGCTTTCATAATTTCTCATTTGCTTATGTTTTCTTTCCTTCTCTTTATTTCAGGAGGATGATGGTCTCCGGATGAGGAAGAGTAACGTCATGTCATCACAGCATGCTTCTGTTGCCATGAAGAAAGATGAAGGATTCAGCACTCGCACAATGGCCCTCATCATCCTCTTCTTTGTGGTGGGCGTCATCGTGGGCAAACTGGTCTTGTAAAACGCAGCAGTTCTGTCGGCCACAGCATGCTTTCGGGGATGAAACCAAACACAGGATCTGGGATTCTTGGATCAGGAATGTCATATCTGTTGGGTCGGGGGTGGGTGGTACTAGTTTTGATTTAGTCTCATTTATGTAAAAGAAAAATCCTGTATGAGATGAAATTTAATGTATGAAAGCAAAAAGAAAAAAAATGACTCATGAACAAATGAAAACTGTTACAGGTCTTGTCTCTTCATAATCATTACATAATCGGTCTGGCCTTCTTCCCAAAGTTTCATGTATACAGATGATGTGTTCGAGGGTGGGGGGAAATGAAGACTTGATTAGAGCTTATTTTCTAACACTGAACTGGTGTTGGTATGACTGAGTCCGTTTGCAGTCGAGCGAATGTCATTCCGGTGTGTTGTTTTCTAAAGTTACACAGACTAAATCCAGTTTAAATGGAGTTGTGATGGCCCCACTCTAGTAAAACCCTGGTGTTTGTTCCAGCAGAATCCTCTTTAACGAACGGATTTACAACATGAATGATGCACACCGGTGGGGTGACACAGGGCTGTCACAGCTTCCTTCAATCAGAGGCTCTCTTTGACTGTACAACCACCTGGGTCTACGTATGAAACACTAACATAAGCTTCTTTTCCGTGTATTCGTTTAATTTTCACCATCCCCCCGTCACTCACTGCTCACCACGTCTCCGTTTGGCTGAGGGGGGAGTGTTTGCATGCGTTCACAGAGTGTTGCATTTGGACTTTTGAATCTAATTTAATTGCTTTTATAATGGTGGAAATTATATTTTGATTGTAGGTTTGCACAATTACAATTTCAGAATATTTCTTTGTGTTTTCTGTTGCAGTTCTTCGGTTATATTTGAATTATTTTCTTCTGTGTATGGATGAAAACATTTAAGATTATTGCAGCTACCTGGATTGAGGTTCAGATCCTTCTTGTAGATTCAGATGAAAGCCTTGCCTTGTGACCTATTGAGGCAAGTTATTCTCAGGCCAAGACGAAGGTGCATTTATAGTATATCAGCTCGTACAGTGGAGAGAAGGTGGTTTCCTGTCAACATTACAATCCTCAAGTGTGTTCTAATCAATGATTTTATGTTATTTCCAACATTTTTTTTAAACATATTTTTCCTGATACATTTGTTCTGTTTAGGGGCAAATGTATGTAAGCTACGAGTGTTTTAGTGGCTACCTTAACCCGCTTTTCTTAGCTCTTCTTTAGCCTCCACTTAGCTTTGGAATTTTTTTGTTTGTTCATTCATCTAAAATCTACAGCTGAAGTTGTAATGGTTGTTTATGCTGCCGGCTTTATTGTGTTTCTGGGCATTCTGCAGCAGGAAATGAACACAGCACTGGGGTCCACATCATCAGGCACTGCTTTTTTTTTGTAGAAAAAAAATACAGAAAACATGTTTTGGAAATTGTTTCATTTTTTAAATGATATGGTAATAAATCACTTTGCTTTACAATATTCCAAAGAAAATTAACAAACTTGTTTCCGCTCCTTGTGTTTAAGCCTAACGGTTGAGAGGAAAACAATAAAATGCTTCATGTTTTCCGGTGGAAGCTAAAGAAGAATCAAACTAGTGAGAACCTGAAAATAAAAATGTGTTTCTACTGTATCTCTGAAGTGTTTTGGTTTGAGGATGACCTGCTGCTTTTGAGTGAGGGCAAAGCTGACCTGAGCTACAGATCCATCCTGGATTGTCACATAGTACTTGCATAAAGTCGATCTTGTTTATTGTATCCTGGTTGGAGTGTCACATTCTACACAAGAGCTGCTTCCAAACACCAAATTACTCTGAACTCCTGTGAATGAATGTGTTCCTTTGACACCGTCTCTGATGACGGAAACGCCACCAGGCTGGATCTCCTCCCAAGGAATTCTCGATAAGTATCGATGTGTAAACACTAACCGGTCCGGGCCTGATTGTAAAGCGCACTCCACCAACCTGACCTGGAATCTGACCATCACTGTATTGGGTCTCACAAATCAAGAAACTGTTTGGTGATGTATATAATGTTAAACGAAATGAATAACACTTTCTATTTCTGAGAAGAATGTTTCACGCTTAATTCAACTAGTATGAATTTGGTGCAAAGAACGAACTGAACAATAAAATACAATGTGCTGGATTTAAGTGATTTAGTAATTTCAAAATAAAATTATAGTGACTAAGAATAGTGTGCTTTGACATCTTATTTGTGTCAGAGAGCTTGTTTGCCTGTAAAGCTCACATAGGACATACATTTCATATGAAGCCACACAGATGCTCCTTTCAATGCTTGGATTACATAATTGTGATAGACAACGCGCTTGTGAGATCAAATTATTTTGGTAAAAAAAAATAAACAAACTAAAACTTTGGGGTAGATATGAGCTGGCAAGTGGATTAAAAACATGCACATCCACCATAAATTGTGTTTTGTTTTTTAAGATATGATCAGCGCATGTTTACACATGAAAGAGATATTTTTTCATTCTAGTATGAATGCTGGTGAAATGCAGTCTGTAAACTATCGCTGATTCACTTTTCAAGTATTTTTGGTGTCTTGATTGTTATCCATAGGTAAATGGTGCTCGGTCTGGCACTCACTGAGTATTTGTCCATCGACCTAGTGAGATCATTAAATACTACATTTGTGGCTAGACAATCACATTCACATGCACCAAAACAGACATCAGTCATGAGGGCTAGTTTCATTTTATAGCGAGATCTATTATTCTTTGTAGTGCTTAACATTCTGCACATTAATGTCTCTTTCAAAGCATCTATTTTCTTAAGTTTATTCTTGTTCAATTGGTATGTTCATGAAATGAAAAATAAAACAAACTCTAGATAAACTCATGTCCATAACACTTTCTGACAAATTAAATGCTTAAAGACTGCAGATTATTTTTTTCTACAAATCAAAGCTGCCAATAGGGTGTTTTTTTCACTAAAGAAAATACGATTTTTTTATGATGCGCTCTAAATGTATTTTCATAATCAACTAGAATTGCTTGAAGTCACTTAATATCCAGGTAACATCTGCTAGGGAGCAAAAGACCCCTTAATAATGAAAGAGCACAAAAACAAACTTATGGAGGATTTATATATGTATCTTTCAAACTGTTCCCCATATGTAAGGAAGATGTTTTTGAGGGAATGTTTCCATTCAAAATTAGCTAAGTCTTCTCTTTATTGGCTCAAAAGCTGGTATTTGCCATTCTGAACTTCTGTTCATTACATGCTTCATTTCAGAGGAACAAGTTTAAATTGTATTAATGCATAAACTACAAATAAAATACTAATAAATTATTTGAATTAATGAAAAGTTAAAATATTAGGAGAGGTAGTGTATTCACTTTGAATATTATTTGTTGAGGGGAAAAAGTGGAACAATTCTAGGTTAGCTATGCTTAGATTATGAAAACCTTTTGACTCAACCCATTTTTGTTAAAGTTTTTTTTTCTTTTTTTTAGTTTTACTTAAAGGAAAAAAATGATGTTTTGCATAAAATCACATTTTTATAACCTTTACTTCTAAGTTTTCACCACAGTTGTGAACAATTTCAGGCCAGAGTCTTTCCCAATTTCTTCTTTAATGTAACATTTAATGTAATGTGGAGATGAAATAGTCTGTTTTGAGAATTTGCATGAAATATATGAGGAAAATAAGCAGGTGTCCCACAGTTGGTAGAGATCCCTAGAAACATACAACCTGAAGATCACATTCTGTAAACCATGGGTTATCAGGAACATCAAGCAAAGTGAGCATGCTGAAAAGACAGTTCCCCCATTCTATCAGCCCTTGAATACTATTGGTTGGCTTTCAAAGACTTACAGTCATGCTTTGCAGGAATATTGTAGACAATTTCTGATCTCGTAGATCTGGCGGGAGGTCTTTTAGCTGGTGTCTGCAATGTGCTCTGGAACCTGAACATTGGGGAGGATCAGGATGTTCAGCTATGAGTTCATTAGGCTTGGATCTTTCAGTAAAAGTAAGGAGAAGATGCAGAGCATGCAATGCTAATTGCTGCACTGGCAGAGTAACCTCTTATGGCGGAGGAAGTATGATGGTGCGGGCAGCATTTCTCTTACTGGAAATAAAAAAGCCTTTCAGAATATTTAGCCATTAGGTGAATAAGAAATAATCCAACAAATTCATTTAGGTCTATTTTACAGTAAAATAATCCACAAACTAGTTTATAAAGGGGCATTTGTTTGAAATATAACTTTATTAACATTATTTGGCACTTTCACATGCAGTGCAGTAATGTATTATCTCAGACAAAACCATGTCTTCCACAGGGACTTTGGTCGGCAGCAAATAGCATAAAAAGCACATTCCGAACATGAAACCACAAGAAAACATGTCATATTAGACCACAGTTAGAAATACGAACTCTGGGAACACTCAAAACATCAGTTGCTTTTTGCTGCCTCTTTGACTTTCAAGCATCACAAATTCACTATCGTTTCAAGAGTGGTTAAATATATTGAAAAAAAAGAGTCATTTAACCCTTAAACTTTCATTCGTACACTTTTGGCTTTTAATAAAGTAAAAACTGTATCCGCCAATGTTTCTGTCTGCACCTTGTTGATGGAAGCAGCAGAGTGGAATCTGTGTGAGGCAGGGGTCCTCCTGGGTGTGCACCTGGATCCAGTAGCTCCTCAGCTGTTTAGCTTGGCTCCTGCTGCATGCTCACTAGCAGACCAAAAAAACAAGATTTATGCTTGCTTTCATATGCATTCGGGAAATAATCTCTTTCCATTTTAGAAGAATGTTTCAAAATACAGATTAAGTCCTAATTAGGAGGTCCAGCAGTTTGCAGGGAAAGGTCAGAGAGACAGAAAGCAAAGTTTGATTCAGAATGATTATAAAACTCTCAAGTATTCTGACTGAATTTATGGAAGCCCCTCGACAATTGACTGTTAATCAATCTATCAATTATTAATTCCATTTCTTACATTGATTTAGTGAATAATTCCTTAATTACTGGATTTCTGGGGGAAAAATGTTGCCTTTACATGAAGGTAAGTCAACTGTTACCCTCCAACAATTTTCTCTTACCTCAGAATTGAACCCTTTGATTAGAACAACATACTTTTAATTAAAAATCTTATACCAAATTGGAAACATTAACATATGTGAAGTGCCAACAACAGTTCAAGTGCTTTGTTAAGCTAATTTTCCTTAACATTAAATGTGACAAGTTTCCATGAGCTGGGTGAAGTTGACCAATAAATTAAACTGGCTTTTTCTTGTCAAAGACATTTGTTTTTCCCCTGATCTCATTAGAAAAAGTGTATTCCTCTACTATGTGTCATGATGCAAAATTGGAAGAAAGTAAACAACGAAGTTCAGCATGGCAACCGGTTCTATACCATTTCTGTAAAATTGTCGCATTTTCTATGTCAAGCAGAATTACTTGAAGAAAACTTTAATTGCAAACGTTAGTGCCCCTTAAAAATAGTTTTAACTGAACATTAATAATGTTGCTTAAAGATCTTAAAAGGTCTGAATGACGAATTAATTTATTCCTGGCTTTACATTGATTGCTATGACACTGGGGACAGCAAATTTACAGAGCGACAGGGACCAAAAGAGACTTTTTAAAAACCTTAAAGATCATTATTGTATTCAAATGACATGCAATAACTGTGGTTTGACATTTAATCGACTTGGCAAATAACAGCTGGGGTAAAGAAAACATTTAAAAATAGACCACAAGTCACCATAAACCTGTAAATAAAAGCACATTCAATGAAAATAAGGCAAAAAAAAGAGAAAAAGATTAAAGTTTGCAAAAGATTTGTCATTTTCTCTCGTGAGGCCAGTTTCTGGCTTTGTTATACACTTCATCATACAGTTTTGGATCAAGAAAGCCCTACCAGCCACAGGACACTGCACCCAGTAAAATGTATAATAGAATTTATTATGATGGGCTGTTAAAAAAAGAATGGAATTTTCCAGATTCTTCAAAAATCATGCAAAATAATTCATGTACAAAGCTATCCTCTCAGAGAACCGGCATCTTTGGCTCAGAAAAGGATTTTTCAAGGACAATAAACCTCAAGGTGTGTATGAAGGACCACCAGAGCTATTTCCAGACTTAAACCCCATGAAAAATTTTTAAAGTTGGGTAAAAAAATAAAATAAAATAAAAGATGGGCGGTCAGAAGCCAAACACAGCTGGGCTGCAAGACTTCTTTTGTGCACGAGGAGCGTCTAAAGATAGTTGAAAATGATGCCAAGATACATTTACATTTTGATTTGTAAGATTTCCCCTGAATCAAACATTTGGTATTTTGCCACTGAAGAGTACATTTTTTTTCTTCTCTTTTTCTATTAAACAGACCTTCCTATTTAAAATGGATTGACCTATAATGGCTTTCTTTTTTCTTAGTAAAGCTTTTGAACTAGAGTGTGAATGTACACTGCTGCTTTGCAAATGTTGGTATATTTGACCAAAATAAGTTAATGTCTTTCTAGCAAATGATGTGGTCATCACTTTTATGTTCACCTTAATGCCTTAATACCTGTTTTTGCAAACATGCAACAAAGCACTTCTACTCCAAAACCACCTAAATGTAGCATCTAGTTAAAGGCAAATACATCCATGACCTTTTTTTTTTATAGTCGGAAATAAATTCAATTGCTAACTGTATCCATGAACCTTTTAATTCATCTGCCTCCTTCCTGGAAGCTCCATCTTACCAACATAATCTCATGTCCTTCTTCTGAATGTGTCCAAACCATCTAAATCTGCCTTTAATCTAGGAAAAAAAAAGAGCTGTTCCCTCTGATGTAGTCCATCTAAAATAGATCAGAAGAGAACCAAAATAACTTAACAGTACAGGTACTTTTAACAACTTGACATATTCTATTCAGTGGCACAAGTGCTGTTCATTTGGATTGAAAAAAGGGGTTCATTATGTTAAATCATTGTAATAGTGTAAGTGTTTGACAAATATCGACAGGCAGCAAACACCAAAGCCTGGAGAGATCAACAAATCCCTTCGCAAGGACCTTTTATAGCATCATCCTAACCTTACAACAAAAACATGACCTGCTTTTACGAGCCACATGAACTTGTAGATAACGCCAAGGAAATGAAAAGGCTGCATAACACAAAGGGTCACAGAATGCAGCAGATGTTTTACAAACATCGTCCCAAAGTGGAGCCAGAAAGTTACTGTCCATCTGTTATGTTTTACTGGACAGAAGAAAAGTGGGAAAAAAATCTCCTTGTTTTCCCCTGAGCTTCAAATAAGTTCAGTGGAATATTTCCCCCATAAATCTAGTGATGTAACTTTATACTTCTGCTTCTCACTTTCAGACTTTCAAAGGAAGACAATTTGATTATTTTGGCTCCATCAGTCATAATTTCATTGCAATTTTCACATTTAAATTTAAATGTGTTTGTTACTCATTCTACGCAATAATGGGCTGCATCAAGAATTAATAAATAAACCTCAATGATTTGAATGGTTAAACCATATGTTTTACTCACATCTAATATAGAGTACATTTGAAACTCTTTAATTTAAATGGTTTTGTTATTGTTGATGCTTGCATTCCTTTTAAGAATATTCCTTTTATTTTTTTTGTAACGCTTAAAGATGCTTTTATTGATGCTTTTTTTTAATCATTGTCAAAAATGCAACTTAAATTGAATCAAAAATGGGGGGTGGAGCAAAGCTTTTTGCCTTGGGTTGGGGTAGCTCTGATCTTACAGTTCATAGTTTCTTAATCAGAAAAAAAACTACATTTTTTCTGATTGTTTCATCATACCAGTAGGCGGCTGTAGCCCAGTTGACCTCTCACTAAATGCCGGTTCAATGCCCACCTAAGTGTCCTTAGGCAAGACACTGAACCCCACATTGCCTCTGGTGGTTATATGTTGGCACCAGTGTTCAGCAGCAGAGCTGCTGTGTGAATAGATGAATGGGACTGTGACTGTAAAGTGACTTGAGCCATCAAGTAAGGTAGAAAACCGCTATACAAATATATTGCTATTTACCATTTAAACAATCAGGCACAAATAGAAAGTCGTGGATGTACAGAGATGAGGCGGATGACAGTAGATTGATGAAAATGACCAAATTCAAATTTATTGCACAGAAAATCCATTAAAGTAGTTTTTGGGGGATCCTATTATTTTCTAAAAAACTATATTCAGAACAAAAGAGGCCTCTGTCTATGAGAAGGTTTGTGGTTTGATTCCCTGCCTTGATGATCAACATGTCTATGAATCTCATATTCTCCTAATGCATCCATAAAAATGCATGTGCATTTAAATATGATGAAAGAAATGGTAAACTAACAAAAGACTTCTTAAAGTTGCCAGTAAATTAGAATAAACCTTGCAGCTCTGTTTCCATTAAACTTTTCTTGTCTAGTTTTAGACAAAAAAAAAAAAAAACTAATTTTAAGTTGGCCAAATTATGGTTTTCATGTTTTTTCCTCTTTCTTGTCCCTGCTATGAAAAAGAAGCTCAGAGTAGAAAATGAAATCACAGGCTGGATTGTGGTACTGTGTCTGTTCAGTAGCTGGTTAGGTATATGACCATGAGGCAATGTCAGAAAGTGTTTTTTTTTTTTTCTTTTTGGCATGGCATCAAACAGGAAAGTGAGGTTGCTGCTTCTAAGTGCAGTTTTGTGGGCAGCAGCAGCAGAATACTTTGTTGTGCAACTGGAGACATTTCTTTAAAGAAGCTACTTGGTTTGAACCACGCCAACAAGTTTGGAGCTGATATTTTCTTTCACGAGGCAGCTGCAGCTCGTATTTTTTGTTAATAAGGCCTAAAATGTGAATGAGTGGGAAAAACTGGAAGACACACACTACTGTAGTGATCTCATTTTATATGTGAACAATGGTGTCCTATTTTTTCTGGACATGTGTAATTGGACAAAAATGTGCAAATCTTGGTCTAAAAGCAGAATTTACCAGACTTTCACCTGAACATTACAGACCAAACTTTGTTTACATGAACAAAAACTTGGTGCAGTTAGAGTTGCTTTCTCTTTAAAATAAGGTTACATTTTAAAAGTGACGCTATCAAACGTTTCTCAAAAGATTTCGTTTTGAATTGTCCCATGAGGAAAACCAACAACTAAAGCAAAGCAAAGTTGAAACCTCACATGTGCATCAAAGATTCATGGGAGCGCTGTGGACTGCTTCACTGGCCCTTAAAAGGTTCCTTGTTACACTTCGTGCTTGACTGACACAATTTTGGATGTAACTGCTTGTCTGGATGATTTCAAGTGAAGGATTTTTTTCCTCAGTTTTCTGAAGTATTACCACATGTGTTCTTAAATATGTGATCACTTTTTTTTTGTTGTTTTGGCTATTTAAAAAAATGCCACTTTTTTTTAATATGGTGGTTTGAGATTTTGAAAAAGAACAAATAATATGGATTTTTCTTTTCTGCAACATTGAGAAAAGAACTTCTTTTGTGTGTACTTGATGAAAATGATTAATCTTTCTTGCCCTGATAGTCAGACTGGATCCCTCCCCAGTTTCCAGCTTTTGTGCTTTGGTATGCTAACTGGCTCAATTTACAATATAATTGATTTAAAAGTCTTTTTAAATTTCCTGACATTATAGGACCCTATTATCTTGTGCCTCGGGGTAAATTCTAAATCTTTCAAGGCTCCCTGTGCTGCCAGGAAATATGAAAAGTGACAACCCAGTGATGGACTCTTCTTTTGTTTGGTAATCATTGGCCAATTCTAACTGCTTACTTGCAATATATACAGATTAGTTTTTTTTTTTTTTTACGGGAAAATTATTATTATTATTATTTTGTTGTATCCTGGATCTAATAGAGATGGAATGAACCAGAATTCTGCGGCCCAATAGTACCAAAGGAGGGTATGCGATATCATGAATTAAAATAAACCCTCTTTCGTTGTTACTGTTGCTTTTTCAAAATACTCCTTTCTGTTCCTAAGTGAAGAAACTAGCACAAGTGCAGTTGTAATGTGTATTTCTATAAGTGGACGTTCAGTATGTGAGGTCTTTTACTCTCCTCTCCTGGTGTAAACACACTCACGACATGTGTGTTGTTTCTAATATACTGTGTCTGCGTTTTATCTTTTCTGAAATGGTTGCTTTTAACAAGCCTCTGGATCTGCTTGGTGAGAGGTTGGCCCTGCACACCTTTCCCGCCTTATGATTTTCAGCAGAAAGAAACCACAGACAGATCCCAGCAGATTGATCCCAGAGGCTGCAGCTGCACCCGTGGATTCCCCCAAGCACGAGAGGATTTTTTTTTTCCAGACTTGAGGTTTGATTGCAAATTCTGAAGATCATTGTACAGATAAATACTGCTCATTCTTTGTTATTCTTTTAATCAACCTCTGCTCTTCTCTATGATGAGTGGGGTAAACCTGTTTTCCTCATCCAGCTCCAAAGAATGATCTCGTGAGGCCAAGAGTTGCCCCACTGTTGTGGCAGGGTTAAGGCTAAATATGTGTACTGTTTTTTTTTTTTGTTTTTTTTTTAATATATCCAAGTAACAATTAAAAAAGAAAATCTGTTTATTATTTTTTTAATTTTACTTTGGTCTACAAAACTGCTCTTTGCACAAACACCCACTAATCCATGGAACTGACCATCTCCACATGTTCATGCAATTTCACCAACAAAGAGTGAGCATAAAACATTCTAACAAGCAATTGTTGAATACACTTTGGTTAAGGTGTAGACAATAAAAACACACCTTATAGGAAAAACATTACAGGTATTTGTCATAAAGCTTTTTTTATGAATTAAACAAATATTTCTTTTTTTTTTCAAAAATATTAAAGAAATTATGATCCCACCTGTGGTATAATCGTTATGACATCAGAGTTGCAAAGTATTTTCATTCCAATAAAAAGATTTGATGGAAACAAGCATGATAAAACCCCACAACAAAGATTAAAATTGAGAAAATATTTTAAAGAGGATGCAAAGTGCATGTAAAGATTTCAATTTGAATAGTGTAGAGAACACTTAATCAGATGTCATTGACTGTCAGTAAATTGTTATGTCATCTGATCTAAAGAAAGACATTTCTGGAGCTATGATTACATCTTTTTTGTGAATTTCGCTTTTATTTTGGTTAAAACTTCTCTGTGTTAAACTGAAGGTGCAGTCAATCCTTTTATTTATGTAAGAATCCACATTTTCCAAATAAAAGACGTGTCTGTGTACAGTTCTTAATCTGTTTTAGTCATAACACTGTGTTTCCTGACGTATATACTGTGTATTCCCTGCTGTCTCTTTGCTGCTCCTCTTGGCTCATTTGCTGCCACACTGACTGCAAAGTGTATTTTTTTGGCTAATGGTTTCACATCTCATTCCTTCTCTTCTGTCTGTTTTTTACAGTTTCCAGTCATTTTTGTGCTGGAAAGTCTTTGGAGTAATGTGTAAGCCATCTGACAGTTATTTATCGAATAGCAATACATTTTCTGGGCTTTGAATCAAACTGTAACATAATCCTTTTCAGCTCATGTTCTCCTTGATTCTGAGTTATCTTCTTGAAATGGAAGATACAGTTGAAGTAAACTTTCATTCTTACCTTTAGGGGCTATGCTTGTAAAGCATATTTCAACAAATATTTACTCTAACAAAATCAAATCTTTGAGCTAATTGTATATTTGTTATATCATGAGGTTGAGGTGAAATAATTTTTATGATTTTTGCAAAACCATGACCCTGTATAACCATCAATTTTTTAATACATTTTTGAGACCCCAATTCTCCTAATACATTCTTTAATCCATTGTACACAACTTTCTCAGACTGTTTTCTGCCCTGTTGTTCATTATATTCCACTAGAGGTGGTAGAAGAGATTTTTCCTGCTAATTTCAAAATGGCTGCTTCCATTTAATCTCTAACACTTTTGGGAAAAGTTTGGCCAAATTTTAAGAATTTTTGGTGATGATTGTTATTCATTTTAGAAGACGTACTTGCTATGTTGAAAGAGTGCACCATTTGTTGGTAATTAAAGCCTTATAAAACAGTTACACAATGTTAAAAATGTGTGGATCAAAATTTGAGACAGTGGATAAATAAAGAGATTGTCTCCCTAAACATTCATGTCAAAATGTTTGTGTCTTAAATTAATTTAGTTGAGAGTAAAAACTTACCAATCATCCAATATACCATAAGTGATACTATATCTCATTAAAAATGCCTGCAAATGTTGTTGTGGATTTCATCAAAGTGTTTAAATCCCCCCCCCCCCCCCCCCCCCCCCCATAAAAAAAAAAAATCTTTCACATGTTCAATGTAGTATTTTTACAGTTTAAGAATGATCTAGGTGGGAATATATATATATAAAAAAAGAGAGAATTAGGTTAATGAAAATATAATTTTATACATCTGCAGAGTGAATTAGAAGAAATCTGATTTTGTACACAAATTTATTGGAAGTTTTTGAGAACAGCAAAGAAAACAGGTATATTTGATGGTTTTGAAACTAAAGCGGGATATCTTAGCAGGGGCGGATTTACCATTAGGAAAAAGTAGGCAATTGCCTGGGGTCCCCAAGCTGAACACTTAACAAAAGTGTCTGAAATAAATTTTACGCTCATTATTATTTGATTCTGTCATTAAAAAAAGAAAAAAAACACACTCGAAATCCCTTAAATGGCATGATGGTTAAAAGGTTTTGTCCTCCCCATACCTCTGCATCAATTGAATATTCCAGTCAATAGCAAGTTAGCAAACAGAGAATTCAGTTTTCCCAGATTACTCCATCCGTCCATCCATCCATCCATCCATCCATCCATCCATCCATCCATCCATCCATCCATCCATCCATGCACTAGTATCCACCTCACATCAAAACCTCATAAGAAATCCAAAAGGTGAATCAGGAACAACACGTTTTTGAAAATCTATTTTTAATAGACATAAAAAACATTAGATGACAAAAGTAGATAGAATATTTGACAACAATCTCCTTTTTATGAAAAAACATACAACATAAATGGTTAAATAAATATTCATCTGATGTGTCTACCTTAATCACTGATAATAAAAAGCAGATTACTGCACGTGTTTTTAAAAAAGTGTTACAGTAAAGCCACATTTCCAACCTTGGTAGCATCAGATATGTACCTTTTCTACATGGCTTTGCGTTTGTCCAGTATGTCAATTAAAAAAGAAGAAAAACAAAGTGCAAAATTTGAGATGCATTTGACAGATGAGTCAACTGAAAGGTTTGTGGCAATGGATGCTACTGTTTTACACAGATCCTGTTGTTGTATTCAGACAGGATGAAAAACTGAAGCTGCTACATTAAATTATTTGTATCTTTGTTTTAATGGGCTTTAACTGATTTGAATGATGGTTGAGTTCAACTTTTTTGCCCTGCATCTTAATGGTGAGTAGAACGGAGCGAACCACAAGGGAGAACCCAAAGCCTCTTATCAGTCTTGAAGAACCCTTCTGTTGGGATTTCCTAATGATTTCTCCACCCTTCACGTGTGTCCGTTAAAGAGGAATGCAACGCAGCAGAAAACAATGTTCATCAATGACTGCAGCAGTGTAAAAGGTTTGTCTCTAATAAACACAGAGCCTGCTGCACAGCACAGATCCAAACCACAGCAGCGCCACTTGTGTCACCTTCTCCGCCCCGCTGGATAGCTTTAATTGCTTTCCTGAGTGACCAAACTGCACGTCTCCACCACTGCAAAGCACCATGGGAGCTTGAAAGGATGTGGGTCGTCGAAGCGGTCTGTCAGGGCTGGTCCCGTCTGTCGGTCTCTCTCCGGTGAACAGCAGCAGATGTTTCCTGTGATCCAGCTCCATCTTTAGGAGCTCATACTCTTTATGTGGCAGCTTGATGCCCAGCACAGTGCACCCATTCGTTGGAGTCAAATCCTGCTCCGCCCCGTTCTCCCAGCCTCCTGCTGGACCGCACTTTCCGGGTCTTGTTTTGTTCAGCAGCTTCACAATGTCCTTGTCCATGGCTGTGACTCTCACCTCAGATACCTTAAAGACAAACTCGGATGCTCCCAAAATCTTGGCGGAGGGGTTTCCCTGAGCGTAATGGCCAAAGGCCCTAAGGGTGAAAGTGGGTTGTGAGCAGGCGGGGTCAGAGTAGTGCCTGTAGATGCCTTCCCAGGCTTGTTGCCCAGAATCAAAGGTAAAATCCCGGGTCAGGAAGAGGACACTGGGCCTAGTTTCACACCTCTGACTCACCCAGCGACCATCCAGGGACAGAGGTAGGGCGGGGCTTTGGGGCAAGACTGGAGGGCGCTTCTCTGAGGACCGGTACACCAGAGCACACACAGGGCAGGGGTGGATGTGATGCTGAAAAAAAAAAAAAAAAAAAAAACATTTACTGTTTTCTTATGGCAACTAATGATTTCTACTAGTTACTAAATTACTGAATTTATTATCCTAAACTACAATACCTTCAATGGATATTACTTAAACATAATGTTTAAATTGTGATAGTATTACAGAAATATGTTCATCTTAAGCCTCACCATGGCGTTCTGCAGTGGCTGCTGGTACCCTGTGGGTCTGTGTAGCGTTCTTTGAATCCAGTCTGTGTGAATATCCCCCAAAAACAACTCCTGGACCTTCCCTCCGTGGCTGTGGTGCTGAGTCTGCACTCGAACCAAACTTAACTCCATCATAGAGAATCCCAAAGCGGCCAGGCACCCTCGTCCCGCTCGTGTGTTGTAGAGCTCAAACAGCTTTCCTGGCTCAACTCTGTCGAGGCTCGCGTCCGTGCACGTCTGAGGCAGCCTTGCAGCCAGGGTCTGCCTTGCTGAGATGCTGTGGACGATGATGCCCACCTTGGTGACATGATGGTCAGCCTCAGTGCCCCCGGGGGTGATCCAGGAGGCCTGCTGCAGACGGATCTTGCCCCTGATCAGAAGGGAGTAGGCTGGGTCTCCACAGCTGCTGTCGGAGTAGTAGTGCTGTAGGGCATGGAAGTGGCGGTTGGGCTGGAAGGAGTAGGAGCGAGTGAGGAACTGTGGGCCAGGTCGGACTTCACATCTGTGCACAAGGAGAAAAGGTAATCATTTTTTGGTGTACTTGCTGTGTGTGCCGTTAAAGCCATTCTTTGCAGAAACAGTAATGTTATGATGGATGGTGCAGTCCACACCTTATTTCTGCCCTGACAACAGCCACACAGTCACATGAACACTTACTTTTTTTTTAAATTGAAACACAAAGAGATATTACTAATAACCAAGACATATCCATCTTCAACAACACCATCATGTCATGTTTAAACAACAGCAGAAAACACACAGTACAAAACAACAATCCTAATTCCTACACAAAGACAAATAAAATAAAAATTGTGATGGATCTAATATAACACCACAAGCAAATCTTTGAAGTTACATCGAGGCGTTCTCAGGGTCTTCCCCGGGGCCTCCGCCCAGTGGAATTATGATCAGAATACCTCCCCAGGGAATGTCCAGGAGGCATCTGGACCAGATGCCCAAGCCACCTCTGAGCTCCTCCCCCTGTCTCTAAGGGAGTGCCCAACCACCCCACAAAGGAAGCTCATTTTGGCCACTTGTATTTAGGTGCAGTCACAGCCCAGAGCTCGTGAGCTTAGGTGAGCACTTGAACGAAGCACTCCATCCCACCAAGAGAGGGCAGAGTGTGGCGATCTTGAATATAATTCAAGATAATCTAATAACCCAATTGTTTGGGCTTGTTAGGGATTTAAAATTTTAATTTTAATGGCAGTCCAACTCAAATGGTCCATTCAGAAGGATGCAAACATTCAAAAAACACGTTCTACATGACAGGTCTCAACATCATGCTTTAAAGGGCAGCGTCCTTACATGTTTTCCAACTATCCTGCCACTACATCCCCCTTAACACCTGATACAGGTAATCAGCAGCAGATGAGGCAAGATCCCTAAAAAACCAGTAGGATGCCGGCCCTCGAGGCCTGTACTCTGAGACTCCTGTTCTACAAGGTCACTTACCTCGTCGACACCCAGGTGCCTTCCAGCTTTGGAGGGATGTCTGCGGTAACTTTGACTCTGTCCTGTAGATGGCGGTACTGGCAGTGTGGCTCCCACTGCAGACTCTCACTGAGATTGGAGGAGGTGCTGAAGTGATGTGGGGGCACCTCCCAAAGATCGCTGCCTCTTCCAACCACGAGCACAGCTGCAGGGGGGTGGAAAGTCAAGGAAGGGTTAGTAAATATGAGCCGTTGTCAGAAACAAGATAAACACACAGACAGAAGCTGAGCACATTTTAACTGCTTACAGAGGAATCTTGAGCCGTCAGTGAATAAGATTTATAAATAAATACATTATTTTTTTTAAATTAGACCTTTAACTCAACTCAAGTTGAATCTTTCACATTTATACTTTTGTCACATTTTCTTTCTTAAGATAAAAAAATCTCTAAAATTCCAGTTTAACTGTGCTGCTCTGTGACACCAGATCCATTTCAGCTTTGCAGAAGCAAAAGGTGTGTGCTGAAGTGACTGCATGAGCGCACGATCTGCATTTCTGGCATGTACAGAGCAGGCCAACTGAGCCAAACACATCTGCTGATAATATGATTTAAAAGAAAAGCACACATGATGATGAATGTTCTGGCTTGGCTTTTCACAAGCTCTGACAGTTAATCCAACAGAGAGCATTTTTCACTCTGTAATAGTTATTGATCTCACATGTGCACATCTGTTGCCTGCTATTAATCGCAAATGTGTTTTCTGAAAACCTCTGGACCAAACAAGCACCATTCTTGTTTTTAAAAGACATGATGGGCCAATGAGAGGAAAGCTTGCACTCGTTATTTTTCTGTAAAAAGTTTCCAAGACAGAGGCTGACTGAATGGTATTAATAAACCTTGTTAATGTCAAATAAAGGATAATATTTCCCCCCTTCAGTCTTGGATTGCTCCGCACATGTTGACCTAAACCACAAACGTGTGCGGCTCAGTGGTTTCTCAACACCTTTTCACCTGATCACCTTGCACACACACACATACAAATGTATAAAAGGTTATTTAAACCATACAGATGACAGATTTAAGTCCAAACTATATTGCTCTCCCTTCCAAAAATCCATCACTCCTCTATAAGTTTATCATTTTTTTTTGTTAATGCTCTTGAGCATGAAAATGTTTAAGCAATTTTCATCATACATTGTGTGCATTCCAAAGAATTCTGCAAGCCTCTGGGACAGACTAGCAACCTGTCCAGGGCGTATCCCGCCTTTGGCCAACAGTAGCAGGGATAGGCTCCAGCAACCCCGTGACCCTGAAAGGTATTCAGCAGATTTGGAAAATCCAGCCCTCAGTATGCATTCTGGCCCACCATCCCTGAATCCAGACCAAAATTCCTAATCAAAAGGAACTACCAGTTCTGTGCAAATCGTTCTACTACCAGTTCCACTCTGTTTATTTGTAAAGTGTCCCCAATAATCTATTCATTGTGATTTCATATGCTGTTTTCAGTTAAAATAAAAAAACAAACAAATGTGCTGTGATATAGGACATAGTTCTTGCAGAGCAAAGTTGTGAGACATTCGCTTCTGAGTTGTGGGCAGTCCCATTGATGAAGAGTTCGCCTACCCTACTTCCCATCATCCCTTTGTTTACACTCACTCCCACTGTCTTACAGCCCCTCACAACCCCAACCTAAAATTACCAGTACAAGAAAAATAGTGAGCATTATAAGAACTAACCAGCTGTACAGTTTTAAACCAGCTCGAATGAGGAAAACAAAGATTTTCATGGATCTATTTTTCTACAAGTAACGGTAGATAAATCAAAATACAGCAGGGAGCTTGTAGCCTTTCAGTTGTAGCTTCAACTTCACAGCTACAATCTTTTACCAATGGTGTGTTTTCATCGGCTCCTCATCACAATTATTTGAATAAAGAAATACTCAGAGGCTTTAATTTTAAGCTTAATTTGCTTTTTATGTCCTTTGTGAGAAAATGCCAAAAGAACATGTGAAAAACACTGAAAACACAATTTTCATTGGGTCTTTAATAACAATTTAAAACAACCACTTGCAACAACAACACATAACACACAAGGCAGCAAGCTGTTTGTGTTGCGGAGTCAACTTTTCTGTTTTTGCCTAAACATTTATATATGATATTTACTGAGGATATTTGTGCATCACTTTTTTTTTTTCTTGGATCTTTGTCCTGTTGGGCATATGGTTGTATTTACTTGGAGAGTTCTCATAAAAGCAGAGCAAAATCAAACAAAATTGTTCATTTTGGGGTTTAAAGTATTCGACTCCTAAAAGATCCATTGAAACCACAAGAGAAATGATGGTATTATGTGTACAGTTTGATCATATCCAAGCCCCATCTCAATTTAGAGGCAATATGAGGCTATTTTCTTTGATTTACTTCCTTCACATACAGTCAGATATCATTAGTTCTACCCTTCAATGGTTCATGCTGATTTATTTTTCCACTATGGCCTCTAAATCTTCCCACTGACAGCACTCAGCTTAAAAAATAAAAATAAAAAACAGATAGCACATGTTTCTTTTGGTAAAAGTCACAGTAAAAAATCAAATGGAAAATCAAAAGATGAGAAGATGAAAGATGAATAAAATAAGATCAAAAAAGTTATGACAGACAACAATGTATATTTTTCCAGCAGGAATTAGAAATGAATGGAATTCCCCAAAAATAAAAGTTTGATTTTTTATTTTTTTTAATTTTAGACACAAAACAACTAATGACACGCTGTCTGACATTGTAAAAAGATTATTGTGTTTACAAGTTTACATAACAGTATCACTAGGGCTGAGTTTAAAAAACGATTAATTTACTGGAAACTGAAGCTCTCCTTACTTAAAAAACCAATTTGTATTAATCAGATCTCCATATTTTTTTCTAAAGTAATTATGCTTATTTCAGGAAAAACATTTTCTTTTTTTAATTTTTTATAAAAAAAAATATTAGCAATTAAAATAAATCATCTTTGTTCAGCTGACATCACCAGTTGTCTTTCATCATCAAATAAAATTGAATGTTAAATCTATGTTGAATCAAACAAAGTGAATAGCAAAATTTTAAACTAAATTTGAACCCGGTTAGCATTTTGACTCTGAAATCTAAAAGCTGCTAGAATTTATTATATCAACACATGAATCTAATCAAAGCAGTTTGTTTGTCAGGTTTGTTATTTCGCAATAAGAGTTAAAATTGACTGTTAAGTGTGGTTGTAAAAAAAAAAAAAAATTGTCTTTTGGGTTTTACTTAGTGCTTTTCTGGAGACATATTTTCTTCACTCTTAGTGAGTTAAAGTACGCTGACATGGCACATTCCACTTTTTGCATTCACGTACAGTACATACTGTACTTCTGAGCAGCCCCACCACCTTCCACCTGCAGTATGACAATCACCCACTAGGGGACAGTGCTGGAGTCTGCAAACTGTGTGTGGTCTGAACAGTCAGTTTGTCACCACCTTTCAAAACTGCTCCTGCAACCGATCCTCACTTCATCTGACTGATGGCTGGGCCAAAGAAATCTACCTGTTCTTGAAATTCTAAATTAATTCAGTTTCTAGACTCTTGCAAAAAAAATAAAAATAATAAAAAATAACACGCTACACACGGATTTACTGTACCCTGCAAAAAGGATGCCATTTATGAAAGGCCTCCAAGCTGCTCTCTGTTTGCTTGTTTGCATTTGTGATTATGGTTTGGCACCCTCACCCCTCGCGTCTTAGCCACAGTCAAAACAGCTATATGTGCGCATGTATTTGGAGATATCCTGTGGAAACAAGAACCAGATCCAGGTACTTCGGATTCAAAGCTTGCTGGGAATCAAGTGCTCAACCGGCGGCCTTAGTTCATTTGTGAGGCCTTCAGGAGACACTCATTTAGATGTATAAAAATATTTGCTGCAGATTATTTAGAAGAAAAAAAAAGGAAAAGCTGCTCAACAACACGTGCTTTCTCTCTCTTTTTTTTTTTTTTTTTTTACAACTTCCTCCTTCGTATTTTCTTCCAGTGTGGAGGCCCCTGTCTCCTGTAAACGCGTCTCGGTGCTGTACGGAAACCTTCTGGCTCTCCCTGAACTGTCCGTGCCCTCCTGGTCCTTTCCCCCTCCCTTTGATTACGCTTCCCCTTTCTAATGACAGAAACATTAAATTCACGCCTCATTTCAATCTGAAGGATGTCGGCTCTCTCCTCCACTTTTCTGTCCTTGATCTTTTCTTCTGTTCTTCAGTGTGTGTCAGAGGTTGATGAGGCGAATAAAGTTAGTCAGAATGGTACATGACGAGGAGGGTTAGTGGCTTTGCCCTGGAATGATATCCATGAAGTGCACATTTGCATGTACTCTTCAGGTCAGGTATCACATGTTATTGCCACCCACTGATCCCCACTTATTTAAACTAATGTCACAAACTATTCAAATAACAGCTGATGAAGAAATTCAATTGGAAAGTTTCAGATATAAAAAGCAGGAATTTTACTTAAAGATCATTAAATGAACATAAAATAAAATGATTTGACTTAGTTGATTACATTTAATTCAATTAGCACTACTTTTTAAGAATATTGTAGGGCTTGAGTCCACTTCCATTTACATAGAATAATAGCGTAGATTTATTATAGTCATATATAATAAAATTGAAAACGCCCACTGGTCAGTGCCTTGTTCATTCTGTTTATTAAAAAAAAAAGTAAAACAATTAACCAATGAGTTTAAGAATTAAGTATAATTAGTTTAAAACATTTGCAGAAAAATGAAGGAAAACAACATTTTCCAAGGAAACAATCAACTTTAGGGTCCTAAACTTGGCCCTGGTTTGCTAATTCTTTGCTAGTTCCCTTTGTTTATGTGGTTGACTCATTCATAGCTAATGCATTTCTCTAAAACCCACCTACATGTCCAACAAATAATTTTTTTTTGAAAAACATTATTGAGCCTATAAGCCACAAATGCCAGCATATTTAACCCTCTAACACTTGAGGCCTCACCGGTGACGTTGGAACACAAAATCTTTAACACACTGTAACCTCTTTACTGTTACAGTAGTTACAGTAAATCAGAGAACATAAACACTGGGGCTTTGATGTTAAAGGGTTAATCTGAATGTTTGTCACCTTTTGGCACATCCCCCTTGGGAGTCACCACAGTGAATCAGCTTACGTTGATCCACACATTTGATTTGACAGAGAGTTATGCGCCAAAGGCGGTCCTGAAACAATCTTGTATTTTATCCGGGCTGGGGGCCCAGCCTCAAAGGCCCCCTTGTGATTACATAGTTAGGTAGTGAAGAAAAAAAATTACTCTGAATAGCTGAAAAAACTGATGGAAATGTATTTGCTGATTGTGGTGGACACAAGTAAATTGTGTGACTGATGATGGAAAATAAAGAATGTTTCTGCAAATAAATGCCTCTGCCAGGAATGGGTGGTGGAGGACCCAAACCTAGGAGACCGGGCAAGGTGGCAGAAAAATAAAACATTTGATAAATAAACTGAAACATGACAAAAACCATGGGAGCACAGAAAAGGCGGGACAACAGAACAGATGACCTGGCAAAGAAGATCTAAAAACCAGACGCTTAAATAGACTGAGGGTTGTTAACTGAAATGAAGACAGCTGTGGATCATGACAAGTCTGAAACTGATGTAATTGAGGTACACTACAAAACAGAACAAGGCCAAAACTCATAACATAACTGATAAAAACCAAACCAAAGTCCACAGTCCTCACAGTACCCCTCCCTAAAAGGGCAGATCCCAGATGCCCAAAAACTAAACACCTGGTGGGAGGGGACATACAGAAACAAAACCAAAGCAAGTCCAGAAAACATTCAGGGTTCCTGTAGCCAGACAGAAAAGAGGAGTGTCAGAAACCCTCCTCAGAAACAGGCACGAAAAAGAGCAATGATTGAGGGACAATTGAAAACGGAACATGACAAAAACCCATACCATAACCGACAAAAACCAAACCAAAGTCCATAATCCTCACAGCCTAAAATAAAAGCAGGCAAAATAAAAGAAAGAGAAAAGAGAAGCATGTCAGAGGTTTGAATTCAGCACAACTAGCTGTTATGGACTTTATTTTAAATTGCTGTGTGGTTTCTGCAATAAAGTGACTTAAGACTGGAAAACGCCCTGCTTTGTTTTTAAAATGTTATCTTTCACAACCCGTACGGTCCTGATACTGTCAGTTTAGGAGTGAGAGCAGGCTGCTTTGGTTCAGATTACAGGTTGCAGTGCTTTGTCAAAACAATCAGAGGTAACAGTTCGTTCTAGCAACAGAGCTATTGAAAAATAATGTCTTTTAAAGATGTGATGAACCCATTGTGACATTTCATGGCACATTTTGGAAATTCTTAATTTAAGTAACTATATTGCAAATGACTCTGGAGCTGCTGACATGCGTTTTCTTGTCTTACATGTCTTACAGTGATGTTTATTTCAAGCATGGTTGGTTAGGAGGATTTAAAACAGTAACTTTTCATTTTTTAGCAACTTTACATGTTTTTTCTGCTAAGAATTGTCAGAAACTGAGAAGGGAATGTCATAGAAAATAGATATTGGATTGGTTACAGCTTTACTCACTGAAGTGCCCGCCCCCTTTTTCCCCTCGCCTCCACCCTGAATGAATTCGTGTTAAGCTAATAACTCAAACTTCTGCATTTACCTCCTCCAGACCAAAGCTGTCCCACCACTGTTGTCTTTTCATCAGAGGGTATCAGCTGCTTAATCCAGTGGCCTTGTTTATTTAGACAAGAGATCTGCGCGGTTTGCCCAGCAGTCCCTGCAGCCCGTTCCACTGCAGTTCAAAAGTTCTCCCAAGGTTACAATACATGAGAACTGCCAACGCATCCACTTACTCTATTCTTATCTCCACGCATTCAACTGTACGAGAGAGAAAAAAAAACACAGAATCTGACAACCAATGAGGTTTATTTGGGGCGGGAATGGTGTAGACAGCAGACAAGAGAAGTTGATGGTCCACTGATGTTTTGATCCAGGATTACACAGAAATTCATCTTAGCTCAGAAGACTGAATGTGCTTCTGGATGTGTTGGGATTGATATGATAAGAGCTGGGTAGTTCTTTCATTAATGATGCAGGCTCTGCGACAGCATGGTAACATTTCCACGGTGTATCCCGCCTTTGCCCAACAGTGGCCAGATTAGGCTCCAGCCGCCCCATGACCCCGAAATTGACAGACTGGGTTAAGAGAATGGATGCAAAGTCCAAAATATTTTTAAATGTATTTTAAAAGTCTGGAGAACTCATGGATTTTGAAAGCACCATTTTTTCTATAGATGTTGAATTTTTTTAAATATAAAAACGTCTGGTAACCTTTTACTCAGTTTTGCAGCGCTGCGTCTGTTCCTGCTTCACCTGTCTCGTCAGGTGAAAGAGGGAACAAGTCATTGATACCAATCTAGCATGAAGCTGCAAAGGATGGAGGGGGGCAGAGTGGTGATGATTGGAAGCAGAAAAATACTCCCTCACTGCTCGTCTGCTGGCTTTCGAGCACTTCCATGAGGGAGGCTGTGGCAGCTGGACGTTCAGCTCAGAAGCCCAAGTTTGTGTCAGTAATGACTGTCTTCTGTTTTTCTTACTATTAACATAATAGCGACATTAGTTCCAGGGCCACGCTCTCCTGCTCCCAGAGAACTATTGTTTGAAGGCATCAGCTAGAGACTACCCCCTCATGCAAACAGACCTGACAGAGCCTTGAAGAACTAAAGAGGGAACACAGACCAACTATTCATAAGTCTGATGTCAGCATTACTTGAGTTTTTATTTTTCAAAGTGATGATCCTCAAATTGGACTATTCAACTGTGACAAATTACATAATGACTTCCTAGTAATTATCAGTTTGTGACCAATAATCCTTCTCTTTATGCCACTTTTTTCCTGCCATGTGTTCTGAACAAAGTGTGGCTGGTTTTGGACATGAAGTTGTTTTCACACTTTTATGTCTGCCGATGTAAGTCAATTACATTGTCAAATTGCTGTTTTAAAATTCAACAGTTCTATCAAAGACATCAGTAGCTCATGTGACAGGATTTAGTGTCTGGACTCACCTTGCCAGAGCAGCCAGACCCCTCTCAACAGGCCACTGAAGCAGCTGTTGGACATGGTTCCTGCTTCCACAGATGTCATTTAAACAAAGCTGAGCGTCACTGGGATGCTTTAAATCAAAATATGATCACACCATGACAAGAAGTCATCCGTGAAGAGTCCAGTAATCCCTTAAAAGAAAAAGAAAAAAAAAAACCTCCTCTTCAGCCTGATGCAAGGTCTCCTCTCCTCTACTTGAAATTGTTTGATTTCATGGTTGACTAAAAATAAAAAAAAGAAGAAATAAAAATCCTCAGCTGAGACTGGATATTCTCCCTTCCCGCTGCTCTCGATGTGTGTGCATGCACGCAAGGGAGCAGTCAGATTTTGTGTGTGCTCGCTCCTGTCTGGCTCTTATACTTCAGAGCTGGGAAGGAGGGAGCAGAAAGAGGGATGGGGGGGGTAGGACATAGAAAGTTTCAGTTTGTGTGCATGTGGAGGGCAGAGGAAAAAGGGGAGGGGGTGGTTGAGCAAGGTGCAAAAGGGCAGTGGCGAGAAGGAGTTAACGCAGCAGACACAATGCTGCAACATATAGCTGAGAACGCGCTCTTGTAATTAATTTTTGGACATCAGGTTTAAGACATTTGTCAAAGATTCCTGCCACAGCCTATCAGCATGTAAGAGTAAAAAAAAATCAGTTATTTACTGCAGTTACTTAGAGATGGAGTTGTTTACTGTCTTCAACTGGAAGATTGATACCCGTTTTCTCTCTGTGTATTCAGCAGATGCTCATCTGGGACATGGTGGCTTTGTGGTGGGGAGAGGAATGTGCTTCCAGACTTACGTTGTGTGTACTTGAACTGGCTGGTAGGCACTGTGTATATTCAGAGAACACCTGGATTTGTGCTGTTAATACTTTAGCTTGCATGTCAAAATCATTCATCTCCTGATACATTTTTTTCCAGATAACTTGTTGATTGTATCCTTGAATTTAGTTTACATTTCCCTCCTAACTTGGGATGGCATGCTGCATCTGGTAGTAGGTGGAAAATAATGGAAGAAAATATTGAAAAGGCTTTAAAGTTCCATTTTGATCTTGTTTAAAAGCGTACCCAGCGGTCTTTTAGTTACGATTAAGAAGCTTTAGGGAGAATCTATGGAGCCAAATCAGGGCAATAAAATTTGAAACTCCAATAAAACAACTTGAAAAAATTCAAGCTAAAATATACGTATGTGTTAAGCTAAATAATTAAAGTGTCTGAAACTTTTTAAAACTCTAACACAAACCTAATTTTTTTCAGCTTCAATTTTTTTTTCTTTACGGAGCCCCTAAAGGGACATCAAAGTAAGAACAATAATCTGGTTACTATCTGGTCCACAAAGCATCAGAAAGAAACCAGCAAAAAAAAAAAAATTCTTGCACTTTTTTGAAAAGAAAAGTTTTTTACTTCTTTTTTTTTTTTTTACTTTGATGTCCCTGTGGGGGCTCCATAGTTTTTAAGTTTGACAACTAAAAATTTCAGCTTAAAAAAATGTTTTTGGTTTAATTTCTGAAAAATTTCAGGTTTGAAACTTTTGGCTCCTGCTCTTTTGAGATTCCAGAAAGTTTCAGACACTTTTTACTTTACTTTACTTTACTTTACTTTACTTTACTTTACTTTACTTTACTTTACTTTACTTTACTTTACTTTACTTTACTTTACTTTACTTTACTTTACTTTACTTTATTTTATTTTATTTTATTTTATTTTATTTTATTTATTTAGCCTACAATCATTATTTCAGCTTGCAATTTTCAAGTTGTTTTATTTGGGTATTTATCTTCATGGCCTCCATAAAAATAAAACAGAATCTGTGTTATTTTCTGGGACATAGCTTCTGCAGTTCAGTAGCAGATGATTAGGAATACACCTTAGAGGTGGCAGGAAGCTCGTAGCCTGCCCAGTGTTTTTTCTACATCACTAATACGCTCTTTTTCAAACAGCCTTTTTCATCTCCTCCTTATTCATGACTATTTGAAAAATAAATACTTAGAAACAAAAAGGTTGAGCTTAATTTTCTTTAACTATGTCCTCCATTGTGAGAAAAGGGCCACAACAACATGCAAAAAATACCAGAAACATGTTTTCTATTGGAGTGGATCTTTGTCGGTTTTGCGTCATATCTCGTTTTAGTTTTCTTTTTTCTTTCTCTCCCTCGTTCATTACCGTACAGCACAGTTCATGTTTTCATGCATTACGCTGCTTTTCATAGCATCATTTGGAATGAGGTGTCTGGCTAAGAATGCAGAAAAAAGGAATGACACCATCACCATGGGGAAGGCTGTGAAACACAATAGTATAATAAGCAAGAGAAATAAAAGAGTGGCATTTTTGTGTGTGATTAAAGCTGAATGAAGGCGTCTATATCATAAGGAAAAGTGTGCTGCAGCTGCAGATGTAAAAGAGTGCACAAACCTGTGTAACACATCATTAGAAAGGCTAATGCGCACACAGACGCTCCAGTCACGATGATTCATAGGCACCGCGTTCACATGTGGTCTGGAGGAACTGTTGACACTGTTGACCGCCACGGGGGCAGAGAACAGTTTCGAAGTTTCTGCCAAGTCAGAGTTGGCAGCATGTCTACAACGGGTGGGCTGACCAGAGCCCCCACACACATTCAGAGCAACACCCACGCAAAGTTAATGGTCAGTGCAACTTGGCTGAGTAACTCTTTCTACGGCACATTTGAAAGGCATCATCTTGCTTATATTCCTATATTAACAAGGTTGTGCCAATTGTCAGTCTGCCTTAACAGTTTCCGTCTGAGTCGGTTCCTTACAGTAAAAGCGCCAGAACTTCTTCAGAGCTTCTAACAGCCTTGGAAACAGAAACAGACAGCATCAGGAGATAATTGTGTTATTTTTATGCCTTACTTTCTCTATCCTTTTGTGTGCAAAAGCAAACACACCTTTGCCCAAATTCATCTATTAAAAAAGAAAAGGGGGTTATTGTCTACTTCCTGAGAAGTCACAAAAGCTCACAATGTGGTTTGATTGTGGATCATTAGGCTGGAGGCTGAAAACTTCTTGGAAAATCTGGAATGCAAACAGACACTTTTAAAACCCACATGTTCGGGATGAAGACATGATTTTACTTGTTTTAAGTTTTTCAGTCTGATTGCATGCATTTACCACTTGCTTTATTGTTTTGAATCTTTAAAGTTGCTTTTACCTTTTTGAAATTTTGTTTTCTCTGTCCTTAAAAATAGTTATAAATGTGCCCATAATATTCTTACACAGCAGTTTTGAACTCTGCTAATTGTTTAAATAGTTGGAAAACAGCAACAGTGAAATAGTCTTAGAGAAAGAGTTGCGCAAGGCGTTTTTTCGTTACATAAATGTACGCACTTTGAACACTTTGGTTTTCACATCAGTACAGTAGTCAAAGGAAGCGTGGTGTTGCTGAGATTCATGTTGTGAGAGCCTATTGTTGCTAGCTGCAATGGTTACATAATGTACTTTACCGCACACCTTGATTTTTCAAGGTGCTTATCAGTTGTGGAAAAACCCAGAGGAAGAATGATTTTTGGAGAAAACTCATTTTTTTTTAAGGAGAAAATTAAAATAAATAACGTTTTTTTTTTTTTACTTTAAAGAGGAAACAACAGTAGTTCTTTCTGGACTTCTCTTTGAACTCTCTCATCCTTGCAGCCAGACGTCACAGCTATTATTTGAGAGGAGCATAATCTGGTTGTTGATCTGTGCCGCTGGCTAAATGCTAACTTGCTGTGACAGACCCCACAGAGAGCGGGGAGGAGGGCGGACGCTGATCTCTGATCATAGATCTGACAGCTGGCTCCCTCAGAAGGACGGTGCCTGGGGTGTCAGGAGCTTTGATCCACTCACGGTCCTCTCAGGAATGCACAAACATGCAACACACACTCGCACACACTTAAATCAGTGTAGCTTTCAGATGTTTATAGTAAATGCACGCTCATCAGTTTCACTCTCACTCCCTTTCCTTTCCGACACACAAACACACACAGGAGCTCTGTTGGCACAGCGGTGCTGGAATTGGCGTAAAAATCTGACAAATGGTCAACCTTTCTTGTGATTAAATAATTTCCCAATCTTGTAACCCATCCCCTTCTGGGTGTGAGCTTCTGCACCAACCTCGGTGGGCTCCGTGTGTGGTGCGTGTTTGTTTGGGCATGTTTCCGACACTTCAGCTCACACGGACAGACACACTTCTCAACCTTCACTTGAGTAATCACGTTTAAGTTCACACGGTATGCAGCTTGACAAATAACTTTAGAGCCCATTCATTTCTGTGGCTGATGTTGGTGAGGGGCGTCAGCGCCCTCAATAGGCGTCTGACTTGATGTGCATTCCAGATTATACTGCAGTTAAGCTCTCATCACTCTACTTTTTCATTAGCAAAACAGAAAAATTGAGGAAAAAAGAGAGAAGATGAGTTCATTTGTGGGACAATGAATAATAAAAGCTTGAGTTAGAGATCAGGATAATTCATTTATTCGTCACCTGTAGCCTGCAGCCGTGTGTGACATTAGAATGCGCGTGCCTAAGGAAAAAATAACCTTCTTTAGGTCCTGGCTGTGGTTCAAATGTGTTTTGTAAGAGCAGATCATTTAATCATTTATCTTTAGCCCTAAATTGTTACACCTGTGGGGGGGTGGTTCTGAGAAAGAAACAGGCTTCACAAAATTTGAATGTTAAAGTTAAACTTACCTAAAGCTGGTTATTTTGATCATTAACATCTTTGAAAAATTTTCTTTTTATTTAAAAATATATATATATATATTTAGATTAAAATTTCGATGTTGCAAAAAATGCTGTTCTATTTAACCGTGGTGGGTGAGAACTGTGGGAGCAGGCAGAGGTTAATCTGGTTTCCTGAAAACTGATGTTTTGGTTGTTGCATTAGATGGAGCTTTTGGGGAAAGCTGTCATTATTCCCTGAGTGAAAATGTGTTTTTTACACTGTCTGATGGAGAACAAAAGGCTTTACCCCCCTGCCATTAAGGGACTTTTTTATTATCTGAGCAGGGTTCTTATTGTACATATGTACGTTTTTTTTTTTGTTTTAATTCTAATTTATTTTGTATTTATGAGCATTTGAGAAACTAAAATATCAATTTCAAAATAAAGAAAGTTGGATTAGAAAAAAAGACATTTATGTGCGCAGAGTTTTAGAAATTCCAATAGATCTATAAAATCTATAGAAAACAACGTTATGTATCGTCACAACACCATGTCTCCAGTCCTTTATTTTAATAGACACATGAATCAAACCTACTAATATTCTCAAAAAAATACCCAACAGGATAAATAGTTGAAACTTCCCTGGAAGGGTTGAAGGTGACTGAATGTAGCAGGTCTTCGGTTTTATTTAAAAGTGAGCATTTATAAAGAACTGCAAGAACATGCAAAGTACCACAGCCTGGAAAGGGCAACCCTGAGATTTCTTGTTTACATGTATAAAAATGAAAGTAACTGGAGCTAGGTAGGTAACCACTAAGTGGCTTAATACATGTGCATGTCAGCCTCAATTTACTCTAATGTAAAAGTGTTGAGTCACACAAACAAATATATGTATGCATTGTTTAATTTATTTGACAATTAGATCATCACAATTGTCTGAATGGACATGTCCCAACCAAACACCCATCTTTTTGTTTCTGGATCTAAAGTCAACCTGAAATACCAAATCTTACTGTTTCTCACAAGTCCACTGGAATAGACAATTTCAACAACTCCCCTGGTAAAATCAGATTTTACACAAAAAAATAAGCATTTACAGCCTAATGTCATAGAGAGTTTTCATTTTTGTTACTATATGTTCTACTCCTAACAACTGCAATGTGTTAGAGCACCAAATTGTGCTTATTTGAGGACAGGGACTTTCATTTGTCAGGTGTTTGGATCCAAAAAAGATATAGAAGAATACAAATAAAGTAAAGTCAATGTTCCAGTCCTTCCTCAGGCTTGTATTTAAAAATAATGTCAGCGATTTTATACCTAGTGTATTTAGATTTACAGACAACTTCTTACCTGCAAGAAATACAAGTATTTTAAGACGTGAGGACATACAAACAGTGACAACCATGAAGCCAAAAAAAAAAAAAAAAAAAAACTGGCTTTGAATTAGACTTATTCAAACCATTGGACCTTGTCCCACCACACAACCGTGTAACCAGAACTCTAGTATAAACCTAGTAAAACCCATATAAGTCAACTTTTGGAGAGGAAAATATCAGGATGATAACAAATCTGTCAGAAATGGTGGAGATTCCAGTAAAAGTTTAACTCACCTGCCTATTTTTGCTTGTGTACAGACTGACAGAGCCTGTTTTCCTAGAAATGTTGAAAAAAAAAATGACTCATATTTGCTGCTTTATGCTCATTTTCTGATGTTAACCCTATGCTTTTAAGAAGAGGCAGAGGAAACTTTCCACTCTTGCTGCCATGAGTACGACAGGCTGAATAAGAATTATTTTCTGTTTTGTTACATGAACTGCAGTTGAAAATAAAATAAAACTACTCTATTTTATCATGTGTTGATATAATTTGATCAAATTTTTTTTTTCCTTCTGTTGCATTTATTTTTTTTTTTTACTTTAGGTTTTTATTGAGTTTTAACAGGATATGACAACATTAACATGAGTTTAAACAATTCTTGCATGTGGATTAGAATTTTATATTAAAAAAAGAAAAGAAAAAAAAGGAAGGAAAAGCAACAAAAAATAAACACCACAAGGGTAGGAACCTGGTATGACAAAAGCGACCAATCTATATAAAAAAAAGACCAAAAAAACAAAACAAAAAAACAGTCTTATCCAGTGATGGGAAGATTCTTGTATGCAGTCCATTTGTCCCACTTTTCCATGAATTTGTCTCTTTTCAGTCTCAATGTAAAGGTAATTTTCTCCATAATGAAGATTTCCTCCACTATGTCTTTGATCGAATTTTTATGACAAATACTTTTTATTAGCTAAATGTGAGTTTCAAAGTGTATTTTTTCTTTGCTACCCTTACTGTGAAAAGCACTAAACTAAACTCTTATGCTATTGTTTGAAAGATCAACTTGTTTTTCTAAAAAAAAACAAAAAATTCAGCCTTTCTATTTTTATGTTATTTGAGAAGTCTTTGTGGGTGGGTGTGTGTGTTTCTTCATAGGATTCAGAGGTTTTACTCTTGGCCACAGCATTGCCAGACTATAATTAGCTTCACACATTCATGTCTTTGCCTCTTATCTCCAACAGGCGTAACACCAACCATGAAAGAAGACAGACACCCACATGGCTTTCATATTATTCTTTGTTCGTGGGGCTTCATGTGCCAAGAAATCCCTCTACAGTCCACCAGCAACAAGATTTACTCACATAAAGCTCACCGGTGAACATCAAGCTCACAGCTATGTTGACAGTGTTGGGTGGTGTGACCAGGTGAGATCTGGGAAACTGTGATGTTGTGATACTTTCTAAATGCACAGATGGAAAGATATGTGCATTTGATGTTGTAATATGTCTAAACATGTTACACTGAAATCAAAAACAGGAATGTTATCATCTCTGCTATCACTACCAGAGCACACAAACATTCTAAAAGAGCAGAAAAAGATCCACTCTACCTCTATAGTGAGCGCACTATGGATTTAAAGTAACGGGGTGGCTCTCTGACAACGTCATGTGATCACTCAGAAATGTTTTTACAATCAAAGTTATCTTTTAAAGCAAAGGTTGTCTTCTCTTGGATATTTATTTCTTTGATTTGTGTGCGTGTGTGTGTGTGGTTGTGTTGTGTTATTGAACAATTATACACTTTTTTTTTGTCAGGCATTCTGTGGTGACACATTCAAGGCTTCAAGGAGATACTTAGAGTGTGAATAAAGACAAAAATGTGCATGAAATAAATACATAAACATGGCGGTTTGGTTCTTGACGTCTTGATGAACTTGAACAAAAGAGCTATAAACCTTAATGCCCAGACGCTGATAGTGGTTAGAGGAGATGTATTATTTGCTCATCTGTAATAAAGCCTAGACAGCTTGAAGGCTTTCTTGCTTTATTTTGTTGCTAATTACTGCTTGCAAGTCCAACCGGTTTCTAGCAATAAAAACATACAGTTAGGAAGTCACTTGAATACAAATATTTAACTTCATTAAAACCACCATTAATTCTGAGCTTTAACCCTGTCATGCATGAATTATGATAGAATCAGTTAGGATTTTTGTTAAGTGTTTTTATTCATCTTTAGGGATATAATATAAAGTTTTTTTTTTTAGAAAAAAAGTTGCATTTTTAAATTCTAGAAATATATATTTATCTGTCTACCAAACATCAATGAAATTATATGGTAACCTTTAGGCATAATGGGATAATTGGTAATATGATATGTTCTAATGGTGGTTCCTGTATCTCTATAGGATGATTTATTTAAAAGATGGGTAAAGACAATATTTCTGAATTGAAAATAATGCAACAGCCACTGAACTCAGCATCAATCATCATAGGATCTAGCTTCTCATCAAATCTATGAACTGTTATTTCTGAGCTAAGAATCTTCCCTTTGCTTAGTATCTTATGGTATATATCAGATTTTTGCTATTCTGTACACCAGGTGTGGGCAATTGTTTTGACTCGTGGGCCACATAGGGTTCTAAAATTTGGCATAAGGGCCGGACAAGGAGCAGATGGAAGGAGAGATTGGGTAATCAACCTAATAAACTAAAAAAATAATATGGAATTTAGAGAAAAACATACTTTAATTTGGATTCAAATTCACATATATTCATTTAAAAACAGAAAATTTGGGAGTTTTAATTTCTAAATTTTGATTTTTGTTCTCTTTTTGGCTGATCCAATGGGTTGATGTTCTTCAGAGGAAAATGTGAACTCAAAGAAATGCTGCATTTATGTGGTGTAGGAATAATCCGAAACATCACCATCTGACTCAGAAAGGAACACAAACGAACGTCAGAGAAACAACACCATTCATGAGAAGAAACCAGAAATACAATGAAAATAAAACAATAATTAGGATTTTTGATTCAATGTATTTTGATTTGGAGGGCCAGATTAAGTAGCTTAAGGGGCCGCATGTGGCCCCCGGGCCGTAGTTTGCCCACCCCTGCTGTACACTGTAGTGACCACCATGCATGAAAGGCTAATCCTCCTGTCAATTCCTAGCCTTCCTTTCTTATTAGTATTTTACAGCTTTAAAAAACATCTGGTTAACATAAATCACTCTTATGTCATGATTACCTAGATGGATAGAGCTTTAATTAATCCCCCAGCAGGGAAATTGATTTGTTCCAGCGTCACCAATTACAAGATAATAATAAACAACAAAAGATAATAACAGACTCTAAAAAACCCTGAAAAGAATATACAATAAGTAGCACAATGAAAATGTTTTTGGTCCATTCTTTCATATATTTGCTTTAAACATTTAATATGTTTTACATAAAGGGCTGTCATGGCTATTTCCTTACCATTGTGACTGAATGGTTTTAATGTTACTCTGAATCAGTGTTTTTTTTTCGGGTTGATCTACTTCTGTAATGTAAGACAAAACATTACGATACAATCTGCTTTTTGGAGGTCCACTGTGTGCTTGAATCACCATAAAAGGCAACTGCTAAAGAGTCGTTATGATATCACAGAATGTTTGCATAGTAAGTGCTCTGCAAAGGCAAATTACTCTTTTAAGACCCGAGGCACCCTCTAAAACTACATCATCCATGTGTCACATCAAGGCTCAAAGGGTTAAAAGTGATGTGGAAGGGTGGCGGGGGGGGATAAACTTGTCCTTTTCATTGTGCCGCTTTTTCCTAATCATTACTTTCATGGCCTGAAATAATTCTGAGGGGCTCAACTGATGTGGATGAGCTCAAAGGACGTTTAGACATGTTAGCTCCAGACATATTGATTCATCCTCAAAAGCCAGGATCATTTATCATCCCCGCAGGGTTCATTTAGAGATCATGGGATTATTACATAATGCCTCAGATGGCCACAAAACTCGTTAAACTCAATAGCTTGTAACTGGCTACAATTTAAGGATTTTCAACTGTGTTTTAGTTAGTTTGAATGGGACAGAAATAATCATCAGAGTTTCACATTTGCAGCTTTTTTTAAATCAGCAATTAAAATAACTTTGTGGTGACTGTACACAGGAAGCAGAGAGCTTCACTCTCTCTTTGCTCCTTGGCTCTATAGGAGTGGGATTATTTGACGTAACCCGGTTTTGCTCTCCGCTGGATGAGAAATGACACACAGCTCGTCCCCATCCATGATGGTGCAACAATCAAATGTTGCCACCACCTTTAATCTTCACAGAACTGTTGTTCTTTAATCACCCTGTCTTATCTTATAATCACAAACGCAACATTCTGTGAAGGAGCACAAGTGTTTTTGATTACTCTGATCTGCAGATAAACCGCTTAAACTTTCTGGACCACATCAAAATGTTGACTTAGATCAAGCTTTGCAGAAAAAAGTAAACTAAAAATTCAGTTGTTTTGGAATACAGGGACCATGAGATGAGTAGTTCTGAATTAAAAGGACTCTCCTAAGGTGATGATGAGAGGTCATCTCTGACAGATGCGAGTCACCTCTGCTTGATATCGTGTACAAATGCATCTAATGGATAAAGGGGGTGGGGGTTCAATGCTGGCAGATGTCCACAGAGGTTGCTCCTGTTATTGATAAAGCTGCCATCTTTGCTCTTCTTTTCATCCATCAGCCAGAATTGACTGAGAAACCCCATTGCTGTGTAACATGACCCAGATGATGGATCTCCTGTCACGGGGAATGTGCGGGCACTCGCACACAGACACGCAGAAAGGAAACACTTGAGCAAACACGGTCTGTCTACACACGCGGACACGGACGCACGCAAACTACGTTCAAAAGCTTTCCGCTGTGGATGCTGTCATCTGCTATTTGAATCTATATCGTCTGCCTTCCAAATCTGCCCGCATATTATTTTACTTGACCTCAGCCGGCAAAAGATATTTCATCCTGGGTCGCAAATGGGACCCTGACATGCGAAAGTCGTGTTGATCTAGATCAACAGGCAGAGCGAGACCTCATACACGCTAACTTGAAATGTTGACACCACCTGCTCACTGCCACCAGTGATTTATGAGCGATGCGATGCACAGTCATCACATTCTTTCAGCGTCAGCCTCCCAAAAAACACGAGGAATGATAATTGTGTTTAGCTTGCTGCACCTATTTCACTGGTAAAAATAGGTCCTACCTGTGGCAAATACTTTGAATATTAAATTTCCTATAAAGCGATGAAGTTGCAGAACATTTTGTAATAAAATACAGCTTGATTTTCCTTTTTTGTCCAGGTGATTTCAGGTGATAAGAGTCAGGGACGATTGTGTCTCATATCCTGTGATTTATAGCTTGTCTCAAGTCTGCGCTTGAAAGGACAGAGATGTGGGGGTGGAGTGTGCAGCAGTGGCAGTCTCATGACTTGTCACATTCCAGTGGAGGTCTCTGCAAGGGCTTCTGGTCCTAGAATGAGAGATTAGAGAAAGACATGAAGAGGCCGGCTGAGGTGAGAGCTGATCCTGACCACAGATTGCACCTCTGAGGGCAATACTATAGCCAGGTCATGCTCTACTTAAACTGCTTTTTCATAAAGCTGTTGATTGCAACAAAGAAAGTACAATACTATTACCACATAGAATTAAAACCAATGAATTTAGGAAAACTTTTATGTGACAGACTTTGTCCTTTGGTTACTAAAGAAAGGAACATAGTGATGACAAGTAATGCTCAGAGAATCAATTCCTGTTCGAAAAAAAAAATTACAAGGAAATTCCTTGAGTAACAGTTGACCATGATCGTTGAGTTATATTTCCTCATGAAGAAACTGAAGTCCTGGAGAGTATGTGCTTTTTTGAAGACCCTCTCCAATGAAAATAGTGTATTGGGTCGTTTTAACATCTTTTTCTCATGAAGGAGGACATAAATAAAGAACATTTTCAATAAAACAGCATTTGAAATGAAAAGATGCATTATTTGTTGTGTGTAGTATCAACACAGGTCAATAGTACAATGAAATGCTTGGGATGGGAAGCTGGTGAACTCATCAATTTGGGAGGTACTTGTACATACAATGGTAGTACTGTAAGTACACAATAAAACAAAAAGGGAAGCAAAAGGGAAAAATAATGTGATAATGATCCAGGTACATAAAATAAATGGGATATGTAGAAGGCCAGTAGCATGGTCATGATGGGTTTAAATATATTGCACATGTACAGTATTTTTATATTATTTATGATTCACCCATTCTTTTTCAGAACCCACTTTGTCCCTTTTGAGGTCATGGGGCGATCGGAGCAGGGTACACCAGGACAGGTCTCAACCCCACACCCATACACACTTGTAGTTCCACCTAAAGACAATTTAGAGTCACCGATTGACCTATGAAGTATGTGTTTGGACAGTGGTAAGAAGCTGGAGTCCCTACAGAAAAAAAACCATGCACGGGGGGGGACATGTAAAAAAACTCCACACAGAAAGGTCCCCCATTGGTGATTTTGTTTCAGGTCCTCCACTTGAACCAGAGGCCTTCTTGCTGTGAGGTAAGAGTGCTAACCACTACGCCACCGAGCAGCCCTTCATTTCTTTATTCAAATTGTAAATCAGGAAGGTACAAAAAAATGGCATTTGAAAAGCTTATCATTATTATCTACAAACTGCGATGGGCGGACCACAAGCTCCTTGCTCTGCTCCATTAATGCATCCACTTATAGACAAATAGATCCATGAATATCATTTTCCTAATCTAAGCTGGTATCTGGCTCAAACTGTATGGCTGAATTGTAGTTCACATTTTGCTTGCATTTGTTGTTGCACCGCCAATGTTAGCTTGGGGTTGTTGAAGGCTAGAAAGTGTGTTCAAAGGAATGATGGGAAATTAGCACGGACAACAGTCCCGCCCGCAACTTAGAGTCGAATTTCGGATGAAGTACAGAAACAAAAAAACTTTTTAAATTTTACCTTAAAATGACATGATCTAAATTAAAAGACCACTGGCAACACATATTACAAGATGATTGGAGTAGGTCTTTAAGGTGATTGGCAGCAGGCAGTGGAAGGATGTCTGAAAAATTCAGTTGTACTTTAGGGCAGGTCATCTGAACCGTTACTTTCACTAGAATTAGGACAAAACCAAGACAAATATCTAAAAAGTGGGTACATTAGAGAACTGAAGATACTAGACACACATCAACTATAGCTGCCAGCTTCTAGAAGCAAAGTATGTTTGACTTAAACACCACTAAACTGTAGATCTCTTGCCTGATAACGATCATCATTCCTTCAATTGTCTTCCAGGCCTGTAATTTAGTTGGAGATGTTGATGTTGACAGATGCAGTGAGAGGCAGATGAGGGAAGGCAGATAAGAGCAGGGGACAGGCAGGTGAGCGCAGATATTGAATCATTCTTTCATTTCATACCTGTAGACAGGTGCTCATAGGGGTTAAATGTGAATGAAGGATGTGGGAACGGACTGCAGAGGGAGACCAGGAATGATGAAGACTTTCTAAAGGGATCAAAGAAGGTCACGCTACTCCCCCTCCCTGCCACCCCCCCCCTCCAAAGTCTCCCTCCTCTACTGATCTGGAAACGATAGATTTCAGTCCCTCTTTTGCTCTCGAAGTGGGGAGGTGGTGTCAGATTATCCGAGTGGGATCTGAACATGAGATTTGGAATAAAGGCCAGGTTTCAGGACCAAAAAACAAACAAAAAAGATGATTTCTGAAGACTTGTAGGATTTTTTTGCAAGAATAGGGCTGTGCAAATGAAGAGTTCTTTGCACTTATTTGAACAGTGCTAGTAAAACATTCTTTACAACAATATATATCATAACTGTTTAATGAATGTGCTGCTGGAACCGGACAAATAAAAATGTTTTGCTTGAATTACAGCGGTGATTGTGGCCGTCAGCTTAAAACTTTCAGACCACATAAAGCATATAAAGACCAAGGACAGCCCGTAAAAAAAGAGAGGCTGAAATGATTTAGAGCCAGAAACTGTGTGGAGTACAGAGTGGACCTCATTTTTACTCACTTTAACCGGGACGCCAGTGTTTTCTTTTGATTAAAAAAATGTGTCCTTAATAAACTTACGGTTGACAAACTCTAAAAAGGTGTCTTTTATACATTTAACACATCTAAGAGTTTGGTAAGGAATACTCTTGAATCAAAATAGGAAAAGTAAATTAAACAGGACATTAGATATTGGCCTTGGCAGCATATACAGCAGTTCATCCTCAAGACAGTTGAGTTTTTTTTCTTTTTTTTTTTGTTTGCATGTTCATTAACATGTCTACGATTTGTTTACTTCTCAAATGCTTTGTTTTCTTTCTTTTTCTGACCAAATCATCCACATTTATCCCAGGAGCTCATGCTAAACCGAGCTATAACAATAAGCATCCTGTGTCCAGGTTTTATGGGATCTAATTACTGCAGACAGATCTGCTGTGCCATAACTCTCATCTGTTGAGTCTACAGAGAGAACGAAGCATATTTATTGCATCGGCCCCCTTTATGAATTTCTACTGTAAAGGAAGCAGTCTGGCACAAAGGTGGAACTGCTGGTCGTTATTTAGTGTGTTCTGCCTTGGAAACACAGCCGTGATACGGGACAGCAGGCATGCAGGAATTACATTACACCAGAAATTTAGTGATCTTTCGAAGAATAGGCTCCCTTGTTGGGCCGGTTTTCCCATGTTGCAATAAAATTCCCACTTTGTAACGGCCAGCAAGAGCAAACAGCAAGAACAGGTCGAAAGCACAGGGGGTGAGAGATCTTAAATGAATTGTGAGGGTGGTCTGCGGGCACAGTGAGCAGCTGGCATGCTGGCTTGAATTTAGAAAAAGTTGATGCCTAATTATCTGTTCAGATGTGGTTGGACTTGAAGTAGCTCTTATGACAGCCTGTCTATCTTCTTGATGAGGAAATCACAGCCCAAAGCCCAGCTCCCGCTGCCATGACGTGCTTCCCAAGGTCTTCACCTGCCCCTGCTCTGCGGGTCTGAGTGATGTGGTGGCAGGAATTCCCGCTCATCAGAAGTGAAGTGAGTTTATTTTCACTGCTGCTTTGATGAGCAGGGGGGGGGTTCCTAGAGCTTAATTTTCCATGAAAAATGTTTTGATTGCTTTTGGTTAAACCTTGTAAACGGATCACAAATGCACAGACACTGCGTCTTCGGAGAGACTTGACATCAAAAAGCGCGTCACCTGTGGAGGATTTAAATTAGGAGTGTGCGTTTGCGGACAGCGGGGGCACACACAGGGCAGCGCGGATTACCCGGCTGCCCTTGATAACTCACAGGTGGCTGATCTTGGGGTTTAGTCTCAAACGCTGTCCCTAAATCTGCCACTTCCTATGCAGTGCTCACACAGACACACACACACACACAGCTAGACAAACATGATTCCTGTCCAGGGAGTTCATGCAGGATCATGGCAGAGCTCAGGTTACTGTCCAGGTGCACAGCTTTAGGACTGTGTAGAGTTAATAGTTGGATGAAATAGATAGTCAGTTTAATATTCTGCCAGTTCGTGCAAAGGTTAGGGGTTATTGATGGGGGCTTCGTTGTTTCACAGGAATGTCTGACGTCCTCCGAATTCCTGTTTGACTTGAAGTTTAATGGCCTGTTGCTGGAGAGATGAATAGCGCCATTACAGAAGAAGTGGGAAAAGAGGATTTTAAGACACAAACAAAATAAGCTATCAATCTCTCTATGTGTCTGCAGCGCATTCTTCTGTGACAACGATTCATCCTCAATTTCACACCCGGGTTTTCCAGTGTAAGCCCCCCATAAGGCGGCGATGAGGTGAGCAGAAACTCTGCTGTTGGTGTTAGCAGTGGGGGATGGAGAGCCAGAGTGTTGACATTTATGGATGAGGTTTTCCACCGACTCTACTATCAGGTTTTAAGAGTTGTTTGCAGCAGGAAGCACCTCCGACTGCAGCGCTAAAGGCCGAGAGGCGGGACTCGGCATGAGGGACCCGCTGTATCACTGTATTCATGCAGACTTTGCAAGCTGGAGCTGTGGTGTGACCATCCATCACTGACGGTGCCATGCTGGGTTTTAGGATGGGAATGCATTTGTTATACCGAGCATAAGAGGAGAATGATCATCAGCAAGCCAGGGTCAAGTTTAGAGTGTCGAGGTTGATTTGGCGACAGAGATTGGTTTGAGTGTTTGTGATTTGAGATTTTGAGATGGTTTAAAGCATTGTGGAAGCTGCAGTACTCAGAAACATCATTTGTACTTTCCAACACTTTCTTGAGGCTCTCTGGAAGAGAGGACTTATGGTTGCATGACTTCACAGATTTTTCAGGAAATAGTAACAAAATTTTGCTTCCAAAGTCAAAAAAAGAAAATAAAAAAGATAATCATTGTTATTAAAAAAAAAAATCATCAAAGTTGCTGCGCCCTTTATTAACTTAGCCTTTGACACATCACTTATCAACTCTATTGTTTGCTTTGAAGGACCCATTGCTTAAGCTGGTCTTTGTACAGAATACTACATGAAAGAACAAGTGAACAAACATGATCTGCTTTTATCTAAATACTGTGTCTTGAAATTTAGTGAAGATCTGCAGACATTGCTGAAAGTAGAGTGGCAAATTTATAAAAACTAAGAGGAACTAAGAGGAAACACAAAGCAGCTGCTTTGGATTCTCAAAAGAAAACCCCAAAGTTCTTCCAAATTGGTTTTGTTTTAACTCTCTCACACCACATGTTGCTTATTCTCAATGAACCATTTAATCCATGGCTGCTGCTTAAATTTAGCATCCCCTTGAAAAGAAACAAAATGAAGAATATTTTTGAAATAACTGGAAATTAAGTCAGGCATGAAGGGATTAATTATTCACCTTATTTTTGCCTCGGGCTACGTTCAGAATCTGTTCAAGTAGCAAGGTGGTAATAGGCATACAGAATAGATTCTTTGCGAGAATATTTTTATTTTATTCAAGGCAGGGAATTGAATTTGGCATTCAACGCTATGATCTTGTACCTAAAGCAGAGAGCGAAGATAACAATTTGGAGTTTGGAGAACAATAAGGTTTTGTACACAGACAAAATAAGAGCATATTCCACTAGATTGGTCTAAATCAAATTTTGAAAAATATATTTAACCTTAGACACGTGATTTAGACCATGGGAAACCAACCCTGTTTTGTTTTTAACTGAACCAAAAAAATGTAGGTTTGAATACATGCAAAGATTCATTATGTAAATATAATTTTTTTACTATTAAAAGCAGATCTAACAAAATCACATACACACACAAAATGAATTCAGTGATTTAAACAAATCCTCTACACCAGGGATGCCCAAATCAAGGCCTTGAGGGCTGGATTCCTGCTGGTTTCCCAGAAACCCTGCCTAATCTAGTGTTGATAGCCTGATTCTGTCAATAATGAGCCCCAATAGCAGGTTGGTTGGAAAACATGTAAGACATCAAGACCCAGATTTGGGCACCCCTGCCCTAAACGGAGAGTTATGGAAAAGTAATGTCTTCAAGTGCGTTACTAACCCTTGATGACATCATCAATAGTCGCCGGTCATCTACGTTAGCACTCAAACGCGAGCATCAGAGCATACCCACGTGAAAGAATGCGTTCCTCCTTCAGAACCGTGACATGGATCACCCACCCAGCGGAGGGATACACAGTCATAAGTCTCTACGGCGTCCCCCTGAATAAACAATTTCAGACACTGCTGCACCTTCAAATGCACCTCTAACTGGAGGGGTTGGGAAAAGCGAAAGAGGTAGGGGAAGAATTTGGATTCAGCCGTAGACTATATTGTTATATGGACTTTTAAACTGAACACGTATTGGCTGTCATAAATCTGCATTAAATTTCTTCATGTCAATATTTTATCCTGCTGCCAAATAAATATCCCAGATGTAGTTGCAAAGCCTCACGGAGATCTAACTGAAAATGGTCGGAAAATGTGAAGGAACTGTCTTTAGGATACCTTTTAGTGTAAAAAGTTGGCAGGCTGGTTGCACACTCTGGTTTTGAGGCATTTCTGTGTCCTCAGAGGGGAAGTGAAGAAGGCAGCTGGAGGTGTTGAAATCTTTGCTTAAGCCGTTTCCTCAGTGCCACTCAGAAAGCGGCAGAACATGGATAGATGGATTTCTCTCTGAAACAGAACCCTTTTTCAGGCATGTTTCCATGTAATCCCATAGACATCAAATCGCTTTTTAACTCAAGTGGAAGAGAGTGTTTGAATTTTTGGACACTCGTCCACCTACAAGATAAATTGCATGTACAGGACAGCATTTTTTTGTTTAGTTTACTGAAGATGGATGCATCTTCAGTAATCTAACAAGGTTTAAACAGACATTTCCATGATTACTAGAGACACCACTTAAGATAACAGAGAAGGACAGGAACCCACTTTTCAAGACAACAATAGGAAAATGACTGTTTGCTGAGTCCTCTCCTTTCGTCTCAACTTCCACCCTGTAATCTGGGCTAAACAGGGGGTCTGGTGATGGGTGGTGGAAAAAAGACAGATACGGTAAAGGAACATCAAAGTAAAAGGAGGAATGAGGGAGGGGGAAAGAGAGGAGGAAAAAGATTAGGGTGAAGAGAAAGCATAGAGCAGAGAAAAATGAAGTTGCCCAAAAACGGTGCAAAAAAAAGCAACTCTAGTTAAAATCTTGTGTTAAAACGTATTAAAGTGTGGAAATTGTGCAGCACTGAAGGAGAGGAGCGTCCTGCAACCAATTTAGCATAACTCCGATTAATCCAAGCTGAACGGGATACTGATACTGAGTTGTGAATTTAGACAGAGGAGCAGAGTCAGGTCTGATTGCTTTATCTTAAATAGTGTGTGAGAGTACTTGAGATGTTCACTGTGTCATATGAAGAGACAGTTAGGCTTTGCTCTGACAGCCAAACACTCCAATCACACATAATAGTTTCCATTTGCTAAAAGCAGCCAGATGGGAAATTTGTGTCCATCTCAGCACAATTACTCCTCCATTCTCGTGCAGAAACGAATGCAAGCCCTTAATTCAGTGCTGAGTGAAAGATAACTGACCTCAAAAATATCCCTGCTCTAATCAGAAAAACACTTTCACTGTGACATTTATAGAAATATGTTCGACTCATTTAGTGCAATTTCAGTGCCGGTTGGTTTGTTTAGTGTTTTTAGGACTTCTTGGAGGAATCATGGGAAAATGATTAGAAAGAAAAATAAATTAAACAATAGTGCTTTAATTTACAGAAATGAAGAAGATGGAAAATGTCTGAGGAGAAGAAGAGATGGAGAGGGATAGCAGATGGAGCTAAAACGAGTTGGGAGGCAATTTATAAAAGTTAGAAGTAAGGGATAGAAGAAGAATTTAAAAACAGGAGAGAAGAAAATAGGAATATTAGAAAAAATGGAGGAAAAAGGTGAAAAGTGACGGGAGAAAAGGCTGGTTGTAAATCTCCTGAACCCTTTCTGTTAGTTGAAAACAAACATCCAAAAATTGAACATCTGTTGGATTTGGCTGGGAAAGTCTTTCTTCTTCCCTTTTTCTTTCTCTTCCTTCCTGACAAAACCATCTGACTGTTTCTCCCACGCAGTTTTATCTCACAGACCTGGAGGGGGGGGAAGGAACGAAGAAGAAAGGGGGTCCATGCAGGGCTGAATGCAAAGAGGGGTTAAACATACGTGAGAGGAGCCCACCCTGTGAAGCCAAAGCTCACAGGATAGTCAAATGTTTCTTTAAACACAACAGTGGGAGGTTGTAACGTGTGGTTATTATGGATGGCAGCTTTGCTGATTTAGAGATGATCTCATGCTCTTCTGGCAGTGGACTGTCTCCCAGATTTTCTTAATCACAGCTCAGATTCTTGTTTTTCTGGACACATGAAGCACGGAAAAAATTAACCGTCCGTCCAGAAAAAACATTTATCTGAGCGTGTTAATGGAGCCCCAGTAAAAATGCTTTTCTTGCTGGAATATCAAACGCAGCCGGTCAGTTTAATAACTCGTGGCTTTTGCTCGGAAAACATTAACACTTTTTGTTGGAAGCTTGTGAAAGCATTTCAGTATTTGCTAAGAAACTGTAAAAATGTCCCTAAAATTAGTTGTTGTAATAGGAAAAGTTGCAGTGTGCTGCTATTTAAAATAGTACAAAACATGTCTTTCCTTGGAGGTCCCATCTACATGTTTACTTTACGTTAGACAGATAAAAAAGCTGATCAGAGATGCAATTAAAAAAAGAATGAAACAAGATGAAATGAAGATAAAGTTAGATTGAGCTTAGACAAATATATTAAACTATGATTCATTAATTTGATGCTAATCAAAAATGGCTTTGCAATTTATTGTTTTTTTTGCAAAGTTCACGAGTTAGGTTTTTTCTTTTAGAAGTTTTGTGCTGATTTAAAGAGATTTTGTTGTAATCTTGCCATCTGTGCTTTGGAGCTTTGCAGTTTAGCCGAACAAGTATAAATAATACTGTTTAAATCAGAGATATTTATTTAAGGACAATATAAGCTCTCTGCTTTTGCTTCTGCTTTGGGTGATGGACTGGTGGACTGCTGGTTTCTGCCTTCACCTGCAGAGAACTGCAAATTGGCTCCAGCAGATCCTTGAGATCCCAAATAGAGAGAAATTTGTGAGGAAATTTCATAAAATGCATAGAAAGTATATGCGTAAAGAAAAATTGGAATCCAACTGAAACATATATCCCTCATTATGATGCCTTTGGGTTTTTGCTCATCACTATGTAGTCAGGTAAAATGGTTTCAAGTATCTCCAAAACAAAGTGGAGATGGAGAACAGCTGTGATATTGGAGACACATGCTTCCTCAGCCTTGGTCTGTTTCTCATTCTCACCCTGAACAACATCAAGTCCCATCTGGACAGTGGGCTAACATCAAATCGTAAAAAATGATGCACCCAACTGCAAACTTAATTGGTTGCTGGACCATATCTCCATGCTGGCCTTTACTGCCCTTTGGTAGTAGTATGTAAAAAGAATAAAGTCATGATCAGATTTCCGCTCTATATCATGTTCAATGGGATCATGTCTAATAAATTCCTAAAAATGGCATCAATTAGGGCAAAACTCACCGATTCTGTACAGTTTTTAGCCCCAACTAACATTGTAAAGAAGAAAATTAAACTTACTACGACGTGTGTGAAAGCTTTTATGTATATATTTTAGCCATATAATTTCTCATTGCATATAATTTGTCCTCAACTGAAATCTTGTTGACTGTCATCTGTCTGAGCGGGAGCTTCTCTCTGTCTTGTCTGTCTCCATCTGTTACCAATCAGCCCCACAGTCGCTCTTTGTCTCATCCCAGGCTCTAGCACCCACAGTCCTGTCAGGTATGTGCTCCAGTAATAGCACAGGCAGGTAGCTCAGCCATGTGGAATTTGACATTGTGTCCCAGAACATGTCCACTGCCCCGTGTGAGGGTGTGAGTGGAAGGGATGCAGCCAGCGTGTCGAGACAGTGGTATTACACTCAAAGAAACATTTAGCGATGAGGTTTGAGTCATCTGGATCAGTGTTATTCAACCTTTTTGGAATTGAGGTAGACTTTTTCCTCCAAAAATATAACAAGGCAAGCCACCAACTGAAAATGTAACAAATGAAAAAGAAACTTTATGGTCTGTGTTAATAATATTTACACATTCTTATCAAGGTTTTTCAAACCACAAAGAATATAGTTTTTTATGATCTTTCATAATTTCTGACTATTCAATGTGATACCTAGATCTGTTTGGAAGAACACATGCCAGAATAAAATAGTTATTGTTAGAATACAAAGTGTTGAGGTTTACATTGATATTTGTAGGTTTTTGGAGAAAAAATAATAATTACACAGCAGCTAATTTCTGTGAAGAAAGTTTAACAAGTTTCTACATGAAGCCACATCTGATTTAGCACTCAGTGGTTGTTTAAGATTGGAGTAAACTCTCCCTAACTCTGAGGTGAGGAGGGACGAAGATTTTACAATAATATTAATGGACACGGTTTCAAGTTCGGGTCTGCATTATGATGTAACTTTGAGCGTTTATGGTCCTGCGCTGGTTGCTGTCTGCAGCTCCGGGACTTGGGGCTTGTTGATGAATGAACCAATTACATGCTAGCTACATGATAAATGGACCAATACAGGTTGATGGATAACAGCAGAGGGAGCAAGGGAGAGGCTTGTCTCACTAATGCTCAAAACATGAAGTGGTGGGGACGCAAAAAGCTAAAATCAGGTTTAATAAAAGAAGGGGAGGAAAAGAAGGGAGATAAAGAAAGATAGAGGTAGAAAGAGAGTGTCTGAGTGTAATGATAAGTGAAGGGAAAATAGGAGTGAGTGGGAAAGATTGATGCGACAACTTGTTAGCAAGGGGAAGAAAAATGAAAAGGGGAGGTAGAATTTATGAGCAGGGAGAGAAAAAAAGAGTAAAATAAAGGAAAGAACAGTTTTGTTAGTGGTTATGTAAGATCGTGCTGAGGATAGGCATGTTTTGCTGATACTAGACACATTTACTTTCAAAAGTAATTACATTAATTTTTTGCGCACGCTTTGAGTTTGTTCCAGGTTATTTCAAACCAATTTGTGTTTTTTCATTCTTCAAGTCACAGAAAGTATTTTTTATTTGGTGTTTGGCTTCTCACAAAATTTAAGAAGTTCTTCCTATTATTGAACGCAGCTATTAAATAATATGCGTTTATTGTTTTATAATGTAGATTCACTGTCACTTTATTAGGTATATGCCACATCGGTCAGCTAAGAACAGGAAACTGAGGCTACAATCCACACAAACTCACCAACACTGGACCATTAAAGATTGGAAAAACATGACCTGGTCTGATGAGTCTCCATTTCTGCTGGTAGAATTTGGCATCAACAGCATGAAAGCATGGATCTGTCCAGCCTTGTATTGACGATTCAGGCTGTTGTTGGTGGCGTAATGGCGTGGGAGATATTTTCTTGGCATACTTTAGGTCCCCTACCAATAGAACATGGTTACAACACCACAGCCTCCCTGAGTATTGTTGCTGACCATGTCTGGATCACTGGACGCAGGAAGTTCAAAAAACTTTTTGTTTTATTTTGGCTGAAATACTTGAAAAGGCTTGTGGCACTTGAGAAGGCACACAAGTGGAGGGAATATGTGGCTTATAACAAGAGGACAAGAAAATCAAACACAGGTGCGCCTGTTAAGAGGGCAGGAGATCCAGGTGGGAGGGACAAAGAAATCAACACTCCTGAAATGAGAGGAGGGCAAAAACAAAAAGGAAAAACTGGAAACACAGCTACAAACCATGTCCAACCCTTTATGACCACAGCGTACCATCTTCTAATGTCTGCTGTCATGTCATAAAGTTGGAATCATCTCAGACTATTATGAACACGACAATGAGTTCACTGGACTCAAATGTTCTCACAGTCTCCAGATCTCAACCTAATTGATCACTTTTGGGATGTGGAGGAATCTGAGATTGGTATCATAGATGTTGGTATCATGTCAATATGGACTAAATTCTCTGAGAAATGTTTCCAGTGCCTTGTTGCATCAAAGCCACCAAGGAGTAAGACAGTTCTGAGGGCAAAAGGGAGTCCAACCCGGTACTAGTAAGGTGTAGTGTAAAGACAGCTCCCAAATGCATTCTGTACATCTGGCAGGTCTGCAAGGGGATTATTTCAAACAAAAATAATATTTCTTATTCATGCCAGGTCACATTTCTGTGAAAACAAGAAAGGCAATGAAAGAGCATGACACATTTCCATTGAATGAAATAAATCTCTTCTTAGTCCAAACTGAAGACAGAGATCAAATCCTCTCATTCAAAACTGAAAAACATTGGAAGATGTGGGACACATTTTAAGGAAGATGTGTGCAGAGGTTTTCAACCATATCAAAACTGTTGCAGCTTAGTTCCTGTTGGCACAACTGCAACAAGCTTAACATGTTTTTTTTAAAAACCAGTAATAGCTTCAAGGTGTGACTTTATGCCTCAATCCCCCCCAAAGACACTAATACAGGCAGGTGTGGCTTTTCACAACAAAGGCAGGCTGATCAAAGTTTGGGGTGCCTGCACACCTGTTCATCCCTTGATACTGAGAGGAATCTGTTGTTACTGTTCACAGGCTTTACAGTATAAACCCCACAGGTCTGATTGAGAAGTGGGAGCACAGGGGAAACAGCAGGGGGCTGTTTGTACACGTCCCTTTGTGATCCTCCACGTTTGAAGTTAGTTGATGATGGAGAACATGTGGGTCAATCTCGACATCCTGTGGTGCGTCTTGTAGCTTCAAACAGAGCGCAGAAGAGGACCGGGAGGGAAAATTAAGTGGGTAGAGATAAAGTAAAAAGGAGAGTTTTATCAGGATTTCAACAGCACAATCCACTGAGCCAGCCTAATGTCATGTCATTAGTTTTTCTATAACAGATAGCGGAAAATGAATCTGCTCTTATCTCTTTTTAGCAGTCAGCGTTTTGGCAAAGAGAAGTCTCTGGTTTTCATTTGTGGTCCAAGTAGCTTTGACCAATCGTGTGTAAGTGGACTGGCTTGCATCCAGGTAAAAAGTCCCTTTGGATTTCAGAGGAAGAACAGTTCAAATGTAGACTGAAATCCCTCAGCTTTTTGCTTTCAAGCACATAGGAGCCCCCAATCCCATCTTTATTTATGAACATCCGGAGGAACTTGTATTTCATGGTGCAATACCAATATTTATTTTTCAAGAATCATGTTAAAAATGTTTTCTAGTAACTTAGAAAAAGAATTAGACTGGACACTAAAAACACTTTGTATTCATTTGTCAAGATAGTCTAAAGAAGTAATTATATTTTTGAATATTTAGCCCTATTTGGAGGCAAGTCTGCAATATTGGGCTTTGTGGGGGTTTACTGCTAAAAACTCTTGGCTCACAGCAAGAAGGCCCAGGTTCCATTCCTGCTTGGGACCTTTCAGTATGGAGTTTGCATACTGCTTCCCATGGACACATGGGTTTTCTCTGAACCCTCCAGCTTACACCCACAGTCCAAAAACATACTTCACAGGTCAACTGATGACTTTAAAGTGTATTCATTCATTAAAGTGTATAGCAGTTAAAAGTACAAAGTTAAGACTAAATAAATTCCTTCCAATCTATTTATTTTTTTATCAAGTGACTTTCTCCAGCATTCAGGTCCATTAACAACTACTGTATGTCTGTCTTATCTGAGTTTAGGAAAAGAAAATTGCAAGTCATGTAAACCTTAATCTTGTGTTATTAAACATCTTCTAGTTTAATAGCTGAGAATTAACCGCACAATAAAGGAAGTTTTTATGGACAAATTAGATTTTTTTGTCCATTTTCAGCTGCTACCTGTAAATCTCTTTTTTTAAGACAAAGGTTTTGTGACATCTCTTCAACAACATAATTATTTTCAGCTAATTTGTCCTAAATAAATGCTCCAGTAATTTAGTGGTCATCTATACTTTCTGTTTTCTCATTCCTGTTTTTGGTAACCAGCATTCATCCCACTGTAGATGTTCCAGTGTTTTTCTTGTTTGTTTCTTCACTGTCCTCTCAGACTCCACCAGGTCATGAAAGACAGTCACCCTGTAAATCTGGTTAAGAAAGAGGTTTTCTTTTTTTCAGATGGAGTTTACATCTCATCTCTCTCCTTATGCATTTTCAACACAGGCAGCACATTGAGAACTAGGGCTGTAATTAATTATTTTAAGAATTATTCGATTCATATCATAATTTGTAGTTTCTGATAAGATTTATAGTCAAAATTGGTTCATTTTGAGCGATCCGATTCACTGACCTGTAAATAATCTAGGACATCTTTAGCCAAAAATTCCACCAGTATGACTCAGAACTAAATACTGTACCTGGTACTGAACAGCGCAGGTGAAGTCCAGATTCCTTGTATTTCTTGCAAGATAATGAAGTGTAAACTAAATATGTCTACAAACAAATAAGTAAACAAGAATTAACAAGAAATCTCTTCAAACTCAAGCAAGAGTCCTGCTGTTTTGGCCAATTTAATGGAAAGAAGGAAGGTGGATATTCTGTGTGTTCAAGAGACCTGATGGAAAAGAAATGAGACTTACAGATTAGAAAGAAGTTCAATCTGTTTTATTCTTGTATAGCTGGAAGGAGGAGCAAAGTTAGAATAAAACTGAACGAGGAGTTTGCTAAAACAGTTCCAGAGGTGAAGAGGGTGATAACGGGGCTTAAGCTGGAAGTTGAAGGTGTGATGTTGAAGGCAGGCAGACAGCAAAGGATGGTGGTGTGTTGGATGACTCTATTGAGGAAGATCAGGAGGACAATGGATGAGAAAAAGACTAATAAATGGTAGAGGTTGAAAAAGGAAGAATATTGTGCAGCTTTCAGGGAGATGAAACCTCGTTTTTTTGTGGTGCTTAGCTGCACCTAGAATCTCTATCAAAAAATGTATAGAGCAGGTAACAAAGGAAATCTCTCTTAAAGTACAGGAAACCAGTTTTGCTGACGTACTTCAGATAAACCAAAATTCTATTCTGGCTGTACGAGGACTGTAGGAGCCTTAAGCCTCGTTTCCACTGAGCAGTCTGGTACAGTCCGGTGTTTTGATCATTTCCTTTGTAAAATTGACCCATTAAACCATACCTTGAGGATCACCATCTGCTGTAGGTCCTTAGAAAAATAGAATGGGATAGTTGGGGCGGAATCGCTGTTGCCACCTGATGATTGGCAGAAAGTGATGATGACTTTAGAAAGCACCAATATAGTACTAAGCTAGCTTTTTCATTTTCCTCTTTATGGCAGTATTCTTCTTAACCGCCTGCAATCCTCTTTCATTAAATTCCTGTTATACACATTGTACCAGAAGTAATGCAACAAAAAGACGAGCTGCTGGATGACCTCCATTGTTTTCGCACAACAATGACCAATGACACACCAGAAGTTTTACCACACATGCGCTGTGAAAACAATCCGCTTAGTGGAAGACAGAGTGGAAACTGAGTGGAAACGTTCTCCAGAAATACCATACAGTACAGTTCAGTGGAAATGAGGCTTTAATATGGGGAACCCGGGAACCTCATTTTCTCTGGGTAAAGTGAGAAAAGACAAAGCACTTTCTCCATATTCACAAAGCACCTGATGAACTAACCCTCAAACACTCCTTGTTCCACAAATGGGACAAAATGGCCCAGCTTCATTAAGAGTTCAATTATTGGTCAAATTCTCTTCTCCAATACCCTGAAATTGCCTTTGCTAGTATGGCTAAGTAATGTGACCCCCATAGTTGGGGCACTCTTAAAAATGAGGAAAAATACCTCAGACTACCAGTCCAGAGACACTGTTCCTGATCACCTCACGAGGCTGCAATGATGTGTCATCCAAGAGAGTCCTGCAACATCCAGAGACCTGAGATGCTCAGGATGGACCATATCCACAATGTATGTAAACAGTCTAAGAAAGATAATTATGAACAATAATGAATGTACCGACAGAAAATAAAAATATAAACTTCACTTAAAAGGGAAACAAATTTTATGTTGGAAACAATATAATTTAGCAACTGTAATACAAACAGAAAACTGCTTATGACAAAAAAAAGGTAGAAGACAGAACTTGATATTTTCCTCCTTTGAAGTAATCCTGTTACTGTAACAAGTTGAAAACAAAAAGTAACCACATGTTGAGCTGCTGCACTTAATAATTGTCAGTCTGTGTGTTTACAGTTTTCACAGATGGCGTTCTGAAACTGTCTGGATAACTGAGATGAATGGCTTTTACTGTGGCTTAGCAAATGGGATCATCTACAGTCAGCACGCTCACACACACCTTAGTGAATGTGCTTGTGCATGCCTGTGCATTCATGGATACACGCACGCATGGCTGCACAAAAGTAAAACATACAGTGGATAAGTAGATTCTATCAACTGATCTTTCAGAACGACCGTTGATTTCTTTTGGCACGGAGAGTGAGCACTTTTTTTTTTTTTGTTCAAACTGATACATGTTCACTCCTAATCACAGCCGGGCAGAAAACCACAGGAAAGGGTAACTCCTCATTACTGGGGAAATGTCAGCTGCCGATTGACTCAATATGTCCTTTGATTCAAGTCAGAATAGGAAGAAGTCATCTGTGATCAATTACCATCTGCAGTCAGTTTCAGTGAATTTAACATGATGCAAACAAGTCAGATGAAGTGAACCACGGCTTGATTCATCCAAGGCATGCTTAATTTTAAATCACAGCAATCAGTTAGAGTTTCAAGAATGTGTTGGGGATTATTTTCCATATATGACAACCAAAGTTTAATATTACATAGTGAAGGTTTACACTATATATATGGTGGTTAAACTGCTGCTGACTGTGGACTCTATGGACCACAACAGTCTCCCCCAGTATGATTGTCAAATACTGCCATCGTGTGGACAGAAGTGCTCTGAGTAAAGCAGGAGCAGCAGGCTCAAGCGTTAAAATACCGACTCATTTTATCAACAATCTGATTTATATTAGAATTTGTGGATGCTGACACGATTCATAGTTGGTATTGGTTAATTTTGAACGATCTCATTGGCTGACCTAGAATTGACCTTTAGCCAAAACTTCAACCAGTGTGATTCAGAGATAAATAGTTGGCACTGAACATTGCAGGCGAAATTTTCCAGATTCCTTGTATTTCTTTCAAAATAATCAAGTGTAAACTAAATATGTGTACAAACAAATAAGTAAACAAGAATTAATGTCAAATTCTTTTTTCCATTTTAGTTTCATAAAGTTCAGCCCACTGCTGTTTATCCACATACAAACCGAACATCATAAGAGCATTCTACCACACTGTATGGTTACATCTTGGACTGTAATGATCGTGTGTTCATTTTTTGCTGGCATATGTGTTTTCTGCAGTGACGACCATGGATTTACGTCATTTTATTTTTTAAAATAAACCTACCGTGTCTCAATCCAAATGCTATTTTCCAATATCTATTTATTTCATTTGGAACCGAGTTTATGGTAACAACTGAATGAATCATCATTCAAACAGGAAGCTCTCAGCTCGCTCAGTTCAGGAATCAATAATAAAAGCCTATCTTTGAATGTAGCAGTTCTTAAAGGATTAGTCCTAATGCCTTTAAACATAATTCAAAGGGTAAACCCGAGAACAAAATGACAGAACAGGAGGTTCAAGGCTAAAAATGAATGAAAAAATATGATAAATGTTAGTAAAAGTCTTTCGTATAACACTTTCAATTATAAAAGTGAAAAAGTTTTTAATATGATTTTTAAAGTATTGTAAAGCTGTAAAAAGTCGGTTTAAACCTCGATGCCTTTTGATGCAAATGACCACGTCTGCACCTTGATTTAGCGTTTACTTGAAAGCAAAAACACAAGTTTTTCAAGCTGAAAAACAAATTTGGACACCGAGATGTTAAAAACAGCAATCACATAAGGAAGTTATTTTTGCAAAACTTTAAATCCTGAAAGTTTTGGTTTCCCAAACCTGTATATTTAAACTGTTCACCTCTCAAATCACGCTTGGGTTTCGGTTCCTCCCTCGCCCACTCAGGTGTGTTTGAGCGGGGAAACAGAAACCTTGCAGGATAAAACTTTTTCCGGACCAGAACTGAGAAATCTTGTTTTCTCACAGATCCACATACTTATTATCCATCCAAACCCTCTACTTTCAGCGGTTCCACTTCATCTATTGTCATTTAGTGTTCCGGTGATTTCCTCCTTCCGTTCTTAAACTTTATCTCCTCACACTTCACACTCTGGCGACAGTGATGTCCCCATTTATATTACTCATAACAAGACTGCATCACTTCTTACTTTGTCCATCTCTTAGTGTAACCACAACTTGCGCAAAACCGTGCAGGTCAAGTTAATGATGAACACATGACACACTTCTGCAAATACTGGACTCAAAGGCCAGCTCTTCCCCACAGTTTTCAGGTAAAAAGACAAGCAGACACACACACTCTTATCAAAACACTTTTGAAATATAATTTATTGCACATTTAAAGATCAACATAAAGTGGCACAATACCAATTTCAATTGTTGTTACATCAGGAAAAAAAAAAGTCTTTACAAAATGCTCACACCGGTTAAGAACTGTTTTTGAGTAGAGAACAAAGTGGCCAAAGGGTTGGAGGGATGCAAGACCGAAACTGCATAGTTTATAAAAGCAAAAAAAAAAAAAATTTTTTAAAAGAGATTGTTACAGTTCTTAAAATGGCACACACAGAAAAGCAACCTGGCTTTACTGTTACTCATGCTTGTCATGAGCCTCCTTAACTTCCACAAAGTCTCAATGACTTACAGGCAGAAAGGAAGTGCCAAAAAAGGAGGGTAATTCCCCATTCTAAATAAGAAAAGTACTATGATTTTTATGGAAAGATGCATATCTACCCAAGCTGTTTTTTAACAAAAAAAAAAAGTTTTTGACCATGGCCTTTTTATGATTAAAAGCAAAAGATATAAAACTCAGTCCTAATTACAGTATCATCTAATTCATTAAATCTTGTTGGAGCAGGCGTGTCAGTGTAAAAACCTCCACTTAGAGGTGCAATGAAATGAAAACTATACAAAAACAAAATTACATGATAGTCACAGTCAATTGTTTAGGAAACTATTTACATCTTTGACCTCATTAATCACATCATCCTGTAACAACAGAATCCACACTCTGGTTCTGATAATCAGCCATGTTCAAAATCAGCCAACATCACAAGTTGTCATTTTTTTGTGACGTGAGTGGGTGAAGACTGCTGTCGCTTATTGCTGCATGACTCATGTTGAGAAAACTGGCTTTAACCGTCTAAACTTTCATATCTGCTCCTGCAGATCTTTAACCTGTGACTTAAAATACCTGCAATTTGAGCAAACAAGGGACAAAAAAAAGAACAGAAAAAGCACTACATTATGTACAGTATGGCTGAAAACAAATAAAAAAAAAAAAAAAAATCACGCTTTGAAGAGATAAAATAAAAAAGTATATGATGCCGAATTTTTAACCGAACCTTAAGTAATCACACATGTTCATGTTCATGTACAACACAGCATAAATACAAATCCAGCCAATGATCAAGAGAACAGCACATAAGCATGCTAACTGGCTTTAAAATCAACTCTCATATATTAAAGTCAAACACAGTTTTATTAGGGTTACCTGATCAAAGGTTTACAGTTTCAATAGAGTTGCCTGGTTGCATATTTTAGATGTGATATAAGTTAATAAAACCTATCTAATTAGTTTAGCAAATGGTAAAAACTGTCACCTATCTGGTTTACTCACCCACAAGCAGCTCACCTGGTGGAGTCGAGTAAACAATTGTGGAAATTAAGGATAAGCTCCGTAAAAGTAAAACAGTATATGCACATTGACAGCAGGAAAGAAATGTTTGGCACAAAACCCACCTTCTTGAGTTGGACGATAGCTCTTATACTGATTGGTTTTGTGGCCCCTTCTTTTTGTAGGCCACCTGACGAATGTTACCACACTTATCTGGGAAAATAAAGCTAAAACATCTTGAACTGTCTTCCTGAAACAATGCTAATCGCTCCCACTCTTAGACAACAAGCATTCAGGCACAAACTGCATCAAAATCGTTTTTTTTTCTTTTTGTTTTATGGAGCTTTGATCCAGCATGGTTTAACACTATAGAAGGCCTCAAAAGTCGAAATTCAAGAACTTTCTGTTAAATAGCCTGGCATCATGATGACCTTAGCAACCTTCTCAACTGAGCAAACCCTAAAACAAGTGGACATCATTCAGCCAAAGTAAACAATAAGTTAAAACAAGCAGAATTCCTTATGTGGAGACAAGAAGAAGCACTTGAAAATCTGGAGAAACATACTGAAGGCCAGACAGAAAAGGAGAGGCAGAGATGAGATGAGGTGCGGTTAGGGAGATGGATGGATGCCACAGCAGCAGAGCTCTTCTGTGGGCGGGAAAGGTACCAGACGAAGGCGGAGAGATGCGACAGAGAAAGAGGGAAATTTCACTCAACAGCTCATGCCCGATTTAAATATTCTCTCTTGACAGGAGGCAGGAGGATTCGATTGAACCCCTCACACCGTCAGCAGATATCGATGTTCCTCGCATAGCTGCACCTCTTAAAAACAACTAGCCCCCCCAACCCCTAAGTCCAACGATGGTTCTTTTGCCCTCCTCCTTAATGTCTTCAGTGCATTAGAAATTGGGTGACTAGAGAGTGGTTGCAGAAAACAGAATTTTTCTGCAGAAGTTCCTTTAAAGCACAGCAGTGGGCTTCCACAGGTATCAGTCTCGGTTTTGCTTCCACTTCCTCACAGAATAGTTTCACAGGCTCAGATCCTCCTAGGATGCTCCTTGGTTGGTTAGTGCAGATCATACAGTGCTGAGACCTTTCTACATTTTTTTTTTTTTTTTCAGATTTGATTCAATGAGATTCTATAGGTTCTCCCCAGGTTGATACTGGGGTTCTGTGGAGGTGAAATAGTCCTCTAGGAAGCCCTGAAGGTACTCGAACGTAGGCCTCTCCTCTGGATCCTTCCTCCAGCATGACAGCATGAGCTCGTGCAAGGAACTAGGGCACTCCGCGGGGCAAGGCATCCTGTAGCCACGCTCCACCTGATCCAGCACTTCACGGTTTACCATACCTGCCGAAGAGAACAGGAAATTAATACTCAAGAAATTAGCTCTGGTCCTTTGATGGTAAAACTGCTGGATTCAGTTAATTTCTGCTGAAGAAATGTTTAATGAAATACGATGAATAACATTTTTATAACTGAATAATCTACAGACCAATTTTAAAACAGTTGTTCAGGTGACAATCAAGTAAAATATTTGCAGAAATCATGAAATGTGGTATATCAACCCTCGTGTTTGAAGTCCCACTCCTTGATCTGTTTTAAAGCTTTAAATTATGATGTTTTTAGGAATAAATCCCCCAAAATTTTCTAGGTCATAGTTTCTGCAGTGTGGCAGGAGTTCATCGGGACATCATTGAAACAACAAAAATTGTGAGTAATATTGGAGAATAGAGTGGAGCGTGTAGCTTGCCATTATAGATTCTACTTTTCATCAATAAGCTTTTTCCCAAAGGCTTTTTTTCATTCACAATTTGAATAATGAAAACCTCACACATACAATTTTAAACGTAATTTTCTTTATATTTGTCCTCCATCGTGAGAAAAATGCCACAAGAACATATTAAAACACCATTTTCATTGGAGTAGATCTTTAAGAAGATCAACCCAGAGGCCTCAGCATCTGAATTTTAAACAGGTGCACTTCTTACCTGGATAAGGAACTCTGCCTTTAGTTGCCAGCTCTGTTAACAGCACACCGAAGGACCACACATCAGACTTGATAGTGAAACGTCCGTACAGAGCTGCCTCTGGTGCCGTCCATTTGATCGGGAACTTTGCTCCTACAATTAAGAATTCTAAGTAAATATATAAACCAAACATACCGATATCTGTGTTTAGCATTGCTGACATTAAGTGATGGCATACCCTGTCTTGCAGTGTACTCGTTGTCTTCAATCAGTCTCGCCAGACCAAAGTCAGCTACCTTACACACCAGGTTGTCCCCCACCAGAATGTTAGCAGCCCGCAGGTCTCTGTGGACGTAGTTCATCTTCTCTACATAGGCCATGCCAGCTGCAATCTAGTAGAATAGATGAGCGTTTCACAGTTTTTAATCATATAAAATAATAATAAAAAAAAAACAACACAAAACCTTAAAGAAAATCTCAGTTTACCTGAGCTGCCATGTCTACGAGCTGTGGCAGTCGAAGCAACTTTCCCGTGTCTCCTTTCAGGAAGTCCAACAAGCTGCCTGGAAATGCAGGGAGACATTACATCATGTATTAAAACTGCGCCTGTAACTAGGAATTATAATTGTAGTTGTTAGAGCACCTCTGACTTTCATTCAAACGCTTTCTCTGAGGTGTCAACAAACACTTTTTTTTTTAGAAACCTGTTGGCATCAAAATGTAATCATCACAAAAATGAAGGCGTCTGATGTTCTGCATTACCTTGGCTCATATATTCCGTGACGATGTAGATGGGCTCCTCAGACACAACAGCGTAGAGCTGGACCAGCTTCTCGTGCCGGAGCTTCTTCATGACCTGTGCTTCCTGAAGAAAGGCCTCTGGAGACATAGTTCCAGGCTTCAAGGTCTTAATGGCTACCCGTGTTGTACCGTTCCACGTGCCTGTCACAATGAGGCAAATGTCAAACCTTAATTGAGTTAAGTTGATATAGAACTGAGGTCTGCAACCTTTTTTTAACTAAAGTTTTGCTTAGTATTTGAAATCTGTGTACTTAGGAGGAAGAAATGAGAAAACAAGACCTCTTCAAGTCAGCAGGGATGTAAAAAAGTATTTAAATAAATTTATAAACTTAACTAATCTAAATGAAATAAATGCTGATCAAGTCACCCATATTATAAAAACAATTGTATTATTTTATTCTTCTTTAGCCAGAGAGCCATATGGAGGGGTAAAAGAGCCACAAGTGGCTCTGGAGCTGCAGGTTGCAGACCCATGATATAGACTAACACATTGGAGGTTAAAAATTGAGAATAATAAAGAATTCTAATGCACTTTAGAGTAATCATGCTAGAATGCAGCATACTCAAGCTCTATCTTGTTTTCTGTGACATAAATGATGATGTCCTACCCATCCAGACTTCTCCAAAGCATCCCTGTCCCAGCTTAACATCCAGGCGAAGGGATTCTCGAGGAATTTCCCAGGCATCCCTGGCGAGTCCCTGCGTCTGAGGTTTGGCCACTGGACAGACGTCTGTGAGGGCGTGGCAAAGGCCATCAGAGTGCTCTAAGGACAGATAACAGTACAGAGTGAAGCACCAGCATTGTGGAAACTGAATCACTCAGACTGTTTGAGTACTCACTACGGTAGTGGAAGACTAGTTGCTGCAGGCTTGTGAATTGGGTACGGGAGGTAATGTAGAAACCACCGCTATCCAGTTTCCTGATCTTATAATGCTTAACATTCAGGCCTTTGGCGTTGTCATAATCCAGCACAGACAGACAATAAGCCCCTGTGAGCAAACAGAAGAGCAGACAGGAGTTAAAACAAGAAAAGCTCTGGGCCTCTCTGACAGCTGCTCTGCGGAGTTTCCGAGCAGCTGTGCCTCCAAGCTCCAAATGTCTTGGTTCCTGTCCTTCACCTTCGGAAAGTTTCACCTCAAAAACAATCAAAACCGGTTTATGAAACTGCTTTTGAGTGAGACCCGACATAGACTCATCTACTTAGACACAATGTGGAAACAAAAGCTGTATTTTCTCTTTATTAAAGTTTACAAAGCAATAAAAATGAGAAAACTGTGATTTTTTGGAATATTTCAAAGCAACATTAAAACATAATGTCGTTCGAATTATAATAATTTATAACACAGCAAATGTTTTTTTGAAAAAACACAAAAACGAAACAATATCCAACTTCTAATTTCAGTCTGTATCACATGGAAACAATGTGGCAGAAGGAAAGTCCCCTGGAACTCAACTTATGATGTGGTTTCTCTGAGTCAAGCAGAACTGCACGTTATTAAAAATCCTTTACTTTGTTACGGTTCTAGTAAATGCAAGTGGTCAATGGAAAAGGTCGACTTCAGTAATAATCATTTTTAAAGAATGCATTCGACAAGGTCAGGGGTCTGCAACCTTTTACTACCTTTACCTTTAACCTTTTACTAAAAGAGCCATTTGGATCTGTTTGATCTGTCTGATTTCAGCCTTTTGAAAATGTTGTTACTTTTTATATAAACTAGATTTCTTTTTTGCACAAATAAAAACAAGAATTAACAAAGAAAAATCTAATTGTTTTATACTTTTGACAGAGGGTCGGATGATTTTCTTTCAAAATAAAAGACTTCCTGTTCCACATAGGATATTTCCACTCGATGGATCTTTCTCTTGTTATTTCTTAGGATATCTTGGGTGGGCTGTCATCCTTTTCTCTACTTACAACTGCTGCTAACCTGTTATTGCTTCATGGTTTAATAGAAACTGTTTATAAAAAAAAAAAAACATTCACATTTATTTTCTGTGCAACTCCATTCTGTAAAGTCAATAAACCTTATTGTGCTGCATAAAATATCTGCTCTAAACACATAAAAAGAGAAATCAGAGAAAATTTTGCTGAAGTTTTGATAGTATTTAAAATCTGTGTAAAACAGTAGAGTAACAGTGGAGCACAGTAGAGTTGGTGTAATGTCAGCAGGGGTGTTCTACAAGCACGTTAGTCATAAATATTCACAAAGTAACTTTTAAAAGTTAGCGCTCTATAGTTTTATTTTTTCCTCAGCTAGAGAGTCACTATGGAGAGGTAAAAGAGACACATGTGGCCCCGGAGCCTCAGGTTGCAGACTAGGTACTAAAAAAAGCTTGTTAGAAACGAGAGCAAACTCAGAAAAAACTAAACTAAAATATAAATAATAATAAAAAGAAGAAGAAGAAAACAAATAAGAAAAATAACATTTTTGGCCATTAGGTACACTATTTTCCAAAAATTAACGTCAGTTGTAGAAAAAAAATGTGATAATTCATCTTTTTGACAATATTGTCAGTGTGACATACTGTAATCGAGTATACATTAGGCTGGTTCTGTACGCCAGATCTGATAATTAATCATTTTGTAATAATTTTAACACCTTTAAAACAATCTGAGAGTAACCCTCTGCAGAAAAACTGTTACCAAAAGTTTGAAAGAAGTCTTGCAAAAATATAATTTTTGTCACAATAAATTAGTCATCAATCATTATTGATTTGCCAGCCATTTACTATTGTGCAAGTGAGTGTCACTTTATTAATGACAACTGAAAATTATTCAATTTTTCCATTTCTCTAGATAATGTCCCAAATCCACATGTAGTTTGGAGCAAACAAAGAAACGAATGTAATATCTTTCATTTGTGACAGCAATCAAATTGTGGTTTAGGAAGTGAGGAGAAAATTGGCTTAACAAAGCTCAGCTCCACAGGGAAGAAATCCACTGTTTGATCTGGAGGTTTCACTGACTGACACTCACTCCGCTTCTTTTGTAGCGAGGGAAAAATCTGGGGCAAGAAAAGGATGCTCCTTCAATTCATCACATGTGCATCATGTATTAAAACAGTGAGATTTCAGTAATCCCTCTACAGTTCAGCCTTCCATGATCAAACCCGAACCACGTTTCTTTCTGCTGAGAATGTATTTAAAGGCGTTGGCACTCTAGATGGATTCACCTGTGACAGCTAAACAAATCACAGCAGGTTTTTTTCTGTTTATGCAGCCAAGATTAAGTAGCAGCATAATCACATTTAACGAATGTCACTTGCAGATTTGTGTTTGAGCCAAATGTCTCACTTCCCTGCTGTAATCTAAGATCATTTGCACATTATGCAACACGTCGTTGCAAGTTCGTGCTCATTTGTGAAAAGCTGTGAGCCTAACAGTCAACACGGAATACGAAATGCACTCCCGCTCGAGCTCCTCCTGCTCCCCAGATTCGCCTCCTTTCTTGTAGGTTTGCCCCTTAACGGTTCTACCCTTCCTCGTCGTCTTTCCACCGCTCCTCTCAGTGTGTGTGAGCATGGGAACACTGAGTTATAGCTGGGGGGGGATCAGCACCCTCCAAGGCTGACCTAGTTCCGGCAGAGCAATTCGCCCCTGTTCATTTACAAATCCAACCAACACCGTTCGCTTTTTTTTTCTTTCAAGTAATCTTTCTCACAAAACAACCTCCTAAAGAGCCCGCATGGGTCACAATGAGTCAATCTGACTACAGAGAGTGACGAAAAACTGTTTTCGAGCTCAAGCTGTAAGAGCATGGCTTTATTAAAAGGCTCAGCCTCTTTGAAATAGAGACCTTGAAGATTATTTTTGTTTTTTTATGTAACAATATATAGAAAACAAACTCCAAGAATCAAGAGAGCATTATCACTTTTAAGTTTTTTAGGAAATAAATGGAAAAAGACTCAAAACAAAGGAAGTTATTTCATATCAACCTTTTGCCCAGCTGGTCATTTTAGCGCTGTTTATAAAAAATATCCCGCTAACTTTGGTAAACGCATCAATTCAGGCAAAGTTTTAGAAACACAAATAATCCCTAAAATCTGAAAAATCTGTTTTTAAGAACCCATGGTAATCCCACATCATTTTATTTTAGGAAAAACAGATCTGGGTTCTTATGGATTATTCATTTTACACATTATGTATACATATTCTTAGAGTTTGACTGGATACTTTTTGCCTTGTGTCTTTTTTGACCGTTTCTTTTCAGCAGATAAAACAATACATGGGACCTCTGAACAAGTTCTTTGTGGTGTGCATTAGCTGATGTGTTCTACATTCAACGTCTGCTCTCTCTCACCTTTTGTGGTCTCGCTCTCCCGCACCAGGAAGGTTCCTCGTCTGTTCTGCAGGTTCAGAAGGAGCCTCTCTGAGTCACGCCGAGTAATCTTCCCGAAATACCACCTGCCGGAGAAAGAAGGTGATCAGAGGGAAGCTCCCGCTGAGCTGCTGAAGCACACCACAGGGCGATGTATGCATTAAAACACCATCCAAGAACTTCGACACCCAAGTTACCAGAGCAGCAATGGCAGCAAAGATTGCACTGAAAATAGTAATAAATATATGGGCTAAATTTATAGCGAAAGGAAAAACAAAGAAAATATAATGTACTCTTCTGCTTGGATGGAGTCTGAGGGAGCCACATAGTTGCTGGGGATGTAACCACTTTCACCCGTTGTCAGCGAGCGAGCAAGCCACCAGTCCCCTTCTCTGTAAAGCAAGAAGACGAAGAAAGAGCAGGAGAGTCAGTGATGAACGCTACTCCGACATTCTTGACTTTAAACACACGTACATTTCTGCTAACGGTAAAATTTAAAAAATAAAAAGAATATTTGAAAAGGGATTAAGCACAAACAGGGCTTAATCCTTTTTGGAGGTTGCTGGAACCTATCCCAGCCACGGTTGGGCAAAGGCGGGATATATTCGATATGGGTGCTCAATCAATGGCAGGGTCACACACCCACCAGACACACTCACATACACACCAAGGGGCAATTAAGAGTAACCAATCAACCTATAAAGCATGTTTTTGAGCTGTGGGAGGAAGCCGGACCATCCCAGAAATCCCACACATGCACATGGAGAACATGCAAACTCCACACAGAAAGGACCCAGCCGGTATTCACCACCGTGCAGCCCTTATAAAAGTTTAAATTACAAAAGTGCAACAGGTAAATCCTGTTGCATAGCTTCCTTTTTTTCCCTGTATTTACTACAGCACCAAACTTGTGAGATAGGGTGTAAACGAATGACAATAAAGTTTTGCATTGAGACTGGGATATGACCTGTCCTTTGTGGAGTTTGTTCCTCTATGACTACGTCTTGACCTTTCCAAGATCCATTGTTATATGCAGTAGATGCAAATCCTTTATTTATTTATATCAATTAGCTCTTTATGTATGTGTTAATGTTCTGACTGCTCAGTGAAGGAAATGCAGCTGCAGATCAATTCAGGAAGCTAAGAAATGTCTTTGTAAAGTAATTGAACACCTCATCCAATAAAATGACTGTCAAAACCATTTTTGCGTGAATTTTTCTCTTTCTTGAAAAAAAAAATGAAATCCCTTGCTGAGCTTAAAGGTTTGCAGTTTATATTTTGGTTAAAATATGCTCGTCTTGATGAGTTTGGAGAATGTGTGTGTAGAGTACAGCTGCATTGTCATTCCTTTGACTTTCATTCAAAGGCTTGGAGCAAAACAGACACAAACACCGGGGTTTGCTTTCCAAGTACATTCCCAGCCCACCTCCAGGCTCCCAGAATGGTGTGAGAAACCCACAATGAGAAAAGTAAACAGACATAAGCAGCCTTAAATTCTGCCTGCAGTCCCCCTACTTTTCATTTGATAAATCAACGAATAAATATAGTTGCAAGAGCTCGGTCAGATGTGGGTTGGAGGGTTTGCACAGACAGAGGGACGAAACAAAAGGGTGCGTGAGGTTTTTCTGGCATTGAATAATACTGACCTGAAGCTGTACTTTTTCCTAGAAGAGACCATGAAGCATGAGAAAGAAAGGAGAGATAACAGACACAGCAGACACATCAAAACGCAGCAAGAAGACACAGCAAGGCAAGTAGCACAGACAGAGAGCAGAGGAGTTGGATTTGTCATGGGGCCACACAATAGGGATGTTTTAGGTTACTTTGGAGAGGACTTAGTTGTTGTGTTTTTTATTCTTTTGACTACACTTTTCAAAAGTAACAACATCCTTACTCTTCTTTTTATTAAAAAAATTGTGCAACAAGTGAAAAAAACTTTGCTCTACTTCACCATGGAAGTCATTTCTAATGTTTCACCCATAGACAAAGGAAAATGAGTATCAGGTCAGACATATAGCAAGAGGTTATGGGTATATTACGAAGGCTATAAAACAAAACTGTATTTTTCCGATATAAAAATGAAACACTTCACTTTCAAATACAGACATCAACTGTTTTGTTTCACCCACCCTAACCATCTGTGTGCCAATGCCATCGGAGGAACACTTTTCCGGTGTTATCTTTGAAGGAATGTAAGCATTCATCTCAGCGAGGCACTTTGCAAGTGTCTTAAAGATTATGTTGATGGCAGTAGCCCAAGAGAAGCAGAATCCATTAGCAAAAGTGCTGCACTCTTCTGCTTTAGTAAACAGACGGGAGGCACAGCTCCACTGTTACCAGCTCGGCCTCTCACCAAGTTTCCTGTGCTCATTCAAATGTAAATGCATGCACTCTCGTGTATGTCTGGACATCTGTGCGTATATATGCTTGTGAGGCCCTGGCATGGACGGAGGACACACATGACTGTTGATTCTTACGTGTTGTTGACAATCTGCAACCGGTCGTTTTTCCTGAAGCTCAGATCGGAGGCCGTCCGGGACTCATAGTCATATAAAGCCACAAATGTGGTAACACCTCCTAAAAGAAACCAACACACAAACACCTGTTAGTCGGGTAATAATACATTTAATAGCATCAACAAGAAGTTACCCAAAGTTTGGATCTCTGAGGATTATTTGCATCTTTAAATCTAGACTGACCAAGATCTTCCTGTACTTTCCAAAAATGCCTAGGGTAACAGAAGGGTTACAGGGAATTATAAAAACTTTAAAACTTTATAAGACAAATGTCGCCCAATGTGGATGAGTAAGAGCAGTAACTCTTCATCACACATGTAATCGAGCATAAGCAAACATTCTGGTGCAATTAGATTGCCTAGAAATTAACTTAATTTAGTGCAACTTTGAAAATGTATTTTATGATTTTACACACCTCTGAATTTAACTATATAGTTTGTTGACTAATTTATAAATTACTTTAAAAATATGGACAAGTAGTTTTGCTACGTCTCAGAGAAATAACATATAAAAAAATATTCAAATCACCTTTCAAACATTTTTGAGGTCTTTTTGTCCAATCTGAAACCCTATCTGCACAACACACACTGAAAACAAGTGTCATTGGAAACTCATGAGTGAAAATGTAGTCTTTAGTGTTGCTGCTCCTAACACGTACAGACAACACTTACATAAAAATCCAGGATGAAACAATAATACCTGTTTTGCCTTTGCTTTAAAGCTCACTGATTATAGAGGTAACAAGGAGCCAGGGGCCTGTTTCAAGAGAGAGGCTTAACATAGCCTGAGCGCACCAGGAAACTCTGAGTTTCAGTGTCAGAAAAGCTGATCTGGGTGAGCTCAACTGCTTTGAATAGGTCTGAGTTTATCATAAAGACGCAAACAGGAGAAAGGCATCATTATTATCATTATCAGTGGAGTTCAGATTGAAGGATTAGAGATCAACAAAAACCCAACATGTAGATTCTAACCTGCATTTACTCTGAACTTTGTCCAAAATGAGAATCAAATGAAATAATGTGGTAGCAAAATATGCTACCTCAATATATCCCTAAAATTAATTTTACAAGTTTTAACAACCATTTCAACCACAGTTGAATTTAAATTTGGTAAGGTATACAAATTATAAAGAAGTGTTATTTTGACAAGTGTCATAAAAACTAATCCGAAGTAACATAAGTCATAAGGTCTTGATGATGATGACACTGCTTTACTTAACCAGAAAAACAGAAAGAGATTAATTGGAAAATGTTCAAAAATACAAAGGATCTTATTAGTGAAGGTAAATTCATAACAATAATTTGGACTTTATATATTTGTTTAAATTATGGCTAAGTTTAAATTTTTAAAATAGCATTCACAACACTTGATAATGTGCTGCTATTTTCGGAGATTTCGAATATTATCCTGAAATTACATCATACAGCAGAACATATTAATCATATTTTCTGACAGCTGAATCACAGAAATTATAGAAGAGGCTTTATTATCACCAAAAAAAATATTTATAGGTTTGTCTGTTATAACTTATATGTATTTTGCCAACATGTTTATGTTGTTGATGAACAAACCTTCAGATTTCATTAAGGGTTTTGGGATGAAGATGTGTGGAGGCTATGACCCCAAAAACGTTTATTTTTGTAGATTATTTACCATAACCAAACTGTTTAAGTTTTACAATTTTCTTGAATCCACCAGGTATTTTACAAAAAAAAAAAATTTGGATAAGAAACTTTTTTTTTCTAACTTTTAAAGAAAAATAGACTTATCTAGTCAAATGAATGAAAGAAAAAATAAGATTGACATGAATTCTGTGGATTCAGAAATGAAACGGTCAGTCTGACACCTCCTATAGAGTCTATGTATCACTTCACCACCTGTGATGAGGAAGAATCCTTTCACGCCGTTCATGAAGGAGTACTGATCTTACCTGAAAGAGGTCCTCTCTGAGGCGACGTGAGAGTTCCTGTGTCATCCACCCCTCCAAACAAAGCCAACACGGGGGTGTTTGTGGGGGCGAGCTGCTGCTGTCCTTGATGCCCCCGCCTGCCTGATCCTACAGCAGGGCTTCGGTCGGGGGTGAGGGTCTGCTGGGCAGGACTCAGATGACGGAAGTGTCCACTCTCTGATCCTGTACCGATGGTGCCATCCAGGCTCATGGAGCGCGAGCCCAACTCCTTGGGCTTGCTCTTGCCTGCTCCCATGTGCAGACCTGGAATGAGAGGAAGCGATGAAGACAACATCTGCAAACTTAACACTTTGTTGCAATCAAACTGAATGGAAAACTTTTCAGATCCAGTTCTAATCTATTCAATCTTACCAGCATAGTTGCAAGGACAAAAGAGCTGTGTATTGGCAAAAGTCAGGCAATAAAATACGTATCATGATACACATGTAATGATATGATACATAACCCAATGTATCTCGAGACAGTACCAGATTTTACTTTTTTTTTAAATTATTACTTATTACTATAAATATTAATGATTACTTATTTGAATATTTTTAAAAAATGTACAAAAAATTGGTAAAATATAAGTTATTAAAGGATCAGAACGTATCTCATAAACAAGTTGCTTTTACCTGAGCAAATTTGTGGTGCATTTCTTTTTTGGGTAATTTAGGAAATATTTAAGTGGAAAACAAAGCTTAGAATAAACTACATGTTTGCTTTTAAATAATTAATTTGGCAGAACTTTAAATTGATACAAGTATCGCCAAATAAAGTATAGTGAATTTTCACTAAATCTATATTTTTTTACACCCCATAAAGGACAGAAACGGTCATGTTTTTTATAACCAAATTCACAAAGTCAATATTTAAAGTCAAAATTTTTGGAAAACTATTTAAATAGGAAAAAGTCAATCAACCAGTCCATATTATCCCTAATTTATCTTCATCCAGTCAAAGTTTCTTCCCAACTTTTCCAAAGACCTGAGTATCCTCTATGCTTGTTTAGGTACAGCATCAGGAGGATGATATACAGAAAACACTTATACGGATTAATCAAGGGCATTCCTATCTGAACAAATCCAGGCTGAATTCCAAAAGTTTTAACAAGAGCAACAAAGCCTCAAAGACAACTGTTATCGACAGGGACACAAGCACTTCAAACACCTTTATTATGTCCTGATAAAATGCAACAAGTCAAGAGCGTGCCATCATCAAGACTACAAACAGGATCAGAGTCAAGTGCGCCCACAGAGCTGGAGTGCCTCGTTCACACCAAGTTCAGTCCTTCCCTCCAGGCACAGTGGAGTGACTCACTGTGAGGCCGGCTATTTCAGGCCGGCTGAAACAGAGACAGTCACACACACATGAAACAGCCTCGCTCCTTTGTGAACAGAAGAGCTCTCAGTTCCAGACAGAGTGTATGCATGTGCGTAGGTGTGTATGTGTGTGTGTGCTCATGTGCATTAGCAGCTGTTCCCTGGCCATTGGGAAACAAGACTTGCCCACTAACACCGAGCACAGTTGTGTCTCACATCCTTTTTTCCAACACATGCATATAGCCTGTGAGTGTCTCAAACACGCACTTGTGTGAGTCTGACAGACAGGACAGAGGAGGGTAATAATCAGACATGGAGGAAGGAACTGACTGCAGCCTTAAAAAGAACGTGTAGGCGGCATACGGACAGCTGGGGCTTTGTGGGTGTTTCAAGTGTGATGTGTGAGCATAACATAATTACACAGGTATGGGAATTCTCAAAGATGTGGCAGTGTGGAGACGTGTGGGCAAATACGCATCTGAGAATCCACGACTCTACTACAAGCAGTTGTTGAGGACTAATAAAGTTGCTTCAATTTGACTTTGATGTAATCTGCTACACTTGAGATAAGGTGACTGATAGAGACAAGATGATGCAGAATAAGATGCAAGTCCTGCAGAAACTTGAAGGATTTCAATCAGTAAAGGAAGCTGTTCAGTTCCTGTCTGGAAAATTATTGTCACACTCCAAAAATGGACCTTAGTCCTGACATGTCATCAATGTCGTCACATTTCTTGTTGCTGATCCACTCAAAAGGTACGAATAAGCGCTTTCTGATCATAAATTAACAACAGATTCAAAATAAAATAATAAAGAACATCTAAAGTGTTGCATCTGCAACACTTCAGATTTTTTTTAAATATATTTTCATTAAGAAAATGCGTGAAGTCTCCAAGTCAGGCTGACATTTGCCAAAACTGAGATCAGACAGCTTAATAACTACAATTTAAAACTTTATTGAACAAGAACATTTCTCATATAGCAGTTCTCCAAGCCTCATAAGAAATGTAGGAAATATTATTTTTTTAAAGTAAGAAACCAAACGAGTCAGATCAAGGCCATTAGATCAAAAGTATTCTTTTCTAAAATATCTGTTTGTGTGACCAAACTAATTGAGCTAGCCACAACTCTTATTAAGAAGAAACAGGCTCATAAATCTGAGAATTTGACATGTGACAATGACATGACTGGTGAAACAAACATAAGTAGCATTCTGGAAAAAAATGTAAATAGTGACACCCTCTTAGGTCTAGTAAATCTAGTTAAACACTAGCTTTCAGTGAATGAGCCAGCCTGCCATTTTGGCTGCCCCTATGTGTATAATAAAGCGTGCGTAACTCAATTTTAGAGCTAAGTGATACCGTAAATTAAATATAATTAGTGACACTCTGTTACTGCATTCTGTTACCTTGCTTGTCCACTGAAGGGTTTATTTCTGAGAAATTAATTCCAGGGGAGACTAATCTCAGTCCCTCCGGCTCATCTGTTTTGCACTGTGCAACAGTCAATTCAAAAAGGAAAGGGAATTTTAAAAGATGGGAAATTAATTTTGTTCATGCCTGCAAAAGAACTGGAAGATTATAAAAATAAAATAGAAAAGAAAATGGAATTGCAAATGATGTTATTTTGAGTCATTTTAGTATTTCCTTATCACCACTGGCTTCAACTGAAAACAAAACTTTCAGCATTTACAATAAATCAAGTGGTTTGGTGAGGGTGATAGATGCTCGTTAGACAGTCACACACCAACTTTGTGGTTAACACTTTTTTTTTTTTTATTCTGAGGTAATAAAGACCCGATGTGGTAACAAATGTGTATTGAGGTCACTGCGGATGGGTGAGAATCTGTCTGTGTGGGGTCAAATAGGAGAGCATCCAAAAAAAAAAGATGGAAATCACTGCTATGTGAACTTAGAAAGACACTTGTTTGTTCATTATAGACTGGTACTCACACACCCTTAAAGCCCCAGTAATAAAATGAAATAACATATAGAAAGAAAAAGGAAAATTTCAGGGTGGGATTACAAAAATGCACATGTGAATGGGTTTTCATGCATGGCAGAAACCATTTTTACGATCATTGTTCCCATTATAACTGTAGAGATGTCGTAAATATTTAAAAAATTACTTTTTTTGAATATAAGAAAACCAATATTTAGTGATATTCACACAGTAACCTAACACTCAAGCACTTTCACGTTGCATACAAGTGAAATTAATCACTGTAAGGCTATTTATTGAATCATTTATAAGTAGATTTATGACTCAAAAACTTCCAGTTATTCAATTAACAAAAAGAACAGAATACGCTGAAAATGGAAATAGTAAATTGTGCTTTTTTTTTAAATCAAACTTTATTTATAAAGCACTTTTGTACATTAATCATAAAGTTCTTTATAAAATAAAGCATCTTTCCAGGTTAAAAACAAAAAAAGACTTTCACATTAAAAAAAAAATAAAAATGTGCATGCAATGTACTCAAAACCTTGAACTCCACACAATAGCATAAAGAATTATAGAATGACATATAGATAAGAAAAAATGAAATAGAAATGTGGCTTGATGATGAAAATAGGAAATTATATTTTAGAATCCTGAGATTCATTGGAGAGTCAGACCTCCCAAACGGTTTACATGAAGCAGAAAAAGCTTCTCTTGGAATATGCTTCTTGGACTGACATAATTACACAAATAAATAGATGTAGAAATACCCACAAGGTGAATGTTCTGCTGTATGCGGAATGGTGAAGTTTGAATTTGGAATCACTTTATGCTTTTTGTTGCCACATCATTATTAATATCTGAATGTTCCCAGGATAAAGCTAAAAAAAAACTGTTGGTTCTGTTGTGGCATTTTATAAAATAAATAATCATAAAAGAACATTTTCTAAATTACAATAAAACTTAATATCCAACAGTTACATTTAAACTGGAACAACCTTTGCAACATTGCAACAAGCCCATCAAGACTTAACTGCGATGTTGTGAAATAACAAAGCTCATCAAGTATTGGGACAAGAGCTCATTTTCATCGTTTAGTCTGGTCTGGACCACTAGATGCATTGTCTTTGGGACATTGTGCGCCACAGAACAGTTAATAGCCTCAGAGCCCACATGTGTAAACAGTGATGCTGGCTCTGTAGTGGAGCCTCAAACCTTTCCCTTTTATGGGGATGGAGTGCCCCAATATCAGTAAGTGCCAACACTGCAATCGTAAAATGAGCGATAGAGAAAGGATAAGTGGTGGCGATTCAAACACAAACAGCACATCTGTTAGTCAACAATCCCAACAAGGGAAAACGTTGAGAGACGGGGGTTTTGTAAAACTGAACATGTGGTCTTTTTAGAGGTATGGAAAAACTGAGGTTTTCCATACGACGAGAGAACAGAGGAATGTGGACTGAAGCACACAGCACCTATAATAACAGTAATAATAATAGGCACCTATAAGCAGGAGGTCGAGACGAAGATGGAGAATGATGATCCTACACATAAGCTTTTTGATACTAAAACAGAAATTGTTTTCTAGTTCTTTTGTCTTACATCTTGTAACTTACAAAAATTACACACATTGCAACTTAATAGTTTACAGTTCCTCTGAGGTTTCACCTTGATTAAAACATGTATAAATTATTATTTTAACAAAAAAAAAGATCAGGAAATAGATGTACACAGTCTGATGACTGATCTGAATGAAAGACTTTTAAAGCTTAAATTTACAGATCAGAAATACAGGCTTTAATTAAGATCTCTTTTTTTAATTGTTATTTACTTCAGAACTACAGTGGAGTGGAAAGGCATGTCATTACAGACTCTTCTTATTGCTACCCTGAGTCCTTCTCAGATTGTGTGCCGAGTGAGTTTCAGGAACATCCCAGAACATGACTGAATGTTGAGTGTGAAGTAAAAGATGGAGAAAAAAATCAATTTAGAAGTTTGCAAAAATAAGGAGTCGTCTAAACCCACATCTTATGTGGCCAGGATGCGCATCATGTCAACCTAAAATATTTTTATCTTATTTGGTCATCCTATTAGTTAGAAAGAGGAAAACTGAGTTAGCAGAATATGAGCGCACTTGCTGTTTATAATCAATCCACTGTGCCATAATGTCACAGCAGGTTAAATATCTAAAACATTACATTACTTTATTTCCCACCAAAGTGCTATACCAAGGATTAAATTGACGCTAAAGGCACTATTTTGACAGCTGCCATTAAATAGCTTTGAATTATGCTGCAAAACACTTCCACACCTTCATATAAGGGCCAAGCAATCCAGGTGAACTATTTTTCAGCCCCAAAACACATTTTTTACATGTAAAATCCTTTTTAAAAGGGTGGGTGCTTTTGAACAGATATTAGAGCAAATCTCTAATGACTTTCTCGCAGCTTTCTCTGTCTGTCAACCACAGCACAACAATGAAGCTATTGTTTGAGATAACAGTGCAAGACTCCACTTCATCAGATGAAGGCTGCTGAAGCCTGATAAACTACGTTTCTGTGAATTAGCCACTGAAAGACGGAATCTGTTTCCAGAGGAACTGAGCTGAAGAAAACAAAACCAAGAAAAACTGTCAGAATGTCTTTCAAACCCTTGTTACTCTATAATAAATAATACGTTCTCTTGGGTTAAAGTGTCTTGCTGTTCCCTCACATAACTTAAATCAAATTCAAAGTCTTTTTGGAAGAAAAGACTAGTCAGAGTTTGGTATTGAGTCTCCAAAAGTAATGTGTTTGAAGCTTTAGCTTGAAGACTGAGTGAACCAATATCTCCACCACATGAAATCCAAAGATCCAAGAAAAACTATGGATTTGTGGATAAATGAAAGGCCTCCTGTGGAGGTTCCCATTGGCATGTTCAATGTATTTTTGATTTGCACAGCTGGAATGGCGTGAGCCTTTTTTCTCTCAAAAAGCAAACTATGGGAGATAAGAGTGAATAATAAAAAAAGAAAGGAAGAAACAAAGAAAAATCAAGTCTGTGATCATAAACAAAGACTAATTTGAAATTAATACTAAAATGAATTCCTAAACTGAATCTGATCAGAAAAAACTAATTATTTAACAGATCTTTTGTGACAATAAAACAGCTAAAATATACATATACATATACAATGTAAGATGTACACTTCCTATTTTGAACCTTAATTTATGTTAAAAACATTAAGTGTGACTGGATAAAAGCAACAAAGCATTGCCTAGAATACTAAATTTGAATGACGCTGTAAAGCAGAATTAAATCAATGTTTCTTGCTCTCAAGGACGTCCATAAATTAATCTCAAGCTTTTCTTCATTTTTAAAAAGTGGTCACTTTTGTCTCTATGGTCACTCAAAATTGTTTACCTCCAAGCCATAATATTTCAGTGTAAATGTCATTCATCAAAAGGTCAGCTGACTTAGAAACACGCTTAGTGAAAAAAAGGTGTTGAAATACTAGAATCAGAATAATGCTTTTTCATAATTTTTTTCTTGAAAAATTCCCACGATTATGACCTAATTCTTTCAGGAAAATGTGCTCATGTTTTGCTGAGGATACCAGCTCATTCAGGAATAAGATACAGGGATGCAATTATTTGCGATAACAAAAAAGTGATAACTGAAGACAAAATTTATTGAACATTTGTAGTTTCTCTATGATTAATTTTGGCACAACTACAGTAAAATTCAAAATCGAGATCCACACTTTGGGTGCTCTACCCATGTTGCATTTTAATTCTCTTAAACATGTGTTCTGTGCCAACGCATTCCAAAAACTTCAGATCTGTTCATTTTATTGATTTTTAACTATGATGACTGGCTGCTGCAAACCCACATGATGACACTTCCTCCACAGGTTTCCACAATGAAAAATGAGCTGTTCTGACTCTCATTAATCATATCAAAAATGATATGTCAAGGCAGAGGACAACACAGTTCATCTGCATTCATCCAACCACATGACCCTTTGTCATGGCGTAAGAGTCAACTCCATGAGTCCTAAGAAACTAAACTTCCCCCTTTGGCTAGGCTGACTGATGCATCTCCAAAGGTAGGAATGAGATGATCTTCATTACATCAGTTGGGGCGAATAAAAATTAGTTATTTATTGAAATGTGTATCCACCAAAGTATTACTCATCTGTCAAGTGATATGTTGAAAGAATGATACAAATTGTTGGTTGTAGTATTTTTATGACTCAAAACAGGCACTTGTTTTTGTCATTTTTGACAGGTTTTGTTGTCCTCGTGTTAAGACCAAACATTTAGTGAGGTTTTCCTTTTTTTTTTTTTTTTTTTTTTTTTTAGCTTGTGTGAATCTGAACACACAAGCTGCACATTCGGCCACAACCAACCTCACTGACTCACAACAGAAGGTAACAGTTGTCACTGTGCTGTGGAAGAGCAACAGCCAATGCCTTCGCTGAATAGGGAAATTATGTTTGCCCTTGGGAGAGGAGGAAAGGAAGAAGATGATAAGGGGGGTTGCAATGTTGGTTTCTCAAGATCAAATAAGAAGGGAAAAGAGCACGTTAGCGTTACAGGCTTTTCTTACACTAAGCCCCACGGTGACATTAAACAAAAAGAGTGCCCTGGGTCAAAAAAGAAAATTGAACTCTAATGAAAATTGTGTTATTGGTGTTTTAAAAAATGACATTTTTTCTGGTGATTGAGAACATATAAAGAGAGAATTATGTTTAAAATTGATTTCTGAGTATTTATTTAGTCAAATTGTTGCTAATTAAGAGCAGCAACAAAAATGCTGTAAGAAAAAGTTTGTAGTTGGGACATAAAATTTCCAAATGGCTGGTCAAAACACCCTATTCCGCTCTATTTTGATGCATCCACTTGCAGAATAATACATCCATGTATGTCTTTGTTTTCCTCGTCTGAGCTGACATCTGGCTCCAAACTGTACAGATGGATAACTCAGATATTGCTTGCCATTTTTGTTGCACCGGTAATGTTGAGTTGTGGGTGTTGAAGGGCTGTAAGCTAGCAGGAAAGAGTGTAAACAAAGGGATGATGGGAAGTTTTGGAAATCCTTACGCCAAAATAGTTCCACCCACGACTCAGAGGCAAATTTGTTCTGAACTATAGCCGCTCTGCAGAAACTATCCTACAAATCTACTGTACATGCTTATTTATTTTGGCTAAAAACTGCATATTTATAATTAATGGACCACTGAGAGCACTTAAAATAGATTGGAGTGGGATTTTGAGCATGTCAAAAGTGAATGGAAGAAGATTTCAGAAAACGCATCTTTTGCACTATTTTTTTCCTGTCGCACTTCAGCTGAGAGTGCGAGACGGTGTCTCGCTCTACATCTCATCTCATGCTCAGGAAAGGCAAGAGGAAGAAGTGGGAAAGAAGGAAGAGACTGGGACTGAGTCTCTCCACTGATAAACTACCCCCCTTGCCCCTCTTTCCGTCCATCCTCTGACTGAAGATGCTGTCAGCTGGAGATCCAGACCATGAGGAACTGCTGCTGCAGCATGATTAATCCCACCGGACATGAATGATGCTTGGTGTCAGACCTAAATTACTCTACGAAGTACAAAAAAAGCAATTGTGGAACTTTAAAAAAAAAAAAAATCAATATTTCTTATTTTATAGGAAAACAAGGGGATAATTTGTCATTCGGGTGTCCTCTTTATAAGAAATGTTTGAAAGGTCATTCTGATAGATTTGGAGAAACAATAACTTAAAAAAATACAATAAAATGCTAATTTATTTGAACTTATTGAATAATTTAAACCGCAAACAAATCTGTCTTTTATTAAACTGCAGTTGTACCTTTTCTTTGCTGATATTTGTTTATTAGAGTTCTGCTAAAAATGCAGTTTCCCCCAGAATAATGTGTTCTGATTGAATTACATTTTAGTATTTTTATTTTCTGACTAGAAATTTCAGCGAAAAATCACCTTATATATTCAGAAATGTTAAATACAAGTCATCTTGAAACTTTCAACACCAAAAATAGGTCTGTACTTGATAAAATAGTATATTTATAGATCATTTAAAGAAGGAAGTTGTCAGCCCACCTCAGTGCTACTTCTTTGTGATGATGAGTTAAACATAGCACCAATAGTAAATTCCAAAACTGAGCTTTTGCACTCTTCAAGTATCCCATTCATGTCAACCCTGGAATCCTTGGCTTTATGGAAATGAGCTGGAACTAAACAGTCCAAAAAAACCTAACAGTAAACAGATTAGTCACATAATTAAAATTCTATTTCCACGGGATTAAACAGCAGTTGTCTGCAATCTGCTCCCAAAGACACGCGGGGTGGGGTGGGAGATGCCTACAGGAGCAGCAGCTGTCAAACTAGAAGACGGCTGTGGAAGGAAATGAGAAATAAACACGCAGTCCGGTCCGGTGGCGGCGGTGGTGGGGGGTTCGCTGAAGTTTGGCCACGTTAGGGGGGAATCGGAGCTTTAGAGAGTGGGAAGAAGAGGGGTAAAAACACCGTGCGTGGAGCGCAGGCGTGCGGCGGGTATGCGGCCTGATGAATCAAAACAGGTGCTGTTCCAGCTCCATTTTGAACGCTGGCTTGATTTTGTGTTCGGGCTGCGCCTTTTCTCGCATCACCGGCGGCGGTGACGAGGTCACGACTACCGGATCGAACATTTGCGTTCGCCGGATCGCAGTAATTCGTGAAACGAGCAGCCCCCCGGCGCGGGCTGAATGGCACTGTCCTAATGTGGGAGTCTCAGTGAGTGAACGGCCTGTGCAACAATGAAATCTAAGTGTATGTGGAGGGGGCTGCCATACTCTGAGGCTACACCATAGAAACCATCACAAAAGCTCTGATTTCCAAACATCCAGATTTGTTCCCCCTCCTCTTTGTTTCCCGTAAATGCGCCAAGCTCTGATCCACTCACCTTTGACGCGTCTTGAGATTCGACTCCAAAATGTGAGACGCGCGCGCGGCGAGGAACCGTGTTAGATCCCCGTGGCTGTCCTCATTAGAAAAAGAATGGAAGCCGAGGAGCGGTTGCTGTGGAAACCTCGTCCAGCCACGAACCGCATTCAGCAAATGTCCGTAGGATCGCAGCGAGACGAGGTCATGGCGAGCACTGCCTCCTGGACCACGGGCACAGCTGCAGGCGGCTTCGGTGGGCCGGACGAACCACCCCCCCTCCAACACCACGCACACACCCCGAGACCGTTCAGCTGTGAGGAGTCAATACCGCGGCGGGGTCGTACGACCGAGCAGGAGAGGCGTGTAAAGACATGACTCGTAAAGGGGAAGCCAGCTGATGGAGCATCATCTCTAACGGAAATATCGGGAGGACGGCTTTTTTACGTGCTTTACGGCGTTGGGAGATTTCACGACATTTTTTTGCGCAACTCCGTGGAGAAGTTTAAATTTAGGATAGGTGGCTTTCACAACAGCATGCATTACTTTTGTATCCATCTTTAGTCGTAATGCTATCATAAGTATGTGGAATAAAATAAAAAAGAGTAAAAGTTGCAAAAATGTATCGAAAATGTGTTTCATTCTCAACCAGATGAGCTGGTTGCTTAGCAACACGCATCGTTCACTCACAAGCCGAAAATGGCGCATTATTAAAAAAAAAAATAAAAAAAGTGGTTTTAAATAATAAGATTATTTAATCATTACTTTTTTTTTTTTGGATAAAAACAACTATTAGACATCAGAATCGTGTATTTAGTTTGTGAAAATAATTTTCAAAATTAAATCATTTAATTTAATATCATAACTTTTCCCAGTGCTGGTGTTATTATTTTTTATTAAATAGGGCTACATCAACTTTTGTAAAATGTACAAAAAACTTGACTGCATCTGATTGGATGAATCCCCTTCTTCTCTATCACCAAACCCCAAATTAGTGTGGTACTAAATGCTTTCACATAAAACACATTTTAATGAGTTAGAAATTTATGAAAATATAAATTTCGTTGTTATGTAAAAGAAAAATGTTTTGAGTTTTACAGGAGCAAATATTTCTTAAAACAACTGGCTATGGTCCAAAGCATTACTTTGAAAGCCCTATCTCCGAGCATTAAAAATCAATAATATACTTTTTACACTAAAACTATATTCAGATTTAGGGTTTTGCGCAATAAAGAATACTCCTTTATGTATAAAATCTGTTTTATCAGACCCTATTTCAGTACTGGTTTCCATTATGTAAAACAGCCTGATACTTTTGATACAGAAAAGTAAAAGAAAAAACAAACAGACTTTTCTTTTTTTAATAAAATTTGACATGCTTCCCAAGAAATATTTTTAAAATTTCAAAATGAATGAATTACTCCAGGCGCGCTGAAATCAGGTGTAAAACTGAACTACTGAAAAAAGCAACCTGAAATATAACTGGCTGGAAATTGAATAATTTCATACCATAAACAATACATTAAACTTTGGTAGGGAGTAAACACCTTTAGTGCACTTACAGACATATCTTTACTTTTCAGTATGAATCTATACACTTTAATCATTACTACCCATAAAAAACACAATGAAAACGCTACTTATGCTTCTCAGTCTAAAATAAAGGCAAACACCATGACTGCTTCACTAGAAGGTTGCTGTAAAGTTGCTTTCAAATAGGACTGATGCAAAATGACTGTATTTGCTGTTTCAGTTGAAACATGTAGAAGAGTTAAACATCCTTTTGCATAAACTAATACTTGGAACTTTATCACTTCACTTTATCGCTTCTTTTTGCTTTCTTTTTTCGGTTTTTGTCGGCTCTGAGGTGCGGGTCCTTTGGGTTTCTTCATTTGCTCGGCTGGTTTACTTTCACTGGGCTCCACCTCCTCCTGCAGAGAAAACACGAGCAATCAACACTTTAATTAGTCAGGTTTTGATACGATATTATTAAAAAATAAATAAATAAATGAACTGGACGCAAAGAGGTGAATGTAGAAAAAAATTGCAAAACAACAAACACAAATTTGAAGTACTGAAGTGGAAAGTGTCATAAATATGTTTTGTTTTATACAGTAATGCGAACAACAGAATAGAACCTTGTTAAAAGTCAAAAGTTTTACTTTCTCTTTATTTTCCGTATCTGTTCTATGTGTCTACGTCATCTTAATAAAATTGCTCCAGAAAATCAGATATATTCAAATCCAATGTAATGTCCTGTTACTCTGCAGCTCCTAAAGAAAAGTCCACCTACTGGATTTTTCAAGATTACAATGCAGACTGAGTTGTGTTAAATGCTCAAAGCAGGATCTACAGTCAACATGAATTCAGGCTTGCTGTTGACACTTTATCAAGTATAGACCAGTAACCAAAACCATTTAAATAAAAGGAAAAACGCGCCTCATGGTGGACTGTTTTCATCCCCATACCTGTGGTTGGCTTTTGGATGTGGGGAAGATGATAGCCAGAATACATAAAAGCTGGAAGATGGCGCCGAGAAAAAGCCCGTAGCGCAGAATACTCTCAAGTAATGTGGGTTCCGGGACTTCAGGAGGGGACAGGTCCAGCTGTTCTGCAGACATAGTTTTGATCTCCTCGATCTACGTCTTTGAAAAGTTTTTTCTGTGACAAACATGAGCACAATTAATAAAGTATAGGGCATCAAGGGGGACATATGTGGGGAGTTATACAGCAGCCAAAGTTGGAGACAGATTAATAATGAAGCCAAAATCTAGTAGTAATATCAGCACTAAGAGAGACTGTGTGTACAAACCGGTTGCAGTTCAACAATACCCCCGTTGTTACATACTTTACATGATAAGATACTTAACTATTTATTATCTCACCTTTCGCTTCCTGTCCCCAAAATTACAAAAAAGGCAAATTCCCCTTATAGATCAGAAAACACGAGAAACAAAAGGAATGATCTCTCGGAAGTGACGTTTAGACTTGGGATTTATTTCCGCTTCATAAATCTATTGACGTGGAAATGTCGCCCCCTATCGCCCAAGATGAATTCCATCAACATCGTTCCATCTTAGTATTTTATTAGACACTAAATTGCTTTCCTTCGTTAGCAATTTAGGTTTGTGGGTCTATTCCAACGTAGTTAAGACAAAACTCTTAAAATGTCGTATCAACCAGACTGGACCATCTCTTTTATGGCTTTATTCTACTTGCTATATTAGTGATATATTATTGTTATATCATGTCACTTTAATTCGTGTCTGAGCCAAACAAACAATAGGCATATGATAAAAATTTAAATTCACATGATTTCTTTTTATTTTACAAAATTAGAAATTATTCCCCACAAGTGGAAAAACTATATTCAGACAATAGTTATTATTATTGATTGATTGCTTTGTACAATCTAAATTTCTAAGTTATATATTCCAAATAGTTTGACAGTGCAATTTACCTTAAATCAATAAAACAATTACTTTAGATTAATTAAACTAAAATAAATTAAATAGAATAGATTCAAACATTATTTAAAGACATCTTTCTGCAGCTGCCAGGATCTCTGGTGGACTGCCCCTTAAAATATAATAACTGAAGCTGTGATGTTTTTATTTTGGGAAAACCAAAGAGTAAATCATTCCAAAAATCAATTTGATTGTAAATTAAACCATGTAGAAACATCTTTGGACCGGTTCAAGAGAAAAACCAGCAAACTGATTAATTTTTTGAGGTGGTAAAAGTGCAGTTTGAAGTAAGGATTTATAGACAACTTAGTCAAGACTGACACAACAATTAATGTTTTAAATGGTTCACTTGGTATAAAAATTGAAAATCAACTTTTTTTTCCAGAGACTGAATTATTAAATCCTAAGAATTTTGAAGATGAAGATTGTAAACCAAAAATCTTATCTGAAAGTACAGCTTGGGTTTATGCTTTCTGTGACAAATGGTATGATACTATTATTGGTTTACAGAACAATTATGATGTTAAATTTAACACTACACCATTGTATAGCTCTTTTTTTGTCCATCTGTTATTCAATATCTATAATCAACATCAATGAAAACATGTTGTGGTGCAGGAGCAATACTTGATTTTCTTTGCAACCTTCTCCTAAATTCCTTTTATGGTAATATATTTTTCCACATTTTTGGGCCACATTTTATTATTTATTACCACACACATTTAGATTTCAATTAGCCAATACATGCTAATTTGACCCAAGACATTATTTTCATGCATCTCTATACATCTTTTTTCTCAGATGTGACCACAGTAATACAGCACACAAAGATATTTTCTAAGAGAAACTTTATTAGATATAAAATTTACATGCTTACAGAGAACAATTGTACAATTATATGAACAAAGAGAAAATAAAGTGATCTAAAAAGGACAATAGATACAGTATGCTGCATAAAATGTGTAGAATTTTTGACAGAAAAAATTTGTTTTGTTAAAAATCACAAAAGCTGAACATACATTTTTACGTAAATCTTTTCAGCTGCATACAAGTTCCTACAGCCCAACAGACGTGTGACGGAGACTCATAAAAACAAACAAGAAAATATCCAAAACAAAACAGATTGAGCAGATGTTTGCAAAAAAAAAAATCTTACCAACACAATGAAACAAATCTAACATTTACATCTTTATACCAAGAGGTTCTGAACTGCTGTATGATTATTCTCCATTGTGGCCCTTCATGTCTCTTCTTATGATGTCATTTACTGGAAAAGAAGAGGGAAAAATAATGTTTACAATTGCACATTTTTAAAGCAAATTAAAACTAATATTTTTAATGTTTATAACCCCACTAGTTTTTCAATATTTAGTCAAATTAAAGGACATTTTTTTTATGTGTTTAACCATACCACCAGGGGGCACTAAAGTCAATCTGTTGATTGTGTATGCCCCCAAAAGTTTCCAAAGTGTGAGGATGATTCCCTTTCAAAAAAGTGATTGATCACTCAGCCTCTTTATGTTTTTTTAATTTCCTGTTTTTAAAGTGTCTAATTTAAAAAAAATAATGTAAACTATGCTTTTTTTTTGTTTGCTTATGGTTTACTTAATCAATTTCAATCTGACTTGTTTTACTAAATGAGTTTAAGAGTGGACAAGGGAAGGGGAAGAAAAGGGAGAGTAGAGTAAACAGGGGGGGCTTCAGCAGAAATGTTGAGGTTTGTGGTTTCCTCTTCAGTCACCAGGACCAGCCAACCCCACCACTTGAAATCTTGACATTTTCGTCAAAAGATTGCATATCAATGTGAACTTTACACAAAGTAGTTTTGAAAAACAAACAAAAATCACTAGTTTTTTAATTAGATGTTTGTTATTTTTTTTTAGGTTTGTGAAACTGTAAGTGGAGAGAAAAATAGAGAAAAAAACAACAACAACCAAGTTAACTATTTGTGTAATACAAGCAAAAATATCTAAAATATTTTTATTTTTAATTTAGAATTTTAATTTATCATCCTCATGTTGTCATTGTTGAGCCAAAGATCAGAACAAAAGACACTGATGTTCACCACAGATGCATTTGCATACATTTGACTGTACAGCTACTTCCTGTCTCAAGCTCTCTATCGCTGAAGTGTAAACAAAATAAACTTTATCCGCAGCTAAAATGAAGGACTGCTCAGTTCCTCACGTCAAGCTCTGACACGTGTGTATTAAGTTTGGTTTTAATGCAGCCGGGCGCAAACACGAGTCTTCAGAGGGCGAGGGTGTCTGTGCGAGACGACGTAGACAGGAAATGGGATAGAAAGGCCCTACAAAAAGCCACAAGGCAGAATCTGCAAGCGTACAGTTGCAGGGTGCTTGTGTGCGCTGCAGACTGGACCACAAACACCCATCCCCCTGCCTGTCAACACAGAGTTCATTTTAGAGTTAAAGCTGATGTGCTTTTTTATGGCAAGCTCTATTCTTGCTGTTTCCTGCAATAGAATGAAACGCCTCTTCTTAAAGTCTCACGCAGTCTCATCTTTTGATCTATTTTAAAAGCGTTACTAGTGGTCTTTTAATTATGATTGTGTCGTTTTTAGCCAAAATCAAATAGCCTGTGTCGTTTTCTAGGACATAGTTCCTCCAGAGCGACAGCAGTTCATTAGAAATTCACTATTGAGTTGTGAATTGTTGGCATGTAGTAAGTCTGCCCCATTTTCCTTCCTCTATCCGGCTATTGTACAGCTCCTCACAACCCTAACCTGACATTATCAGTGCAACAATAATGGTGAGAAACATCAGAGCTATCCAGTCTGCTTCTGATTCATAACAATTTGAACAAACACATACTCAGAAATATAATTTTAAGATTAATGTCCTCCGCATTAAGAAAAATACCACAAGAACATGCTAAAAAGACCAAAACATGATTGTCATTGGAGTGGGTCTTTAAAAACATAGGTCAAAATGACCATATAATTATTTGAAGTTTCTTGATAATTGGATCAGAAGATTTATTAGGAAATTATTTAAGGGAAAGCTCTCCATACTACTCACCATCCTCAAGGTAGGCATAGCTGAGGTTCTCCTGTTTGACCTTGACCCTCTCTGGAGCCCTCTCATCATCACAGTTTTCTCGAGTAGACTTGATCTGGACCACATGATGGCCGACAGACTCTGCGCCACTTCCAGCTTTCACTTGGGTGTATTTGGAAGGTGGCGACTTTCCCAGAGGCAGCGACGTTTGCACGTAGCCCTGCTGTCTTGACATGTAACAAGCCTCCAGAGGATCACAGGCTTTTGGGACTTCACTCAGCTTGGCCACTGGGGTTCTGACACTCACACATTGGCTGGAAGAGGGGGCAGAATGGGGAAGGACGGCTGGACTGCAGTTGGTGTAATGCTGGTTTGGAGTGTGGTATATCAGTGGGCCGCTGAGCAGAGAGCCCCCTCTGGACTGATAATAGGCGGGCTCCTCCAGAGGATCTGTGGTTACTATTTGGGCTCGCGGGTCCACAGGGGCTAGATGGTATAGCGTTAAGGCTTGAGGGTTGATGTCCTGCTCCAGGTGGTGATAGAGGGACCTCATGGACATGGTAGACCGCAGCGGATTGTCGGAGTAGCTGTATGAATTCAGGTGATAGTCATCCAGTGGCTCTGATTTAATGGCTAAAATAAAAAAAAGCAGTTGTAATAATAAAAAGTGAGTACAATGAACACTTGAAGTAAAATTGCATTGGGTTAGAAATGTGGACGATGCTGTTGTGTTTATGTTGTTTGATTGAACCTATAAAAATATAATTAAATAAAAAAATCTTAATAACAGTCAATGCTTTATAAATTGTTTTATTTAAAAAAGATAGCCATAAAAGCATTCTTTGGAAGCCAAATTCTGGTCCTTGATATTTGACCTATTATTTCACAAAAACTGATTTTTGGAAAGACTTTTAAATGAAATGTTATTAAAATAGATATATTGAGATAATAAAAAAAATTCTCAACAAAGTGTTAGTTTGTAGACTTAATTCAGATGGGTCTTAAATGTTACAGCTTTTAAAAAAATGTTTCGACCCAATCAAGGCTGCCTGAATTCCTATTTGGCATCCACAAAGCTGCTCTACAGATCTGCCAGCCAGCACTCGTGGTAACTGAAGCCCCTGTGGTAAATTCCAGCCCTGAAATCTTCCTGTGTGGAGTCTCTAATAACAGTTTTGTCAGAGCTAAAACTTTTCTTGCTGCCTTTAGAGGCTGGGATAGTTGATCTTTTGAAAGTTTTTCTGTTTCTCTGATACTCAAAGCACTGCAAATCTGTGGTGTAAGTGTAATCTGAGGCACAGTCAAATACAAACCTATGACAGGCGTGTAGATGAAGTGCTGCGGCTGGCTGCGTTTCTTCTTTCCATTTATGACGTAGAAGTTGACTTTAGCTGGCTGGCAAATGGTCCGATCTCGATACGGAGGGATCTCCACAAACAGCATGTTCTAGCAAAATTAGATCAAAGATTTAAAAAATATTCTTGAATACATTTGATCAGTAAGTTGAGACAGATTCTAGCCACTGATTCTATCAATTGTTGAAGACACATTAAGACAAATTAATTCCAAAATAAACAGTCAGGTGACATAAAAATTCAAGAGGTCTGGGCTTTTATGTGTCAAAACGAATATATTCAATTTAACTTACAGCCTGGGTTTTATCTCTGTCCACTGTGGCCTCCACCTCCCAGATTTGCAGACCATCTGAAAATAGAAGAAGTAGAATTTTTACTCATAAAATTCAAATCATAGTTTGATAACTTACATTTATTATCTTTATTAGGTTGAATACAGCTTTCTGAGCTGCAAGTTGTAGGGTAAAAAAAATGTGCGGCTCACTTATCTCTGTCGGAAGATGAAATATTTGCTGCCTCAGCAAAAACCTAACCATATCCATTTCTCTGAGGGTTCAATATTACATCATATCCTTCTTGAGATTGAGTTATTTAACCTGTTCCAAATCTCTGCACACAATTCAGAAATGGCAAAAATGTTCCTTTTTTTAAAAAAAAATACTCGCTATCAGCAGCAAATTTTGATCAGTTTTGAATGGAAGTGCAAAGTTGCAAGACCCAGATGACATGAGGCACACTCGTTTGACTCGCGATTTAGCTGAAGTTTGAATAGAATCCGTCCAGTACCCTCAAACTGTTTGAGATGAACAAAGGTGAACAAAGTTCTCTGAAGAAAATTATGTTTAAGCAAAAAAAAAAAAAAAAAAGACAGTCTACTTTCAGCTAACTAGGCCAACGGTTGCTAACCAAAAAACTAAACTCTGTGAAAAACGTACATTTTCAGCAACAGTTTAGACCAAACTTGTTCATTTTGAAAACTGTGGTTTCTCTTTTTAAGTTTTAAGTTTGGTTTTCTCTACTTAAGTGTTACATTCCCGCCCCAGCTTCTACCTGATGCTACTCTGTTCCACCCACGCAGTGAAGACTTTTTATCAGCATGTCTTACCACATCCTGTTGCACAAAACCCCCATGACAAGCATCAGGGAGGCTTCGGGTTCTACCAACTGTACCAACGCTAAAAGAACGCAACAAAGCAACTTTGAGTGGGCCGAAGGAGCGACAACAAGCTGAGAAATTTCCATTTAAAAATGATACGTTTTCACTTCCAGCAAAAGGATCATATTTTTATCAGAGGTCTGTTTCAAAGCTGAAAGTGGGTGCCGTAGGAAGATGTACGTCAGTGAAAGTTCAGGTTTCCCAGGTGATATGCAAATGATCTTAAAATACTGTTACTAGATATGTAGGTGGAGGTGCAGTAGGATATAGCAACACTTCACAAAAGGATCATTAGTCACTTTCAATCAAAGTAACTGTTTTATATCTAAATATAAAGAACTTTAGCTCAACACACTACAAATGTTTACCACAGTGGTACTGAATTAATTGATTAACAATTGAATTTATAAAAAATGAATTTGTATATTTGACAAACCCTAAAAAAATGAAACAGTTCAGATGAAAAATCACAACTGACCTTGAGTCTTCTCTGAAAATATCACCTTGGAGTCGGATGTGAAATTTTGTCCAGTGAGGACCATTTGCTGACCCCCAAGCACAGAGCAGCGGTCCAAGTCCTGCCTCTCCACTGCAGGGAGCTCCTGAGCCGAGCGCTGGGCTGGAGAACCATGAAGATGCACATGTGACCACACAGCGTAAACAACACTGGATACCTAACTGTTCTTAGTCATGTATGAAAACTATCACCTTTTTGGGCCACTTTTTGGGTTTTTCTGGACTTTCCCGAGAAAGTCATATAAAAACTTTGCTAGCTTTCATGCATCCTTCTCGAAATCATACGTTTTGTTTCAATCTTGATGAGGGTTCAACAAAACAGTTTCAGTTTCACTGGTTTCTCTAAAAACTCTGCTAGTAAAGCTTTGAGTATTTGACCGCACTGCTGAGTCGTTTCTCATTTCATACGACAGGAAGAAAATATGTCTTACAGCATTCGATGGGGTTGGAGGCCACTTGAAGAGACACGAGCTGACCTCCGTGTTGAGGAACGTGGACACGAAACACCAACCGCACGCGGGTGTTCTTTCGTCCAATGTCCGTCTCGCCATTCCTTAGTTCAATGTCTGCGTTTCTGAGCTTCAAGATTCCAACACAGTCAATCCTGTGCAATAACAGAAAATATGTAGAGCAAAGTTCTGTCAGTATTACCTTGTTGTACTCAAACACTAAAGCAGGTAAATGCAGGCCAAGTTTTCAGGGTCACCAAAGTGAATCAGCTTTCACTGGTTGAGACATTTGGTTTAGCAGAAAGTTTTATGACCGATGCCCTTCCTGACACTTTCTTGACTTTTATCCTGGTTGGGGACCGGCACAGAAAGACCCTGACTTTAGCCATCCACACTTTGCTGGATAAAGTGGTGACTAGTAGCTGCACTACAATTTACCTTTGAGCAAATCAGACATTTTTGATCAGGTTACAATCAGAATGTCCCAAAAATCATGCATTTGATGCTGTTTTTCATCAACTTACTTCAAATATTTACATCAGTCTTTGTCATAAAAACTTCCACAAGAAAAGTCATCTGTTTCCATGAGTAGCAATTTGATGGGATTACTGTAAAGCTAAAGAGCCAGTGGCTGGGTACTCCTGGAGAGAGCTCTGAGTAGAGCCGCTTCTCCTCCCTATCGAGTGGAGCCAGTTGAGGTGGCTCGTGCATCTGGTCCGGATGCGTACTGGACGCCTCCCTGGGGAGGTGTTCAGGGCAGAGGCCCCAGGACACACTGGAGAGACTACATCTCTCCGCTGGCCTGGGAACGCCTCTGGGTCCCCCCAAAAGAGCTGGAGGAAGTGATCGGGGAGAGGGAGGTCTCTTTGTTAAGACTGCTGCCTCCACGACCCGGTCCGGTATGAGTGGAAGAAGATGGATAAAGAGCCAAACAAACCCTGTAAGGAGCCACACACTCATCTGCGTCTGCAGGAACCAATCCATCCTGTGGGATTGGTTAAGCAAATGTTTTGTTTACTCACAACACTCTCATGTGGTTCTGTGGTTCCAAAGGAATCTCCAACACTTTAGTCCCATTGATCATCGTCTCCAAACTGGGCGTGGTGACGGTTTTCCCGGTAATACGGTGGACCTGGTAGAAAGCGTGGGGTTTTAAGACCCTTTCATCTGCCGTCCCAATGAAGACCTGCAGCCCGAGGGGAGTCGTGCCCTCGTACCCGAGGAGCTGGTGAAGGAAACACAATGCTTTAGTACTACTTTTTTTTAACTCAGTAGATTCAACAAAAAAATGTTTGTTTTAAACTTGGCACCTTATCTCCACTGACAAACCATGGCTTAATTATTACAGTCACAGGAGCGTTGGAGTAGCATAAAGTGTGTGACTCTATTTGCATAGGTGTTGGTTTTCTGTGCACAACATTTACCAGGAAATGTCATCCAGCATTTACCGTCCCTCACACCACATTTGTTCTTATGCCCCTTGAGAAAATGTGCTTTTGTATCCAGACACCTGAATTTCTGGATGCCCTCCACTGGGGGTCTTGACGGCTCCTCGGCTGCCCTCAGTCTCATAGTGAGCTCTGTGGTGGGACCTGGGCTGTTGTTGGATCAGCAGCTCATACTGGCCGGACTGACTGGGCAATGTCCACTCCAAGGAGGGAAGTGGAGTCACAGAAAAGCCACTGGGGAAATTCAAATATATGTTTTCATAATTATACAAGAGGGAATAAATATGATAATTTCTTCTTTTGCAAATGTGTGTTTTGTGTGTTTACAGTTAACTCTGCCAGGCTAATATAGATGGTAAAAAGAAATACAAATCACCTGAATGTGGATCTTGCAGTATGATGCACTTGCTGAGTTGGAGGCCACATAGCTGGAAGCATGTATATGGTCTCAGATTTGACCTCAGGTCCAGCTCTACAAGCAGTCTCCTGCTCAAAAGTCCAGTCATACAGCTCTCCATACGCACGCTCCTGCCTCTGAGCCTGTGCATGGGCTCCCCTCACCATAGCGTGAGGAATTGATCTGGGCAGACTGGAGCTGAGACTGCTCAACACCTCCTCCAGGCCTTGCGCTGAAGTCTGAGCTTGAGGCTGAAACTCAGTTTGGGCCTGGTTTTGTTGCAAGTAGTGTTGGTATTGGTGCTCATGGGGCACAGGAATGGGACTAGGGCTCCGGGAGCGCTGTTTTACGGGCGTGCCCTCCTGACAGGATCCTGCCTGTTGCAAAGAACGCTTTCCTTGGGGAGAGGTGGAGCGTGAGCGCCTGTGTGGGAGCGGTGAGACGGTTCCGGGGTGATGTGGCTGGAGAAAGGTCTCGTCTGTGACGCTGTTACGAGGTGATGTTCCAGGAGAGGGGGGCATAGAAGAAGTGTGGATGTTCTGCATGACCGGACAGAGATCCAGGGCGGGCAGTGAGGCAACATCGCTTCCTGCATGTGGAGGGGTGACACAGGGTGATGTAATGGGGGAGTATATATCTGCTGGCCAGCCTGTAGAGGAGTTACTACTTGCAGGGCTGACACACTCTCTGTAGGCTCCCAGAGACTTGGAAGCAGGGCTGGGCTCCACAGGTTGAGAGCTCAAGGAGTCCCCTGAAGGAGTGATCTCAATCCTGGGACTGGGGGCAGGGATGGTGTTTGCTCTGGAAATCAGCCCTAGCGGGTCAAACACAGCCCTTTGCAGGTTTTCTGTGTTGTGACTATAGGTGGAGGTGTCCTGGCTGGTCACTGGCTGAGCAGAGGCTGACATGTAGGGATCATGAGAATCAACCACCACCAGAGAGGGGGGGCTGTTGTTCTGGGGGGCCACATTTGGGTCATCTGTCAGTAACCAAAGAAAAGATTTGTTTAAATCATTTTATTTATAAAGCACATTTTATCATCAACGTAATGTCGAACGCAAAGTGCTTGCCATTAAAGATCGATAAACATTTGTTTAAAAAGTCATAAGACACAATAGATTAAAAGCTAGAAACTGTGCTAAAATTTTGAGGAAGCACAACATAAATTTAAGGATAAAAAAGAATAAGTAATCAACCATAATAAAGCCATAAAATACTTGAAATCCAACCAAACAAAGAAGTTAAAAGGCTAAATAAAAATCATTTTTTTAAAGCTAAGTTGTAAAGATGAAACTTGGAGTGAATGCGAACCCTTATCATGTTTTACGCTCACATACTCATCACACACTTATATTGTTTTTTTTTTTTTTAAATTTGTGCTAAAGAATATTTGTTCTTTCACTCTATATTATTTTTTTAAGTTGAGTAAACCACCAGCTCAAAAAATGTTAACTTGATTAAAAATAGTAACTTGTAAATATAACAAATTACAAAATTTGTGTGTATTGATCCAAATTTTTATTTTTTTTCAGTGTATATACATATAGAAAGTGTTGTGCAAAGTTCACATAAAAATATACACACCTACTGATTAATGGACGATATATTAGGCACGTATACTTGAAAAAAAAAAACTTTTACATGATGTAGCCAATTTACTCATTATTGTATATATGGTGCTGGGCTGCAATTGAGATTGTACATAAACGTCATGGGAAAATAAGTTGAAAACATTATGCAAAACACTAAAAAAATGTAAATAACCAGAGATGTCATTTTAATACCCACCTTTAGTGCAGCAAACAGGAAACTCATCTCCAGCTGTGCTGTATAGAAACAGATCAGAAAAATCCAACTCCTCCTGGTTTATGTCTTGCCCCAGGCCCTCGCTGAGCCCCAAACCTCCTGAAGTCATCTTCAGCTTCAAACAATCTTTTTAAGAAGTCACAAAACAGTCCACCCAGATCGTCCCAGAAACAACTAAGACAAATGGTTTGAAAAAAATAAAATAATTAAAAAGGGTCTCGCAAAGACTGGCGCAGCGGGTGAAAGTAAGCATCAAACTGCGTGAAGAAACGAGCGCTTCCTGGGAGCGCTGCTGATGAGAGGTGAGCAGAGTGAGAGCCTGCGCGCGCAAACACGCCTCAGCTCTTCCTGTGCGCTCAGTTCACTGATGACAGCGATAGGAGCTATTTTCGTAACAAATCGAGAAACACGCGTGGTTTTTTAGACAGTTGTGATTTTTTTTTTTTTTTTTTTTTTCGCGCAGCGGCACAAAATAAGTTGTATTTCATTCCTTTAGTTATTTTTCGCAATTTAAGTCTGGTAAAATTGTAGAATGTAATAAAGACGTTTATAGTGGGTTTGTAGCATTTCAATTATATATATTAAAATAAAAAAAATATATGATATAAGTTACTTAAAAGGGATTTTTTTTTCAAAACAATTGTTTTGCATCTATATTTTGTCCACTGGGTGGCAGTATTGTCTATCTGGTGAAAGACTGCTGGTACTTGGCTGGAGCTGCTCTGCACACTTCTTGATTAGAGGGATTTCCCAATCACTGACTCTCATATAGAATTCACTTGACTGCACTTAATTTCAAAACTTTGAAATGTGCTTAAAATAAAATCACAAAAAAACATCATAGATTATAGAGGGACATTGCAAATTGTGTGGGCTGAAACTGATCAAAAACTGACTCTAATCTTTATATGTAGTCCTTTGATGGTGGTTTCAACCCAAAATGGCATGTATTTTTATTTTATTTTTTTCTTACATTTGTGTAATTTGTGTTTTATTGCTACATTGCTACAAACATTTTATTTGATCGTAATTGTTATAGTGCTTCCAACACTCTGAAAACCTCTTTAAATTGCCATTTATACTCATAAGATATCTGAGCTCCCTTGTGCTGGTGAGGAGCTACTTGGCTTAAAATGTATTTTACATGTTGTTTCATTTATGAAAGCTAGGAGCCCCTAAAAAACAACGATCAAATGATGCATGGATTCTCTGTCTTCAATTATGCAAACAGTGCAGAGATAACTAGCCTCTGGCTTACAGTGGTAGACATCTGACAACCACTTAAGAAACATTGTCACCAATAATATTATTTGCTTTAGCATTTTTGAAGTAAATTTGGGATAAAAATTCATTGGAATTTTCTGATAAATTTGTCAAAAGGAAAAACAAGCTTTTAAAAGCAAAAGTTTATAGAATTCCAGCTTTTATCAGGCACTAATTTTAGAGTGACACAAAAAATTATATTTTAACAGAAATCCAGTACTATTTAGCACCAGGATTGGACAAATAACCGTTTTTTTTTTTTTTTTTTTATTTCTCTGCTTTTTCAACCATTGCAAATGTTATTTTGAAAGATCCAGTACTTTATTTAGGTAAAATGATTTTGTTTATTCTCATGATATTTCCTGTTGGGCTCAACATCACCACGAGACAGCTTTGCATAAAGGCTGATCAGCAGCTTGTTGCGCCCAGTTTGAAACAAGCAGAGACTGTTTTTGAACTGAAAGATCACATCAGGTGAAGCATTGGTGGGATGGGAGCCAACAGGCAGGAAATTTGTTGTAACAAATTAGATTTAAAAAAAAACTTTTCCTCTAACTATTAGGTTTTTGAACTTAGTATCCATCTATGATGTATTTATGCTTCTTTTAGAAAACTGTATAAAGCCATACATTTTTTTGCACCTCAGTTATTATTTAAAATAAAAAAACACATTGCAATCAACATTTGGTGAAGTATTTTTTTAAAGCTTTTTATTACTTTTTCTGAATTTTTTTCCTAAAACTTTTTAAATGCATTTGATCACCACATCCAATTTATTCTAAAGCAATGTGCACTTTTATCACATGATTTAGTGGGATCAAGTGAAAATAAAGTTGTTGTGTTAGTGATTGTTGCTTTTCTATGTTACAGTAAAGACTTAACATTGCTCTGCAGCCTTGTTTCACTCATTAGTGAATCTTTTGGAGGATTAGTCTTACAGTCACAATTTCTGGGGGGAAAATAATCAAAATTGTTTGTGCACTGTAACCCCTGGATTACCTATGTTCGCTTTTTATCATGTTTTTCAGTGCTCAATGTAGTCCTTTTTAATTTTAAACCATTTCAGCTATTAAAAAAGCACCTCGTAACTTAGGCTCTCAACACAAGGCCCCACTCAACCTCAGTGTACAGCAACAGCAGCCTGTATTTTGCAACAAGACTTTATAGATGCAGGATTTATTCAGCGCAACCTCACACATGCAAACTGATTAAGAAATAAGTGTAATAGATGTTGAAAATAATTTAAGATTGCACTAATATTTCATGCTTTGAGGAGCTAACTTGGACACCACACAGACAAAGTTTGTGCTTGTCTCACACTGGACAGGGCAGCTGAAACATGTAAGAGGATTCAGTTCCCATGATGCTGGTATTAGGCAGCATTAGCAGTCACCTTCATATCCAGACAGACTTGTAATACTTGAATATAGTCAATTAATGATTTAATTCCCGGTCCCGTGGCAGTGTTGTTCCACTTGTGTATACAGTGTGACTCTGAGACTCAGGGCTCAGGTCTAGTAAATAAGTGCAGCCCCTCTCAACGCCTCCTGCTCAAATCAAGACCAGCAGCTGGAAATATGTCAGAAATTTGTTTCTGATGTGCTTCAAAGCTAAACTGAAAGGTAGAATGGAAGACGAGAAAAGAGCAAATGTACAGTAGATGAAAAATGAACACATACTTGACAGAATAATAATTTCCAACCAGCAGGACCACTCAAAACAACCTTATTCTGTGTGATAATAACTGATTTTCTAGTTTAAGCATCTCATGTACGTTTTTACACAAACTGCATGAGATATAACTAATTTGTTCATTTAACAAATTAAATTCAAAGGCATTTTTATTTTGTTTGCATGTTTTTGGTAGTTTTTGCACAAGAGATCCAGTTGGAACAGAATTTTTTTTCTTTTGCTATTTTTGTGTTGTGTTGTCATCTAAATAAATATATCTGAGGTAAGAAGTTTGCTTTAAGGGGAGCAAACTCTGGCATGTAAAAAACATAATTTCCTGCAATTAATATTTTTAATGCTTATGATGGCTGTGATGCTCTGATTAGAAGATTGCAGTTTTAATTCCCACCTTGCCCATCCATGTGCCAAAGTGTCCTTGAGCAAGACACTGAACTGAAATATAGAATTTGCTGTAAAGTTTGATTTTAAAGCCCAAAACTTTAAAGGTATCCAAAATTCAGCCATCCATCCATTTTCTTAACCCAATATATCAGTTTAATTGGTCTAATTGTTGCTGGAGTCTGTCCTAATAGCTGTCAATGAAGGCAGGATACACATGTTGCAAGTCTGTGGTGGAGCCACACAATCCCACACACACCTAGAGACACTTTGAAGCAGGGATAGGCAACTCAAGGCCTCGAGGGCCGCACTCCTGCATGTTTCTAACATATCCTGCTCTAGTTGACTGGACACACCTGAACAAGGTAATCAGTCACGAGGAGAGCCTGGATATCTAGAAATCATGCACTGTGGCCCTCGAGGCCTGGAGTTGCCTATCCCTGATTTAGAGAAACCAGTTAACCTATGAAGCATGTTTTTGGACTGTGGGAAGAAGCTGGAGTATCTGGACAAAACCTATCTATGCATGGGAAGAACATGCAACCTCCACACAGAAAGATCCCTGTCCGAATTTAAACTAGAGCCTTCTTGCTGTGAGGTGAAAGGGTTAACCACATCACCATCGTGCAGCCAATGAGTTCATAATTTGTATGCCTAAAACAGAACATGTGCTATACCACTTTGTTGGTTGAAAACAGATTTTTATTACCCAAATTATTGTTTGAAAAGTGCCTGAAATGTTTAAAAACACATTTTATTTAAAACTAGATGACTGCTTATTTGATAAAAGTTTGTTTGGTCAAGTTTTTCTGCTTTTCCCTTAAAAAAATTGCAAAAAGTGAACCAATAAAATAATTTCCTTTTGAGGGTTGAACGGGTACAACAATTGAATTTCCCTGATTTCAGTGCATATCCAGCTTAAACAAGCAAACCCTTTTGCACAATTTTTCTGATGTTTAGCAAATCTGAAATGGATATTATATGTATTGAATTTAAGAAATTATATCCAAAATTGGTTTTTATTCTGAAGAAAACACCTTTCGTAATATTTCAGCTGTAAATAAATCATCCGTCCCTCATTTTCAGTTGTGAAATGAGTAAAGAAGCAAAACATTACAACAACGTTTTTGGTTTGATGCATTCATCGATGCATTTATTTGAGAGAATAAAATATGTTTCTACATACAACAACGTACAGGAATAAGATATTAATTATAGTAGCGATTCTCCAATAAACACTAAAAAAGATAAACAGACTGATATATACATATATAGATATATGGATATGTACAAACACAACAAAACAATAATAGTATAAAGTAATAGTTTAACATCTACATTCTACACGTCTGATAATGAAGATTGAAAGACAGCTGCCTTGTTAAAACCTTTAAATCGTACATTACATTTGGTGCTTTGCTCAGTCGTACTGAGTTGCAAAACTACTTTTAAATAATAATGAGGTATTTCAGGCGCAATTATGATATTTTTCTATGTACAGAGCAGCAGTGGTAGGAGTCACTGGACCGTCAGGATCATCACAACAGACACATCGACGGTCTGTCGTCACATCCAGAAGACTTTCAAATGAAGCCTGAGAGGAGAGGGAAGAAAAACACGGTGTTATTTCATCTGATAGTGGGTGAAAGAAAGTTCAGAGTCTGGTATGACGTCTGGCATTATCATAATCAGAAACAAAAGTGTCCTACATCCATTTTATCACAAATGATTTTGATATTTTTTTTCTTACTTTATCGCTTGATGAAGGCAACTGGCAGTTCTCTGCTGGGAACCAGAAGTCCAGAGTGTATCACATCAAGTGGTTCATTATCTGTTGCCACAATTTCATAGTCTCTAACCAACTGCAAGAAAGAGAGAAGCAAAAGAAAAAACGGTTCAATGTACTGCAGAGCTTGGAGTCATTTCTGTCTTTTGCATTGCTATGATGTGACATATCATACCCAGCACATCGCCAGCTGCAGCTGCAGCTCTGCCAGTCTCCGGCCGATGCACATCCGCTTCCCGATTCCAAAGGGGACGTGAGCAAAAGGGTTGATGTTGCTGTTCTCCCTCAGCCAGCGCTCCGGCTTAAACTGCTTGCTGTCGTCAAAGTATTCTTCACTGGAGCCCAGTGCGTGGCTATTGATCATTAACACCGTCTGTAAATAAAAAACCTATTAGTGTTGTTGCAAATAATTGCAATGACTGGATTTTACTTGATAAGGTTAAAACCCAATAAAGACCTTGTTACAGAGTGGCTCATGTTATTAGAATTGCCCAATTCCGATTTAGTACAGTACGTGAGCGACACTAAGCATGTTACAGAAATGAAACGTAAATTTACAAAAGAATGTAATCTCCATATATGAGGTGCTCTAAAGACGTAAGCCACTTACCCCTTTGGGAATGGCATAATCTCCCAACACAGTGTCTTTGTCCAGGGTCCTGCTGGTGAATGGGACTGAAGGTGACAACCTGTAATAAACACAAAAGAACACATGGGAATGTGGCCGCAGTGAAGTATGATACATATGTCTAAGCTGTTTAACAGGACCCAGACATACACAGGACCAAATGAGGTGAGACATAATCTCGAGCCAGAGTTCATTTGCGTACCCTGTGATGTGCTTAGGGTACGGCCTTAAATAACCTGTTCCACAACTCTCGTGATTGCACGAGCAGTTGGGGGCAGAGGGAGCCGAGCGTGCACAACATTTGAATGTGACCGCATGGAAGATTTTAAGCTGCCACCACGTGCCGCTGGTGGTCATGCCACCACATGAGGTGAAGCTTGTTTTTGAGACAGCCAAGTGTACGTTTTCCCTCCTAATCCAAAGACCAATCAGACAGATATGTGTGACAAACTTTTCGCAACTTTTTTTGTGGCATACAGACATTTGAGAGAAACTTGAGAAAAGAGGTTGCATATTACTAGTGGCGGTTCTTGTTCAGCTTTTGTGTAACCCTTGTGCTATCCAAGGCATATTTACATTAAAAGTGGGGTCATCTGGACCCCATAAACTAACACAAGGTTTAAGAAGTGAAAAGTGTGGTGCGTCAGTATTGTCCTGTACCTCATTGACTCTTTGAGGCAGGCTTTGAGGTACGGCATGCTCTTGAGATGCTCCCCACTTGGGTTCTGGCCTGAGGGAACTATCTCTCTGATCTCCTGCAGCAGCTTCCTCTGAGCATCAGGGTTACGGGAAAGGTTGAAAATGAGCCACAGCATGCTGTTGGCGGTCTGTAAAAACACAGAGATAGAAATCAGAAGGATAGCAACTTGTAGAGCATCCATGTCTTTTATGATCTGCTTTTCAGGCAAAGTAAGATCTACTTCTTTAAGAGAGCAAAGACTTGCCAGAAAAGGAGGCAAAAGATGAAAATCTGCTGTTATACACTGCTGTTAGCAGAAACCAAGAAGAAGTAATGGCTTTTTCTTTAAAGTTTGTACTAATTATCAATTATGCTGAGAATGGCTGAACTTATAACAAATCTTTCCTTTGCTTCTGCTTATATAACCTGGAGCTAGTGTTAGAAGGTCATACTCATGGAACACCTACTATAGTTGGAGCAAAGTACATCCTGTCCTGATGTTTAATCCTAAACCTCAGACTTTAGTATGTCTTGTGTTGTTCTTTGGGTTTAGTCCATTTTCGAGGTTTAAATTGTAGTTTTTGACACTGCATGTAAAGTTGTTGCCGAATTGGCAAAGACCTGCTTAAAAGTCCTTCCTCAATATTGGATTTATAAAGATATGCAACAATCATTCCTCATAATATGCAAAATATGGTTTAATTTACGGAAATTTTGGCCTTTATTTGAATTAATTACCCAGACAAAATTGGTGTGATTGATAAAAGTGGCAAAAAAAATCATCCTTTTGTCAAAACCTCTGTCAATTCCAAATTGTTGTTCTCTGCTCGCTGGAGCTGCTTCACTTTCTGGATCTTTCTTCAAGATCAATATGACTTCTGCCTCACTCTGATCCAGAGTCTAGCGCAAGTGACAAAGATAACAGTGAAAACATCACAGGAATGTACGGCGAGGTGATGAAGTTCAGAGAGGAGGGAAGTCAAGAGTGGGACAAAGTCTATGGTGCATGGCTCCCTTTCAATGCAAATAAGAAGCGCTGTTTGATATTCAGCGCTCTATCATCAGCTGTTCAAGGTGATTATATAGTGTAGCAAGCGCCATGTGCGGCTGAATCAATATATTAACTGTCGGCTGTGAAGAATTGTAACCCCTTTCTTAAAGGTAACTGTCAGGCATGACTGCGTGACTTTGTTGACCCTGAATGTGTTCAAGGCCTTGTGTTGTTCAGCCTTATTATGACTGCTCTGTTGTTTCAACTTTTTATGCATTGGCATCAATATAAGAATGTTTCCTCTTGATTAATTTAGGAAGGATGCACACTATTGCTCACCGTCTCAACTCCTCCAACCTGCAGCTCGGTGATGGCTGCGTAGAGCTCCTTCTTGGACAGGCTGCTTTGGTGTAAGATGTCGCCAATTAAATCGTCGGGAGCTCTGACGGCATTCTTCTTCAGCTTCTTGTCGATGTAGACTTTGGCTGGAAGAGGACAAAGCGATTATACTGTGAACAAACTGTTTAGCATAGCCGTGTTTACATTTAGTAAACACTCATTTACATGTATCAGCAACTAATGATCTACTTTTGGCTTTAAGGGGCCAGTGTGTTTGTGGACACAGCACCAGACGCCAAACATAAGCAAGTTTTTGTGATACGACAAATCATTTGATGTCCGAGCATTGTTAGGTCTGCTTTCAGTTCTCACGCAACAATGGTGGGTTGTTTTTTTTTAACGCTGTAACAATATGTGTCATTATTGATTATATGACTTTTCTTATCGGGTAAATCTGGCAAACTCCTTTTTGGTTCTTTTAGCGTCAGTGTGGATTTTCTTGACTTTAAATAATAGATTAACGGTAGATAATGTTATTTTGGGGGCTGAACAGCATATTTTAATTTTAAAAATTGAACCCTTGATTTGAAAAAAAAGAAGAAAAAAAATCTTTGAAATCATGCTCAAAATATTGTTTCCATGTGTTTAGATTTGTCACCAAATCACAGCAAAGAGTGAGCTTTAATGTAAAACTTTAAATCAAGATTGTATTCCTCCACACTCTGTCACCCCTACTCTTGCTTGCAACAAATATTTGGCATATTTGTTCACCATGGGTCATTAAGTTTACTACAACTCTGAGCCATCATTTCCCCCTCGAGCACCAAGTACACACACACACAGAGGCAGCCGGTTCAGATCAACCTCTCACCCACTCTCTGTATTTTCCCATCCATCATTTGACTGGAAGTGAAGTGACACTGCTTTGTGCGTCACAGAGGAGGGGAAACGAGTTGGACTGAAGAAACGGGAGACAGTGTTTGTGCTGCCACTTACCTATGCTGAAAATGCTGTCCCACGCCGCGGTGTGGTCCTGCCAGGTTTTGGTGTTAAAGCTCTTGTGGAGCTCCACTGGTGTAACAATCATCATACCAAACGTGCTCATCATCTACAGACAAACGGAAAAATTGGAAAAATTAAACGGAAAATTCTCGCACTCTGTCCGGTTTGTGCACCTACTGCCCCTGACACCTTCAAAGCCCCCCCTCACTTATCACCTATTGTGATTGATAGGTTATTGTTTTTTTTTCCCCCCAGTCTAACCAGCATGACTAGACAGCTGTTAGCTGATGTGAATCTGGATGTTTCTGTAATCTCCTGGAGAAAATCAGCTACAGCCTCTCGCAGATCTTCACAAGTGTCCTCTCTTACATGTCATGCTGTTCTGAGATGAGAAATACTCACTGTTTTCACAGCTGTGATGAAGTGCATGGCTTCTTCATTTACTTTTTCTTGCAGCAGACCAAACCTCTTGTCATAGAGTACAAGACAAATGGCTAAGGAAGGAAGAAAGTGTAAAAATTAGAAAAGAACTTTTAACTTTATTTTTAAGGGTTGATTCTAGACATATACACAAGAATGTGGTTATAAATCAGCGAAATTTCAGACATTATTTTCACAAATTCATTCATGAAAAATGACAAACTTACTTTCAAATGACCATTTATTCAGTTCGAAGTACAAATCCTCAATTCTCCCACTTTTGTTGATTCTTCCAATTCTGTCGACAAAGTCCACCATCACCTGTTTTACGCACGCGTTGGATAGAAGCTATTAGGTTCACAGCCACTCAATGTCTTCATTCAGCTCGAAAATACCAGAGTAACAAACGAGATTCTTACCTGATTTACTTTTTTGTCAAGTTTCATCACTTCTGTTGGCTTCATGAGCTTCTGCTGAAATGCGCTCCTCACTCTCTGCCAGTCTTTTCCCTCACTGCAAGTTAACAGAAGCGATCTTCAGCACGCTTTCCTGGAAAACTCTCTCCCGACTCTCCCCTTCAAGATTTTTTTTATGTTATCCAAAAAAAGGAGTTTGAAAGGTTACTCACAGAATGAGCAGCCCGTATGCCTCGTTTCGCAGGTCTCTGTATGCTTTCCAGGGTTTGATCTCGAGCCTCTGAGGGTAACTGCCCTCCTTCCTGTAAAGCGCCTCCAGCAAGCAAGGTGCGCCAATGTGCACCGACTCAAAGGAGCCCAGCTTCATCCGGAAAATCTTGCCAAACTTTTTGTGATAATCAACCTAAAAAATAAAAATAAAAATACTTGTAATAACTAAAAAGTAAACAAATGCACATGTTTTACATAAAATAAAGTAAAAGCGCAAATAAATTAAACACAGCAGAAGCTGTTTTTAAAAGCGCAGAAATAGAAGTATGAATGAATACTTTACCAGTGCCTCGTGCTGTCTGGTCAAGCCTCCTTTGCGCAGGAGTTCAATCAAACTCCCAACCAGTGGCCAGTTTGTGGGTCCCGGGATGGTATCCAAGCCGTGCGTCCTGGTGGGAGCGTGAGGACACGCCGCTGGCGCCACAGCATCCTTCTCCTCCAATACGCAAACTGAGGATGTTGGCTTGAAATGTTGCAGCCCAAAAGACTTCTTCTTCAGCAGCTCCACAATCTGTGGAACTCTTTGGACCTGCGCCCTCATTCTCAGCTGTGTTTGCTTCCTGATGTTTAACAGCAGCTCTTTAATGGACTATCTAGAAGTTGGTTCTAGTTTCTTGGAAGTGACTCACCTTGCTCCAATATATATACCCTGAGAGTGTTTATTCCTGCCGTGTACCGAACCAATCAAGGACCGGTCTTGCATGGTGTGGCTGTCGAGCCCACCATTCATTTATGGACCCACGTTGAGAGGATCGTATGACCCCAGATAAATGGTGGATGTGCCGTGAACCCACCCGCCCCCCACCTTTGCTTCATAAATAAACACGCAGGTCCCAACGGAGGTGACGGTTCGTTTGAACCAAGACTCACAGAGACCCGTGATTGGAAGAAGCGAAATCAAACACTCTGTCACACAACAGCGACATGCAAATATTTGACCGATTGCAGATTGTGTGTTTGCTTTATTTGTGTTTGTTGACGAGGGAGGGAACGTTTTCTAGCACCGTTTCTCCTTAGAATAAGTTTATTCTAAGGCACATGGAATGGCAGGGGTCTTTTAAAAGGGGATATCCTGCTTGATCTTGATGCTTCAGACGTGTCCCACTTATAAAACCTCTGTTGATACGCGTGCGTCTCTTTGGTCAAGTGCAGTTCCAGTCACGCACTTGGCCACCAGGGACTGTGCGTAAAAACCCAGACGCGCCGCATCAGCATCACTTTTTTTTTTTTTTTTTTTTTCCAAAATCCCGAATTTCAGTTTATCCAAATTGGACCTGACAAAGAATAGATGGAAATGTGCGTCTACACATGTACACCCCCCACCCCCCAATATGCGCAGTCCGGTAAGTGACATGAGAAATAAGCGTTGAACTCTGGTGGGTTTTTTTTTTCTTTGAGCATATTGAGTGTGCGAGCAAAAGTTTCCAGGTGTAACGCACACATTTATCACCCCCGCAGCCCCTCCCTAAAAAACAAGGGGGAAAAAACACCACCCACGCACGCTGAAACGCACACAGTGTTCCCTTTCCTCCAAACGCTGATTTAGGGCAGGCTTGGCGCTGCATCACATGATCTTAGGCAGCAGCTTTTTTTCTTTTTCTTTTTTTCTTTCTAGTGTGATGTTGATCTACATTCGAGTAGAAAGCATGCAGAAAGTATACGTTTCCACACCTCCACTTCTCGGAAGAGGCGTTCAAAATGCTGGAAAAATACACTTTGATGAGAAGATCAATACCATTCTTTAGGGAAAAAGGAAGATTTGACAACTGGAAAAAGGGTGCATCTTTTGAAATTTAAAATTCTAAAATGAGCAAAAACTAGAAAATAATTGGAATTTCTTAAAAAAAAAAAACGCAATTAAAACCGAATAGCATCGTCTCCATTAATAAGACTTTTTGCGGTCAACATTCAGTCCAGCGTCCACTGACTGAGCTGCACGTAGACTATTTAACAACAGTTGTTGTTGAAAGCAGAAACATGACTGATAAGCTTATTTTCACCTCTTTTGAGGACGATGTAACAACAGATAAGGACCTGTCGCCAAGAATTTTGTCACTTCAGACCAAACTCGGGACCATAATCCTTGAACCAGCGTCAGTCCTAAACTTTGAGACTGAAGCGTGACACAAAGCAAGTGTCTCCAGACAACAGCCAAGTGCCATTTTCACTTATTAACGCATTGATAAACAAAAACAAATCAGACAGGAAAAAAACGTGTTTTTAATCATCAAGATGACCAGTATACGTTATTAATGACACAATGATTTTGTAGTGTCTCATATAATTTAAATTACAAGTTTTTTTTTGTTGTTGTTAACTTTCAGTTGTAAAAGTTGGTGAAAATTGTGGAAATGTTTATATTTGTTTTAAAATAAGAACAAGTGTTAACAAGTATTTATGTTTGTTTTTCAATTCAGTTGCTTTAAATCTTGAAAAAATGTAGGGAAAATTTGAGCTTACTACTTTCTGTGGTGAACCAGCCTGTCTGAGGGATATGGTGCTCCTCACCTTCTCACTCCTTGCTCTTCTAAACAGGTCAAAGGGGTTATAGAAAAGAGATCAGATGAACCAGACTGAATGGCATTTCTGTGGACCTGCAACTTCCTCCTTTAAATGTTATTTTCTTGGGATTACACCAGAGAACATACATGTGAAACCAACATGCAGTATAATGTCAGGTAGCTCATAAGCAGTGACACTATTGTTTATCAAGTAACATACTGTCCAAACATTTTCTGTTTCATCTAGAAGAAGAGCCTTTCTGAGTATCAGAATCGCCCTGACGATATGGGATAAAGTATGGATTCAGTGAGTGTCGCTATCCTGTTCTACAGATAATGCAAAGGATGTTACTTGTTGTTTCAAAATTGAGGTTTTTTGTGTGTAGTTCAGCTTTATAGTTTTAAAATATCAGATTTATTATATGCCGGTTGCGTTAAGGCTGAACCAATCCTACAGCTGTGTAGTTTTTTGTTTATCAATCCGACGCTGAATCATGAAGTGGTTTAAAGATTTCTGGATCCCCCACGCTCCTGCTCCTGGCCGTGGACCGCACTTCTGCTTCGTCTGACTGAGGACTTCATCACCACTCGTCCCTCTGCTCTATCTGAATGAACTCTATTCAAATACGTAGTTGTAGAAGCTAACTTGTCTTTAATAGTTCTGGTATTGCCTGTTCGTCCTGGGATAGGATCTCTCCCTCATATGGGCATCCCTAAGGTTTCTTCCTTTTTCCTGACACAGGTTTTTTAGGAGTTTTTCCTTACAGAGAGGGAGGGTCTAAGGGCAGGGATATCCAGATTATTTAGTCTGTTTAGCCTTTAGGCATTTTTCATGTTTCATGACTATTTTCTGCATCTGTAAAATTACCTGCATGAAGCAAGGTAAAATTTCTTTGTGATTTTGGGCTGTATAAATAAAATTGAATTGAATAGTTCCTTTGAAATTTGCCTCTGAGTTGTGACTGTGGAGTAAGCCCTCGCTTGCTTCTAACATCCTTCTGTTCACGCGCTCTCTCCCTTCACAACCCTAACCCTATCATTTCCGGTGCAACATAAATGGTGAGCAAATTGGAGCTATCCAGCTGCATATGCTGGCTCAGATGAGTAAAGCAAATGGATATAATTGTTTGTAAGTGGATACATCAGAATGGATCAGAGCTGGGTTCAACAAGTAGCCCTCATACAATTTTCAGACGGCATTTTTTTCATCTGCTACTGATTCACAATGATTTGAATAAAGAAATATTCTAAAATGTAATTTAATTTGCAATAGAAATGTTGACTCTGACCAATCACTGCTTGCTGACACTGACTGGTTCAAACATGGCAGTGACCATATTGCCAACAAAATAGCAACTGAATTGACTTAATTTGGTTGGAGTAAGAAGTAAGCCATTTTCTTCAGGAGACATCACACTCACCTGGTCCAGTTCTTTTATACAGTTAATAACTTCTACAAACAAAATTCCATCGCTTTTCAAATCAGAAAATAAATACAAGTCAGTTGAAAAAAGTTTTATAATCAAGCAGCCCACAGCAGTGCTCATACCCATCACCATGGTAAACAGAAATATCGTGGTCTTGACAAAGCAACAGGAATCGTCAAAATAAACAATAGAGCCAATCTATTTCTCAAGGTTTTTGGATCTGAACTTGTCTTCCAAATAATCTGAGCTCAAATATAATTTTTGTGTCCTTCTTATGTGTAACAGAGTGTTGACAGAGTACAGTGCTATATCTTATCAACCACATAATTCCCCAACCAATTTCAAATGTCAAATAAAACAATGTCATTGGATGATAATCTAAGTTTGTTTTCAGTGGACATTTAACACAGTTGTTTAAAAATGTTGATCCTACTCAGTGGCAGAGCCAGAACATTTTTACATGGGGGGGGCAGAAGGGATAAATGATAGGTATAATAGGTATGTGTAAAGATAAGTGCTGTGAATCGATTGAAAGATTAATCACACTCTTGAATGGTGATTAATCACAATTAATTGTGATGTTTTACTGGGTACCTTTTATATGACAATATTTGACTTTTGAACAAAATCTGGCCACAGAGAAAACTTTTCCTTCATTTTTATTGTCTGATTTTTTTTTACTTATCAAGAGTTAACTCAAATATCCTTGTATTGTCATTTGTGAGCGCAAAATACATCGACAGTAAGATAAGCAGAACTGTACTGCTGACATACAGCCATTAAAAGCAAAGGTCGTGTTTCTGCTCTTTAAATGAACTTATACCATGGTCTGGGTGTAAACTCGATTCTAATTGGCTGCACAGTATATGTCTATGATACACACCTGAAATCCAGCCACATGGCTCAAATGTTCTAAATCACTGCACTGGTTTCTCAAAAAAAAAAAAAAAAAGAAAAAATATTTTCCTCATCTTCTGGGAAAGAAAAAGTGGTTAGAGGTGAACTTTCTCTCTAAACTGATGCTTTACTTAAGCTATCGAGACAATCAGCGTTTAAGTCGTTTTCCTTTACTACTGCATTACAGGCTCAGCGACTCGTTGTCGTATTACCGTGACCATGAATCAAATAGTCCGCCTTTTGTGAAAAGGTGATCTAAACCAAAAAAACTGCAAGGATAAAGTACTGAAAACCGATTGAAGATTTACTTATTTTGTAAGTGATCATGGTATAAGTGGTATGATGCCCAACAAAGCATTTTGACGCGCGCCGTGGAAGCCCGAACCGTTTGAGGCAAAGTGGAAGATTGTTGCTTCGCGAGGTGTAATCAATTTACATTAAGAAAAAAAAAACATATTTTTTTTATAAATCATGTGTGTTAACGTTGACAACCCAAATAAAAATACAAAAGATTTGAGGTCCTCAAGATGTCATTTTATAATATTGGTTTTGTTAATTTTGCTTAAAGACGCTTGTATTGATGATCTATAAATCTTTATCAGTAATGAGACTAATATTGACACAAAAATTAGGGGGCAACTGGGGGTGCAAATGTTTTTGCTGAGGGGGACAGGTGCCCTCTCAGCCCCCCTGTAGTTCCGCCCCTGATATTACAAAGTGTTTTTGATGGGAAGCTTCCACCTGGTGGAATATTTCCCTAATTATGGGGGGAAAAAACAAATCATCTGGCAAATTGCTTGTTTTCATTGATAAATTCATTTTTGTGATGCTTTGATACAACATTTTTTGCAAACCTCAGCATTCAGATTCATGGGAAATCTCTAACTGGCTAGAAAAATAAATGTGTTCTATGGCTTGGAAACCAAAATAGCCAATTTTCAAAATGAAAGTCAGCCAGCATTGATTTCACTACAGCAATTATAGTAGTTATGGATAAACATAGAGCCTGTTTATGGTTTCCTCAGCTGCTAAAACACTGACATGGCCCTTATTTACGACGCCTGGCTCACATGGAACAGGCACAGAAGTCGTTCAACTCTTAGAGAAAACATGTTTTTTGTGATACTCTCTGTGGGTAAAGAGAATTGCACAACACTCCCCTCTGCAACCTTCGGTAAGGGCTAAGGGCACAAAATAAAGTAAAAGAGGGGGAAATTGGAGAAAGTAGAAGATGGTAACCGAAAGAGGTAGTGTCATAAAACAACCAGATATGAATACCTAGAATGGGTGGGGCCTGTCTACACACACGCTCAGTTGTTAAAAACATACCTGTTGACTAAATAGTCTTCACATATAAACTAGTCGAAATGTGCACAATACAACAGCCGTTCACACACGTACAGGACAGCAGAGGCCCCCCATGCCAGAGAGCGGGAAGGCACAGGAGAACAGAGACTGCAGGCCCAGTCCAACAATAAGAGTGGCCTCCCCACCACGCCAGGAGGGCCAGCGGGAGGCCTCACGCCCAGAGAGCCCCCCAACCCCAGACGAGCAGCACCACCACCCAGGAGTACTGAGCATCCTTCCACCCCGCCCCATGTACGAGCCAGGGCCCCTCAAGGGAGACCTACCCCCACGCTCCAGACAATCGCCCCTGCCGCAAGAGGTCCAGGGGGGGACCAAGGCAGGACACAAACACCCCCGCCAAGGAGAGGGACACCCAAAAGAAACGGGAGGCCCCGAGGAGTGTGGTAAGCAAGGCCCAACCAGAGGCCCAGGTTTTGAGAGCAAGGAACAGAACCCCCCCCACCAGACACCGATGTAATTTGATCCCCTGCTCTAGGTCTTAGCTCTCAGGGATCCCTCTCCTTGCGTGGAGAGGAGGCCATCAGGCCCAGGAGACCAGCACCCAACAGACAAAATAAAATTGGTGAGTAGGGCATTAAGAGGACATCTCCTGATTGCTCACAGCGATGTCCAATCACCCTGTCATCAGTGGCCCAACATGTTTATGATATTGTTAAAATTGGCGGGAAGGGCACTGAGAAGACATCTACTGTTTGAAGACAGGGATGTCCAAGCACCCCCCACCCCCCACCAAGGGTCCTACCCGTCGAAGTTGCAAATAAAACCAAGAGAAGGGGTCCGCCCCGGTCTGCCCCCCAGCCTCCCCCAGATCTCGCGGCAAAGGCGGACGTTCCACTCCACCCCAGAGCCAGAGAGGGAGTGATCCCAGCCCCAGGTGCAGGCAAGCATTCTCTCCCACTAGCTTACAGCCCCTCATAACCCCAACTTAACACCATGGTGCAATAAAAAATGGTGAGCACAATAGGAGCTATCCAGTTTTGAGCCAGACGCCAGCTCGGACAAGGAAAATGAAGACGTGCATGGATCTATTTGTCTGCAAGTGGATGCATCCGAATGGAGCAGAACTGTAGCCACTCTCAGTTACAGGGTTTTTTCATCTCTTCCTGATTCACAACAATTTGAATAAGGAAATACTTGTTAACACAAGTTTAAGCTTAAATTTCTTTATATACAGTATGTCTTACACCATGAGAAATTTGCCACAAGAAGATGTTAAAGACAACAAAAACACAATTTTTGTTGGATTGGAACAGAAAGCGACAATTTCTGAAATAATGTTGGCATTCATACTCTAGCTTGGCAATTACAAGTTAGTACTTTTGTCTGGCTCACAGATGTTAACTGAGGATACGAGAGGCAGAGCTATAAGCACCAGAACAAACAAATTCCTTTTGAGAGGATGCATTAGGTCAGGAATAACCTGGCGGATGGACGGAAAAGCCAGGAAAACCAGACTGACATGGTTCGGACATTACAGAAGGGGCCCGGGAACTAAACATGCTGGTAAAAGAATGTTGAGTAGCTATAGGCGGGAGGCATAACCTGATTGTGAAAGAGACATTGAGACAGTTGCTGTTACAGAAGAAGACGGAGAGGATAAGATTAAACAGAAGCAGATTCCTTGTGGTAACCCACGAAAGAAGCGAAGAATAAACACAACAAAATAAAATACAAAATAAACACAACTTAAAATTGTAGTTTTTAGATTGTTGGGAACCAGTTTCACCATTGATAGAAACAATAACTATGTGCGCTCCATTGTTTTTTCTGTACATAGCATTAAGTTGATATTGCTTCTGAATGCATCTATTTAACTTTTGCTCTGGTGCTGGAAGTGTAATATATTTATATTTAATAATCCCTTCTTCATTTGTAGCCTCCTGACCACTCAGCCCTCATGCTTTAGATATCTTAATGATTACAGTCTGGGTCAATTTATCTATTTCCTGCAGTGAAATCCGCAAGGGTATTGTAGCCAGGCACTCAGATAAGTGATCAACTGAGACGACAGCTGAGCTCCTCGTGCAACCATGGAGTCATCTATGTACAGACCAGGCAAACCTGATGACTTGAAGTCTTTCACTTCCATACTGACTGGCGGGTCAGTGGGTTCACATGTTGGGTTCAAAGTGGAAACCACTCCATTTCCGGGAACATTGAAAAAAAAAAGCCATGTATGGACGCAAAGATGTCCCCTCATACATGAAAACAGAAATACATGCTCTGCGTTTGCACATGATGTACTCGGAAAAATAGTACAGAGGCCAAAGAGGTGATTAGCTGGGACCTATTGTATAGATGTAAATACATTGCACTGTCACATCACGTTAGCCGGTCGCATAACGTCTTTGACCCAGAATGTGAAGCAGCCTCTTTCTCAAAGACCACCCTTACACTAAGATTGAAAATATTTACAACAGTTAAGTAATCCTGGGAGACCCCCACCACCACCCATCACATCACCCACCTATTAGTTGAGGCTTTTCACCACATAGCACCAAGTGACTGTAAAGCCCTGGAAATCAAAGAGTTTCCCCGTATAACTACAGTTCTCAGAGTTAAGTAACTATTTAACCTTCTGGCATTCCTGTTGTACTTTTGAATCCCTTGTACCATTTCTAAAAAAAAAAAAAAAAAAAATGCAGGTTTTCAAATTCCTTTATAAACATGAACAGACCTACTACTTACAACATATTTGTTTCATCACGAGCAACAGCATATTATTGGATCTGCCAGGAAAGTGGGTCATCCATGTTTAAAGGGTTTGAGGTGCAAGGAAGGAAATTTCCCTGAACTCACTGACCTCTTTCTGTAGTGCATTGCTTCCTGCTTGTATTCAGCACCGCACAGGGGAAAGCAAGCTCAAAATCTGGGTCAGGATTCCCCCGATGAAGGGTGACCACCTCCCTCAATTTTAGTAAAAAATAATAAGGGGCCCAGAGTGGAACTGAAGTCACAAGAAAAGCTTTCTTTTGAAGCCGCATTAGACAGTAAGCACAGCTAAGCAGGAGCCAGAGAGTTCGGCGAACGCTTAATGGAAATGCTGAAAATAAAGCTGCATTAGTGTGATTTACTGTATCGTTAACTTTGATGAGGAGCTGTTAAGGCAAAGGTGGCTGAGGTGAGCTGCGGCTAATGATCCAGCATATAGAGGTCGTTGACTACATACAGCTGACAGAGATCTATGGAGTGAGAACAGAATGTCCTGGGAAAGCAGTGCAAAGTGTATTATAAAACACAACCCCGCCTCAAGTCATCACAATTCCAAGAAAGCCAGAATACTATAAAAAATGTAAACACTCCAGGGCAAATAACTTGAATATAGACGGAAATAGTGCAAAGGGGACATGTGAGTGCAGCCTCATTTATTCAAACTATTTTATGATCCTTTAAATCATCCAGACAGGCAGAAAGTCCTTCATAGCTATTTCTTATGTATATATCTCCTTAAGACCAGATTAGAAAATTCTATTCTGTCTGTTTTTGTCTTGTGTAATTATATTGTTTTCCAGGGATTACTGATCAGGAGGAATCTATCATTCCTGAAGGCTCTGATGTTTGCAGAATGGCTGTGGTTTCAATGGGGAAGTGGATCATAATCCAAACTCAAGGCAGCTTTGTTGTTTCAAGATTTTTCTACAATGTGTTCCTTTTTAATGTTCAAACACACGGTAAGAAACAAGTGACCCATGAGACTGTATGATATTAAAGTCCCGCAAAAGCAAGCTTACTGTACATGCTGAACTCTGTCCTGCGTACACCAATCCAATAGGTTAACAGGTATGCTTGCCCGCATAAAGGCCGCTCAGTGAGCGAGTGCATTGAGTGCAGTAGTATTTGACTGGGCAAATGTTTGCTATAAAATAGTGCATGACATTTATTGAAATTGATATTTTTATTTTTTACAGTTTGACCCTTTAAACAAAGCTTGACACACAGATCAGGATGGTGAATTGATTCTTTTGGTATTTTGACTCCCAAATCATGGTTATCAAACCCACATCCAGTTGTTGAAACGACACAAGCAGGAACGCTCTGACCTGAGCTTCACAGGAAAATTTGTCAGAGTAGTGACCCTTAGATATAGTGCACCCCCATGGCCCCATCAACCCATCAACTCATCACCCTGCTGCTGTTATCTTATCATTATCGACGTAAGCTGAGGGAGAATGTCATCATGAACTGCTGTCCTGTCAGCCTGCCTGCTGATGGGCCCTCAAAGGAAGCAGCGGAAAACAAGTTTGTTTAATAAACACCCACAAAAAAAAAGAAAAAAATGAGTATTAACATTTCTGTCTATCGGATAAAAATGTTGTAGTTGGAGAGGAGGAAAAGTCATTCTGTGGAGTGCCTTCCTTTGTTTTTCACAGAAAAAAATTTACCTTGAAGAAGTCTTCAAGCCACAACAATAATTCTATTGTCCAAAAAAAACTGTTGTATAAGTGTCAGCTTTTTTGGGTGAAAAGGAAAATTACTTCTAACTACTTTTTTTTTTTTTTTTTTTTTTTTACCATAAAAAAGCTACAGTGTCAACCATTTACAATAGTGAATACGCAATCCGAGCAGAGGACAGCTTGTGGGGAAGACGGCTTGACCCAGAAAAAGAGTCATGTCATCCTGCTAAAGCAGATCAATGCGACTCTAGAACTTTTTTCTATGGCCAGTTGGCCACAGTAAACCCTGAAGATGCGGTGATGCACAGCAAGCAGTTTGAACCTTCCCTGCTATGGCCTAGTGCAGGGGTGGGCAAACCTTTAAACCCACAAAGGGTTCTAAAACTTGACAGATGGGCCGGATCAGATGCTTGAGGTATTTTGGTAAGCAACCTCATATGAGAAAGAAACAAAATGGAATTTGGACAAAAACATGTTTTATTTATGTAAAAACTGTGGTTTTTGTTCCTATTTTAGTGTCAATTGCACCAATTGGTCGATATCTTTTGGGGAAAAACCCACACTTAGAAAAACACTGTGTCTGTTGTGTTGAAATGATTGGAAAAATGACAGTCTGACTCTCTGACTCTCTCTCAAATCTTCCAACACAACTATAAACTCAAGTCAGTTTATTTGTGGTGCACCATCTAAGGAGAGACTCCAAAATTACAGGGAAATATAAAACATTCAAATGGATCATCAATGTAATTCATTCTAGTGTGGCAGGCCAGATTAAAAGGTTTAAAGTGCTGCATATGGCCCGCGGGCTGTAGTTTCCCCACCTCTAGTGGATGTTCAGTGATCAAAAAAGATTTACGGGATGGTTGGAAAAAAAAAAAACAATAGACTGCAGACACTCACCTTTTTAAATCACTATCTTTCAGGTGTTCACTCACCTGAACTAAAGCTCCACAACTGAAGAGTGACATTAACTTCGTTAGCGCCTTCATATTGACCTTTCTGTAAATAATCTTATCAATGTGTGCTACTAGAAAGAAGTATAAGTGAGAGCATTTTCATTATCTCATCTCTTAGAATGTCAACATGGTCTTCCCGCTTGTCTTTACGGGCAGCAACAGATCCATCATCATGTTGGGAGTAAAGGCAAAAAAGCAGCTGATAGCAGGATTCTCCAAAGATCACCAATGGAAACTGCTGCTTCTAACGGAACAGTCCCACTTTAGCATTTCAATTTGAGCATGGCCTGCAGCTCCCCCTTTCTGATTTCTAAGACCTGCTTCAACCAGAGACATCTTTTTAGTGTCAACAAACTGTCTGTACATGTTGCTCACCTTTGAGCACATCCCTTCAGGGGTCTCCACAAGTGGTTTGGCAGAGTTTTGCGCTGGATGCCCTTCCTGACACAAGCCTGTTCTTAACTAGGCTGGGGACTGGCACAGGAAAACCCAGATTTAGGCCCCCTTGTGGCCACATAGCTTGGCAGCAGTGTAAAGGCTCTTATCTAAAGCAGGGGTCCCCAAACTTTTTCTTGTGAGGGCCACATAACTGTTTTCTTCTCTGATGGGGGGCCGGGGTCGGTTTGTAAGCAAACAGAAAAAGTGAAACAATCTAAACGTTTGTGCAGACGTAAACAACTATGTTTTTACAAAAAGCTCCAAACAACCATATTTTAACAATCCATTTCTTTAATTTTCAAAATGAATCTAGAACAGTTCAAAAAGTAAATCACTAAACAGAGAGTCCTTTCCTGTCATGTTTCTTTTGAGACGTTGGAGAGTTGCAGCCCCTCACACAGAGATCTTATAGTTATCTGGATCTTTTGGCTCTTTAGGTCATTTTGGTTTTTTTTTTTTTTATCTAACCTATCAATAACTATAAACTCATGCAAAAAATAAATAACTGATGTAAAAAAAAATGTTTTTATATTTGTAAGTGTAAAATATGTTATTATTATGTTTCATTTTGTTTATTTTTTCTCCCAGATAAAATGTACAAAATACATTAAAAAAACAAGAAACAATTTATTTACTGTTCAACTTTTAAAGTGAAACAACACAAAACGCAACAACCACGACACAAAATACTAATTATGATGTACGAAATGAAAAGAAAAAAAATTCAGGTCTTTAAATCATGGTAAAAGCTGGAATTTAGAAATACCAAATATTTCCTCTTTATGGTTTCTTATGTCAGTATTTGATCCGTTAAAGTTGTTCTCAGGTTTCTGCACAGATTGTTTTTGGAGTTGGTTCTGTTTGAAATTCTTTTCTTGCAGATTCTAAATTCTGTCTTCTTATTTATCAATAACAGTAAAAAATGAGCAGCTGGGGAAAGTGGAAGTGAAACTTCTAATCCCTCAGTTATTGGAGGAGTTGCATTATAAAAATACTTTGTGAAGATGAGACCTGCAAATTAAGATTACAGATGTTAAACTCCTCACTATACACTTTCCCCACTTTTCTCAGACAAACAAGCACATTTTCAAATCCAGGATTATAGAATGAAAACTAAGACCTGATCGTGATCACAGAATTATGTGGGTCTGAAGAGCTGCTCATTTCAGCGCAGCATATGCAGCATGGAGGAGATTGACAAGGTCTTCAGTCAATCAGGAGGCCGAACAGGGTAAAAAAAAAAGCAGCTGCTTGATCGCACTGAGACCAGGTGAACTGTAATGGGGAAGGAGATCTCTGTTTACAGTTCTCTTTGATGGGGATTTGGGTGTGTTTAGATAGATGCACAGTAGGGTGGAATAAAAAGTTATGTTCTATGAGGGTCTCGATCATGTGGCCAGATTGAGAAAATAAATAACAATGGGTCTCTGATAGTGTTATGGGGCTGGTCCAAATGAGGAGGCGGGCTGGGTCTGGCCCGCGGGCCGTGGTTTGGACCCCTGATCTAAAGCTCACTGCAAACCCAGGCTTCCTTCACACCAGTCCCACACCCAGCCAACTGAGCCATCCAGCTGCTAAATCAAAAGCTGAAAATTAACTACCAATATCAAACTGAGGTAGTGTGACCAAATTTGATGCCAATCCTTCTGTGTGGTTGTGTTTACAACACAAGATTGCCAACATTTCAAAGACAAACCTGCAGAAACAAAGTTTGGTTGTATAAGCACTCACATCAGACACTGACATTGAATCCTTTCAACTTTTACAAGAACCAAAAGCTTTCCAGGAAGCAAAGGCACAAATGAATCACAGTTATTCATGCTATTCCTCATGAAGTCTGCAAGTATGTATGTGTGTCTTCCATTATGTGAGAACAAAACATGTTTTGAGGGGATGTTGAGAGTTATGCACAACACAGATATAGTGTACAACCCTGGATCTGGGTTAATGTGTCCTGATTCTTATGTACACTCACCACAATCTTGTGTTTTTATCTGAAGTCAATCTTTTATTTTGGCTTTAGGAATGTAAACTAGGAGCAGCCAGATGCTCAGCCCATCCCAAGCCTTATTTTCACATTCTTTGTTGTTGACTTCTTGGAAAACTTAAGAACCAAGAAACTAAGAAATTGTTTGGTGGTTTGAATATGTGAGAAGTTGAAGTTTATAAGAAATGAAAACAAAAACCAGAGTGCAGGCTCTCCTAAAAATGTTACAATATATTTGACTTGGGATAATATAGAAACATGCATACAGTTGTAACAATTTTCAAACCTTTAGAAGGTTGTGAAGTAGAGAAAACTTGAGTTTTGAGTTAACAGACATTGGTGCAGTACAGATGGGTAATTTCTGAGAAAGCACTATTAAATCTGAAGGTTTTACTGTATACAGTTTATGGTGCAACATATGCCTCAATCCAGATGTTTTAGGGGAAGACAATTTATCGATGTGAAATCACAGCATGCATAAATTATAACAGCATAACTGAAGTCCAGATCCAAGAGCTGGAGCAGCCAGACTTAACTTCCAACCTCTTACATTTTTCAGTCGTTGCTTATTAGGAAACAAGCAATGTGCAAATGGAGGCTCCAAACTGTTGAGCAACCAGAACGCTGTGTGTCTGTGGCTCAGTGGCTTGAGTGTGTTCTTAAGGTCAAACTGTGTAACCATATTATCTAAATATTTAAAGTTTGGGATCCAGCAGTGCTGCATTTACTTTGATGTAGCTGGGAAAGGCCCCAGCAACGCCTGTGACCGAGAGGGGAAAATGATGGATGGATGGATGGATGGATGGATGGATGGATGGATGGATGGATGGATGGATGGATGGATGGATGGATGGATGGATGGATGGATGGATGGATGGATGGATGGATCTAACTATGATTGGGTGGGGATCATTGTTTTCTGTTTCTGTTGCTCCCATGGATGCACTGCAGCCACAGAAAACCATCATCTCCATCAGTGGAAGTGTAGCAGTCCTCGACTGTTATTCACCTTCTTTAGTGTATATGTATGTATCCTCTTCAGTTTGAGTGCATTCAGTAAAATATGTGTGACATGAAACAATGCCAATGGCACAAGCTTTACACTTCCCCACTGGATCAGTGTGACAGATAGTTCTGCACCCGTTTAACAACTGTTACAACATTAACCAGACCACGTTGTTATAGAGAAGAGCAATTACGCTCACTTCCAGGAAAAGCTTAGACTCTGTTTTTGTATGACATGTGGCATGTGTTACGTCTCATTCATAAAGAATGATTGAGCACATGAAGTACAAGGGAAGAGATGTGAAAACAGCCTGCCTTTACCGGGTGAAAAACATTCCTGAGCGTACAGTAACGGCATCGGATTTCATGAGGAGAAGAACTGTGTGGCTCAATGTACTGGTAAACATGAGGTGGAGGACATGGAAATTTGGGATTTAAACCATCAAAACAAGCATGTTGAGACAATTCGGCATATCAACTAAACACCCACATTGAGGAGAAATGTGTTTGTTCTTTGAGAGCACGCGGGAAACAGGTTGTGAAGAGAACCTCCGGTAAGAGGGAGTTGTGCAAGGGAATGGTTTAATAAATCTTCATGCTGGATGCGTTTCAGTGAAGTGGAAACGGATCGTGTCAGGAAAAACAATAGAGCACAAATCCAAAAAAATTGATCTTAAGAGAATTTGGGTGATTTTTTTTTTTTTTGATAAAAAATGAATAGGTTAATAATTTTTAAATCATTTTATGAGTAACATTTTTTTGTAAAAGGTTCTGATGACTTAGATACCATGCAGAGTTACAAAAAAGGATATTCTACATTTACATTCTCTACCAATTTACATGTCTACATATCCATTTCTATCCATAAAGTATTCAACTTGTAATTACTAACTTTCATCAAGTTGTTGTGCTTTGTTTAGTTAATTTCAGTCATTTCACAAACATAAATGACAGATATAGAATATATATAATATTTAAATAGTTTAGCTGCATCACCTTTTTGCCGGTTAAGGGTCTGCTAATTACAATAAACTGGACTATTTTTGAAATTATGATTGTTTCCCAGAAACTAAATTACACAAACATGCAAAAACAATAGGTTGCAATTTAACTGCTACAACTGTGTCATCCAGAGATTGGTCAACCACATTGGTAAAAAAAGAAAAAAAAAAAAAAACATTGGTTGTAGTAATTCTGTTCCTGGAAAGCAATTTTATTTTATCTGTTTACTTGGAATTCGCCGTTAACAACAACAACAAAATGATTTTCTAAAAATCTACCAAAATGTCTGTTTTCATCCAGCTGTTTTTAAGCACATTTCCAGCCTTGATCTGTGGAAAAAGAACGAGTATTCCAAAACTTTATATTGCTTGGTTTTCCATTACCTCAATTTTTCAGTCTGTGGGTATAAACAGCTTTCATTTAATGGTAGAACAGAAGTAATCTCACCGCTCAATGCTCAGCTACCCACTTAAACTTTAGCAAGTGTTGTGGAATATAACAAAATCTTTTTTCTTTTCTTTTATTCTCTTTTTTTTGTACTTTCCAGATCCTCTGGCTTTCTATTTCATTACCACATTTTTTGTTGAAAAAGAAAACTGTTACAAAGTATTGCTTATTGATTTTTTTTAAATCAATATTAAATTACCAAAAAAATATAAAGTTGTTTCAAATTAAAACATTTATTTTATCTTGAATTAGAAAAAAAAACCCAAAATCTTTTGACTGTAGTTCTTTCCATCCATCTGTGTTCTTAACCCACTCTGTCACTTTCAGGGTCATGGATGTTTCAAAGCCTAACCTGTTTACTTTTGAGTGAAGGTGGGGTACACCCTGGACACAATCACACACACACTCACAGTTATGCCCAGCACTTTAGTGTATCCAATTAACCTATAAAGCATGATTTTGGACAATGAGAGGAAGCCAGAGTACCTGGAGAAAACCCACACATGCATAAGGAGAACGCGGAAACTCCCAACAGAAAAGTCCAAACTGGGATTCTAACTGGGTATTCTTGCTGTGAGACAAAAGCACTAACCACTTCACCAGCCCTGAATAGAGATTTTAAGATAGTCATTACCTATTCTTTGAGACCACTTTTGGTAATCTTTCTTTTCAATATTGTGGTTATGTGGTCTTTATTTATCTGCGAAGAGTGAGAAAATATTTGTATGAAGTCTCTGCCAGCATGGATTTTCCACATTGTCTTCTGAAATTCTGAAAACACACACAGAAGTTTAACAGGCTGCGGTGTGTCAATCATGAACTGGCGACTTCTCTCAAATATTTCTTATTTTTTGCGCTACGGCAGCCCGGATGTGTCAGAATACACCAGCTCATGAAGGATAAAGTTGGGAGTTTGATCAAAAGATTAACTGAAGTAATTGTCTTGTCAAAATGAGTATTGTCATAATCAAAATTTAAAACTTATAAAAAATGGTTTCAAAGTCATTTTCCAACCAATCATGAAACAGGAAAGTTTTTTTTTTAGATATTTTATAAAATCCTGGTTCACCCTTATCTGACTGACTAAAAGGCACAAGATACAAAAATGCCTTTTTAGTTAGAACTGTCTCTATAAGAAAACTATTTTATAATGTAAACTTGTCACTTCCTTTTACAGTGCCAATAAATCAATTTGCATGAGAGGTCAGCACACTGTTTTTTTTTTAGTTAAAAGTAATGATGACTGGTTCATTCTTGTTTTTATTTACTTTCTTATTGATGTGAAGCGTTTTGATAATGTCTGTACATTTGTCAAACTCTAAATGCACTCTGATAAGATAGAGAAAACTGGACTGTTATCTTTCTTTTATGAAGTTCATTGAGTGTGAGGTTGTACTGTATGTGTCCCGTGTCACACACGAGCACACGCATTCTTGCTTTAGCATGTGGGCGGCTTTTCTATGCGTGCCTGCCTTGGGATTCAACATCATTCCCAGACGTTTTCATCTCTTATTTTTTTCCTTGGGCCTGTTTTACTACGATCTTCACTCACGTTTAGCAAGCAAAGTGTGGTTGGAACAGAGTCATCACTCACTCTGGCTGTTACAACATCTGTCTGACTTTGATGCCAGGGCACAGGGTGTGCTGACGATGTGTGTTGCTGGCACAAAGAAAAGCAGCCCTGAGGTCATGCAGCTTGATCAAAAGAGGGATTTAAAATGCTGTTTAGTACTTTTGGGCCGGGCTAACCTGAGTTGTTTTGGAAAATACGGCAGTATATTAACTCGTGTTTTTCAGCAGCGTATTGATGTGTGTGTGGATGTTCTGAGGAGGGCATGGAGGTTCTGCTCTGTTATGAGCTGTCCAACTATGGTGAGATATTTGTTGGCAAGGAGCCAACTTGTGGAGTTCAGAGGGGTCCTTGTGTACCCTGCTCTGAACTCTTACAACCCTGGATGTGTGTGTGTGTGTGTGCGTACGTGAGTGTGTAGGGGGGAGGGTGGGGGTTAAAAGGCTGGTGGTAGTAGGTGAATGAGTGAATGGGCTAAAAAACATGCACCGGTCGACCCCGCTTGTGCCAACAGGGAACAAAGTGATGCCCCCACCTACGAACACACACTTTGCCTACCATGAGCAAAGAGTGTGTGTTTTTGTCAGCGATAACAAGCTGTGCTTCTTGGATGTTTTTACCTTCAATAAACCCACAAGGTAACTGCCCAGCTACATTCCTGAGTGACTTTGTGTTTTTTTTAAATTATATATACTTTTTTCAAACAACAATGACTTTGACAATAAAAACATAACATTGATAAATGGCAATAAACATTTTCATCGGGCCTCTTTTCAGACGTTTAATGTCGTATAACACGAACAGTAAAATTAAAATAGACAATTTTGACAACATTGTTTCAAAAAATAAATGTTACAACCAAATAAATGTTAAAAATAATATATGTTCCATGTTTTACATTAAAAACGTATGGAAACGATTGAACAAGAATTTTAAAGTTTGATTTAAAGAGTAATATTTTTTTAAAATTACTGAAATTATATTTAAGTAATTTCAAATATAAAAATACTAAATAATAATGGTACAAAGACAAAATGATATTCTATACACAACATGAGGGTCAAAAGGTCATGACAATTCCTCTTCCCGATGACCCCCTTTCTTAGGGTCTGACTTGACTTAATTATGTCAGAACAACTTTTTAACAAAGTCCCAAAGTCCAACCATTCCGTCCATTTTTCTCATGATAGAGGACTTATTTAAAAAAGATTAAGCTGAGTATTCCTTTATTCAAATCATGGATCAGGAGCAGAAAAAAATTTGTTAGAAAAATATTGTAGGTCTGAAGTAGAACCTACAACACCAGCCACCACTTCAACCACTTGTTTTCAACAAGATCCATGTTTCAATTTCCTTGTCATGACATCTGGCTCCAAACTGTATGGCAGGACAACTCTAATATTGCTCGCCATTTTTGTTGAATCAATAATATAAAGTTTGGGTTGTGAAGCGCTGTAAGCCAGCAAGAGACCCAGGGATGATGGGAAATGGGGGGAGGCTTACTCTGCTCCAACAATCCCGCCCACAACTCAGAGGCAAATTGCTAATGAACTTCTCCCACTTTGCAGAAACTGTGCTTCAAATAACAACACAGGTTTATACATTTTTGCTAAAAAAAGGCACAATCATAAGTAAAAGAACTACTGGGAATGCTTTTAAAATAGATCAGAAGATGAGCAAAGTGGAACTTTAAAGCTATAATAAGCATTGCCACCTATAGAAAAAAATAATGAGAGCCTAAGCATTAATATCAGAAAGTAAAAGAACAGCGGAAACAGCACACACAAACACTCACCAAACATGGCGTCATTTCACCGTTTATAAACCACCAAATACATCTGTATTGTTGCAGTAAGACAACATAAAAATACTTGGCTTTTTGTATAGGGGGGAGTTAGCCTTACATAAAACCTTTAAACACATATCAGGAAAACCTCAGAAAAAAAATGGTGTAATGACTGTTTTCCAGATGAAACAGTATTCAACTGTTGGTAAAATTTGATATAAATTGTCTACATTTATTTTTCATTAAGAACAAAATTTGTTCTTGTTTTTTTTTTTTATAGAATCCCCATAAAACTGATAAGGCTTTTTACCATCTTCTTTTGCACAGTTTGGGGCCCTAGTCTGTCAGTCCATCCGGAAGGGCATCTGGAGTAAAACTGCCAAATTTCCTGTGCGGATCAGTGAAAGCTCATTCACTGTGGCATCACCTGAAGGGCAATGCCAACATTTTCACCAGCATAATGTTTTTTGTTACAAGATTAAAATGAAAATACATTATTTTTCTGTGTTTAAAGAACACTCTGGATGACGGGCTAAAACTTATCTCTCTCTTTCATTGATTTTTCATGTTCTGTCTTACTTCCTTACCAATATTATCAATAAAAATGTTGTTTGTAAAGATACACTGTGAAGACATGTCTTGTTAAATTTTGTTTGGACTGGTCATTTCAACAAAAACGGAGTAAAACAGAGCTAGTGATAACATATTTGTATTCTGACACATAATGAAGGCCCTTAAATCAGAAGGTCGGGAACAGGTCTCTTGGAATTTTGTTTAATTTGTCCCTGGTTCACATTCTGGAGAGGTTCAAGGAAAGAGTGCTGGATTAAAGAAAGCCCTCTAAAGGAGTCCATAAAGTGGAGTTTTTTTTTATTACCATAGATAAAAACCATGAAGACTTTGGTGTAGACTTTATGCATTTACGTTTCACTCTGTAGGGAACTATAAAAAAAGACTAATGCTAATAAAAACCTGTTTTCTTAGAGACCACAGGCCCACACATAAAGTTACTCATGACATATTTTTCACAGGGTGCTTTTTTTTGTTAATTTTTTTAGTAGACAACATAGTTTAGGTATCAACATTAAACCCATTGCTTTTTTAAATAAGTTAAATTATTTGTTATATTTTCAGGCATATGTTTGCAAGCTGACCTCACATTCGCTGCATCTAGGCTTAGGGAAACATAAATGGAGTCCATCCTGACCACTCCCAAAGAGAACCTCAGCATCCTCATCTCTGCTACCTCCATCTCTTCTTCCTGTCTGGTTGAACATGATGGCTGGTCTCACCACAGTTGTGCACACTTTTCCTTTCATATGAGCTAAAACTCTTCAACCTTTCCTCTTGGTCTCCTGGACACACATTATGTCTACCTTCCTCCTCTGCCTCATGTCAACTAACTCTCCATATTTTCATGCCACAGCTCCAACATTCAGATTTTATCTCAGTTCAACACTCGTGGCTTTTCTTATCCCTCTCTTCCTAGTCATCTATTGTTGTTTATTGGTTCCAATTACAATATTTTTTAAAATTCTAGGATCATTGCCAGTTGAATGGTACACAAAAAACTCTGACTTCTCCCAAAATGGGAAAAAAAATGAAACAAACAAGCCTGTCAGTGGTGAAAACACCAAAAAAGCAGTGATTGATTTTATTTACCCACATGCTTTAAAGCCCCCCTGTTATGAAAATCATGTTTTTTGAGTTTTTAACATGTATGTGGGGCATTTTTCTTATGAAAGAGAACAAATGTAAGAAGAAATGATTTATTTTTTGTATTTCTGAGTATTTCCCTCTCGCAGAAACGCTCTTTGAATTAATAAACTGTTAATACATCACAACAGTGTTCGCACATGCTCGAAACCCCTAACATCTGGTCCGGCTAGCGTACCTACCTCAGGTGCTGGAGAAGAGAAGACCTTCCCATTGGCTGCAGTCAAATGAACTGTCTTTCACATTTCTGTGGTCAAATCAGCCATCACTGGATTTTTTGAGTGGGTTTCATACAATACTCAGTAGCAGGGCTGAGAACGCTGAAAAATCTCAACGATGTTCTTGATGTGACAACGGAAATGCGAACGGCGGCTCATTTGACCGCAGCTGTAAAGGATTGTAAATCAGTGAAAGTTCGGTCCATTAAGCTCTTCACTTCCTCATCCGAGCTGACATCCAGCTCAAAACAATACTGCTAGACAGCAATGATGATGTATGCTGGCGAGACACAGAACTATAAAAATTAGACATTTTGGTCATTGGATTTTGGTTAAAAACTTCATTATCATAATGAAAAACACTACTGAGAACGTTTTTTTTAAATAAAAAAATTTTCATGTGGGACTTTAAACGTGTGAATTATGAAAACAAGAAGCCAAAATATTTCAGTCAAAAATGACAAAGTGGCACAAAAAGCAAAAATATGAGTAGCTAAAAGTAACCTGGCACTGCATGGACTCAATAAAAGTGTCTGATTAAATCTACACCCACTTAGCTATAAACTACAAACTACACTGGAAATAAAAGTGTCTGATTAAATCTACACCCACTTAGTTGTCTGATTAAATCTACACCCACTTAGCCATAAACTACAAACTACACTAAGGACTTTTGGATAAAATAATAACGGCTTGTACTCTCTGCATTTCAGATGCATCATATGCAGGAAAGGCCCTTGAGTTGACTGCATGAAAAATGACTCAGCGACTACTAAAAATGTCTCACTGAGCTACAGATAGAGGCTTGAAGTCACTGTTGGAAGTGCAACATGTTCCTCTGCTGCATTTGACTACAAGCATTCAATATTTGCAGCCTTGAGGACTTTTCAAGCCAAATAAAAAAAGATGCTTTCACACTGTCGCCTTAATAAAAACACCTGTTTAAGACGTATCTCTTTCCTGTACAATACAATCAACATCGAGTCACTGTGTGTCAGCAACATTCTTCAATAAAATGACTATGTAACGGTTTTTTGAGGTAGTTAATAATGTATTTAGAGATGAATAACAAATGCAGAATATGGTTGTTTTTCTTGTCGGAATTATTTTTTTAAGGTCTTTGAGGCGTTTTTAATTGCCTTCCTTGTTTCCATTTCTTTGTCTCCCCCTTGCATGCCAGTCTGTGCTATGGCCTGTTTCTCCATGTGTGTCCTGCTTTTGTGGCTTCCAGCTCCCTGGAAATCATCCTGCACGCCTTAGTGCCATCATCTCATTATCCTAAAACATTTATCACAGCCTCCTAGCCACTCTTGACTGGCTTGTTGCATTCAGGTAGCCGCAGGTGGCTTTTAAAACACATTGAGACGTTGTAATCCTTGCCAGCCTGTGACCCCTGCCAAGAAACAATTGTGTCGGGCTTAGCCTCATTGCACAAAAGCAAAAATTCCAGGTTAGTCATGTCAATGTTGTTTGACAACATTGCTGAGCATTAACAGTGACAAACTTCAAAAGAATGTCTGTTCACCTGGCCACAGTGATTTTCTAAGAAATCTATTTGTATTCAGTCTCTTAAATGGAAAAAAACCTGTGATGTTTTATGTAAATATTTGTGTCAATGTAAGTCTAAAACTTCCCTGATTTACTCACAGCTTAGAATACTAAAAAAGCTATTTTATCCCTGGCCAAAAGGTTTGAAGCAATAGAATATTTTCTGTTTAAAAGGAAAAATAACACATCAACATTTGTTGAAGACATTTCCACAACTAGAACTGATTACTTTATAATTTTGCAGAGGATTCTTGGTTTGGAAGAGGAAGGACCATTTAAGGGGTTGCTTGAAAAATCATTAACAACAGAAACATGTAAGACAGCCTGTAAGTGCAGCAGCAGCACTGACAGTATGGGACTTTTTTCTGTGACATTAGTTAATATCGTCCAGCTAAAGCAATGTTTTAGCTAGGTGAGAAAAGATCAGGTCAGCCACGGATTATTTAAAAACTGAAAGGTTAATCGTTTAAATTATTTATCAGCAAAATGCAGAAAATAAACAAAAGAGAAATTTAAATCTAATTCTTGGTTGAGCTCAATGTTTGCCTTAATGTCAGCATCAGTTCTTCAGGATCCCTATTTTTGAAAAAACTCGGCTGAAAGTGTGCGCCAAACATCTAGCAGAACTAACAGCAGATCTTTTGTGGATGTAGGCTTTCATCCGTCTTTGTTTTCATGTAATTCCAGACACACTTGATGATTTCACGATCAGGGCTCCGTGGAGGCTATCATTTCCAGTACTTCTTGTTCTTCATAATGCTTAAGACAGTTCTTAATGACTCTGGCTGTATGTTTGGGGTCGTTGTGCTGCTTCAGAATAAATTTGGGGCCAATCAATCCCTGATGGTGTTGCATGATGAATATGTATCTGCCTGTATTTCTCAACAATGAGAACAAAACAAATCCTGCCAAAATCTCTAAGTTCATTTGTGGAAATGCAGCCCCGGACATTGAAGAAACCTCCACAATTTTTCACAAACTTCCTTCCGCTACAGCTAAAAAGTTTAAAATCTAACTCATCAGTGTAAATCATCTGATGTTTTTTTCAAAACCCCAGATTTCCTACACACTTGGCCTTGTTTCAAGGTCAGAGGTTTGGATTTTTGTCTTTTCCATAACAACCATTTCTGGCTAGAGTTCTTTGGACCGTAGATGGGTGTGTTTGGGTTGTTCCCCCTGCCAGTTCTCTGAGCCGATGGCACTGCCAAATACCTTCCCATTTAATGATACTAAGCTTGATGTATTTCTTTGGCTAACCATTGCATTTATGGTCCTCAATGTTGCCCGTTTCTTTTTACTTGATCAAAAGAGCTTGAAACCCCAGTCTGCCATGAAATCTTTCTGATACAGTAAAACTATATCCTATAGCTTTGCTCAGTCTTTTTTATATGACATAAAACTGATTTCCTCAGATGCAGAGTCTGACTGTAACTAAGTTTAAATCCGAACTCACTTGTTTCTATTTCACGTGAGTGAGTTTCAACCTAAGCGTAACATATATGATCACTAGCTTAATAACATCCAATCAAACACAATAATAATAATAATAATAATAATGTATTTTTTCTGAGGCTTTTTGATTAATCTTAAGCACAACAGAAGATACAGAATCTCTCAACACTTAAACTGTAAAACAGGGAATGCTCCACCAATCAGAACTTGCAATAACATTTTGCATGAACTCTGACATTGTCAGGGGTCTTATAGACTCAGCTGAAACAGTGTAAACTTGTTTTTCTTTACATTTGAGGTATGAACTACGTGTGTACAGTGGTGTTTGCGTGCAGAAAGGTTTTTAAGTCCATGTTGGGGCCAGTGGGGCCACATAGAGTGATTGACCTCCACACGGATGGTATTACACATCGATGAGGCTGTCTATCTGATCATTAACCCTCGCTGCATATTCACACCAACATGTGCGTGTTTGAGTGACCCTTTCTCCTCCTCTCAGCTTGTTTTCTAACTCTGTTTTTGCTACTGTATTTCATTTAACACTATTGATTTCTCCCTGAACCTCCTCCTCAAGGTCTCCTCCAGCAGGACTCTGATCAGACCTTTATTGATGTGAACTTGTTGTGTTACTGTTTTTTTTTTTTTACGGTGAACATGGACCTGAAAAAAATAACAGATTTAGAAATTAGACATTTTTTCTTTATTTTTTGTTAGGTTTTTATTTTTTTCCAAAATCAAAGAAACATTGAGAGAATTTTCACTGTTGGTAAAAGCCTCTTGTAAAAATCGTGTGGTGTAGTCATTCTTAATAATCCATCAGTGACATTTTATTAGGTGGTAAATATTATTTCACCGTAGCGGAAATCCTTTTCTCTGAAAGAGCACAGTAAAACTTTAATTGCACCCGCTCAGCTTTAGGCTAAGCCTCTTAGGGGCCTAATTTAGGTGCTGTCATTTGTGTTCACTCACAGTGTGTATCAGAATGAAAAGTTCAATTTGTGTTGCTGTGCAGGTTATGAGATTAGAAGAAATGGAAACCAGAAGGTTAAGAATGAAAAAAGGGAGATTTAAAGAACGAAGAAAAGCGCAAAAGTACTGTTGAGTATATTTTCTTTGAAGGACGTCAAGCCTGCTGATGTGAATAGATAAAAGTTTAAACATATCCTGCATTAGAACCAATAACGAACACAAAGCTGACTTCAAGATGAAAACAAAATATCCAATTTCTATGACCTACAAAATTGAATCAAAAGTTGGTCAATTTTATCACACAATTCTTGTCCGGGATGGTGGTGGAGGACCCAAATGCAGAAGACCAGACTTGGTGGCAAAAACATAAACGTTTACTAAAACAACTTAAACAGGACAAACCCAGGAGGACAAACCAGTGACATGACAAAACGTAAAAGAGCAGATGACCTGACAATGAGAAACTGAAAACCAGACACTTAAATACACTGAGGGCAATTAACTAAATGAAGACAGCTGTGAATGATTAACCTGAACATGGTGAAACTGACAGGGAAAACAGAACATGACAAAACCTAAGCACTAAATCATGACAATTCTAACCATACATTTGACATATAATTGTTGGATGGATTAGAAACAGTCAAGAAAGAATGCAGCACTAAAGTATTTATAAAGCCAAGCAGGAATCAAAACCTTTAACTCGCACAAAGCAGAAAACAGCGAAAAAAAAAATTAAGTAAACTTCATATATGCGACAGTAATGATAAAACTAATCATTAATTCAATGTGAAGGCACATACATACAAGTAGAGTATGGCCAAAGTATGCATAAGCATAATCTTAAAGTCCCACGGCAATTCTCTTGATCTACTGTAGAAGCATTCACAGTGGTCTTTTACATTATATTATATTATATTATATTATATTATATTATATTATATTATATTATATTATATTATATTATATTATATTATATTATATTATATTATATTATATTATATTATATTATATTATATTATATTATATTATATTATATCATATTACATATAAATAAATCAATTAATAATACCTGTGTTGTCTCTTTGACATGGTTTCTCTGAGTTGTGGGCAAGACTGTTGGTGCTTTCCTTCATTTCCCATAATCCCTTTGTTGACGTGCTCTCCCGCTAGTTTACAGCCCCTAACAACCCTAACATTAAGTGGTGCAACAAAAATGGCAAGAAATACCAACTCTGAAGAGGAAAACTATTTATTTGTCTGCAAGCTGATGCATCAGAATTTTAGCTCTTGATTGAACAATTTGATTGAACTCTTGATTGAACGATTTCAATAAAAAAATACTCAGAAATGCAGTTTTAGTATTTTTTCTTTATGATCTCCATCATAAGAAAAAGAATATGTTAAAAACACCCAAAACAAAATTTTAATTTAAGTTGGTCTTTAAATTCCCCCGACAACATTTGTTTTTCATTTTCTTTAAACTTTCCCAGTGGGGTTTAATTAGGACTGTAAGTTTTTTAACAAAAATTCCACATCCTAAATGTCTTAAAAAGCCATTTTTTCTGTTGATTCTGAAGCCTTCGTTTCCAAAAATTCCTCTGTGTGGGTGCGGCTTATGGTGCTGAGCTGTGTAACTCCGCCCCTTATCCCCCCCAGACATCCTAGATAGACACACATTTTGAAAAGCCCACGAAAAAAAAAAAAAAAAATAAATAAAACATGAGCATTCAGGCTGTATTGCACCAGAAGCAGCACTAGCTGGGGTTCATAACTGATTTTATGCTAGCACATGCTGATTGTTGAATTCACTTGAACAAGAAATCAAATGAAATGACATGCCAGAATACATAATACAATAAATCAAATCAATTTTTTTCCTCAAGATTCCTTGGGAAAATAATGAAAGCCAACATCAGAATGGCCTTTAACTGAATTACAGTCCTTTACAGCACAGAAGTGGGATGTTATATTATCTTTCCCGGCCCCTACAGCTGCATCCGGGTTAGCTATCATGACGTAAGCAAAGCTCAGGAATTGAAACTGAGTTTTTCTCTGGCAATTTGACTGAGAGCGACTTAAAAGGAAAAATACTCAAAAATGCAAACACGAAATGATTTCTTATTATATCTTTTCTCTTTCAGAAGAAATATGCCACACATACACTGAAACGTTGAGACTGAATAGAGTATAAAATCAGCTGTTGATTTACTTTTCATGTTTTTCTTCAAGATCAGTCTCTTCAATGGATTTCATTATGTTATCAGTCTTCTACAGAAAACATTCAGCAGGCCTATTGCGTTTAGCAAAGTTAACCCAGAAGAAATACAACAGAAAAAGGAAAAAAAAAATTAAAGCAAATTTAAAACAAAAAAACAAATAGCATGTATTTTAGAGAAACATTCCTTTAGAATGTAATTTTAAGCTAAAAAAAAAACTATAACAAGAAACTGTTACTTTTAAAAATGATACTCAAAAATCATTACATGAAGAATACAATTGCAACATCAGTATGATTGTTGAAAAATACTTCAAACCTGCCAAAGTAAAAGAATTGTCCAAAGACATTTGTGAGAAAGCTAAACAACAACAAATTTGGTGATGCTGGAGTCTTTTAAATGGTGGCCCATTGAAACATCGGCCACTGAATAACACAAAAACCTCTGTATATAATTGATTTTTTAAGAAAATCTAATTTTGATACAGTGTTTGTTGAGGCATTTGTGGCCAAGTGTGATTTCTGTAAGTGTATGTGATATCCTGGACAAGTAAAACTGAACTAAGCCTTTCATGACATTTTTTTTTATCTGACTTCTTATCAAGTTGTAGCCTCAAAGGGTCAAAAGAAGCCGTTTGCTGATGTCACTCGTTTACGGTAAAGCTCAAAGTAAACTGATAGATTGTGTGTTGGTGCATGTGTGCGTATGTGAGTGCCTCGCCAACAGAATGTTTATTTGTTTTACCTGAGCTGCATATTGGAAGCTGCATAGAAAGTCTGCTGCCTCCCTGGTTGCACAGAAGCAACGTTCATCTGTTTATCATTTGACAGCCGTTCAGTCAACATGACCTGATTAAATAACTGTTGGCATTTTGGCAGTTGTGCCTTTGTAGATGCAGAGAGAATAATATGTGTTTTTTTAAAGGGCAATTAGTAGCTTGTTGCAAAACCACTGTCAGGAGGTGGGCATGCCTTTGTTTGTGCATTTGTTTGTTTGTTGTGTTACACACAGTCGTTACTGACAGAGTTGAGTAACTCCACTAGCTTCTGGACTTTCCAGATTGAAGACCTTCTAATGTGACCTAAAGAAGCCCACTTGGACTGCAAACTTGTTTATTTGAGTTTGTAGACCTTGATTTATCTCACAGACGACATAACAAATCTCTGTCATAGTATTTTCACTCTTCTTTAAACCACAATTTAAGGTGCTCTCTTCTAATGTTAAATAAAATAATTTTTTTCACTCTGGACTCTAAGTATGTAAATAATTCCTAAATGTAACAAAGACAATAAGCACCAACTGAAACAAAGATTATATAAATGTAAATATTTGATTTAAATTATGTTTCCTCTCGAGAAAATGAACTTCAGTTAAAATGTGTATTTTTAACAAACAATGATCAATTATAAGAGTAAGAGGTTGTCTTCCTTAATAAATGTCTAACTAAATTAAACCTAAATATTAGTTTGGCAATCCCTGCCAGGCTGACCTGTCCAGTTTATACTCCACTTTTGCCTGACAGTAACGGGCTCCAATAGCTCTGCAACCAGGAAGGGTTATAGTGAGTTAATTAAAAATGTGTATAAAAAAAGAACTGGTATCCTATTTTTTTTTTTTTTTTTTTTGTAATGCAAAAAAGACAAAAACTTATTGAAAAACACCTTATTTTTCTCATATTTTGACCTGCAAGCAAAATATCAGGTTATATACATTTTTTTTTTTTTTTTTTTTTTTTTTTTTTTAATGGGGCTGCACGGTGGCGCAGTGGTTAGCGCTCTTGCCTCACAGCAAGAAGGCCCCGGTTCAAATCCCAGCTGGGGGATCAGAAACACCAACTGGGACCTTTCTGTGTAGAGTTTGCATGTTCTCCCCGTGCATGCGTGGGTTCTCACCGGGGACTCCGGCTTCCTCCCACCGTCCAAAAACATGCTTCATAGGTTAATTGGTTACTCTAAATTGCCCCTAGGTATGAATGTGTGAGTGACTGTGTGTGCGAATGTGGCCCTGCGACAGACTGGCGAACTGTCCAGGGTAAACCCTGCCTTCGCCCATCAGCCGCCGGGATAGGCTCCGGCATCCCCGCGACCCCAAAAGGGATAAAGCGGTATGGAAAATGAATGAATGAATATACATTTTTTTTGTTCTGAAAAAAAGTCTGTTTCCAGTCACATACAAATTTTAGTCTGATAGATTTCTTCCCTGTAAACATGCTTCTTTAAGATATAAACATTTATTGCTGAATCTGATTCAATAATTATGACTTTTAGGCTAATAAAGACATTGAGAAAATCCTGCTATTCCAACAGAGGATGTGGAAGTTTTCCAGGAAATACGAACCCTAAGGGTTTTCTCTACAATTTTCCAAGTCTCAGACCAGACTCTTATCAGTGCAATCAGTTTTCAAGTTCACTTTCAGATCATTTGTATTCATAAAGATAGATAATAGAAAAAAAAATCTAATTTTTAAAAATACAGAAAAAAATCACAAAAACTAAAAATAGAGTGAATTAATTCAAAATATTTTAAAAATAAAAAATAAATTACTGAATGAAAATGACAGAACATGTTCATTTGTAGATCAAAAAAGATTTTACTTAAAGTACAACTAGGAGCAGTAGTAGTGAGGTTAGTGAGTTGAGTGGCTGGTTCACATTTTCATTCTATGTTGAGTCTGGATGAGGCCTTCTTTGGGTTTTTCCAATGTCTACCTTCAAGTTGCATGTAGGCGTGAACATGCAGTGCTGTATGAAATGGATGGCCAGTTGACCTGTCCATCCTGTCAAGGGAAGGCAGTCAATAGTGAAGGAAAAGTACTAGTTTTTTTCTAATCTTTGCAAGAACCTATGTGTGCAATGTGCTGAAGCAATGATTTCACCAAAGGGTAACTACGCATATCCGACTCTTTTTTTTAAACTGTGGTAAACTTTTTAACCTTAACAGACATTTTGTCCAAAGCTGTTCCGGATCACACAGCCATCTCCTGCAGAGTGAAGGTGGAAAGTTTCAGGGTCATCAGAGGGCCACAAAGACAGACAGCTAACACACATTTTCAGAGTGTAAAGCAAAACCAGCTTTAAAAAAGTTTTTTTTAATTTTTATAACTACCTTTTCACCATGCAGCAGTTGTACCGGTTATCAGATGTGGCAGTGGCACTTAACAAAATGAAAACATTTTCGAAAAAGCCTGCTTGCTTGAACTTGAACCTGCGGTGATGGATTGAACAGGTAATTCCAACTCAAAGACCACATAATCAAGTCTCGCGTCTCATGTGGGATATATCAACTAGACAGGCAAATAAAACACCGCCCACCATGCTGGCACTCATTAAGTGTTCACACCGTGCAACTATGTGTTCCTGTCTTGAAAACTAAAAGACAGATTCAAACTTAACAACTTCCTAGCTGACATGGAGCATAAATCTTGACTTGACAGAAATGTGTTAAAGAAGCCAAGCTCGTTCATAACATGAAAGCTAACAGAGCATAAAAACCACAGCAAAATTTCTTTTTCTGAGTTTGTTCAAATTCTTGATTTGTCAAGACATCCGATATATTGTTACTGAAAACCCCAAAACAGGTCACACCAGTGCTGTGCTACTGCGCACAGACACAGAAATCTGACCTGTTTATGGACGTCAAGGAAAGTAACAAAATAAAAAAAACTTTAAGTTGAATAACAGAAAAGAATTGAAATGTTTGAATTAAATTTGAAAATGCGGCAAACTGTTAATTCAATGTTTTTTTAAACCCAGATAGCAATGCATTAAATTTAATAACGCTTCGTTATAAGAAAAGCATTTGTAAAGAATTTTATTAAAACAAAAAACGTTTTGATTTGTTAAGAGAAAACCATTTTTTATTCATTGGGTAAAAAGGTGTGTGTATGTGGTATCACTAACACATTTTTTTAAAAAAAGAAAGATTTATCAAGATTTAATTTTTTAAGTTAGAAATATTGCACTTCTGCAACATTTTAAGCTTAAAAAAACAAGTCCAAAAACATTTCCCCCTGTTAAAACAAACAAACTAAAAAAATAATAATAACATTATGGATCTATCTTGGTTGAAGAAGTGCTTCATCAGATGCATTTGTGCTTACATAAGAAATTAAGTCACCCTATGTATTACCCCACTCCATTCTCTCTGACAACCATCTATCTAGGTTCAGGTGCTAGAATATATGAACAAAATACTTGCTATGCTTAAAAAAACCCCTTTTTATCAAGACAAATCTTCCATGACAGTTTTCTGTTAATCCAACAATGGGTGCAACACTACTTTTTCAAATAATATGCTGGAATGGAAACCTCTGAATTTTAGTGGAAAAAAAATAATAAAGTAGTCAAGATGTGCAGTAAAAGTCTGGGTGGGTGGGCTGCAAAGCATCTCTGACTTGTTCAGCAGACAGATGGAGATGATTGAAATTATTGTGCCAACATATAAACATTTTTTTACTCAATTACAAATCTAAATTTAGGTCAGACAAGCAAGCTCAACCAAGGGAATTTTTTACTGTTATCATTTTTTTCAAATATTTTTATTAATTTTAAAAATATGTTTTACTGTTATGGTTGGAAAACTTGTGAAAAAAATATTCACAGGGGAGTTTGTGGTACATCTCAACCTTTTTTTGCATGAGCTGCAGATAGGTGCTGCCGTGTCACTGGACAAACAAGAACCTGACATTCCTGATTCTCGTGCTTCCTTGCATGAGTATCTCATAAAACTAGCAAACATCTGATAAACACGAGTCCATTTTCACCAGTAGTTTGGTTCACATTTGCATAAAGCAAGCTTAAAGTGAACCTAGGGAAAAAGTAGTTACTAATTTGCATATTGCCTTTTACTTTATGGTACCCACCTTGTTAAAACATGTTTTTTATAACCACAAAGCACTTGTTAGACTATGTAATTTCATTGTGCATTTAGCAACAGTTTTGCAAAACACAGCAGCTCAACGACCTTGTAGTAGAGAGTTCGCCATGAAGTCGGCAAGTCTTGAGCTCAAACCCATGGCTGAGTCATAAAACAGACAAAAAATGGGAACTAACAAATCCATTCTTGACTTTCAGCACTTAATTGTAGGGTTGGAGGGTAATACCGCCAAATGGTTCCTGAATGCAGCTGAGTCCCCCACAGGATGGGTCAAATGCAGAGAAAAAAATTTGACAGACCCAGGCGTGTGACAACTAACATTTTTAACTAAGATGATAAAAAAGAAAATCGTTGGTCTTTTTCTAGTGACCTCTGTTATATTTTTTTCCTTTGCTTTAGGGCCTTGATGGAGATATTCATAACTGCTTAGTCTAAGTCTTCTTTAAACATCTGCAATAACAAATGTTCTTCATGATGTCTTTCCAGTGCCAAACTGAGTACATTGACTATAAAAGGATTGGTGTCACGCAGTGTGCACATGCTTGTTGTTGACTCCCATCCAAGGTCTTTGCTACTGCAAACCTTGATGTGTTTGTCCCAACTGCCTCTTCTGACACAAATTCAACATTGCCATTTTGTTTGGCATTTACACAAATGTTGGACCTAAAGCCTTTGAAGAACAGTCAGAACACACAAAGACACTGCCAAGTGTTATAACCATTGGGAGTTACTTTACCTTTGATTTCTCAATCACGATCTTTACATAGGAGAGATGCCAAGTGTCATTAACCTGAAATGTGTGGAGATGAACTCAAAACAAGTGTCTTGTGTTGCTCTTACGGGTACAGCAATGTGGTAACGGGGTTTTGAAAGTTTAGGAAAACCAAACCAAAATGGACAGAATGAAATGTATACGAGGAATCAAAAGACCTTTAGGAGAATGACTTCTATTTAGATCGTGTGATGTGCACATCTTCTGGATTTAGTAAAAAAATAAAGTAAATATTCAAGCTTTATGTCTGGCTTCTCAAATTCAAAATGCCTGCCATCAACTTCAAATCCTTGTTAATGCGGGGTATGAGACTTTTACAGTCTGTCGGTAAAAATAATTCACTGAGAAAAAATAAAGAAATCTTTCTTGTACAGACATCAAAACCAAAAAGAAAAACAAACAGTGGATTCTTAGTGCAAAAATAAGTTTACAAGGCCTATTAAGTGAAGTCAACAACATTAAATACCCATTGGAACTTAAACATTTATTACATGTCTGACTGGAACCTTTTCCGCATGGTAGTAAATAAGGTAATAACATGTAGCATAGTTATGTTGCTTCAAATGAGCCAGCAGGGGTTTATCCTGCTGAGGGAGTTGTTGACTGATATTCTGCTGGTACAGACCATCAGTGAAAAGCACATGTGGTGTTGGTATGCATGTGAAAAAGTTTTGCTTATTTTTTTTGCACACAAAATGATGAAGCAGATGAAACAGTAAGGTGCTTTTTTTCCCTTCAAAAGTATATAAAGGTGAAAAAATGAAGGTCTCACAAAAATTATATAAAATGAGTAAAAATGTATCTACTTAGTTACATACTTGTTTCATTTATTCCATGCATTGTTTTTGTCATTTTTATTAGCAAAAAACGTGACTCAGTTACCAACACAGTAAAAAGTCCATTATTTTATGTTTTGTAGTTTATTTTGCTAGTATCAATAAAGCATAGGAACCGAATGGATCAACAGGATATGGTCAAGTTTTATACTCCTAGCACCATCTAGTGGCACTCAAAAACGAAAAAAGAACTGCAAAGAGACACAAACACTATTGAAAGTTGCTGTTGAAATTTATTGCAATAATCTAGCCCCACCTAGTGGTAGGCCAAAAAAAAAAAAAAACAAGACAAGGAGGCAAGATGAAAACGTTTGAAGTGGAAGCACACTGCATTTAATTTATATACATAAAAAAGCTAATTTTTTCTTTTTTTTCTGTGCTTCTTTAATAAATGAAAAAGAAACCTACAAGTAACCTAGGCACTAACCTCAGCTGCTCATTAAAACTGTAAGATGACCTTACAGTAAAAAACAGGTAACAGGTGTATGTCATAAACACAAACTGCCTGTTTTGTTTATATCTTCAACCTGTCCTCTTCTTCCAGCTTTGTCCATAACAAAAAAACTGCTGATATATTACTTATATAGTATAAAATGTGTATTACTGTATGTCAGTTCATTTGAGAACTTTAGCAACAAAGAGACAAGGTGAGTAAACAGGAAGCAAACATTGTGAAAGTGGTAAACTTTGATAATGCATTGATTCCAATATCCTTTTATGTACACTGACCTTCATGATGAATTGTTTAGAAATGAAACAGGACCAGAGCAACTTGTAAATTTGATTTTTTATCGTTTTAATCATTTAAATTCCCAGGTAAAAAACTTGTTTCCATTAGACCATCAGGGAAATGCTTGCCAATTACCAAAAACATTTTCAACATACTGCAAGAGTCACCAGAAATGCCAAAAGTCTATGAATCTGATGAGGCCTTAATATACAGTATATGTCAATTTGCATACAGTTGCATCTTTCTTTGCTGAAGCACTTCCTTGCTTGTTTTGTTGTCATTTTGTTTCTTTTCACTGTGTCTGTTGTGGAACATAAAAGTGAAATAAGTTTACTCAGTCCAGAGATGTTGACTTAAATTTTGCTGACTTTGCTTCTGCACTTTCAACAAATCAGTGTTGTTGACAACTTTTCATGCATGTTGTGTCTTCTAATATCAGCTTGATACACTTTAATGTGCATTGGTGTATAGTGGTAGCATGCTGCCCATGCAGTGACCTGGGTTCAATCCCAGCCAATGCATTGATTCCTATTTTCCGTTACGTACACTGACCTTGTTTTTTAGATGAAACGTTCCTCAGTCAACTTGTAAATATTATTTTAATCTCTACTATATAAAAGAAATTCTACAGTGTCCTGAAATGTCGAGAGATTTAAGCCTTTGTTTTTCACAAGAAATCATTCCATCCTTAGAAAGGATTGTTTCCTTTACCTTGTTTAGATATTGTCAAAGACATGTGCGATTGAAATTTCTCATACGATGAAGAGGCTGCTGTTTAGTGGTGTCATGGGTGTCATTTCTGATCCATGCTAAAGCATTGATCCTATATGACATTGCCTTAAAACTTTCCATTTCCTGACGGGAATTGAACCCGGACCGTGGCGGTAAAGCGCCAAATCCTAGCCATTAGACCATCAGGAAATGCCTGTAATTGCAAAAAACATTTTCAACATACTGCAAGAGTCACCAGAAATGCCAAAGTCTATGAATCTGATGAGCCTATAACAGTATATGTCAATGTTGCATCATGTGCATCTTTCTCTTGCTGAAGCACTTCTCTTGGCTTGTTTGTTGTTCATTTGTTCTTTTCAGCTGTCTCTGTTGTGGAACATAAAAGTGAAATGTAAGTTTACTGCAGTCCAGAGATGTTGACTTAAATTTGCTTGACTTTTGCTTCTGCACTTTCAACAAATCAGTGTTGGTTACAACTTTTTCATTCATGTTGTGTCTTCTAATATCAGCTTGATACACTTAATGTGCATTGGTGGTATATTGTAGCATAGCTGCTTGCCATGCAGTTACCTGGTTCAATTCCCAGCCAATGCATTGATTCCTATTTCCTTACTTACACTGACCTTCGTGTTTTTAGATGAAACGTTCCTCAGTCAACTTGTAAATTATTATTTAATCTCTACTATATAAAAGAAATTCTACAGTGTCCTGAAATGTCGAGAAATTTAAGCCTTTGTTTTTCACAAGAAATCATTCCATCCTTAGAAAGATTCCTTGGCTTACCTTTTAGATATTGTCAAAGACATGTGCGATTGAAATTTCTCATACGATGAAGATGCTGCTGTTTATGGTTTCATGGGTTCATTTCTGATCCATGCTAAAGCATGGATCCTATATGACATTGCCTTAAACTTTTCCATTTCCCTGACCGGGAATGAACCCGACCGTGGCGTGAGAGCCAAATCCTAGCCATTAGACCATCAGGAAATGCCTGTAATTGCAAAAAAACATTTTCAACATACTGCAAGAGTCACCAGAAATGCCAAAAGTCTATGAATCTGATGAGGCCTTAATATACAGTATATGTCAATGTTGCATCAGTGTGCATCTTTTCTTTGCTGAAGCACTCTCTTGGCCTTTTGTGTTCATTTTGTTTCTTTTCAGCTGTCTCTGTGTGGAACATAAAGTGAAATGTAAGTTACTGCAGGTCCAGAGATGTTGACTTAAATTTGCTTGACTTTTGCTTCTGCACTTTCAACAAATCAGTGTTGTTGACAACTTTTTCATGCATGTGTCTTCTAATATCAGTTTATACACTTAATGTGCATGTGGTATAGTGTAGCATAGCTGCTTGCCATGCAGTTGACCTGGGTTCAATTCCAGCCAATGCATTGATTCCTATTTTCCGTTACGTACACTGACCTTCGTGTTTTTTAGATGAAACGTTCCTCAGTCAACTTGTAAATTATTATTTTAATCTCTACTATATAAAAGAAATTCTACAGTGTCCTGAAATGTCGAGAGATTTAAGCCTTTGTTTTTCACAAGAAATCATTCCATCCTTAGAAAGATTGTTCCTTGGCTTACCTGTTTAGGATATTGTCAAAGACATGTGCGATTGAAATTTCTCATACGATGAAGATGGCTGCTGTTTAGTGGTTGTCATGGTGTCATTTCTGATCCATGCTAAAGCATTGATCCTATATGACATTGCCTTAAAACTTTCCATTTCCCTGACCGGAATTGAACCCGACCGTGGCGTGAGAGCGCCAAATCCTAGCCAGACCATCAGGAAATGCCTTTAATTGCAAAAAAACATTTTCAACATACTGCAAGAGTCACCAGAAATGCCAAAAGTCTATGAATCTGATGAGGCCTTAATATACAGTATATGTCAATGTTGCATCAGTGTGCATCTTTTTCTTTGCTGAAGCACTTCTCTTGGCCTTGTTTTGTTGTTCATTTTGTTTCTTTTCAGCTGTGTCTGTTGTGGAACATAAAAGTGAAATGTAAGTTTACTGCAGGTCCAGAGATGTTGACTTAAATTTTGCTTGACTTTTGCTTCTGCACTTTCAACAAATCAGTGTTGGTTGACAACTTTTTCATGCATGTTGTCTTCTAATATCAGCTGATACACTTTAATGTGCATTTGGTATAGTGGTAGCATAGCTGCTTGCCATGCAGTGACCTGGTTCAATCCCAGCCAATGCATTGATTCCTATTTTCCGTTACGTACACTGACCTTCATGTTTTTTAGATGAAACGTTCCTCAGTCAACTTGTAAAATTATATTAATCTCTACTATATAAAAGAAATTCTACAGTGTCCTGAAATGTCGAGAGATTTAAGCCTTTGTTTTTCACAAGAAATCATTCCATCCTTAGAAAGGATTGGTTTCCTTGGCTTACCTTGTTTAGGATATTGTCAAAGGACATGTGCGATTGAAATTTCTCATACGATGAAGATGGCTGCTGTTTAGGTGGTTGTCATGGGTGTCATTTCTGATCCATGCTAAAGCATTGGATCCTATATGACATTGCCTTAAAACTTTTCCATTTCCCTGACCGGGAATTGAACCCGGACCGTGCGTGAGAGCGCCAAATCCTAGCCATTAGACCATCAGGAAATGCCTGGTAATTGCAAAAAATTTTTCAACATACTGCAAGAGTCACCAGAAATGCCAAAAGTCTATGAATCTGATGAGGCCTTAATATACAGTATATGTCAATGTTGCATCAGTGTGCATCTTTTTCTTTGCTGAAGCACTTCTCTTGGCCTTGTTTTGTTGTTCATTTTGTTTCTTTTCAGCTGTCTCTGTTGTGGAACATAAAAGTGAAATGTAAGTTTACTGCAGGTCCAGAGATGTTGACTTAAATTTTGCTTGACTTTTGCTTCTGCACTTTCAACAAATCAGTGTGGTTGACAACTTTTCATGCATGTTGTGTCTTCTAATATCAGCTTGATACACTTTAATGTGCATTGTGTATAGTGTAGCATAGCTGCTTGCCATGCATTGACCTGGGTTCAATTCCCAGCCAATGCATTGATTCCTATTTTCCGTTACGTACACTGACCTTCGTGTTTTTTAGATGAAACGTTCCTCAGTCAACTTGTAAATTATTATTTTAATCTCTACTATATAAAAGAAATTCTACAGTGTCCTGAAATGTCGAGAGATTTAAGCCTTTGTTTCACAAGAAATCATTCCATCCTTAGAAAGGATTGTTTCCTTGCTTACCTTGTTTAGGATATTGTCAAAGGACATGTGCGATTGAAATTTCTCATACGATGAAGATGCTGCTGTTTAGGTTTGTCATGTGTCATTTCTGATCCATGCTAAAGCATGGATCCTATATGACATTGCCTTAAAACTTTTCCATTTCCCTGACGGGAATTGAACCCGGACCGTGCGGTGAAAGCGCCAAATCCTAGCCATTAGACCATCAGGGAATGCCTGGTAATTGCAAAAAACATTTTCAACATACTGCAAGAGTCACCAGAAATGCCAAAAGTCTATGAATCTGATGAGGCCTTAATATACAGTATATGTCAATGTTGCATCAGTGTGCATCTTTTTCTTTGCTGAAGCACTTCTCTTGGCCTTGTTTTGTTGTTCATTTTGTTTCTTTTCAGCTGTGTCTGTGGAACATAAAAGTGAAATGTAAGTTACTGCAGGTCCAGAGATGTTGACTTAAATTTGCTTGACTTTTGCTTCTGCACTTTCAACAAATCAGTGTTGGTTGACAACTTTTCATGCATGTTGTGTCTTCTAATATCAGCTTGATACACTTTAATGTGCATTGGTGGTATAGTGGTAGCATAGCTGCTTGCCATGCAGTTGACCTGGTTCAATTCCCAGCCAATGCATTGATTCCTATTTTCCGTTACGTACACTGACCTTCGTGTTTTTTAGATGAAACGTTCCTCAGTCAACTTGTAAATTATTATTTTAATCTCTACTATATAAAAGAAATTCTACAGTGTCCTGAAATGTCGAGAGATTTAAGCCTTTGTTTTCACAAGAAATCATTCCATCCTTAGAAATTGGTTTCCTTGGCTTACCTGTTTAGGATATTGTCAAAAGACATGTGCGATTGAAATTTCTCATACGATGAAGATGGCTGCTGTTTAGTGTTTTGTCATGGGTGTCATTTCTGATCCATGCTAAAGCATTGGATCCTATATGACATTGCCTTAAAACTTTCCATTTCCCTGACCGGGAATTGAACCCGGACCGTGGCGTGAGAGCGCAAATCCTAGCCATTAGACCATCAGGAAATGCCTGTAATTGCAAAAAAATTTTCAACATACTGCAAGAGTCACCAGAAATGCCAAAAGTCTATGAATCTGATGAGGCCTTAATATACAGTATATGTCAATGTTGCATCAGTGTGCATCTTTTTCTTTGCTGAAGCACTTCTCTTGGCTTGTTTTGTTGTTCATTTTGTTTCTTTTCAGCTGTCTCTGTGTGAACATAAAAGTGAAATGTAAGTTACTGCAGTCCAGAGATGTTGACTTAAATTTTGCTTACTTTTGCTTCTGCACTTTCAACAAATCAGTGTTGGTTGACAACTTTTTCATGCATGTTGTGTCTTCTAATATCAGCTTGATACACTTTAATGTGCATTGGTGTATAGTGTAGCATAGCTGCTTGCCATGCAGTTGACCTGGGTTCAATTCCCAGCCAATGCATTGATTCCTATTTTCCGTTACGTACACTGACCTTCATGTTTTTTAGATGAAATTCCTCAGTCAACTTGTAAATTATTATTTAATCTCTACTATATAAAGAAATTCTACAGTGTCCTGAAATGTCGAGAGATTTAAGCCTTTGTTTTCACAAGAAATCATTCCATCCTTAGAAAGATTGTTTCCTTGGCTTACCTTGTTTAGGATATTGTCAAAGGACATGTGCGATTGAAATTCTCATACGATGAAGATGGCTGCTGTTTAGTGTTGTCATGGTGTCATTTCTGATCCATGCTAAAGCATTGGATCCTATTTGACATTGCCTTAAAACTTTTCCATTTCCCTGACCGGGAATTGAACCCGGACCTGGCGGTGAGAGCGCCAAATCCTAGCCATTAGACCATCAGGAAATGCCTGGTAATTGCAAAAACATTTTCAACATACTGCAAGAGTCACCAGAAATGCCAAAAGTCTATGAATCTGATGAGGCCTTAATATACAGTATATGTCAATGTTGCATCAGTGTGCATCTTTTTCTTCTGAAGCACTTCTCTTGCCTTGTTTTGTTGTTCATTTGTTCTTTTCAGCTGTCTCTGTTGTGAACATAAAAGTGAAATGTAAGTTTACTGCAGTCCAGAAGTTGTGACATTTAATTTGCTTGACTTTGCTTCTGCACTTTCAACAAATCAGTGTTGGTTGAAACTTTCATGCATGTTGTGTCTTCTAATATCAGCTTGATACACTAATGTGCATTGGTGTATAGTGGTAGCATAGCTGCTTGCCATGCAGTTGACCTGGTTCAATCCCAGCCAATGCATTGATTCCTATCCGTTACGTACACTGACCTTCTGTTTTTAGATGAAACGTTCCTCAGTCAACTTGTAAATTATTATTTAATCTCTACTATATAAAAAGAAATCTACAGTGTCCTGAAATGTCGAGAGATTTAAGCCTGTTTTTCACAAGAAATCATTCCATCCTTAGAAAGATTGGTTCCTTGGCTTACCTTGTTTAGGATATTGTCAAAGACATGTGCGATTGAAATTTCTCATACGATGAAGATGGCTGCTGTTTAGGTGGTTGTCATGGGTGTCATTTCTGATCCATGCTAAAGCATGGATCCTATATGACATTGCCTTAAAACTTTCCATTCCCTGACCGGAATTGAACCCGACCGTGGCGGTGAGAGCCCAAATCCTAGCCATTAGACCATCAGGGAAATGCCTGTAATTGCAAAAAACATTTTCAACATACTGCAAGAGTCACCAGAAATGCCAAAAGTCTATGAATCTGATGAGCCTTAATATACAGTATATCAATGTTGCATCATGTGCATCTTTTCTTTGCTGAAGCACTTCTCTTGGCCTTGTTTTGTTGTTCATTTTGTTTCTTTCAGCTGTCTCTGTTGTGGAACATAAAAGTGAAATGTAAGTTTACTGCATCCAGAGATGTTGACTTAAATTTTGCTTGACTTTTGCTTCTGCACTTTCAACAAATCAGTTTGGTTGACAACTTTTTCATGCATGTTGTGTCTTCTAATATCAGCTGATACACTTTAATGTGCATTGTGTATAGTGGTAGCATAGCTGCTTGCCATGCAGTTGACCTGGTTCAATTCCCAGCCAATGCATTATTCCTATTTTCCGTTACTACACTGACCTTCATGTTTTTTAGATGAAACGTTCCTCAGTCAACTTGTAAATTATTATTTTAATCTCTACTATATAAAGAAATTCTACAGTGTCCTGAAATGTCGAGAGATTTAAGCCTTGTTTTTCACAAGAAATCATTCCATCCTTAGAAAGATTGTTTCCTTGCTTACCTGTTTAGGATATTGTCAAAGGACATGTGCGATTGAAATTTCTCATACGATGAAGATGGCTGCTGTTTAGGTGTTTGTCATGGTGTCATTTCTGATCCATGCTAAAGCATTGATCCTATATGACATTGCCTTAAAACTTTTCCATTTCCCTGACGGGAATTGAACCCGGACCGTGGCGTGAGAGCGCAAATCCTAGCCATTAGACCATCAGGAAATGCCTGGTAATTGCAAAAAAAATATTTCAACATACTGCAAGATCACCAGAAATGCCAAAAGTCTATGAATCTGATGAGGCCTTAATATACAGTATATGTCAATGTTGCATCAGTGTGCATCTTTTCTTTGCTGAAGCACTTCTCTTGCTTGTTTTGTTGTTCATTTTGTTCTTTTCAGCTGTGTCTGTTGTGGAACATAAAAGTGAAATGTAAGTTACTGCAGGTCCAGAGATGTGACTTAAATTGCTTGACTTTGCTTCTGCACTTTCAACAAATCAGTGTGGTTGACAACTTTTTCATGCATGTTGTGTCTTCTAATATCAGCTTGATACACTTAATGGCAAATGGTGTGTATAGTGTAGCATAGCTGCTTGCCATGCAGTTGACCTGTTCAATTCCCACCAATGCATTGATTCCTATTTTCCGTTACGTACACATGACCTTCGTTTTTAGATGAAACGTTCCTCAGTCAACTTGTAAATTATTATTTTAATCTCTACTATATAAAAAGAAATTCTAGTGTCCTGAAATTCGAGAGATTTAAGCCTTTGTTTTCACAAGAAATCATCCATCTTAGAAAGGATTGGTTTCCTTGCTACCTTGTGATATTGTCAAAGACATGTGCGATTGAAATTTCTCATACGATGAAGATGCTGCTGTTAGTGGTTTGTCATGGGTGTCATTTCTCATGCTAAAGCATTGGATCCATATGACATTGCCTTAAAACTTTTCATTTCCCTGACCGGGAATTGAACCCGGACCGTGCGGTGAGAGCGCCAAATCCTAGCATTACCATCAGGAAATGCCTGTAATTGCAAAAAACATTTTCAAATACTGCAAGAGTCACCAGAAATGCCAAAGTCTATGAATCTGATGAGGCCTTAATATACAGTATATTCAATGCATCAGTGTGCATCTTTTTCTTGCTGAAGCACTTCTCTTGGCTTGTTTTGTGTTCATTTGTTTCTTTCAGCTGTCTCTGTGTGAACATAAAAGTGAAATGTAAGTTTACTGCAGTCCAGAGATGTTGACTTAAATTTGCTTGACTTTTGCTTCTGCACTCAACAAATCAGTTGGTTGACAACTTTTTCATGCATGTCTTCTAATATCAGCTTGATACACTTTAATGTGCATTGGTGTATAGTGTAGCATAGCTGCTTCCATGCAGTTGACCTCTCAATATCCCAGCCAATGCATTATTCCTATTCCGTTACGTACACTGACTTCATGTTTTTAGATGAAATCTCCTCAGTCAACTTGTAAATATTATTATTTGAATCTCTACATATAAAAGAAATTCACAGTGTCCTGAAATGTCGAGATATTAAGCCTTTGTTTCACAAGAAATCATTCCATCCTTAGAAAGATTGTTCCTTTCTACTTTTGTTAGATATTGTCAAAGACATGTGCGATTGAAATTTCTCATACGATGAAGATGCTGCGTTTAGGTGGTTTCATGGTGTCATTTCTATCCATGCTAAAGCATTGATCCTATATACATTGCCTTAAACTTTCCATTCCCTGACCGGAATTGAACCCGACCGTGGCGGTGAGAGCCCAAATCCTAGCCATTAGACCATCAGAAATGCCTGTAATGCAAAAAACATTCAACATACTGCAAGAGTCACCAGAAATGCCAAAAGTCTATGAATCTGATGAGGCCTTAATAACAGAGTATGTCAATGTGTGCATCAGTGTGCATCTTTCTTTGCTGAAGCACTTCTCTTGCCTTGTTTGTCATTTTGTTTCTTTTCACTGTCTCTGTTGGGAACATAAAAGTGAAATGTAAGTTTACTGCAGGTCCAGAGATGTTGACTTAAATTTTGCTGACTTTGCTTCTGCACTTTCAACAATCATCAGTGTTGGTTGACAACTTTTTCATGCATGTTGTGTCTTCTAATATCAGCTGATACACTTTAATGTGCATTGTTGGTATAGTGGTAGCATAGCTGCTTGCCATGCAGTTGACCTGGTTCAATCCCAGCCAATGCATGATTCCTATTTTCCTTTACGTACACTGACCTTTCAATTTTTATGAAACTTCCTCAGTCAACTTGTAAATATTATTTTAATCTCTACTATATAAAAGAAATTCTACAGTGTCCTGAAATGTCGAGAGATTTAACGCTTGTTTTTCACAAGAAATCATTCCATCCTTAGAAAGGATGGTTTCCTGGCTTACCTTGTTTAGGATATTGTCAACGGCGATTGAAATTTCTCATACGATGAAGAGGCTGTGCTTTGTGTGTTGTCAGGTGTCATTTCTGATCCATGCTAAAGCATTGGATCCTATATGACATTGCCTTAAACTTTTCCATTTCCCTGACCGGGAATTGAACCCGGACCGTGCGCGTGAGAGCGCCAAATCCTAGCCATTAGACCATCAGGAAATGCCTGGAATGCAAAAAAACATTTTCAACATACTGCAAGAGTCACCAGAATGCCAAAAGTCTATGAATCTGATGAGCCTTAAATACAATATGTCAATGTTGCATCAGTGTGCATCTTTTTCTTGCTGAAGCACTTCTCTTGGCTTGTTTTGTTGTTCATTTTGTTTCTTTCAGCTGTCTCTGTTTGAACATAAAAGTGAAATGTAAGTTTACTGCAAGTCCAAGATGTTGACTTAAATTTGCTTGACTTTTGCTTCTGCACTTCAAACAAACAGTTGTTGACAACTTTTTCATGCATGTTTGTCTTCTAATATCAGCTTGATACACTTAATGTGCATTGTGTATAGTGGTAGCATAGCTGCTTGCCATGCAGTTGACCTGGGTTCAATTCCCAGCCAATGCATTGATTCCTATTTTCCTTACGTACACTGACCTTCATTTTTTAGATGAAACGTTCCTCAGTCAACTTGTAAATTATTATTTAATCTCTACTATATAAAAGAAATTCTACAGTGTCCTGAATGTCGAGAGATTAAGCCTTGTTTTTCACAAAAATCATTCCATCCTTAAAAGGATGGTTTCCTTGCTTACCTTGTTTAGGATATTGTCAAGGACATGTGCGATTGAAATTTCTCATACGATGAAGATGGCTGCTGTTAGTGGTTTGTCATGGGTGTCATTTCTGATCCATGCTAAAGCATTGGATCCTATATGACATTGCCTTAAAACTTTCCCATTTCCCTGACCGGGAATTAAACCGGACCGTGCGGTGAGAGCGCAAATCCTACCATTAGACCATCAGGGAAATGCCCTAATTGCAAAAAACATTTCAACATACTGCAAGAGTCACCAGAAATGCCAAAAGTCTATGAATCTGATGAGCCTAATATACATATATGTCAATGTTGCATCAGTGTGCATCTTTTCTTTGCTGAAGCACTTCTCTTGGGCTTGTTGTTGTTCATTTTTCTTTTCAGCTGTCTCTGTTGTGGAACATAAAAGTGAAATGTAAGTTTTACTGCAGTCCAAGATGTTGACTTAATTTGCTTGACTTTTGCTTCTGCACTTTCAACAAATCAGTTGGTTGACAATTTTCATGCATTGTGTCTTCTAATATCAGCTTGATACACTTTAATTGGCATTGGTGTATGTATGTAGCATAGCGCTCCATGCAGTGACCTCAATCCCACCAATGCATATATCCTATTTTCCGTTACTACACTGACCTTTTAGATAAACTCCTCAGTCAACTTGTAAATTATATTTTAATCTCTACTATATAAAAGAAATTACCAGTGGTCCTGAAATGTCGAGAGATTTAAGCCTTTGTTTTCACAAAAATCATTCCATCCTTAGAAAGATGGTTTCCGGCTTACCTTGTTTAGGATATTGTCAAAGGACATGTGCGATTGAAATTTCTCATACGATGAAGATGCTGCTGTTAGGTGTTTCATGGTGTCATTCTATCCATGCTAAAGCATTGGATCCTATATGACATTGCCTAAAACTTCCCATTCCCTGACCGGGAATGAACCCGGACCTGGCTGAGAGCGCCAATCCTAGCCATAGTAACCATCATAAATGCCTGGTAATTGCAAAAAACATTTTCAACATACTGCAAGAGTCACCAGAAATGCCAAGTCTATGAATCTGATGAGCTTTAATATACATATATATCAATGTTGCATCAGGTGCATCTTTTTCTTTGCTAAGCACTTCTCTTGGCTTTTTGTTGTTCATTGTTTCTTTTCAGCTGTCGTCTGTTGTGAACATAAAAGTGAAATGTAAGTTTACTGCAGTCCAGAGATGTTACTAAATTTGCTTGACTTTTCTTCTGCACTTTCAACAAATCAGTGTTGTTGACAACTTTTCATGCATGTTTGTCTTCTAATATCAGCTTGATACACTTAATGTGCATTTGTTATATGGTAGCATAGCTGCTTGCCATGCAGTTACCTGTTCAATTCCCAGCCAATGCATGATTCCTATTCCGTTACGTACACTGACCTTCATTTTTTAGATGAACGTTCCTCAGTCAACTTGTAAATTATTATTTTAATCTCTACTAATAAAAGAAATTCTACAGTGTCCTAAATGTCGAGAGATTTAAGCCTTTGTTTTTCACAAGAAATCATTCCATCCCTAGAAAGGATTGGTTTCCTTGCTACCTTGTAGATATTATACAAACATGTGCATTGAAATTTCTCATAATGAAGTGGCTGCTGTAGCGTGTTTGTCATTTCTGATCCATGCTAATGCATTGGCCTATATGACATTGCCTTAAAATTTCCCATTCCCTGACCGGAACTTGAACAACCCGACCGTGTGAGAGCGCCAAATCCTAGCCATTAACCATCAGGAAATGCCTGTAATTGCAAAAAACATTTTCAACATACTGCAAGAGTCACCAGAAATGCCAAAAGTCTATGAATCTGATGAGCCTTAATATACAGTATAGTCAATGGCATCAGTTGCATCTTTTCTTGCTGAAGCACTTCTCTTGGCTTGTTTTTTTGTTATTTTTTTCTTTCAGCTTCTCTGTTGTGGAACATAAAAGTGAAATGTAAGTTACTGCAGGTCAGAATGTTGACTTAAATTTGCTTGACTTTTGCTTCTGCACTTTCAACAAATCATGTTGGTTGACAACTTTTTCATGCATGTTGTGTCTTCTAATATCAGCTTGATACACTTTAATGTCATGGTGTATAGTGGTAGCATAGCTCTTGCCATGCAGTTGACCTGGTCAATTCCCAGCCAAGCATGATTCCTATTTTCCGTTACCTACACCTTCCTGCATGTTTTAGATGAAACGTTCCTCAGTCAACTGTTAAATTATTTTTAATCTCTACTAATAAAAAGAAATTCTACAGTGTCCTGAAATGTCAGATTAGCCTTGTTTTCACAAAATCATTCCATCCTTAGAAAGATGTTTCCTTGGCTTACCTGTTTAGGTATTGTCAAAGACATGTGCGATTGAAATTCTCATACGATGAAGATGGCTGCTGTTTAGTTGTCGTAGGGTCATTCTGTATCCATGCTAAAGCATTGATCCTATAGACATGTCCTATAAAACTCCCTTTCCCTGACCGGAATTGAACCCGACCTGGCGGTGAGTTAGCGCCAATATCCTAGCCATAGACCCATCAAGGAAATGCTGGTAATTGCAAAAAAACATTTCAACATCTGCAAGATCACCAGAAATGCCAAAAGTCTATGAATCTGATGACGCTTAATATGCAGTATATGTCAATGTTGCATCAGTGTGCATCTTTTCTTTGCTGAAGCACTTCTCTGGGCTGTTTTTGTTGTCATTTTTGTTTCTTTCAGCTGTCTCTGTGGTGTAATATAAAAATGAAATGTAAGTTACTGCAGGTCCAGAATGTTGACTTAAATTTTGCT